>OY288283.1:15126950-16559051 GCA_958450335.1 Hibiscus tridactylites
CTAGAATTGAACAACAACACAAGCTGCCCTGGGCAGAACTGTCGTGGCAGCAACTTCTTGTCATGCCACTTTTTAGTTTTTTCCTTGTAAATCCTTGCATTGTCGTAGGCCATTGTCCGTATTTCATCGATCTCATTCAAATCTAACAGCCTTTTCTGGCCTGCCTTGTCCAAGTCCATGTTTACTGCCTTGATCGCCCAATATGCCTTGTGTTCTATCTCGACAGGCAGATGACAGGTTTTCCCATAGATCAAACGGAATGGAGACATGCCCAATGGAGTCTTGAAGGCTGTTCTGTATGCCCATAATGCGTCATTCAGAAGCAAAGACCAATCTTTCCTAGTTGGTTTAACCATTTTTTCAAGAATGTTCTTTACTTCCCTATTGGATATCTCAGCCTGTCCATTGGTCTGTGGGTGGTATGCTGTCGCGATCCTGTGCTTGACACCATATTTTCTCAAGGCGGCAGCAATTACCTTGTTGTCAAAATGTCTCCCTTCATCGCTGATAATCGCTCTAGGGATGCCGAATCTAGAAAAGATATTTTTGTGCAAAAATCTTTGGACTGTTTTGGTATCATTCTTTTGAGTTGCGATTGCTTCTACCCACTTGGAGACATAATCCACTGCTAGGAGGATGTAAAGATTTCCACAAGAAGATGGAAAAGGTCCCATAAAATCAATCCCCCAAACATCGAAGATTTCGACTTCTAAAATATTCTGCAGTGGCATCTCGTTTCTCCTCGAGATGTTACCTGTCCGCTGGCACCTGTCACAGTTTTTATAAAATTCCTGTGCATCCTTGTACAGTGTCGGCCAGTAGAACCCTGACTGCAGCACCTTGGCAGCAGTTTTATTGCCTCCTAGGTGTCCTCCATATTGTGAAGCATGACAGTGATGGAGAATGTCTTCTTGTTCTTCTTGTGGTATGCATCTCCTTATAATCTGATCTGCGCACATTTTGAAAAGAAGAGGTTCGTCCCAATAATAATGTTTAACATCATTTTGAAACCTCTTCCTGGCTTGGTAAGTAAGATCAGCAGGTAATATTCCGCTAACTATAAAATTAACGAAATCAGCATACCAGGGAAGGTTAGAAGACTTACCTGCCGCCATGGCTGTCGCGACAGCTAGTGCGGCAGCAAAGAGCTGCTCATCTGGGAAGGTCTCCAATATGTGTGTCTCATCTGGCGGTAGACTCTGTCCCGTTTCCAACCTCGACAAGTGATCTGCCACCTGGTTTTCTGTCCCCTTTTTATCTTTTATCTCAAGGTCGAATTCTTGTAATAGTAATATCCATCGTATCAACCTAGGTTTAGCATCTTTTTTTGCGAATAGATATTTGAGGGCAGAGTGGTCGGTGTGGATTATATCCTTCGTTCCAAGTATGTAAGAACGAAACTTGTCGATGGAAAACACCACGGCTAACAGCTCCTTTTCCGTGGTGGTATAATTCACTTAGGCATCATTTAATGTTTTGCTGGCGTAATATATGACATGAAATAGCCTGTCCTTGCGCTGCCCAAGTGCTGCCCCGACAGCATAGTCACTAGCATCACACATGATTTCAAACGGTTGCGTCCAGTCTGGTGGCTGTACTATGGGGGCTGTCACTAACTTTTCCTTCAGAACCTTGAATGCTTCAGTACATTCTTCATTAAAGTCAAAGGGTCGGTTCTGCTCTAGGAGATGACATAAGGGTTTCGTGATTTTTGAGAAATTGGCAATAAATCTCCTATAAAAACCAGCATGCCCTAAAAAACTCCTAATGCCCTTGACTGTTGTTGGCGGCGGCAGCTTTTCTATGACCTCTATTTTTGCCCTGTCGACTTCTATCCCACGGCAGCTAATCTTATGGCCTAAAACTATCCCTTCATCTACCATAAAATGACATTTTTCCCAATTAAGAACAAGATTAGCCTTTTCACATCTTTCAAGTACCTTTTGAAGGTTGCCGAGGCAGTTCTCAAAATCGTCTCCAAAGACGGAAAAATCATCCATGAAGATCTCAAGGAAGTCTTCTACCATGTCGGAGAATATTGCCATCATGCACCTTTGGAAGGTGGCAGGTGCGTTACAGAGGCCGAATGGCATCCTCCTGAATGCAAATGTTCCGTAGGGGCATGTGAAAGTCGTTTTCTCTTGGTCCTCCGGTGCAATAGCAATTTGGTTATAACCTGAATAACCATCAAGAAAACAATAATAAGATTTACCCGCTAGTCTATCAAGCATTTGATCAATAAAGGGTAAAGGAAAGTGGTCTTTTCGTGTAGCTTTGTTAAGCTTCCGATAGTCCATACAAACCCTCCAACCGGTCACAGTCCTGGTTGGGATTAATTCATTGTTTTCATTGGTTATCACGGTCATGCCTCCTTTCTTGGGAACACATTGCACCGGGCTTACCCACTTGCTGTCGGAGATGGCGTAAATAATACCAGCATCTAACCATTTAATTATTTCTTTACGCACTACCTCCTTCATCGCAAGGTTTAGCCGCCTTTGGGCATCAATAGTCGGCTTATGGTCTTCCTCTAAGAGGATTTTGTGCATACAGATTGCCGGACTAATGCCCTGGATGTCTGCTATCGTCCATCCTATCGCCCTTTTATGCTGCCTTAGCATGTCGACCAGCTGTCGTTCCTGTTCCTGCGGCAGCTTAGCAGAGATGATTACAGGCAGTGTGTTATCACAACCAAGATAAGCATATTTAAGCTGCCCTGGCAGGGGCTTAAGTTCTAAGACAGGTGGTTCTACAGTGGAGGGCTTTTGGATTAAATGGTTATCCGAAGTGTAATTTAAGGGTTCGAATAACTTACCTGGACGATGATCTAACCAGTTTACCTCCTCATGACCTTCAGTATCAGATGTATCGGATTTAGAGGGGTCACTGTCGTCTGTGCTGCCGTCGTTGCTGTCGTCGTCACTGTCGTGACAGGTCGATAGATGGCTGTCGTAGCAGTGACCGAATTTAATATCTCGGCAGCCTGTCCTGATGCAGGGGTAATCAAAGGTCACCTCGATGATGGCTTTGCATTCCTCGTCCACATCGGCATGTTTCATTGCTTGGAGAACATTCAACTTAATTTCTTGATCGTTCACGCGCATGGTGAGTTCTCCTTTTTCCACATCAATCAACGATCTTCCCGTGGCTAGGAAAGGTCGTCCGAGGATGACTGGTGCGTTCTCATCTGCCTCACAATCTAAAATAAGAAAGTCAGCAGGAAAGATAAGTTTATCCACTCTTACCAAAATATCTTCAATTTTTCCATCGGGGTGAACGTAAGAGCGGTCGGCTAGCTGTAGGGTAACTGTCGTGGGCCGCGCCTTTCCAATACCTAGTTTCTGAAAAACAGATTTGGGCATTAGATTAACACTAGCACATAGATCACAAAGTGCCTTACCCACAAATTTATCACCGATTATGTAAGGTATGAGGAAGCTCCCTGGATCCTTCTTTTTCTGGGGTGGTTGTCGATGAAGAATACTCATGCAACCCTCTTGTATCCTTACCGTTTCAAATTCCCCAAGTTTAGATTTTTTAGACATAACATCCTTGAGGAATTTAGCATAACCTGGCATTTCCCTAACAGCATCTAACAACGGAATATTAATATGAACCTGTTTAAAAATATCATAAATTTTTTTTGAGTTGAGATTCATTCTTAGCTTGTTGTATCCGTTGAGGAAAAGGTGGTGGAGGACGATAATCAGCAATGCGTCCTTCCCACTGCATGCGAATCTGAGGACGATGATCTTCCTTTTTCTCCTCTGTCGCTTCTACTGTCGTGACAGGCTCATCGGCAGCAGTCTGTTTGTCACCTGTCGGGGCAGCTTCCTCGGCAGGTTTATTCAAAGCAGGGTCCTTCTCTGTATCAACTTCTTTTTCCGGCCCTGGTAACTTTTTCCCACTCCTAGTAGTAATTGCCTTACATTGCTCATGAGGGGGTGGTCTAGCGTTTTCAGTATTGCTAGGGAAACCTCCATTCTGCCTTGGTTTAATATGCTGCGACACTTGGCCCATTTGTGTCTCTAGAGATTTCAAGGTGGCCTCATGGTTTGTCATTCTCATCTTAGTCTCGTCCATAAAATTTTCCGTCTTTTTGACAAACTGATTAATATTTTCCATATATGTGCCAGTCTGAGACATAAAGGTGGCCAAAGTCTGCTCCAATACACTACTCGTGGCAGGTGGTGGCTGCTGTTGTTGTTGAGGCGGCAGGTTCTGCGGCAGGGTCTGCGGCTGCAGTTGATGTCTCGTCAACAATCTAGGACCCCCCTGATTCTGATTATATGCTTGCGGATTTAGGGCATTGTTAGGATTACTCCAGGAAAATTTGGGATCCTTTCTCCAATTAGGGTTGTAATTGTTGGAATTGTAGTTTGGCTTGTAATTTCCAACATATTTCCCTTCTTCTATGTTTATAGGGCACTCATCCCTACTATGATTTCCCTCACAAGTGGCACAAATTTCCTCGACAGCAAACCCTCGTACTTCCTCTTCACTCAATAAGTGTTTCATGGCTTTAGTGAGGAATGCTACCTGTGATTTCATAGTGCTGTCAGCCTCATAGTCCTTGACAGCAAGTACCCGTTTACCCCCTCTTCTAGCTGTCGGAAACTGCTCCTCATTCTTAGCTAGATTCTTCAGAACTTGTAGTGCCTCGTCCGGATCTTTATCCAATAACAGTCCATTTGCTGCAGAATCAATGCGAATGCGAGTTTGTAAGTTAGCAGCATTATAAAACTTAGTTACCTGATTCCAGACGGGGAATCCATGCATTGGGCAGTTCCGTAGAAGAGTAGTAAATCTGTCCCAGGCCTCGTGCATCGGCTCGTCATCTTCCTGTTGAAAAGTAGCAATTTCGTTACGTAATCGCTCAGATAAATGTGAAGGATTAAAACGAGATAAGAATTCACGAGTTAGATCTGCCCAAGTCATAATAGAACCCGGTGTAAGTTTATTCCACCAAGTTTTAGCTCTATCCCTTAATGAATGAGGGAATAGCCGAAGCCTCAGTATCTCCGGACTAACTCCTGGTAGCCTAAACGAACCACAGATCTCCTGGAACGTTTTGAGATGCTCCCTAGCATCTTCTGTCGCAGAACCACTAAACTGTCCGGCGTTGTTGATCATACTAAACATGACAGGTTTAAGTTCAAAGTTATCAACATCAATATCCGGCAGCGTGGTCTCCAGCTCTACATGGTCATTCAGCATGTAGTCACGACATGACCGTCGTCCACCTGCCCCAAGCGGATCGCCGACAGGCGGTACGTCTCCTCCAGCAGGTTGGTTATGGGCCATCTGCTCAAGCTGTTCTTCAAGGTATTCGTTCCTGTCCAAAAGATGGCGAATCTGTTTCTTGAGATTGAATGATCGTTCGATTTCCGGATCTAACTTATACTCAGGATCCTCGCCTCTTTTCGATCTGCGCATAAACAAGAGAACCTTGTGAAAAGCAAGAGTTGAAAAACAAAAATAAAAATTAAAGAAAAACAATTAACGAAAAACAAAAATAAAAATAAAAATAAAAACAAAAAGTGCAATAAAATAAAGATGTAGTTATGTTGCCAATCCCCGGCAACGGCGCCAAAAACTTGTTGCGTGTAAATAGTATATCGCAATTGCAGTGCAAGTGAACACGTCGCAAGTAATAAAGTGATACTAAGTATCGGATATCGTCTCCACAGGGATTGGGCTAATGACTTCACCTTGATTTACTGCACGAAGTAAAGGAAATATTTTAAAGAGTTGTCACGAGTAATAAAGTAAACGTAAATAAAAAGATTGGGAAATCAAGATAGAAAGAATGGGCCGGTATTGAATTGCTCGGTAGTGTAGGTATTGAATTGCTTAGGATCTTCAGTTCTGTCGTCGCTCCCGTCGCCGACAGCACCTGTCGCGGCGTCTGTCCGTTAGTTGTTGCGGCAGCAGACACTAACTCAGTACTTCAAGCTTGGCAAGAATCCCAGATCTGCCTTGCCCTATCCCTAGGCACAAGTCTGTCGATGAACACGTCTTTGATGATACCTCCCGGCGTGAATCGAAGGATGAACACCGATGTGTATGAATTCTTCCTTAGCCACTTAACCTCGCCTTATCCCTAAGCACGAGATGGTTCAACTATAAACTAGAGAACACGCTTTTATCTCTTTCGTATACTTAACTCTCCCGATGCTAAGTAAATAGATAACCTCACAATGCTCTCCCGATGCTCTTGCAAGATATTAAAACCAAGATAAAAGAACTTGAAGTTTATTTATTTGAAACTGAAAAAATCCTAAAACAAAGCAACCCTTGCAACTACTTTACAAAACAACCCGTAACCCTAGGGGGAAATTAGAACATGTCGGAGACAGGTTAACGGCAGGGTTTTGGTTTCGGTTATGGGGTAGTCGGCTATGCCCTAGGTTTAATCTATGCCCTTTATATAAGCTTTGGGCTCAAGTTATCTAAGGTAACAAGGATTACAACTTTAATTAGAAGTAAGATTCTAATAAAGATTAAATCTCTAAGGTATCCTACTTTCTAGCTGCCTCCTTGCTTTTAGGGATTTCCTCTCCTTTGAGCTTTGGCTTGACATATCTTTTGATCCGGGGCTTGGAAAATTATTTGGCTGCCACACGACAGACGAGCAGATTTTTCTCTATCTATCGATGTCCACTTCATTTTTCCTCTTCAATAATCTGCTGTCACCATGCTGTCGTGACGGGTCCATGACAGGTTCGTCATCTTCAGCTGTTTGATCAGTTTCGCCTTCCTGCTTATCTGCCCTTCGCCTGCCTTCATCGTCAACCTTGGCAGCTACCTGCAAAATACACCATCTTTTAGTAGAATCCGTGCCTTTTATATAATTGTAATATTTAATTAAAAACTATCCTAAATGCAATGCAATGATGCTTGAATGCAGCAGAAATATGGGTTAAAAGGGTGTAAATAATAGAACTTTTACGCACTCAACATAAGGTTCTATGGATACATAGCCCAACTACTAAAATCAAGATATTGTACTCAAGTTGAATCGATGCTGGAAAATCCTCGTCGAAGTGCTCCTCCAAGCGAGTGACCTATCAACCTACGCACAAAAACAACAAATCCGCACGTTGAGCTTACAAAGCCTAGTCGTACATGTCTACTCTATTATACTTCGTGACGCTCATAAAAGTAAGCATGCAATATAAGCAATGAGTATATGGCACGAATAAACAGTTCAGTCAAAAAATATCACCAGAATGATAGTCAAACATGTTCAGCCTGGGACCACAAGAACATCAAGCTAGTCACATATGTACTCGGGACCATAGAGACATCGAGTACCTAACATTGTATTTGAGGACCACACAGACATCGAGTTCCATACCATGCTACCCACCCGAAACTACGAAGACATCGAGCGATGCATGCATTCAATGCATGCATATACCTAGGACCACAAAGACATCGGATACCAAATCATGCTACTCCCATGTATATATTTCAAACTACAGTTTATCATATAAATAACATTACTCTATATAAATAATATAAAAATATATTATAACAGTTTATCATATAAATAACATTACTCTATATAAATAATATAAAAATATATTATAAATAATGTGAAATATATAAATAGATAAATATATTATTATAAAAACTAATTTTCAAGACTTTGAAATTTTCAAAAAACCCAAAATTTAACAAAACTTTGAACCCTAACCCTAAACTATAAACCTTAAACTCTAGAATTTTATTCATAAAAAATAATATTAAAATATATAAACAAATAATATATTATTATAAAAACTAAAAATAAATTTTAAAAAATCTAAAAAATCTAACATTTACAAAAAACCCAAAAACTCACTAAAACCCTAAAGCTTAAACCCCAAATTCATCCATTTTGGCTGTTAATGGGTTTAGGATTTTTGATTTAGGGGTTTAGGGTATATAGGTAAGTATTTAATATTTTGGTGGATTTTGGGGTTTTTTTTATAAATTTTGGAAATTTGGGGGTTTTGTGAAAATTATTTTTTTTAGTTTTTATAATATATATATTTAATATTATTGATAATATAATTTTTATTTAATAATTTTTTATTTATTAGGTATATATATTAATATATTAGTATATGTATATTAATATTATTTTATAATATATTAATATTATTTATATAGAGTAATATTATTTATATAATATATTTATATTATTTATACAGAGTAATATTATTTATATTAATAAAATAAATTGAATTAATCTCAATTGTAGTTTAGAATATATATTATTTGTGCTAGAAACAAATTAAACATATTAAGTTGGCTTATTGGTTGAGAGGTTGCCTTTGATTCTAAAGGTTCTTAGTTCAAATCATATTAAGTGCATAATTTTTCATATTTTTCTCTAACAAAACGATGCCGTTTTGGGAAATTTAGTATCAAAATAGCGTCACCAAAAAGATGTCGTTTTGGTCTAGCATCCAAGTCATCACGGTGTTAAGGAGTTAACGGCGCGGTAGTATAGACGAGTTAAAAAATAAAGTTTGGTAGTAAATTTGAACCAATTGAAAGGTTGGTGGTAAAAACGGGTCACACCCAATAGTTTGGTGGTAGCAGGCATAGTTTACCTTAAGTTAATTATGTCACGAGGTCTTATAGGTGAGGTGTTGGACCATAAACCATATCCTTTCGAGCCTTTAAACTCAAAATCATCATTTTCGGGTAGAATGACTAGTCAATATCGGTACTGGACCTTGAGTATCATTATAGTACCTCTAGGTACCGATACTCACTAGCGTACTGATACCAAAAATGCTCACTGAACATACCATGGTGTATTAGTACTGATGGACTCGTAAAAATATTACCTTGCATCACATATTAGTACATGTAGAACACCATATTGTTACTCCTCTCTTTTTTCATCTTTGTTCCTTACCTAAATAAGGGGTATTGGTACGGGCCTCCCGCATACCGATACTAAAGCCTAGAAATGACTTCCCAAGCTACGAGATTCAACTTAAAACCCCCAAATTTGACTCATATATATAGTTTCATGCTTCCTAAAGTCTATTAGGATTTTTATAATCATATTAAGGCCCCTTAACACCATTTTTAACAGCAAGACAAACATGAAGATCATCCAACGACCAACATGCATTGTAACCCCCACGTCCCGGCTTAGGCAGCCGACCGGTCCGAGTGGGCTACACGGGGATAACTGAGGCGAAACTCGTTAAGGCTCCACTTCGGTTAACAACCCGAGAAAACTTTTTCTTTAATTATCTTGTCTAGATGAATTCAATTAGACCTATGTGAGAAGGGACGGTGGAAAACAAGACTACACCATACAAACGACACGTAATTGATTTAAATTTACCATGTATTCATGTAACACCCGGGTTTAGGGGTCAGGTGAAAATAATATTTAAATAATATATTGAGTATCGATTTTCTAATTAAAATAATAATATATTATTTTGGGCCTTGGGTTTTCAAAACAAGTATTATATGTTGGACTCGAATTAATTTGGAAATCAATTTCCATGGATTTTAATTGTTAATGAAATGTGCCATCTCATTAATGGCACTATTGTAATTTCAAGCCCTTGGAAAATTAAAAATCCCTTTTTGTTTAAAACACCTTTTTTGTCATCTATTTCCCTATTCCCATTCCTCCATTTCCACGACAAGAGAAGCTCCCCTCCCCCTTTCACTATTCCATTTCCTCCCATGCTCATTTTGGCTCGGTTTTGAAAGGTAATTTCATTTCCAACTTGCTATCATCTTCCTTTCCTTGAAAGTACAAATAGTTTTCATTTTCATCCATGTTTTGGGAATTTGTGATTTTGGGAGTTTTGAATTAAAAATGCTACCTTTATTGCTTTTAACTTAAGGTTTTGATTTGTTAATGATATATGAGTTGTTTATGAACCGTGAAGTCCAACATATATGATTTTTAAAGTATTTTGTTAAGTTTCCCGGATTTGGGTTTTGGTGGGTTTTTAGAAGGGTTTTAAGGGAGTTTTTGGGGTTGTTTTATGTTGGAATTTGAGGGATGATGTTTAGGGGTGGGAGAAAATACCCGACCCGATTGACCCGACCCGAAAACCCGACTACCCGAAACAAAAATACCGGGTAATTCCCGGAGAAAAATTACCCGACCCGGAAAATTTCCCGGGACACGGGTCGGGACACGGGCCGAGAGTTTTCTCTTACCGGGTACCCGACCCGACCCGATAAAATTTAATATATATTTTTTTATATTTAAAATTATATTTTTATTTTATGTTTCTTAATATTTTCACTCTAAAATTAAGTTTAAATCTCTATATTTTTTCTATGTTTGTATTATATTCTTTTAAGTTTTAAGTTTAATTTTTTTAAAAATATTTTTGTGTTTAACATATGATTTTTTTAATTCTAAAATAATAAAAAAATAATAAAAAATATGAACCGGGTACCCGAATCCCGGGTACCCAGATTTAATGGGCCGAGACACGGGCCGTTTAAAGAGGTACCGGTTTTCCGGGTACCCGGACGAACCGGGTACCCGACAATTCCCACCCCTACTGATGTTAGTATGGTATATGAGGGTCATTTTGGGTGTGTTTGATGATCGTTTGGTTGATTGAAATGGAAGATTTTAGTGGGTCTTGAGGGCTGCTCGAGAATTCTGTTTTGAGCATGAATTTAGATGTTAAATTGATTGGAAATGTTAATCCGGGTTGTTCCGACGACTAGTAATTGATTGTTGGTGTTTTGTTTGTGTTTGGATTTGGTTATAATCAAGGTTTGACATCGGTGAGACATCGGAAGTGAATTCGGAAGCTTGAAGGTGTTGGTTGCTTGATAGTTGAGCTTGGAAGTGAAGGTGAGTGGTTTAATGTTTTAAAATGGTTTTGAGTATTTGGTTCAAGCATGTGGACTAGGTTGAGCTTGGTAGACCCACCTAGAGTTGGGATTAGAGTGGTAGCCTAATCCCAAGCTTTAGTTAGAGACATTGGTTGAACTCTTTAATTGTTGTTTTTGCCTCATGATAATATGTGTTTATGATGGTTATGTATAAATGTGTTATACATGTATGTTGAGGCATGGTTGTGATGCATTGTTATATGCATGAGGTATGGGCATGATGTTAATCATGGTGAGTACGTGCTAAGCATGGAAGTTGATATTAAATGATGTTGTGGATTGAGTTAAATGTTGGCACTAGTATGCTTGGGTACAAATGATCGATCATTAGGATGTTAGTGTGCACACGTGATTCAAATGCGCGTGTGGTCTTGATGATGGTAGTCATCAAGATGGAGTACGGGTTCGCCTGAAAAACCTTCTTATATATATATATTAGTCGGTGATGAGTGTAATCCTATCGACGGGGCGTAAGGATGAGTGGAATCCCCTCCGCGAGAACGGTGATGAGTGTAATCCCACCTTAAGGTAATGGTTATGTTGGATGTGAGTTCCAACGTGTTTATCCGCGTATTCGAGTCATAGCTATGTGCCAATATGAGTTGATATGTGTATCATTATGATACGGAATGTGATTCCTATATGGTTTATTATATGTGTTTACATATGATGTGGATTTGAGCTTGTTGAGCATGGCATAGTATTGTGTATATGATCATGCATCATTTATACTTTTGGCTCATGTGGATCGAAGGTAAGATCATGCATTTACCTTGTTGTGCTCGTGTTTGGACCCTGCATTGTCGATGTTTGTTTTTAATGAGCTTACCCTCACTAAGCTTTATGCTTACGCTCTCTTTTGTTCGACAATGCAGATCCTTAGTTCGTGGGTTGCTAGTGCAAGAAGGGGCCTCCAAGTGTGCTTTGTGGTGCTATCTTAGCGATCAAGTATGTACATTTTAGTTATGTTGTAATGGTCAAGCAATGGGACATGTATATGTTGTTTGAGCCTTTTGAAGTATGTCGATGTTGGTTGTTTAGGAGCATGCTAGACTCCTTTTATATGTTATGTGGATTTGGCTTTTGGATGTATGAATTGCTTGTAAACCATGTTGGATTTACCTATCTTAAATGCTTGGTGTTGACCTTGTTGAAGCATGTTATCTTAAATGCCATGTATGGTCTTTTGAATGGATGCCTATCTTATATCTTTATGAATCTTGAGCATGTTTGCTATAGGGTGCATGCCTCTAGAGTGTGTTCGTATGTTATGTATGCTTCTTGGAGTCGTTTAGGACGTTTGGGATCATTTGGAGGTGTTTAAAGCTAATTTTGGGAATTCTTAGAGTGCATGTTTTTCGAAACGGGTTGCTCTATTTCGAAACGGGTGTGGTTCCAGGGCCCCCGTATCGGAACTCGTTTCGATACGTTTTGGCTACTGTGAACCCCTGTTTCGAAACCAGTTTCGAAACGCTTTGGCTACTGGAATTGCCTGTTTTGAAACGGGTATCGAAACAGCTAGGCAAAATGAGACCCTATTCTGAAACGGGGTGGATGCGTTTCGAAACGGGTGTCTGGCTTTTAAAACTGGAGCTCGTGTTTTGAAACGGGCTCTGACTGTTTCGAAACACATGCCTGAATTTGGGCTTTTTGACATCTCTAAAGGGTTTCAAGGGTTGGGCTTAGGCCCTGTTTGTTGTTGGGCTTCCGCTTAGGTTTAATTAATGCATCTAGATAAGATAATAAATGAAAAAGTTTTCCTAGGGTCGGTAACCGAAGTGGAGCCTTAACAGGTTTCATCTCGGTTACCCCCGTGTAGCCCACTCGGATCGGTCAAGCATCCGGACCGGGACGAGGGGGTTACAATTCAAGTTAGGTTGATGCCTTGCATACGCGACCAACCACACATAAATGATTACTAACAAGGCTCACAAGAAAGCTAACATCGAACAGGGCCTAATGTCCAACACTTGAGAACCTTTAGAGGTGTCAAAAGCCCAAAATTCAGGCCTGTGTTTCGAAACAGGCTTGCCCGTTTTGATACACGGGCCCCAGTTCAAAAAGCCAATCACCCGTACCGATACGCATCCACCCCGTTTCGGTACAGGGGACCATTTCGCCTAGACATTCTGAAACATGTTCCGGAACAGGCACTCACAGTAGCAAAAACGTTTTGATACTCGTATCGGTACAGGGGTTTACAGTAGCCAAATCGTTCAACATACAACATACATGAAAAAGGCATACATTTAAAGGGATCAAGCAATCACCAAAAGAAACATACATAGCATATCAAGGTTTTCATGCCTTAGAGCATAACATACACAAAAGCATAAGATAAGGGCACAAGGCCAACATACATGGCACAAACAGCCACAACCAAAACATCAACATATCAAAGGAGTCTAAACAAACTCCTAACACAAAACAACATACACAAGTCCCCATTGCTTATCTATTACATCTTTAGCTTAAAAGTTCATACTTGATGATAGCAAAAGCACACTTGGAGGCCTTTCTCCTTGCACAAGCAACCCACGAACTAAGGATCTGCATTGTCGAACAAAAGAGAGCGTAAACGTAAAACTTAGTGAGGGTAATCTCATAAAACAAACCTCGACAATGCAGGGTCCAAGCACGAGCAACATAACCAAGGAAGAATGCATGTTTTCTTACCTTCGAAGCCACAAGAGTAAAATATATACAATGCATGAACATAACGTCAAATATCATGACATGCTCAATATGTCCATAAATACAACTATATGAAACACATTCAACAAAACGTATTGGCACCTAGCTATGACCCGAATACGCGGATAACAACCGTTGGAACTCACATCCACCAACTCAACCATTACATTACCTCACGGTAGGATTACACTCATCACCGTTTCACGCGGAGGGGATTCCACTCATCCTCACGCCCCGTCGATGGGATTCCACTCATCACCGACTAAAATATAAATGAAGATTTCCGGGCGTACCCGTACTCCATCTTGATGACTACCATCACCAAGACCACGCGCGCATTTCGACACTCGTGTGCACACTAAACATCCTAATGATCGATCATTTGTACCCAAGCATACTAGTGCCAGTACTAACTCATTTCATAGCTCAACCTCACAACATTCTTACCAATTTCCGTGCTTAGCACGTACTCACCATGATCCACCATCATGCATCAACATTCCAACAATCACATGCATATCACAATGCATAAATCACCATGCCTCAACACACATGTATATCATAATATACACAACAACATCAATCACAAATAAATATGGAACAAGAGGCATAATCACACAATATTCATAAGTTCAACCATAGTCTTCTAAGCTAAATCTTGAGATTAGACTACCAATCTAATCCCAACTCTAGGCGGGTTTACCAAGCCCGACCTAGGTCCACATGCTTGAACCAAACATTTTGAAAACCAATTTAAAATTGAAGAGCCACTCACCGGACTATCCAAACACAAGCAAACAACCAATCAAGCTCCCAACGGTTCCGGATTCGAATGTGAGGCTTCACCAACACAATTCCTTGCTTCTAAACAATCAAATACACTCTATTAATCACCAAAACAAACACAAACCACTGCTGTAACTCAAAACACTAATCAAGCTCAAATTCAAGCCAAGAACACTCTCAAAACCCACATTTTCGAGCAGCCCAAAAACCTTACAGAAAACTCCCATTTCCAACATCAAACTTGCCATCTAATACACCCAAACAACCCTCAAACATCGCTTAATCATCAGACATCAAGTTCTTACCCAAAATAGCCCCCAAAACCCATTTTAAAGCACTCTAAAACCTCATTTAAACCCAAATCCAAGTTTTTTAATAAAACTTCGTGAAAATCAACTATATTGGACCATTTGGGCTACCCATAACATATCTAATGATAAGAAATCAAAAGCTTTAACAATAGACCATATAGTTTGGATTTTTATTCTTTAAACTCAAAAACTCAAAACACAAAACAATGGGTTTCATTGAAAACTAAGAACATGAGTAGCAAGGGGAAGATGAGGACAACTCAAAAACGTTATTACCTTTCAAAAATCTTCAAAGATGAAGCAAGAAGGAGATGGAATAGTAACTTCAAAGGGGAGGGGAAGTTGTCGTTAGTTTTGAAGAGGAGGGGGGAAGAAGATGATGATAAAGGCACTTTTATGTGTTTTGTTTTATTATAAAGGCCAAAGACATTTTTACCCTTAATGAACATGGATTATTACAATAGTGTAAAATCCATGGCCATTGGGTTTAATTCTAAACAAGCACAACATATTCATTTTATTGTTTTGGAAATACGAGGCCCAAAAAAATATTTTAATATTTTAATTTCACCCGACCCCCAAACCCGGGTGTTACATGCACAAACACTCAAAATACACCATACTTAAAGGAAAGCAATTACTATTATGAAAAGCAAGAAGCACTTCAAGATGTATTGACCTTAAGCATATATTCCAATGGAAATTATTAACCATTTCTCTACAACTTTTCTATTTTCCCTTGATGATAGCAGTTTCTCCAATTCTTTCACTAAGCCAACAAATGTAAAAACAAATTATTATTTTTTCAAAAGGTTAATAAAGATCATTAAATAATTTAATTAACCAAATAAACTGAAATCCTTCTTAAAATCAATCCTTTAAAAACTCACAATAAAATCTTCCAAGAATATTTATGAAAAACTTTAGGGTTTATCTAAAACACATCTCAAATACTCATTTTCTTTCACAATTCATTTTTAATTTATACGTATTTTTTTCTATCATAACCCAAATCTTCTCACTCTAGGATTTCCATGATATTTAAGATTTAACTTAAACCCAACTAATAGCCTTCAAAAAAACATTCTTCATGTAGAGAATGATGAGATAAATAATTTCTCCTCTCATACTACAAATCCAAAAAAAGAAAGAGAAATTTGAAGAGTAAAGTTTACGGCAGATTTGGGTGAAAAACCCATTTTTAATAAATATATAGAGTTTTGGCTCCCTCTAACATTTATTTGGGAAAGTGACCCCCAAACTTGCCACGTCGTTAAACCTCGCGTTCTGTGGGAAGTGAGGTTTGATATCGCGTTCTGCATAACGCGAGTTCTGTCTACATAGCCTCGTTGTTTGAGTTAACGGGTTTTCAGAATCTCGCGTTGTGCATAACGCGAGGTCCCCGAGAATTTGAAAGAGCGGCTGAATATATCGCGCAGACCTCGCGTTCTGCAGGACGCGAGTTCTGTGCAAACCTGGGTTGAAAAACTAGGAAAAACCAGGGTGGGTAGGCCTGTTCGAGCCAAATTTCGGGCTTGTAAATATTATATTTTTAGCGAACATCGAGTTTGGGGTTGTAGTACTGGAAATTCTCTATCGTATGATACAAGCACGGTCATTTTCCGTCCATTCTAAAATGGTTTAAAATGGCTTCCAAAACCCTATGCTATCATCCTTTTTTGAATGAAATTGCCTTTGAAGAACAATTGAGAATTTCGGTTTAGTAATCGCATAAAATTAATTAAAACTAAAATTAAATAAACATTTAAAAGTTTAATTATAATAGATAAACAAAATTAAAATACGGTATTAAAAAAACAAATGTCTGGAATAAAAATATTAGAAACATTAGTACATATCCATTAAAAAAAGACTAATGATGCATATGTACACCCGTTCCGTAGTCGGGTGGACGACGATCCCGATCTGGATTCCTCCGAACAACATGTGTTGGGCCCTGGTCCTCATCATCATCGTCTGCGATACGCGGACCACTGTTGGGCCCGGGCGGGGAGTAAAACAAGCTACCCGGTGATGTTTGCTCTATAATGCTATAGTCAAACTGAGATGCCAACGATGGAATATCGATCAGCGGAAGACCACTCGTCGGTACATGGGGACGGAAGGCATTAGAGAAGCCGAACTTGGGTGGAGGCCTCATCTTCTGGAAACTCGTAGGATCGCTAAAATTATGAAATGTTGTGCCAGAAGATGAGCCCCCTGCAGTGTCAGTTCACGGCCTCGGACCGCGCTGCATCGAATGACTCTGGCTCTGGCTCGCTCGACGTGTGGCGTGTGGGCGGTTTTGGGGAGGCTGGGGAAGCTCTTGCTCACGCTTCTCGTTAGTAAGGATATATTGCTTCCCATTGACCCCATACCACTGAAAGTAATCGAAAGTGACCGAATCGGCGCAATCCATAATGGGTCGGAGAATGGGTGGGAGGCGGGCAAATCGATTATTCTAAATCTCTATCCACTCTGTGTGGTAAAGGGCCCAGTCAATCTCCGTCTTCCCCTCGCGCGTCAGATGATGGAATTGGTCCATATTTGGTGGAATGACGAGCGAAATATTTTGGATGTACTCAAACTGTTGGAGAACCCTATCCGTAGGATGCCACACGAGAATTTCATAGTTGATCAGCGGCACTAGGGAAAGCCATACTTGCTGCTCACGCAGAATCTCAGGTGGAGTAATCTGTTGAATATCCACTGAAGCGTAGGGCCTCCACACGAACTAGAAAAATGATAACGTTTCTAACGATTATATGAAATATTATTGGAAAAAATAGAATGAAAAAATTCAAATTAATTTTCGAATTACCTGCTCGTGCCTCAACTTATCCAAAACAAGCTTGTATTTTCTTTGGTTTTTCGGCAGGCCGTGGTGGGTCAGTGTTTCGCTCCACCTATCAGTAATGGAAAATAAAAAGAATTCGTTAAATAAAATAATTTAAAAATAAAATAAATATAATAGATTAAATAGTACCTCCGTAGAAGCGGAAATATAGGCGGTGGGCTGTCTAGGCTGCGGGCATAAAAAAGGCATCCGAAACCAAGCCCAAGACTGAAGGAGTAAACAGTATCCTCCAATTGCTGCTCTAGAATGGTCGACGTTTCTGCAGAGCTCTCTAAAAAGAAATGCCTGCAGAAACGCCAAGACAGCTGCTCCCCAACATTTTCCTCTACCTTCATCGAAATTAGTAAGATGAAGAAGCCACATCACGTGCACCTTGGTGTGGGATTTGTCTGGCATTAATATCCCTCCGATAATACGCAAGATGTGGGCACGCGCAAACCGCTGTGAAAATAATGAATAAAACAAAATTTAATAGCAAAGAAAAAGCAAGAAATATGGATATTAAAAAAATAAATATTTAATAAATGCATCCTAATTTTCAAAAAAATATGTGTAACTTCATCTTAAATTTAATAAAGGCATACTAATTTAAAAAAAATATATTTGTAACTTCATCCTAAATTTAATAAAGGCATCTTAAATATTTAATAAAGACATCTTAATTTTCAAATAAATATTTGTAACTTGATCCTAAATTTGATACAGACATCCTAAATATTTAATAAATGCATCCTAATTTTCAAATAAATATTTGTAACTTCATCCTAAATTTAATAAAGGCATTCTAAATATTTAATAAAGGTATTCTAATATTTAATAAATGAAATATATTGAAAAAATATAAAATAGTGAAAAAAATCAGAAAAAAATACCTGAAGTGTAACTTCATCCGCATTGGGGGGAGGGTTTTCAAATTCAGCCTCCAAATAAGATAGTTTTATTTTCCCACCGTCCCAAACATCCTCTAGGGGCTGCACTCTCATTTGTTCAGCAAATACAGTTGGCCAATGCTCCAACGCTACACCCGTAATAAGGTTGTCGTCTGTAGGCAACCCCAGATGATAGGCAACATCTTCCAGCGTTATTGTTGCCTCGCCTATCGGGAAATGAAAAGTGTGCGTCTCTGGCCTCCACCGTTCTATTAGTGCGCTAATCAACGATGGGTTACACTTCACCCCTTATGATCTTCGCTACGTGGCCAAAACCAGCTCGCTCAATTCACGTCATAACAGCAGGATCAGGTTCGTTGTTGATACGGTTAAGTTAACAAGTTAACCGACGTTCGTATGCCTTAAAAAATAAAAAAAATAAAAAGTTGGCAAAATACATGTAAAATTAAAAAGAGAAAAAAAAAGAAAATAATAATACCATACCTGTTGTGTTGATCTAAAATAGTGACAGCAGTGATTCGCGTCGTTGCGTAGTAAGCCCGCCATTGTATCGAATGAAAACCACGTAAGTATAGTGTAAAAAACAAAAGAACTCGCGTTCTGTGGTTGATATGAGGGTAGGGCCACCAATTTATAGAAGAGCTCGCGTCCTTTTGGAAGCGATGTTAATGAACCTCGTGTTCTGGAAAACGCGATATTCCAAAGACCTCGCGTTCCACAAGACGCGAGGTTCATTGAAGAGACGCATCACGGAACAGACGCGTGAACTGAACGGGCAG
The DNA here is from genome assembly GCA_958450335.1 of Hibiscus tridactylites. Taxonomy (NCBI): domain Eukaryota; kingdom Viridiplantae; phylum Streptophyta; class Magnoliopsida; order Malvales; family Malvaceae; genus Hibiscus; species Hibiscus tridactylites. The sequence continues at coordinate 15,146,161 of OY288283.1, forward strand.
AAGTGACCTCGCGTTCTACAGAACGCGAGTTTCCAAAGAACTTGTTTTTTACAGAACGTGAGGTCGTGAGTTTTTTAAAAGAAGACTTCCAAGGCGGGAAAGTCATTTAATATCATATTAAATATATTTATTATTATTATTATTATTATTAAAAAATAAGTAATGTTATAAAAAATTTATTAGAAATAATTTAATATCCTATTAATTTTATATATTTACTATTATTATTATTAATAATATTATTACATAAATAAATAATGTTATAATAAATTTATTAGCAATAATAATACTAATTTATATTACGATTAAAATATTGTTATAAATATAGTGTAAGTAAATAATGTTATAAATATTATTATTTATTAAAATATTGTTATAATAAATATAGTGTAAGTAAATAATGTTAAAAATAATAATGTTTTTTTTACAATTGAACGAATTTGAGTATTTTATAACAATTGAATTTATAAAATCGTAGTTACACCGAACCCACGATGAAAAAATTACGCATAATAAACTCAAGGGGACGTTTATATGCAACTACAAATAACAACATATCGCAATATTCAGGAAATTAGTTTGAAAAAAACTTCCCAAATACGCGATATGTTGCCATTAGTAGCTGCAATCGAAAATTGTTGACGTAGATATGGTGACGTATATATGCAACTATAAATAACAACATATCGCAATATTCGGGGAATTAGTTTGAAAATAAACTTATGGCAAAATTTGTTAAAGTTGACATCAAGCTAGGTTAGTAAACGCGTTAAATGACTCGAACGGAACGAATGTTGGGAGCTCGTGTTACATGACTTAGTAGTCTCCAATTGTCTGAAATATTCAAACATGTTTTCAATTATTCAAACATAACACGTGTATACAGTATGAGTATTATTAACTCTGAAATACAAAAGTGACCTCGTGTTCTATAGAACGCGTGGTCTCAAGGAACTCGTGTTATACAGAACGCGAGTTCACTGTGATTTCTGTGGATATCGCTCCATTCTGAAAGCGAGGTTGATTTATATATTTACATGCGGATGGATTTTCGTGTTTCATGAGTTCGTTCATGATACTTGGAGTTCTATCATGATTTTGTGTTCTGCTGGGTTCAGACCCCCACATGATACGTTGATTGAAGAATACTTATCGACATATCGCAATATTCGGAAGCGTGTGGTCGTCTGCCATTTGTCGCCAAGAAGTGCCTAAAAAGTTTCCAGTAAAACTTTTCTAGAGACTCTTGGGGACTCTTTTGAAGTTCGTCACTTGCCCTAATCATCTTGGAGACTCTTGGGGACTCTTTTCTGAAGTCTAGAGTGAAAGAAGCAAGGGTGGATTCAGATTGACCAGGTTGCATAGGCAGCCATATTTTGCTAATGCGGCCGGTGCCGATTACATTTGCTCATAGGACTTTTTGCATATATTATTTCGACTTTTTGCAAATATTGTATCGATATTGTATCGACTTGTTTCAATTTACTTATTGAAGAATAATTGTTGAAAGTTTTGTTAAATGAAATGCGAATTAAATTTTTCATTCCAGTTAAGTTTACTTATGTGGTGTTTTTCATTTACTATAAATACCCACCAATTCCACCATCATTTACTCATTCCAATTTCTCCCTAAACACCCAACGCTAATCTTTGCTACTCTTATGGTAAAATTTTAGGCAAAATTTTATTTTCTCGATACTTATTTTGAATCAACAATCACCGGAAAAATGTCACTCAAAGATTTAATACAGTTGACATCAAGCGAGGTTAGTAAACGCACCGACAAACAAATTTCTTCCTTGGAATGTCGAATTCCAACACCGTCAGCAAGCGAAACGCACTACGTTATGAAGCTTACGAACGAAACAAACGTTCGTAACATGTATGACCAGCTCAATTCCGTTGGAGCTAAATACGTCAATTTAAATGTTAAGTTTGATGAGGTCAACGCCGACGAAGGTAGTACGTCTGCACCCGGACAACCTGCTCTGAACAATGAACACGCTCTGTCTTCACCGGATGTTGATGCGGCTGCCGACGAGCTGCGGCTTTTTATGTACAGGCGTAGACAAAGAAAACAACAGTTGATCGAAGAACTAAACTTAAGTTCAGACGTGTCCACTGGCTACGATGATTCGGATTAACCATAAACTTCTGAAATCATCGTCGAATTATGTTCTATGACGTTTTTTTCCATCCTTTATTAATGTTCAATGGACCTCGCATTATGTAGAACTTGTAGTATTCAATTACATTACTAGACTACAATTTTCTCAATTATTCAAACATGTACTCAATTATTCAAACAGAAAATGAGTACACGGTACGAGTTTTATTAATTCTGACGGAATCTCTGTCTCAATAGATATAAAGGGACCTCGCAATATGTAGAACTTGTAGTATTCAATTACATTACTAGACTACAATTGTCTCAATTATTCAAACATGTACTCAATTATACAAACAGAAAACGAGTACACAGTACGAGTATTATTACTTCTGACGGAATCTCTGCCTCAATAGAAATAAAATGGACCTCGCGTTATGTAGAACGCGATTTTCAAAAGAACTCGCGTTGTACAGAACACGAGGTCATGCTTATCGCGTTGTATAGAACGCGATTTTCTCAAAGCTGCCTCCCGGTACAATAATTTTCCTTACACACCCGGATTCTCCGGGATTTCCTGTGCCAATAATAAGCCATAAGTGTCTCCTTATATGAAGCATAACCATAAACCGTAAATATATGTTTGAATTGCCAAAACAAGTCCTCAAATTTTTTCAAGTATTAAAAATTCACAAGTCTTTGACAAAATATTCAAATGGCGAGACGAGGAGGAGTTACTACTCTAGTATACTATGATGGGTAGATATTCAAAGATCCCGAACTCGGCGTCGTTTTTCACTGCAAAGATCCAATAACGCTAAAGATTCCGAGGAGATTATCGTTCAAGAAGTTAGTTAAGAAACTAGAGAACAATGTCCCGCATTTCGAAAACCATCATTTGTCCGACGTGAAGTACCGGGTGCCAATATCTATAGCTCCTTTAACGTACTCTGTATGCAGCATTGCGAACACTACTAATGTGGAGTTGATGCTGGCTACCCACTTCGAGTATTCATTGGGCGGGCCCCTAGAGCTGTATGCATCGTTCTCGGAGTCTAATCCTGCTATCGAAATACCAAGCTTGGGTCGAGGGAATTTCAACTTCGATCTGAATGCCAACGTTGATAGCCCGACCACAAGTCTATGACATGATTTTAACCTACTGTGCCAAGATAATGAGTTTGGTGCATCGCCATATGCTTTTCCAAGACATTCGTGTGTAGCTAGTATCGGGTTCGACCTGAACCAACCCCCAAACGATGAATTCGATACACCAACAAATACAACGTACAATCCATACAATCAGTATAGTTTTGGAGGGGAGGGAGCGTCGTCTACTTACGTTGCGCACGACCATGAAGCATCATATGGCCGACACTCAACGTATGTCCCTGGCACGGACTACGTTCAACCATCTATGGGGAGACATTCTTCTTTTGGATGGGAGGGAGTGTCGTCTTCTTACGCTATACACGACCATGAAACATTGAACCCCTTCAATGATTCCTCATATGGATGACACTCAACGTATGTCCCTAGCACAGAGTACGTTCAACCATCCATGGGGAGACATTCTTCTTATGGTGCTCATGATTTTGGTCTTGGAAATGCGGCTCGTGAGAGGTCTCGCGATCGTCGACCACCACTCTCGCCTCCAAGGGTAGCGATCGACGAAGTTGTACTATACTAGCTCCCGGAGGATACTTCTGACGAAGAACCGATTAGAGAACTCGGGCCCGATGGCGACGAGCTGGGGCCATTCTATGATGAACTAGAAGACTTGACCGTTCCACCACCATATTTCGAACAACAGCCGGCAGCCACCAACTTTCCTGTATCAGCAACACCAATTTCTATGTACCAGCCACCATCCCACTTCGCAACAGTTGATATGGATGCCATGGACGTCCCTAAATTTTCGCATGACCAAACAATAGACGACAGACTCAATCGTTCTGATGGTGAACTGAGAATTGGTATAACGTTCTCTACAAAGGCAATTGCGGTGGTCGCAGTTAAGCAATACAACATTCGTCAGGACGTTGAGACGACAGTCAAGAAAACCCAAGCCAAATACTACAAGGCGCACTGCACCCAAAAGGATCACGGCTGTAAATGGAAAATCTGTATATCACAATTGAAGAAGGCAGGCGACCGTTGGAAAATAACAAAACTTGAAGGGCCCCATACATGCACCGTTGCTAGCCTAAGCTAGGATCACAAGAACCTCGATGCAAAGTACCTCGCTGACATCTTTATGCTACTGATGAAAGCAAATCCCAAAGTGTCGGTCCCCACATATCAGACTGTAGCTAAAAGTGTCACCGGCTACCGTCCTGAATATTACAAAGCATGGTATGCAAAGAGGCAGGCCGTACATGAACTGTTTGGCCGATGGGAGGAATCTTACAAAGAGTTGCACCCGTGGCTAACTCTGCTGCAGAAACACATCCCCAGAATGGTTGTCAAACTTGATACGGTTTCGGCATACGAAAATGATCGTATCGTTCGAGGTGTTTGTCAATTCCACCGGTTATTTTGGACTTTTCCCCAATGTATCAACGCATTCAAGCACTGCAAACCGATGGTCCAAATCGACGGCACATGGTTGTACAGAAGATATACACAGACCCTACTTCTAGCTATTGCACAGGAAGGCAATCGAAAATGCGTTCCTGTTGCATTCGCAATCGTCCAGAAGAATGATTTGGAGTCTTGGATGTTCTTCTTTCGGAACCTACAAAAATATGTTCTTGATCATGTAATACGGGCAAGGAAATGAGGGGTATGTGTTATTTCTGACAGAGGCACAATGCTCTTGTGGGCGCTAGAACATTTGGGTGAGTATTGGCAGCCTCCATACATTTACCACCGTTTTTGCTTGCATCACATAGCCGCAAACTACCTACAGCAATTCAAGAACCGTGATGAACGTGAAATGGTGCTTACAATTGGTACGTCCTTTATGTCATTTTCATTTACTATATTACTTGCTGCTCGTTTTCATTTACGACCTCTTTGCATGTGTAGTTCGCCCATAACTATTCAACTGTCACCTCTTAGGCAACTCGCACTACAAACAAGAGGTGGATGAGGTGCTTGAGGAACTGAGAGCGAGAAACAAAGATGACACAGAATACCTTGAAAAAATCCCGAGGGAAAAATGGCTTCGATCGTATGACGAGGGTAAACGATATGGTCACATGACAACGAACTTGGCTGAGGCAGTGAACTCATCAATAAATGGAGTGCGGCAGTTGCCTATCACTTCCATTGTCAAAGCGACCTACTATCGTTTGGCTACCCTATTTGCAACCTTGGGAAGGCAAGCAACTGAGTACATGGCAGGTGGACACATAGTCCATCCGGATTTTCACACAAAACTACATACTCAATTGGGCCAATCAAGACAGATGACTGCAACTCTCTTCTCGCGAGAAGGACACAAGTTTCGTGTTTCAGAATTTTCCAAGAGGTTAGAAGGTATTCGGCACAACGCGTATGTGGTAGATCTGAGGGCAAGAACCTGCGAGTGTGGAATATTCCAAATATTCAAATACCCGTGCGCACACGCCATTGTTGCTTGCGCAAAACAGTGTTTAAGGTTTATAAAAAAAGAGTTTCCTCCAATCGAAAATGAGGTTGATCCAAATGTCGTGGACACTGAACCGACCATACGCCCAAATCTAGCACTACTAAGAGCCATAGGACGTCCACGGTCTACAGAATACACTGTGCCGAGGATATGGCCGAACATCGAGAAAAAACCAGACAAAAGAAGCATTGTAGTGTATGTAAAAATCATGGACACACAAAGACTACGTGTCCTAATCGCTCGGCCTCTCGTCTTAATTAATTCTTTGTAATTTGTTTATGTGAGTTCGCCCATAACTACGAATCAATAAAAGCAGTCTAATTCGTTTTATAAAGTAGTTCATCTTATATTTTCAATCATTCAAAAAAAAATATTATAATAGCGTTTTCGAAGCGAATTTAAGTTAGTGTAGAATAGACTGAAATTGACTGTGTTGGTGTCATACGATAGAGAATTTCCAGTACTACGACCCCAAACTCGATGTTAGCTAAAAATTTACACTTTATACGTATGAAATTTTGCTCGAACATGCCTATCGACATTTGTTCAAAGGCAATTTCATTCAAAAAAGGATGATAGCATAGGGTTTTGGAAGCCATTTTAAACCATTTTAGAATGGACGGAAATTGACCGTGCTGGTGTCATACGATAGAGAACTTCCAGTACTACGACCCCAAACTCGATATTCGCTAAAAATATAATATTTACAAGCCCGAAATTGGGCTCGAACAGGCCTACCCACCCTTGTTTTTCCTAGTTTTTCAACCCAGGTTTGCGCGCGATATATTCAGCTGCCCTTTCAAATTCTCGGGAACCTCACGTTCTGCACAACGCGAGATTCTGAAAAACCAATAACCCAAACAACGAGGCCACGTAGACAGAACTCGCGTTCTGCAGAACGCGATATCAAACCTCGCTTCCCACAGAACGCGAAGTTTATCGACGTGGCAAGTTTGGGGGTCATTTTCCCAAATAAAGGTTGGAGGGAGCCAAAACTCTATATATTTATTAAAAAAGGGTTTTTTCACCCAAATCTGCCAAAATTTACATCATTACCTCTATTTTTATTCTAACTTGTCATCCACCTTTATGGGAGAAGATAGGGATTTGACTCATCATTATTATTCTCAAATGAAAGAAAATAAAATAGAGATCAATTTCATATTTAAAATCCAGGCCAAAATTCATGTAGAATTGAAGAAAAAAGCAAGTAAAGGAACTTACCCTTTTTTCACATTGGGTAGCTATGGAGGAGAAGATGAAGCCTCTCTCCCTCCCTCCCTCTCTCAAAAATACATATAAGAGACTTCTATCAAAATAAATTTCATAAATTTCAATATATCCAAGGGTTCATATTAAAAATGAAAAAAATTATCAAATCTAATAGTCCAAAACACTTGCTTGTAAAAACTTCCATAATTATTTTTGGACAAATTCTATCATAAAGATTTTTTTTCTCTTCTTACTTTTACTTTTGACACAAAATTTTAATTTCATTAACTTCGGTCCTCACTTCCATTTAATTGAGTTTCTAAAATATAAATTATTAAATTAAATTTTAATATTAAGACACCCATACTCAGATCAAAGTTCAAATTATTATCCCGAAATTTAGGCCGTTACAATAAAGGGATCAGTAATAGAGGATTTTGTTTTAAGCAAGAGGGCGATAGCTTTGTTCTTCTATAAGAATGGATAAAGACGTGGGGATAATCCCACCAAGTAAATATTTCATTTTTTTAATTAAGAAATTTAGGAAAACCTATAGGTTGACACAGATAATGAGTAAGCCAACATTTAAAGAGTGTTTAATTCCAAGACTAAGTCCTTGAACTTTCCACCACTTGTACTTATGACATTTAACTTGATTTTTATTGAATTTAACTCATGTCCTAAACTTCAAACTTTACCATTTAATCCTTGGCTTCAAATTTTTAGTTTAAATTTAACTAAACCAAATTAATCGAACCAGATTTTTTAAAAAATGGTTTTAATCACCTGAAAATCAAATTTCAATTATCGGAAACTCCATTAACTACTATTCCGGTTTTAAGGGTGTTACACCTTGACATCCCCCAACTCATCCAACATCTATTCTATTATTGGCATAAGAAAATTGTCTTTCATTGTTAGCTAATTTAACCTTCGCTAGTCCACACACATCCTCCATGACCTATCTTTCTTCTTCAAAGGAGCCATTGCTATTTGTAATGACCCATGTTTTCATAACTTCGTTTATCAATTTTTCTATTCTGGTAAGCTAGATACCAGTAAGGTTTCATTTTCACTACTACCCTCTCATCCAACAAGGGAATCTTATGCTCTTGTCCACTTTTAGGCTCCATGAACACATCTTGATAGTTTGGCAACAACTATTCTATTGCTGCTAACACAGGTGCTATAAGCTTCACAGAATTAGGACTTATAGTACTCGGGGACAAAATCCTAGAACCAAGTGATTGGCCTGAAGTGTTAAGAGCACTAAAAACACTGAGAGAATTGTTGGGTACTCTTGGTGGAATGGACAACGTCCAAGGTAAGGAGAACTTGAAGGAGGCTGCATCATTTCTCTTTGTGCGGGAAAGAAAATATTCTCCAAAAGTGTTCGACCATATTGAAAGCTTCAGTAAGAGTATTGGGTTGCAATAATTTCAAAAGTGACTAATCTCCAGTCTAAGATGGTTTTTGAAAATACTCAACGCATATTCATCGGGCAAATTTATCTAGTTCAGCAGCTGCACAAATTCTTCATAATATTGGTCAACTAATTCGTGCTGTTTGAGATTCATCGGGACTGCAAAAGGATGATCAAAGCCCTCAGTTGCGAACCAGTCTTGTAGCAGTTTTAAATACTGCCCCCACGTTAGCTGATACAAATTTGTGTGGTTCTTGGTTACTAAATGGTGCTATTGCAAAGCTTTCCCCTCAAGATGAAGCATGACCAATTGAATTTTTTTCCCCTCCGAGACAGATTCTGCCTCCAAATACTGCACCAACTTTGTCATCCAGTTTCTAAAATCAGTCCCATAAAATCTTAGACACAACAATTTCCACGCAAAGTTACCTAATTGTGGTTGAACCTCTATTGAGGTAGGTTTTTGTTGACGCTCTAAAAATACTAAATTTTATACTTATTTTACATATTTTTTTTTTTGTTTTTTAAGTACATTTAGCTACATTTAGGTTGTAAAATTATACATTGCATAAAAAATTAAGATTTAATGTTATGCTAGTGTAAAGGGGTTGTTTTTGGCACCTTTTTGCAGGTTGGCATAGCTGATGGCACGACAGTTGACAGAGCAGCAGCAGGAGACGACACCAAGAAGGATGCCGAGTAGTCGTTGGCACAGAAAGATCTTTAATGCCAAGCACAAGTCGACAGAAAAAAATATTTGATGTCAGGCCAAGAATATGTTGACCCCGAAAAAATAAGATCAGATCAAGTTGCAAGAAATTAGGGATTGAATCACTAGCGGACAAACAGTGCCAAGCGTGGTTGGTAGTACCATGCCGAGCTGCGATGCCAGAAGAGAAATGGCACGATGACGTCAGCCCTAACCTGATCAGCCTTAGAATTCAAACACCGAATAAGATGATCATTTTCCTTATCCCTGCACGTTCAAATTCAAATCTAAGCTAATCCAAGGCAATCCATGGAAAGTTATTTAAATCTGATCAAAGCCAAATTGAGAAAGGCGGAGAAGCGAGGAGAGTGATTAGAGATAGGGTGCTACATTTGGAAGCCTGGCCGTGAAGAGCTGCATCGAGAGACCCTCTTCTAGCTCATCCTCTTTGTTGTTATTTTTTTTAAATTTGATGATGATGGATGTTAAAAAGATTATGATTTTTTTGTTGATACCCTCACCATGAACTGATTTCATAGTTGGTGAGGAGTGTTTGCGTTTGAACGCTATTTTTAATGTTTAGTTTTTAATAGATCAACACTGACTCGGCACTATTTTTCTTATCTAATATGTTTACTATTTTTAAGTGTGTTGCCAAGCAACAATCGGAGAAACGGAAATATAGAAATTTGGAGAAATAAAATTGTTCACTCATTCTAAAACTGAAAATGATAGAGAAAACAACCTCTTGAACCCTAGGGGTCACAATACAACTGCATTCTGCTGGAACTAAAAACATAACAATGCCGACTATTTCATTAAACTACTGCTTAACGATAAAAAAAAAATTGAAATTTCAAACCACACTCTTAACTTTATTTAATTAGGCCATTGACACATAATTATCGTTTTTGTCGATTTTTAATTTTCTTATGTCGTTGTATCTCGATTTACAATATGATTCCTTTAAATTAATTTATATAAAATATCTAGATAATAATTATGGTAATATAATTAAAATTAAATTTACTTTGTCCATCAACTCGTGGAGAAAGTAAAATCATCAAACATCTTTACATTCACCCACCTTCTCTGTCACCCATCTCTATAATTTGTACACAAAGATAACTATTTTCTTATTGTACAAACAAAAGAACATATACAGAGCAGTGGAAAAAGAAAATCCTTCAAAAAACAGAAAGAAAGGTTGTAAAAAAGAAAGAAAGTTGAAGGCCAAAGATGCTAAACAACCCTCTCAAAACAATAGTTGAAAAAGGAAATGGGTAATACCCGAGGAAAAAGGAGGGGGAAAGTAGTAAAGTTTCTAAATTCCCGAATCACAAAAATCTTGGTCGGAATCCAATCAGGCCAAAGAAAACCAGGTGAACAAATCTTGACCAACGCGCCTACGCGTGCAAACGACGCGCTGATGATCCGTTTTGAGAGGAGATCGACAAAGCGGGCAATTAAAATTGAGATGATCGAGCCAACCATCGAAGCAATCCTTATGGAATACATGGCAGCAATCCAGTTCCCTCACCTGTTCTCCGTCTCTTAGCCCGCAGAGGCACACGATGCAATCGGAACCCTTGGCGCCGCCGCAGTATTTGTAGGAGGAAGCCTTGTTTAAGTTGAGCTGCTCGGCCAGTACCATGAGGGTGGCGAGGCCGGAACCTAGGAGTCCGACGTCTTCAATGGTGGTGCGCTGGTCCGGGCAAGGGAAAAGGCCAATCGCGTGGAGGAAACCCAAGAGGAGACTCCGGAGATAGCCGACACACCTAGCAATTATGGCTACGAGGAGAAGCGGAATCGAATCTGAGGAGACGTCGTTTAGCTGGCTTTGTAACCCCATCGTTTTAGTTTTTTTTTATAAAAAAAGTAGGGTTTTGAAAGGGGGAGTAAAATACTGCGCGTATAAGTTGAAAAAGGTGGAGAGAAGAGAATGGAAGCGATGAGACTTTATACACAGCAATGGGAAAAGAAGAGGAGAGGAAAGGAGGTCATGTGTGGTGGTGGGCTCCGCTTTGTAAAATTATTTATATTCCATACGTTTGTTCTACGCTTTATAATTGGGGTATTTCTACAGTATTCGTGTATTTTTATTTTTTTAGACAGGTTAATAGCGATTTTTCCATACACTATATTCATTTACCGTTTGATTTTATGTTGGTGTTAATGTAGTGTTTGTGTCATGGTATTTATTGTTTTTTCACGTCATTTTCGTGTAAGTAATTTAGGGTCTTCATTAATTTCAAATTAATTTTGGAATCAAAAGTAATTTTTTTTTAGTAAATTGCATATTCATTTTATGGTTCATAATCGGGAATTTTTGTTCTCTTTTCCAATAATATTGTGATCAAGGTTTGAACCCGAATTATCTTCTTGGGATCAAAAGGTAATTTTAATGATAAAGATAATAAATAATTAGTTTAAAAAATAAATTTTAGAATTATTGATGTTAAAAATTGGCTAACACTAAATAAAATTGTTACACGAATTATTATAGTGGCTTCGAACAATTCACCCTTTCTAATTTGAATGGAGAGCCGATGCAGGTGATGAACAAAGTTGAAGAGTAAGGGTCTGTTTGTTTCACTGAAAACTGTTTCCGGAAAATGAATTCTGGAAAATGAACTACAGTTGTTGAAAAATTAATTGCAGAAACCATTTTCCGGTGTTTGGATGATGTTGTATAATTCATTTTACACTGTTTGGTAGAGTTTCCTAAAAATTTCATGAACAATCCACAAACAAACATCGATAATGGTAAAAACAAGTTCTAATCAAAACATGGTTTAATGTTTAGGTTATGGTTTAGGGTTTAGGATATCATTTATGGTTTAGACTAGTATTTAGTGTTTATGGTAGCATTTAGGGATTAGTATTTAAGGTATAGATTTAGGGTTTAGATTAATGTTTATGGTTTATGTTAGTGTTTAAGGTTTAGGGTTTAGGTTGGTGGTTAGGGTTTATGGTTTATGATTTAAAGTTTTATGGTAACATTTAGGGTTTAGGATTTAATGTTTTATGGTAACATTTAGGGTTTAGGGTTTAGTGATTAGGGTTTATGGTAGCATTTAGAGTCTATGGTTAGTGTTTAGGGTTTATCATTTATGGTTTAGTGTTATGTTAGTGTTTATGGTTTAGTGTTTAGCTTTTTAGTGTTTAGGGTTTAGGTTATCATTTAGAGTTTAAGGTTTATGTTAGTACTTAGTGTTTAAGGTTTAGTATTTATGTTAGCATTTAGGGTTTAGGGGTTAATGTTTATTGTTTAATGTTTATGTTAATTTTCAAGGTTTAACATTTAAAGTTTAGGGTTTATGTTAAGGTTTATTGTTTAAGTTTTATGGTTTATTGTTTATATTAGTATTTAGAGATTATGGTTTATGTTGGTGTTTATTGTTTATGGTTTAGTGTTTATGTTAGTGTTTATTGTTTATAATTTAATGTTTATGCTAACATTTATGTTTTATGGGTTAGTGTTTAGGGTAAGGGTTTATGTTAGTGTTTGGGGTTTAATATATATGGTTTAACATTTAGGGTTTAAGTTTATGTTAGTGTTTATGTTAGCATTCATTGTTTATGGTTTAACATTTAGGGTTGAAGGTTTTGTTTTAGGGTTTTGTGTTTATGATATATCATTTAGGGTTTTGTGTTTATGGATTAGTGTTTATGGTCTAGGGTTATGTTAGTGTTTATGGTTTAACATTTAGGGTTTATGGGTTTTAATGTTTAGAGTTTAATATTTATTGGTTAATGTTTGGGGTTTAGAGTTTAGGATTTAATGTTTATGGTTTAACATTTAAGGTTTATGGTTTTTAATCTTTAGGGTTTAGGGTTTAAAGTTTAAGGTTTAGGGTTTAGGGTTTAGTTTTTATGTTAGTATTTAGGGTTTAGTTTTTATGTTAGTATTTAGGGTTTAGGTTTTAAGGTTTACGATTTAGGTTAGTATTTGTAGAGAGAATGAGAGGAAGGAAAACGACTTACCGAAAATCAATGGGTAAGTCATTTTACACTAAAACAAGGTCTGTTTTCCATTGACTGTAATTAATTTTCCGTTGACTTTTTCATTTTCCATGAACCAAACAGTGAAAAGTTATGAAAACGTTTTCAGGAAACCAATTACAGGGAAACAAACAGACCCTAAAATTGAAGGGATAAAGACCGAAGTATATGGCCCGGTGGGAAAGTACTCTTGGGAAGGAAAGTTTTTTCCTTTGTTAGTCACTTCTTAGAGTATTTAAAAGAGACCTCTAACAACCTTAAACGACAAGTGTCACTCCTAGACCTGTTTAATGTAGTGCTAGTTCGGTTGTCAGAGTTATGTGTCAAATAGTAGAGCTACCGATGAAGCAAGTGAATTGAACGTTGGCCATATTATGATGGTATTCGTCTGAAGGATGTGATAAGATAGCCTCCAGTCCAGATGATCTTTTGTGACTTTTTTAATAAGCTTTAAGAGTTGAGGCATGCGAAATACGCTTTCTAAGTTCTCAGAGGGTCCAATATTAATAATGAGGTTGTCAAATAATCTTTGTTGTGGATGAGTGAGAAGCGGAAAATATGGAGTATAACAAGTACTTCTCGAAATAACGTTTCAAAACTAAAACAATTAACCTTTTGATATTAATATATCAAAATACTATTTAAAATAGTTATCTTTCACTACTTTTTAATATAACGTTCAAAATGAATATTTTATTTTTTACAACATCTTTTCACGGTATTCTTAAACATTTTAAAATACAAAGTATATTTTTATATTATTTTTTAACAACAGAAACTAAATTTTATTAAAAGTGAAAAGAATTACAAACATAATACACCCTAAACCACGAATAATCATGGAAAATAAAACAAATATATATTAAAGCTCAAAGGACATAGAAACAATGAAAGCAAAAACCATCACTTTATAGAAAAAATTGCTAAGTATTTGAATTAAAATTCAACAACTATTTGCTTCAACCAGAACGCTCCATGATGTAAATCTGTTTGTTGTAAAATTTTGGCACATCGGCAAACAACCATAAAAGGACATCAAAACATGAAGAGATCGTTGACTTTCTCAAAAGAGAGAACTATCACGAAGAACACCAACATGTCAGAAGGAAAAATTAAAATTGTCATAAAAGCAAACAAAAAAAACCACTCTGAAAGCATACAAAAAGGCTAACATAAAGGCAGATAAAATGTAACTTCGGGCAAAACAAAGAACATAAAACAAAAAAAATTAAAAAAACACAAGCATTCACGAAAAAAGATTATGCTTATTTGTATACAACCAAACAAAAATTTAAAATTAACCGAAGACATGAAGACTGCTAATGGAGACAACAATCGTAAAAAAAATTGTAATCCATTACATTAACCACATACTTATAATAAAGTATATATGTGGCATGGTTTCATTTCTCCCAAAGTTTGATACCAATGGGGGGAATAAAGAAAAAGGAGTTAGTATATATGTTGGTGGGAGTGTGATCCCCACCCCCATCCCCTTATAAGTGGGAGATCAAAAGCACATGCATTGCACCACTTAGCATAGACACCGTTACCTTTTGTTCAACTAATTCCATATATTAACCCACACATTTCATAAAATTTAATTCCACTTCATTTTATATTCGGGATTAAACCAATTCATACTCCTGTGTGTTCACACTTTTGACAACACCGCTCATGAGTCATGATGCTAAACATAGACGGCAGGTTTTAGACCTCATTTTCAGTTGATTTGTTTATTACTTAATACTTTGTGTACATGGACGGACTGAATGATGTTATGAATTGTCCCATTTTTTGAAAATATTAAAAATAATTTATATTTTATATTGTTTAATTGAAATTTTAAATTTTTTATTAAATATAAAAGTTTATACTCACTAATATAAGATCCTACATTTGTCTCTGATTACATACATTGGCTGATTGAAGAAGTGATTGGGTTAATCTTCTCAAGGTCAAGCCGACCACGTCTTATTAATAAGCTGGTGGTACCAACCTTTGTTTGTTTTTAATTATTTGATGTGAGTAAACTTGGTATAAAATTCCGCCTATTAAGCAACAACACCGTGGCTGAATATGAATATGTGATGTGGATAGGTACATAGAAGAGCCTGGAATTTGCTGCATTTTCAAAGCTCTTGCTTACTTTACACCATCTAATTTGTTGTTTTCTTACTTGATTAACTTTTGGGCACCTCAATTCAACACTCCTATTACAAGTATTTGAGAGATTTCATCGACACACTTTCCCATATAAATTACTTGCAGGAGTAATAACGAGTCGGATATATACACTTTTTAAAATTTAATAATCTGTTTTAAAATAAAAAATTATTTTTTATTCATAATTATCTAAGTATTACCATCTTAATTTAATCATATGAAGTTTTCATTTTTCTTTGTTTTTAGGTTGGAATAATTTTTGGGTTGTTTAATCTGAATTTTTTTCTTAAATGTATTGTAATTGTATTTTTCTATGAATTTAATAAAAAAATTAGTGCCTTTTATAAAAAAAAATATTACCATCTGAATCTAATTCATAAATATGCCTAAAATATGAATCTGTTTTTATTTTCCAATTATTTGAGTATTTTTATCCTGATTGAAATTCAAATTAAATATTGTTATCGGTCGGATTTTTAAATTAAAAATTTAAAATCATATATCGAATATATAAATTCATACAAATTCAAATTTGAACTCGCTAAAAGTTAGATTATCAATGTCCAAATCTCTTTAAAAATAAATATATTCCTCATTTTGTAGTTTAAAGTTAGATTCATATATTCGAATCTGCAATCCGCATAAGTAATGTATATTCAGGATATCCGAGAGTGACTATTCATATCCACTTTGAATCCACAACTATAGTAATTTTAACAGCCAAAACCACAAATTATACAACATCCGAATGCGAGAAAATGAATTGAATATACATAATTATTCTAATCTACAATCCTAATTATCATACATACATACACACCATATGTTTTTATTTCCTTTTAAGTAAACCATACTTGTATTTATGGGAAACATAGTTTTATCATAAGAAAAATCAAGCGTTAATTTTGTCATGTACATTTCTTTATTGCAGTATAGCCTTGAGCTTATGCTTAACTTTTTTTCATAACTCATAAATTTATATAATTATTATTTTTCTTCCAATCGATTGTTTATATATTCGTCAATTTAAAATTTTTGAAAGGTTAAAATACCAAATATCAGAATTAAAAGAATGAAAGAGACGAAAATTAAGCTTTGATAAATGCATATATTAAATTACCTTGTGTTTTCTTTTTCAATTTAGAATGATTATTTTTACTTACGAGGATGATAAATATTCATCCTCTTATTTTCTTTCTTCTCACTTATTTATTTTAATAATTTTTCACTCAAACAAACAAAACTTAAATAATAAAATCGTACTATGGGTTTATATAATGGAAAATACTTTGATGCACAAGCTGTGTAAACTTTAGTTTACACAAGCCCTTTAATTTTAGGGTTTAGGGTTTTATGTTAGGGTTTAGGGGTTTAGTGTGTAGGGTATATAATTTAAGGTTTATGGTTAGAATTTAGAGTTTAGAGTTTAGGGTTTAGGGTTTAGGGTTTAGGTTGCTAGGGTTTGTGATTTAGATTTTAAATTTTATAAAAAGATTGTGTAAAAAAAATTTACACAGCTTGTGCATCAAAATAAAACCCTTATATAATAGGAAAAAATTGATTTTTGAAGAGACTAAAATTAGTCTAAAAGAATTTGAAATACCTTGAACCGTTATAGTTAAATCCAAGTGGTAAGAGCATCTGAAGTTAATATTCCTAATAAATAATTCATTAACGTTTATAATGAATTGCAAATTGATTTTTAATAAAAATAGAAATGTGGGCAGAATCTCCGGCATGCTTGAGGGATTGGGTTTTAGTAAAGTATTCCAAGTTCCTAATAATGATAGGGATATCAGTATTCAGTAAGCACAAGAGTTGGTATTATATATATGGGTTTTATTTTGATGCACAAGCTGTGTAAATTTTTTTTACACATTTCTTTTATAAAATTTAAAATCTAAATCACAAACCCTAGCAACCTAAAACCTAAGCCCTAAATCCTAAACTCTAAATTCTAAATTCTACCCATAAACCTTAAATTATATACCCTACATACTAAACCCCTAAACCCTAACATAAAACCCTAAACCCTAAACCCTAAAATTAAAGGACTTGTGTAAACTAAAGTTTACACAGCTTGTGCATCAAAGTATTTTCCTATATATATATATACTTACTATTTTACTCTCCTGTTCCGTTTAATATATCCATAATTGATATTTTAAAAGTGAATTTTTTTAAATTTTGATCATAATTATTTTAAATATTTTAATTAATTAAATTTATAAAAATATATAATTTTAAACTACTTATTGAAGATTTACAAAAACATATTTTTTTCATGTTTTTATCAATAAAAATATAAAGTAATAATAGTCAATGTTAAAAAATTGATTAAAAAAATTAATAGTGGACCTGTTGAATGAGACGAAAAGAGTAATAAAATAAAGTATATAATTAATTATTTTTTTGGATAAATTGGCACTTTATTCATCCAAGCAACCTCAAAGAAACTACAAAGACTCCAGTAGAACCACCAATGGTCTACCCTTTACTTACAGACCAAAATAAGAAAAAATAGAACTATTCACAAAGATCCCAATTTTCAGCTATACAATTACCAGTAAAAGTGAATCTATTGCATCCTGTAATTCTCCACTTCACACTATACTTTACTAGATCAAAAATATTAGCCTCTAGTCTTGGCCTTTTACCATGCATTCGGCCATTCCTCTCTTGCCAAAGATAATAGTTTAAGGCATTCCATGCTAGCCTAATAATCACTGCTCGCAAGGATCTCCCTTTACCAGCCGACTGGACCTAAGACAGCTTCTCATTCCAGCTATCAGGGACACAACTTACCCCACAACCTTGCAAGAGCAACGCCCACAGATTTCTCGCATAATAGCACTCCCCAAATAAATGCTCTCTCGATTCGCAAGCTGATCCGCATAATAAACACCATGTATCCTCTTGATATCCCCATTTCTTCATTCGGCTTCTAGTTGGCAATCTATCAAGCACAACTAACCATGAAATGAATGAATGTTTGGGTATCGAAGGCCCCCCCCCAAACAATTTTGTGCCATAGAACTTTAGGTTGTCGATGCCGTAGAACATTCCAAACTTCTTTTGCTCTGTATTTTCCTTGCAAGTTGCCAACCAAAGCAAGATCGGCTCTCAATTTTAACAGCTTTCTCAATTAATTATTTAAGATATCAAAATATATAAAATTACCATAATTAGGGACTTAAATAAGGATAGGGACAAGACAAGTTTGATAAGAGAGATATGGCGTGATCTCCTCTGGTGTGGCTGTGAGATTAATACTCAATTTTTCATTTTAAGTTAACAAATAATGAATGAACAGAAAACATAATCCGCAAATCTCTACCGTCCACCAAGATACGCGTATCCACCGATCTCACTGTTATTCCCCTTTTTTAATGATGAAAATTAATTAAATCGAATATTGGATCTTTCAAGAAACACCAACTTGCGTCTGTTTAAGTTTAACCCAATAAATTAAGATTAGATTAGAGCTTATGGCGGACCCACTTGCATTGCCTCTTAATTACATTTTTCATTGTAAATAACACCCAATCTGTCCATGTAGGTAAAACCAGGCCCCACTTATTAAATATTAACCAATCCAATTTTAAGTTTAATTAAATTTTCTATATTTTAAAAGTATTTTAATAATTAAAAATATCATTTATGTTGTGAATAAAATACAAAAGAACAAGAATAAAAGAAATGTGAGAAAAAAAGAGACTTGTAATTATTTTCATTATTGAAATATGTACAATACATTTTTTTAGGTTGACAAGTCAGAATCAAAATAATAAGAAAAAATAGTTGATCTAAAAAATTAAAAAGAGATTAGGAAGCAAATCGTCAACGGTGGTCGTCTTACTTCTCAGGAATGAAGGTAACAGGCAGTGATGGATAAAGGTTGTTGGGGGAGAAAAGAAGATGCATAAAAAAGAAAGAAAGAACATGAACATTTTTTTAGATGTGTGGGAATTGATTTTAGGGTAATCTTCACTCGTGGTCCCTTTTATTTGTGGTTTGTTCTATTTTGGTCACTCGAATTTAAAAAAAAAATTATTCTTGTCAGTTACGTTTTGAATCGTGTCTATTTTGGTCCTTTGACCGTTAATCTTCGTTAATAAAAAAATTAATTTTTAATTTAACCCCAAAACTTTTAAAACTTTATTTTTCACCATATTCCCAAAAATTATATATTTCCCAAACATTAAGCCTTGAAACTTAAAAGCAGAGAAAACAGGAAAGAAGCGACTTTTTGAGGTTTGGGTCTTTTTTATGTTAAATTTTAATAAAGTTTGAAACTTTTTATCCGTTAGTTTAATTCCAGCATGCAATTAGTTTTAAAGTTCTATTTTGTTGTTAATTAAGCTAAATAAATTATCTTTCTGACTTTTATTTGAGCATTCTGATCTGAATTAGTTGGATGTTTGAATTTTTTTTATTAATTTTCTTCTTCTTTTAATTGTTAGTTGTAATTTGTGCTTGAGTTTTGAATGAATTTAAAATTTATTAAGTTGCTATTTGAAGTGGTTTACAATCGTGTTATGTTATGTATAATCTGAAAATTTTCAGTTTCTTTTCTAGGTTAGTTTATGAGTGTGAAGAACATAGGTGGTTTAATTTTATTATTATTTTTATCTGAGTAAGCAAATGATTTAGTGTTCTTATAGAAGTTATTTAGATTTGTAAAGTTTACCATTGATTGTCCAAGGAGAGCTTAATTAATTTATTTGTTGAATTTCCTATGACAGAGTTCTTTTAAGTTTTCGTATTTAATTTCGACAAACTGCTAGCACCTATTCTTCTACTCTGTTTAATTTTTTTGTAATTAGGTTTTGAATCTTATGACCTTAGAGTTAACTACAGCACAACATGCTATGAATTTGTATCTAAATGTTAACAAAAATTCCTTTTTTGGATAAATGTTCATAAAAAGTTCATTCAGGTTAGATGGTTTAAGAATTTGTTAGTTGTATCGTTAACTTGAAACTGATTTTTTCATTCGGGAGTGGCGGATTTATGATAGTAGGAAGGCTTAATGTTCAGGAAATTCTGTGCAGACATGGTTGCTTTTAAGTTTCAAGGTTGTTCGGAAAAAAAAGTTTAATAGGAAAGATGGTGAAAAATAAAGTTTTAAAAGTTTGGGATTAAATTAGAAATTAATTTTTTATTAATGGAGGCTAACGGTCAATGGACCAAAACAGACATGATTCAAAACATAAGTGACAAAAATATTTTTTTTAAATTTAGGTGACCAAAATAAAACAAACCCAAACAAAAGAGACCACAAATAAAAATTATTATTATTATTATTATTATATGTCAACTAGTAATTGGCTTAAATATTTTTATAATTTCAAAATAAATAAATAATATTTTTAGAAAAATTAAACCTTAAGGGGGTATATTGAAAAATCAATAAAACATTGAGGAATAATCTTATAATGAACCCTTAAATAAATCAAGAATTTTAAAAAATATAAAATCAATACCAAGTGCCAATTAAACAGAAGGGTCATGTCAGATTCCGTCAGGAAAATAGACAAACCTATTAAAGGTAAAAAAAAAAAAAACTCTGATATGAAATTGAGAATTTTAAAACATCATAAAACTAAACGAGGTAATTAAGCCTTTGTTTTACTAAAATTTACGAACTCGTGTACTAAAATATAAAGAATAAATAACCGTAAGATAAATGAATTAATAATTCCCATGATATGTATAGAGTTTATTAGCCAAGCGTGCTCTCCATTCTTGGCTTTGGTAAGAAAGAATGGTTGTCAGCTGTTCCTCAAAAATGATACAACAAATAATTATATAAGTTAGGTTTCAATCCCATCAAAAGTTGTTTAGTATCTTCTCTCTCGAAACTCCATCTGCTACAAGTATTGAACTCACTTCCTGCAACAACAACAAAAACAACACCCCAACTAAGTATAACTAACACACAAGTATTTGGATAGTGGTAACTGCATATATTGATTAAAGTTCAGATCCCAAACATCTCTATTAGTAGGTCAAGAGAACCTATAGCATTCTGTTCTTAACAAAGAAGTCTCAAATTATCAAAGAAAAGAAAAGCCACACACCAGTTTTAAATGCTATAATGCTATAGAAATACTAGTATTCAAAGCTTATTAGTCTTCTTCACAAAGAGAAATAAATTGGTTTAACTGAAACTGATAGGGGGTCTCAACTAAGAGACATCACTTTGTTACGTATCAGTTAGAATGTGATCAACTAAGAGCCCTTCTTAGGACCGAGTAAAATAACTGAAAACACAAAAACTGGGCCAAACCTTTTGGACAGTTTATGGTTCACAAGTAATTACCCGAAACGAACCTAATTCTATTCAAAAATCAAATCGAATCAAGTTTTGTGCACCTCTAGTGACAATGGCTAATCCAAAGCAAAATAAGGAAATCAAACTCCTTCCTGCTGGGGGATTCTAGGGAACAACCTTTAAATACAGGCTAAAGAACGGCTGACCTGTTTACCGGGTAAAAAGCGATACACAAATTGTTACATGAAGCGGTACACAAATTGGTACAATATTGTAATAGAAAAATGTATATACAGTTTTATTACATGATGCACTGTTTACCGGTACACAAATTGTTACATGATGCTGTACACAAATTAATACACTTTTGTAATAGAAGAATGTATATACCCTTTATAACACATGCACGAATTTTTAGAATGGATTATGTACGTGTAAGGAAATGTGTATATACACAAATTTTGACCTGAAAGCATACTTTGGTACAATATTTGTATGGAACTGTGTATATACATATATTAGTAGCAAATATACAAAAATTGTTACAAATTTGTAAGAGGAAAATGTATATACCTTTTATTTTACACGGTTTCACGAAGGTTAGAAAATAACTTTGACTTGTAAGGAAATGTGTACATACAGAATTTTTTACCCGAAAAGCATATTTTGGTACAATAGTGGTATGGAACTGTGTATATACATATATTACTACCAAATATACAAAAATTGGTACAAATTTGTAAGAAGAAAAGGTATATACATTTTCTTGTACACGATTTGACGAAGGTTGAAAATGGACTTGTACTTGTAGGAAAATGTGTACATACAAAAATTCTTACCCGAAAACATAATATTTTACAAGTTTCGTTAAGATTTGTGTATATACTCTTAATAGGACGAATTGTACAAAAATTGGAACAAATGTGTATGATGAAGCGGTATATACCTTATATATTACAAATGTGTAAGATGGAACAAATGAGTCATTACTTGTAGGAAATGTGTACATATACAATTTCTTACCCGTAAAGCATATTTTCTTACAAGTTATGTAGGGAGTTGTGAATATACACGTAATAGTACCCAATGTACACAAAATAGTAGAAATTGGTTTGAGGAAATGTTATATACCTTATTTATTACAAAATGGTGGGTAGAACTCTGTACGTATACTTTTTTTATTACACAAAATTTCCCAGGGTCGTCGAAATGTCCAATTTGTTTGTAAGGAAATGAGTACATACAAATATTCATACCCAAAAACATGTAGAATGTATGATAATGGCATCGAAACCAGGTAAAGGTGGGTTCGGTTCTGGTTTTGCAAAATGGTCAAAAGTTAGTCTTTTGTGTAGCAACGAAACCTCGTATATAGGGTTTCGGTGCTGGTTAAGCGCGAAAATATTTGAAAGTCTTTAACCTTATGAGTAAAAATTAACACTTGGTTTGGTATGAAAGATGAAGAAATTTTATGAAAGAAATAAAATGCATTCCAATCCAAACAACGTTCAAATACATTAGACATTAAAAAAAGAAACATAATAAATCCTCCCCTCCTCAGTCCTCATTCATGCCCCGAGAAACGACCTGCATGCCCGCTGCCACCCATGGCACTGGAACCAGCCTCTGGTTGGTGCTGACCAACCATCTCTGCATAAGATCGGATCTCATATCTGACCCTATTGTTGCCTAATGGACAAAACATGTATGCATTAGTATGAGAAGAAGTGAATCCTTTAGAAAAGAAGAAACTGATGATAGAGACAACCTTGAGAGTGGTGGCGGTTGAAGTAGTTTATGTCCTCTTTGATAGGCATGTAACCATAAAGTTGGCGCGTTGTGCCTGGACCATAGAAGATGCCTTGACATTGTTCCCAAGCTTTTCTATCGAAACCTTGGGCAGCAAACTTGTTATACAGATGTTGAGCGTCGAGATAACCTTTTGTCGTGCTCTGGAAAATTAAAAGGCTCATCCCACGATGGTCGTCGGGTTCGTATGAATGGCGAGGCTTGGCAATAGTATCATAGGAACTGAAATAGTTCCGCAGCTCTTGGTTTCCCACACCAGTCCACTGAAGCATAAAATGCAAGAGATTAGAAGTGAAGCAATTATAATAATATTGAAAACATAATTCAAATTTGTTAAATAACTACCTTCCCAGCATCATCATTTTTCAGCCTTGTGTTCATTATCATGACCATGGGCGGCTAGAGTATTTGGTGATCATGAACCTCGTTGTTTGCAGGCAGGGGGCAGACAATATTAGCAGCAGTCGGATCATCTCTCAAAGCAGTCCATTGGCCAAAAGCTTGACCCTGAGGAATAGAAGAAGTGCCCCTTGTAAGCAATTCCTCATCCAAGAGCTTAGCAAATTGGCGATGGAGCCTGAGCTTTGGTCCACCTTTCGTTCTGGCATGTGACAGTATGGAGTGAATGCCAGTAAACTTCTGAGAGGCACCAGGACCTCTTTGGCAGGCTGAACAAAACCATTTTGTAAAAGGGTCAGTGATGCTCAGCATTGTAACAATGGCCTGAAAAAAGCTCCTGAACCATTTGCTTCGTCGGAGAGTTTCATTGCTCGGTTGTTCCTCGTCGTCAGAATCGAAATATAAATCATCATCAGAATTTGAGTCAGACTCAAATTTTAGTTTCCTCTTGGAGAAATGGTGAGGAATGTTTTTGAAAGATCTGCTTGAACTCATTTTAAAGGAAAGAAGTTTAAAGTATTTGATTAGGAAGAGAATATAAAGAAAGAAGAGTTCAGATGAGTATAGGGAATTGTTGACGTTGTAAAGAGTATAGAGAAGAGTTGTAAATTTATAGAGAAATTCAGTTAGGAGGGAAAGTGAAAAGACTAAATCGTTTTGCTTGGTTTCGAAAAAGTATTTAGTTCTATGGAGGGGTACCTACTTCTTGAGAAGGCACGCTGTGTGTCTGTTCATTAGTAGCAAAATGTACACAGATTGGTACAAAATTCCAAAAGAAATCAGTATATACATGACTTTATTACACACTTTCACGAATGTTTAAGTTGGGTCATTTAATTGTTAGGAAATGTGTACATACATAAATTGTTAACCAAATGCAAAGTACATCATTTTGAGGGGCATCGAAACCACCTCAAAGGGGTTTTGGTGCCTGTTTGAAGTGCAGAAAAAGTTACTACCTTGTTCGTACAAGCCAGCTATAAAGTTCTGCGATTATACATAAAATATTAGCCCTTTCATGTAATTGTTTAAGGTTAAAAATGCCTCACGAGAAGTCTGTTCATTGAAGCGTGTGATGACAGCAACTGAAAAAGTCTGACTCGTTCTGGGGTATCGAAACCAGCATTATTTTTGGTTAACACGCAACGGTACAGGTGATCACAGTGAAAAGGCAGATTCTTTTTACTGGTTTCGAAACCAAATTATGGGGTTTCGGTACTGTATACACATAGTACTTGTAAGAATTGTACAGAAATGCGTATTCGCTGTACATGATGTGTAGGTGGTATCGAATCTACAGATAAGAGATTTCGGTGCTATGTTTTCGTTGGGGCATCGAACCCAGACGTAAGGGGTTTCGGTGCCTTTTGGTTTCGAAACCTCCTTAAGGGGTTTCGGTGCTCTATAAACATATCTTCACATACATTGTGTAGACTTTTTTTACAATAAGAGTTGTACATAAATGCGTTGTCTTTGTACATGATGTTTCGAAACCCCTTAAGGAAGTTTCGAAACCAAAAGGCATCGAAACCCCTTACGTCTGGGTTCGATGCCCCAACGAAAACATAGCACCGAAACCCCTTATCTGTAGATTCGATACCACCTACACATCATGTACAGCGAATACGCATTTCTGTACAATTCTTACAAGTACTATGTGTATACAGTACCGAAACCCCATAATTTGGTTTCGAAACCAGTAAAAGGAATCTGCCTTTTCAGTGTTCTGTCTTTTCACTGTCATCACCTGTACCGTTGCGTGTTACCCAAAAATAATGCTGATTTCGATACCCCAGAACGAGTCAGGCTTTTTCAGTTGATGTCATCACATGCTTCAATGAACAGACATCTCGTGAGGCATTTTTAACCCTAAACAATTACATGAAAGGGCTAATATTTTATGTATAATTGCAGAACTTTATAGATGGCTTGTACGAACAAGGTAGTAACTTTTTCTGCACTTCAAATAGGCACCAAAACCCCTTTGAGGTGGTTTCGATGCCCTTCAAAATGATGTACTTTGCATTTGGTTAACAATTTATGTATGTACACATTTCCTAACAATTAAATGACCCAACTTGAACATTCGTGAAAGTGTGTAATAAAGTCATGTATATACCGATTTCTTTTGGAATCTTGTACCAATCTGTGTACATTTTGCTATTAATAACTGTATATAGTTCCGAAACCCCTTCAGATGGTTTCGAACCTAATAAAAGGAATCTTGCTTTTTCATTGTTCTGTCTTTTCACTATAATCACATGAACCGTTTCATCTTCCTCATCGTGTTTACAGCTGGTTTCGAAACCAAGCATAACGATTCAGCTTTTTCAAATTTCTGTCTTCTAATTAATGAAGGGGTTCATGTTCACCTAGTTCAATGAACAGACACACAGCGTGCCTTCTCAAGAAGTAGGTACCCCTCCATAGAACCAAATACTTTTTCGAAACCAAGCAAAACGACTCAGCCTTTTCACTTTTTCACTTTCCCTCCCAACTGAATTTCCCTATAAATTTACAACTCCTCTTTATACTCTTTACAACATCAACAATTCCCTATACTCATATGACCCCTTCTTTCTTTATATTCTCTTCCTAACCAAATACTTTACACTTCTTTCCTTTAAAATGAGTTCAAGCAGATCTTCCAAAAACATTCCTCACCATTTCTCCAAGAGGAAACTAAAATTTGAGTCTGACTCAAATTCTGATGATGATTTATATTTCGATTCTGACGACGATGAAAAACCGAGCAATGAAACTCTCCGACGAAGCAAATGGTTCAGGAGCTTTTTCCAGGCCATTGCTACAATGGTGAACATCACTGACCCTTCTACAAAATGGTTTTGTCCAGCCTGCCAAAGAGGTCCTGGTGCCTCTCAGAAGTTTACTGGCATTCACTCCCTACTGTCACATGCCAGAACAAAAGGTGGACCAAAGCTCAGGCTCCATCGCCAATTTGCTAAGCTCTTGGATGAGGAATTGCTTACAAGGGGCACTTCTTCTATTCCTCAGGGTCAAGCTTTTGGCCAATGGACTGCTTTGAGAGATGATCCGACTGCTGCTAATATTGTCTGCACCCTGCCTGCAAACAACGAGGTTCATGATCACCAAATACTCTGGCCGCCCATGGTCATGATAATGAACACAAGGCTGGAAAAGGATGATGCTGGGAAGGTAGTTATTTAACAAATTTGAATTATGTTTTCAATATTATTACAATTGCTTCACTTCTAATCTCTTGCATTTTATGCTTCAGTGGACTGGTATGGGAAACCAAGAGCTGCGGAACTATTTCAGTTCCTATGATACTATTGCCAAGCCTCGCCATTCATACGGACCCGACGGCCATCGTGGGATGAGCCTTTTGATTTTTCAGAGCACGACAAGAGGTTATCTCGACGCTCAGCATCTGCATAACAAGTTTGCTGCCCAAGGTTTCGATAGAAAAGCTTCGGAACAATGTCAAGGCATCTTCTATGGTCCAGGCACAGCGCGCCAACTTTATGGTTACATGCCTACCATATGTGTTAAACCGGCTCCATCTAATAGTGTTTTTTCCTTGGTTTGCATTTAGCCTGTTTTTAAGCCGCCTGTTTTTAGAAAAGCCCCTTCCTGCTTCCTCTCCCCTCCAGCATATATGTCGGCTCTATTTCATGTTCCCTCCCCACTTCCATGTCTGCTCTTTCCTTCTTTCTATATATTTGCATGAAGAATGGATCGGTGGTATTGGGTAGCTTGGGGGATATATGTTAAAGCTCAAAGGTGGTTGCATCTATATGACTATATCATTGCATGTCATCCCAATCATATTTATCTATTACTACTTTGATACCTATCTGAGGTGCACATGACACCAGATCAGTGCATTAATTTTAAGTAGGAATATTATTGGTATTTTCCTATTTTTTAAAAAAAATCAGGAAGGAGAAAAATCTCTTTTTTATCCTCTCCTTTTCTTCTTCAGACCATTCCTTCATTTCTTTTCTGAAAGTGTAATGTAGAGGTTTCAGAAGATCCCTTACGCATGTTTAAGAAAACAGGAGCAATTCATAGGACTGGAAAGCAAGTTGCTGTTTCAGTTGGGAGATTTTAAGTATTATAAATACTCTTTCAACAGCATTATTTAGTTGAAAAACCAAACTAAGGCAGCAAATAGTGTAAGAAAACTATATTTGAAAAAAAAACTCCTGGCTAAAATGTTCCAAATTTCCGTGCTTTTTCTCTCTCAAATATCCTATAGACTACATGAAAGTTTTACTCCAAATGAGTGATTCAACTGAAGAAATCTCATTGTTCAAGATATAAGACCAAATAACTTCAATTTATAAGATATAAATTCATATTCTACAAGAAATATAAAAATGCAAGCAACCGATAACACAATGGTTAAGTAGACTGCAGCATCATTTAAAGCACACACTAAAGTTCATTAACATGCAAAGTTTTTCTATAGTTAAAAGCAGAGAAAGCATGAACCAATTTCTAATGATCGAAAACATTGCATCTCAATGAAAAATAACATCAGAACAGAACCAACAGATATCCAATTGTCCACAAAAATACTGGAGATGAGAAAAAATATTAAGCAAAGAAATCAGTGAAAATAGTTCAACTAGAAAGAAATAGCAACAAACCTCATTCATTTGTCTTTGTCCACAAATCACAGCACCAGTGCCCTTAGGGCTATGGTTTTGCTTAGCCCTAGCAAAGGCAGCCTGCAAAAGTCAAAGCAGGTTACAATACTTTGATTATTATGGCATCAAACAATCTTAAGACATTGTGAATACATCACTCAACCTGTACATAGCCACTTTCACCAATCCAACTATCATCTGGCTGTGATAATACTGGCACAATCTTGACGCCAGAAGATTCCCAGTCTTTAAACCTATCCTTTAATAGTAGAACAAAAGGGAGCTTCAAAATCAGACATAGGATTTGCTTGTTCTAGAAAATTAAAGTTTAACAAAATGAATAAGAGAGTCCCTACCTGATAAGCCATTCTCCTAAGGTTTCTGGCCCCATAATAGAGCCTGACATCAGATCTCTTATCAGCACCAAATCCTGATTCAATGAGAGAGCGAATTGGACTGGAAATGAAGAAGTAAAGAGAACAAGTAAGCTACAGGATACAAAAATTGAAGACTTAAATACCATGTATCACACTATTACTCACATTTGGAGCTATCGTTATAGTCAACAATATAAGTTTACCAAGTTTAAAAAAAGGAACAAGTAGGAGTGATGCAGGAGCTCTGAAGCTATTAATTATTTCATTATTTCAGTTTTGTTTATTAATTATTAGGCATAGAGATGAAATCTTTAGAGCTTTAATCTAGGGCTACGATCAAATCTTCATTTGTATCCTTCATATAAATAGCTGAAGTATAGATTTACGCCACCTTATTATTTTCTTTGAATTGTAGACTTCAGAAACTAGAAGATTTTATAACCCTACTTTTACACCGATTCTGGTATTACAGCCTTACTAGGTCCAAGTGTTTATCATATTGTTTGCTTTTATGCCATGCTGGAAACATTAGAGGATGGGGAAAAGGAATTACGGCAATCAGGGTCAAGAAACAAAACTGGCTGCGAGATGACATGTGATTTAAGAGTTGTAGTGTACAATTTATGCTTGGCCAAAACAAGAACCATTTGGAACCCAGATGGAAATTCTGGAAGGTAAGCTTAAAATCAGCATTATGGGAACATACGAAAGCTAAATTGCCTGTGCAATTCTTACCAGATAATTATGCATGAGTTGTATGAGAAGAGCTCTAGTTGCCATAGCAAAAGAGATTTCTGGTGGCAGAGCACACGTCTAAATTTAACAATCTCTATATTCCATTTGAGTTATAATGAGAGTAATGAACATATGACATCTCATGTTCTAGCACCGTTAAGCCATTCTATCAGGGATGAGATGGAAATGGTTCTTCTATTCAACCTTGAAGATGCACAAAAACATGTGTTAATGGTGAAAAGCAAGTTTTTGGATACAGTGCAACAAGGCCTATGTCTGGAAAGACTGATGGAGTAGCACAAAGGGGATTGGAGTCATTCTGAACAAACAACAACCTTTAAAAACAATAGTGGGGCTTTCATTATGAAAATGGGAGATGTTGAGAGGAGCTAAAGGGGAAGGCTTTACTTGAGGAGATGTTGAGATTTGAGGCTGGAAATAGTGCTGGCGAGAATATTCCTGGCAGCAACCCTTGAATTCATTGTTTTACTTGTGGAGAGAAACCATAGTTCTTATTCTTATTCTTGTCTTGAACGAAGAGTGAACTTAACTGAGACGGAAGAGCAAGAGGATGTGTGATATGCCAGACCCTATTTCTGATGAGCATGCTGAAGAAAGTGAAGAAATCTGGTTCAGGAAGTGTCTTTGATTGTTCTTAGACAGTTGCCAAAAATATTTGATGGTGAAGAAAAGGATTGGTGGCAGCTTAGGTCTTTTCAAATTAAAGTACATTGTGGGGAAAGGTTTGTGATTTGGTTATTAATGGAACCAGCATGGAGGATGTCATTTTGAAGGGGGCTGCATAGAAGTCGAACTTGCCCACAGAAATGCATCCTCATCCCTACAAAATTTCTAGCTTAAAAGAGGTAAGGAAATTCATGTCACATCTAGATGCTTGGTCAAGTTTACTATGGGAAAGATGATGAAGCCTTGGGTGATATTATTCCTGTGGATGTGGGTCATATTCTTTTGGGAAGGCCTTGGCTGTATTATCATGAGAGGTTGAAATAGAAAGATGGTTATGGGATAATCTTCTTTTAAAATAAGAATCACAATAAAGAATGATCATATTTTCGCATCATACGTACCAATAATAAAACGATAAACTTAGTTTTCCAAGTCACAAGATGCATGATTTAACTTATTTGGAAAGATTGCTCTTCATCTAAGATGGTAAAGTATTTCTAGATAAAAATATCAAGATATATATAAAAAAAAAACTTGTCCAAAAATACAATACAAGTATATCTTATTATATTATTTATATAAATCGGCTTCATTTACATATGTTATTCAATTCAGTTTCCAATCCGAAGGATACAATATAAATATGATATTATTGCAGCATTTATTTAATTCAGTTTTTTAGTTTGGGTTGGTTTAATTTTTTTTATGAAATTAAAATATTAATTCGGTTGGATTTTGAAATCAATTCAAGCCAAATCAGCCAATTTGGTTTTGTTTTTCGCTTTACACCAAATAATGCTCAACCTAATAAACATAGTAAGACTGGAGAATGGGCGCATTAGTTATATGGTGTTATGGCAAAAAGAAAAGCATACATATAAAACAAATCCCATTAGCATGCAAATCCATAAATCCAAGGCAACTACTCAATCCATCTCTAAATATTAACTATTAAATGCATTAAAAACACAGATGAAGTTGATAAACTAAAGAATCATGCTATTATGACATGAAAACTTCTGATTCTGATCGACATATTCATGCTGTCAAATCTGAAAACTAAAAAGATTCAAACAGCTGGTTGTACACTAAAACATGAAATCAAAAAGAATAAATGATATCGAACATGGTTACGATTGGCCAATTAAAATGCTAGTTTGAAAATAGTGTGGCTAACAGATACTGATTCGTCCTTGAAGATTAAAAAGGACATTTTACAAGACCATATACTCAATGAAGACTCATACATTGATTATGTGCAAAGAGAAAAGTGCAAATTTCTGAGCTTGGGAGAGCATAAATCACAAGTTATTACAGAAACGAGGAAAAGCCAACAGTCTTAGGAATTTTTCACAGCGAATGCTCATATCACAATTGTCCAATCTAAACCTTAAAAGAATCACCAGGGCTTTTCTCAAATATATTGGAAGGATAAGAACAAAAACTGGACTGCAAAAAGTTCCCAACAAATTTTCACCTAACTGAGCAAATTCCAATGTCAATAAGTTGGAATTTTACAAGAAACAAAGCATGGTATTGGTACTAACAGAATAAAGATTTAACTTTGAAGTTAATTAATCTAAACGCCACATAAAGCATACCTTTTAGCCAAACAAACAGAAAAGAGAAAACCTAACCTGATTCCTGACCCAGTAGCGAAAATCAAAACCGTCGGATAATCCTCAGGCGGATCGATCCTATCAATATTAAAGCCGTTTCCCATCGCTTGAGTAAGCTGCACCACATCCCCTTTCTTTAACCCGCACAAAAGCTCCGCCGTCGACCCCGCCACGCTCTTCACCAAAAACTCGAACGCTCCAGTTGAGGCCACCAGTGACGGCGGAGACGCTATGGCCAGGAAAGAAGGTCTCTCCACATCAGGGAGTCGCAGCTGGAGGTACTGTCCCGGTAAGGTATGCGAGGCCGCGAGGTCAGGAGAGTTCGACACGTCGACGCTAACGTGGAAGAGGGACTCAGCGGCGGTCTCGATTGATGAGATCGGTGATGGGGTCCAGACGGTGGTATCTTGGCGAACTGCAGCGAGAGTAGCGAATCGACGGCGAGGGAGGCGATGGCGGAGGTTCAAGGAGCGGAAGAGGAGTCGGCGCATGATAGACAAGGGAAGGGGAGGAGCGCTGAAGGGCGCATGTGGTACAGAGGGGTAATGACGGTCATGGTCTCGGTGGTGAATTGTGAACGAGTATAAAACAAGGTTACGGTCGGTGGCTGGTCAGCGCTAACGGTGGGCAGTACGGGTGGGAGAAAATATCTGACCCGATTAACCCGACCCGAAATAAAAATACCGGGTAATTTTCGGAAAAAAAATTACCCAATTCGGCAAATTTCCCGGGATACGGGCCGGAACACGGGCTGAAAGTTTTCTTTTACCGGGTACCCGACCCGACCCGATAAAATTTAATATATATATATATATATTATATTTAAAATTATATTTTTATTTTATATTTCTTAATATTTTCACTCTAAAATTAAGTTTAAATCCCTACATTTTTTCTATGTTTGTATTATATTCCTTTAAGTTTTAAGTTTTTTTTTTTTTGAAAACTCCATGAACATGGCGATTGGAATAAACTTCAAAACAGTGCCTAATGTAACAAGTAATACACATTAAACTCTTTAATGTACAAACTTCTTTATTCTAGCTATAGCTATATGTTAATATATAGCAACGAAGGTAAAACATAAGTTCAAAGACCTAAAGCAACTTACTCTATAAAACGCAAACCCATAATCAACACCACCAGCGTTTTGCTTTCATAATCTGTTGATTTATGCAACCAGGAACGGCAGAACGGTGAGCATAAAGGTAGTTTTAAGTTTATTTTTTTTTAATAATTTTGTGTTTAACATGTGATTTTTTTTAATTTTAAAATAAAAAAAAATAAAAAAAATAGGAATCGGGTACCCGAATTTTACGAGTACCCGAATCGCGGGTACTCAGATATAATGGGCCGAGATACGGACCGTTTAATGAGGTACCCAGATGAACCGGGTACCCAGTTTTCCGGTACCCGACAATTCCCACCCCTAGTGGGCAGGGGGCATTTTTATCTAAAAAAACTTATTTTAAATAATTATTTAAAATTTTAACCCATTTGGGGTCATTTGTTTAAATAACTATAGGCGGGGTCATTTTTATAAGTACCTTTTAAAAATAGGATTTTTATATAAAATAGCCGGGCAGGGGCTGATGAGGTGGCGTTTCATAAAATCAGCCATGAGCCACTTTTAGAAGAAATTATATTGCATGTCATTTATTGACAAGGCGCTACGGATTAAGCATTCTTCCTTCCTCATTGATTTGGAAAGATCTCTACGGGAAGAACTTGATGAAGTGCTGCTCTTTGAGGAATCCTTGTGGTTTCAAAAGGCGAGAAGTCAATGGAATATGTTTGGCGACAGGAATACGAAGTTCTTCCATTCTAGTGCCTCCAGCCGTCGACGCGCTAACACAATTTTAGCGTTAAAGAGGGCTGATAATTCCTGGTGTTCGGATCAAAGTGAGTTGCGAGGCATGGCTATCAGCTTCTTTAAAGAGCTCTTTACTAGTTCAGGGTGTGATACAGCGGCTTATTCTATCAGAGGGTGTTTTCCGCCTATTAGCCCTACTGGTCTTGCAGCGTTATCTATGGATGTTACGGATGATGAGATTCGTAATGTGGTTTTTAGTATGAGCGCTTTTAAGGCTCCTGGTGTTGATGGTCTTCATGTTGGGTTTTATCAGAAGAACTGGGGCATGGTTGGTCCGAGTGTATGTCGCTATGTACGCGAGGTGTTTGCCGGGCGTCCGATGGAGGAGGCGATAAATCGGACTATTTTGGTTCTTGTTCCGAAGGTTGCCGCGCCTGAGTCGATGAGCCAGTTCCGGCCGATTAGCCTTTGTACGGTGCTGTATAAGGTGGTTACTAAGCTTGTTGTCAACAAGCTGAAGGTCTTCTTACCTGATTGGATATCGCCTAGCCAGGCTAGTTTTGTCCCTGGGAGATCAATCAATGACAACATTGTTATTGCTCAGGAGGTGATCCATTCTATGTGCCGGAGGAAAGGCAGGAAGGGCTGGATGGCGATCAAGGTAGATTTGGAGAAAGCGTATGACAGGCTGGAGTGGGGATTCATAGAGGACACGCTCTGTGATTTGGGTGTGCCAGGTGATTTACGTAGTTTGATCATGCAGTGCGTTTCATCAGTGTCTACTCAGGTGCTTTGGAATGGTAATTTGACTGATACTTTTCGCCCCACTAGAGGAATTAGACAATGAGATCCTTTGTCGCCTTATTTGTTTGTTTTGTGTATGGAACGCTTAGCTCAGGCGATACATGGTGAGGTTCAAAGTGACAAGTGGAGGGCAATTAATTTGGTGAGGAATGGTCCGCATATTTCGCACCTTTTTTTCGCGGATGATATGGTTCTCTTCGCGGAAGCTTCCCTTTCCCAGTTGGATGTGATTAGTCGTGTAATGACTAGATTTTGTGAGGTATCCGGGCATAAGGTTAGTATTGCGAAGACGAGTATTTACTTTTCCAAGAATGTAGATATTGGCTTGCGCAATCATATCAGTGGTCAGTTCGGTTTCACGGAGGTCCTAGACCTTGGGCGTTATCTGGGGGTGCCGCTTTTGCACAAGAGGGTTACCAAAGAATCGTATCAGTATGTGGTTCAAAAGGTTAAAGATCGATTGACTGGGTGGAAGGCGAAGACGCTATCTCTGGCAGGGAGAGTAACGCTTGCTAAGGCGGTTCTTGCGACTATTCCTAATTATGTGATGCAGACAACGGTGTTGCCGAAAAGTATATGCGAAGAGATTGAACAATGCATCAGGCGTTTTATTTGGGGCCGGAATGATAATAAGGGAGGGCTACATCTTGTTAGGTGGGATGAAGTTTGTTGTCCGATTACGGAGGGTGGTTTGGGTTTCCGCCATATTGCTGATCAGAATGCGGCTTTCATGATGAAGATGGCGTTTCAGGTTATATGCAAACCTGATCAGTTATGGGTTCAGGTTTTGCGCACTAAGTATAAGTGGGAAGGGCGAATTCCGGTTTCGATTGAGAGGCGAAACTGTTCTCGTTTTTGGAAAGGACTGAGTGTGGTGTGGAATGATGTGCGGAATGGAACTGTCTGCACTATTGGCAACATGTGTAGTATTGACTTTTGGAGAGACCGTTGGATTCAGGAAGCCGAACCCTTAATCACTTATGTCTCTCCGGCGATTGCGGGTAATTTACCGTACGTTTCGGTTGCTGGCATGGTGGATCCTTTGGGACAATGGAATTGGTCAGAATTTGAGGATAAGTTACCGTATCAGATTATTCTCAAACTTGCTGCAATAGTGCCTCCGGATATGAATTTTTGTGACGACGGTTTTGGGTGGGAAGGAAGTGAGCGGCGGCAATTCACTTTAAAGGCGACTTATGCGAGTCGTATTCCGAAGAGCTTTGGGCCAACGAATCATATTTGGGGGGCTATCGCTGGTTATAAAGGGAGTCCGCGGGTAAGGATGTTTTTATGGCTTGTTGCTCATGGGCGAGTATTAACGAATGAAGAAAGAGTGAGGCGCCACATGGCTAACGATATGAGGTGTGGAACTTGTGGTGCGTATGTGGAGTCTTTGGATCATATTTTCCGTTGGTGCCCTGTGGCGATGGATGTTTGGATGGGTTTGGTTAAACACGAGCGTTGGGTGGAATTTTTCGCCTTGGATTTTTGGGGTTGGTTCCGGAAGAATATCCTTTATCCTGAGTACT
Source organism: Hibiscus tridactylites (assembly GCA_958450335.1). Taxonomy (NCBI): domain Eukaryota; kingdom Viridiplantae; phylum Streptophyta; class Magnoliopsida; order Malvales; family Malvaceae; genus Hibiscus; species Hibiscus tridactylites. Next base: position 15,182,064 of record OY288283.1, read on the forward strand.
TTGCGCGAAAGGAAGAGGAGGGCCATTTAAGCTTTGGTATTGCCTTGTGGGTTCTATGGACGTCGAGAAATCATGCTGTTTTCGAGCCTATGGCTGTTGCGCGGGAAACGCGAGGTGCTCTTTGTGCTCGGTTAGTCACGGAGGCTGGTGCTACGGCTGCCTTGCGGGCTGGTTTGAGCAGCAGAGAGGGGGGAGTGCAGGCCGGCACTGTTGTGCACTCTGGCGCTGGCAGTGAGGTGGGATATGCGGCTGCTGGTGGGCGCTGGAGTGCCACCGCAGCGCACGCTGGTACTTCTAGGGGTGCGGGTCAAGGACCTGCAGGAAGGCGGAGGCCTGGCGCAGTAGGGAGCTCGGCGGGAGAGGTGCGTAGATGGCAGTTGCCGACTGAGGGATATGTGGCGCTTAATGTGGATGGAGCAGTGGCGTTACCGGACTCTCTTGCGGCATGTGGGGGTGTTATTCGGAATAGCGAAGGGGTGTGGGAATTTGGTTTTGCGAGGTCGATCGGGATGTGTTCGGTGATGGAAGCGGAACTGTGGGGCGTGTTTGAAGGTCTGCGCCATGCTTGGTCTCTTGGTTTTCGAAAGATTCGGATTGATATGGATAGTTCGGAGGCGGTTCGGTTACTAAATAGTAAGGCAGGCGGAGGGATATATGGACCATTGTGGTATAATATTATGGATCTTCTTCGGCGGAATTGGGATGTTCGAATAAGGCATATCTTTCGTGAAGCGAATAAAGTGGCGGATTGGTTGGCAAAATCTATGCGGGATGGCTCCCTGGACTGTCGAGAATTTCCAAGTTTGCCGGTGGAGCTGAGGGGTTTATGTAATGGGGATAGAGCTCATGCTCGGGTGTAAGTTGTTGGTTTTGGTTCTTATATAGTTTTTGTGATGTAATTTCCATGTGTACTCTTTTCCTCCAACTAGGTTAGGGAGGTTTTTAATGAGGCACATGGAAATTTTCCTCGTATGTTTTTATCATCAATAAAAGCATACAATTTGATCAAAAAAAATAAAAATTATTCAATTATTTAATAAGTACACATAATTTTGGTGGGTGAGTCTCTGGAAATATTTTACATACATAACGTCTCGAATTCGAGACATGCATAAGCAATATCAAATTACTTACCACTTGAAGAGACTCATGTTGGTTGAATATATTTTACTTTGTAATCACTTTAGAGTAATTAAAAAAAACTTTAAATTTAGTAATAAATATGTTATTTTTTCTAACAAATATAAACATGTCATTTATTTTAAAAATTGTTATAAACAAGTCACTCAATTAACATATTACTATAAACGTGTCACTTTTTTTAATGCAACATATTTAATACCAAAACTTATATAATCCATTAATTTGTTCCTAATTCAAAACAATTTAACTCTTAATATTTAAATTTTTAATCTTGATTCTTCTCTTAAATTGTTTGTTCTTATCTTGGAAATATTCTATTACTTTCTTATTACTTTCTATGTGGCTCTGTCCCATTAAATTTGTCCCTTATTAATTTTTTATGAGTCAAAATTTTAACTTTAACATGTTTATTAATTAAAATTTATGATTGATAAAATATGGAAAAATATATATTTTACAAACATTGAACCATGTAGTTTGTAAATATATATTTTGTAAAATTTAATTACTTTAAAAATTTAAAATAATTATAATTAATTTTTTAAAAAATTAACTATTAAAAAGTCAGTAAGGACAATTTTAGTGAAATAAATAAGAGTATTTTTTTTTGGTACGATAACAACGTAACAATAACTTAATGCAGTTATTGAAGAGCTAATTTGACTGATATACTCACATCTTTGACAGTATTATATAAAAAAACTAAATTGACAAAAAAATTAAAATGAATAATGTAAGCACCAAATTTTGACCGGATTAGTCACTTAGCTCGAATCCATCTAAACCTGAAGTAGCCCGAATGTAATCGAGCCCAAGGCTTGAGCCCAAATCTAAACCCGCACTCATTTGTACCAGTTTCAAACCACCCAAAAATTCTTCCATCAAATCCCCTAACAACCAATGCCCCCAATTCTTGGTCAAGCCCCCAACTAACACCCCTAAAATTTCTCAACACCTCACGTATACAAAAGAAATCATCCCATGATCCCATGAATGAAGGAGATGTAGATTTTCATTTCAATTATAAAAGACAACAAATGAGCAGGGAGAAAAGGGGAGAAAAGGAAAGATAACCTGCAAAATAAAAACCCAAAAAAAACCAGTCTTGAAACCAGTTTGAAAGCAAAAGATAAAGTTGAAAAGTTTTTTCACCATTTTCCGGCGAACGGGACATCAACCGTCGAATCTGAACGGTCAAAGGGTAGAGTAGGCCGAAAGAAACTACATATCGAAAAACGGTGACGATCTGACGGTCAGAGTCGAAGATCGAAGAAGAAAGGACCTAAACAGTTTTTGCTTGATTCTTGAGCATCTGAGCGTTGTCTAACGAAACGGTCACCAGACCTGAGTTCAGCACGTCGAGACGAGTCCTCTGGTGTAGTTTGAAGTTGAACGGCGGCCGACGACGGTGACCGAGGTGGTGACCAGAGACGACAGTAACGGTGCAAGACAATGGCGATATGTACTGAGGGAGATGATAGCTCTGTTTAATTTTGAATTAATGTATAAAATGAATTTTGAAAAAAAATAGAAAATGGTGCGGCAGGGAAGGGACGTGTGGATTTGGCAAAATGAACCTTCAAAGGCTAAAAAGCCTTGTCGATGTTGTTGGGAAGCAAAGAGATAAAAATGGAATTTAAAATCCCTTAATTATGGCACGAAATTTCCCTGGATGAAAAAGGGAATTTAAGATCCAATTAATGGACATCGAGAACTGGTGCAGTAGATTAGGGATTTGATTCACGGTAACTCAGCCCGCCTGGTTTTTGGTTTGAGGTAAATTCGCACTCTGAGTCTTTCTGCTTTCAGGAGTTTTGTATTTAATTTTTTTATCCTTTATGTTTTATTTTGTTTCATTTTAGTCATGTTTTTTTAGTTTATTTTAATTAGATTTTTGCCTTTAGTTTTAGGTTCCTTTTTTAATTAGATCCTTTTCATAAAATTGATTAATAATTAAGTCCTTTGATTTTGTCCTTGTATTAAGATTTGGTAATTGAATGACTTTAATAAATTGATTAATTTGTGATTTGGTTTCTAATTAAAATTGTTTTAGTTTGATTAGGTGTCTGATTTGAGTTTGATTGATGATTTAATATGTTTTATTTGATTAAGTTTGAATTTATCTTTTTTATGATTTGATTCATTTTGTTTGTTTGATTTAGCTTATGCATTTGTATTTTTGTGTATATTGCATTATTTTAGCAGCCTTTTAGTAGTGCTATTAACCCCATTTTGAGTTTCCCTTTCTTAGACAACCACAACCCTTAGGTACCAATTTTGGGCGTAGTGGGGGTGCTATAACCTTCCTCACTCGTAACCGACTCCCGAACCCGACGAAGATCTCGGTAATGACGCATACCAGTTTTACAGGTTTTCGGTCGTACCCAACCTAAAACGACCATGGCGACTCCAAGTGTTTGATGGGCTTTTGAAGGCCCAATTTATTCCGACCCGGACGGAAAACGGTGTCTACAGCTTGGCGACTCCACTGGGGACGTTAGAGAGTCGAGCCACAAAAGGGTAAATGCTGTCTCAAAAAAAAGGGAAAAAGGAATTTGAAATATTGGTGATCGCAAAAATGGAAGGTTTTTGTATTTTTACGAAGATTGTTCAATATTGGTCACCTCGTGTTCAATGTTCTTTTGCGCATGAGCATATCATAAGCTCTCAACCCGAGCTTCGTCCCGCTTAAGTGGTTGCAATCGCTACCCTTCGAGAGGTTAATCCTCCGTACAAGAATGCGTGTTGCTTCCGGGGTTTACATACTTTTTGTCTTCTAGAGGTCAATCCTCCGTACAAGCTTAAAGAAGTAAGCCCCCCTAAACTGAACTCGGTCCATAGGAGCCTATAATGGGTGAAGATCGAGGTCTTTGTTGACCTTCGTAGGTCAGTAAGGACAGTTTGGGTACCCTTTTAGAACCTTGAACCACATGTAGTGAGCCGTAGGAGCCCACCCGATTAGAGCCATGATGAACCACAATTGTTAGTGGTCACCTACATATGTACACTCACACACTTTTTACAATGTATTAAATTTATGTTTGTACATATTTATTTGTTTATAATCTACTAACCATGTTTTTGTGTTTATTTTTTCCACACATGCATTATGTTTATAATGTGTAATAAAGAGACGTTGATATACGATTGGCCTCTCGAAATAGAAGGTTCTTGTAAATGAAATTACGAAAATTATTCTATGAAGGGACTATTATAAATCAACACCTTCTAGGCATTCTTGCATCAACATTGCATTCTTGAAGCATGCATTCATAACTCACATGAGTAGGCGATCAAACATGACGATGCGAAGAATAAGAAGTTTAAGCAGAAGATTTTTTTTTATGCCCACACAGAGAAGACCCTTGTCATGAATTTCTCGAAACTTTTTGAAATTTGTTTTGTGAAATGATCTTTGTATATAATCTTTTAAGCAATGAATAAATGAGAACGTTTTTTTTTTAATTCAAAAATGAGTTTTCAGACTATAGGCTATGAACAATGAACCAGATTTATAAACTTTGAAGTTCTTTAAAAATCAAATGAATGAAATACTTTTTTGAGAATTGAGATTATAGAGCTTTGACATATGATAAGATTAACCTTTCATATTCCACTTGAAACCAAAGACAAGATTCCTTGATCTTTTATCACAAATTCCTCATATTCAATACTGGAAAAAGCCAAACATTCCAAGGAAGACGATCATAGGGTAACGCCATTGTTTTTTTGAAAGTTCGACTTAAAGTCAACTTTTTTTTACAAGATTAGCTTTCCGAGGAAGACGACATCCAAGCCACGCCCTTGTTTTTGAAAGTTCGACCTACTGTCAACTTTTTTTCTGGCCCATACCTCAAAGACATGAAAATTAAAATGTTCACTGGTGTACGAATCTTCCAACAAGAAGATAAGGTGGGGCATCATGTGTTGATTCTGCGAATGAGATCAAATAGTTGGAGCATGTATGAAGAAAAAAAAGGAGAAAAAAGATTAACTTTATCATTCATTATTTGTTTTTAGATGATTCTGTGAATAAATGAGTTAATTTTGAATACCTATTATTCTAAAGGTAACTCTTTTGCGAAAATATCTATGTATGAAATGACATTTGGCATTCCTTCATCATCCCTTCACAAAAAGAGAAAATTATCATTTGTTGTCCCCGTTTGAGCCTTATAATTTTCTTTGACTTGAACCCTAACCAAGGATCACCTTCCACACTGGGGGCCAAGGTGAAGAAATATCTGCTTACATGAATAAATTGACGATTCTGATCATACTACGAGGATGAAGCCTTACAGACCAGGGGTCAAGAACAAAAAGACGTGTTTCAACCACAAGAAGTGACTTGTGCTCAAAACAAAATAAAGTTCTGAATTCATGAAAAAAAGAACGAAAAAGAGAAAAGAAAACAAAAAATATGAAATGAATAGAACAGAACGAGGAGCACACATGTGGGGTCTCTCTTCAAAAATGATTATCTTGAGTCCAGTTATCTTCAAGATGAAGCGTGCGACACAATATTGTTCGAAGTTTTGGTTCCAACATTCGTGGAAATATCATGAATCTTTGAAGATAAAAATGAAATAAAAGGAAATGAACTCTGGGGTGAAAACCCAAAAATGGGCAGTCTAGAGTGATCCGAAAAAAGAAAATACGCGGAAGCAGATTCAAGTCGAGCAAAGTGAGATTCCAACGAAAACAATTGATCCTTGGTTATTGACCCTTAAACACTTGTTTGAGCCTATGTATCCTTTCTTTTATAACTCTGAACCATAGCCTACGTTACATGCCTATAAAGTCCATTTTGATCATACATGGATATTTGAGTTGAAGAGTCTATTTTTAGAATTGATATCTCCTCTCGTGGTTAACTCGTTTGTTTCCAGAAGATTTCTAAACCTTATAATGCATGATGAATAATCAAAAAAAAGGAAAAAAAATAAAAGAAAAAAATAAAAGGAGGGTTCCAAATGAAAACCCGCAAAGGGCATTTCGAACCAATGGTGAATTTGAGTCAAAACTTGAAAAGGCAGCTCGAATATGAAGTCAAATATACACGATTTGCATGCGAGAGATGATCCACTAGAAGTTTAATGAAGTTCCCCACACCCTAAAATTATAAGAAAGGGTTTGACGTTAGTGAACAGTTCCAGAAGTCGCACACGAAGCTTCCAAGATCATTCGATCATTTCTGAACAAATCAATGAACATTCGAAGAATCATGTCTCATTCAAAACAGCCGATCCCAAAACACATTGTACTCCAAACTGACTCATACCTTGAAATCGCCAATAGTCTTGACACATGTTAAAGAGCTATAATTTTGAAAGATTGAAAGAGTAATTGATTTGTTTGATTTTCAATGAACTTAAATTTTTATGAAATGTTTCAGTTGTGAGCCTTGAGTATGGGGCACTTTTTCCTTTTGCAAAAATATTTTCGAAAGCTCTTTATGATTTGAAAAATATTTTAAACTCTCTTGAGAATGAAAAAGATTCTTTTGACAAGGTTCACTCAGATTTGAAGAGCCTAGAATCAAGAATGGGGCAAGGAAAAGAAAAACGCAAAAGTTTAGAAGACAATTTTTGTTGGGGCAAAACTGAATTGTCACAGTCTGAAAGTGATGAATTTACCCCCAATTGGAGGAAAAAGGAAGTCGAGGTGATCAAGCTTGGTTCGAGAAGGAAGACTTCCCAAGCATCTTTGCATCACCATTAACTATGAGAGCATGCATTTACATCATTGATATACATGTTTCCGTATGCATCCTTTGCACATTGGTTACCAAACAGATACAAACAGAACTTTGTCTCAAGCACGAATGAGTGGTTCTACATATCGAACCTTGCCCTAATCACGAGTAAGCGATTCTACATCAAATCCCGCTTCAAACATGAATGATCAGATCTTCGCCTCCAAGATGGAGTGCTGCCATTTGCCTTCAAGATGAAGTGATACCCTAAAGCCTCCAAGATAGAGTGCCACATTTGCCTTCAAGAAGAAGTGTCATTATTTATCTCCAAGATGGAGTGCCAGCATCAAGCTTCCAAGATAGAATGTCATCATTTTCCTACAAGAGGGAGTGCCACCATTTGCCTTCGAGATGAAGTGTCAACAATTACCTCAAAGATGAGTGTTATCATATCTAATTACTTCAAAGATGAGTAAATGAAGATGTCATAACCATCGTCCCCAAAGATGAAAGAGTGGAGTCTTACAAACAAATTAGAATTCGACCCAACACCCTCAAGTTTGAAGGAGTGGAGTCAGATTTGGCATCCTCAGGTTTGAAGGAGCTAATCAAATTTTCAACTCAATATCCTTGGTTTTGAAGGATCAGAGTTTCCGACATAGCATTCTCGAATTAAGAAATGGAGTTTTACATCGAGAAATGAATTCTCAAATCCCAGTGCCTTTGAGACGAGCGGGGTACACCTTACAGCGCCCTTGAGACGAGCGGGGTGCATTTTACATCGAGAAACAAGTTCTTGAGTCCCAGTGCCCTTGGGACGAGCGGGGTACACCTTACAACGCCCTTGAGACGAGCGGGGTACACCTTACAGCGCCCTTGAGACGAACGGGGTGCATTTTACATCAAGAAATGAGTTCTTGAATCCCAGTGCCCTTGAGACGAGCGGGGTACACCTTACAGCGCCCTTGAGACGAGCGAGGTGCATCTTACATCAAGAAATGAATTCTTGAATCCCAGTGCCCTTGAGATGAGCGGGGTACACCTTATAGCGCCCTTGAGACGAGCGGGGTGCATTTTACATCAAGAAATGAATTCTTGAATCCCAGTGCCCTTGAGACGAGCGGGGTACACCTTACAGCGCCCTTGAGACGAGCGGGGTGCATTTTACATCAAGAAATGAATTCTTGAATCCCAGTGCCCTTGAGACGAGCGGGGTACACCTTACAGCGCCTTTGAGACGAGCGAGGTGCATTCTACATCAAGAAATGAATTCTTGAATCTCAGTGCCCTTGAGACGAGCGGGGTACACATTACAGCGCCCTTGAGACGAGCGGGGTGCATTTTACATCAAGAAATGAATTCTTGAATCCCAGTGCCCTTGAGATAAGCGGGGTACACCTTACAGCGCCTTTGAGACGAGCGAGGTGCATTCTACATCAAGAAATGAATTCTTGAATCTCAGTGCCCTTGAGACGAGCAGGGTACACCTTACAGCGCCCTTGAGACGAGCGGGGTGCATTTTACATCAAGAAATGAATTCTTGAATCCTAGTGCCCTTGAGATGAGCGGGGTACACCTTATAGCGCCTTTGAGACGAGCGAGGTGCATTCTACATCAAGAAATGAATTCTTGAATCCCAGTGCCCTTGAGACGAGCGGGGTACACCTTACAGCGCCCTTGAGACGAGCGGGGTGTATTTTACATCAAGAAATGAATTCTTGAATCCCAGTACCCTTGAGACGAGCGGGGTACACTTTATAGCGCCTTTGAGACGAGCGAGGTGCATTTTACATCGAGGAAATGAACTCTTGAATCCCAGCGCTCTTAAGATAAGCGGGGTACACCTTACAACGCCCTTGAGACGAGCGGGGTGCATCTTACATCGAGAAATGAATTCTCGAATTTTAGTGCCTTTGAGACGCGCGAGGTACATTTTACAACACCTTTGAGACGAGCAAGGTGCATATATTATCAGAAAGTGAATTCTTGATCTTCAACACCCTTAAGACGAGTGGGGGTGACAACCACAAGTTCAAATTCATTGAACAAAATTTGATGCTTTGTTGTCTTTGTCCTATTCCTCTTGCTCGAGCAAAGGACAAAGAGGGGCAGCTGTAAGCACCAAATTTTGACCGGATTAGTCACTTAGCTCGAATCCATCTAAACCTAAAGTAGCCCGAATGTAATCGAGCCCAAGGCTTGAGCCCAAATCTAAACCCGCACTCATTTGTACCAGTTCAAACCACCCAAAAATTCTTCCATCAAATCCCCTAACAACCAATGCCCCCAATTCTTGGTCAAGCCCCCAACTAACACCCCTAAAATTTCTCAACACCTCACGTATACAAAAGAAATCATCTCCTGATCCCATGAATGAAGGAGATGTAGATTTTCATTTCAATTATAAAAGGCAACAAATGAGCAGGGAGAAAAGGGGAGAAAAGGAAAGATAACATGCAAAATAAAAACCCAAAAAAAAACCAGTCTTGAAACCAGTTTGAAAGCAAAAGATAAAGTTGAAAAGTTTTTTCACCATTTTTCGGCGAACGAGACATCAACCGTCGAATCTGAACGGTCAAAGGGTAGAGTAGGCCGAAAGAAACTACATATCGAAAAACGGTGACGATCTGACGGTCAGAGTCGGAGATCGAAGAAGAAAGGACCTAAACAGTTTTTGCTTGATTCGTGAGCATCTGAGCGTTGTCTAACAAAACGGTCACCAGACCTGAGTTCAGCACGTCGAGACGAGTCCTCTGGTGTTGTTTGAAGTTGAACGACGGCCGACGACGGTGACCGAGGTGGTGACCAGAGACGACGGTAACGGTGCAAGACAATGGCGATATGTACTGAGGGAGATGATAGCTCTGTTTAATTTTGAATTAATGTATAAAATGAATTTTAAAAAAAAAATAGAAAATGGTGCGGCAGGGAAGGGACGTGTGGATTTGGCAAAATGAACCTTCAAAGGCTCAAAAGCCTTGTCGATGTTGTTGGGAAGCAAAGAGATAAAAAGGGAATTTAAAATCCCTTAATTATGGCACGAAATTTCCCTGGATGAAAAAGGGAATTTAAGATCCAATTAATGGACATCGAGAACTGGTGCAGTAGATTAGGGATTTGATTCACGGTAACTCAGCCCGCCTAGTTTTTGGTTTGAGGTAAATTCGCACTCTGAGTCCTTCTGCTTTCAGGAGTTTTGTATTTAATTTTTTTATCCTTTATGTTTTATTTTGTTTCATTTTAGTCATATTTTTTAGTTTATTTTAATTAGATTTTGGCCTTTAGTTTTAGGTTCTTTTTTAATTAAATCCTTTTTCATAAAATTGATTAATAATTAAGTCCTTTGATTTGGTCCTTGTATTAAGATTTGGTAATTGAATGACTTTAATAAATTGATTAATTTGTGATTTGATTTCTAATTAAAATTGTTTTAGTTTGATTAGGTGTCTGATTTGAGTTTGATTGATGATTTAATATGTTTTATTTGATTAAGTTTGAATTTATCTTTTTTATGATTTGATTAATTTTGTTTGTTTGATTTAGCTTATGCATTTGCATTTTTGTGTATATTGCATTATTTTAGCAGCCTTTTAGTAGTGCTATTAACCCCATTTTGAGTTTCCCTTTCTTAGACAACCACAACCCTTAGGTACCAATTTTGGGCGTAGTGGGGTGCTATAACCTTCCTCACTCGTAATCGACTCCCGAACCCGACGAAGATCTCGGTAATGACGCATACCAGTTTTACAGGTTTTCGGTCGTACCCAACCTAAAACGACCATGGCGACTCCAAGTGTTTGATGGGCTTTTGAAGGCCCAATTTATTCCGACCCGGACGGAAAACGGTGTCTACAAATAACAAAATTTATTGCATTATTTCGAATTACGATAATATTAATAGGTGCATAAATTTTGTGGACTGAAATGTTATTATTTTAAAAAAATTACATGTTTGTAAGTAAGGTGTATTTTTGTAAGCGAGTAACGTATTTATAACAATATATTAATTGAGTGACATTTTAAAATTAATTGAGTGATGTATTTGTAACAATGCAAATCAAAGAAGAAAAATAACTTGTAATACATCCCATCAATCAAATAAACGAATTAGACTAAGATTGCGCTAATCAATTTGGATGATCACCAGCGTTCATTTTCTAAAAGTGATCTTCACGACGCTTTCCATTAGGTTCAGCTGAATTCTCAGATGATGCCGCTTTCCCCCTTCATCAAAATGTGGTCAATGTCCGTTAGGGTAGTGATGCGTCGCTGACCACTTCTATTGTGCCCTGACTCCTGAGTTACCATGGCTATTTGATAAGGTCTCTCATCAATAGATTCTAGTGAACCAGATACAACGCTATTTGATTTTCGATGATGCTTATTGTGGTTACCATGGCTTTGCCTTCTGGGTGCATCAACACCTTCATCGCTCCCACTCCCTGAAGCCCGATGATGGCCTTTGTGGTGTCTTCTCTTCCTATTTCTACTATCATTGTCATCACTTGAAGAATCTGAAGTACTAGATGCTGAACCCTGTGCCTGACTGCGTTTGTTGTGTTTCGCACTACTTCTTTTGACTATCTCATTATCATCATCATCAGAAGAAACAATAGATTCTGAATCTGATCTCAAATCATGATGCTTCCATTTTCGGCAGCTTCGCCTTTCCCTCCTCTCTTCTTCAGAACTACTATCATATTCATCACTGAAACCTGGTGAAAGTCTCTTGGATTTTTTCTGTGACTTCTTCAACTTTTTCCTCTCATGGTCAGCTGAATCAGGGTGGGCATTCTTCCTGTGTTTTTTATGCGATCTTCTTATCCTTTTTATCCCTCCATCAGTACTGTCGGTATCAGACTCGTGCCTTTTGTTCTTCGCCCTCTTTGAGCTCTTCTCTTTGGCCTCAGCATCCCGCCTCACCTTTGCAGCAGCTTCTAGCTTCTGTTCCCATTTCAAAGGGGCTTCTTTCTTCTCCAAAGCTCTCTTCATCTTCTCCTCAACCAATTGGATGAACTTCTTGCAGTCCATTTACCAAAGAAAATCAACTCAATATCTGCATTTTGGTATGATGATGACCGGAAGTACATCTCAAAGAAGAGAAAAAATAATGTTAGTTCTTCCATCATTTGACAGCATTAACGCGATAAAAAAGAGAGAAGGAGATCTTAAAATCCTTTCTATGCAAGCAAGCTAATAAGACATTTACTGTTTAAACCAAGAAACCAAACTCAATAAAAGATCCTAAAAGTAGGTCCCCTAGCACTACAAATATAAACAGTCCAACCCTTAAATTTGTCAATGACAAAGAAATTCTTCAAGGTGACAATTCAAACGTCCACTTTCAAAATAGTTTCTACTACATTATTAGTGATCAGTAGAAATTCCTTTCAACCTAAACAAATCCCTTCTACTTTTTATGTTCATTTCGAACTACCTTACTGGAACATGTTGGGCAAAATCCTTGTTGAAAATCTAAAGAATTCTAACACAAAACTCTACGTTCAAACCATATAGACGTTGAAGGAATCAATGAATTATTAGTGGAAGTTTCATTTTATCCTTCTAGTACTATACTCTGAACATAATCCAGGAGCAACCCAATACTAGAATTAAAGAATTAAAACACAACAGTAACAAGCAAAAGATATGATTATCTTTATGCATTATCAACAAGCAAGCTACCAAACAAAATCCGAGAAATTAGTTTGTAAATCCCCTTAGTTGGAAATCAAGTTGAAATTCTCTTCTTCGAAATGAAAAGAACAGATAGCTTCCATAGAAATGAAGGTCGAACTTCGCAAAGTCGATACTGAAAGCAACAATTGAGCATGAGAAGTCGAATCTACAACTCAGCAAGCAGGCGAGGAACACTTGAAATTCGTGATGACCAATAAATATATAAGAAAATTGCAATCTAAAATCAGAAATTGAATTCATCACACCGAATAAACCCTAACCTAAAAAGGAATTGAAAACAAGAAGATGTGACAGCAAGCGTACCTGAACAAAGAGAGGCAGATCTGAAAGAAATGGAGAGATTATGGATTGACCTTGGGAAGTGGTTTTGTAGAGAAATCCATGGCTTGTGCGATACAGAAATGTATATATAGCCATTAGCCGCGCACGCCCAAGGTTGCCACTTGCCAGCTTGCACGTCTACGGGTCAAAAACAAACACCGCGTTGGGTTCACTTTAATCACGTGGCGCGCGAGATGAATATTTAGAAGAAAACAATTATACAGATCATTACTCAACAATCTTCTCATTCTTATTTAGGTTACTTAATTTTAAATTTTAAATTTTAAATTTTTAACAACTGAACTTTAACCTTTAACGTTTTTGGTCACTTATAAATATTTTATTATTGTTTTTAAAATTTTTAATTCTATTAAATATATAAATAAATTAAAATAAATAATAAAATAATATTTTATATTTAAAATAACTACTACCGATTGTCATCACCGGCGACCACCAGAGACTTTCAAAATCGGTGGTCGTTTGACCACAAATTGTACCGGACGACTCGATTTGATACGCTGAGTCTAAATCTAATAGTTGTTTCACCCCTGAAATTCGCAAATTTTGATATAAACAATTTGGTTTCCTCACTTTTGATCTCTTTTTCGTGAATTTCATAGCACTTTTTGGCAAAATAGGGGCCGAATTTAAACTTAGGGGAATGAGACGAATTGATTGATGAAATATGAGATCGAAAGGCCACCATCTACGGCGGTCGACGGTGGCGACAAATGGTTGTCGACGGATAATTTAATTTTTCTTTTTCTTTTTTAATTTAAATTATTTTTTATATTAAATAATAATAAAAATGCCATATCATTTGAAAATAATAATAAAATATTCGTGAGTGACAAAAACGTTGAATGATAAAGTTTAATTATTAAAAATTCAAAATTGAAAGTTGAGTGACCAAAATAGGAGTGAGAAGATTGTTGAGTTATGATCTTGCAATTTACCCTAAAAATTATCAGAATTTCGATATATATATATATATATATAATATCTTTATATTTTTTATTCTTTTCTGAAAAACTAAAAAAAAATATTTTTTAAAAAATATTTTTTTAAAATCTTCAAAAACACCCTAAAATTCCAAGCCCCTAAATTCTAAAATTGGCACTATTGTCTTTGTTAATAGCCTCGTCGGACTCACCATCGTCGTCGCTGGAGTCTTTCCACATTTTCTCTAACCATCTATCACCAGTAACCGGCAAAAAACGTGTCAATCGGACGTCGAATGGTTGGAGTCTTTCGCGTTCGTCGCGCGATTGATACGTCTCTCGCTAGTTACCGGCGATGGGTGGTTGGAGAAAATGAACGGGAGACTTAGGTCACGACGATGGCGGGGTTCGACGAGGTTATCAGCGCAACAATGGCATAGATTTTGAGTTTGGGTTTTTAGGATTTGGACTATTTTGTAATTTTTGGAAAACTGAGATATTTTAATTTAATTTGTTTTTAGTTTGTTTTTTTAAAATAAAAATAAAAGTTACATGTCAAGCTATAATTGAGTGACGATTTTTTTTGACAAATTAAGTTTAAAATGGACAAAAATAAAATGTTAAGCACCTATTTTTAATTTGGGCATCTATTTTAGTGACAAATTGAGAGAATCGCCCTATAATGGGCCTCTGCTGTACTCAATATAGACGATCAACTAATGAGTTGGAAAACCTAAATTGGTTTTATACAATAATTTTGGTAATTGTGTTGTGTTTAACACAATTTTAAGTCTAACTTTATCCCAAATAAGAAAAATTTCAAAAGCACGTGCATTATTATTACATTTCAAAAAATAGATTGTAAATTTTTATATATTTTTTAAAATATAATTTTTTTGAAAATTTCGTTTAAAAATATTATAAAATATCAAAATTAAACTTTATTTACAGTTGAGGGTCAAATTAGATATTAATCATTGAATTAATGTATATGTCATCTCCCTTAAAAGCAGTAACAATTCGATGATTAAAACATATTTTTATGACATTAATTATTATTTTAAAACTTTTAAAAGTTCAATGACTAAAATTAAAAATAAAATTTAAGATAAAATTTAGGGAAAACTACACCGGTGGTCCCCAAACTATTATCGTTTTCCTATTTTGGTCCCTAAACTATGTTTTTTGGCAAAATCGTCCCTTCTGTTACATAGTTCTCCTGTTTTGGTCCCCGACGTTAAATAGCTAACAGTTTTGCTGACGTGACATTTTTTTAAATATTTTTTAATTATTTCTCTCTCCTCTTAAAAATGCCACATCAGCAAAACTGTTAGCTATTTAACGCCGGAGACTAAAACAGGAGAACTATGTAACAGGAGGGACGATTTTGCCGAAAAACATAGTTTGGGGACCAAAATAAGAAAATGGTAATAATTTGGGGACCACCAGTGTAATTTTCCCTAAAATTTAATATTTATTTTTTTAATGTTAGTTATAGAAAGAGACGTAAAATGAAACATATTTTTTTTGTTCGGAAATTGCTATGTTTTGTTTTGAGGGGCCACGACTTGACTTCTCGCCATTCCAAGGGATACAATTCCCTTTTGGAAGTTAGAAAGGAAGGAGCTCTCCACCAACTTACTGATTTAGACTTGGAAAACAACACCTTTCCTAACATCGTTTCGAAAGAAAAAAAACAATATGAACACCACTCAAATAACTTTGAATTGATTCACAACATAAATTAGGAAAAAGAATTTATAAGTGGGTAAGTATATATTTCTTTATGGTTAAAAGTAGTGTCAAGGTCTAATTTGAAATCTAAACCTTTTTTCGATTCAATTAGATACTTGATTTTGATTTTAATGTTTAATTTGCTATCTAAATTATTTTAGTCCAATTATATATATTTGAACTTAACTTTTTAGTTCAAATTGATACTTATAGTTTTATAAATAATTTGAACAAAAAATCAAGTTAAGGTACGGAAAATGTTTGTATACCAAATTAAACTTTAAAACCAAGTTCAAAATTTAATTGAAGAAAAAATATTCAGATACTAAATTGAACCTTGAAGTCAATTTCATGTACCAAAATGTGTATTTACCCTTATATTTTACAACTTCAAATCAATGATCTTTTAGAATTTTTTTCTTTGTTATTGGTTTTTCCACGTTTCCTGCCAAATTCCGATTCCTCTTGTCTTGTAGTTGTTTGTACCAGCACGTTTCTAGATTGGGTAAACTACACAAAGGGTGTATCGACTACAAATTGCTTTTTTGTTGAATCTTTTGAGTATAAAAAAGTTATAAAATGATCACTCAACTTAATAATAATAATAATTTGGTCCGTTGCCATTAAAATTTTAATGGTTGATGACGTTGTAGTTAATAAAAATTGGCATATAACAATTTATTCCTCAAGCTTGCACTTTCTTTTAATTTGATTCTAATTTCAAAAAATTCAAAATTTTAATATTCTACCAATTTAATCCCTTATTTTTTAAGTGACAATGACTTGAGCTCACTCGAAATATGTACGACAATCGATGAGCTTGTTGAGGCAAGTGAAAATACGTTGTGCGATTTTGGTTGATGACTCGACGAGAAACTATTTTTGAAGGACATTGTTTCTTATAGCTAAGTATTGATTTAATGCGACGCCATGTTGCATTCAAGGAACATGTAGTGGGGTGAAAAAGTGATGGTGAAAAATGTTGGTTTTAGGAAATTCCGACATGAGAGGCTGGGTTTCACATACATATGTAAAAAATGGAGGTACATGGGTGAAAAGAAGAGGTAAAATCGGCAGGTAATTCTCTCTAAATTTGCATTCTTATCATGGTATTTGGGGGGGATGGATTAAATTGGATGATATTAAGAATGTTTACAACTATTTTTTTAAAAATTTGGATTAAATTAAAATAAATTGTAAAAGTTAATGGCTAAATTTATTATTATACTAATTTTATTAACGATCTCTTTTTAGCGTTAGTGGACCAACATATTATTTTTTTAAATCGAATTATTATTCTATAATTTTTCATAGTTGAAAAACTTAACAGTAAAATACCCTCTAATCGGAGATAGTTTATGTAATTTTTTATTTTTGAGAAACCTTAACTTCAACCTTAAAAGTTGAAACCACCTTTATGTACCAAAATGTATATTTACCTTAGATTTTAGGCTCAAAGTCAAAACTATACATTTTTTTAATTAAGTGTTTAAAATTTATTTTGGGCCAAATCGGTGTATAATGTTTATTTCTGTAATTCAAATCATATTTTTTTTGACAATGACCGTTAAAAAATTTATGTCATCCAATTATAACATGACACATGGTCTATTTATTTATTTATTTATTGAACTTCTTTAAAAATATGAATATCTTAAAAACCCTGAAATTTTAATTTCATTCAATCAAGCCCTCAAATCACATCTCCATCATCGTCTGGCATTCCCACACGTCATTGGTTCACTACTTAAGCGTCGCATACCTCATCTTTCGACATCCCCACTCTCTAGTTGTTGGTCAGAATTTCAATCAGCCTCTTTTCTCTTCATTGTTGGATACTCGTCGACAGAACAATTGATGGTTTCTTCTTCGATTTTCGACGACGTAATGATAGAATTTTCAACCTTAGGAGTCCGACGAAGACAAATGTCTCGGGTGGTGATTGAATCAATGGTGAGATGAGAGAAATTTAGGGTTTGAGATTTTTAAAGAAATTAAAGATTTAAGTTTTTAATAAAATTAAATATTTTTTTGATTTAAAAAAAATAAAGAAAATAACATAAATATGTTGCGTGTCTCGTTTTTATTTGATAATAAATTTTTTTAATGTCTGTTAAAAAAACCTGATATGAATTACGAAATAAAACGTTATGTACCAATTTAACTCAAAACAAAATTTAGTCACATAACTAAAAAAAAATATAATTTAAATAACTTTCAAACAATTAATCCTAAATTTTAAAACTTTTTATTACCTATTAGAATATTTTCTTTATTGTTGGTTTTCCAGGTTTCCTGCCAAATTTCAACTCATCTGGTAGTTGTTTTTTCTTCCCCAAAGGCAAAAATGGCAACTCCAATCTCCTTGTACCTTCTCCTCTTGGCTCTCCTCACCCAAACCCATGTCTCATTTTCCACTACCGACCCAGCAATCGGTCACAGCTCAATCTCCGATGTCCACGATCTGCTCCCATCGTACAACCTTCCTAAGGGTATCGTTCCCGACAACGTCAAGTCGTACACCCTCTCCTCCACCGGAGAATTCACCATAGAGTTGGAAAGCACCTGTTATGTTCACTTTGATGAGCTGGTTTACTACGAGAAGACCATCAGAGGGAAGCTCAGTTACGGGGCTGTGCACGGCGTGTCTGGGATTCAGGCAAAGATGTTCTTCTTGTGGTTGCCTGTTACTGGGATTGAGGTCGATGGTAAATCTGGTATGGTCCAGTTCTTCGTCGGATCTTTGTCTAAGACGTTGCCCCCCCAACAGTTTCAAGATATTCCGGTTTGTAAGAGTAAGCCTCTGCTGAGGGCTGACCCAATTGCTTCTATGTGAATTCGGGTATTGTTACTTTTCCCTATCTTCAATGTTCTGAATTGATTCAATTCTTCTTTGCCAAGTTACATACTTGCAGAATTGGGATTCATAGCATTGTTGGTATTTGAATGAGCAATCTTTTTAAGAAAAATTCTTTGTGATAAATAATAAGAAATAGGATTGGTGATGATGATACATAGTCTAAGATTTCAGAAATATCATATGGAAGTTAGCCTGCGGAGTAAAGTTTAAATCTTTACTCCAACTTTGTGGTACTACAATTTTTTGACCATCTTCATTCAGAGTATGTTAGAAGCAGCAAATGTAAATGTAAGTTTGACAGCAACTCAGCAAGGTTCATCTGAAATATTCATATAACCTTTTCATGGTGGTTCTAGGCGGTGCATTTTAATCAGCGGAGCTATCCACGGCATAGAAATGAGCAGGTTAAGTCAGGTAGAATTTAGAAAGTAGTCTCCCTGTGTCATTTTAAAACCCTATTGCTATTGGTTAAATCAGTTTCTGAAATGTGCAGGTCTGTTCCTTGTGCCAATTCTCACCTTTAAGGTCACAGAATCTCTTAACAAGTGTTTAGTGGCTTTCCTTTTGAACTATGTTATGTTGCATCAAGTCTAAGTCTAGAGAAAATGGAATTGATTTCAACCTTTCTCAAGTCCAAACTTGGTGCTTAATCTTTGTGGACTAAAGCTTTCTTTCTTGTTTTTTTTTTTTTGCAGGACCGATTCCTTGTTCTATATCAGCCGCAGGAGTAACCCTACTTGCCTGTTTTACTTCAATAAGTCCATTATTATACATGAAATTGTATATTTGTTTCCATCAAAATAAATGATTGATCAGATCAGACAGACGTGTCTTGTATATGTAAGATTCTCCCATGAAGGAAAATTAGTGGGTTGATGGATTCTGCCTCTTCCCAAGGTCTTGGATTTAGTACGGAAAGAATAAGACCTTGGAAATTTGTTAAGGGTTAAATTCACGAAAACAACAAAGAAAACCTCTTTTCATTAACTTAAGAGATTAAAACATGGAGTATGTAACTTGGACTAAATCTTTAAATTACCCGATCCAAATTTTGATTTAACCCATCTTCTCCGCCTGATCCTTAAATTCACCATCACTCTAAATTTTCGTCGGATACTTGCCCACGTTGCCGCTATCCCGGCCATCCATTTGCACCCATTGAGCCCAACTTTTGATTTAGCCCATCAAACTTAGGGGTGTTAATTGTTGGGTATCCAAAAAACTGGGTACCCTATTCATCCGAATATCTTCTTTGTCGGCCCGTGTCCTGACTTGCTACTCGGGCACCCAATTTATTTTTTTAATTTTAAAATTAAAAATAATCACATATTAAACACATAAGATTTAAAAGTTTATAATATATAACCCAAACAAAAAAATTAGTGATTTAAAGTTAGTTTTAATTTTGAAGGGTGAAATATTTAGATTTATATTAAAATTTATCACAAAAAGAATATATTAAAAAGATTAATCTCGATCATGACTTTTTCCCCCTTAAATATCATATTGACAAATTAATACAAATATCTTTTTAAAAATTTAAATTTAAAATTTTAAAAGTATATAATACAACCATAGAAAGAATTTAGCGATTTGAATTTAATTTTGGAGTAAAAATATTAAAAAACCTAAAATAAACATATAATTTAAAATATAAAACAATATATATTAAAAGTGTCAGGTTGGGTCAGGTACCTGATAAGAGAAAAATTTCAGCCCAAGCCCGACCCACGTCCCCGAAAAATTATCAGGTCGGGTACATGGCCCGATAAAACAAATAAAATTCTTAAAAATAACCGCCTATTTTGTACCAGATCGTCGAGTAATGGGACCGGATCAATCAAGTCGGATAATTTTGAACACCCCTGATCGGACCCATCTCTGGGTTCCCTTTGTTGGATGCCGCTTCTCAACTCGACAATCCCTTTGCTTGCTGCTTCACAAAAATCCTATTTATAATGTAATATTCTCTTTGTTTTATTTTTTCTTTATGATATTTTTTAATTTTTTATGTCTTATCCGATTGCTCGTCCCTGTTAATTGGTTTATGAAAGTCCATTCCTGTGCAATTTTGCGTGTTTTCTTTTATATTTCAATTTGGTTTTACTTATTGAACTTTAATGATATAGCTGCCGTTTGCTTCCACTTTCTCACCGACCCACCTCCGGTCTCAATCCTTTGCTTCCGCTCATTACTGCCAACTGCTGATTGCTACAACTACTATCCTTTAGCCTTTGCCTTTTCCTTCCATTTGTCTGCTCACTGCCACTTGAGTTTGGATACACAAGAATTCTCCTTCTTCAATGGCTCTTGTTGTACCTCTGCGAAATTATCTCTGCAAAACGAAAACATCACTTCTAATCTACATTACGCGCCACCCGGGGATGTCAATCTCCAGAAAGACATTCCCTCCCATATCTCCGCAAGTATCAACCCCCGACAAATCACCAATCTTCATGACACGCTAATAATATAGCCAGCCCATACTTTATAGAAGTACCAACGTACAGCTCATGACGGGATAAGAGTGTCAGAGGGATGAAAAAAAGGAGAGACCTTCTCTAAAAAAGGGGACTCCATGACACCACAGTCCACAGGAACGGGAGTCGACCCACCATCCCGAAGAAAAAGAGAAGATAATAAAGAATATGCGGCTCCCCGAATTGACCTTAGGGTGAATTTACACTTTTAAAAAGGGAAAACTACACCGATGGTCCCCAAATTATTATCGTTCTCTTATTTTGGTCCCTAAACTATGTTTTTTGGAAAAATCGTCCATTCTGTTACATAGTTTTCTTGTTTTGGTCCCCCGACGTTAAATAGCTAACGGTTTTGCTGACGTGGCATTTTTTAAATATTTTTTTTATCATTTCTCTCTCCTCTTAAAAAAATGCCACATCAGCAAAATCGTTAGTTATTTAACGCCGGGGACCAAAACATGAGAACTATGTAACAGAAGGGACGATTTTGTCGAAAAACATAGTTTGGGGACCAAAATAGGAAAATAGTAATAGTTTGGGGACCACCAGTGTAGTTTTCCCTTTTAAAAATTTAAGGGAGAAAAAATAACAATTAAAAATGAAGGACAAAACGCTTATAGTGGTTCAAACTTCTAACCAAGTTCTGCATCTACTATCTTAGCTCCCACTAAAGATTTTCAACAAATTATTCACTAATTTGTTCTTTCCCTTTTATAGGCTAAGGAGGCAATCTTTATAAATTCAATCTTTCTACCCAAAGATTGAATTACAAGACTCTCAATTACAAAGAATAAGATGCAATTTGAAATGTATCTCTCACAAGACTAATGTATTGCCCAATTACAAACCAACACTCCCCAATCCTTAAAGAAAAATGAACAATTGAGAATTTTACAAGCTGGGTATACAATTTGACTCTAATAGGCTCAAGGGTTTGAAATAAATGCTTTGATGTTGCTTGAAGGTTTAATAGTTATTGCCAGTGCTTTTAGGCATTCTTTTATACATTCTCATTGATTTCTAGTCATTTGGGTGGTTGAGATCATCAATAGAGCTGTTGGGCTCTCTATTCCCCTCATAAATGCTGTTCTGCAACTACCCGTATCGGAACACGAGACCTTGTATCGAAACAAACACAAAAAAAGAGTCGTTGTGTGTAAAAAGGACCCGTATCGAAACGACTATAGGCCATATCGGAACAGTTTGAAACTGTAAAATGTAAAAAGAGGGTCGTATCGAAACAGATAAGGGTTGTATCGAAACGTTTTGAAACTATAAATTGGTGTCTCGAAACAGCTTACGGGTGTATCGAAACACTTAACCAAATTTTTAAAAATTCGTTTCTAACAAGTAACAGCTAGTTCATTTAATGCTCGATTTTAAAAATATTTAACCACTGTATCGAAACGGGTGTGAGCCGTTTCCAAACAACACTTAAAATCAAAACCCAGATGAAGGCTGTAAACATAATAGTTCGTATCGAAATAGACATTTCTAGTGGTAAAATGTATCGAAACACTTTGGGGGGTTTTTCAATACACCTGGGCAATTTCATATATTTTGACTTTGAAACACTTAGAAATATTTATGGGGTTTAAGTTTTGACTTCAAAATATTTTAAGTAAACAAGTATTTTGATTACTTAAAAATTTATTTACTTTACAATTTAATTTTTAAATTATTTATTATATTAAAATCAAATATTAATTTTACAGATGACCTTCGAACGCCGAGCATCTCGATTGAAGAGCACAACGCCGAGAAGAAAAGTCCTCTAATGCCGTACGTGCTGTCCGTTCCTTATCCACCCTATTTCAAGCTTCCCAATGAGATCTATGCTGGTCCTAGGGCCCCACACGACCATTTGTCCCACATGGACAAAATAGGGGCAAATGATAAGCTGAAGTGTAAGATTTTCTCTACTACCCTTCGAAGTGAGGGCCAAGAATTGGTATGATTCCTTGCCCCCTCATCTATCACGGACTTCAAACAATTATCGCGGCTCTTTGTTGGGCACTTCCTGGCCAATAAGGTGATCCTTAGGTCCAAAACTAGTCTCCTCAGTGTATGGCAGTGGATCAATGAAACTCTGAGAGAATATACTAAAAGGTTCTCGAGAGCTACCCACGACCTTCGAGACTTATCAAACCGACTTGGCCATTGACGACTACATCTCCTAAATAACCCACGACCCCTTGAAGTACGCCTTGGTAGACAATAAGCCCGCCAAAATCAACCAGTTATATAAGGTAGAAGTCGAAGAAATGGGATCAACAATCATGACTACACAGAGCTCTTCCTCGAGGCAACATTATCCTCAAAACCAACGTTTCCAAAAGGGACATTGGCCCAAACCGAGATTCCACGATTCGTCCGAAAGCCCATCTTTTTTTGGGAGTATAGAAGAAGACAGAGGCAAGACAGACCTACGTCGTCAAGTCTACATGGCAGAATTGCCTCGCAGGGGACCATATATGTGCTACGTCAACTACACCCCGTTAATCGCATCCACCCCAACATTCTTCGTCAGGTCAAGGAATCAGGAATCCTAAAACCACCTCCTATGAAGCAAGGAGCCCATCGAGAAAATTCTTTCTACTGCGCATTTCACGAATAGAGGGGACACAACACTGCCCGATGTATACATCTTAAGGATGCCATAGAGCAAGCAGTTAGGAAGGGCTTCCTAGACCAATACGTTTAACAACCCCAAGGCCATGACGACAAGTTCGGAGAAGCCTGTGAACCGCTGCCGGTCCGCGAAATAATCAATGTGATAATTGGAGGATTACCGCCTCTTGATGGTTTACATGCACGTCCCGGAGGGATACCCAACCCGATAAACGTCCTCTCGATGGGAACAACAGTAAAAAGATCCTGCCCGGTGGAAGACTGGAAAATTAATTTTGGAGACGCATACTCGGCGTGAGTGTTGGATGAAACGATGGATGGCCTTCTGGTGGTATCAGTGCGAATCGATAACTATACTATCATGAGGATATTGATAGATAGTAGAAGCGACGTAGAGGTATTGCGGTGGAATGCATTTTAACAGATGTGAGGATCGCTCGACAAGCTAAGATCATGTGCCCCAATCTATGGGTTCTCCAACTATCCCATATGCGTAAAAGATTTTTAAAGTTTCAATGCATCAAGATGGAGGAGTATTTATCTTTCAAAAGGGGGAAGGATCGAATAAAGGATTAATGTTGAATACACGACTTTTGTTGGTTGTCTCTTCAAGAATGGAAAATAAAGATGCCAAAATTGTGATCCCTTAAGCATAGAGGGAGTTGAATCATAGTTCAGAAGCCAAGACATCTTAAACACGGAGAAGTCTTACCCAAGAGCTCAAAACACAAGAGCCAGCAGTGCAGTTCAGCCGGACAAAATTGGTGTCTTTTGGTTTTTATTTTACCGACTGTAATTAGGGGTGTGCATTTTCGGATACGGATCGGATTCGATTCGAAAATTTTGGATCGATAAAATAGCAATTCGTATATATGAAAATATTAAATTTTCGAATATAACAAGCAACTAATTGTCAAATATAACAAGATTAATATCTATGAAACTTTCAATTTTTCTAATTTTCAGATATAATAAGCATCAAATTACTAAAAATAACAAGATTTATATCCATAAAAATTTGAATTTTCGGATAATTTGAAACTTAAAATATTGCGATCTGTATCTGATCCAAAAAATAACAAATCGAATCAAATATCTAATCTAAAAATAAAAATCGAATCAAATATCTAAAATATTAAATCAAATCAACGAATAACCAGATTAGATATTTTTGCACCCCATAATTGTAATATCCAAATTATGTCAGGGCGTTAAGCCCATAAATAATTAGATCTTAAATGTACATTAAATGTCTTTACAATACCCATTTACAAATTTTCCCAACATAGCCCAAAACCCGTGAAACACATTACCCTTTAAACTCAAATGACTAGCTCTTATAATCATAGCCAACATTAGCCTTAGCACAGCACGCATGCTAGCCGTCAGATCCCAGATTGATCTGATGATCCAGATCAACCCTTCCATCTGCCTTTCCAACCTCGTGACCCCTCACCCCTCTTCACATCATTACCACACCAACAAGGAGGCCACAAGCAGCCATGAACCACGTCTGAGCCTAACTTGCAATAGAGACACCTCTTTGTGGC
The DNA here is from genome assembly GCA_958450335.1 of Hibiscus tridactylites. NCBI lineage: Eukaryota > Viridiplantae > Streptophyta > Magnoliopsida > Malvales > Malvaceae > Hibiscus > Hibiscus tridactylites. The sequence continues at coordinate 15,207,122 of OY288283.1, forward strand.
CTCTCTTCACAGCAAGATGCTAACACAGATCTGGTCCCCTCATTGTACATGCATACAAACAAACAAGAGATGGATAGAAAAACTGATGTAGTGCGTTAAGTTTAAAAATAAACGTTTTTTACCTTATTTTTTATTTTTTTTTATTTTCTTCCATCCAAACATGTTTATCTTTCTTCTTTTGTTTTTTTGAAAAAGAAAAAATCTTAGTATCATGCTACAATCATTATGATCACCAGTATATGTCATCTTTTTACCAAGTTTATTAGATTCAACATTATTAAGTTGTGTGCAATCAGTTTGATCATCAATATATGCCCTCTTTTCTTAATGGTGTAGACAGTAGGACAATTTCACCCCACAAAGATTATAAGATTACATAGGAGAAAGAAATGAGGGAGAGGAAAGGAGAAAAAAAGAGAGAAAGATAAACATGTTTTGATTGAAAAAATAAGAGGGGGAGAGAAAATAGGGTAGATAACTTAATGTGCCACATTAGCTTTTTTTAACGGTAATGGAAGCGAATTAAAAGTTAAGTGATTGTAATGAAAATTTTAAAAATTCGTTGACCATATTAAAAGTGCCTTAAAAGTTTAGTGACTACCAGTGTAGTTTACCCTTAAATTAAATAGTTATTAAATGTTAAGCGTGTTTTGGATTTTTAAGTCCTAATGGTCCGCATGCCTTGTGGCATGGATTTATTACTGCCTTGGTCCTTCGTTCCTCTTATTTGATGTATTTTGGTTCTTTTTTTTGGCTTTATTTAATTTAATTTACCCACTCTTTTATTTTAGCATAATTATTTGATACACTGGCAGTTGAAATTTTTAGTTTCTACAAGTGTCTTAGTTTTAGGTTTTAGATACTCAGTTTAGGGTGTAGGGTTTATGGGGTTTACATTTAGTAGGTTAGAATTTAGTGATTGTGAATAGAATTTACGGTTTTAGGTTAAAATTTAGGATTTATAAGTTGAAACCTAAATCCTCAACATATTACCTAAAAACTAAAACCCTAACCTCTAAACCATAAATCCTAACCATTACCCCAAAATTCTAAACCATACGCCTAAATCCTACACCCTAAACCGAGTCTCTAAACTCTAAAACAAAAGCACTTGTGAAAACTAAATTTTTTTACTGCCAATGAATTGGATATAAATACTTTATTTTATTCCTTAATTTCCTTTGTATTTTAATTTCTACATTTTTAGTTTCCGCACTTTAATTTATGTTTCTTAACACTAAGTTAATTTTATTTGTTTGCACATTTATCCTACAGCTTTGCGGTGATCAACTTTGGGTATGATCCATATTATTTATGGTCTGAATAATTTGTTTATATAAATTTATTTTATATTTTATGTCTTTTAAATTATGCATTATTATTATTATTATTATTATTATTATTATTATTATTATTACTTGTGTATAATATTATTACGTAGTACATGTATGTGTTTTCATCTTATATTTTATATTTACATACATTGCTTACATATCTTGTACTATATATTTTTATGGATATATTGTTTTTCTTTTATATATATATATATAATTTCATTTATTTTGTTCATGTTGCATGTCTGGATTTAAATATATGTGATAATGCGGTATTCTATTATTAGAGGGTAAGCTCGGTTTGTATCAGAAATGTTGATGGCGATTTTTGTTTTATTGCTCGAAATAATTAGACCATTAAAATAAACTCGCATTCATAAACGGATCTTAAATTAAATCTTATGTAAGTTTTTGAATAATTGGCTAGGTACTAATTTTAAGTACGACAGAGGTGTGAAACTTTTTTCACACGTAACCGACTCTCAAAGTATATAACTTTTCTTTGGTTATTTTTTAGTATCTCGTAGCGATTCTATCTTTTTATTTTTCAAAATTCAAAATCAAGTTTTCTAATAAATTATGATTTTTAAAAATCCACTAGTACAATTAAAATTTCGTTCAGTGTAATACCATGTTAAGAAATAATTTTATTAAGAAATAATTTTTCGGATTGGTCGGTTCAGAATTTAATAAAATTATTTCAAATCCGACCTTATAGAGCAGAAATATTGTGATTCAACAAAGTCATTTGGTTGGAATTGGATATCTTTCAGAGTAAGCTTAGGCTTCCTTCTTCCCTCACAAATTCTGTATACCCAAAGTAAAAGTTTTCAACATTTTCTCATTCTCGCATGCAGTCTAATGGGATTATAAATTAAACATTATAGAATGAATGAAATATGCTTCTAATTCACACATTCGATGTCCGGATCCATCTAACTAATATCCAATCACAAAAATAAAAATAATAATAATAAATAAATAAATAACCAACAAGTATGAAGATGAATTAAACAATTGAGATCACTATTTGCAAAATAAATTAAAAGAAATGTTTCATGGATTCCAGCAAAGTTGGTGAGTTTAAAGTCCCCATCTCACCAAACTTATGAACAGACCTTGGTGAGCAGAAGAAATCAGTGGAGGTCGGTGTGAAGAGAGGCATATCAGCGAAAAAGAGATTCATATCACTCACAGTCTTCGTCGTCGTAGGAACATAAGACGAGCAGATATTATTATTATTATTATTAACATCCCCGACAACATCTGTAATCCCAGAAGAGGTTTGGTTGTCTTCTTGTCTGTTAACCCTGTGGTTCTTACGTGGCGGCGACACTGACGGTAGCACCGCTGCAGTGTTTTGGTTAACTTCATGATCGGATCTGGACAACCCTGTAAGCCTTTGAACCAAGGCCATGAAATCCCGAGCCTGCGTGTGGATAATCTTGGGCGAGTGCATGTAAATGATGATCGGACCTGCCCTTTTCTGTTGATCAGCTGATGAAGATGGCTTTTGAATCAAATGGGACTCTTTGTTGATCTTCAGTGGAGTCGGACGGACACCGTTCATCATCACTTCTTTTCTTGGAGGACTCATTGTCGAAACAATTAAATGTCCGATTATCCGAAAAAAGGCAGAGAAATCAAATTCAACAAACTCTTAACAATTTTATCAAGCAAGAGAGGAAGCCCTATATAAAGAGATGATTATGGAGATGAAGCCAGCGATTCTGACCGTTGACGAAAACAAAGGGAGAATAATATGTATGTAAAAAGTAAATAATATTAGTAAATCTTAAACATGTGTGTTTGACTTCTAATATTTGTCAAAAAGCTAAGTACATTTTTTTATCATCATTCTTAATTATTGGTTTGGTTTTTGCCGGCGCCCAACGACGGCGGTATAGAAACAACTACTTACTACTTAGTACGTGTCTTATGATTCCATACAATCATTTAATGTCTTTCCGTTTTCGCCATGAATCAGCTGCTCTTTGGCTACCGCCTACCGTTGCTAATTAGTACAGCCTTACCCTTAATTTCATCATTCATGTATTTATATATTTTAGGCTGCTAAAAAAATATCTTTAGTTTTTATTCTGTTTTAAAGTATTATAATCTTCAATATTATATTATGGGTTAAAATAGTCCCTTTGTGGATAAAAATAGTTAGTTAACTAACAATAAACGCTTTAAAATGATGTGAAAATTGTTAGAAAGTAGGTATTAATCAAAGAAATAAAATAAAACAGTAAAACAAATACAAAATTTATTAATAAAATCAAACATAATACAATAAATCATTCAAAGTAAAAATTCGAGATGTCAATAACAAAATTGAAACCGTTTACTTGTTGAGGCTTGAAAAATCACAGTTTCCTTAAGACAGATTCGTCCGTTCCTATGGTGCTTGAGAAACGCCGGACGTTTATCTCCCAGGATATAACAATAGAATGAACACAACAGTAGCACGTCTGCAGTGATTAGTGAACTGTAACCTCGTCTTCTTCTATCACAAAAAAAATTAATTTTGAATATCACAGAGTGAAAGCAATTGAAAATGATTTGTGTTATGTGTGTTAAACCTAGTAGGTTTGCATGGTATTTATAAGGGTTTCACAGAGTGAACTATTGGAAATTTTGACATAATAAAGTATTTAATAATAGAGAATTAATGATTCTTTCAAGATCAACTTCCAAAATTATTGTCTGAATTAAAAGGGAACTTTTAATATTTATCTTTTTAATTTCAAAACATAATTTAGAAAATATATGCTCTATTCGAGGAAAATATTCAAGTTAAAATATCTACAGGCCTACGGAGGGCTCGATGGTCCGAACATTCGTGTTACTCACGTCATGCACTGTTACACATTTACTAACCAATAATTGGTTACACGTTTTCCCTCAACAACATTTGAATCAATTTCTCACTCAAAGCTCCAAAAATATCTATTTTTTCAACAATACCCCACATGAATGAAATTGATGATTTAATCAAAAATATTTTGACACGATGTGGTGATAGATTCTACGACCGATAGTTGCATAGGATAGGTATGTGTCCTCCTTCGAACTTTCCCTTGTGGAAGTATATTTACTTTACTAGCTGACTAGTAGACATGATGTCCTTGAACCGTTCTGTCGTTGGTGTAAACGATGATATACCTCAAACAATTACCTCTCTGGCGAGGTTTTTAGTTTTCATGGTTATGTTTATATGGTCGTAAAATCTCCCTAGTTCTACAAGAGTTTGAAAGAATTATGCCCAAATAGTCTCATTTAAGCAGACCCACTTCACTTTCACATATGTGGCTTATATTGTTTGGCTCACCAAAACACACAATGATCATTAAAAGCATTTCTTAACCTATTACACTTTTGATCATTGTTTACATCATAGGAACGAACTTGGGAGAAGAACCCCCACATTGGCTGCACAAGGTCTATGCAATTAGTTTGTCCCTTTGAACTTAGATCTTGGGATCTCCAATCAACTACGTAGGGTTTTCCTTCACATAGCGTCTTAAAGTTTTTTGGGCTTTAGTTTCATTCCTTTCGATATTTTCTCAACTTGATCTCGATTTAACCCTTTTGTTAGTGGATCTGCAATGTTATCCTTTGATTTTACAAAATCAATAGAGATAACTCTAGACGAGATCAGTTGTCTAATGGTATTATGTCGGTGATGCATATGTCTCGACTTACCATTATACATAAAGCTTTGTGATATGCCAATAGTTTCTTAGTTATCACAATATATTCATATTGTAGGCATTGACATTGACAATTTAAGTATCTTGAATATCAGATGTCCAACTGATATCAAAGCATCATTCTATAATAGTAGGATCTCTAGAATAATGCAAATCATAGTCCCAAATATATCTAAGATATCTCACAATCATTTTCTAGTGGTTTTCATCCGAATTACTTGTGAATCTACTTAAATTGCTCACAGTAAAAGCAATATTTGGTCTAGTGCATCTCATAAGGTGCATTAGACTGCCTATGACCCTTGCATATTCCACTTGGTCAACACTTTGACCTTTATTTTTGGACAAATGTTGGTGTGTACCTATTGGATTTTTTGCTATACCATAATCATCCTTGCCAAATTTCTCATGAATCTAGTCCACATAGTGTGATTCAGTCAATATGAGACCTTTAGGTGACCATTTAATTTGGATTCTCAAAATCGTATCAGCTAGTCTCATATCCTTCAATCGAATCTTGAATTAAACATGTCTTTGGTACGTTTTTACCATTTCATTGTTGCTTCCGACAATGAGTATGTCATCAACATACAAACATAGAAAAAATATACAATGTTGGTAGTTTTGACATATACACATTTGTCACACTTATTTATCTTGAAGTCGTTTGTCATCATGGCATTATTAAACTTCTCATGTCATTGCTTCGGTGCTTGTTTAAGTCCATACAAAGAATTCGTCAATCTACAAACTTTTCTCTCTAGACCTGAAAGTACATGACCCTTAGGTTATTCTTTGTATATTTCTTCATCAAGATTTTCATTTAGGAAAGTTGTTTTAACATCCATTTGATGTACTTCTAGACTTTGCAAAGCGACAATCGCAAGTATTATCCTTATGGAAGTTATTCTTCATACAAGATAATATGTATCAAAATAATTAAGTCCTTCATTTTTTCGATAACCTTTTATAACCAACCTAGCCTTTTACTTATCAATTGTTCCATCTACTTTCATTTTTCATTTGAAAATCCATTTAGAAATTAATAGTTTAATTTTCGTAGAAAGATCCACTACTTCTCGCGTATGGTTTTGCATGATGGAATCAATTTCAGTCTTAATGACATCCTTCCATAAGGTGCATTTAGATGAACTTATAACTTCATTATATGTTTGAGGTTCAACCTCTAGCATAAAGGTTAGAAAATTTAATATAAATGATCTTTCTACCCTTACTCGATTACTTCTTCGTGGTTCTATTTCAAGCTCAACCATTTGTTGATCTGAGCTATCTTCATTGATAGTCTTTAAAGTTCGTTTCATTGAACTTAGATCAACTTCCCTAGCTTTACAAAGGAATACATTTTCAAAAAAATGCATTTTTTGATTTTATTATCATATTCTTGTGATTTTTAAGGTTCTTCAATTCATACGCAAGAAATTAATATGTGTTACTATGTTATGCATAGCCAATGAAAATATAATCCACAGTTTTAGAACCTATTTTCATTTGTTTTGGTAACGGGGCCATTACCTTTGTAAGACACCCTGACATTTTCATGTGGTTATAGAAAGGCTTTCAACCTCTCCATAATTCGTATGGTGTATTTTCTCTTTTTTCTTGCGGAGAACTTTATTTGAAAGGTAATTAGCTAATAGAATAGCTCCCCCCCCCCACACATGTTTTGTGATAACTCGAGCTTTCTAGCAAAGCGTCCATCATTTTTTAGGGTTCAATTTTTTCGTTCGGCTACTGCATTGGATTGAGGAGAGTATGATAGTGTTACTTCATGAATAATATCATGTTGTGAACAATATTCACCAAATGGTACAACGTAGTCACCACCACGATCACTTCTCATCATCTTAATCTTTTTATTAAGTTGGTTTTCAACTTCTTACTATAGAGTATAAATTTTTATATATCTTCGTCTTTGTTCTTAAACAAATATATATAGCAATATTTTTTGCTATCATCAATGAAGGTAACAAAATATTTATATCATCCTCTAGTTTGGATGAAAGTTAAGTCACAATCATCGTTGTGTATTGGATAAAGAGGTTATGTACTTCATTCAACAATTTGAAGTGAAGACCTTATTTATTTTGTCTCAACACAAGTTTTACATTTATGATTATAATTAATTTGAAATGAAGGAATGTGCTCCAAATTAATTAATCTACGCAAAGTATCATAATTAACATGTCTGAGCTTACTGTACTATAAATCATATGAATCAAGCATATAAATAGAAGAAGAAACATTTTTCTTATTCATTGTTTTAGCTTTATAGAGATATAATTAAGTTTTCACATGTAATTCAATACATATCTTTTTCCCACAAATATTTCCCCCTTTGACAAAATCAACTTCTAGGATTCAAACATCATCTTAAAGCCATGTATACATAGGAGTGCTTTAGAAACAAGCTTTTTTTATATGTCTGGTACATGCAACACGTTTTGAACCTTTAGTTCTTTTTCTGAAGTCATCTTCAAAACTACATTTTCCTTTCCATTGATATGGGAGGTTGCATCGTTGCCCATGGAGCTTATCCTCGTTCTCACTAGAAACTAACTCAATGAACGAGTCCTTGTCACTGCAGATGTAACGTGTGGCACCATTATCAAGATACCATTATGTTGACTTCAGAAATCATAGCACATGTATCCATATCGGATACTTGCTTGGAAATTTTTTCTACATCATTGGCCTAGTTCATTATGCCTCTTTTGAAGTCTTTATTGACTTCCACATGCTTGCCTTAGCACTATTAGGGCTGACAATTTTGTTAAACCTTTTTTCATACCTCTATTATGACTCATAATCATAATGTTCATGCGGTATAACATAAATCTTAGTAATGAACAGTGCACCAAGTATGTTAGCATGAAAGAGAGGAGGTGCACAAAGCACACTTAAATGCAAAATCTTTTAAAAAACTCAATCCTGAACATGCACTTTCAAATATATTTTCAATTATCCGCTTAAGAGTATTTTCTTCTCTGAACCAGAATTAACAATGATTCTATAATAACTAGAAAATCAATTCCTGATTATTTTAATTTTGTTATCCAATAGAATTATAATTCTGAAACAAAATTAGTAACTAATGTTACTTCCAATGACAATCTATGTTAAAATAGATTTGTCCACGACAAAACTGAATAAATATATTTATTCATATTGCTTCTTGTTTGGAAAGGAGATCAAGTAAATTTGTTAAAACGACATGAATAAAATCTAGAAACGAATTATTTACAAGGTTTAAATTTTCAAACCAATAAAATTGTCGTTGATTCTTATTTGAAAAAGAAGATCAAGTAAACTCGTTGAAATGACATGAATTAAATCTCGAAACGAATTATTTAAGAGAACTTAATTTTCAAAACAGATCAAGATTTCTAAGAAATAATTTCAACGGTTTATTTTCCTCAAAAAGTTAGAATCAACACAAGAATCTAGCTTAGAAAATAAATTTAATGATTTATTTCCTTTGTTATATCTTTTGTTAAACGATGATAATAGTAACACGAAAACCCAAAAATAGAGATATCAAGGCAACTCGATTTTGTTTAAAAAATAAAAAAAAAAGAATTAATCCTTTTATTTGTTATGAATAAAATAACGAAGAACAACGAACAAGAATAAAAGATCAAAAAGATGAGAGAAAGAGAGATATTTGTATTATTCTCAAATATAGAATTGTGTGCAATGCCTTCAATGAATCATCTATTTATAGGCATAAGAAGTACATAATACATTAAACTCTAATTAATAGAGATAATATTCCTAATAATAAATAAATCAAACTCCTTAGATAAAGTTCTAATCATGATAGACATCCACATAGATAAATATTCATAAAACCCCCCCTTGGATGTCTATGAAGATAATGTGCCTCGTTAAAACCTTACTAAGATAAAAACCCAGTGGGAAAAAAATTTCATTAGTGAAGGAAAAAGAGTACACACATCTTTAATACGTATGACATGTTGCCTCATTAAAAACCTTACCAGGAAAAACCCATTGGGACAAAACCTCGGTTAAGGGGAAAAGAGTGCAACACGTATTTACTTCCCCTCATGAAAACATCACAGAAGATCTTTGAATCTTCATAATTCAATCTTGAATATTATTTTTTATAAAGATCGTGAGAGATGAAACTTTGAAGTAATATGTTCCATGATGTATCAACTTTCAAACTGAGATATACATCTTGCATTATCTTCACACAAAGTAAATCCGCATATCTTTTAGATATGTTAGGTCAATGATCTTAGCTAGCCAAACACATTTTTGGCTTGCCTCGTGCATAACAATTATTTCTACGACATTTGAGGAGGCATCAACGAATGTTTGAAGATCTAAATGTAATGATCTTTGTATATCCATGGATATTGCTTGACCAACTAATATATGGTGCTTCAAAACCAAGAAAAGATATGATTATCTTTATTCACATCCAACAATCTTACAACTATTGGGATACTCAATAGATATGCTCTATTCATATTGAATATTCTTTAAGATTCTTTCAGCTTATGTCTATTCATAGACAAAAAAATATATATAAAAATGATCGATCTTCAGGTCGAGATAAACTTGGTGTCAAGATTCAAGTACTTGTATTGAAAGTACTTCATGAGTTTCCAATTTGAAGCTCTTTAGGAGTTCTAAAATTATCATAATGGATCTTGATCCAAACTCCTTTATAAAATACATAAGGAAATCTGATCATTCTTGTAGTATTTTCTCAATTAGTATTCACTAAGGCGATTATACCAAATGCGCCAAAATATTAATGAGACATGTCTAAATAAATTTCCTCGGAAATTTTCAAATGCTTCTAACATTTTAAATCCTTCAAGGATAAATATGGATCCACAAATAATTAGACGCGTGTAAAATTTTTCATAACTGCCAAAGTAATTGCATCCACCATGAAGTAATTAAAATTTTTCATAAATCATAGTTCAAGTCGTATTTACGACTACTTATTTCTGCCTCACTTGCATTACACCTTTAGGTGTTTGGACTGCTGGTCCAAATACTTCTATTTTAAAAGTTCAAAGCCTCTTTCAACATCGGCCAATTCAATATCTATACTCCTGGATAGATTTTATACAAGATCCCCGATTTCTTTCTTTACTTCTATAGAAGTATTTTATGTAAAATTGTTTGTAAAATCGTTGTCGACAACTTTTTAATTTTCTGGTTCCATTCTCGTAATGACATTACTCATCGAGATCTCTTCAAGATTTCAATATTTATTTCAGGTACCTGAAACTCTTCAAGAGTTTTATTATTAGTTATGTCTCGGGTCTCTTTAGGAGCACCCGCCTCCAATATATGACCATCTCATAATACTTTTCATTTACGAGAATTTTAATCATTGGAACAATTTCAACTATCATGCTTCAAACATGATTTACATCCACTTGTTTTGACAAGTAATTTAAACTTAGATCATTTCAGCTGAAATATTATACTTAATTACTCTCATTGGGTCAGTAAATATGTCTGGCAGTTGACATGAAATAACATGAATTATCTTATGAATTTTTAGTTCATATTCGAGGATCTAGATAATGATAATTCATTTCCTTCTTTTTCCAGCTGATTATTTTCCCCCTGATGTTGAGAAAAATCATCTAATAAATGATTCTTCAATTAATGTTTCAAATTTAAACATAAAAGAAGATCCGTACTCAATATATATTCTCAACCCTTTTTACTTGCCCATTTTGTGCGTTATGGTGGAGCAATTCAACTATATATCGCACATTCAAAAATTCAAAATTGGAAATATGACTTCTGACCAAAAGTCAAATCATAATGGAGAGTTTATTGTAACTCGTTGGCTTGATGTGTATAGGTGTTGCTATATGGAAATGCCATATAAATAATAAATGTTTTGTTCTCACAATTTAGCTATTAAATAGGAGGCATCCAATTAAAAATTTGCTAAATCGTATTTTTCATAATCAGTAGGCTTTGTAACAACCGATATAGCTTAAAATATAAACCCACTAGCTTTTCAAGACGAATAGTCTAACTGCATAATCTGAATCTTTTTAGAATCAATCTCACAAACTTCTGGTTGTAAGTCGATAAAACAATGTAGATGCATCTACTAAAATGTAACCCCCTAGACCCGCCTATGCGTTACAACGGATCCTAGAAAGTCACATTAGGGTCACAAGAGCGACCCACAGTGAAAATACACATGAAAACATTTTTCTTTCTCAAAACACATATTAAACTGTAAAATCAACTTTTGTTTAAAATACAATTTCAGGAAAATCATTTAAACACATAACAAAAATTTTAGAAAGTATTTTTCAGATACTGACATAAAACAATACATGACATACATGCCCACTAACTATACAGTACCGTACTCCAGAGGCAACGCCGAGGGAACTTCGAACACTGATGTCAAACATTATACCATGCTATAATCTTTTAACCTGCGATGTTAAAAACAACGTGAGCTTGGAAAAGCTCAGTAATACAGAACTACCAAAAGATGCTATAAGTTCATGCAGACATATGGTAGGCATAACATTTTCATGATGATCCAAGAAGTGACATTCCTCATTTCCTTTCCGTTATTTCAAGGTAACGTTATACTTGAGATTAATGGTACTTGTTCTTTATTCAATAATCGAGTAACAAATGAGAATTATACAAGTTGATAGATTACAAAGATGAAAACGAATTTAAAGTCTAGTGTGTCCCAAAAAGTGCATATCAAATAGGCATAAATGCATAACAGTCATATCATGAGAACACATAACAATTCAATGCAAATGTTCAAGTGCATGCAATGGTTTACTAGTAACTACCCTCCAACCTTACACCAATATGCAGTCCATCAGAACTGCATCCATAAGGACTTACCCTAGGCCCGATGGGCATAGGTGCCACCTAAGGGGCTGCCTTAGGTCCATAAGGACTTACCCTAGGCCCGATGGGCATAGGTGCCACTCAAGGGGAGACCTTGAGTCCATAAGGACTTACCCTAGGCCCGATGGGCATAGGTGCCACCTAAGGGGATGCCTTAGGTCCATAAGGATTTACCCTAGGCCCGATGGGCATAGGTGCCACTCAAGGGGAGACCTTGAGTCCATAAGGATTTACCAGCTTGATCAGGGCTGTACCAACAGAAACTTCATATCATAACCCAACAGTATATCCCAGATGCCAATCGGTATTCAGATTCCAGACATGAGTAACATAATACATGTGACAGACGTATTCTATTCAGAGTATCAGAAACAGAAGATTCATGATTTTGGCAGATAAATGAGCATACTATCGAGCATAACGGACATTTTCATCATTCATTATGCAAACAGATTGTATCATCATAGGTCAAGCTAACAGATCATACTATCAAGTTCATCAGACAGTCAGACAATATCATCATAGATCAAGCCATCACCTAACAAGTATGCATATTGAGCAGACATACATCAAGTAGGCAGAAAATGTATTATATATCAAGTTCATCAAACATAATATTATTCATGATTAAATCATTATACAATCCAATCAACAGAATATAACACACATGGAACACACTAGGTGGGACAGATCATATCTTGGAGATACTTGGCATTTACGGAAGGGGCATATTAAACTTTTGACGATTTGAACGGATTTCTGAAACGTGACCCCTATTAAAAGGGGTTCATACTAACGGTTTAGCCCAGATATTCAGGAGGGGATACATAAGGATCTTGAGAGTTTAGGCATATCATGAGTGATTTAGCCATTTAAGCCTACCATGGGCATTATGGTCATTTCGACGTTCATGGACATTCTGGTAATTTTACCAACATTGAAAGCAATGGTTCACAGAACTCGGGTATCCCATTTGATCATTAGTTTTCTAACCGGACATTCAAGAATTTCTAAATTTAAGTCTTTTAAATTATTAGATATTTTCAGTGATGTACTGATACCATTTTGCCCCAGTTTGGCCACTGTCAAAACCCGTATCGATACGAGGGTTTAGTGTATCGATACGGACCGGGATCGTTTCGATACGCCAGGTAAGCGTATCGATCCCTGTTCAACCACCCCAACGGCTATTTCCCAACAGCTATTCAAATATGGACCCGTACCGATACGCCTATGCTAGCAAGAGCCCAACGGCTATTTCCTCAAGAAGGTTGTATCGATACCGTTCCACGTGTATCGATACTGGTAGCTGCAGAACAACATTTATGAAGGGAAATAAAGTCCTCAACGGCTCCAATTCATCCCCAATGGCTAGTAACGGCTACAAACTCAATTGGGAGTATAAAAGGGATCTCCAAGCATCAAGAGAAGGTTAATGCTCATATTGTCAAACATCAAATGATCAAGAAATTGTCTTAGTGCTTAAATTGTCATTTCTTGTATAGACAAACACTAGTGAGCCAAAATTGTCAAATTTGCTCAAGTGTTTAGGTTTTGGGTGAGTGCTTCATTGTGCAAACAAACACCTATTAGAGGGTTTAAGTTTGCTTTATTGTTTCTCTTTGAAAAGAGGGTTTTGATCAAGGCTTTGGGTAGAAGCTTGATCGGTTGTAAGGGTTTCCTCCTAATCCTAGAAAAGGGGACGAATCAATAGTGGATTGATTGTGAAATCCTTAGTGGGGAGCTAAGGTAGTGGATGTAGACCTTGGTTAGAAGGTTGAACCACTATAATTCATTGTGTCATTATCTTTTTAGCTTCCTAAACCCTTCCACCCAAAAATCCATCTCTCCACCACTTGGTGAGCAACATCGGTTGAACGAATCGAGCCCCACTCAACTCAACAATCATCTTCGTCATGTTTCGCAAACAAAATTTGCTTCTATTATCTTTCCTGAATCATTCAATGATTCTTCATTTTCCAACGTACAACACGTACGAGACCAATGGTTTATAACATCACATTGGTAATAAGAAGAGTTTTACTTCACTAGAATGATCTTTATCACTCTTGTCATCCTTATAACCTCACTACCGGTGGGTAAAAATATTCTTAAAATGACCATATTTTTTATGTCTATATTCATAGCCTCGACCACGACCACAACTTCTAATGTGGTTTTTATTCCTTCCATAATATAATCTCACATTCACTTTAGGGAATGGAGTAGAGCCAGTGGGCCTTTAAAACCTTTTTCACATATCCTTATCACAGAGAACAAAGATTTAATCCTCGTACGCGACATTGTTAAACCTGTTCACAAGGTCCTTTAAAAACCTCCTTTGAGACCAGTAGCTTCGTAGAACGGGATGTCCAGCCAATATACTTGGATTATATCGAAATTATGTCTCTAATTGAATAATGATTTACCATGTTTGCATTCACCTCGGGGAATGAAACAGTTCCAATAATCGCATGGAATAAACATCATGCTTGCATTCACTTCAGGGAATGCCCCATCATTGATAATCGCATGGAATAAACATCATGCCTTGCATTCACTTCAGGAAATGCCTCCCATAAAATTTTTTGGATCAAGACAAATTTTCGTAACTTGAAATTGAGAGAAGTCTATGGTCGAGTTTTTCGACGAAGAAGAAATATTGCTTTCGAGAAAATATAAACTTTATAACAGTCTTTTGTAGATTCAAAATCACCATAATATATCGCACTTTAAAATTATAGTTTAAAGGAAAATAAAATAAAATAGAGTTTACCGATAATGTTTTTCCTCTCAAGGACGATGGAGACATAGTGAATGACCGAGGCAGCTTCTCATAATCCATTTATATCATCTCTCTTTCCAATTCATTTAAACACATGTAAAACTCAAAAACATGATTAAAAATATTAATTTTCATCATTAAAATAACATAAAAATAAAGACTATTTAAAGTCAGATAAAAGCAAACTTGATTTTGCCATTGTCGAATGATAACGTGTTGAATGATGTCATTGTCGATAAACATTAGAGCATCTCTTTAATTTCGGTTTAGACCATAGTGAATGACTCTACTTTCGCGAGGTCTTTGAGTCCCTTCAAAATTCATGGTTCATTTAAACCTTCAAAACATGTCATCATATTTTTCAAAAATTAAAAATCAAGTTAAAATATCAAGATAAAGGCAAACAATAAATAAAAAAATATGGGGAAAAAACTTATCTTCAGTACAACGTAGAATCGAATTTGTTTCGGTAACTCTTTTGGGATTAAAACGAAGAGCACCAAAATCTTTCGAGCGAATTCGTGCTGATAACATGTTATGAATAAAATAACGAAGAACAACGAACAAGAATAAAAGATCAAAGAGATGAGAGAAAGAGAGAGATTTGTATTATTC
The DNA here is from genome assembly GCA_958450335.1 of Hibiscus tridactylites. NCBI lineage: Eukaryota > Viridiplantae > Streptophyta > Magnoliopsida > Malvales > Malvaceae > Hibiscus > Hibiscus tridactylites. The sequence goes on from OY288283.1 coordinate 15,222,484, forward strand.
TCAAATATAGAATTGTGTGCAATGCCTTCAATGAATCATCTATTTATAGGCATAAGAAGTACATAATACATTAAACTCTAATTAATAGAGATAATATTCCTAATAATAAATAAATCAAACTCCTTAGATAAAGTTCTAATCATGATAGACATCCACATAGATAAATATTCATAACATTATTTTAATTTTGACACCCCAATAATCAAAAAGAATTCATCCTTTCATTTTAATTTTCGCAACTCAGTAATAAAAGAAACAAATCTTTTTATTTTAATTTATCAACCATTAATAAAAATTATTTTAATTTTAATTTTGGCAACCAGTAATAAAAGGAATTAATTTTTTGCTTTAATTTTAGCAACTAGTAATAAAAGAAACAAATTCTTTTATTTTAATTTTTGCAACTAATAATAAAAGAAACAAATCCTTTTATTTTCATTTTTGGAAACCTAATAATAGAAGCAATGAAACCTTTTATTTTAGTAATAAAAGTAATTGATCTTTTTATTTTCGGGTCTTTAACTAACTTCAAATCTGTTCGTCTTAGATTAAAACTTAAAAAGAATCCGTCTTAATATAGTTAGAAAGTAGATATTAATCCAAGGAATAAAATAAAAATGTAAAACAAATGCTGAATTTATTAATAAAATCGAACATAATACAATAAATAATTTGAAGTAAAAATTCAAAAATGTTAATAACAAAATTGAAGTTGTATACTTGTTGAGGACTGTGAAATCACAGTTTTCTTAAGACATATTCATACGCTCCTATAGTGCTTGATAAATGTCGGACGTCTATCTCCTAGGATACAACAATAGAATGAACACATCAGTAGCACGTCTATAGTGGTCAGTGAGTAGCCTAGTCTTTTTCTATCACTGAAAAAAATAATTTTAAAAATCACAAAGCGAAAGCAATTGAAAATGCTTCGTGTTGTGTGTTAAACCTTGTAAGTTTACATGATAGTCATAAGGGTTTCACACAGTGAACTATTTAAAATTTTGACCTAATGGAGCATTTAATATTGAAAATTAATGATTCTTTCAAGAACAACTTCTAAAATTATTGTCTAAATTAAAGTAAACGTTTAATATTTATTATTTTAATTCCTAAACATAATTTAGAAAAGATATGCTCTATTTGAATAAATATTTGGATTAAAATATTCCCAGACCCACGAAAGATCTGACCGGTCCGAACATTCGTGTTACCCACGTTGTGCACGGTTGCATATTTACTATCCAACAATTGGTTCCATGTTTTCCCTCAACAACGTTTGAATAATATATTTTATATATGATAAACCGATTATTCAACTTATATAGCATTGGATTGAATAGGCAATATTATTTATCTTATATTGAGGATAATTATTTGGTAATGGTGGAATATTTTATTTCCACACGTGAGATTAAGAATTCGTGGAGTGTCCTATATCATTTTTTAAAGAAGAAATAGAGCTAAGCAGCAAAGCCCATTCATAGCGGAAGAAGTGGTTTTGTCTTGTATTTGCTGCTTGTGTTTGAATTCTATAATCTTGTTTAACCCGAGGTGTTCATAAATATTAAACAATTTACTATCTAAGCCCACTAGAATAATAACATATATCGAAATAAGAAAAGTAAGAAAACATTAAATAATTTTAATGAAAAGTTATTAATTAAGAAATATCTCATCTCTGAAACAATCTTAGGCTTCGGCTTCGCCTCATTCATTAACAAATCCATTGACTGTAAAAAATCATAAAATCTTATTTATATTCAAATAAATCCTCAACTTGGTACAGTCAATACCCAAATTGTAAAAATTTATGATATTTTAGAAAATAAAAAATAGCTGACGTTGACTGTGTGTAACATCAATAAACATTACTCCATATTATATAAACGACATACAAAGATTTATGAGTAAATAAATCAATGGTCAGAGCGGATGGCCAAGGATTACGGGTGGGAATTGCGTGGAGAATATCTAAAAGTTGTAAAAATTTGAATTGATGGGATAGAGAATATCTAAAATTTTTATTTATGGGGACGAGAATAGAAGAAGTTTTATCACCGAAGCTTAAATGGGAATGGGGATGAAATTATTATATCTGAACCGTGGGGATAACCGAACCATAACCGTATAAATAACGATTGGGATCCCGAAAAATATCCACAAGGATCCCGATATTTTACATTTTTAAATATATATATATATATACATAATTAATTCTCAATTACAAGTATACCTATCTATTTTATTATCAATATTATATTCTATCAAGATATTTGTGTCTTTTGTTTAAACCTTAGTTCAGGTTTCTTGTTTGTTAATTAAGAGTATATAATCTATTTATCTCCATATTTCTGCCTTTCATGTTACCCAAAAATCATGTTCCCCTTCAACCACATGTTCAATTGTATTGAACACATGACTTGTAAATTGAAATTGACCATATTTTTTGGTTAGTATAGTAGTGAATATATGACTTGTAAATTGAAATTGATCACATATTTTAGATAGTAAAGTAGTGAATATATAGCTTGTAAATTGAAACCGACCATATATTTTGATTAGTAAAATAGTAAATTTCGTTAAACCTTTTGGGATGTTAATTCTTCGAAACCCGTGAGAATCTGATGTGTATGAAGATGGAGAAGAAAAAATCACCGAAATATGTAATAAGGAATACTCGAAATCGTACTCGCAAGTGTTAGGAACGAAGTTAAGAATGCAACACGGTCCAAAGATTTTATTTAGGCTTCCTCAAAATTGAAAAAAATTGTATTATACTTTTGACAATATTTTAAAATTTTAATTACTCTTCCTCAAATTTTATAAAAATTCTCATAAAATTCTATAACTTTTGAATATTTTTAAGGGTAAACTACATAAATGACCACCATACTATTAAAAAAGTCGCGATTTGACCACTTTACTTTTTTTCGAAGCAATTAAACCACCATACTATTAAATTGGGTGCAATGTGACCACCAGCCGTTAGATGTTAACGGTAGGGTGACGTGGCAGTTAAAAAATTAAAGGTATAATTACACATTTGGTCCTTACTATTTACACATTCTTTTAATTTAGTCCTAATTTTAAACTAATAAAATAAATTAATAAAGTGGTGACACGTGTCAACACCTTATTGGAGGAATTTAATTATTTATATTTAATTAATAAATTATTTTCCTCCTCCAATTAGATGGTGACACGTGTCACCACCTATTTAGAGGAGAAAAACAAAATTCCCAAACATGCTCTTAGTGGGATTCGAACTCGGGTGCAATAGGGACACAAGCAAAACCTTAACCATTGAACTAAGCACATGTTTGTGCTATAAATCACCAATTGTTTTATATGTCTTATTGTTTGTTACCATTCAAACTCATCTCTTTTGTCATCATTTTTTTCGGCATATCAGCATAATTTTGGGAAGCATATATAACTACTTCTCTTCTGTAGGTTAGATCTGTCCGTGTTAGGCTAAAGAACTTGGGCCTACAGGTGTCTCCTTGTGTTCTTGATTTTTTAAGTAAAACTGTAAATAGATGGGGTGATGTTGCTGAGACCATACTAAGAGATATTGATTGTGATGATGATTTCGTTGAAAATTGCTCAGCAATGCCCTGTGGATTCTTCTTATTTGGTGAAAATGGATCTCCTCCTGAAAGATTGAGTGTACTGGATGAGCAGACCTTTTGTGATTGCCAGCATTTTTCCGACATTTATGTCCTGGTTGAGATGCTATCCATACCTTGCCTTGCTGTTGAAGCTGCTCAAACATTTGAGAGAGCTGTGGCTCGAGGAGCCTTTGTGGCTCAGTTGGTAGCCATGATTTTGGAAAGGCGTCTAGCCCATGGACTTGATCGTACTGCAGATATGTTGCTGAAAGTTTTCAGCATGGGGATGCTGTAGTAAAGGGAGAAGCCAGTGAACAGCTTAGTGTTAAAGAAATCAAATCGTACTGCTTATGGAAGATGAGTTTGAATGGTAACAAACAATAAGACATATAAAGCAATTGGTGATTGATAGCACAAACATGTGTTTGGTTCAATGGTTAAAGTTCTGCTTGTGTCCTTGTTGCGTCCGAGTTCGAATCCCATTAAGAGCATGTTTGGGAATTTTGTTTTTCTCCTCTAAATAGGTGGTGACACGTGTCACCATCTAATTGGAGGAGAAAAATAATTTATTAATTAAATATAAATAATTAAATTCCTCCAATAAGGTGTTGACACGTGTCACCAATTTATTAATTTATTTTATTAGTTTAAAATTAGGACTAAATTGAAAGAATGTGTAAATAGTAAGGACCAAATATGTAATTATATCTTTAATTTTTTAACTGCCACGTCACCCTACCGTTAACATCTAACGGCTGGTGGTCACATTGCACCCAATTTAATAGTATGGTGGTTTAATTGTTTCGAAAAAAAGTAAGGTGGTCAAATCGCGACTTTTCTAATAGTATGGTGGTCATTTATGTAGTTTACCCTATTTTTAATTATCCTTTAAAATTTTAGAAAATTTCATTAAAATTTTTTTAAAAAATTTTAATTAGAACTTCATATCTAAAAAATAAATTTCTCAACGAGTCCCTCGAAATTTTTTTAAAAAATTTATTAGACCTCTAAAATTTTGAAAATTGTGATTAAGCACTTTCAAGCTATACTGTCAAGATCTGTCACTGTTAACGGTTGATTTTTTTATTAAGTAGAAATATATTACATTCTCAATGTAAATGTTAGAATTCTAACTCGTACAAGATAAAACATATAAACAATTTTGGTCACTCAATCAAATAGTAGATCTCAATCAACGGTTGATTTTAGTGTAACAAAAGCACATGACTTATATTGGAGGTCTTTTTAAGCGTATTACCCAAAATTTACAAGCAAACCTATGAAACATTTGACCAAAGAAACATAAGTAAAAGTAAATCATAGTAATCCAAAGCTGCCAACGTTGATATCTGATTAGTTCAATTAGTGTTAATTAAAAATTTTAAAATTACTAGCTTAGAATAGTAATATTTGATTAATTATATGATAATAATCAAATAATAGAAAAGTTTTAAAGGAACTTTAAATAATCTATTGACATTGGTTACGTTGCTTTATTGTATTCGTTATTTAATTAATTAATATATTATTGTAACTATTTACTATTGTTTTTTAGTGTAATAGTTTCCTCGTAATAAATACAAAGTTGCGTTTTTCTTCTTGCAGCTTACACACACGAGATAGAGTTTCCTTTCTAACTTTAGATTAGTAATCATTAAATGCCCATAGACTTTACTCCGGACTAAGATTAAGACTCCAATGGTGTTAGGTTTATCGTAATTTCAGACGTAATGTATACCACATCCAATATCAAGAATAAAAGACCCGATATATTGATAGGGTATATTTATAAGTTATTTGAACTTGATTCGAAAAAAAATATTTGATTTGATTTAATTTTTTAATCAAATTTAATGGAGTGAGATAGCCTAATTTGATATTTATCCTAAATTTAAAACTGAAATTCAGTAGAGCGATAGATTTTTTTTTTTGATAAATAGTAGGGCGATAGATTTTATGGTAAATTACCTCGTAACTCAATTATATGTTTAGTAATTAATAAATATTTTTTTTCTTTTAAAAATAACAATTTAATTATTTTTTATAATAATATATTAATTTTTTAATTTCATTAATTTCGTTTTAACAACTAGATTAAATGTAGAATAGGACAAATAAAAACTAATCTTAAAAAATTACTTATCTGATGTTGATGAAAGATATTCTGTGTTTTAGCTGAAATTCCTTAGAGAGCAATGGACTTATTAAAGTTAGCTTTTAAAATTTTTAAATTATTTTTCGAATGTGAAAATTGTATATAGAGTCTTATCGATTATCAATTATTTTTATTATTATTCTTTCTACATAATGAAACTTTTTAAAATTGAAGTTTGAAGTCATACTAGGAACAACTATGTTGCAAGAAAGGTTAAATAAACTTGTTTTGATGACAATCAAGAATGGTCTTTTGAAAGAAGTTGATAATAAAAGATTGTAAATGTTTTTGTTTCAAAATATTCAATAACAATACTTTTTAAGTGAAGCTCATCCCCTTGTGTCCTGGTGGCAAAGGTTGATGTTAATCATCCCTTGGGACCCGGGTTCGAGCACCAGTAATACCATGTTGTGTGTGCCGTCTTCGAAAAGACTAAGAAAGTTGAACATATTGTTACCGTCCAGCACCCTAGGGCCCAATCTGCCGCACACCTAGGGGCCATTTCCAGCACCCATGGGGCCTCAAACCGTTCAGCCCACTCTGCCGCACCCATGGGGCTACAATGCAGCCTGTCCGCACGCACCCAAGGGCCTGTCCGCCCAGCACCGAGCAGGCCGCCCAGCAGCACCCGAGGGCCTGTCCGCGCAGCACCCAAGGGCCTGACCGAGCAGCACCGAGCAGCCCGGCCTTCAGCACCCATAGGCCTGTCCGAGCAGCACCAAGCAGCCCGTCCAGCCACCCCTATGGGCCCATCCGAATTCTCACCATCCATGGCCATTCAAGCCCATTCCTTGGGGAATATCTACCCCTTTGACCATGGCATACAAGGCAACAAACAAGCATCCATCCATTCCTCGGTTCATGGAGAATCATATCCCTTTCACAAGGAAAGAAGATCAACCAAGATGGAAGGAATAATCCTTAATAGTAATATCTTGCCTTTATTAGATAGCTTAGGCCAATCTTGGCCATCCATTGTAATCAATAGTGACCGTTAGATCGGGAGGTGCTAGGCTATAAAAGGGCCTCACCCCCTCACTTGTAAATCATCCTGAATTCCCATTGTTCTCTACTTTTCTTTCATCAATAAAAGCTTAGCACGTCGAGTACTCTTTCCCCCCTAACTAGGCTTAGAGGGGGTTTTTAACGAGGCTCTTCGTTTGCAAATCACTCGAGCCATCTTGTTCTTTCTTTCTTCGCAACGCTTCCGCAACTCTAGCCAAGCCAAGACTTAGCTTTAAGGCTTACTTGGTCCCTTTCAAAGTTCGTTTCCCGACCAAGTGCCGCACGAGCTAGCCATATAAGCCTAGCCCCGTGACAAGTGGTATCAGAGCCAACGTTTTTGCGAAGAACCGTTCGAGATGACGAATCCAAGTGACGCTCCTATCGACATCTCAAAGCCAATGGAGACTCGTGGTGGAAAAACCAAGAGGGCTAGTTCGAGAGATGCCATCTCAACCTTTCAAGACAAAGTTACCCGTTTGGAGGACAACACGAATGAGTCGAGAGATAGACTCGATGTTGTCGAGAGACGACTAGATACGTTGGAGTCTCATGGTGGTGATTGCAAGGGTGATTCCCAGGACCTCGAAGATAGACTCGAGACCGTGGAGTTGGAGAATCGTTCTCTCAAAGATGGTCTAACCGAACTAGAGAAGGCGATGAATGTCTTAAAGGCCGAGCTCAACATCTATAAGTCCGCCGTAGCCAACGGAGTTGTTTCAAATCCGAGTAGAGTGCTAGCCGACGTGCCGAAACCAAAGGAATTCAAAGGATCGAGAGATGCTCAAGAAACCGACACTTTCTTGTGGAGCATGAACCAATATTTCCGCAACACCAACATCGTGGATGAATCCACCAAGGTAAATATTGCTTCAAGTTATTTTACTAACAATGCTCTTTTATGGTGGAGACGTAGGTGTGCCGAGGAGTCCGATAGAGACGTCCCCGTTGAATCTTGGGAAGAGCTTCAAGATGAGATCCATGAAGCCTTCTATCCCAAGAATGCTCAAAGAGAGTTGCGCTCAAAGCTACGCCAACTCAAGCACGATAATAACATCCATGAGTACGTGAGGAAGTTCACCGAGTTAAAGCTTCAAATCACCAACTTAGGTGAAGATGAAGGCTTCTCGATTTTCATGGATGGGTTAAACCGATGGGCTAACATGGAGTTGGAAAGACGTGGTGTCAAAGACCTTTCTCATGCCCTTGATGAAGCCGAGGCGATAGCCAAGTTCGAAAAGCGAGACACGCCCAAACCAAAGCCAAAATCCAAGATTTGGGGAGACAAGAATGCCAAAGCCGGAGGTGAGAGAGTTAACCACGAAAAGATTTCCAACAACAATCGACAAGGCCGATCTACTAAGCCACATGAGAGACGAGGTTTGGAATGTTTTCATTGCAAAGGACCTCACCATATTCGAAATTGCCCACAAAAGACAAGCCTTTACACCGTCAAAGTCAACGACGAGCCCACCGCCCAGCTTGGAGCAATTGTAAGTAATCTCCAAGTGAATTCATTATCTAACAAGCCCAAAAGTGGTCTTATGTTTGTAGAAGTCACGATTGCCGGAAAGCAATTGCGTGCACTTGTGGACACCGGAGCATCCGAGTTGTTCATTTCCGAAGGAGCCGCCCAAAAACTCAAACTCAACGTGTTGAAGACGAGTGGGTGGATCAAGACGGTCAACTCGAAAGAAGCGCCCATTGCCGGAGTTGCAAAGAGGGTCGAGATCCAACTTGGTAGTTGGAAAGGCCGCGAGGATATTAAGGTAATTCCTCTTGACGATTATGATCTTGTGGTTGGATTATCTTTTTTGGACAAGATTAATGCACTTCTCTTGCCTTTTGCCGATGTATTGGTTGTGCTCGATCGCGCCCAACAATGTTTGGTCCCCGTGAGTCGAGATGTAGGTATCCAATCCAAGATGTTGTCTTCCATCCAGTTCCGCAATGGTGTGCGAAAGGAGGAAGAGTCTTTCCTTGCCGTGCTCAAGGAAGACGAGGCGATAGAAGCCGAAGAAGTTCCCGAAGAAGTGGAACGTGTTCTCGTGGAGTTTGAGGACACTATGCCTTCCGAATTGCCGAAGGCTTTGCCACCCAAGCGTGAGGTGGATCATCGCATTGAGTTGGTACCAAGTGCCGAGCCGCCAAGCAAAGCACCTTATAGAATGGCGCCACCGGAGTTAGAAGAGCTTCGAAAGCAACTTAAAGAGCTCTTGGATGCCGGATACATTCGCCCATCCAAGGGTCCGTTTGGAGCACCCATCCTCTTTCAAAAGAAGAAAGACGGAAGCTTGCGCATGTGTGTCGACTACCGCGCTCTAAACAAACTCACGGTAAAGAATAAATACACTATTCCTTTGATTACCGATTTATTTGATCAACTTGGAAGTGCTAGATTCTTCACAAAGTTAGATCTTCGCTCGGGATATTACCAAGTTCGCATAGCCGAAGGTGACGAGCCCAAAACCGCGTGCATCACAAGGTATGGATCTTTTGAGTTTCTTGTAATGCCATTTGGCCTTACAAACGCTCCCGCAACGTTTTGCACTTTAATGAATAAGGTACTTTCACCTTTTCTTGATCGTTTTGTTGTTGTCTACTTAGATGACATTGTCATCTATAGTAAGACTTTCCATGAACATTTAATGCACTTGAGGAAGGTTTTGCAGGTTCTTCGTGAGAACGAGCTTTACATCAAACGCGAAAAATGCAGTTTCGCTCAACAAGAAGTTCCGTTCTTAGGCCACATCATTGGAGGTGGTAAGATCCGAATGGATCCAAGCAAAGTTCGAGCCATCGACGATTGGGAACCGCCGACTAAGGTAACCGAACTTCGTTCTTTTCTTGGTTTAGCTAACTATTATCGTAAGTTTGTGCAAGGTTACTCCGCCATAGCTACGCCTTTGACCGAACTATTAAAGAAGGACAAAGCTTGGGATTGGAGTCCAAGTTGTCAACAAGCGTTTGAAAGGCTTAAGCAAGCCATGGTAAGTGAGCCCGTTCTTGCCTTGCCCGACCATTCTAAGCAATTTGTCATCCACACCGATGCATCCGATTATGCCATTGGTGGAGTTTTGATGCAAGAAGGCCATCCCATTGCCTTCGAAAGCCGGAAGTTGAACGACACCGAAAGGCGATACACCGTTCAAGAGAAGGAAATGACCGCCGTCATCCATTGCCTTCGCACATGGCGACACTACATTTTGGGTTCCAGGTTTGTCGTCTTTACCGATAATTCCGCAATTTCTTATTTTCTAACCCAAAAGAAATTGTCTCCTAAGCAAGCTAGGTGGCAAGATTTCTTGGCGGAATTCGATTTTTCAATGGAGCACAAGCCCGGAAAGACCAACACCGTGGCCGATGCGCTTAGCCGAAAAGCTAGCTTTGCCTCCATTAGCCAACCAAGTGGTGAGTTGTTAGAATCCATCAAGGAAGGCTTGACGCATGATCCCACCGCAAAGAACCTAATCACCTTTGCCAAGGAGGGTAAGTCTCGCCGATTTTGGGTCGAAGACGATCTTCTATTCACAAGAGGCCAACGCATTTTCGTCCCCTACTTCAACAATTTGAGAAGGACATTGATGAAGGAATGTCACGATTCAAAGTGGGCCGGACACCCAGGTATGCATCGTACCTTAGCTTTACTTAACGAACGTTATTATTGGCCTCGTATGAATGAAGATGTAGAGGCGTACGTGAAGACTTGTCTTGTTTGCCAACAAGACAAGATCGAAGCAAACAAGCCGATGGGACTACTCCAACCTTTGCCAATACCGGAAAGACCATGGGAAAGTATTTCTCTTGACTTTATTATTGGTTTTCCTTGTGTTAATAACTTTTCGAGTATTATGGTTGTAGTAGACAGGTTTTCGAAGTATGCTACATTTATTCCCGCAAACAAGACATGCCCCGCCGAAGAAGCCGCTCGTCTTTTCTTGAAGCATGTCGTGAAACTTTGGGGCATTCCAAAGTCAATAGTAAGTGATCGGGACGCTCGGTTCACGGGTAAGTTTTGGACCGAGTTGTTCAAGTTGTTGGGTTCCTCCTTGAACCTTTCAACGAGTTTTCATCCACAATCCGATGGGCAAACCGAGAGGGCCAACGCATTATTGGAGATCTACTTGAGACATTTCGTCAGTGCATCTCAAAAGAATTGGCCCGACTTGCTAGACGTGGCCCAATTCTCCTACAACTTGCATAGGAGTGAAGCCACGAACCAAAGTCCGTTTGAGATAGTGATGGGCCAACAACCGCTCACACCCGATGCCATTGTGACCAAGTACCAAGGTCCAAATCCAGCCGCCTTCCATGTAGTGAGGGACTTGCAAGAGCAAAGGGACTTAGCCAACGCTTGCCTCCACAAAGCAAGCAAGCGAATGAAGAAGTGGGCCGACAAGAAGCGACGCGACGTCGAATTTCAGGTAAATGATTTAGTTTTGGCTAAACTTAATCTAACACTTCGAAATGCTTCTGTTCACAGGGCTCTTGTGAGGAAGTATGAAGGCCCATTTCGTGTGATCAAGAGAGTAGGCAAGGTGGCCTACAAGCTAGACTTGCCGCCCAACATCCAAGTCCATCCCGTCTTCCATGTTAGTGTCCTTAAGCCATATCACAAGGACGAGGAAGATCCGGAGAGGAACACTTCCAAGCGAGCACCCGTTGGAGTTAGGGCCTCGTTCGAGAGAGAAGTCGAAGCCATCGAAGCCGATCGAGTCATTCGACGCAAAGGCTACCAACCAAGGCACGAATACTTTGTGCTTTGGAAGGGTCTCACCGAAGCTTAGGGTAGTTGGGAGCTAGACAAAGACTTGTGGCAATTTGAAGACAAGATTGCCGATTTTGAAGCCCAACGAGCGACGAGGGCGTCGCTCAATTCGGTGGAGGAGAATGTTACCGTCCAGCACCCTAGGGCCCAATCTGCCGCACACCTAGGGGCCATTTCCAGCACCCATGGGGCCTCAAACCGTTCAGCCCACTCTGCCGCACCCATGGGGCTACAATGCAGCCTGTCCGCACGCACCCAAGGGCCTGTCCGCCCAGCACCGAGCAGGCCGCCCAGCAGCACCCGAGGGCCTGTCTGCGCAGCACCCAAGGGCCTGACCGAGCAGCACCGAGCAGCCCGGCCTTCAGCACCCATAGGCCTGTCCGAGCAGCACCAAGCAGCCCGTCCAGCCACCCCTATGGGCCCATCCGAATTCTCACCATCCATGGCCATTCAAGCCCATTCCTTGGGGAATATCTACCCCTTTGACCATGGCATACAAGGCAACAAACAAGCATCCATCCATTCCTCGATTCATGGAGAATCATATCCCTTTCACAAGGAAAGAAGATCAACCAAGATGGAAGGAATCCTTAATAGTAATATCTTGCCTTTATTAGATAGCTTAGGCCAATCTTGGCCATCCATTGTAATCAATAGTGACCGTTAGATCGGGAGGTGCTAGGCTATAAAAGGGCCTCACCCCCTCACTTGTAAATCATCCTGAATTCCCATTGTTCTCTACTTTTCTTTCATCAATAAAAGCTTAGCACGTCGAGTACTCTTTTCCCCCCTAACTAGGCTTAGAGGGGGTTTTTAACGAGGCTCTTCGTTTGCAAATCACTCGAGCCATCTTGTTCTTTCTTTCTTCGCAACGCTTCCGCAACTCTAGCCAAGCCAAGACTTAGCTTTAAGGCTTACTTGGTCCCTTTCAAAGTTCGTTTCCCGACCAAGTGCCGCACGAGCTAGCCATATAAGCCTAGCCCCGTGACAATATGCTACTCTTGTATCACAACAGCATATTAAAAATATACAATTTTTACTGCTCTTGAGTAAGATAATATATATATATATATTAATTGGTAGAGGGAAATATACAATTTTTTTAACAAAGTTATATTATAAATTTAGGATATATATCTTTAAAAATATATAGTAGAAATTTAGAGACACAAAATTATATATAAAAATATATAATTAAATTATCAATAAAAATATAAAATTAAGTTATCAATAAAAATATAAATAAAATATCTAAATTATATAAAAAATTAAATTTTTAAAAATATTACCACATCTCAACACATTTCGGTCTATTCTGGTAGGTGGAAACAGTAAAAGTGAAGCAATCGGTGCACCACAATTTAATTACGCAGATGTGGAGATTTTGTGTAGAATTGGACGAAACGATCTAAGGTAAAGGTATATGAATACGCGTAAATATTTCCTTTTATATTATATAGTACAAATTGGAATCATCTCGTTTTGATAAATACTATATTCACTACTTGCTATTCCATTTGAACCATTTAATCCATAAAAAAAGAAGTTGAACTTCAAAAACATATGTTTAACATGAAAATATCTTTAATATATAGGAAAATTTTACGACGTGCGACGAACACCGATGAACACTACTAATAATGAACACCGCTGAATATTATTAAATTAATTAATAAAGATTTAAAATTTTAAGTACCCATCATATAATTAATAATTATTTTTAAAAATTCAATTAAATTATTTTATATATATATTAAAATTTATTTTTTAATAAGGGTAAACTATATATTTAGTACCTCACCTATTTCCATATTTCTATTGAACTTTTATTATTTAAATATTATTTCAATTTGACCCTATTCTTTATAAAAAATAATTTAACCCTTAACCCTCTACCTAAAACCCTAAACTATTAAACCTTAAACCCTTAAACTCTTAAACATATACCCTAAACCATATACCGTTAAAAATAATTTCACAATCATTGATTCAATTCAATTCAATGAATCGTTAAATTCTCCTAAAAAATTCAATTAAATTATTTTTTATATATATCAAAATTAATTAAACTCGAATCTCTTAGAATTAACACTATCATCTTATTTGAGATGAAGAGGCTATCACATTTAATCATTCTCTTAAAATTGAATTAATCGATGAATTGAATCGATGATGGTAAAATTATTTTTAGGATTTAATCGATTGTTTTACGATTGAATTATTGCTCTCCTATTCATGAATTGCTCCCCTGTTGGTTTTAAATTTGATTGGTCGTCATTCTCTTTTACAAGATTAAAAAACCCTTTGGTTTGATGCATCGAAGGAATTCCACACCTACAACTTTTTTTTTGAAAGTTCAACGGTTATTTTATTGCTAATAAAACACTAATTCGAACCTCATTAAAAAATCTTTCTAAACTTAGGTGGAGTAAAAATAGTGCACCGAGTTAATGTAATACAAAGCACAAATACATATTATCCACATCTGAGAACTAACCTCCTGCACTTTGCAACAATAACCATAAACCTAAGAATTATACATCCATTCTACCAGTTTATCAAAATAGATCCTTTGCTGAAACCCAGACCAACTCACTCAAAAACTGCAACTTCGCATTGCCTTCCACATTGCATTTGCCAAGCTATTCCGCATACCAGAACCATTCCCGAGCAGAGGCAACAAAATCCATTTCGCATCAACCACCAAGCAAGCATGCATACCCGAATCAAAAAACGATACTACTGGTCCTTATTGTAGTGGTCAGTCCATAAGAATGGTACAACTCTTGAGATTCAAGATTTAGCAAGTCTGTCTGCAGAGGAGTTCCAATCTCGAAGAATTGCCCGCTTTTGCCAATTAATTGTGATGGTCTCTTCATCTCAAATAAGATAGTAGTGTTAATTCTAAGAGATTCGAGTTTAATTAATTTTGATATATGTAAAAATAATTTAATTTAATTTTTTAGGAGAATTCAACAATTCATTGAATTGAATCGATGATAGTGAAATTATTTTTAACGGTATATGGTTTAGGGTATAGGTTTAAGAGTTTAAGGGTTTAAAGTTTAATAGTTTAGGGTTTTAGGTTGAGGGTTAAGGGTTAAATTATTTTTTATAAAGAATAGGGTTAAATTGAAATAATTTTTAAATAATAAGGGTTCAATAGAAATACAGAAATATGTGAGGTATTAAATATATAGTTTACCCTTATTAAAAAAATAAAATTTTAATATATAAAAAAATTAATTTAATTTAATTTTTAAAAATAATTATTAATTGTATGATGAGTCCTTAAAATTTTAAATCTTTATTAATTAATTTAATAATATTCATCGGTGTTCATCATTAGTGGTGTTCATCGGTGTTCGTCGCACGTGGTAGACTCATCCTAATATATATGTATATCGGGTACTTTAATTCAAAAAAATATGTATATCGAGTAAAATTTTGATACACAAACAATGTAAAATTAATTTTACACAAGCCTAGATATTTACATTATAAACCCCAAATCTTAAAATTTTAATTCTAATACTAAAAAACTAAATCTCAAACCTTAAACATATACCCTAAATTCTAAACACTAACTTTCAATTCTAAACCATACAACTTAAATTTTAAACCCTACAACCTAAACTCCTAAACTAAAACTCTAACCCCTAAAATTAAAAAGTGCGTGTAAACGTAAACAACATGTGCATCAAAGTTTTTTTTTTTTTCATGTATACCGGACAAGGTGAAATTGAAATCATATTGAGTTCTCGTTTAAAGTTATATGAATTAAGATAAATTACATCTACAATCATTCAACTATTAGTTAAATTACATTTCGATCACGGGATTAAGAACTTATTTTTTCGTTATTGGCTAATTGTTTTTGCATCATTTTAGTCGTTTTGTCATCAACTTATAAGATGACATGTCCATTAAATAATTAAATAGTAATATATTTAACGCATAATGTTTACACATTTTATTAACTTGATCCATAATTATAAAAAGATGACCTTCAATGTTATGTAGGAACAAATAGTCCTCTGCAAATACTGGAATTTGTTCTTTTATCATCCCAATGCTTCATGCTATTCAATTAACTTCTCTAATATAGCGTGATACTCAAATTAACACATGTTTTAAAATGAATTATTAAAAAGTATGCATCCTAAATTGTTAGGCTCGAAATCGATCAACCGAATTTGTCAAGAGAGTTAAAATTGTTTCCCGAATGAATTGGCTAACACTGAAAAATAGTGGACAATATTTGCACGATGATTTTAGAGTGGTTCGACTACTCAACCGAGTCTACATCCACTACCTTAGCACACCACTAAGGATTTCTCAATTCAATACTATGAATTCTTCCTTTTGAGGGCAAAGGAATAACCTTACAACCCTATCTTTTCAATGGCTAAGATAGAACCACTCTAGTTTTTTCTTAGGCTAAACTAGAATCTCTTCCTTTTACAAGGTAATTTGTGTAAACAATGAAAACCTCACTGTTAACCTAACGATGTATCTACAGAAAACGATTTGAAAATTTTGACTCAAAATGATCAAAGGGAGAGTTTTATTGATTATAATCTAAAAATGATACAAATGACCTTGGGTCACTCAAACTCAATACATTATTTTATATAGCGAAAGTAATCGACCCATGTAACTTCCTAAGGAATTGGTTACAACGACACACACTTGACAAGCCTAACATACTACTAACAAACTAACAGATTCTTATAGTTTTAACATTTCTCTTGCTTTGTCAATTTCTCATGTCAGAAAAATTTCGTACACCCAACTAATGTCGAAATTCCTCAAACTTTTTAACAGTAATTGGCTTGATGAAGAAATCAGCAATTTGACCACAAGCAGGCACATAGTTGACATGCAACTTCTGAGAAATAACTCTTTCACGAACAAAGAATAAGTAGAGTTTCACATGCTTGATTATAGCATGCATAATAAGGTTGGCATACATAACGACAACACTAGTATTGTCACTTCAAATTGTGGGTATATCATTAGATACAACTCCCATATCAGTTAGAATCAGAGTTAACCAGCTAAGCTCAGATGATGCATCAGCCAGACTGCAAAATTCAACCTCGACAGTGGACCGTGACACTGATCGATGTTTTCATGAACTCCATGACAACAAGTGAGAACCAAGAAAAGTGCAATAACCAAAGACATAGCGTCGATCATCAGGATCACTACCCCAGTCAGCATCTGAGAATGCAGTGAGAGTAAATCGTTGCATTGGTTGTGGAGAAAACCAGAAACCATAATCCAGAGTGCCACGTAAGTATCTTATAATTCGTTTGACAACCAACCAGTGCACATCAGATGGTTGCTGCATGTACTGCACCACTTTATTCATAGCAAAGTTGATATCTGGAAAGTGTGGCAGATGTATTGTAGAGCACCAACAACACTCCTATATTCATGCTCATCTGATAATGGAACACCAACACCTTTAGTTAATTTGGAAGACAACAATAGGAGTTGTAGCAGTATTTAGATCACGTTGATCTGTCTTAACTAGAAATTCAACAATGTACTTCTTTTGTGTAAGAAACAAACCACCCATAATGGAGCGAACCTCAATACCGAGAAAATATTGCAAGTCATGACCAAGATCTTTGAGTGAAAATTTCTGATGCAATTGCTTAATGATTTCATCAATGTGATCAGTAGACGAACCTGTAAGCAATATGTCATCCACATACACCACAATTTATGTGACCACCGTGTTTGCTTTGAACACAAACAATGATGCATCAGCATTAGATGCCTTGAATCCTAGTTCTTCAAGAAAGCCTCTAAGCTTGGTGAACCAGTTTTTAGGTGCTTGTCTTAGTCCATATAGTGCTCGCTTAAGCTTACATACCGGCACTTTTCCTGTTGCATCTTCAACTTAAAAACCACCAGGCTGTTGTATGTAGACAGCTTCTTCAAGATCACCCTTTAAAAAATATTATTTATGTCTACTTGTTGTATCTTCCAATGATTTGCCACAACAAGTGAGAGAACAACATTCACTGTAAAAGAGTTTATCACTGGACTGAATGTGTTCACAAAGTCAAAACCAGCAACCTGAGAATATCCCTTGGCAACCAATCTTGCTTTCAGTCTATTCATAGAGCCATCTGCATTTTTCTTGACCTTAAAAAGCCACTTACATCCAATGGCTTTTCTGTCACATGGCAATTCCACAATTTTCCAAGTGTTATTGGAAAGTAAAGCATTATATTCTGCCTCAAATGCTACTTTCCACTCTGGATATGCTAAAGCAGCATAGACATCTAGAGGGACATCATCAACTCGCAAATTTAATGCATTTGATTTAAAAATTCCACATTTACTTCTTGTTATCATGGAATGTATTGCTGATAACATTTCCTGCTGCAGAACATTCATTCTCAACCATATATGCAGGATTCTCATTCACAAGCAAACCATCTGATATTTCAGGCTCTTTAGAAGCTTCAGCTGTGGCAAGCTGGTCACTCACAAGACACTCAATGTCCACTGAAATTGCAGGTTTAGCAACTGAAATAACATGTTCATCAATTGAACCATGCTCAGCAGGAACATGCTCGTTCACCTTAGTAGCATCAGCTGATGGTCCACTCACAGTATCAATGTCTATAGAAGCATAAAAAACAGGTTACTCTACAAGTTCACACTGCTCTAGAAGGGACTCAGTTGGCTCAGAATGACCATCATGCAAAGAAGAAGTGGATGACTCAACCATTAAAGGAACTAAGCGAAAATATTTTGGTGTTGCAGCACTAGAAGCACCATCTGAGTCAGCTGCAGGAAACACTCTTTCACTGATCACCACATGTCAAGATACAAACATCCTACCATAACTCTTATCCAAACACTGTTAACCATGATGGATGGGTGAATAACCCAAGAAAAGACAAGTCTGGACCTAAAATTCATTTTGTGCCTATTATATGGTCTTAAATAAGGGTAACAAAGACTGCCAAACACCTTCAGAAATTTGTAGTCAGGAACTTTGCCAAATAAGACTTGAAAAAGAGACAGCCTAGTGAGCACCTTAGTTGAAAGTCTATTGATTAAATAAACTGCACTTAAGACAACATAAGACCAGCATTTTAAAGGCAGAGATGCTTGTGCCAAAATAGTCAAGACAATTTTTATTGTATGTCTATGTTTCCTTTCCATTATGTCATTTTGCTGAGAAGTTCTACGACATGTTACCCTATGTTGTATCCCTAGATTAGCTAACAAAGCCCCAAGAAAATGAAATTCATCCCACCATCACTTTGCACAGCAAGTAAAGGAGCAGAGAACTGATTTTTAACTAGAGCATAGAACATATGAAAAGCAGTAACAACATCATATTTATTTTTAAGGAGATATACCCACGTGTTTCTACTTTAGAGATCAACAAAAGAAATATAATAGAAATAGCCATCAGACGCTACTGGAGCAGGCCCCAGGCATCCACTTCAACTAATTCAAAAGGTCAAGTATAGACAGTAGAGGAATAATGAAAAAGGTAAAGCATGGCTCTTGCCAAGCTGACATGCATTGCAAATGAAAGTTTTATCTAGGGAAATATGTTTATTAAGCACTGCAGTCACAACATCAGGAGCATGATGCCCCAAACGCATGTGCCACAATTGATACTCAGAGTCATCCGACCTTGAAGTTGTGCATGCAAGAAGAGAAGCTGAATCTGCAATCTGAACTGATGCTGAAAATTGAAACTGATAAAGTCCATGGTCTTGAGACCCTTCCAACAGAATGGAACTTGTTTTTTCATCCTTCACATAGCAGTAGGAAGAATGAAACTCAAAGTACACATCATTATCAGTAGAAAATTTGGACACATACAACAAATTCCTTGAGATTTGAGGAACATATAACAACTCGTCAAGAATCAACGACTTAGATAATGATGATACTACATGCTGACCAATACCAGAAATAGAGAGGGTGAAACCATCACCAATGTGGGCCTTACCCTGTCTAGTGTAAGATCGTCCGTTGTGAAGATGAGCCGGATCATTGGACACGTGATGAGTGGCACCGGAGTCAGGACACCACTTGGTAAATGGAGAACCGGTTGAAGCATGAACTATATTGACTTGAGCATACTCAACAAAGGTATTAGTGTTACCATAAACATAAGGCACATAAGAATTATCAGAAAGAAAATCATGGTGACAACAACACGAGTGAGCTTGTGCCTCGGGATTTTGAGGATAAGAGCCACCTTTAACCTTATCATTAAAGTGAAACCAACACCGATCAGCTAAGTGGTCAAACTTCCCACAGATTTGGCACCGAGGTTTGGAAGATCTGCCCCTATACCTTCCACCAGTAGGAGTGCGAGAACCACCTCTTGAGTTACCAGAAAACTGCGACCAACGTTGATCATCGTGAACCTCCTCAGCAACATCATCAGAAGGTCGAAACGTGGTATTGTGAATCCCAACAGAAAGTCGCAGCGGATCATTAACTCAAACCTCAACATCAACCAATAAAGAAACCGCGGCATCAAAAAAATAGGGCTCCTTGCTAGCCGTAATAACCGCCACAGTAGGCTCAAACTCGGAAGGCAAACTATTGAGCACAATAGCAACTTGCTCAATCTCCGAAACAGGATTACCACAATATGTAAGTAAATCGCAAATCTCTTTGATTTGAGATGAATATTCTGTAATAGAAATAGTACCTTTCTGTAGGGAGCGCAATCGACAGTAAAGATGCATAAGCCTGGTGGTTGTGAGCTTGGAGTAACAGCGACAGACAGCATTCCAGATCGAAGCGGAAGATTTAAATCCAACGAAATGAGGAAGAAGCCGAGGAGTGATTGTAGACAACAGCCACGAGGCGAGAGAACTATCCTGCTTGTCGAACTTGAGATACGCAGGATTTAAGATACGCTCTCCACCGGAATTAACAATCAACTTCGTCGGCACCGGAGTATGTAAAATCAGGGCACTTGCAAATGTAGGATGAAATATCATAAGAATTCATGCTACCACTAACAAAATAATCGTATTTAAAAATTACTACCTCTCCGTGTCACTTATATTGTCATATGTTGACTTTTTATAATAAAAAATTAAAAAAAAAATTGTGTGGTGTAAAATAATTTAATGTTAAGCTTGTATTTAGAAAGTTAACTTTGTTTTTATTGAAAAACTAAAAAACTAAAGTAAATTTGACATATAAAAGTTGTTGAGTTTTTAAAGTGACAATTTAAATGGGACAATTTTAAAACATAAAATTAACAATTTTTTTAGAACAGAAAGAGTAATAAATTGCATATAATCTCAGGAAACAACATTTTTTTAAAATATCACATAGTCAGATGTGGAGAAATTATTATGATATGAATCCACCATATATATGGATCCAATCATCCAACAAATATAATTAGGAGCTGACAATTTTTTTCTCCTAAATTTTAAATCGCATTTTTTCTTTATCAGCTACTCCTGCCTCCTCTCAAGACTTGATAACCTCTATGATTAGAACCATGGCCACAAGAATCGTCAACAGTGTCTACTGCCTATGACTGATTGTAAAGAAAATTCAAAAGATTTCTTAATTATTTACTTTTTCCTTGTACCTGCTTAGAATTTAAAGTTTAAATTTTAAATTTTATAGCTTAAACATAAATAGTTGTATACAAAAAATTACACAGCTTGTGTATTAAAATATAACCCTTTAAACAATATCCAATGCCGTAGGTTTCTCCCTTGTATTCTATCATTTAATCAACAATGATTTCTACTATTTTGATTTGCTTAGTACCTCATTTGTGATTTTGATTTTATTTAAAGGTGAGCAAAATTCGACTTGAAAAAATAGAAATTTTCGACTCGACTCGAGGCGAAAAAAAATTGACTTAAAATTTCATAAACTCAAAAAAATCAAATAAAATTTGAGTTGTAAAATGAAATTCGAATAATTAAAAGTTTTTAGTAATTAGTGGATTGAATTTTAAATCGTTTAAATTTGAAACAAATTATACTATAATATGATAAGTAATTACAATTAAATTTGTATAAGAACTCAAAAACTTGACTCGACTCGAAATTCATAAACCCGACTCGAATAAAAAAATTCAAATAAAATTTAAGTTATAAAATATAACACGACAACTCGAATAACTTAAAATATTTTTACTCGAACTAATCGAACGCTCACCCTTAATCTTATCTGTAACACCCCAAGTTTTAAGGTAAAAAAATGAGGATGCAGGTTGCAGATCGTGGGAATCAAACCACGACCTCAAGGTTGTTTAGCTGGTGACCCAGCCAATTGAGCTAAATAGCTCTTAGTGTCTAAGTTTCCTTTATTTTTCTTTTGAACCTTTCTAGTAGTGTACCTAAAATAATTAAAACCTGATCTGACCTTTCACCTACCAAAAATAATTCTTGTCCATTCGAATCTAATCCCCAAACTCAGACTCTCACTCCCCCCCTCGAAAATCTCTGCGTGCAACCCGTCCGCCCTCACCGCCGTTCCGTGCATGACACCGTCACCGCTGGCGAGTGTGCCGTCCCTCCCTGAACCTCCAGCCGCCAAGCACGCGCGGTTTCGCGCCGTCATCCGCCGTGTATGAACGTCTAAAGTTCGACGTTGTGGCAACCTTTCTCCATCGTTTCCGGCCGATCCACCGTCGTTCTTGGCTCACCGTGGGCACGGCCGAGATCCTTGCGCCTGGATCTGCAAAACCTGAGCCTGTTGCCTCTGTTCGCCGCTGTTAAGCTCTTCGTCGGAGCTTCGGCAGTTTCGAGACCCTTATTACGTTTTCGGTAACTTTCGACCTTTATCCGGCAATGTTTCGGTTGAATAATTTTGGGTTAAATGTTGTGTAATCGAAAGGATTTCTTTTCAGGTAAAAAAAATGTCGTTTCGAGACTTTTCCGGTGAGATTTCGATCGCCGCCGGCGACCTTTTCGATAAGGGTAAGAAACGGGTTTGACCCGACCCGGCTGGGTTGAATCGCCGAGTCAGCTCAGTGAGTCAACTCGCCTGAGTTGACTCAACTATCTTGACCCAGTTGACTACTGACGTCAGCGTTGACTTCTGCTGACGTCAGCGTTGACTTTGACCAAAAAGTCAAAATTTCTGAAAAGCCATATTTTATGTTTTTCGATATCCTGAGTCTATTTTTGAAGCCCGTTTTGCAAAATTCTGATCCGAAAGCCTCCAAATCTGACATTGAACCCGAACTTGTTTATGTAGTTAATTTTTCAGTTAAGAGCTCTATGAATAAGGACTAAAATGGAATATTGTGTGATTGAAGGTACTCTTAGCTCCTTGAATACGAATTTTTTTATGGACATCGAATTCGAGTTCGATTGCAATTGAATGGGGTTTCACAAATCGACAAATATAACTCGGAGTTAAGGTAATACATTACTACCCCTTGTATGCTTTATGTACATGTTGATATCTGGTTAAAGCATGCATGCTTATGATGAATGTTTTGTGAACTCTGCTTAAGCCGAATTCGACACGGAAAATAAGTATGAGAGTTAGTAAGATTAGATTACACGGATAAGAATATGAATAGACCAGGAGTGTCGAAAGTGCTAATAATAATAATAATAATACAGTTAAATCTGAAACTCTATCAATGGTGTCTAAGAACCAATGTTCAGAATGCGGAGTATGAAATGTTGGATATGAAATTACGAAAATGCCCTTGGAGCATAAGTATGACTAAACTACCCCTCTGATAAAGGAAATGACCTAAAATCTGCATTCGACCTGATTATGCAATTTACACTACCCAAGATGTATGCTTTAATGGAAAGACTTCGACATCATTATGCAATACATATGATACAAACTTGGATAATCCCTCAAACTCTGTATAACACATGAATGGGAATTTTCTGGAAATATTGTTGAAATTCTAAGTCGATCCTTATGACAGTAATGCGTGAATTAAATGAGAATGATCGTAATGACCAAAAAGACGGTAATGCCCACGAGCACCGAAATGTCTGATTAATTTGAATAACGATATACCCTCAAGTTTTGTAATGAATGAATCGTCTGTAAAGGGCCGGAGAGTTAGGGCGCCTTAATCTTGTTTGAGTACGTGAATGATGGAGGTACCAAATGAAAATTCAGAAAGAAATGGTAGATTTATCTCAGTCTAAAATAACCGAAATACCCTCCCGAGTTAATCGGTAACTATGTATTTGACGAAATTCTGGATTTGTTAATAAGACTTAAATAGCTAAGGCTCCCTTAAGTGTTGGGAAATATGACACGTGTATGCCCATCGCTCACAATATCGATGTAAGGTAGGAAGATCCGCATAGATTGTATGTTCGATTACTCAAAGTTAAACCGTATAGTAAAGTATGAGGGTGACTGTTCAGACATACAATACAGCCAGTGTTAAGTTCTGATGCACGCTAATTACTCACATCTAAACGTTGATAAGTATTGTCAAGTTGGGTTACGCCACATTAAACAATTCTGGAGAATAATAAATTGTTAGAGCCCCTAAGAATTAAAATTTTCGTTATGATATGATTGTGCCATAGTATAAAATTTGTCATGACAGACAAATAACTAAAAGACCATGATAGCCTAAATAATCGGAACATCACTGAAAATATTCGATAACTTAAAAGACTTTAATTTAGAAATTCTTGAATGTCCGGTTAGAAAACTAATGAGCAAATAGGATACCCGAGTTCTGTGAACCATTGCTTATTCAATATTGGTATAATTACCTGAATGTCCATGAACGTCGAAATGACTATAATGCCCTTGTATGCTTAAATGACTAAAGTACTCATAATATATCTGAACTTTCTAAGATCTTGATGTATCAATTCTTGAATACATGATATGAATCGTTTTATTAACCTCTTTCTAATAGGGACCTCGTTTCAGAAATCCGTTCAAATTATCAAAAGTTTAATGCGTCCCCTTCCGTAAATGCCAAGTATCTCCAAGAAATGATCTGTCCCACCTAGTGTGTTCCATGTGTGATATATTCGGTTGAATGGATTGTATAATTATTTAATCATGAATAATATTATGTTTGATGAACTTGATATATGATGACATTCTCTGCCTACATGATATATGTCTGCTCAATCTGTATACTTGGTATATGATCGTTTAATCTGTGATGATATTGTTTGACTGTTTGATGAATGTTAGCATGATCTGTTAGTTTGACTAATGATGGTACAATCTGTTTGCATGATGAATGCTGAAAATGTCTGCTCTGCAATAGTATGCCCATTTATCTGTCAAAAGCATGAACTTCTGTTTCTGATACTCTGAATAGAATATGTCTGTTACATGTATTATGTTACTCATGTCCGAAATCTGATTACCGATTGTCATCTGGGATATACTGTTGGGTTATGTTATGAAGTCTCTGTTGGTACAGCCCTGATCAAGCTGGTAAATCCTTATGGACTCAAGGTCTCCCCTTGAGTGGCACCTATGCCCATTGGGCCTAGGGTAAGTCCTTATGGACCTAAGGCATCCCCTTAGGTGGCACCTATGCCCATCGGGCCTAGGGTAAGTCCTTATGGACTCAAGGTCTCCCCTTGAGTGGCACCTATGCCCATCGGGCTTAGGGTAAGTCCTTATGGACCTAAGGCATCCCCTTAGGTGGCACCTATGCCCATCGGGCCTAGGGTAAGTCCTTATGGATGCAGTTCTGGGGGACTGCATATTGGTGTAAGGTTGGAGGATAGTTACTAGTGAACCCTTGCATGCACTTGGACATTTGCATGGATAAATATTGTGTTCTCATGATATGATTGGTATGCATTTATGCCTGTTTGATATGCACCTATTGGAACACACTAGACATTAAACTTATTATTTCCATCTTCATAATCTATCAGCCTGTAAAATTCTCATTTGTTACTCGATGAGTGAATAAAGAACAAGTGCCATTATTCTCAAGTATAACGTTACCCTGAAATAACGGAAAGGGAAAAGAGGACTGTCACTTCTTGGATCATCATGAAAATGGTATGCCTACCATATGTCTGCATGAGCTTATAACATCTTTTGGTAGTTCTGTATTACTGAGCTTTTCCAAGCTCACGTTGTTTTTACTATCGCAGGTTAAAAAAATATAGCATGACATAATGTTTGACATCAGTGTTCAGAGTTCCCTCGGCGTTGCCTCTGGAGTACGGTATGTATGTCATGTATGTCACGTATTGTTTTATGATAGAGTCTGTAAAGCACTTTCTGAAAATTTTGTTATGTGTTTAAATGTTTTCCTGAAATTGTATTTTAAACAGAAATTGATTTTACAATTTAATAAGTGTTTTGAGAAAGAAAAATGTTTTCATGTGTATTTTCATTGTGGGTCGCTCTTGTGACCCTAATGTGGCTTCCTAGGATCCGTTGTAACGCATAGGCGGGTCTATGGGGTTACATTATCATTAACTAACAAGGTATTTTGGCTCATTTTTCGGATCTATTCTTTCATTGCATTCCTATCTCAAACTTGTTGTCTTTTTCTTCTTTCTCCTTGCAAGTTCTAACCACCACTAGATTCATTTTCCACCCCTCTCTGCCTTCATTCAAAATCTTCTTCCTCTCCATTACTGTGATGAATTTAATGATATAGACAAGACGCAAAACGGCAAAAGAAATTATTAACTTCAGGAAATAAAAAATAAACTGTTATAATGTTCGGGGTTCACTATTTAGTTGTCCATTGTGAATAATTCGATTGGAGCTGAAAATTTGATATACATTAAAACTGGAGTTTGGAATGGATCCGAAAGTGGTTAGAGGAAGGAGACGAGAGGATGGATTCGGGAGGAAGGGCTGACATGAAAAGAAAAAGCTTACGAGGCATAAAATTATAGGGAGTGGTAGGCAGAAAAATTATTATACGATCCCAACTCACCACATTATTCATGATTTCGGTCACTAAAAACCAGCCAATTAATTTTTTTTTCATATTATTTTTTATGCCATGTAAATAGGGGTGGGTGGTTACATATAATTTTATTATGAATGAATTAGTGGCATAGAAAAAATGATTAGTTGCCTAATTGTTAGTGGATAGGGACTATAGATTACGTGATGAGCCGGGTCTATAAAATAATTTCTCAGTAGAAAGGGTCATCTAATAATTTCTCCCTTGCATAATCTTGCACCTGTTTTTAATTAAAAACACACATGAAGCACATAATTCAAGTCAAGGTTTGCATCTAGATTGGTATAAATTTAGATTATGGCTGCATATAATCTCGAAAAAGAATACTTATTAAATGTGACTGCAGATAATCCATAAATGATCATGCATCTGTTTCTGAATGAATTCAAACAAAATATGTAGGTATTTGAATCATGTTCAAAATGCCTATCATCAAAAAATGCTCAACTGGAATTTAACCTGGATATTTGGATGTTTCTAATTGGGTGGTTGAGCACTCTGAATCAAGTTGGTGTACTGATATTCCACAGGTATCCTATATGTATGAAAGAAAAGAAATGCACAAGCGTAAGGTATTCTGGAAATTTTCAAGTCGTTGAGATTCCAAGAGAAACGCATCATTTACATTCAACAACAGTTGGTTCATGCGAATCATGCCTATGTTACTCCAACCCGAATTCTAAGTGTTGATAATGATATGTGTCTTAACATGAGTAGACCTGACAACTTTGAACGTAATGTGATTATACGATACAAAAATAAATAGTAAAAAATATGAACATGACATGGATATACAAAGGTAAAATTTTGATATACATGCTGTGTAAAACTAAGTTTACACAAGCCTGCATATTTACACTATAAAACCCACATCTTAAATTCTTAACCTTAGCCCTACAAAACTTCTAAAAAGTTTATATAAATATAAAATCAACTTAAACCTGAGTGCAGCACAAAAGAATACACAAACATGACATAAATACATGAATTGCCAAGTCATGTTTGTTCAATTTATTCTATGTCTTTTCCATATATTTTTGAAAGGTCATATCACCATATGTCACATCTCTATTCTCCTATCCACAGTGTGTTGGACGTAAATACTTTAGAAAAATTAAGAGTTAGAGTAATGTATGTTCCTGCAATCACTATTAAGAAGTATCATACAACAATTTAAGTTTTTGTTCTTAATTAAAAAATACTTTGGCCCAAAGAAAATTGTATCACATACCATTCTTTCGTTCACAGAGATACTCAGTACATTAGCAGGTGGTTGCGGTTCAGAACAAGCTGGGAGTGGAGAACAGGCAGACTGAACATATCATAGCAAAATGACTCATATTTTCTTGCTATAAAAACTGCATATTTTCAGAGTGTTCATATTTGTTGATAATGAGAATAAATAACTTACCTCTGAAACACATGAGTTGAAAGTATTGTTTGCTTGCAAGTGGTTGCTGGTTGAATTATACCCCTGTGATAGCTGTTGCGAAGCTGAATTAAAGATCCCAGAAAGAAAAAAGATTGCTTCAATAAATAATGAAATCATGCTTGTTCTCCATAAAAAGAGGGGGGGGGGGGGGGGGAACTGTACAGGCATAAATGCCGTTTTGCCCTTAAAAAGTCTATGTTACTTGGACTCAAGTTAACTTGAATCTTGAAGAATAATATTCTCATTTTTCCATGTTTTGGGAGGATCATATCCTCATCTCATGTCTGAATATGCCTCAAACATGAGTAATTCAAGAAAAATGAAGTCAAAACTGTAGAAAAGTACAGAAGGTTTAAGGGAAAGAGTCCCAATGTGAGTACTCTTAGTTTCTAATTCATACTTTATCGTTACAACAAGGATTCCTATTAGCTATACATATCTAATTTAACTTTATCTACAATAAGATAGAGTTAGTGTAAATCTGGACTAGCACTAAGTACAAGGAAAGTAGGACTCTTATTCGAAAATAATCCACAAGAACAGCATAAATTAAAATGGTGAATGGATAAGCAATACAAGGTTCAACTCTTGGATCTCTTATTAACACTTAGAATTTGAAATAACCAAACGTGGTTGAGCACACATTAAGCCTGTAAATTATAATTTAACTTTCAAATTTAACAACTAAGAGATGAAAGCATGAGGTTACATTTTGTTCTTATTCACCGATAGATTAACAATGGCTACTGATGAGAAAGGAGAGAAAAAGATTCCTTGGTTACTGCATTACAGTTAAGTTAGACACCCAGACAACGATTCCAAACCTGTAAAACAATAATGTAATGAAACAAAGACGGTTTGTTTAACATCACATGTAGTATCCGCTTTCCCTACACTGTGACTAACAAGTTATATTCAGACATGATGAGTTCCCTTTCAAAATCCACTCCTACAGATAAAGAAGACGAGACCAGTGTTGCTCAGATTCAAGTGTTTCTAAAATGGATATATATCCAACACAAGTTTATTCATTTCTTTCCAATTTTCTAGAGGGTCATAGTCCAATACCCAAATTTTGATATGCATCAAACACGGGTTTTCAAGCAATACTTCAAAAAGATTAAGAATTGAAGCAACGTAGATAAAATATCTAACAGTATAATCAGCTGTTTGATTGAGAAGTCTTACATAAATGAAACAAACC
Organism: Hibiscus tridactylites; assembly: GCA_958450335.1. NCBI lineage: Eukaryota > Viridiplantae > Streptophyta > Magnoliopsida > Malvales > Malvaceae > Hibiscus > Hibiscus tridactylites. The sequence continues at coordinate 15,251,606 of OY288283.1, forward strand.
TCAATATATCTAACAATATAATAAGTTGCTTTACTGAGAAGTCCTACATAAGTGAAAACAAACCTCAATACCTCTATTCTCTGCAGCATCCATTCTACAAGTCTTATTTGGAGATTGTTCAGCACTTTGTTTAGTAGTATCCTGAATCCTGGTGGACCAATTACAACGCTAATAATTAAGAAAAAGGTATCAAAGAAAATAAAACTCATTTCTAATATAATTTTCTTTACTTCAATAAAGAAGCAGTCGTTGGTTACTTGGTTTTTAAAGTCTATTTTGAACATAAACAATTTAAACTCAGAGACTTTGCTTGGTAAGGAAGATAGGATAATGAAAAGTCTTATTTGGAGATTGTTTAGCACTCTGTTTAGTTGTATCCTGAATTCCGATGGTCCAATTACAATACAAATAACTGGAAGAAAAAAAAGTAACAAAGAAAAGAAAGCTCACTACTAATATCAATTTTTTCCACTTCACCAAAGATACCATTATTATTTTTATATTCTATCTTGAAACAAAGCAATTTAAACTCAAAGACTTTACTTGGTGAACAATGAAAAATTAGAAAATTAGAAGAAAAGAAAAATGAAAAGAAAATACATTTTTACTTGCCATAGTATGCTTGATAAGAAATATGTACAAATGAAAAAGAAACAATTCCTTTCATTGATTGGTATCATTGAAAAATAAGAGAAATGTAAATATAAAGTATATTGACTTATCATCATACCTTTTGTAAGTTAAAAATGAAAGAAAAATTGTAAATATACATATGTGACTCGTATTACTTGTTTTCATTGGTCATTTTCTTTTCAATTTGGAGTGATTTATTTTTGTTAGTATGTATGGAAATTGATAATCTTTTCAATTTTCTATTTTTCACTTTTTCCCCTACCTAGCACACCCAATATTCATTTTATTTTCACTTTTTCATCCTCCTCTATTTCTATTATTTTACTTTTCAGTTTTCACCCAATTAAGCACACCTAAAACTCATCAAAAGCAAGATAACAACAATCATATATAAAGTACATGCATTCATGCAAATTTTAGAGTGTAGACCCGTAAAGAATTTCTGATACTATCAAGAGCCATAAGACATGTAATGTGCATGCCAAATTTCCAACCTTTCAAGCTTCTATAATCACATGATGACATATTCAAATTTGGAGAAGTAAGCTTAATTTCAGTAAAGATATTCACTAACCACTACGTGGAATTTCATTTTACCGATTATCTTCCTCTGATGTATTCATTTCGCACTCTTCTTGACTTTCCAGCTTTGAAGAGACAGCCCTTCTATCCTGCCATATAAATCAATAGCATTATGTTAGACAACAAAAGGCAAATGGGTGACAGATCAAGACATTTAAAAGTTTAAATTTTTTTCCCTTTTTGCAAGGAGAAAGCATAAGTATTTCACACCATGTTATTCAGACTAGAGTGTGAGTGTCAGATACGGGCATGTTCTCTTTTTCAAAATATTTTTCATGTATTGAAAGGAAATGAAGAGTAAAAGCAACATAACTCCACACAAAGAAACGGAAGGAAAAGCTACTAGATGAGTAAAGAGGATCAAAATGGTCTAGGAGCTGATTATTGTCCAATTGATTAGTTCACTTGAAGAATCCCAAAACCATGTCTTAAAGATTACAAGTTTAAAAAGGTCAGTTTGATATTAACTACCAAGAGAAGTTTATGAAAACCATCAATAGATATAATGCCCCTTCTTCCAATGGCATAAGGTTATACACAGAAGGCAAATATCCTTAATCAAATCAGATATATTTCAACACTAAAAGTATTTCTTTAAAGGGAGCTATGAAGTTAGAAAGCTTCTAAACAGTTTCTTTTAAGACTTAAGAATAAAGCCCAATCCTAGTTTGAATTTTGAGAATGATATGTAAATGCAAAATTAAGTCTTCTTACCTCTTCATTCATGTGTGCAACAGCATTCTGGATTTTCAGTAATATATTTGCTAAACTTCTCACCTCAAAATGCAATGCCTGGTTACATAAACATTTGGTGAAGTTTGGAACAAAACTATAGGGAAAAGGACGTCAAATGAACAACCAACAGTTTGAAATGGGCACCTCTTTCTCTGACACTAGATTCTGTATGACAGTATCCTTTGCTGATATAGTTTTCTGAAGGTGAAATTGACTAAGGAATAACAATAATGAGAAATTTCATTTTCTGAGCTTGCAGTTAGTTCTTCTGAAATAAAAGAATTTTTCAATATTGTGAATACTCAGATGGATATCTCTTCAATTTGAGCTCGGCTGCAATCACTGATTTTGGCTGCTGCCAACTGTGCTTCTAGCTCTGAAATTATTTTATTCTTTCTTTGAAACTCATATTCATCATTTTTCAGCCTATTTTCCAGGTCATTGATCTTCTCTGTAAAAACAATAAGTAAATCAAGTTCTAGTGGACAATAAAGAAGATGATGATTTTTGTTCGCAACATATTTGGCTTGTGTGGTGTATCAGAAAGGAAGGATTGTGAAAAGATATCATTTAAGAGCAAAATGTCTAAGGTATTTGTATACAATGCAACCTTCTCTCCATTTCCTTGGAAGTGGTCAACAAAGATATAATTGATCAATTAGTAGTGATACATTTATCCATGTTATTTTGACTCGATAATGAGTATTAGATATAGATACGGGTCAAACACAGGTATGTTTGATTTTTTTTTCTAAATTTTTTTCATGTAATTGGAGGGTTCTTGAAGAATAATATCCCCATACCCATGGCCAAAAATGTATCGGACTTGGGTAATTAAAAAAAATAAAAATTTTGAACATAGCTTAAAGTGCTTGATATGTGCTCAACACTATACTTCATAAAACATGAAAAGTCAAAGCAACATAGATTTTCATAGTCTAAACCAGGTAAATAAGAACTCGAAGTTACCAACAAAAGCTTTTTCAAATGCGGAGACTTGATCCATTTCTCTCCTTAATCCAGCAACTGCATACACCAAATCAAACACTGTTAGAGGAATGCAAATACTGTAGATAACATCAATAACTTGAGCCTGATACATGTACAAGATGGTGGTAGACATGAAAAAGGTAATAGATTAAACGGTTACATGCCTACTTCCTCTTTTTCACTCACAATTCTTTCCACATTATCCACAACCTGCTTCACAGAGAATGCCTCCTTTTCTATCGAATCAAATAGTGATAAATGAGAGTTCAATTGCTCAGATAGGACAGCAAGTTTTCTATCTCTAGCTTCAATTGACCGTTTCATTTCACAAGTAGATTCCTGCACGTAAACATCAGGCCAATGAATGACAATAAGTTGGATATAATGATTTGTCTTCAGTACACATGACTATATAAGAAAAACAATAGCAAACATTAAGCAGAAATAAACACAATGAATCTGAAATGAGTTATAGAAGAAACAAATAAGGCATTACAGAGTATCAACTCATTGACTTCTTTGATTTGATTTGTTTTAACTCAATGGAGCCAGGATGGGAGAATGGGGGCCATTTCCCCTTAGCTTTTTCAAATCTGGAGTTACCCTAAATGCATCTTTTTTATTTGTTTCACAATGTTGAACATGGCAAGCAAAAATAACTAAAACATGATACAACATGAAAATGAAATACGAGCATGGCATAAATATATAATAAAAATCAATATAAAATAAACTATTAACATGTCAAAAGTTATATAAATATAAAGTACCTTAAACACCATTATGACACAAAAACAACACGAATGCACAACCTCTTAGGTCTTGACCCTCTTTAACTTTCTCCAGGTCCCTAATTCAGGTTTAACTTTTTCACCCCATTTACTCATCTTTAAGGACTCTTCAAACAGTTTTTATCCAATAGATACTAGATTATTTTTTCTTTTCACCAGATTTCTTTATATATTACACTTAAGGTTCATTAATATGCACAACCTTTTATTTAATACATTGGCTTCTACATTGCATGATGATTTCTAGTTTGTGCATTTCATTAACATGAAACACAAGTAAAAAAATACTTATCAATGTTACAACAATGAATTTTCTATATATAATAAAAATACTTATCACTATGAAATCAATCTTTTTTGTCGAAGAAATCCTAAATTCAAAAGCCAGCTGATTGGTGTGACTGAGACGAGCCAACCTCAAGTTGCAATTTGCAAATAAGCTTGAGCTCTAGCTTAACTCAAGCTCAATGGAATTTCATTTTTAAAACTCAAACTTGATTTAAGAAAATATCAACATGTTCAGCTCCTTTACCTACTAAAAAACAAGTTCAAATCCCATACTCAAATTTAAACTTAAATATTTATATTCAAGCTTGAATCAAGTTCAAATTGGTGTTTTCAATACTAAAAAAACCTCAACTAGGATTACGAGATATTCCGTGAAGTATTAAAATATCCGAATCTAATTCATCCCATTTGCACTGGTAGAGCTCGAGCTCAAGTCAAACATGAGTACTTACCAGAACATGTGCATCCCTAGCCTTCGTCCATGAATTTATCGTTGCAGTTTAAATTTACTTCACCGAAAAAAATGAATGAAGAATAATTAAACACGCACCCGATATGCACTTATAAAGCTATCTCTGGACTGAAGTAGGCTCTGGATCGTTCCTTGTAATTCTTTTTGCTTGTTTTCAAGCAAAGCGTTGTCGTTTTGAAGGTAATCCACCTGCAACAAAAGCAGTTATATTATCAACTTCTAATTAACAAGCATTTTCACGAGCATGTAGAAGGCACGAAAGCGAAATTCGCAAACCTTTCTTTCAAGCTTTTGCTGTGATTCGTTACATGAAGCCAACTCCGCCTGCAGTTCTTGTAACTTTCTACTGTATTCCTCCTCGGTTTGCTTTTGTTTCTGCATCGGGAATCCGAAAATTTTTCAAAATAGGAAAAAAGAGAAAAAGAAAATGCAAAACAAATGGAAATAACCTGGAATAAGATATGAATTTGTTCAGTTGCGGAACGATTCCTCTCCTGTCAAACAATGTTAAGCAACTGAGTCAGAGAGAACGAGAGAAACGCAATCGGCCATGGAGAACTGAGAAAATAAATGGTTACTCTGAGATCGCGAGATTCAGTGACGAGAGCTCGAAGCTGGAGACTGAATTTGGACAACTTCAGCAATTCCATTTCCATTTCTAACTCTTCATTTAACTGGCCTTTATTGATCAACATTCAAGCATGAACAATCACTGTTTTTCCTTTCCCTAAAATTTCCCGCCATATAACATTTTTAATAGGTCTAATTCTGATTTTTAATCCCTCTTTTATGATGAAATTTGATGTTTAATAGCTTTACTTTAATTTGAAATTTGACAGATCATTCCTTCTATAATGTTATTAATAATTAATATATTCAAATCGATAACTCTATTATTTTTATCGCTAAACAAAAGAAATATTTTAAAAAGATGGTCTTAAGGCTTAAGCACATGCAAATTTATTACTGGTTGTATGTGATCATATTATACCAAATTAATATGAAAGAGTTAAATACCAAGTTTTAGCATATTAGAGGGACAAAAACCAAATTTAGACTCTTAATCTAATTGGCATTGAGATTATTTATATATATGACTAAATGTTTAGATGATAGTTTAATCTTTTAGTGACCGCTCAAATAAAGGCATGATAGTTCAAAAACAATATAATAATAGTATAATATTTTTAACTTTGTTCAATTAAAGATCTCATATTTTAAAAGGCCAAACAAGCACGAACCAATTTGCCTCAGTGGTTAAGGAAACGGTTGTTGATTCTAGAGCTCACGAGTTCGAGCACCAGTAGCTGCAGCAGGGTGATTGAGCGTTCATTGTCGAATGGTTGAGAGTATATTTAGAACAGATACTACTTGTAATTACTTTAGCTTTCATAAAAAAAAAAGGCCAAACAAGGGCCTAACTTTTTCGAGTATTTCAAACTATGATGTAACACTTTTTAATATGCTTAAATGAGGGCTCCTTATTTAAATATTTTCAAAAGTTTAAGTCTTTTATTTAGCATATTTTAAAATATTAAGTTATAATTTTTTTCCTCTCTACTCTATTGCGCCGCAAGAGTTCTCATCCTTTTCTTTTGATTAGCCGGTGGCGGTTCCAACTTTTGTGTTGGTTACTGTCGTCGGATTCATTAGTTATTCGTTTTTTATTTGTTTGTTTTTGTTTTTATATTTTTAATAAAATTTCTGTCCTTGTGGCACGTATTTTCTCTGTCCTTGTGGCACGTTTTTTCGTTATTTTGTGGTTCGCTTCATATGTCGTTTTGGCATGATTTCAGCATACCTTAGCGTTCGTTTGGTGCTCTTACAGTGATCTTTGCGGCGCTAGTTTCTGATTTTGATTCTGTCGGTGTTCATAGAAAGATAGATCCCCTCTCGGTTGATGGTTGTTTGCCGATGTAATCAGACCTGGGTAGCGGAGCAATCTGCCTGATAGTTTGATTCGCTCATCACTCCTTTTTCACATCGTAAAGCGTCTCATTTGGATAGAGACGAGGAGATTCAGGAAGACTTCTGAATTTTATCGGTATGCTAATATCTATGAAAATATTTATTTTTCTTTGCATCTTTGGTTGTTAGGTTGTTTGAGATTTTGGTGTACTAAATCTCATTATTTTCCATTTTAGATGCTTTGTATTTGAGATATTTTTATGGTTATTAATAAAATTCAGTTGTCATTGTCAAAAAAAATATTAAGTTATTATTTGACCCATTTAAAAGGTTGGGCCTTATTTGAGCGTATATAAAATTATATGCCTTTATTCAATCGTTATATACCTTATTTGAGGAATATCTCAAAAAAATAGAATCTTATTTGAACATTTAATATTATAATAATACTAAAAAAACATTTGTATATAGTATTGCTTATTAATATTATTCGATGAAAAAGTTATTGGAGTTATTTTTAAATTTAAATTTGAAAACTTTTAACTTAATAAACATACGTTGTGATGTGATGAAAGAGAATATTTTACATAAAAAATATATTTATAAAAATTATTTATTGGATACCTTAAGGGACAAAGGTCAAAACTACTAGGATGTTGCATCCCTATTCTTAATTTTCAAAATATTTTACATTCTTTTTTATTTATTTATTTTGATTAAATAAAGAGGTATTACATTCTCACATTAGAATTTAAATTCATACAAAATGAGGCAACATAAACATCTTTAGTCACTAGGTCAATTCGTAGATCTCACATTGCTTTTTATTTTTTTTTTCAATCTATATCATTTGCTACAGTGAAAGTAAAGTCGGCATGCTTGCACATCGACTTCATTGTTGATTTTTTTATTAAAAAATCAAAGTCAGTGACACTCAAGCCAATGCAAGCATTCCAACTTCATTATTTTTAATACAAAAGATGCAGAGTGAAGTCGGTATGCAAACTTACCAACTTCACTCTTCATTGTAGTAAATGTTATAGATTAAAAAATAAAAATAAATATGCAATACTTGGAAAAAAATTCCCCACTGCAATATCTAAAAAAATTAGCCAATAGTAGAGTGTTTGTACAATTTGGGGTTAGTCATGTGCTTGATATCACGATGCCCTTTATGATCAAGGACGATCGGTGATCTATTATGGTTATATTTTATTTTTGTGGTAGTTTGTCGATGCAATTATATTCGTTAACAGACCAATTCGCAAGATTGATTTTTTTGAACTCTACTAATACACTAATATAGCGTCTAGTTAGAATAGAGTGAAATTTTCACGATGGTTGTTGAGTTTTCTATATAAGATAAATGGCGTATGATGAGATAAATATTTTGATGTAACAATTTAAGTAAAAAAATATTTTTAGAATGATAAATAGATCACTTGATGTAGACTACACTGCCCTCAACAAAAAATATGAGATTTTCACTTAAAATGATAAAGGTTTTCACAATTATTGTGTGTGAGAGTTGAGGGAATAAGGAATGGGTGAGGGAAGAAGACAAGGGGACAATGGTGATATCATGCACTCTTTTTTCTGAAGAGAAATAGAGAGGAGCCAACTCTACTTCATCCAAAATAAGGTAATTTACCTCTTTGTCCCTACATTCTTCTCTCGACCATTCCACAACCCAAACACCCAAGCCCAACTACAAAATAAGCCTACCAAAGCTCTCTTAAACACCTAATGGGCCCCGAATCTTGGCCCAACATGCAACATCCACTTATTGAGTGAATCTACCTATGAATTCTGAAATTTAGATCTCTACGTCCTAAAAAAAATTTTGGCCTCAAAATTTAACTGGTGAAAAAAAAGATGCGGGTAAAACAACTTCATGTCATCATCGATTTTCCACGTGGCCTCCTCAACCCCGTGGTTCCTCCATAACATCTTCACCAAGGTATACATTTATTGTGTAGCTTTTTGACTATTTTATTTATAACTTTTGTTGGCTCGTCCTCATAAGTCAAGTCGGTGTTGATCTTAATATCTTTAAGCAAGATAACATGCGATGGATCAGAATGATAATGCCTCAACATGAAAAATAAAGACGTTATGAATGTGTGACATCTTCAGAGGTACAGCTAAACTGTACGCCACGAGTCCAACCCTCTCTAACACCTCATACGATCCAATAAACTTTGGGCTCAAATTGCTCATTTGTCTAAAACATATCATTCTTTTCCACGGTGACATTTTAAGGAACATTTTGTCACCAACCTCGTACTTGATGTATTTACATCTCTCATCCGCATAGATGCTCGATTGGAAGCTGTTGTTATAGGCAAACTCAACTTGAAGAATATGATCTTCCCAACTACCCTCAAAATCAATGATGCAGCAACGGAGCATATCCTCCAAAATTAGAATAACTCTCTTGGACTGACCATCAGTCTAAGGATGAAAACGGTGTTGAAATGCAACATGTATCCAATGCTTCATGTATCTTTTCCCACACCCTTGTTGTGAATTGTGGATCTTCATGCAACCTCATTATCTCTCGAATATACAACTGTGCAAGCCTCTCAAGTGTGATAAATCATGGTGAATTTCAATCTATAAAAAGATTGTTATAAAGTTTATATTTGCTTGAAATCAATATTTCTTTGTCGAAAAACTCGACCATAGACTTCTCCCCATTTCAAGTTACGAAAATTTGTCTTGATCCAAAAAGTTTTATGGGAGGCATTCCATGAAATGAATGCAAAGCATGATGTTTATTCCATGCGATTATCAATGATGGAGCATTCCCTGAAGTGAATGCAAACATGATGTTTATTCCATGCGATTATTGGAACTGTTTCATTCCCTGAAGTGAATGCAAACATTGTAAATCACTATTCAATTAGAGACATAATTTTGACATAATCCAAGTATATTGGCTGGACATCCCATTCTGCGAGGCTACTGGTCCCAAAGGAGGTTTTTAAAGGACCTTGTGGATAGGTTTAACAATGTCGCGTACGAGGATTAAATCTTTGTTCTCTATGATAAGGATATGTGAAAAAGGTTTCAAAGGCCCACTGGCTCTACTCCATTCCCTAAAGTGAATGTGAGATTATATTATGGAAGGAATAAAAACCACATTAGAAGTTGTGATCATGGTCGAGGCTATAAGGATGACAAGAGTGATAAAGATCATTCCATTGAAGTAAAACTCTTCTTATTACCAATGCGATGTTATAAATCATTGGTCTCGTACGTGTTGTACGTTGAAAAATTAAGGATCATTGAATGATAAATGAAAAAAATAGAAGCAAATTTTATTTGCGAAACATGAAGAAGATGATACTGGTCCAACTTTATTTGGACATTGTTGGTCCAACTCTTTTGAACGTTGTTGATTTTCTTATAACCCTCGAAAGGAATAAATCATCTTTTAATTATTCTCATAACTTTGAAGATAATTATTTATTTATTTATTATTTATTTTACTTTACGTTTATTTATTTTACACACATTAATTATTTATGTTTTATATTTATATATTATAATATTTATTTATTTTGTTTAACATGATTACTTGTCAAATACAATCTATGGTGACGATTTATGCTCAACATAAGCATAAGATATATTTTTTCATTTAAATGCAAGGGAATAATGTGAGTACTATATATCAAAGTACTGAAAATATTGATGCTCTAGAAGAGCAATAAATTCTTGAGAGAAAGCACATTATGAAAAGTGCAGAATTCCGAATATTGCAATAATTACCACTAATGGTATAATATCGTCACCACTATAAGTGAAAATTTTAAGAGAGCAATAAGAGTTTGCAAACTATCCCTTTAAGAATTATAGATAACATATGTTATCAATTGACATTTGAAATAAGTCAATATGAATATAAAATTTGGTAGCCAAAAAGTCAGTTGAAAGCTCTAGAAGAGCTATATATTGCTACCAAAAGATAATTTCAATTGAAAGCTCCGAAAGAGCTAAATATATTCTTATTTAAAGGAACAATTTTGATGGTCGTACTAGACATGTACGAGTGAGATTGAATTACATGTATGATAAACAAGAAGTTTACAAATTCAGAGATGTATATACACATATATATAGTTGGCATGATCGGTTAGACCATCCTGATCAATAATGGTGCAGAAATTATTAAGATTTACATGCACATGTATTAAAAGAACTTGTAGTTCTTGTGGTGTTTATTATTCTCAAAGGAATGAATTAAATTCTATTTATTAAAGAACGTGAAGTTCTTGTGTTACTTAAAGGAATTGATTAAATTCCACTCACTAAAAGAACCTGAAGTTCTTGTGTTGTTTGTTCTCAAAGGATATAGATGATCCCACTTACCAAAAGAATTAGAACTTAAAGTTCTTGTACTGAAGTTGAGACTGTATGTCTTGCATATCTGAACGAAAATATGAGCCCATATATCCACAAATGTAGAAAGTTTTATATGATTTTAGTAGATGCATCTACATTATTTTATTGACTTACAACCAGAAGTTTGTGAGATTGATTCTAAAAAGATTCAGATTATGCAGTTAGACTATTCGTCTTGAAAAGCTAGTGAGTTTGTATTTTAGGCTATATTAGTTGTTACAAAGCCTATTGATTATGAAAAATATAGTTTAACAAAATTTCAATTGGATGCCTCATATTTAACAGATAAACTATGAGAACAAAAAAGTTATTATTTATATGGTGTTTTCATATAGCAACACTTATACGCATCAAACCAACGAGTTATAATAAACTCTCCGTTATGATTGGTTTTTGGTCAGAAACCATACATTTTCCATTTTATGATTTTTGAATGTGCGATATAAATTGCTCCACCACAACACACAAAATGGGTAAATAAAAGGGGTTGAGAATATATATTGAGTACGAGTCTCCTTTTATGTTTAAATTCTTGAACATTAATTGGAGAATCATTTATGACATGATTTTCTCTACATCAAGGGGATATAATAATTAGCTGGATAGAGGAAAATGAATTATCATTATTTAGATTCTCGTATATGAACTAGAAGTTCATAAGATAATTCATGTTATTACATGTCAACTGCCAGACATATTTACTGACCCAGTGAGAGTAATTAAGTCTCATATACCACCTGAAATGCTCTAAGTTTAAATTACATGTTAGAGCGAGAGAATGTAAATCATGTATGAAGCATGATAGTTGAAATGATTCCAATGATCAAAATTCTTGTAAATAGAAAGTAATATGAGATTGTCATATATTGGAGGCGGGTGCTCTTGAAGAGACCCAAGACATAACAAATAATAAAACTCTAGAAGAGTTTCAGGTACCTGAAATAAAGATTGAAATCTTGAAGAGATCTCGATGAGTTATGTCATTACGAGAATGAAACTAAAAAATTGGAAAGTTGTCGACAACGATTTTATAAACAATTTTACATAAAATAATTCTATAGAAGTAAAGAAAGAAATCGAGGATCTTGTATAAAATCTATCCAAAAGTATAAATATTGAATTGGTCGATGTTGAAAGACGTTTTGAACTTCTAAAATAGAAGTATTTGGACAAGCAGTCCAAACACCTAAAGGTGTAATGCAAGTGAGACACAAATAAGTAGTCGTAAATATGACTCGAACTATGATTTATGAAAAATTTTACATGCGTCTAATTATTTGTGGATCCATATTTATCATTGAAGGATTTAAAATGCTAGAAGCATTTTGAAATTTCTGATTTTTTTTTATTTAGACACGTCTCATGAATATTTTGGCGCATTTGGTATAATTGTCTTAGTGAATACTAATTGAGGAAATATTATAAGAATACTCATATTTCCTTATGTATTTTATAAAGGAGTTTGGTTCAAGATTCATTATATCATTAGCACTTCTGAAGAGCTTCAAATTGGAAACTCATGAAGAGTTTTCAAAGTATTTAATGAAAATATTTGAGAAAAAGAATATTGAGATGTGGTTTTGTCTCGACCTAAAGATCGAGCACTTAAATATGCGTTTTTGTCTATGAATGGACATAAGTTGAAAGAATCTTAAAGAAGATTCAATATGGATTGTTGGATGTGAATAAATATAATTATATCTTTTCTTGGTTTTGAAGCACCATATATTAGTTGGTCAAACAATATCCATGGTTATACAAAGATCATTACATTTAGATCTTCAAACATTTGTTGATGCCTCCTCAAATGTCGTAGAAATAATTATTATGCACGAGACAAACCAAAAATGTGTTTTGCTAAGACCATTGACCTAACATATCCAAAAGATATGTGAATTTACTTTTACAAGATATGATAAAGCTACCTTGTGTGAAGATAATTCAAGATGCATATCTCAGTTTGAAAGTGGATACATCATGGAACATATTACTCCAAAGTTTCATCTCTCACGATATTTAGAAAAATAATATTCAAGATAGAATTATGAAGATTGAAATATCTTCTGTGATGTTTTCATGAGGGGAGAAAATACGCGTTGCACTCTTTTTCCCTTAACCAAGGTTTTGTCCCAATGGGTTTTCTTAGTAAGGTTTTAACGATACACATTATCTTCATAGACATCCAAGGGGGTGTTATAAATATTTATCTATTTGGATGTCTATCATTGCTTAGAACTTTATCTAAGGAGTTTAATTTATTTATTATTAGAAATATTATCTCTATTAATTAGAGTTTAATGTATTATGTACTTCTTATGCCTATAAATAGATCATTCATTGAAGGCATTGTACACACAATTTTATATTTGAAAATAATACAAATCTCTTTTTCTCATCTCTTTATTCTTTTATACTTGTTTGTTCTTCTTTATTATTTTGTTCATAATAAAAAGTCAATTGTAATTATTTTATCTAAATTATAGTATAAAAGATAAAAAAAATAAGCTTAAGGCTCAACTCTCAAGCTGCAGCATAGCGAGAATAAACTTCGATTATTCCTTATTATCACTTTTAACTGGCGCCGCGGTGAGTGGACAATAGAGCCACGCGGCGAAATGGAAGGCAAAACAAACGCGGTTCGACTGTTCGTGCTTTAAATCTAAAACTGCTCACCAAGAGTAAAATTGGAAATTTTTGAAAAAAAATAAAGAAAGAGAATCAATTATTACCATGAAAAATATAAAACCGAAAAATGAATAAAAAGGAAAAAAATAAATTGAATTGAAAGAGCAGTGCCTTCTCCGTTTCATCGTCCATGGAAATGAAACATCGCCGTTAAAACCAATTTTAACAAATCGATATTCAAACATCAAAATCCCATCGGGTATTCATTTTCAGAATCTACATTTGCACATTCTCATTTCTTTTCATATTCTTGTGTCGGGGAGACGAAAAGAGTGAAATAAACGAGAAGAAATAGAAGGAAGATGAGTGGATGGGAACCGGGTAGTAGTAGTCTGAAAACACCGTCTCGAACCGTCACACTCGGACGGGTTCAGCCCCAGACGCCCGCCCTGCGTACCATCTTCTGCAATGACCGCGATTCCAATTTCGCTCATCGATACAAGGTTTTTATATTTTAACCTCTGATTTTATTCAGACTTTTCTCGTAACTTTCGTCTTTTCCCCCCGACGTTTCGGTTTCCTGGACAATAGGAAATTCAGTGAACTTGACTCAATATTATTTGTTAACCAAACTAATGCTACCATTAGAATGTACATGATTTAGGTTTGTAATTTTTTTATTTATTTTTCTTCACTTTTGTTGGCTTTATTATTAAGGGTGCAATCTTCGTTAGGCGCGTTATAACTTTTTCATTACTTGAGGCGTAAGATATATATTAAATGATAGTAATAAACTCTAAAAAGCAATCCAGTTTATCCCACAAAACATGTTGAATTTTAATTTTTTTGTTTGGCCAATACCCGAATACTCTTAAACCAAGAAAAGTTTGATGCCATCTCCTAGTTTTTATAGTAAAGGTACAATTAATGAAAAAATAAATTAAAGAGAACTTTAATTGAGCAAGTACTTTTAGCACCTACTGCCTTTCAAAAATCTGCACTTAAATGCACTACGCGTGCGTCTGATCAAATGTGCTGTGCTCAAATATTTGAGCTGTTCTTGTTCTTTAGCTCCAAGGGGCAGTGGCTCGGCGAATGCCTTAATAACAGGGTCTTCATGTTATATCTTCTCCAAAATTTAGTTCCGCTAGTAGTCTCTATGAGAGTGCAAATACAACAAGTGTGTTTGGCGTCATTTAAGATGCTTCTGAAGATGGGTGTTTAAGCAATTTCTTTAGCATGGTAACTTCTGTTAGGGGAGTGTCCAAGTGTAAGGCACGTTTTGATACAAACATGGCTCTGTAATAAGTCAAAAAAAGAAAAGAAATGAAAAGAAAAAACATAAAATCGAATACTGTCAAAACATGAACAATATATGGCTGGACATGTTTGGATATGACTAGACAAATGGACAAATAATGAAGGTTTTTCTTTCTTTCTTTCTTTCTTTTCCCCCTTCCAAATAACACAATTGACAATGACTAGTTTAGTTCTATTTTTTTTAAGTTTTACATTTTTAAATTCAAAAGCTATTTGCATGTTAATATTTAATTGATAAGTGTTAATTTTACATTTTTATTGTATATTATCATTTTTTTTCTGTAGTGTCTTGCCGAACCTATGTCCTATATTTTTTTTGTTTTGAAAATTCTCGTGTTACCACATTCTTGTAACTTCACATTAGCATTGTGTGTCCATGTCCGTGCATCGTTGGAAATGTTTAATCGAGTCAAAAAGTTATACCAGCCTCCACTGAACACTTTGTTTGATGTTTGTCATGTGCTAGATTCAAATAGTGTTAATGTCTGCAGAAATGATTTCATTCCATTGAAGTTTGAAAAAAGTAGTTTCCGATACTTATTTGATGAGATTCCAGATGTTAATGTTATCGGACATATGACCTAGTACTAGTTTCAAGCACGTGGTCTTGATCACCTGTTTTTTTCTATATGGAAGAAATCTGGGCTGGTTCCTAATATTTGGATAGTTGAACTAATGATGCATGAGTAGATATAGACGTGTATTTCTGCTGTTGCTGAATGCAATTGCATAAGTTCTCAATGCTTATTCCATATATTCACATATATATTGTATAAAATTGGACTGCGATTGGATTTGCATTATTGTGCTCTAGAATTTTAATTCATATTCATACTTTTGTCGCTTGCATCTGACTCTAATGAGTATGATGTTGTTCTCATTAGCGTGGTATCTATTGTTCCAGGGGAATTCCATATCAACTACCAAGTACAACATTTTTACCTTTCTACCAAAGGGACTATATGAACAGGTAACTTTATTGGACTTCTACTGGATTGAAACAGGTATATGGTTGTATGGCACCTTAGGCATTTCTTATGAAAACTTTACAGGTTGACCTTTGATTTTGGCCTCTGATTCAACCTGTAGTGGAGCCAAATTTTTGGTATAACGGCACTTTAGGTCTCTCTTAGTTTAAATATTAGTCAAATTAGGCCTTGCCAGTTCCCCCCCCCCCCCCCCCCCCCCCAATTTTCAGGCTTAATGAAATGATTTTTTTTTTCTTTCTATTCCGGATGCCACTTCAACTTCTTTTATCCCTTGCCATAGCTGTTATACAGCGACTGTCTCACTTTATAAACCACTGTTTTTTTGGGACTGTATATGTTTTAGAAATCTTGCTTGATTAATTTTTGTGGTTTTCGTTAGAGTTCAAGGGTGTGTGGCTACTTCTGATCCTGACAACGTTCTGGTTTACTCTGACAGTTCAGGCGGGTAGCTAACTTGTACTTTCTTATGGTGTCAATTCTATCGGCAACTCCATATAGGTAATTTTTTGTTATGGTGTTAATTACAAAGAGCAGATTTCGTGGGGCGATGGAATTATTACTTTAATTTGTTCATCCACTTAGTTGTGTTCACTTGACATAGGGAATGTGTCTAGGGGCTCGATTAAATTCTTTCATGAACAGAATGAAAGTTATTTCTCTGATCTAACAATCTTCAGCTTTGAGTGAAATATCATTAATAGTTTATTGGTCTGATGTACTTAATTTTAATTATTTTTTAAATAGATGTTGAAACTGTAAGTATTGTCATGCAGAAACTGACATGAGTATTATATTCCTTCAGTTTCTTGCTAATCTCTTGTGCTCATTGATTGCATTTGCTTCATGGTCTATTGTGTTGCACGTGAAGCCTCTTTTTGAACCCTTTTCTTCTGGATTCTGGTGTGATTATTTTGGTGAGACTGACGATTTAACCAGTTGCTTAGTGTAATTGTTACTATTGTAATTTATGCCCTTTTAATGATATTAATGAGAGCCAATATGTTTGGTAAGACTGAAGATTTAACCAGTTGCTTTGTGTAATTGTTACTATAGTAATTTATGCCTTTTAAATAACAGTTTTCTCTTGATGCAGCCCTGTTAATCCTGTAACAAATATGGTTCCTTTCAGTCTTGTGCTTTTATTTTCTCTCATCAAAGAGGCATTTGAGGACTGGGTGAGTACTGCATTGCATGCTTGTTGTAGCATTCTTTTTTCCCTTTGTCTTGGGTCCTTATCGATTTTCTTTTCTCATCTTTATTTTGGGTTTGGGAGGTTTAGCTTGAGCTTTGACTTTTTGTAAGTCTGACTTGAATGCTGAACTTCATTCTTTCCTTTATCACATGCAACAGCAACGATTTCAGAATGATAATGCCATAAATAACACTCCTGTCGATGTGTTGCAAGCGCAAGGGTGGGAAACTCTTCAATGGAAAAAGCTGCAAGTTGGAGATATTATCAGGGTGAGTTTCTAGATGCACGTTGTTGAGTTTTTTTCCTCTACAGTCAAATACTCAAATTGTTGTTTTAATTTGTTGCGCAACTCCCCTCTTCTTCTCCCTCCCCTCCTCTGTATATCTAGAAAAGATTTTCAAATATATATTTCTTTTGCCTTTGTATTCCAGTTTCATGTTATGAAATTTGTGTTGATTGGAAGTTGACTTATTGAGAGATGCTTAATAATTGCTATGTGCTACTTTGTATTTACGTAAATTCTGACTGATGGGGATAATATGTGCATTTCCCATTGAGGACTGTGTTTACCCCACCTCTAAGTTCTCACAAAGAAGAGTATTGTCAATATTTCCTCCATGTGCAGTTGTACACTAGCTCAAGTTCAACCAGTGACCTGTCATTGCCCTTTTTACTTGTTTCTTCTTCTTTTTTTCGGCTTAAATGAAAAATCAGCCCTTAAACTATGTCTTCTGTTTTCTTTTAGCCCTTAAACTATTTATTGGTCAAAATAAGCCCCTAAACTATCACTTTTGGTCATTTAAGTTCCTAAACTATTTTTTGGTCAAAATAAGTACCTAAACTATGTCATTTTTCTTCTTTTAGTCCGTAAACTACCTATTGGTCAAAAAATCTTTGTCATGTGTCAACATCTTATTAGTCGAAATAATTTTCTATTGACTTAAATAACTATCGGACTTAAAGTGTCCAGAAATGATAGTTTAGGGGCTTATTTTGACCAAAGAATAGTTTAAGGGCTAAAAACAAACAAAAGGTATAGTTTAGGGGTTGATTTTTAATTTAAGCCTTTTTTTTCAAATGATTTTTTCTACCCATTTGGAGGCCGACAATTTTAAGATATTTGCAGCTTGCAGTAAATTTTCTTTCCTTTACTTATGTTACAATATAGTATTATCTCAAGGCTTATTGAGTTGATTTACATGGTATTGCCAACTAAATAGATTCAGGAAAATATTGTTAAAATTTTCCCTTTTGCAGGTTAAGCAAGATGGATTTTTCCCTGCAGATATTCTTTTACTTGCTAGTACAAATGCTGATGGTGTTTGCTACATTGAGGTAATTACCTTTTCTGGCTCTATTTTGAGCTATTATTTTTTACTTTTTATTCTATTAATGAAAGTGATTGCCCCATCCCTTCTCATGTTATGTCTCATTAGGTTCTTTGTTCCTGAAGTGAGAAAATTTTCATTTTTTGCTGCAGACTGCAAATTTAGATGGTGAAACAAATCTAAAAATCAGAAAGGCGCTTGAAAAGACTTGGGATTACTTGACTCCTGAAAAAGCATGTGAATTCAAAGGTCAAACCTTTTAGTGTTTAATGGTTTTTCAGAGTTTTACTAAAATGGTGAATAAGGTCAAAGTCACAGATAATTAAAAATATAAATTTAATTTCATTAAGATGAAATTCACTTTCACTTTTTTTTTAAATATACTTTTATATCTGACTTGGACGGTTCTGCCTATGAAGGCATACAATTGTTGACATTGGTTATTGTTCATTCTTAAATAGCTTTTTCCATGTTCTGCTAATATATTATGTTAATTTCCATCATATTTCTCACTTTAATCTTCATCTCTTCTTTATTTGTTTCTTGTTACTATGTAATATATGCCTTTTTAATGATATTAATGTAGAACAAAAGATAAATTGTTAATAGAGAACACTTCAACGTCTTTCCAGATTTCAACTTAGTTTAAGTTAGTGTAGGAGAATCCATTTTTTATTCCTGTTGGGTTTTTTTGGAATTCTGCTTTTGCCATGTCTAAGGCCATAGGTTTGCTAAGGCTTGATTTATTGCTTTTAGCGTGTGTAGTTGTTTTTTGTTTCTGTTTTCTCTTTTTTTGTGTGTGTGAAAAGGTGGATGAAACATAGGTTTTTCATTGCATATCTGTGACATTTTACGAGGTGTTGTAGGCTTTCTTCTATGATTTAATCATCCTTCATTGAATTTTATTTTGAATTTTATTTTGCATTAGCAAATGTACTTTTAATTGTTTTTTACCCATGGCTCCTTGCATTCCAATGGGTTCATATTTTTCTGTTTTGGGATGTTTAAAAAGTTGTCCTCTTTCCCTTTTAAAGACTTCAATCACATGCTTTTTTTTCTAAATTCCATATTAACTGTTCATTGTTTTTATTAAAAAATTATGTTTTTCCTTTTTTCTCAATAAGCTTGCTGCAATACAAACCATCAGACAATAACATTTTTCAAAATTTAAAATTTCTAATATAAAAAGTCCCAAGGCCCCAAGATAATTTACGATATCCAATACAATCAATTAATTACTTAATATCAAGTACAATGAAGGAGTCCTGTATGCATCTTTAAGTCTATGGGAAGGAATTAATACTCTGATTTGGTCGTAAGTGTACTTTTATTTTATTGTCTATGAACACACCTTTTTGTTTAAGTTGATGGGCTTTGTCTGAAGTGATGCTTTCCAAATCAATTTGTATATTCTCTCGTTTTTTTTGTAAATTTTTAAATAGCATCGATCTTTTTTTAATTGCAGGTGAAGTGCAGTGTGAGCAGCCAAACAACTCTCTGTACACTTTTACTGGAAATCTTGTAATCGACAATCAAACATTGCCTCTTTCTCCAAATCAAATTTTACTGAGGGTATTTTCTGAGCATCTTTCTTCCATCATCAGTAATGTTGTCAAGGTGTGTGTGCCTAGGTGTGCCTGCATCTTGTGCCTTAGTGCTAGACCTAAAAAATGCCTCAGACCCTTTTGGGAGAGGCACATGCTTAGGTGTGCCTTATTTAAGGCAACAAGCACAAAAAAGTCCGCTTCATTGAAGTTCTCTTTGCTTCTTTTATTTTTCACTTTTTAATGAGATGTACCTTTAATAACAAGATACCAAACTATATGAAAATATTGGATTTTGAGTTTGATCAACCGAAAAAGTGCATGTTATGTAGATAAACTAAATCCCTTTACAGTTAATTTTGCAGATACAATAGTTTTGAATTTCTGGGTCTCTTATTTTCTTTGATAATAGTTTGTTGGTAAAAACTGTTGCTGATATTGACAATTTAATTTCAGGGTTGCAGTCTGAAAAACACTGATTTCATTGTTGGCGCCGTTATTTTTACTGGTCATGAAACAAAGGTTCGTTACAGAAATTTTATAGCATTTCTTATATGCAGTAACATACTTGAATTTGTTTGTTTCTGGGAAATGTTTAATTACAAACGAATTTGTTTGTTGCCCTATGTTTGGATTGGGGTAAGGGAAGGGAAAGTAACCGAAAAGAATAAACTTTCCCTTTGAATAGATTTTTTTAATAATTTAAGCAAGAGAAAGTGCGGGAAACTGAGTTTCCCTTGTTTTACTTTTCCCTAACCTAGTTTGGGCCTTGGGGAAGAAGCTAGGGAAAGAATAAAAAATTAAGATGTAAAATATTTTTTTTTCTCTTCATGTTCTATATAAATTATTTTATGGAAATGGTGTATAATTGTAAATAATTGTTATCACGATTCCTTTATTTTCCTTTCTACTGTTTAGCCGAAGAAAGATTGTTAAAATCACTTTCCTTTCTTTTCCTTTGCTACTGTTAACTATTCAAACAATATATTATGCAACACTTTCCTTTCCTTTCCTCTACCTTCTTTCTCTTTTACTTAATTTCCCTTTTTTTTCATTTACTACTGTTAATACATAGTGTAAATCTGAAAAACCTTTTCCACTAGATATCAAATCTTTTCAACCTTTGATACTTAACAGTTTAGCATATGTGTTGTTATTTTGTAATTGATTGAGCTTGGAAGATTTTAGGCATGTTTATCCACTCCAAGGCAGAAATAAATCTGTGATTTTTCTTCCCTTATTTGTTTGATCTGCTCTTTGTTATGAGCCTTGGCGTAGGATCTAGTCACAGGTCTAGACGTGATAGATTTTTTGCTCTGACCTATGGTTAATCAGAGTCAGATTCGTCCTTGACTAAACCTCCTCTGTGAATAACGTTTATAATAGAGTAAATGCTTATTTTCTTTATTGAATATTGGCAGCCTTTAATAGGCCTTTAGTGACAAAAGAAAGAGTCCTAATGGACATAAAATAAAGATCCCTAACATATAGGATCTTGACAGCAAGACTAAAGTTATGAAGGAAATAAATTCTAATGTAATAGAGGAAACAAATAAACTTAGTTTGCCGCCTTCTATTTATTTATTGCCTTCCTTCTCTTATATTGCTTTCCAATAAATGCATCCACATCACTCTTCTATGTTAATGTATTTTGTGGTCACCTGGGATGAGTTTGCAGGTTATGATGAATTCCATGAATGTTCCTTCAAAAAGAAGTACATTAGAGAGGAAACTTGACAAACTTATACTTGCTCTCTTTTCTACTCTTTTCTCTATGTGTCTGATTGGAGCAATGAGCAGGTTTGTGAAATAGCTAGTCTGCAATAATGTAACATTTTTAATGTTGTGGGATTTTATTAATTCTGCCGTATTTTTTACAATGATGTTCTCTGCTTGAAATATTGCAGTGGTATATTCATTGACCGAAAGTACTTCTACTTGGGTCTCGGTGAAACTGTGGAAGATCAATTCAACCCTAGTAGAAGATTTATGGTACTATATGCTTGCTGGTTTTTAGCTATTATCTCTCAGTCTTTCTCTTACATATACAGAAAAAGCTTAACTCGATTCTGTTTTCTGGGTTTACAGGTTGTTATTTTGACCATGTTGACCCTCCTTACTTTATACTCAACACTTATCCCTATATCCCTATATGTTTCTATCGAGGTTGGTCTTTTCTTTTTCTTGTTTATTTAATTTCTTTCTTTGACAATGCGCAAAAAGGCCTTAGTGGATTTCACATGCAATTTCAGACCATCAAGTTTGTTCAATCCTCTCAATTTATCAACAAGGACTTAAATATGTACCATGCTGAAACCAACACACCTGCTTCGGCTAGGACCTCTAATTTAAATGAGGAACTTGGGCAGGTAAGTATATGCAATTTTGGCCATCTTGAATGAGATTCAGCCATTTGTATTCTATATATTGAGCTCTAATTTATTTTATTTGCTGGTATGATTAGGTGGAATACATATTTTCTGATAAAACTGGAACTTTGACAAGAAATTTAATGGAGTTCTTCAAGTGTTCAATCGGAGGTGAAATCTATGGAACAGGTATGACCGAAATTGAGAGGGGAATTGCTGAACGAAAAGGCATAAAGGTTCAAGAGGTATTCCCTTTCATATCTCTTTATGAAGAAACAAATATTTTACTTTTTGAGTAAATTATCCTATGTTCCACGGGAAGATGTACTCATTCTTATGTATCTTTAAGGTGCAAACATCAACCGGTTCTGTTCGGGAAAAAGGTTTCAATTTTGATGACGTGAGGCTTATGCGAGGAGCTTGGAGAAATGAACCTAATCATGATGCGTGTAAGGTAGCTTACAATGGTCTTTGCCTCTGTCAATAGAACTTGGAATTTAATATGAAACGTTTGTTAGTAAATGGAGTGTAGTACTTACCATTCTGGAATGAGAACTTCAGCGTGAATCTCTTTCTACTTAAAAGCTTGTTTCCATCTCATTGTGAGTTTCTTTTTAAGTCTTGTTTTAAGGGGAAGGAATAAGAAAACTATTATATGCATTGACCTTTTCTTGCTGCAATGTTGGGACCAACTTTATTGTGAAATGTCGTGTACTGTATTACAGCTTGCATAAGCAAGCATTGCAAACAAATGGTCTAATTCTAGTGCAAGAATATCATTAAATGAGGAGAAAGAGTATACCTAAGAATCATAGGTTGATTTCACTTATGGAGCCATTCTATGCTGCTGGTTTTTGTGCTTGTAGTCATCTCTTTTCCCACTCTCATCATGGTAATGGTTTCTTTTAGTGGCATCTCTGTTCTGTCATTAATAGATTAGCATAATTGTTGCACTTGGTAATTGTAAATCAAGTTCTGACATTGCAAGGTTTTAAGGTCCAACGGAAAACATATGTTTTAGCCATATTTAAGAAAATGTAATATACACTTCTATTTTGCTTGACCACTACCTGTCTTGCTTTCAGATTGTCAATTAAATGCTGAATCTCTCCGCGGATTTTGGGAACCTTCTTTTTCCCTACTCATTTTAGATTATCATTTAAATTCGTTCTTGTTACAGTTTGTTGGAATGATGTCTGTGCATCTCCATGTATTTAGCAGCTATCTTTAAGCTGTTTTGGACCTAGTAACAGAATAGGCAAAATATGTACTGATAAGTGAGTTACTGAGCCTAATTTGTAATACTGGGTGCCTTCTCAGTATGATATGATCATCAAGGTGGATTTTATTATAGATTTTTCAGATTTGCTTTTCATATTCCTGCTTTAATCATTTGTAATGCACTTAGTATAGAAGGAATGCAGAAAAAATGTCGACATTTAACCTTCTTTCATTCCACTAGGATCTATTTGTATGGATCTCAAACCTAGTACTTTTCATCGCTGGTTAACTACCTACCTAGGAATAATATAGTGTTCTATATACTGCAGCAATTTAAGGCTTAGTTTTGTTTCTTTTTTGCAGGAATTTTTTAGATGCCTTGCCATATGTCACACTGTACTTCCCGAAGGTGACACGTCCCCTGAGAAAATCAAATATCAAGCTGCATCCCCAGATGAGGCTGCTTTGGTTTTGGCTGCAAAAAATTTTGGCTTCTTCTTTTACAGGTTAGTGATGCCCTTTGTCTCGTGAAGAAGTGGGAAGGTTTTTCTTTTGCTCCTATATATAATTTAGATTCAGTTTGATTCCGAGTTGCTTTTATTCTTTCTATTTGAATCTATTTTAGATATTTGGTGCCGTGTTCTCCAGTTACAACTGACATATGTTGGATATTCGACCCTCTAGTTTTTTGATTTTGGGTGTCATGCTCATGAAAGCAGCATAACTTGGCAATTCATTGCTACTAACCGCAATTGATTTTCATTACCATAGGATATTGCAACAAGTTTTTTTTTTGTAATGATTAGCTGTTTCTCTTCTTAGTTCAAGTTAGTTGAGGATTACTCTTGCTGCATGGCTTTGCAGCCTGATTTGTTGTTCTTTCTGTGCAGACGTACACCTACAACGATATATGTCCGAGAATCTCATGTGGAGAGGATGGGCAAAATCCAAGATGTGTCTTACGAGATTTTAAATGTTCTTGAGTTCAATAGGTTTGTTAACATCCTTCGCTCTATCCCTTCTTTTATAATTCTCTCGGCACTAATATCTACTCAATTTTGCATTAAATAGTACAAGGAAGCGCCAGTCTGTTGTATGTCGTCATCCAGATGGCAGGCTGGTTCTATACTGTAAGGTAACACATCTTTAGAACTTTCCAAATAGGATATGCATTATAAGTGTTTTCTCTGACAGAAAATTACACTGGGCTTGAACAATGCCTTTCACAGGGAGCTGATACTGTTATTTATGAGAGATTGGGGAGCGGAAATGTTGACTTAAACAAAGTGACCAGGGATCACCTGGAACAATTCGGCTCTGCTGGATTACGTACCCTTTGCCTGGCTTATAGAGATCTAGCTTCGGACTTGTATGAGAGCTGGAACGAGAAATTCATCAAAGCTAAGTCATCTCTACGGGATCGGGAAAAAAGGTTGGATGAGGTATGTTTTCTCATGTAATGGTTAGCATGTTTTGTTTAGAGAAATTTGATCTTTTCATGAATGTTGATTTGTTATTTCCTCTTAATTGAAAATGAATAGTGTTGTAGTAATGATTTTGTTTAAATAAAATTTATTGTTAACCTGTTGCTCATATGATGCTCAACTTTTGGGCATATTTTGCTGTTATTGGCTTTTGTCTGAATAATGATGTAGTAGGGATATTGTTTTATGAAATTTTAATGTCAATCAGTTGCTCATAGTATGCTCTGTAGGCATGCTTTGCTGCTGTAGTCGGCTTATATTTTGCATGATCAACTTAATTTAAATTGCGTATCTCCTCTCCCCCTTGCTCATTTCTGGTGGTTGGAGAAAGAAATACAAATAGAACTTACTATTAAAGCCCAAAAAACTTGTTTGTTTTACTGGATTCTAGCTTTCCTTATCTGCCCTAAAACAATGTGCAGATGTACCAAGCAACTGATAATTTAGACGACTAATAATATATTAAAAATACCCTTGAACTAGTACACTATTTAAATAAACCCTTATGCTTTCATTGCACCTAACTAACCCCTATTCTTTTATTTTTACCCATGAAAGACCTTAGTTGGCATTTCATACTTCCATGGTCAAAGTGGTACATTAAAATGACCAAATTTGGGCAAACAAACCAAATCTGAAAAAAACCTATAATATATTTCGCACAACAGAAATATTGAAAGGCATCACAGCTTTAGTGTTATTCAAAATTTGAAAGTCCTTTATTTGTGAAGGTATTTTTAATGATTATTTAATCATGCACATTTTTAAAACATATGCAGGTGGCTGAACTCATAGAGAAGGAGCTCATTTTAATTGGTGCAACTGCGATAGAAGACAAGCTTCAAGATGGAGTGCCGAGTTGCATTCAGACTCTTTCTAGAGCTGGAATTAAGATTTGGGTGCTAACAGGTGACAAGATGGAAACTGCAATAAATATAGCTTATGGTAAGTAGTTAATGGAGATTCTGTTTTATGTGAAGCTTTTCATGATAAGCTCTTTTTCTTTATGCTTTTCATGATAAGTTCTTTTTCTTTATGCTTTTCATGATAAGTTCTTTCCTGGGACCTGTGTTCGTTCCTCATGCTTTTCATGATAAGTTCTTTTTCTTTATGATTTTAATAACTCTGCAGCATGCAACTTACTGAACAATGAGATGAAACAATTCATTATTAGCTCTGAAACAGATGCGATAAGAGAAGTTGAAGAAAGGGTAAGCATTTAGTACTAATACTGTTTTTAGATGCCTGTAGTTTGAACTTGCTATTATACAAACTGTTCATTGCATTCATGATTAATCATAATTTAATGTTTATTATCAGGGGGACCAAGCAGAAATTGCACTCTTCATTAAGGAGGAAGTTAAAAACCAACTGAAGCAGTGCCTTGATGAGGCACCACAATATTTTTGCTCACCCTCTGGACCAAAATTAGGGCTTGTTATAGATGGAAAGTGTCTGATGTATGCTTTGGACCCAAGTTTAAGGATAATGCTCCTCACTTTGAGTTTGAATTGTGCTTCGGTCGTTTGCTGCCGAGTCTCCCCTTTACAGAAAGCACAGGTAGGTTTTTGTTGGCAACTGTATTGAAACTTATCAATTTTGCTTTCCATACAGTGTCTGGATAAAAGGGTTGGTACAAAAAAGAAAAAGGCTATATCAAACTAAACCATTTTTTGATGATGATTGGTGTGTTGAGGACCCATTTGCTAAATCTATTTCTACTGTATTCTAACGAGCTTTCTTCGAGTGCTGAAGTTCTTAAGAATATATAGTCATAATCAGTTTTTTAATGTAAAAAATTGTATTTGAAACCCTTGGAAGGAGAGGATACATATTGCTAAAAAATTTCAGTTTTGAAGTAGCATATGAAATTACTTTTGCCGCTTTCAGGTAACGAGTTTGGTGAAGAAAGGTGCACGCAAAATTACACTTAGTATTGGTGATGGTGCAAATGATGTTAGCATGATTCAAGCTGCTCATATTGGTATCGGAATCAGTGGGCTTGAGGGAATGCAAGCAGTTATGGCTAGCGATTTTGCAATTGCCCAGTTTCGCTTTCTTGAAGATCTGCTCCTTGTGCATGGACGTTGGGCTTATATTAGATTATGCAAGGTTCGACTTTTCTCTTCCTTCAAGGACATTTTAACATTTTTGGTTAATGTTATGCAGAGTCTTCATATTATCTTTCTCTTGTTCAAGGTTTGCCTTTTTCTGTCCAAAACATGTTTAAAATTATGGTTTGAATATATTCATTGCTTCTTGTTTTTGCAGGTTGTGATGTATTTCTTTTACAAGAATCTTGCATTCACATTGACTCAATTTTGGTTCACCTTCAATACCGGATTTTCTGGCCAAAGATTCTATGATGATTGGTTCCAGTCATTGTATAATGTCATATTCACTGCACTTCCGGTGGTTTTCGTTGGGCTTTTTGATAAGGTACTCTATATTGATGGAATACTGTTGTCTGTTTTATGTTTGATTTATGCAAATACCTTGCTTGTTATCCAGGATATCAGTCCATCCCTTTCAAAGAAGTACCCTGAATTATACAAGGAGGGCGTAAGAAATATGTTTTTCAAGTGGAGTGTTGTCGTAGTATGGGCCTTCTTTGCCGTATATCATTCTCTAGTCTTCTTCTACTTCATATCTGCTTCCAGTTCTACATGTCGAGATCGATCCGGTAAAATGTTTGGGCTTTGGGATGTCAGCACGATGGCCTTCACGTGTGTAGTAGTAACGATTAATTTACGTCTTCTCATGATGTGTAATTCAATCACGAAATGGCATTGCATTAGTGTTGGAGGAAGCATTCTGGTGTGGTTTGTGTTTATTTTCTTATATTCTGCAATTATAACTCCATTGGATCGCAACGTAAGCCACAAATCATGTTTCGTTTTCTTTCTTTCTCCATTTCGGTTCGTGAAATGCCTGCTTCTTGACTCTGTTGGCTACTGCAGGATAACATGTATTGGGTCATTTATATCTTAATGGGTACATCCTATTTCTACGTCACTCTTCTACTTGTTCCTGTTGCTGCACTTCTGGTCGATTTCCTTTACCTTAGGTAAGCTTGAGAAGTACAACCATAATATATTTCTTTGTTACTCGAACATTAGTGTGTATGGGTATGTTCATTTATGTAAGATACGAGTACTTCATAAAATAACATGACCTTTTTTCATTGTTAAACATTTCCCTTTATTTTTTCCTCAGTGTGCAAAGATGGTTCTTCCCCTATGATTATCAGATCGTTCAAGAAATACACAAGGACGATATCCACAGCACGGGTACGTCGGATCTACTGGAATTGAAACAACAGCTCACACCGGACGAGGCAAGAAGCTATGAAATATCTAAATTGCCGAAGGAAGTATCGAAACACACTGGGTTTGCCTTTGATTCTCCAGGTTATGAGTCATTTTTTGCTTCACAGTTCAGTAAATATGTTCCACCAAAGGCATGGGATGTTGCTCGTAGAGCTAGCATGAGGTCTAAGGCAACACCAAAATAAGAACATAAACATTTGAGTGGTCTCTTTTGGTAGTCTAAACTTAGAGAAAAGCTGTAAAAATAGTTAAATTGCATAGTTTTTTTTGTTTAATCTGAATATCAGGGTTGCCAGTAAGTATGGAATATGGATGTACAGCTACATGAATAGATGAACTAATGCCAATATAGTTTTCCAAGTTTTGGAGGGAAATTTTCTTGACATTGTTTAAAAATTACAATTGATGGTCTCTCTAATGATTTAAAATCAGATTTAATCAATAAGTTCAATTGGTTAAATAATTTATAAGTTCTATGATTCAATAATATATATGCATAAAGTTAAAAAATACCCCTAACGTCTAACTGAATAGTCATTTTGGCTCATTTTTTCGAATATATTTAACTCTTAATGTTTTATTTTGGGTCAACATGGCCCCTCTGCGGTTGAATAAAAAATGTTAGTTAACTGACGATAAACAACTTGAAATGATTTAATGTAACACTTCGACTTGGATGTCACAATTGGGCCTCAAGCCCAACTCAAAGACTATGAAATTTTTCAATTTGAGTTTAGCCCAAACAAGGTATTTTCAAAACATATAAATCCAACAGTTGAAAATGTATGTAAACCATTTAAATCATTACAAAAGAGCTCCAATATATTTTAAAATAATTAAACATTTGACTTGGTTAATACAACTTTAAAAAGTAAGAATTACAGACTCAATGATATAAGTTCCTATGAATACATAGTACATTAAACTCAAGTATCGTACTCTAAAAATCACCACATGTTGGGATCCCATACTGATAGTGCTCCTCGAACCCACGATCCGACGACCAACCTATGTACGGAAACAACGATTTCGACTGCTGAGCATTACAAGCTCAGTGGTACACATCTACTCTACTATACTTTATATCAATCATAAATGTAAGCATACAAGCTAGTACGAGCAAGAAGGATAAATAAATAAACACATGTCGCTACTTGTAGTCGCATAAACACATGCTTTCATCATAGCAAACATCATATGTGGCCCATAAGGCCTAACCATACTTGGGATCTCACCAAATCGACCAAAAAACAACAACACAGTCATACCACAAACCTGGAGTGAGACTCGGTGTCACACAGCTTCGGGAACGTATACTCTTTTTAGGTGAGGCCCGGTGTCTCACTTTCTCTGAATCAAGCACACTTGCTCGAAATCACACATCGAATGAAAAGGCTCGAAATCTCGCATCGAGCATGATCATCACTCAGAATCTCACATCAAGTGCAAAGGCTTAGAATCTCACATCGAGCATCATCATCACTCGGAATCTCACATCGAGTGGTCTTGCTATAGAACGTTCTTTTAACGGGTATTCGGATCCTGCACAAGGTTTAAGTCACTAGTACCCTTACCCGACACCACCACACGCATATCTTACTACAGAGCTTTACGATTACAACACCTACCCATGTTATATCACCTTAAACTATTACATTATATCATTTGGACCGCATACGGTGTTAAGCACACAGTTTCTCATCATCATTATTCATTTTATCCTCTAGGAGGCCCATCGTGCCTTTGCTCTCGAATTATGGATCATTTACTAGAACTAACCTTATTACCACAAAATTTTACCTTTTATGTAGAAAACCAAGAAAACAAGTTGCTGGCAAAAAAATCAGTTTTCGTTTTATGGAGCTTATAAATCACCCCCAATGCCCCATAAAACCCAAAAGCACAACCCTAAATCAGATCTACACATTATAAGAAGTAATTTAAGTGGCTTCCTATCATCTTTACACCTTTTAACACCAAATTTAAATTTTATCATGGATGCACACAAAGCTCAAACTCAACCAATCATCATATAATCAAACAAGTAACATATCAATGATTTCCAGAATATATGAGAGTTAGTAGTGAACTAATCTTAAGAAAAAATTTGAAATTGTTTCACACTCTCAAAATTCTCAATTTCTTCTCATTGGCTCCAACTTGAATAAACTCGAAGGCACCTATTTATACCTCAAGAGTATACTTTTCCTGAAGCTTTTGATGGAGATATAATATACTAAAATCTTGCCACACGAATGAAAGAGACGAAGTTGAAAGTTTAAATTTTTAATGTTAGAAGTTAAGTTTGAAAAGAAGAGAGAATAAAAGGTGTGTGAGAGAAAAAATGATATCCTATTGTCCCCCATTCTTTTCTCACGTGATATCCCCCAAAAGACAAGGGAAATCAGCCCATTACTTTTAGAAAGGGTAATATCACAACACAAAACTCTCATGTTTCCCCACTCACTTCCAAAATAGTCATTTTATAAAATCAAAAGGCTCAATACTCATCTAAAAAGGTCTAACTTGGCCCACAGAGTCCAAATACTCTTACCAACACGAAGGTCTATAATTCGGGTAAACATTAAATTGTTGACTCGAAAATTCGGGTCGTTACACTTAACAAATGATGCGTCAGAAGAAAAAATATTTTATACAATTTTATAAAAATATTTTGACTGATGTCTTATTATTTAAAGTCAACATATTTATTTATATGACGTTGTTAACGTGGCGTGCACTACCATATAAGTTTTTCTTACTTATTTTATTTTTTTTTATCGTGAATAAACAAACAGTTTTTATCTTTAGAAGGGCTTTAATGAATAGTTGTTCAATCCGTAGAATCCCAAAATTATATTAAAGCAGTGAAATTTAATTTCTGATTCTTTCATTAAGTGGGGTTTGTCTACCCAAACAAATCTCATTTTTGCTTGTATTTGAATCTTAAGCTAGTTTTTTAACTCAAAGTAAAAAAAATTATTTAAATCTCACTCTATAATTTAGAGTTTAGATATTAAAATTTATTATTTTAAGATTTTAAGTTTTAGGGTTCGATTGTGAACATTCAAGTTTATACATGTATAAAAGATAGGGATGTCAATTGGACTTGGCTGGTGCCAAGGGTACTATTCCCGCACTTATCTCGTCAAAAGTTTTCATCTTCGTCCTCACCCTATGACCTGTTGTGAATATAAAATCTAAAACTATCAATTCTTCACAATCAGTTAGACTCAAATCATCTTTGCCCTATCACCTACGTGGGTTCTAAATCCAGTTAATGATCTTCTCTTTACCCGCTCATGAACCATTCATATAATATAGTTATAAATATTAGTTAAATAAATATAAATCAAATTTGTTATGAAAAAGTATAAAATATTTTTCATTCGTACTCTCACCACATATGTGACATTATTCTAACTATCACTATAATAATAATAATAATAATAATAATAATAATAATAATAATAATAATAATAATAATAATAATAATAATAATAATAATAATAATAATTTACAAAATTGAGGATTGAAGAAAAGAAAAGAAATCTTAAAAAGAATGTTTCACACAAAACAAATTAAACAAGAAATATATATATATATTAAATTTAACTTTGATCCAAATTGATATTTTAAAAATTATTTAATCTGATCAATCTTAAACTCAATTATATATAAATTACCTTAAATTAGATATGATCCAAACTGATATTAATTAAAAATATTTATTTGATTTGATTTGATCGATCTCAAACCCAATTATATTTTTAATAAATAATTTAATGATATTTATAATAACATGTTATAAGATATGTTGGGAGGGTGGGGATGATGCAG
Source organism: Hibiscus tridactylites (assembly GCA_958450335.1). Classification (NCBI taxonomy): domain Eukaryota; kingdom Viridiplantae; phylum Streptophyta; class Magnoliopsida; order Malvales; family Malvaceae; genus Hibiscus; species Hibiscus tridactylites. The sequence goes on from OY288283.1 coordinate 15,283,656, forward strand.
GTACAAAGTCATATTCACGTCTACCTCACCACCCACGACAGATTTAATTTTTATCTCCATCCTCGCCCCACGACCTGCGAAATCTGTAACCATCCACGTCAAATTGAACGTGAAGTGGGGTGAATCCTCACAAAATCTGTCTTACTGACATCTCTAATAAAAGTGCCCTTTTATTTTAGTACATTTTAAAATGAGTAATTTTGATACAACGTAGAAAAACTTCTAAACTATAAACCTTAAAATTTAAATACTACAAAGTAAACCCCTTAAGTAGGGATGAAAAACGGGCGAAGCGGGTGCGAATACCCCATCCCAATCCATACCTATACCCACTTAAAATTTTTATATCCACCACCTAATCACCACTCACGACAAGTATAATTTTCAAACCCACACCTGCCCACCTGGGTACATTTTGAAATTCACCCACATACCCAATATCTAATTGGATACCCACCACCCACCCATACCCGCCCGACAATCAATCACTGTTATCGAATTATGTAAAAACAAGCTATAGACTTTTGTAAAGAAGTGTAAAACTTCACATACTTTATTGATTGATCAAGTGCGTGTATATAATACATTTATATCGGTATAAATTTAACTACAACTAACTAACTAGCTAACTGACTAACTAACTATAGCCAACTTAACTAAAGTACATTTACACCGGCATAAATTCTACTTAATTACATCTAACTAACTAACTTTAGCTAACTTAACTAAAGCATTTACACCGACATAAATTCTACTTAACAAAAATCCATATGGTAGTTAGTTAGTGGGCAAACAGATATTGTGCGGGTAAGGTCTCAAATCCATCACATACCCACTATGAAGGTCAAGTTAGGGGAGCGAAGAGATAGAATTTCTCGTTAGATCCGCTAGTGAGGATGTGTTATTCGGTGAAAGTTCGAGATCGTAAGACAACAGATGCACCTCGCCAAAGGAACCGACAAGCTCGTCCTACCATCACGGGATGCCACTAATGTGGTCATAATGGGAACACCTCACAAGCCTTGCTCACCAACGGTTTATGTTACACGTATAAGAGGTGTAGCCCGAAAATTTAAACCTGGTTTAGCCCAAATCCACAACCAATTCCCAAAAAATCATTAAGTTCAAATACTTCAAACATAGATAAGTATGGGGAAAATGTTTACGAAAGAGCTTCATTTAAATTACAACATAAAAACATTCAATTCAACTTTATAAATCCAAAATACATATGGTCATATGAATACATAGCCCAATAAATCTAAGTATTGTACTTTAATGAGGCGATGTTGAGATCCTACTCCGATGGTACTTCTCCAACGCAACGTGTCAAACCTACTAACCTGCAAACGGAAACAACGATTTTGAATGCCGAGCTTATAAAGCTCAGTGGTATACTTCTACTCTACCATACTTCATACAAATCATAAACATGAGCATGTAGCTAAAAATGATGATATGTCAATATAACAACATGCAACGCTACCATAGTCGTCTAAAGACATGATCAAATCAATCAAAGTGCACCACGATATCACCAAACAATCATATGAGTGAGACTCGGTTTCACAAAGCCTCAAAAACGTACACTCTAAGTGATGCCCAATGTCACACAACCTTGGGGACGTACACTCATACTTAGAATCCACCCTTGAGTATTTTTGAATGAGGCTCAGTGTCACACAGCTTCGATAACATACATTCGGTGTCTCATACCATGGTGTTGCAACGCGCTCTTTGGGTATCCGGATCCCAACAGCCAAAGGTGACTCAACCAAGCAAGTGCCCACACGACACAACATCATTACAGTTACCAAGAGCTCTACGGTTACTATCATTAACAAGTCACCCACCATACTTACCGAGTTGTTACACGTTATGCTCTTATACAAGAGTGAAATCTCAGTTTCTCAATTTCATATGTCATATTATCTCATTTGAAGCCTATTGAACCATAGTCTGAAATTTTCCAACCCTTCGAACTCAAAATGAAATTTCTCGGGCAGAATACCTAGTTGGTACCGGTACTCAATTCTGAGTATCAGTTTGACACCTTTAGTACCGATACACCCCCTTTGTGTATCAATACTCCTACACCAAAAAAGAGTGCTTGATAGTCACTTAGTACTGGTACTCGAGCACGAGTATCAGTATGATGCATCCGGTGTTAATACACCCCTCGCGTATCGATACAAACTAAGCTTACAAGAATCCTTACCAGCCAAAGGGTATCGATACAAGTCGACCCGTACTGATACGACTTGAGTAGCACACCGGTACAAATCGAAGCCTGTACCAGTACTCTCTAACAGTTAATCGGTGTTCATCATCCATAACACGAGGTACTGGAACAAGCTTCTCACGTACCGGTACTGAAGCCAAATGGCTTCCTTAGGTTTGGAAATGATTCCTAAAGCCCCCAAACACCCACAACAAACTTTTAACTCAATCCTACATCTCATGAGAGTTTTTTAGGGTGGTTTACTACCATTGTCACACATTATTAAAAGCAATCTCAAGTTTTCATCACCAATAATGTCTTTACTACCCAAAGCACCCAAAAATAACCATAAATATCGAATTAAGCAAATAAGGTGATGATTGGTAAATAGTGTTTCACTTTAGAGTAAGTATACTCGTCGATCAAGTAATAAAGTGATGAAGTAGAGTGTCGAACCCACGAGGATTGGACCAATAAATACGAAGTGTTCATACTTAAGAATGGTTCGGCAAGTATTAGTTTGGTGGTGGTTTATCAAAACTAAATGCAGATAAAGTAAGGAAGCTATGATCAAGACAAACTGATGCTGCGGCAAATATTCAGATAATTATGGAAGCTGGGTTTATTGCCTAGGAATTATGCTTGATTACTTATTTCAATGTTATAGCGACTGACAATACATGTCTGCGTAAACCAATTAAGATCTTTATCTACTCGACAGGGTTTTCCAATTAACTTCTGACTCTATCGACACCTAGAAGTTGATAACAATGAATCTAAGGTAATACATGTATGTGTGAACCCTAACGACTCTATTATCTATTCAAGTTTCCCTTATTAGTCATTGAAACCCTAAACTTATGTCTAAGCTAGATTACGACTAAGTTAATAGCTTAGCCTCATTGTTCACATTTGTTTAACCTAACTCTCTCAATAGTAAGTCACATATCAATAGTTAAAAGGCATCTCTCGGTAGCTCTTACAATAACTACACATGAAGGACGATGGACAGAGCAAATAAAAGAAAAGAACTATAGCACTAAAAAGGTATTCAAAACATAAAATCCTAAAAAGCAATAAACCCAACTAAAAGTATATAGCTCATGCCTGAGCCTAAAATATAGATAATAAAAACAATTAAAAACATAACAATTTATCAAGTAGGTTCTGCACTTCTTCATCCTCTCTCGATGGCTTTCGTTCGTGTAGAGACTCCTCTAGAACTTCGACTATGATGATTCTCTAATAGCTAAAGAGTAAACGTTGTCGTTTGTGATTGAGCTCTTCTTGTTTGTGGCCCAAGTCTTCTTTATATAGGCGAGAAAGCTAGGGTTTTGTAACCCTAAAGCACATGAAGCCTCTTTAAGAGGATGTTGTTTCCCTCTATCTTTAATAAGTTTCGTATCTAATGAGAATCCGCGTAGGTCAAAGTTAGATTCATCTCCAACTCTTCTTGGCTCGTCAGCTCCTACGAAAGGTGTGATATCCTTCATGCTCCAACGTTCTTCTTGTAACCCCCTTAGCCCAGCCTAGACGCCCGACCTGAACTAAGAAGATTACACAGGGAAAACCAAAGCCAACTCGTTAAAGCCGACTTCAATTAACGACCCTTTTTATTTTTATCTTCTCTGGATGTACATTTAAATCCTATGTGTTCAGAAAAACACTTAAAAGAAAACGACACAGCGATCGGAGATCGTTTAGGGGTTCAATTGCAAACATTTAACTTTTAGGGACTAAAATGTAATTTTTGAGAATTACAGGTACTAGCCCACTTTTAAGATTACCAATCCTTGATTAGTCATGTAACATGCTCCCATGTCAAATTTTATCACCAACGGATCACCCAAACTCAACCAATTGAACATACAACATTCAAGGACCATAATGCAACTTTTTATAACTTTAAAAGATTCTTTTAACAGAAAATAACAAACGGGTATCGGTACACCTAAGCCCATATCGATAAGCGGGAAGGCAGTATCCAAAATTGGGGAAAAGGTATCGATACACTTCCCCGTGTATCGGTACGACCTTCAAATTTTTGCCTAGGCGTATCGATATGCGGGCAACTCGTATCGATACCCCTGTAATGAAATGCCTAAAATGCCTTCATGTATTGATACTCAATCCCGAGTATCGATACGCATACCAGAATTGCACCTCCAAAAGCCACAATTAACCATTAAACAACAACTAAACATGACCAAAACATCCATACATGTTATATCCAACATTCCAAACATTTAGGCATCATCAAACGTTCACAAAATAAGCATCAAGCATGGCAATTCATGAAGGGATATTAAGCTACTCAAGCATGCCTTTAGACACATACAATAGCATAGTCGGATACCAAATATAAGACCACAAACCATAATGAGACCATTTATCAGTCCCAAAACACAAGCCAAACATGCTCAAGGTGTTTAACATCACCAAACAAACCATGAGTGGAAATCCCTCCCATTGCCTCTTATTACACTAAAGTAAATCACATGCTTTGCTTAGCTAAAAATCACGTGGATTCCCCTAGCTCTTTTGCTGCCAAAGATGCTCAATTCTCTGCATTGATGAAACAAATGAGCGCAAGCATAAAGCTTAGTGAGGATCACTATCAACAAAACATTCATCAATGCATTTTATAAAACCACATCATCATTCTTTGTAAACATATGCCTTCCTTTAAAAAGTGCACTTTAAAACACCATTACCACTTTCATAACCACATGCTCATAGCATTATTAATTACAACAACAAAAACCTTTGCTCATGCTTAAACCAAGCATCATATGCATTCTAGCATAATTCTCAAGCATCACAAGCTTTCACAAAATGAATGTTCATCATTAATTCATTATATCATTCTCATTATATTGGCTCACAAGTGATCAACATCAAGAACCATCTTAAAACACAACACACTTGACACAATCGGATAAGCGGATTACAAGCGTTGTCCCACACGCTTCATACACACTATCGGCTTCACAAGGTGGAGATTAATGGCACAATCACAACCCCCCAGCACTCGTGATGGAGTTTAATGGCCAAATCACAACCCCTCAACATTAATCATCGATAGTTGTATAATTCCACTAACGAGAGCACGAGACACAAACCACAAGATTCACACACGGGAATAAACCATCCACCGCTGTGATGTTATCCTCAATCGTTAGGGTACTTGGATGGAGTTTACGGCACAATCACAATCCCTCGACATCCAAGAGGACTTTATTCACGATGCAACCAATCTTATAGCCCGCTAACTATATTCGATTCAACTAACCAAAACCATTTACCATCACTTGCTAATATAACCATTTACCAACATCATTTCACTGTTTTAAAAGCACAAACCACAATGTCATTTCCACAAGAAATAACATGCTTTAAACTAATTTCATAATCATATAAACCCAAGGATCACTTACCATGTGCATCCTTAATTAAATGGAATTTAAAATCAGCAACATCAATGCTCAAATCATGCTTGAAAACAGTAATCAAATCACATTTAAATCAAGTTCATTTCAAACCAAAACATAGCACAATCCGAGAGAGACTTTCGATTTACTTACTCTTGAGCTTAGCTAAGTGTTTCAAACTTACACTAAGCTCCCAAAACCACGTTCAAATCGTTTCAAAGCTTGAAAATCCTTTTCCACTCACCGATACGCGAAACTTCGCTTGCCGACGTGAAGATCACTCGTCCAAAGCTTCCAAAAATGCTTTGCTTGCTTCCGGATCAAGATCCTCTGTTTTTAGAGCATCAAAACAGAGATCCAAATGCATTAAAATGTATTCCAACACCATCAACTAAACACAAACTCGTTGCTCAACAAAACTACTCCAATTTGCTCATCCGAAACAACCAAAAACTCAATCGATTGCCTCTTAAACCAAGCCCAGCCAACATACATCACATCCAACCATTAATAAACATCAAAACACATCTAAAAACAACCTAAACCCTTTATTATACCTCCACCAACCATAACACCATCAAAACACCTCAAAAGCTCAACTAGAACTATCATAAACTCAAGGATCTCAAGGATTTCAGGATCAATATTATTAAAACACCCTTTCAACATCATAAACATCTCAAAAATCAATTAGAATCAATCTAAAATAGAGCTCATCAACATCACTCCAAAAATCAAGAATTAAACCTTTATTTTGCAAGATTTTGATATTAAATCAAAACTCAGTTAAAAACAACAATTAGAAGTCAATAATTTTGGGAATTTCAATAAAGAACCTATATTAGAGGTTGAGAACGGGATTTACCTCAAATCCTTGCTTTTCTTAATGATTGACAAGTTTTAGCTTCACAAATCTTGAAGAAATTGAGGAGAATTCTTGGAAATGATTTAGAATCAAAGAGAGAGTGTTTGGGAGAAAAGAATTTTGGAGAAATGGTTTTAGAAATGGGTTTTGCTGCAATGAAAGTTAGTTACGTCAAAAACTTCTCAATTTACTATTTTAACAATAAAATAAAATAAAATATCTTTTTAATTAATCATCTAAGAATCATTTAAAACACATGTCAGTTTAAGGAAATGTGTAATTGCACAAAAGCTCCATAAAGATTCTAAGATTTTGACTCCTCTTTTGAAATTTGCAGTTTTCCATAGTTTTAAAACTTTACATTTTGGTCACTACCCAAAATGTACATCTTTTAAAACTCATTTTATAAAATTGATTTGATCAACCTCTTATACATGATTTTAGAAGATTTTAGCAATTTTTTCTTCATATTTTTATCCTATCCCGAACCTTGATCTCCCTAAACCAGCTAATATGGTTCGAACCATATCCAACCGACCCGATCCAATGTCTAAAACATCTAGACCCAAAACCAGGGCGTTACAACTCTCCCCCACTTAGGAATTTTCATCCTCGAAATTTTACCTGAAGGAAAAAGGTGCGAAAACTGCTTCAACATGTCCGCCTTGCTTTCCCAAGTGGCCTTCTCAACTCCTCGGTGTCGCCACAACACCTTCACAAGCTCTATTGTCTTGCCACAAAGAAATTTGTTGCTCAAACAAGAATCTTCACCGGTTCCTCGTCATAAGACAAATCTGGATTCAATTATATCTCCTCAATAGGCATCACACGCGAAGGATCCGATCTATTCCTCCGCAAAAGGGAAACATGAAACACGTCATGAATCTTTTCCAACTCAAGAGGCAACCTCAACCGATAAGCCAAAGGACCAACATGCTCCACAACTTCATAAGGTCCAAAAAACCTCGGACTAAGCTTACCCTTTCGCCTAAATCTCATCACCTTCTTCCAAGATGATACTTTCAAAGACACACGTTCGCCAACCATGAACTCAATTTCCTTATGCTTCAGATCCGTGTAAGACTTTTGTCGATCTGGTGCTGCCTTCAAGCGCTCACAAATGAGCTTCACCTTCTCGGTGGTTCTTTTCAACGTAGCCAACATCGAAATCAACTTTTTCCCAGCTTCTGCCCAACAAAGAGGTGTTCTGCACTTCTTCCCATACAATGCCTCGTGTGGAGCCATTTGAATGCTTGCCTGATAACTATTGTTGTAAGAAAACTTAACCAAAGGCCAGTGCTTCTCCCAAGAACATTGAAAACCAATAACACGTCATCTCAACATGTCCTTAAGCACTTGGATAACACGCTCGAACTGTCCATCCGTCTGAGGATGATAAGAAGTACTGAAATTCAATCGTGTTCCCAAGGCTTGATACAAACATTCCCAAAACTCAACGTGAACCTCGGATCTCTATCCGACACTATAGACTTCGACACACCGTGCAACAACACAATCTGAACAATATACAGTTCCGCCAGCTTATCCAAGGTATACATAGTATGCACAAGCAAGGAATATGCACACTTCGTAAGGCGATCAACAATCACTCAAACAGAATTCTTCTTGGACGGTGACAAAGGCAAACTAGACACAAAATCTATGGTAATTCTTTCTCACTTCCATTATGGGATTTTCAAAGGTTGCAACAACCCAGAAGGAATCTGATGCTCAGTCTTCACTCGCTGACAAACCATGCATTTGCTAACAAACTCAACAATATCCTTCTTCAATCCCACCCAATAGTACTCATCCTTCAAACCACGATACGTCTTCATACTACCAAGGTGCATAGCGAAAGGACTACTATGTGCCTCAGTCAGAATAGTGCACCTCAACTCAGCATCATTCGACACCACTATCCGATTCCCAAAACATAGAACACTATCATCATTGAAACTGAAATCTGAAGGCTTACCCTCCGCAATATCTTGAACATGAGGAACAAGGGAATCATCAAGCAACTTCCCATCCTTGATCAACTGAATCAAGGATGGTTTCACTTGCAATTCGGCAACAAGACCACCATCTCGCGATATGCTCAAGTGAGCAAACATCGCCCTAAACTCCACAGCCACCTTCTTGCTCAAAGCATCAGCCACAACATTGGCCTTTCCAAGATGATACTCGATCGACATATCATAATCCTTAGGCAACTCCACCCATCGTCGTTGCCTAAGATTCAACTTCTTTTGAGACATAAGATACTTCAAACTCTTATGATCTGTGAATACCACACGCTTCTCGTCATATAGGTAATGCCTCCAAATCTTCAAAGCAAACAAAACAACTGCGAGCTCAAGATCATGAGTAGGGTAGTTACACTCATGCACTTTCAACTGCCTAGATGCATACGCCACTACCTTACCCTCTTGCATCAACACACAACCCAAACAAACATAGGTCGCATCACTATAGACTACAAACTCCTTACTAGACTCGGGTTGAATCAGGACATGAGCTCGTGTCAAAGCTTCTTTTAGCTTCTCAAAAGCTTACTGCCTCGCATCTGTCCACTCAAAGCGAACATTCTTCTACAACAACTTGGTCAAAGGTGCAGCAATCTTTGAGAAACCCTCGACAAACCTACGGTAATATCCAGCCAAGCCAAGAAAACTTTACACCTCTGTCACCGACTTAGGCACCTTTCAATTCATCACTGCTTCTATCTTATATGGATCAACACGAATACCCTCGGCTGATACAACATGTCCAAGGAAGACTACCTCCCTAAGCCAAAACTCACACTTGCTCATCTTAGCATAAAGCTGGTTCTCCAATAATAATTGCAACACTATCCTTAAGTGTCTATCATGATCCTCCTCGGTACAAGAGTACACAAGGATGTCATCGATGAACACCACCAGAAACTGATCGAAAAACTCATGGAATACGTGATTCATCATGTCCATGAAAGCAGCAGGTGCGTTGGTTAAACCAAAAGGCATCACTAAGAACTCATAATGCCTGTACCTTGTCCGAAAAGTCGTCTTAGGTACGTCCACATTCTTCACCTTCAACTGGTAATACCCTGACCTCAAGTCAATCTTAGAAAACACCGATGCTCCCCGGAATTGATCAAAGAGATCATCAATCCTTGGCAAGGGATACTTGTTCTTGATCGCCAACTTGTTCAGTTGCTGATAATTTATACGCATCCGCATTGTCCCATCTTTCTTCTTTACAAACAACACTGGCGCACCCCAAGGTGATACACTCGGCCGGATGAATCCTCGGTCAAGCAACTCCTGAATTTGCATCTTCAACTCTTTTAGCTCTTTAGGTGCCATTCGATAAGGACCAATGGACACCAAAGTTGTATTCTCACACAACTCGATACCAAACTCAACCTTCCTGTTTGGAGGCAACCCAGACAACTCTTCCGGAAAGACATCTGGAAAATTGAAAACGGTTCTGATGTCCTGCACATGCACATCATTTGCACCAATGTAGAACTAATGTTTTGATATAATAATTGAAAAATGTTTTGGACTAAGTTGAAAAGAATTTAAAACTTGGTTTTAAGTCCAAACAACTTGAATTTATGTTTGAGGTATTTTAAGAGGTTTTTGGCAAAGATTTTTCATGTTTTAAACAGCCAAACTTGTGTTTTCACGTCACCAGTATCGATACGGTTGTACCGGTATCGATACCTTTTTGGCCCAGTTTGGCCACTGTCAAAACCCGTATCGATACGAGGGTTTAGGGTATCGATACGGACCGGGGTCGTTTCGATACGCCACGTCAGCGTACCGATCCCTGTTCAACTACCCTAACGGCTATTTCCCAACGGCTATTCAAATGTGGACCCGTACCGATACGCCCTCAAGCGTATCGATACGCCTGTGCTGGCAAGAGCCCAACGGCTATTTCCTCAAGAAGGCTGTATCGATACCGTTCCACGAGTATCGATACTGGTAGCTGCAGAACAACATTTATGAAGGGAAATAAAGTCCTCAACGGCTCCAATTCATCTCCAACGGCTAGTAACGGCTACAAACTCAATTGGGAGTATAAAAGGGACCTCCAAGCATCAAGAGAAGGCTAATGCTTCAATTGTCAATCAACAAATGATCAAGAAAGTGTCTTAGTGCTTAAAGTGTCATTTCTTGTATAGACAAACACTAGTGAGCCAAAATTGTCAAATTTGCTCAAGTGTTTTAGGTTTTGGGTGAGTGCTTCATTGTGCAAACAAACACCTATTAGAGGGTTTAAGTTTGCTTTATTTATCTCTTTGTAAAAGAGGGTTTTGATCAAGGCTTGGGTAGAAGCTTGATCGGTTGTAAGGGTTTCCTCCTAATCCTAGAAAAGGGGACGAATCAATTAGTGGATTGATTGTGAAATCCTTAGTGGGAAGCTAAGGTAGTGGATGTAGGTGCTTGTTAGAAGGCCGAACCACTATAAATCATTGTGTCTTTATTCTTTCTAGCTTCCACAAACCTTCCACCCAAAAATCCACCTCTCCACCACTTGGTGAGCAATATTGGTTGAACGAATCGAGCTCCACACAACTCAACAATTGGTATCAGAGCTTGGCTCAATCGAAGAGGATTAACATCCTATTGAGAAGATCCGGCAAGCTCGATCACTATTTCATCAACCGGCTCAAATGGCGCAATCCATCGACAAACCGCCTTTCTTCGACGGAGACCACTATGCCCATTGGAAGACAAAGATGAAGTTCTTCATCAAATCAAAAGATTACAAGCTATGGGATGTAGTTGAAGATGGCCCGTTCGTGCCTAAAAGAAATAAAGCGGAGTGGAGTGCCGACGATCGCAAGAAGATGGAGCTTAATTGCAAAGCCTTGCACATCTTGTTTTGTGCATTTGGTCCATCCATCTATGAGAAGATGTCTTCTTATGAGAGTGCCAAGGAGGTATGGGACAAGCTTGAAGTCACATACGAGGGGACAAATGAAGTCAAGGAGACCAAGATTGGGCTCCTAACCTTGGAGTATGAGAACTTCAAAATGGATCCGGAAGAGAACATCGAGAAGATGTTTGATAGGTTCTCCACCATCACCAACGGTCTTAAAGGTTTTGGAGAAGCCATCCCGGAAGAAAAGCTTGTTCGAAAGCTCATCTACTCACTTCCCGAGTCTTGGGACTCAAAGAGGACCGCCATCATCGAAGCCAAAAATTTGAAGACTTTGAAGCTTGATGAACTCATGGGGTCACTCCTTACTCATCAAATCATGAAGAAGAACAAAGAGGATAAGAAGAAGAGGGAAGAAATTAGAGCTATGGGAGAGAAGAAAATCAAAGGGCTTGGCATCAATGCAAGTGCCATGGCTCTCAAATCCTCCACTTGCCATCATGTCTACACAAGTGAAGAGGAGGATGAAGATGAAGAGATAGTTCATCTCTTCAAGAAGTGTGCCCCTTTCATGAAGAAAGCCTTGAGAGAGCTTGAACGAGAACCTAAAAGAAAGGAGAGAGCAAGCACTTCAAGCCATAAGAAGAAGGCACATGTGGCTACTTGGAGTGATGAGGACTCCACCGACGATGAACAAGCCAACCTTTGCCTTATGGTCATCGAAGAAGATTCAAGGGTAACTTCTAATTCATCTACTTCATGCTCTTACACTTTTGATGAATTACAAGATGCCTATGATGAATTGGTTTTAGATTTTAAAAGCCACATTTTGAAAAACAATAAATTGAGTTCAAAGTTAAAAATTCAAAATGATTTGCTTTCTAAAACCAAACTTGAACTTGAAGCAAAACTTGAAGATTTTGAGTTAAAATGTCTTGATTTACAAAAATTGCTTCAAAATGTTCAAGTAGAAAAAGATTTGATTTCCAAAGAGCTTGAAAAGAAAAACAATTTTGGAAAATCAAATTTTTATGTTAGACAATCTAGTGCCCCTAGATTTGTAAATGGAAAATGTTTTCGAAGTGTTTGGGTCCCAAAAGGACTAACCACTTCAACTAAAAAGGATGAAATTGAAAAATGGATTCCTAAGGGGACTAAATTTTGTGCAACTAACGTTTATGGATCCAAAGCAATTTGGATACCAAAAATTACTTGATTGTCTATTGTAGGTGTGATGGAGATGTTCAACAAGTCAAACATTGAGGGGGAGCTCCATACACACAAGAAAGAATACTTGAAGAAGGAAGGCTTCACATCCTCCCTTGGGATCAAGTGTTGGTAAAATTTTCTAGTTGTTTATGATTTTATTAGTCTTATTTTTAGTTTATTCAACTAGATGATCATATTTGATGGACTAACTCTTTTGATGATGCTTTGAGTAAGGGGGAGCCAATTTTAAACCAAATTCTTATTTATGTCAAAACTTTTTACCTCTATTGTTATTTTGAACTTAATGTCTTAAATTCTTTTTGATATAACAAAAAGGGGGAGAAATGGTTTGAAAAATTGAATTTTCAAATGAATAAGGGGGAGCCTTATTTGATTTCACATCTTAAATCTCTTATTCACATTTTTAAAGTTAAAGGGGGAGAATCCCAAACAATTTTTCAAGTTAGTTTTATTATATCAAAAAGGGGGAGATTGTAGAACTAATGTTTTGATATAATAATTGAAAAATGTTTTGGACTAAGTTGAAAAGAATTTAAAACTTGGTTTTAAGTCCAAACAACTTGAATTTATGTTTGAGGTATTTTAAGAGGTTTTTGGCAAAGATTTTTCATGTTTTAAACAGCCAAACTTGTGTTTTCACGTCACCAGTATCGATACGGTTGTACCGGTATCGATACCTTTTTGGCCCAGTTTGGCCACTGTCAAAACCCGTATCGATACGAGGGTTTAGGGTATCGATACGGACCGGGGTCGTTTCGATACGCCACGTCAGCGTACCGATCCCTGTTCAACTACCCTAACGGCTATTTCCCAACGGCTATTCAAATGTGGACCCGTACCGATACGCCCTCAAGCGTATCGATACGCCTGTGCTGGCAAGAGCCCAACGGCTATTTCCTCAAGAAGGCTGTATCGATACCGTTCCACGAGTATCGATACTGGTAGCTGCAGAACAGCATTTATGAAGGGAAATAAAGTCCTCAACGGCTCCAATTCATCTCCAACGGCTAGTAACGGCTACAAACTCAATTGGGAGTATAAAAGGGACCTCCAAGCATCAAGAGAAGGCTAATGCTTCAATTGTCAATCAACAAATGATCAAGAAAGTGTCTTAGTGCTTAAAGTGTCATTTCTTGTATAGACAAACACTAGTGAGCCAAAATTGTCAAATTTGCTCAAGTGTTTTAGGTTTTGGGTGAGTGCTTCATTGTGCAAACAAACACCTATTAGAGGGTTTAAGTTTGCTTTATTTATCTCTTTGTAAAAGAGGGTTTTGATCAAGGCTTGGGTAGAAGCTTGATCGGTTGTAAGGGTTTCCTCCTAATCCTAGAAAAGGGGACGAATCAATTAGTGGATTGATTGTGAAATCCTTAGTGGGAAGCTAAGGTAGTGGATGTAGGTGCTTGTTAGAAGGCCGAACCACTATAAATCATTGTGTCTTTATTCTTTCTAGCTTCCACAAACCTTCCACCCAAAAATCCACCTCTCCACCACTTGGTGAGCAATATTGGTTGAACGAATCGAGCTCCACACAACTCAACAACCAAGATTCATCACATATGCAAGATAAGCATCGCAACTCATCCTTAGCATACGACTTGCTTCCAAAGCCAAAACAACATTAGACGAGAATTTCACATTCTCGCCTACTATCACCACCTCATAATCATCATCAAGCTTTAAGGTGACTCGCTTAACATCAAAGTCAACAACTGCTCTATGCTCAGACAACAAATCCATATCAAGAATCACATCAAATCCATAAAAGTGTAACTCCATCAAATCCACAAGAAAGACACGACCCTACACAAACAAATGGCACCTCCTATACAACCTTGTGACCACGGTCTCACCAAAAGAAGTAGTCACTTGCATTCCTACTTCAAGAAACTCAACGGGTATATCAAGAAAATGTGCATGCTCACTCAAGATATAAGAATGCGTGGATTCAGAATCAATCAAAGCAAACAATGATAAAGACTGTAGAACAAAGGAACCAACAATAAAAGCGGTGTCATTACGCCCCTCACGCTGAGCATAGACCCTCGCAGGATCGCCTCCCTCAGGCTGAACTGCTACCACATGAGCGATACCTCTCTGACCTTGTTCCCTCCTCTAGAAGTTACCTCGGCTGCGCCCACGACCTCTCTGAGGTGCAGCCACCGCAGGTGCACGTCCCTAGCCTCTACCAGCAAACAGAGGACACTCACGTCTCATATGATTTGCTAAACCATAGTTCCAGCAGAAATTCCCCGTCACCACAACAGGATCTTGTGCCTTTCTAGCCACACGTGGACAATCTCGCCTCAGATGGTCTCTGGATCCATATGTCCAGCACGTGTGTTGTTCGGACCTCACTCGTCCGCCCTGAGCCTGTCCATCCTGTCCTAGAGCACCTCGCCTCGCACCAGGCTGATGCCTTCTATCTCGGCCTCTTTTGTTTCGTCCACCTCTAGAACTAAACTCAGCATCTCTCTTACCAAAACTAGAACCACCTCCACGAGATGTCAGACCCAAGCTCTGCTCGATCTTCTTAGCCCGACACACGAGTACATCAAAATCTGTGTAGTTCGTGGTTAACATAAAGGTATTTACTTCATGTACAAGCCCATACCGGAAGCGATCACAATGATGCCTCTCACTCGGCATCAACTTAGGGGCATACTGGCTTAGACGTACGAACTGAACCTCGTACTCAGCCACTGAAAGATTTCCTTGCACAAGCGACATGAACTCACGCTTCTTCTCATCCAAGTATCTCACACCAAGATACTTTTTCTTAAAGGCACTCCAAAAGAACTCCCAATCTACCTCGTTGGGCTCCAAACCAGCGGTGATAGTCATCCACCAACTATAGGCATCACGCTCGAGCAAAGAAACTGTGCATCCCAGCTTGCGTACATCACTACATCCCATCTAATCAATAATGCAGATCGTACTAGCTAACCATGCCTTTGATGCCTCAGGAGACATACCACAGAACTCAACAGCTCCCAAATTCCTCAGCCTTTCCAAAGGCAAACCCACATGCCCAGTGCAGGTGCCTGAACTTGCGCTCCAGCTACCGCAGTCTAAAATGCTCCGGTGATCATCTGAACCAGTGGCGGTAGATCACCCAATCCTGGACCAGCCTGTCCACGTTGCTCCAGCTACCCACCTCTAGGTGGTGGCGGAGGTAGAGTCTCATCATACGGGTTTTCGACCCCCTGATTACCCTGCTCAGGCTCAGACACGATCATATTCGATCTAAGCTCTCTCCTCGGACCCATTGTGCTATTTTTTAACAAGGCATAATAACAAAAACAAATCAAACCATGATTTAGGCCAGCCTCAAGCAAGGACCCAAGTTCACTAAACCAATTTAAAATATTAACTAGTGTAATAAGGCAATGGGCACCCTGATTTCCCTCAAGCATAGCATAGCATACAATTGTATATCTTAATCACCATGTTATATCTCATCCACAATCAGCAACATGCAATCATATTTAACTCCCATATGATCCATCATAACCAAGTGTCGCATACACACCAACATTCAACCAAAATCATGATTTTCCAAATAACATGTTAATAATCATCACAACGAACATCAAAACATTCCAATTTCACTTACCATCATCCCCAATTCTTTCAAAACCTGGCTATGATACCAACAAATGTAACCCTCTTAGCCCGACCTAGACACCCGACCCGAACTAAGAAGATTACATAGGGAAAACCGAAGCCAACTCGTTAAAGCCGACTTCGATTAATGACCCTTTTTTTCTTTTTATCTTCTCTAGATGCACATTAAAATCCTATTTGTTCAGAAAAACACTTAGAACAAAACAACACAACGATCGAAGATCATTTAAGGGTTCAATTGCAAACATTTAACTTTTAGGGACTAAAATGTAATTTCTAAGAATTACAGGAACTATCCACTTTTAAGATTACCAATCCTTAATTAGTCATGTAACATGCTCCCATGTCAAATTTCATCACCAATGGATCACCCAAACTCAACCAATTGATCATACAACATTCAGGGACCATAATGCAACTTTTCATAACTTTAAAAGATACTTTTAACAGAAAATAACTAACGGGTATCGGTATACCTAAGCCCGTATCGATACGCGGGTAGGTAGTAGCCAAAATTGGGGAAAAGGTATCGATACACTTCCCCGCGTATCGGTACGACCTTCAAATTTTTGCCTAGGCGTATCGATACGCAGACGACTCGTATCGATACCCTTATATTGAAATTCCTGAAAATGCCTTTGTGTATCGATACTCAATCTCGAGTATCAATACGCATACCAGAATTGCACCTCCAAAAGCCACAATTAATCATTAAACAACAACTAAACATGACCAAAACATCCATACATGTTATATCCAACATTCCAAACATTTATGCGTCACCAAACGTTCACAAAATAACCATCAAGCATGGCAATTCATGAAGAGATATTAAGCTACTCAAGCATGCCTTTAGACACAAACCATAGCATAGCCGAATACCAAATATAAGACCACAAACCATAATGAGACCATTTATCAGTCCCAAAACACAAGCCAAACATGCTCAAGGTGTTTAACATCACCAAACAAACCATGAGTGGAAATCCCTCCCATTTCCTCTTATTACACTAAATTAAATCACATACTTTGCTTAGCTAAAAATCACTTGGATTCCCTTTGCTCTCTTGCTTCCAAAGATGCTCAATTCTCTGCATTGATGAAAGAAATGAGCGTAAGCATAAAGCTTAGTGAGGACCGCTATCAACAAGACATTCATCAATGCATTTTATAAAACCACATCATCATTCTTTGTAAACATATGCCTTCCTTTAAAACACCATTACCACTTTCAAAACCACATGCTCATAGCATTATTAATTACAACAACGAAAACCTTTGCTCATGCTTAAACCAAGCATCATATGCATTCTAGCATAATTCTCAAGCATCACATGCTTTCACAAAATGAATGTTCATCATTAATTCATTATATCGTTCTCATTATATTGGCTCGCAAGTGATAAAAATCGAGAACCATCTCAAAACACAACACACTTGACACAATCGGATACACGGATTACAAGCGTTGTCCCACACACTTCATACACACTACTGGCTTCACAAGGTGGAGATTAATGGCACAATCACAACCCCTCAACACCTGT
Source organism: Hibiscus tridactylites (assembly GCA_958450335.1). Classification (NCBI taxonomy): domain Eukaryota; kingdom Viridiplantae; phylum Streptophyta; class Magnoliopsida; order Malvales; family Malvaceae; genus Hibiscus; species Hibiscus tridactylites. Next base: position 15,301,455 of record OY288283.1, read on the forward strand.
GATGAAGTTTAATGGCACAATCACAACCCCTCAACATCACTCATCGATAGTTGTATAATTTTACTAACGAGAGCACGGGACACAAACCACAAGATTCATACACGGGATTAAACCATCCACCGATGTGATCTTAGCTTCAATCGTTAGGGTACTTGGATGGAGTTTACGGCACAATCACAACCCCTCGACATCCAAGGCGACTTTATTCATGGTGCACCCAACCCTATAGCCGGCTAACTATATTCGATTCAGGTAACCAAAACCATTTACCATCACTTGCCAATATAACCATTTACCAACATCATTTCACTATTTTACAAGCACAAACCTCAATGTCATTTCCACAAGCAATAACATGCTTTAAACCGATTTCATAATCATATAAACCCAAAGATCACTTACCATGTGCATCCTTAATTAAATGGAATTTAAAACCAGCAACATCAATGCTCAAATCATGCTTTAAAACAATAATCAAATCACATTTAAATCAAGTGCATTTCAAACCAAAACATAGCACAATCCGAGAGAGACTTTTGATTTACTTACTCTTGAGCTTAGCTAAGTGTTTCAAACTTACACTAAGCTCCCAAAACCACATTCAAAATGTTTCAAAGCTGGAAAATCCTTTTCCACTCACCGATACGCGAAACTTCGCTTGCCGAAGCGAAGATCACTCGTCCAAAGCTTCCAAAAATGCTTCGCTTGCTTTCGGATCAAGATCCCCTGTTTTTAGAGCATCAAAACAGAGATCTGAATGCATTAAAATGCATTCCAACACCAGCAACTAAACACAAACTTTTTGCTCAGCAAAACTACACCAATTTACCCATCTGAAACAACCGAAAACTCAATCGATTGCCTCCTAAACCAAGCCCAGCCAACATATATCACATCCAACCATTAATAAACATCAAAACACATCTAAAAACAACCTAAACACTTCATTATACCTCCATCAACCATAACACCATCAAAACACATCAAAAGCTCAACTAGAACTATCATAAAACTCAAGGATCTCAAAGATTTCGGGATCAATATTATTAAAACACTTTTTCAACATCATAAAAATCTCAAAACTCAATTAGAATCAATCTAAAATAGAGCTCATCAACATAATTCCAAAAATCAAGAATTAAACCTTTATTTTGCAAGATTTTGATATTAAATCAAAACTCAGTTAAAAACAACATTTAGGAGTTAATAATCTTGGGAATTTCAATAAATAACCTAGATTAGGGTTTGAGAACGTGATTTACCTCCAATCATTGCTTTCCTTAATGATTGACAAGTTTTAGCTTCACAAATCTTGAAGAAATTGAGGAGAATTCTTGGAAATGATTTAGAAATCAAAGAGAGAGTGTTTGAGAGAAAAGAAATCTGGAGAAATGGTTTTTGCTGAAATGAAAGTTAGTTACGTCAAAAATTTCTCAATTTACTATTTTAACAATCAAATAAAATAAAATCTCTTTTTAATTAATCATCTAAAAATTACTTAAAACACATGTCAATTTAAGGAAAGGTGTAATTGCATAAAAGCTCCCTAGAGATTATAAGATTTTGACTCCTCTTTTGAAATTTGCATTTTCCATAGTTTTAAAACTTTACATTTTGGTCACTACCTAAAATGTACCTCTTCTAAAACGCATTTTATAAAATTGATTTGACCAACCTCTTAAACATGATTTTAGCAAAAAATTCATATTCTTATCCTATCCCGAACCTTGATCTCCCTAAACCACCTAATACGATTCGAATCGTATTCGACCGGCCCGATCTGATGTCTAAAACATCTAGGCCCAAAACCAGGGGGTTACACTTCTGCTCCAATAGCTCCTGTACAAACACCACAAAAACACTACCTTTCCATTAAAAGTACCAAAGTATATACAATTAAGCACATACATTGTAACTCTCTAACTATATGCAAACTACTCCTAGATGCAATTAAATGAGCTTAAACACATGCAAAAGCTAAGTAAAATGGGTATGTAAAATAGGTTATCTGCACAGTAATCAAATACCCCAAACATGAATTATTGCTTATCCTTAAGCAATGCAAACTATCCTAAACTAAAGACATGAAAAACATAAACAATCTATTGTATCCAAGGTTCCAACTAAGCTATGATAACAAAAATTCCAAAACATGCTACGACAGTAATTCATTCCTCAGCTATTTTAAAGAAATGCAATGTATCGGATCTCACAGTTTTGTTCCAAGGATCGATTCTACTTTAGGTGCAGTGGGTGTTGTGTAGCATGCATTCATCACTTAATGGCCTTAGAATAATTAAGGATTGCTCTCTTTTGTTACCTAAGATTTTCTTTTTCTTTTAAGCACAATGTTGTATTCTCTTAATTCTTTTTAAGTTCATTAAATTGTATCTTTGGGGATTCAACTCATCACGCCTACTCTTCGGGCCTGAAGATAGAGTAGAGCAAACATCCCATCCTCGATCCCAACAAGCAGAGTCATCTTGTGAAGACTTTCATTCACTCTTATGCTCATACTAATGCTCCTACTAGAGGAAGTTAAATGGAGCAAACGCAACTCACCTAGTGTACTAAGCTAGCAAAGCATATTAGAGTATCCCTCAACAGTTTTGCCTATCGTATCGAGTTTTCATTTAATTTTTTTCTCGATTTTTCTGGGAGTTTAAGCCTTTTATTACTACATTGAGCATTTAGTTCATTCACATTAATTTTTTCTTTGGCATCAAAGAGTCGACCTAGAATTTTTTAGGTTAGTTGATACAAACTTGCTCGTCAAGGTAGCTGAAATCTTTAAAAAAAATAGTAGGAGCCTAGGATTTGTCTACAATAAAGAATTGGATAAACGAAAATGAAAGAGGTGACCACATAATGTCATAGGGTTTTACTCAGTGAAATTTGGGTACAAGTAGATCAGGAAGGAGAAAGAGGGAAAAGTGGTTGATAAACCCTCGAGGCTCAACATCTCAAGTAGTTGATAAAAGATTATGGGGCTGCTCTCGGAAGCTAAATGTCCGAAGTGTATATTTTGGGGAGAGTTTTTCTGGTGCTTTTAGCTACCAATTTTAATATGTGGAAACGATTTGGTTTTGGGTCCCCAAGGGTCGTATCTGGGCCCGGGCATGAGGGGCTACCGCCCAGGGCCCAAAATTTTTATAGTGTATTATAATTATAAAAAAATATTTCTATATTAAATATAAAGCCCAATTATTTTCAAAACTTATTATTATGTGCCTAATTTTTCTCAATATTTATTACCAGGGCCTAATTTTTTCTCAAAATTTTTTATTATGGGCCTATTCTTATAAATTAATTTTTTTTCTAATATTTGTTAGTGTCTAATTTCTCCCAATATTTCTTATCTTGGACACTTAAAATTTAATTTTTTTTCTAATACTTATTATTAAGGGCCCATTTTTTCAATTCTTGTTATTAAGGAACCAATTTATTTTTCAGTATTTATTTTTAGGGGCATACTCTTAAATATCAATTTCTTTTCTAATATTTATTTTTCATTAAGAGTGCATTTTTTTCAATACATTTATTAAGAGCCCAATTTTCAATACTTTTTTACTAAGGGCCCAATTTCTTCAATACTTTTGTTGAGATTTATGTTTTGATATAATAATTGAAAAAATGATTTGGACTAAATCGAAAAGATTTCAAAATGAGTTTAAGTCCAAACAACTTGAAAATAAATTTGAGAAGTTTTCAAAAGGTCTTAAAATGCTTTGAAATGTTTTAAAGTAGCCAAAATCAGAATTTCAGCTTGTCCATGCCGAAAAGATATACCCCGTTTCGATACACTTTAAGGGTTACAGCTACTGGAATTGAAACTGCCAAAATTCGTACCGAAACAGGGTTTGCCCATTTTGATACGCTCCTATGTGTTTCGATACACCCAACATTTAATGCCCAACGACTTTATGAAAACCCCCCAACGGCTATTTTCCCAACTGTCTCTTATAGTGCAGACCGTACTGATACGAACAATCACGTTTCGGTACGCTACAAGACGTTTCGATACACTTCAATGTGTTTCGATACGCAGAGCTAGACTAGACCTCCAACGGCTATTTCTAAAGAAGGTCGTACTGATACGGTTACACATGTATCGATACGGACATCTCCAAGACTGCATTTATGGTGGGAAATAAAGGCTTCAACGGCTCCAATTAAATCCCAACAGTCCTCAACGGCTACAAACTCAATTGAGAGTATAAAAGAGACCTCCAAGCATCCATGGAAGACTAATGCTTTAAATGTCAACAACATTATGATGAGAAATTGTGTCTTAGGGCTTTAATTGCTCATCCTTTGTATAGACAACACTTGTAAGCCAAAATTGTCATATCTTCTCAAGTGTTTAGGTTTGGGTGAGAGATTATAGAGTAAAAACAAATACCCAGTGAGAGGAATTTTAGTTTGCTTATTTTCTTTCTCTTGTAAAAAGTGTTTGGTTAATCTTTGGGGTAGAAAGATTAACCGTTTGTAAGGGTTTCCTCCTAAACCTAGAAAATGAGACGAATCAATTAGTGAATTGGTTAGAAAATCATTGGCTAAGGTAGTGGATGTAGGTTCTTGTTCGAAGCCTGAAACCACTATAAATTTATCGCGTCATTCAATTTTCAACTTCCACAAATCAATCACCCAAAAATCTATCTTCTCCACCACTTGGCAAGCATCGGTTGAAGGTGATCATCGAGCTTAATAACGTTTTTAAGGGCTCAATTTTTTCAATATGTGTTATTATGAAGCTACTCTTAATTTTTTTTCGACACTTGTTATTAGGGATGATGATTTAAATAACGCTTCGCAATAGTTTTGTCAACAATAACATATGTTATTCATAATTCTCAACCACAATAATCGCAGTGACCACAATAACATCTATTATGTCTTGTTGCATGTTTAGAGTGCAACGCAAACGGTGCAAGTATACACGTCGCAAGTAATAAAGTGATAAGTATCGAGTGTCGTTTCCTCAAGGATTGATATGGGCCACTTTGCTTAAGTTACTGTGTTGTAAAAGAAATAATATTGAAGATGATAATATCAAATAAGATAAACTAAATAGAATAAAGTAAATAGAAAGAAAGGAAAGAGTAGTCGATTAAAGAGAGTAGGTTGTGTTATCGTGAGTAGTGGTATGATGTCCGAATGGATTGTCGAGGCAATTGATTACTGAAGCAACTCAATTGTCGTGGCAATTGGGACTGGTTCGATTGCCTAGGCGACTTTATTCAAAGCTCGGCAGAGCGTTCTTCAATGTCTCCTTGTTATTCTTAACCCGAAGAACTAGTCAATTGTGCACGCCTTGGTGATACATTCTTGTGTTAACCTTGGGTGAACAACAACAAATCTTACGCTACTTTTAGCCGTTGAAATTCAAATCTTATCCCTAAGTTGGATTAACCTTCATTAACGTCTTGTTGAATGAAGATCATGCTCATTCATTTCTTGATAAGTTGGATTAACCTTCATTAACGTCTTGATGAATGAAGACCATGTTCATTCATTTCTTGAATCTAACTCTCCCGATATTAAATAAATGGATATCTCTCAAGTTCCTCTCTCAATTCACTCGAAATCAAAATAAAAACCAAGAATGAACAAACTTTGAATTAAATTGCATTCAAGAACCTAAACAATCTAAACGTTTATCAAAACCACAAACCCAAAATACCCCAAGTCAATTTACATCAATTCATGACTGGGTTCGAAAGATGTACAAAAGAAAAATTCCTAGCCATGGATCACATAAAATAAAAATAAAGAAGAAGATGGTGTCTTGCGATCTACTCTCTTTCTTCAGTTCCCTTCTCTCTTGTGTTGTGCGATTTGATCTCTATTTATAGGAGAAAAGTTGATTGGTTGTTTGTTGATAGGAGGAGTTGATTTTCGTTGGAATCCCTTGGAGTTAGAATTCCTATCCGATCAAACTCTATTAATTCTGCAGAATTGTTGTTGATGTGGTTGAGTATTAGTTGGAATAAAATTGAATAAAAGAGATATTAAATCCCTTTTATTTTTATCCTCAAACTCCTCACAAATATGCTTTCATATCCCCTTCAAAGACTTATCCAGTATTGTCGGCGATTGCTACGAAAACTGGTTCGGCAAGTCCTTTTTTATTCTCCTAAATTGCCTCGACAATTTGTACTTTGCCACGACAATCTTAACTTGCACAAAATAAAGCACCAAAAGCAGGGACTTTTCCACGAAAAACCAACAAAATGTATTACCAAGCTCATGAATTAAGGAAACTGGGAAACTATGCATGAATGCAACTAAAATGAGTCTAAGTCTAACAATAATATGAGTAAAAAGGTAGAAAATATAGTACTTTTACACACTTAACAATGTGCATAATCACAATAAACGCAACTCAACCGAGAACTTGACCGCAACCGTAATTTAAATCCTTGATTATCAGTTCAAATTTTTAATTCGCCCTATAATCACTAAAATTAAAAACAGGCCTAAGTGCAGCCTTTAGAATGTGGAGGATAAAACAATTCAACATCTTCTACTAACATGTGATGGGTTAAAAATCAATAGAAAATAGATGAATAACATTGTGGCCTGGTTTGAAGGGTACTGTAATACAATCAGAATTCGATCCGAAGAAAAATATATGATCCAAATCTGATCGAAAAAATTTTGAATCTAAATTTAAAAAAAAAGTCTGAGTCCTAGTAGGAGGTGGATCGGATATGGACATTACCATGATCTGATCCAAATCCGATCCGAGTCCGATCCATATATGAATCTGAATAAAAATATTTGAAACTCTTTGATTTAAAAGAAATATAGATATATATTGAGATCCCAATTAAGTTAAATTGGGATTATGTATATTAATATTACTATAATCGGATATGTCAGAGCGTTTTCGTTGCGGCTTAGGAATTGACATTGTGGAATCGTGATTGGGTATGTATCTTCTCCAAGTTCAAGATTTCATATTTTAAACAGGTATTCTTCACCCTTAATCACCTCGATTCGTTCTTCGTACATAAATCACTGATGGTGATTGTCAGATAATTTTTTCGCTACGTCATGGGGTGTACCGCCCAACAACGAAAACTTGATGGTTAGAATTTTTTTTCTCTATGTTAAATGTTGATGGTTGAATATTTTGATTATATTTTTAATTTGTTTTTATCTTGGATTGTAATATTTATTAGACATTTTATAATTGTAATTTGAAAAGTAGTTATCTTAGTAGACTAGTAAGAAAATAGTAATTTATGTAAGGATAATTTATTTGTTGAGTTTTTTTAGTTGAAGTTTGAATTGTTAGTTTAATTTGCTTTATATTGAATTGTAATTTTTGTTGAGATTCGTTTGTGCTATTAGTTTAAATATATTTGTTTGATAAAAATTATTTTTATTTAAAGATATCTGATTGAGTTGTTACTTTAAAAAGGGGAAAAATAATTGATTCTGACTTTCAGATTTGGATTTTAGATATTTTATTGGATCGAACTTGAATTTATGTAATCGGACTTGGATTTAGAGTTAAATTTTTTTGAGGTCTGATTATTAATTAAATTAGACTTGGACTTTATAAAATCCGATCTAAGTCTGATCTATTATCATCTCTACTCGCAGGATTACAAGGAAAATGAGATGTGAAGCAATAACAAGTGGCAGAGAGATTAATGCTATGGGAGGAGTATAAGCACGATCAAAGTAGCAGTTTGGAACTAGCTGACGATCAAGTGGACTGGGAAATCAGAATAGTGGCTATTAAAAGTAGAATGTGGAAGATGAAAGGTGACAAAGACTAGACAATTATTGGGTTAAATCAGAGGGTTTCTAGTTTCTACGCATATCATTATGAACTTATCAAAGAAAATTAATTAAGAATAGAGAAAGCAATACTCGCAGAGATTCTTGAAGTTAATTTCAAAAAATGAATTGAATAAAGCAAAGTAGGAGAAGAAAAACAGAGAAGAGGAAGAAGAAAAGCTAACGTGCTACATTAGTATTTTTTAACAGAAGTTAACGGGAGGGACCTTATTGAAAGTCGACTAACAGTTCGATGACTTTAACGTAAGTTTTAAAAGTTCGGTGACCAAAATGAAAGCACCCTAAAAATTCGGTGACTATTTATGTAGTTTACCCTATTAATAAAATAGAATTATGAACTTTAAACTCATTGAATTGTTTGAAGTAGTGTCCTAGTCTAGTTCATCTTATCTGTAGGAAAAACATGAAGATGTAGTATTGGCCACATTAGCATAAACAAACTGTAGGAAAAAAAATCAGCAGTACCACACTCATTAGCTAGTATAGAGATGGGGAAAAAATGTTATTTCATCATCACAAAATTTACAGCTGTGTTAAGAACCTAAAATCAATTGATCTCATATCTAAAAGAAAAAAAAATCAGATAAAAATGCCAAAAAAATGGAAAGAATGTATTTTGTTGTTGTTACTCTGTTTTGCATGGGCACCAAGCTTGGAAGCAACCATATTTGGTATTGCTATAGAAGAGGCTTCTCCCAAGGTAAGCTTCCAGTGACAGGATCAGCTAAATTTGCAAGGACAAAGTCTCTCAGACCGGTGTCCCAGACTTCACAGAACTGTTTTCTCCAATTCGGTGGTTCAACGGCCTCGGTTCCGAGCCCTGGGGCTCTGTCTTTTGACCCTTGGTTTTGGTTTTCTTGCCAGTCAACGACATAAGTTGCTACCCTTCTGAAGAACTTTGCTCTAAAGGTCTCCCATACCTGGTACTTGTAGTGGTTTATTATGATAGAACTTTCTGGCACATTTAGGTACCTGAATCCCTTTTTCAGCATGAAGTGGTGCACCACATTGAGAAGAGTTTCGTTAAGCAAATCAGGGCGCACAATGGACTTGTGTCGCTCGGGGCTTTGGAGCCGGCAAGTGTAACCTACAGTTACTCCTTGTGATGGTGTTGAACTCAATCCGGACGGTCCAAAGCTGTGACAAGCTGTTCGTATCTCTGCAACCGTAGGTGAAGACGAGTAATTTGCTACTAGGGATCGTAGTACGTTCTGACCCTGTAAACCTCTCCTGTGATGATAAGGGAAGTAATAGAACTCGTCCACATCGAAGAATCCTACCCATTTACACTCATTTCTTGCTCTCAAAGCGCAGTGTGAAAACCCTGCCTCTTGAGTTTTAATCCATGGCCAGGTATGTCTGCTAACATTATAGTCTTGAAAATCAAGTTCTTCAACAACATCTTGAATTCCATCATCACTATTATTGTCATAAATGAACCAGCGTTCAACTCCAAGCCAGGCATGGTACATAATCCATTCCCGCAGTGCTGGTGCCTGGTTCCAGAGCATAGTGCAGGCGCAGAGCTCGTATTTCACCTGTTCCCTTTTCGTCTGGTAGGACATTGGATTGTATAGTTTAGCCACAGAAGGCATAGCTACATTCTCCTTATGTCTTCTTTGATTTCTCCCGTGCTCATAGGATCTGGAATTACGAATTCTAACTGCCGATGGCATTGGTTCATGTACGACGGTAACTCGAATTCCCTGAGCAGAATCCAGATTATTTCTTATAATCATCGGCAATGGACACCTAACAACCTCTTGTGCAGCCACTGTTGCTTCAGTCGTTTCCACGAACCCTTCGTCTTTTTCATCATCCCAATTCTTCAAACCAAACTGGCACATGAACTTAGTGGGATCGGATTCTTTATGCGGTCGAAGATTCAACCCTTTAGCAAAAACAACCGCGGTTTTCCCATCGAATGCTGCTTCATAAACCAATCTATCCCATGAATGAACCGTCTGATTACTCCTGACTGACCAACCATAATCATCAGCCCACATCAAACCCGCAGCAGTGGAGTAATTCCACGATGGAACAGGGCATCTAACAACGGATCGAAACCCATCAAAGTCATCAACAGACAAAACCCTTCGACGAACAATATCCTTGTCATTCAAAACCTTGTGGTAAACACAGTCCAACTTATCATCTTCATGGATCTTGTCGGATACAAGCAAGAGCAAGTGATCGGGGAACAAAACCCGGTCTTCGACTCTCAAAGGCAACCGTAGTTTACCATGAAAAGAATCTTTGAGGGAATTTTTGGAGAGGATTGAAAGACTCGGGACGGTGAGAACTGGGTGAAACGACACCGTTCGGATTGGGAACCTCTCGGAAGACAAGAACATGAGGAAAACGAAGAAAGAAAGGCAGACTATGAAGGACCTTAGAGACAAGAACTGAGCTCGGGAGTACGGCCTATACGTTCTCTTTCGCTTCAAACGCTGCTCCGACTCCATATCTTTTGGAATCCAAAACCGAAACCCAGAAAGCAGGAAAGAAATAGGGAGAAAAGAAGGAGAAGAGAGATCTGGGTAATGGAGTGGAGTTCAGATCTGGGAGGGCTTGAAGCGGCGGCGATATGCGTTAACGGTAGCCGCCCAAGTACAGAGCGGAGGCTAAGGCCTAAGTGGTAAGCCTTTTCTTTTGCTTTTTGGTTTGCAACTTTCGGGACACGTTTTATACTACTTTATAATATTGCCTTTATTTATTTATTTGGTCTTTAGACGACAGGTGGATATGCTCAATCATTGATGTTCAAAGGTGATGTGCTGTGTTAGACTCTCTTTTTTTCTTTAACAAACTGGATTAGACTTTGTTTTCTAATTTTATTGATTTATTTAATTGGTGTTTTATGTAAATTAATTTGGTTATTTAATATTTTTAAAAAATTATTTTTAATTAAATAAATTATTTTTAAAATTAAAAATATGCTTTATTAATTTTGTTTCCATTTAAATATCATTTTATCCAGTGTTATGGAAATATGAAACTTCAAATGAAATGTATTTTTTACTAGTTGATATGCAATGTAAAAATGTGAAAAAGTCGATTAAAAATAAATTGTTAACCTATAAAAAATATTTATTATTATTTTTTTTATCATTTGACAATGTACATTTTTTTGTAAATAAAGTGAATTGTAGTTGTGTCTTTTAAAATAGATATCATCCCCTTTCCATTATGAACATTTGTTGGATTTGTGTGTGTAAATTGTAATCATCCACTTTCCATTATGAACATTTGTTGAATTTGTGTGTAATCATTTGACAATACACATACTTTGCATATACTTTACGAATTTAACTTGTGTTTTTTAAGATGAATATCATTCTCCTTCCACTACGAACACTCGTTGGTTTGTGTGTGCGTGTTTTTATATTTATATTAAAGATATTTTGATACATTGTCAAAAAAAAATACAATCTTTTATATTTAACTAATAAAATTTAAAACTTAAATCCCTAGTTCTAATACCTTAACACTTAAATTTTAAACTATAAACTATAAACTTTAAATTTTAAACCCTATAATTTAAACCTTTAAATCACTACTTAAATCTATAAATCTTAAAATTAAGGTAAACTGTGTCAAAGTATTTTCCTAATAAACCCTTCATTTTCTTTGCTCTCTTCTCTTAATTCTGAAGTCCCCACCCGCATAATCCAACGGTTGAGATGGCTCTTTCGCACCTCGCCGCTTCTTCTTCTCGCTCCACCAATTTTCTCGAACCCCTCTCGTCGGCTCTTTTCCACAGACGACCGATTTCCGGTGACGCCACTCCCTTGATCGTCGAGACTTTCGTTCCTTTAACCTCTCACCAGTGCGGACCCCCTTCACCTTCCGTCGAGACCAGTCCGAAGGGCCTCCTCGGCTTTTTCCGAGACATGATGCTGATGCGTCGTATGGAGATCGCCGCCGGTTCACTCTACAAGGACAAACTCATTCGTAGTTTTTTTTTCACCTCTTCAACGGCCAAGAAGCCGTTGCCGTTGGCATGAAAGCCGCCATTACCAATAAGGACTGCATCATAACCGCCTACGGTTACCACTGCACGTTCTTCAGTCGCGGTGGAACCCTTCCGGAAGTTTTCGCCGAGCTAATGGGAAACCAGGGTGGATGCTCTAAAGGCAAAGGAGGTTCGCTGCATTTTTACAAGAAGGATTCGAGCGGCCACGGGATTGTTGGAGCTCAGGTTCCGTTAGGATGTGGCTTCGCTTTTGCGCAAAAGCATTCTAAAGACGAAAGCGTGACATTTGCATTGTACGGTGATGGGGCTGCTAATCAATAGCAGTTGTTTGAGGCATTGGATATCTATGCGCATTGGAAGCTGCCTGCAATGTTAGTCTGCGAGAACAATCAATGTGAGGGATAGGGTGCTAATAAATTTTATCTTGACATACGATGCAACATGAATGCTTGTATCACATCCCAAGCCTTAAGATTGGAGAAAGGTCACTCCTTTGGACTGGATTGGAAGAGTGCTAATCGTCTTATCTTGTCGTTTAATGCACCATGAATACTTGTATCACATCTGAAGTCTTAAGAAGGGAAGGTTGTCACCCTGTGAGGCTGGATTGGAGGAGTGCTAAAATACAGATATCAGCACATAACAGAATAAACCTATGCAGGACACTTGTTACTCTGGTGTGTGTGTTAGTGCCTATCTAATGGTACTGTCTCGTTTTAACAATGGCAGCATGTTTGGAGTCTTAAGGGAGAAGTGGATAAGGGAAATGAAGCAAAATTTTGTTTTTTATGTTATTTGGAGAGCCTAAGAGAGAAAATGGAAATTAAAAGGAGCAAATTTCTATTTCCTTCAGTTATTTAGATATTGTGAGAAGTGATCTAATAAGAAAAATAAGATGAAATTACAATCGAAGACGATTGCCTTTTTGCTATGGATTGGGGATATAGTTTAAGAGATCTTAAAAGTGGATCAAGGTTAAAGTTGCCTTTCATATCTTCTCTTATATTCTTTGGATTATCCAAAATGATGAACTTTATCTCTTATTTTCTTTCCATTTCTCAATGATCTTAGTAATGTGGTGCTTTATCTGTAATCTTTCTTATGAGTAGTATTAAGAAGTTGAAATAATCTTTGCTTTGTGGCTATTGGGACTTTGTAGCTCTGCCTGCTGTGAAAGTGCAACCTGGAAGCTTAACCTTATCTACTTAAATTGCTAAGTTTATCCCTACAAAAGAGTAAGCTAAAACTTATTATTTTAGATAGTATTTGCGAATCCCACCCACTTATAGGATTAGAGGAATTCTCTGAAAGCCGTTGACTTGTGGATTTCGATTGTGCACTGAAATTCCAGAAATATTTTTTTACGTGTATGTTGATTCTATCTAATCTGGTTCAAAATGAATAGCACTTTGGGCAAGCTGAAACTCATTAGAGCTTTTCTTGAACGAACATTGGAGAGAATTGCTGGAGAAGTCTTCATGACTATGAAGTTGCTGGAGAAATCTTCATGACTATGAAGTTGCTTGAGAAATCTCATGACTATGAAATTGCTTGAGAAATCTTCATGACTTGAATTTTTCTTCTTCTAAATTTGTGGTCAATGGTAAGCTTAACTTAGAAACTTTTATAGAAAGGGTAAGTATCTATGTTATATTACACAAGTTTTATGGGACTCGTGAATTTCAATGTCAGATGCTTGTTGTAAACAGCCTCTTTATTTGGCCACAAGGATATCATGGTATGGCAGTTGCTGACTGGGTAGAAACTGCCTTTTTCTGCTGATATTTGATGAAAAGTTTTTTGCAGGGACAACCTGTTGGTCAGAAAAGGTGTAATTTGAGGCATTTATTCTCTTTTTTCCCCCTTCATTTCACTCCCACAATTACATATAAAAACTAAAAGTAGCAGTATCTAAAATCAATTGGTTCTTGTAGGATAACCCAGTAACTCCAAATATTCTTGCTAGTTGCTACCGAAAAAAAGTTTTCTGTGGCTCTCTATTGTTAGTTGATGTGGTGTCTTTACCTGATTTTGGTTTGGGGTATTAATTAGTCTTTTGTTTCAGATCTTTTCTCCCTTCTATTTTTCCAAAAAAATAAATGCCAGTGTTTTGTAATTTCAAAGAAAGAAGATGTTGCAAATATGATTAAGAGGATTTTTAGGTCCTTACTCCTGTAACTCTAATGGGTTTAAAGCTATATTGCTCAAACTCCTCATTTTTCTTGAAGTAATTATTGCCAATGTCCGTGTTCGATGCCAATTTGCACGTAGGTATGAGCATGTGACCCTCCAAGGACCCCAAAATAGTTGAAAAACTTAAGAAAAATTAAACAGACACATTCCGGAGTTCGAATAACATAGTTTTGAAGTTGTAAAAAAGTCACTTGATGCCAAAGATATATGATTCTGAAGTCCATTTACATTTTAAATAATGATATTTGCATTTTATCAATAAAATGGCTGTACCTTTGCGTTTTATCCAATCTTGTGATGTGGCATGTTTATTTGCTGCTACTTCATTTTAGAAATCTCATACTGCTTGTCATATTTCTTGTACAGTTTTTTTTTTAATTATTGGGGTTTGTATGCAGATTCTTGAAATCGAGTATGTGTGTAATTTAATCAAGTTGATATAAAACTAACATTCTAGAAGTATGTGATCCGATTGAAAGAAGCAGAAAGCTGATATTGTCTCATGACCTAGCTACCGAGAAAGAGTTTATGGTATTTTACTTGTGGAATTATCAGCATTCTAATGTTGTTAGGGATTTCTTTCTGGTAATGAAAAATATCAAAATAATGGGAAAAATTTCAGGACATTGAGATGGAAATGAGGAAAGAGGTAGATGATGCTATTGTTTTCTTATTTTTACTATTGTTATTTTTAAAATATTGCTCAGTTATATGTAGATACCATTTTTTTCTTTTTCAGGAAAGTCCAATGCCTGAACCTTTTGAACTCTTCACAAATGTGTACCCAAAAGACTTGGGTATTGAGGTCAGAATCATACATGCATTCATACATACATACATACATACATTTGCCTGTCATTATCTTTGATAAAGTTTCTTAATTCATCAGTAAACTTTTCTTTTGAAAACTAAAATTTCAATCTCTATATCGAATGATAAAATGTTGCTTTAATGAAAAGGCTCACGGTTAGCTAATAACAGCATCTTTCTTGGAAGCCAATTCAACTGATAAGAATTGGAAAAAATGATAAAAAAATGGATTTTTAAATAAAATTAGGTTTGTAAGGGATTAAATTTGAATTTTAACTCATTACTAAAAGTACATGTTTTTTTATTAGTCATAAAGATAATTTTAGCCCTTAACGTTTGTAACCTTTGTCATTTTAGCCCTCATTTCATTTTAGAGTTAAATTTAGCCCTCAACATATATTCTTTTGTCAAATTGCTCTATTTTTAATTAATATATTGACTAGACCGTTAAAAATTCAACGGTAATGATATGGAATACACACATGATAACTTATTTTAAATGAGATGAACTTCAAACCTATTACATGCTTACAAGTGGAATATAATTTGAATCTAATAAAACAAACTTAAAATAATAAAAAATAAAATTAAAAATTAGGCGCGAATAACTGTTTATTGCTTCATCCTTCCTTTCTTTAAAAATATCTGAGCATGGGCTATTGCTTTTGACAATTCTTGCAAAGAAACAAACAATCCTCACCCATAAATGACTCTTGCTTAACGAGTCTACTTTTATTTCAGTCTTTATCTTCGCATTTAACTTCCTTAATCGATTAGTTTTTAAATCTCACGATATACAAAAAATGAATCTATCTATGATGTTGTCTAATGTGATAATTATTTGAGTGATACTTGGGAACTAAGGTTGAGTGTTTTTCTTATTTTTAATTTTTGTCGAAAATGAAATGATTATATCTTTTTAGGGGATAACATTGTTTGAATTTTCTTTGTCTAAACTTTACCGCTTATAATTAATTTGGGATCGTGAATTTTAGATTTCTTGTTGTTTAGTTTTATTTAATGATTTTATTTTCATCCTCAAGAAAAGATCTAATGGTTCTTCGTATGGCTTCGACAATACTAATTGTTTGATTTTTTTTTTGCAAGATCCATTCACAGCTTTGAAAACAATGGTAACTTTTAAAAAAGTAATTGCACGATGATAGTTTTGATTGAGATTGATTTCAAATGACTTTATATGTTAATGTTTTTTTAGTTTTACATTGCATTTGTGTTGTTTTTGAGTTTGCCTCTGTGACTTTGGAGGAGAAGGGGAGAAGGAGAGGAAGGGGTAAAGCAGTGAATAGTTTACTGTGTTTTTCATTTGTTTTTTTGTATTTTAATTATGTTTTATTAAATTAAAGTTATATACATGTAATAGGTTGAAGCTTATGTTATTATGTTTGTATGCCACATCATCACAAAATTTGATTTTTAACTGTTGAGTTAACATATTAGTTAAGAATAGAGTAATTTAACAAAAAGATATAGGTTGAGGTCTAAATTTAACTCTAAAAAAAGATGAGGGCTAAAATAACAAAAATTACAAACGTTAAAGGTCAAAATTATCTTTATGCCTTTTTATTAAATACTAATATCTCATATTTAATATTTGATTTTATTTTTTTAACTGCATAATCCGATTCAACTAAAGGTCACCGGTTTGATACCAATTTGATTTTTTACTCATTGTCGATGGGTGTTCATTTTTTTTTTTCTCATTCGCAGCCGTTTAGGGTTTAGGGTTTCCATGAACTTTTCTATAGAAGGTATTGACTTCGTAAGAGTATCCTTTTCAGTTCACTAAGGTAAGTTCCTTAAGCTTCATCGTTTATTTACTTTAGCTGAGATTAATTATGGCCAAGTCGAAGATGTTCTATGGATTTGGTTTTGAAAAAAAGAACTTTTATATTACCAAGTCAACTAAATTAGTATTTAGAACAATATTTTTGTTGTATTTATATGTAATATTTGTTAACTAATTGAGGTCCCCCACTCCATAGCATTCTCTAATTGAGGTCCCTTCACATTTAACACGGTAAACCACGATAGTCTTCAAGGTTTTCTTTATATATATGAACTTTGATTCGGTGCAATTATACACGTTAAATTATATTATTTGTCGAACAAATGATTAATAAGAATTCGTATTAATCTTTTATCACTCTGCATCTGCTCGGTATTATTTATTGAATAATTTTTTTAATATAATGGTCAATCATAAATCGAAATATGTTATGTGCTTAAGCATAGTTGACTTCACGATCTCCCTATATTGTAACAATTACCAATATTGCAGTATCAAAACAAAAAATCTACTCTAGTCTACACAATTTGTAAATATAATTCGAAAAATTGTGGTGGTGTTATAAAATGTTGAAAACCCAAATTGGACATTAACGGTTATAACAATCTTGTACGTGGCATATGATTTAGGGTAAATTGTACAATCATTAAAGTTTGAGTTGAAGCTATGTTCCGATCATTATCGTTTTTGATTTGTAATAAAACGATCATTTAGCCGTTAATTAAGTAGCAGCTAGCAGTCTAACGTGGTGAATGGCGTAGCATTTTTTGATGAATTGATACCTTTTAATAAGATGATGACATCATCAATCATCAAAGAAAGAGCTAGAAATTAAGATCAGGGTGGAGAATGTATAATTCAATCATAAAAAAGAGAGGAAAAAAGAACAATGAATTAAAAGTTGGAGGTCTAAATAGGTAAAAAAAACTATTAATTTTTTAGTTAAAAAATTGGGGAACACAGTCTCCGGAAAAACCATGTACCTTCGCCCTGGGCATCATCTTATCAGAGAGAAAAAACTTGAAATAATAAAAAGTCTCATATTTTACACGGGGCTGGAACTAGATGGGATCTCTTGACGCCTAACCACTGAGCCAATCTAACAACTTGATAAAATTTTGACAAAACAATATTTATGTTAATGAGAACTATTAAAATTCAACCAAATGCCTAGCCACTCAGCCAAATTGAATATTTGGTCTAATTTCAAGAGGTTCTAACTTCCAAGTTAAATCCTAAATATACGAGTTAAGATTTACTTACACAGTGTAAAAAAATTTAAGTTTTACATGTTTTTTGAATTGTTGGATGGAGAAAATGGATGCCTGAGATTAATTCTTTATTTTTTTTCAAATAATAATCTTCACATATTCTACTGTTAATTTCAGTCATCCAACGATTTAAAAAACGTATAAAACTTAAATAGTTTTACATTGTGTAATTGGATCATATTCCTATATATATTCAAGCATTTTCTACAGTGCAACATAAAAATCATTTTTATAAAAAATGCACTAAAACATCAACTTGACTCAGTTGTTGGACGTTTAGAACCTCTTACAAAAGGTCCCAAGTTCGACATTTTATTATTTTTTAACCCCTTTTCCCTTCAATAAGATGATGTCACTATGAATGCCACGTTAGACTACTACTATTCAATTAACGGTTGAGTGTCCGTTGAGATAAAAATTTTGATGTAACTTATATGAAAAATGCTTTTGGACTATATAAATTTTATGAAAAATATTTCAAAGTCAACAATACTTGAAAAATATATTTAAAATATTTTAACTTTACACTTATATCGAATATACATTTAAAAGTTACTACTTAGCTAATTGTTTTTAAGTGAAGGTTTTGAAATCTTTCTTAGAAGGTCTCGAAACCTTTCAAGCAAAATAGCCTAGAATTGAAACCTTAGCAAATGTTTTTAAACCATAGCTTTGTAACGGCTATATTTTACAAATCCTCTTTAAGGTGTCGAAATATCTGGTAAAGGTTTCGAAATTATTGTGCAGGTGAACATTTAATGCTAAAGTATAATGACTTCCAACGGCTCCAAAACATCCCTAAGTAGCCATAAACGGCTAGAATATCATTCCACACTATAAAAGCAAGCTTGAGACATTTGAAGATGGTTAAAAAACATATTCAAGCTTCATGATTAAGAGAAATTAGCTCTCAAGTCTTATTTTCTCTTTTCCTCTTGTATATAGTGTATAGAGAGTGTTTTAATTGTTTTTATTCTTTACACTCTTGTGAGCTTCAATCTTGTAAACACACACCTTGTGAGGTTTTATTGTTTACAAAATTTTACCTTGTAAAAGAGAGAGGTTCTAGCTTAGCCTAAGAAAAAAATAGAGTGGTTCTATCTTAACTATTGAAAAGATAGGGTTGTAAAGGCTACCCTTTTGGCCTGTAAAAAGGAAGAATTCATTGGAGTGAATTAGAAAATTCTATTGTGCTAAGGTAGTGGATGTAGACTTGGTTTAAAAGTTGATCCACTCTAAAATCATCGTGCAATATTGTCCTTTATTTTTTAGTATTAGCCAATTCATTCTGGAAGCAAATTTAATCGTTTTAGCAGTTTTCTGTTGATTGATTCGAGCCCAACACAAATCGAAAATATTAGTGACCGAAATGTAGCTTTTCAAACTTCAGTGATAAAAAATGGGTAAGCTACTTGAGTGACCACCCAACTATTGGGTCCATCCTATTTTGACCACTCAACTAAAAAAATTGAAAATTTGAACACCAACCGTTAAAATCTAATGGATGGGGTGACATGGCTGCTAAGGGAAATTTGTATAACTACAAATTTGGTCCCTCTTAATTACCTAAGATATCAATTTGATCCTAATTTTTATGCCAACATGTGTCGCCACCTTATTGAGTGAGGAAAATGAAATTAAAAAAACATGACGTGGGCAAGATTCAAACCCGAGTAAGGCATGGGAAAATGGCGTGCCTTAGCCACTACGTCAAGCACAAATTTGTGCTATAAAACACTAAATTTAATATATGTTTTATTTGTTTTGTTAATGCCATAAAAATGTAAATGAATGTGGAGTAAGAGGACTCCAACATGGCACACTTGAGACACATAAAAAACATTTAAACTACTATAAAAATATAATAATTAAATTAAAGTTGACAATATTTTATATATTTATATATATTAAAAATAAAAATTATATTAGAGTCAACTTTAATTTTGTTGTTAATCATATTTATTTCCTTTTTCATGTTATTAACTTTAATTTAATTATTATATTTTTATTTTAGCATAATTTAATTTAATAAAATATTAAAAATTATATTAAAAATTCATTTAACAAAATCAAACTTATCTTATAATTAAGGTTATATTCATGTTTGAATTCGATAAATTAATTTTTAATATAATTTTAAATTTTTTATTTTAAATTATGAATTAAATATTATTTAAATGTTGTTAAGTTTAATTTAATTATTACTCCTTCTGTCCTATAAAAATGTCTCTTATTGACTTTTTGAAAGTCAAAATTTTTAAACTTTGACTATTATTATATTGAATATTTTAAATAATTAATTTTTATAAAATATATATTTGAAAACTACTCGATTAGAGGTTTTTAAAAAATATTTTTTTCATATTTTTATCAATGATACATTTTAAATAATTATTAGTCAAAGTTGAAAAAAATTGACCAAAAAAGTCAATAAGAGACAAAAAATTGTGGGACGGAGGGAGTATATTTTTAAAGTGGTTTAAATGTTTTCTATGCATCTCAAGTGTGTCATGTTTGAGTTCCCTTACTCCACATTCATTTGCATTTTCATGGCATTAACAAAACAAATAAGACATAAATATTAAAGTTAGTGTTTCATAGCAAAATTTGTGCTTGGCACATTAGCTAAGACATGCCACTTACCCTGCCTTACTCGGTTTTAAATCCCGCCCAGGCCATTTTATCTTAATTTCATTTTCCTCATCCAATCAAGTGACATGTGTTACCACCTGATTCGAATAGGGAAATAAATTCATTAATAAAAATAAATAAAAAACGCAATCATTTAACTTTCTCACTCTCACATTTTCTCTGCAGCGGTTATCATTTTGGTTGAGAGTTTTTAAGTAGTTTTTAGTGTTTTCAAGCCAATGGTAGCGACTTTGGCCGTCTACCGACATTGATTTTTTTATTTGTTTCTTACTTTTGTTCCTTTCTTTGTTCTAATTTTTTGTTCTTCGTCGGCTGTTCTGGCATGTTCTTCATCTA
The DNA here is from genome assembly GCA_958450335.1 of Hibiscus tridactylites. NCBI lineage: Eukaryota > Viridiplantae > Streptophyta > Magnoliopsida > Malvales > Malvaceae > Hibiscus > Hibiscus tridactylites. The sequence goes on from OY288283.1 coordinate 15,322,315, forward strand.
CCGTTATGGCACGTTCTTTGTCTACCTCTATGACATGCTGGTATTGAAGAAGTTTACAACTTGATGCATGTTACAATTGAATCTTGCCGCACAACATTGTGTGGGTTGGTTGTTTGTGGAGTTAACCAAGATGTTTTCTCTCTTTTTGTTGGTTGGAGTAATTCAATAATATGTGCTCTTCCAGTGAGCACACCAAGATTTGACTATGGTGTTAGATTTGAAGAACATTGATGAAGATTTTATGAGAAGATTTGAGATTGCTATTCAAATTTGCATACTCTTTATTTTTTAACGTTTATTTTTTTTATTTGAGAGTATGCTTATTTGTGTATTTCTTCTCATTATTTTAATGAAATCTGGTGTTTGATTTAAAAATAATAATTAAATTCCACCAATAACGCGATGTCACGTGTTGGCACTTAATTGAGTGATTAATTTATTTAATTAGATTAAAATTAGAATCAAATTGATATGTTAGGTAACTAACATGGACAATATGTGTAGTTATATAAATTTCCATTAACAACCACGTCACCGTTCCGTTAGATTTTAACGGCTGGTGGTCAAAATAGGAACAATTAAATAGTTCTGTGGTTAAATTTATTTATTTTAGTTTAGTGGTCAAAATAAGACGGACACAATAGTTGAATAGTCACCAAAATAGTTTACCCTAAAAAATTACTATTTTCTTATAAAAGCCACTAATTTTTTTATTAAATCCATAGAAAAATCACAATTACAATGCATCCAAGAATAAGAATATTTGGATTAAACAACCCAAAAAATGCTTACAATCCAAAAACAAAGAAAAATGAAAACTTCTATGGAGATAAGCATATCAACAAAATTTAGCAGCCTCTTGAATCTCATTGTCTCTGTCGAAACGAGACGCATAAAGAAGGAGTGGTGCACGATCTAAGCTGTCAAGCAAAAAATACCACTACTCAGGACTGATTTCATCGACAAACAACCATCAACCGAGTGGGGATATAACTTTCCAAGTGACCACCGACAAAAACATAAATTAAAAACTAGCGCCGATTAAATCTCTGTACGAACAACAATCGATCGCTAAGGTATGCTGAAACATGCTACAAAGACAGATGAATCAAACCACAAAACAAAAACAAAGACATGTCAGAAGGACATATGAAAAAACGTGTCACAAGGATAGAGAAATAAATTCTTATTAAAATAAAAAACAAGAAAATTAATAGATCCGGTGGTTGACAATCAATACTAAAATTAATTGCCGACCACCTATTAAAGGGATTGATTAAAGTAGATAATGAGTTGAAAAAATTTTGGTAGTTGATAGCGGCTAGGGTTTGGAAAAATCCACCAAAATTACTCAATTTTTAATTGGCCATTTATATAATTTATCCTATAATTCATGACACGGCACATGGTTTCATTTATGACCTGCCTACTTGATTACCCATGCTTGGTTCAATTATTGTGTCTTTGGATGCAACAAAATTATATATATATATATATATATATATATATATATATATATATATATATATATATATATATATATATATATATAAAGATCTTGTGAAATATGAAAACCTTTTAATAAAATACTATTTGAACCATTTTGATGGTAAGAAATGGTTTGTTACTTATGGTGAAATGAATTTGAAGTCTTCGGTTCATCATTGTTATCATAAACATTTATTATTTGATGTGACATATGATCAATATAACGAATTAATTTCCACACTACTATAATTTTTTTAACCAAATTCGATCTCTCTTTATATATATATAAAGAGAACTAGAATGCTACCGAATTCTTAACTAATACAATCAAATTAAAGCTTGCTCGATGACTCTGTCGGAGGCGATAAGAACCGATGGCACAACTGGTCATCAAAAGTAGCACCCGATGGCCTTGACCGTGCTATCTGCTACTTGATTCTCCTCCAGAAGCACATGCACCACTTTAACCGTCCACTGCCGGTTCATCAACGATTAATTGTCGAGCACCAATCGACCAAGCAGTCAGCCCTTCGTAAATTTCCCATACTTCCGCTTTGAAGGCTGAACAAACCCCATTCCGTTTCGAGAAACCAATCACAATCTCCCCTCCCCATCCCGTACAACCCCTCCGCACCCATATATGTAATTTTGATGAGTGCTTCAAATTTGGTCTTTCTTGATTTAAAGACATCCATTCTATTAGAAACACATAAAAAATAAATAAAACATAGCCAAGCAATAAAATTTTATTATTATATTTATAATTTAATTTTACTTATTAATCCATCAAATCATCCTCTTCTCACTTTTTCTAAAAATTATTTATACATAAATTTTTTGAGTGGTATATAGTTATCTGTTTCTTTCAGTGATTTAAATTTGAAAAAATATATAAGTGGAATAATACTATAATAGAACGATAATTATTCGAGATTCACTAATTGATTGAGTGATCAAAGATATTCATCACTTTGTATGAGTTGAATATTAACATTTGTCTTGAAAATATAAATATTTTTCTATGTTTTTTTATAGTAAATATTTATCTACTTAATAAAAAAAGTAATTATTTAATGCATTATTAATGTAGAGTTATTTTTTTTACATGTGGGCTTCTAAAGTTGTCACATATTTTGTTTAAAGACCTTAAAGACTAACTATTAAATTCTAAACCAACTCTAAATTTTAAACCATACAACTTATTTTCAAACTTTAAACATTACCAAAAATACTAAATCTCTTAACCCTAAATCTTCCCTTTTAAACTCTAAGAATTAAAATTTCACTATATTTTTTTTCACCATCGACGCATAGGAATAGGATAATAGCCTTAAAAAATACTACACACATTTCAGGTTTTCCACTATTTTTTTAGTACGATCGACTTATTTTTCTATAAATAGTAAATAATTATAAGAATGGTATATAAACAAACACGCTCTGTTAAGATACTGCCCAGAACTGGAAATTAAACGGTAAAAAAGAAATAAAATACACTGTTGGGTTCTTAACTTGTCTCCCTCAATATCCAAGTATCCAACCCAATGGCTCCCAAATTCTAGGGCAAATTCCAATCCTCCATTCCCCAACCCAATTTCGTACCTTCTTTGTCTCCCATGTCTCGATTGTTCAATCGTTTCCTTTTATGCTTGTTTCTCTGTGTTTTAGGCTTAGGGTTTGGCTTTGATTCGGGTCAAGCCTTCAAAGTCCCCTTTAGGGTTAATGATGTTCTCCCGGCGCTTCCCCGCCAGATTTCTTGGCCGGTGTTGAACAGTATTCATTCCGCCGTTGACTTGTTGCCGGCCTTCGTCGGATCTGTGACCCCAAACAATGGATCAATTGACTGGAAAGGAGCTTGCTTTCACGGAAACGAGGCTCGTCTTGAGTTCACCGAGAGTGATCGCGACAATTCGGGATTGGGCGGTGGAGTTCTTCATCTCACGGTTCGTATCTTTGGCCTGTTGATGATCATTATGGCCGTTGTTATAATTGACGCTCTTTTTTTTACCACGAGTACAGTGGGTGACACGATATTTACTTGTTTTCATGTTATTAGTTGTCTGTTTACGGATGGCGTTTGAGTTTAATTACACTTAGTTGCAGTTGCTTTAGAGTATTAATCGAATCTCTTTCCTTTTTTCCCTTCCTATTTATAAGCTATGGAATTTATTTAATTTTAAGGTTATTCAATTATGTTTACTAGACTATGGTTGCCCCTATTTTAGTAAGCTTGAGCAACTTTAAGTATTATTCAGCTATGTTTAGTAGATCATGGTTACTGTTGCTTAATACGTTTTTATCAACTTTAAGTTGTTTACAGTAAGCTTGAAATTCTTTAATTTTCCTTGGTAGACTTCAAATCCCAAGTTTAAAATTTGGTTGGTATCTCTTCACATGAGTCTGGATTCGATGATGTTGATTATTGTTTTCCATACTATGGTTAGTTTTGGAGTGTTGATTATGTTTGAACTGTAAAAAATTTCTTTTACAGACATCTGAAGCACACAGCTGGACTTGTATGGATCTTTATGTCTTTGCAACACCTTATAGGGTTACATGGGATTACTACTTTAATGCTCGAGAGCACACATTGAAATTCGATTCTTGGGAAGAACCTGCTGAGTTGGAATACGTATGTTACTCAGTTTTGTCTATGAATCTCATTGAAAACATGCTTAATGCATGGAAATGGCATTCTGTTTCTTTCTTCTTTTTTGCAGGTAAAGCAGCATGGAATCTCTGTATTTCTAATGCCATCTGGAATGCTTGGCACGTTGCTTTCTTTAGTTGATGTATTGCCCCTGTTTTCAAATACTAACTGGGGTCAGAATGCCAACCTCGCTTTTTTGAAAACACACATGGGTGCTTCATTTGAAAAACGCCCTAAGCCATGGCGTGCAGTGATAAATCCAGAAGATGTGCATACTGGTGACTTTTTGGCAGTGTCGAAGATCCGTGGCCGTTGGGGTGGATTTGAGACATTAGAAAAATGGGTGACTGGAGCTTTTGCTGGTCATACTGCAGTTTGCTTGAAGGATGACATGGGTAATCTATGGGTTGCTGAATCAGGACATGAAAATGAAAAGGTATCCTATAAATAACAAGCGAATTGCAGATTGTGAGCAATATTTATTTATGTTATGTTCCGCTTCCTTTTCTCTTCATTACTCTTACTCGACCCCAAAAAATGAATTTAAAGGTGTTAAAATGCTCTCTAGGATTCAATAACTTTTGGTTTTAACTCCTTTTCTAACTGTATGATGTATTACCACCCTTTAACTATTATCAGGTTTTGACCACACTGTATCAAGTTGATTTCAACATTTTTGTGGTGCTCTGTCCCCTCCTATTGATTGGGATTTCTTCCTTATGCTGATTACCTGCATGAATTTTGCAGGGTGAAGAAATTATAGTGGTTATTCCATGGGATGAATGGTGGGAGCTGTCACTGAAGGACAGTTCTAACCCGCAAATAGCCTTGCTTCCTTTACATCCAGATATACGTGCAAAGTTCAACTCCACTGCAGCATGGGAGTATGCTCGGAGCATGTCAGGCAAGCCATATGGTTACCACAACATGATATTTAGTTGGATAGACACTGTAGCTGACAACTATCCACCACCTCTTGATGCTCACTTGGTAGGCATCTTCACTTATCATTCTTTGCATCCTGAGCATGCTCTGCTGCAGTTGTATTAAGGATGAGTTGCAGATAGTTTTACTGGCAAAACGTCAGGATACCGAGCTTGCTAAATGTAACTTGTTTTGCAAGTTCTAACTAGATTTTTGATTGCAGGTCATTTCTGTCATGTCTATGTGGACTAGAGTGCAGCCAGCATATGCTGCAAATATGTGGAATGAAGCGTTAAATAAGCGGTTAGGAACTGAGGTATTCTGCTTATTCTTCTGTTACTTTTATAAATCTATACCCCTTACTTTATGAGTTAATTAGATAATTTTGGACTTTTACCAATGTAGAATATGGAAAGATACAAGTTAATTAGATAATTTGTCTCGGTGGTGTTGCAGGATTTGGATTTGTACGGGATATTAGAGGAGACTGAAAAGCGTGGCATAACCTTTGATCAATTGCTCACCATCCCGGAGCAAGATGAATGGGTATACAGTGATGGAAAGTCAACAACATGTGTTTCCTTTATCCTTGAGATGTATAAGGAGGCCGGGGTCTTTGGTCGTATTTCTAACTCGATTCAAGTCACTGAATTCACCGTAAGTATCAGCATATTACTATAATTTTTTTTCAATTTTAATATTGTTTTAACTCAATCTTTATAGGATAACTTGAGTTTTCATTGACAGATCCGTGATGCTTACATGCTTAAGATATTCGAGAACAACCAAACACGCCTGCCTAGTTGGTGCAACAACGGGGATGGCCGTCTTCCATTCTGTCAGATTCTGGGTGAGTATTGGATGGAATTGCCATTATACAACACCTTAGAGCCATATGCCAATATGAATGAAAACTGCCCATCCTTACCTCCCATTTATGATAGGCCCACAAGATGTTAGAAGTTTGATAGCAATCTGTTTGTTGTCTTATCATGTCTGTATTAAATGCAAAGACGCCTCTCTTGAAAACTCCTTCCTACAACTGTACCTGCACTATATATAATGCTTCCACTCAATTTTTATAAATACTATTTGTGGTATTATTAAGTCGGGTCAAATTGAATACAAGTCATTTTAGGTTGATTTGATATTTTGACTCGAGTCGCGTGCAGGTCAATTTTAGGTTGAGTTCATTTCAAGTCAGGTCAAAACGGTTCGGGTCCGAATTAGTTAGTTGACGGGTTAATTCGAGCTCGGGTGGATTTCAGGTCGGGTTAATTCGAGTTTTGAATTCGTATTAAGTTTGAGTTCGGTACAAATAGTCGATAGAGTTTGGGTTGGGTCATTTCGAGTGAATTATTTAACGTTTTTCACGATCACGAATCAAATAAAAAATAAATATTAGGGACTAAAATGAATAAAAATATCATCATATTTAAAATATTAGACAAAATTATAATTAAAAATAAATAAGGGTCAATTTTGGCTAAAAATAAAATATTAGGCATATTAAAAATGTTGGACTAAATTATAAAAATATAAAATAAATATGGGTTAATTTTGGTTAAAATAAAATTTTAGGGATTAACATAAATAAAAATAAGATCATATTAAAAATATTAGACTAAATTACAAAAAAATAAATTATAATTAATTTGGACTAAAAATTATATTTTAGGTACTAGAATAAAGAAAAATATTATTGGACTAAATTACAAAAAAATATAAATAAATATGAGATAATTTTGACTAAAAATTAAATTGTACGGACTAGAATAAATAAAAATATCATTGGACTAAATTAGAAAAAATAGAAATATATATGAGTCAATTTTAGCTAAAAATAAAATTTTGGGACTAGAATAAACAAAAATATCATTATATTAAAATATAATCATATGGTCAATTAATTTCTCACATTATAATATAATAAATTTATAATTTCTCAAATAGTTCATTTTCCTCTTGAAAATCATTAAATCATAAATTTTCTCAATTACAGGTCATATACATATCAAGCCAGGTTAATATCAGTTTATGTCAACAACAAATCAGGTTTAAAACAGGTTGTGTCAATTAACAGGTCGAATTCAAAACAAGTCGGGTAAAATCAGATCTTAGGTTGTTTCAGTCCGGTTATATCGATTATTTGCCAAGTTAGTCTCAAGTTTGAGTTCGTATCAGTCAGGTTCCGTTACTACAATATCAGGTCCAACTCAAGTTCGAGTCAACAACAGTCAGTTACAGATCGGTTTCGGATCATCACTTCCTTGGGTCAAAATAAGTTTTAACTCGAACAGATTTAAGTCAAATTTTAAGATCGAATCAGCTTTTTACATCCATTTGTACTAGTCAAATCAATATTGTCTGTGTACTCATTCATGGTTAGATTTAGAGGTATCTATGGACTGGTTGGGTTGATGCTTGCTCGGTTCCTAAAAACGTCCATGCCCGGAGTTGCAATTGAGGTTGAACTCGTAACAAGGGCAAGAAAAAAATGGACTATAACTTTCAATTTAGTTCCAAAGCCTGAATTTCTCCAAGCCCTATAGCTTAAAATTTAATTGATTATTAATATTCGGTTTAATAAACGTGTGATTATATCATTTTGGATCCCTAAACAAATTATCATTTGAAAAACTCGACTTCATGAGGAGGAAAGGGAGGAGTGGAGTAGCCTTCAAAATAGACTTTCAAAAGACTTACGATACAATAGATTGGGAGTTTCTATTCATAGTTTTAAAAAAATGTGGTTTCGGAAAGAAGTGGCGGAATTGGATTAAAAAATGTGTCTCAACAGCAACAATTGCGGTGTTGGTGAATGGTTCGCCAACGGAGGCTTTTTCCATCTCTAGAGGCATTCGACAAGGATGTTCTTTATCTCCTTTGCTCTTCAACCTTGTTGGTGAAGCATTGAGCTTATCCATCAAAAAAGCGGCGAATTTTGGCCTCTTTTCAGGCTTTTCGATAGGAGTGAAAGACGGGGAAACCAGATAACTCATCTGTAATTCGCAGAAGACTTACTGATCTTTTGTGGTGGTGAAGAAAGGCAAGTGCGTAACGTTAAAAGAGTCCTAAGAGTCTTTGAGCTTGCCTTCGGATTAAAACTTAATTTGAAGAAATGCAAGATGTTTGGCATTAATCTGCGGCAAGAGGATTTAGATGGTTGGGCTAAAAATATTGGATGCTCGACAAGCTCGCTGCCTACAGAATACCTTGGATTATCACTTGGGGTTAGGAAGAATAATATAGCGATGTGGGAGCCGGTGTTGAAAAAATTTCATAGATGGTTGGAGGGATGGAAAACGAAGCTGCTATCTATAGGGGGCAGAGTGGTTCTCATTAAATCGATTTTATCAAGTCTGTCTATTTATTTCATGTCTTTGTTCAGACTACCATCTTCAGTCGAATGCCGACTTAACAGTCTCATAGCCAAGTTTCTTTGGGGTGGGGATGCTGATAAGAAATACGTGCATTGACTTGATTGGAAGAAAGTCTGCGCTCCGAAATCTCAGGGAGGTCTAGGGATAAATAATATTTCAATCATGAATAGAGCCTTGCTCGGGAAGTGGTACTGGAGGTACGACAACGAATCAGATAGCTATTGGCGAAGATTCATGGAATGTTTAAATCCGAAACAACACAGCAAATCGGTGCTTTCTGCTCAAAATCCGAAAAATGTCTCATGGATTTGGGCGGACATTATGAACTCAGTTCAGAGGGAGGATGCGTTAGAGAGATGTTTGCGGAAAAATATGGTGTTGCAGGTAAGGAATGGGCAGCGAATCAACTTTTGGTCAGACATATGGCTGGAGGGTCGAGCTCTTAGGGAAGTATATCCTAGGATCTACACAGTTGCTATAAACAAAGTTGGTTGTGTCGCGAAATTTGGTCGTAAAGGCGAGTCTAGCTTGGAATGGTGCATTTTATTAAAAAGACTTTTATTTGATTGGGAAATTCCTCAATGGGATAATCTTATGGCTAAATTAAACAATTTCAGGGGAAGTCTTGCAAAGGAGGATTGGGTCAAGTGGAACGGTTTTGGGGATGGATGCTTCTCCACGAAGTCAGTCAGGAAAATGCTTAATATCAACAAACTGAAGAATCTGCTTTAGGATAAACTGGTTTGGGTCGGTATAGCACCTTCCTAGGTGGAAATTTTCATGTGGCGAGCGTTATGGGGGAGGATACCTGTCAGACCCGAATTGGAGAAAAGAAGAATTTGTTCGAATAACATTTCTGCTTGCCCGATTTGCAAGGAAAGTTCGTAAACAGTCAGCCATCTTTTTATTCACTGTCGTATGGTTTGGTTGGTATGGATGTACTTTTGTAATCTGATAGGTGTGTCAGTGGTGCTCCCAAATAATTTGGAGGCATTAGTGGAAATGTGGGGTAACATTTGCTTTGGGGCCAATGGAAATTGGTGGATAGTGGTACCATTTGCAGTGCTTTGGACGGTTTGTTTTTTGCACAATGACATTGTCTTCAATAAGAAGATTATGGACGGTTCGCAGCTTCTTTTCCTGACAAGATTCAGGTTAGCCTGGTGGATCAAAAAGCAAAGGTACGAATGTTGCAATTTCAATTGATTCCCTTATGACAGACACGAGGTTGGCCAACAAGTTGTGGAAGACTAAGATTAAAAAACAATGTGTTCCCAAGTGGGTTCCTCCTCCTTTGGGTTTCATGAAAATGAACGTTGATGGCGCCATAGCGGCAGATAAGACCGGTTGCGGTATAGGAGGGATATTGAGGGATCACATAGCGGGGAGGCAGTTTGAATTTTCGGAAGCGATAGAGTATTATCCTTTTGCTATTGCAGTGCTTCTTTCTTTGAACAGAGGAATTGATCTGGTCTTGACGTCTACCAGTGTCAACAGTTGCAGATTAATAGTGGAGTTAGACTGCGAGTTGACGGCAGATTGGGTTGCTGGCAGGAAGTCTGCGCCAGTTGCTTGGGGCCCGACTGTTGACAAAATTAAGGGATTGATTTTGGGAAGAGGGTGTGTTGTTTGTTTGATCCCTAATTATTGCAATATGGTGGCTGACCGTTTGGCCAAAGATGGGATAGGTTAGTGGTAATTCTTTCGGGATGGTGGTTTGTTCGTTTGATCCCTAATTGTTGCAATATGTTGTAATTCTTTCGGGATTGCCCCCTCAAGACTGCTCGTGGTCATTGTTGTGTAACCTTCTATTTATATGAAATAAATTTGAAGGCACTCTTTTCCCCCTACCTAGGTTTAGAAGGGGTTTTTTAATGAGGCCCGATTCTCTTTCAAAAAAAAAAACTCGTTTAATTTAGTTCTTTAACTTTTAGATATAACGCTTTGGTCACTTAAACGTTAATTTAATTACAGAGGCTAATTGTGCATATAACATTTAGTGTGATTTATTTTTCACGTTTGATTGACTAAAATGTTTGCGCCTAAAAATTAGGTGATTATTTAAATAGTTTATCTTATTACTCTGGGTAAACTATACCAATGACCATCAAACTATAGGGTTGGTGTTGATTTGACCATTGTATTTTTAATTGTGTCAAATATATCAATTAACTATTTAAATGGTTCCAATTAAGCCACTCGCCGTTAAAAAAAGTTGACGGAACTGTTAAAAAATTGGTATAATTACACATTTGGTCCTCTATATTTATACAATATATCAATTTAGTCCTAATTTTAATCTAATAAAATAAATTAATTATATTGTATAAATGTAGAGGACCAAATGTGTAATTATACCAATTTTTTTAACAGTTTCGTCAACTTTTTTTTAACGGCGAGTAGCTTAATTGGAACTATTTAAATAGTTAAGTGGTATATTTGACACAATTAAAAATATAATGGTCAAATCAACACCAACTCTATTGTTTAATGATCATTGGTATAGTTTACCCTATTACTTTTATAGATATAATGACTAAAAGCCTTTAATATTTGTCATATTTTTATTTGCGTCTTTAATGTTTTCCTTGGAAATTTAAAGTTTCATTTTTTCTTCAAATAAACTCTTTTTGAAAGTCAATTAATAATTAATAATTTTGTTGATGTGTCATGACAACGTTAAGAATGTAATAATGGGTGAACAAAGTAAACTCGATTTGAAAAAAAATAAATCTTTTGACGTGAAAAAAAAAATTTGAGTTAACTTTACTCAAATTATAATTTCATAAACTCGACTCATAAAATTTTCAAATAAAATTTGAGTTATATAAATGAGACTTGAATAACTTGAAAATTTTGTAATTAGTGGATCGATTTTCAAGTTTGAGTCAAGTTCTTCTATTTTGTCTAATATATAAAAAATGAAAAAATATGTATGCATATCATATATGGTTATAAAATGCCTTTTGAATTAGAAGCAATTAGTATATAACAATATAAATATTTAAAAATAAGAAACTCAAACAACTTGACTCGACTCGAAAAATTCTAATAAATTTTTGAGTTATAAAATAAGACTCGTCAACTTGATTAACCCGACTCGATTGAATACTCACCCCTAATTGTATTTGAAAAATAATAAAACATTGATGGTTTTCTATCATGCCTTTTTCACTTTTTGACTCATAATTTTATTTTGAAATGAGAGTTCATTTTATAGTGTTATTTGTAAACTAAAATAAATGTATTACAAAAGTATAGCTTATAAATTATATTCAAATGTTCTTTTGATTTTATTTATTTCGATAACATATATTTTATTTTTAAATATCACTACATTAATTTTCAAAAAAAAATATCACTACATTAACTTATAATTGATTAGCATATAAAATGCTACACATGATTTAGAACAAATAAATCACACACAAAACGAGTGAAAATATGAATCTACAAATAACTTTGTTTGTTGTTAGAGAAAGAAATTTTGATATTGTAGTAGCCCGATTTCGTCCAGGCCTAATACTCAAATAAAAACCTAAACTCAATTACCAAAACCCTCAAGTCCAAATTAAAACTCAACCCACGACCTAAACTATAATTTTGACTAACCTTAACCCCAACTAGAAACCCTAGCCGCCAAGCCACTGATCACTATGATGCCGTCACCACCGCCTGCGGCTGCGACTTAACTCCAACCAATCTGTTGCCACCTTTAACCAACCCTAACTCTAATCCAAAAACCATGAATCTAAACCCCAAATCAACCCACCCTAAACCAAAAACCATCCAACTACCCTAAACCGGCCATAATCATCACCCTAAGACTAATCCCATCAACCACTACAAACTCACCCACTCTAAACTTGCAAAAACCACTCTGTTGACAAAGCTCGGAAGATTCGAAGCATTAAATAGACATGCAACGACGAACGAGGCTCCCTTCCTCTATTATATTGAGGGCCATTTGTAACCAACAGAGGGAGGAGAGATTTTAGAATTTTTAGATCGATAAAGAGAGAAAATTAACAAAAAAAACATAAAAAAATAAACCGAAAAAGAGAAAAGTAAAAAGAGGGTAAGAATTTGAAAGGTTTTTTTTATAAGATTCTAGGTTGAGTTTTTAGAGAAAACTAAGTTTCAATCATGGTTCTGGGGGGCTGAAATCGAACCATTTGAAAGTTTTTTTTGTACGTTTTTAGAATCAGCCGATCTTAACGTGTGACAAGTTGATCGTCATTTGACCGATAATTTTCATCTAACATGATTATATTTAGATCAAATTAAAACATTGAAGGTTGTTTGCTCCAAAAATAAGGGGTCAAATGACAAAACATGCAAACGTTGTGAATTTTTTTTTTTCATTTTGCCTTTTTTAAAAATATATTATATTTTTAAAATGAGTAATCTTCACCGGTGGTCCCTTTCGTTTAGGGTGTGTTCTATTTTGGTCACCAGAATTCAAAAAAGATTATTCTGGTCACTTACGTTTAGAATCGTTTCTATTTTGGTCCCTTGACCGTTAGTCTCCGTTACTTAAAAAAATTAGTTTCTAATTTAACCCCCAAACTTTTAAAATTTTATTTTTCACCATCTTTCCCAATGAGAAATCTAAAAAATTAAAAATAACCTAGAACTAAGCTTGTAATTTAGAAGCATAATACTAAGCTGAAACATAATACTTTTAAGAAACAAAACACTGTTTTCACAAAAAGAATGATAAAAAAATGATGGAAGAAGTTGAGCTAGAAGAAGGAGAGGCTTGCTCTTATAATAACAATAACGATGACTGTCGTGCCATTACAGACACCAAAAATGATCTATCTTCTCTCTCTTACATAGTAAGAAATTGGTCATCTCGAGTCTCGACTGTAAGTCTGGGATTTCATACGTATATGAGGAGAATAAGATTTTAGCTCATTGGTTAGCTTGTAGAAGATTAGCTGCTATTGTTCACTGAGAACCATACATATGCTGATCTTTCTCGATGTCTTAATACTTGTTTGATGCTTGTTTTTAGTGTCTTTTCATGTGTTTATGATCTCTTGGTGATATTTTGCTTTGTTATGTTTTTGAAGGATGAGAAAATTCAGAATGTTCTTGGACATCTTCAAAAGGATTTTGAAGGTGGAGTTTCTGCAGAGAATCTGGGGTAGTAAAAAAGAGGAATCATAGTTCTTATGAGGTCAAGAATCATCATTGTGTTCTTAATTTCAAGTTGATGATTTTTGGATTTTTTTTCCATTGTCACAGGACGAAGTTTGGTGGATATGGGTCATTCTTACCTACTTATACACGTTCTCCCGGTTGGCCTCCTCTGAAAGGTCCTCCAAAAGTTTAGAGCTGTTGATCGCCCCAAAAAATGACATTGGAGGTGGTGTTTTTCTCAAATTGTCTCCAAAAGTTTGGCGAAATAGAGAATGTACATGATCTTCAATCAATGAGAAGAACCAAGAGAGCGAGAAAGAGAGAATCTGTCTTTTTGTTATAATAAAAATTTGGATTCTTCTGTTATTATTTTTAATTTTTAAATTTCTTATTGAGGAAGATGGTGAAAAATAAAATTTTGAAAGTTTGGGGGTTAAATTAAAAATTATTTTTTTAAGTAACGGAGTCTAACGGTCAAGTGACCAAAATAGAAACGATTCTAAACGTAAGTGACTAGAATAATATTTTTTGAATTTTGGTGACCAAAATAAAACACACCTAAACGAAAGGGACCGTTGGTAAAGATTACCCTTTTAAAATATATGTTAAAACTGAACACATGTAACCGTAAGAGCCCACCCTTTAAGCCATACTAAACTTTTGTTCGTTAGAGGGTGACCCAATAAGTGCATTATACAAAAAAGATTTAGTTTTATTTAATTTATGCTCTTTAAATTTAGTATCATTTGTTTATTTTTTAGCAATAAAATATGTAACTAGATATTATGCGAATATGAATTATTTTTCTACAAAATAAAGGCATGTAACCAAATACCATGCTGATATGATTTTTTTTTTGCAAATTAAAGAATGAGACTAGAAAGCATGTTCGGGTAGAACTTATTTTCTTGTTCAAAACATGTTCGGCTAGGACCTACTTTTTGTTCAAAGCGTGTAGGTAAAAAGCATGATGTGTATGATTGTTTTTATTCGAATAAAGCATGCAGATTCTATACCTCTTGATTTTTACTATTTTGTAATAAATTATTGATTATTTTATATGCACTAACTCATTTTATTTTGCATTTGCATCGCATTAACATCTCATCTTCTATACATTTTGTGTTTTGCAAAATATCATATTACATCATCAATTCTTGGTCAAGGTTTTAACTCACAGAGAGTTTCAATCTCAATATTTACGGGGCATACAAATCAACCAATTTAGCACTGATTATTGAGAAGTGGAATAGGGAAAGTGAATGGTGCGTAAGATACAACATCGTATCTTGTTCTTGAATGAAGGAAATGTGAAACGATATCATTTCTTTTATTCTTTATTAAAAAAAGTAAAACATCGAATACAAATGTAAACGGAAAACTTTATTATTGAAGTAAACTAAGATACAAAGACCTTATATAGGTACAAAGAAACAAGAACCTAACACCTAACAAACTAACTGCTGCCAACTAATACCCTCTAATAGCCCCCTCAATTTGGAGCATATATGTTATGTATGCCCAACTTGAAAATGAGATTTTGAAAAATAGAAGGGTTTAGAGGTTTAGTAAAGCAATCCGCAAGTTGATTATGTGTAGAAACAGGAAGTATTCTGATCAAAGATGCTGCAACTTCTTATGAACAATGTGACAATCGATCTCTATGTGCTTTGTACGCTCATGTTGAATTGGGTTTTCTGCAATTTTAATAGCAGATAGATTATCACAAAAGATATTTGCAGGTTGTAAAGTAAAATGCATCAGAGAGCAAGTAAATGAGTCATTGAATTTCACAAGTGACTGAAGCCAATGCACGGTATTCAGCTTCACTTGAGGACCTTGAAATTGTCTGATGTTTCTTAGATTTTCAGGAAATCAGAGCAATGACTAGAAAAACACAAAATCTTGTAGTGGACTTTCTTGAATCAGGGCATGATGCCCAATCTGAGTCAGAGAAAACATTAATCTATATAGGGTTGTTAACAGGAAAAAAGAGCCATTGACCAACAGTTCCTTTAAAGTATCTAAGAATTCTATGTAAAGCAGATAAGTGAACATCAGTAGGAGCTGATATGTATTGGGAAAGTTGTTGAACAGCATAAGCAAGATCAGGTCTGGTATTAGTTAGATAAAGAAGCTTCCTTATGATTTTCCTATATAGGGTAATATCCTCTGGAGGTGTACCAGTAAATTTAGAAAGTTTATTCCTAGGAACCATAGGTGTAGGAACAGGTTTGCAGTTTATAAAACTTGTTTCTTCTAACAATTCAATAGCATATTTTCTTTGACAAAGATTAACACCTTTAGAAGATCTAGCCACTTCAAAACCTAAGAAATACTTTAAATCTCCCAAGTCTTTGATTCGACAAGTATCATGCAATTTTTTTTAATTTTATTAATTTAGTGTCATCAGGACTGGCTAAGACTATATCATCTACATATACAGCCAAAGCAAGAAAAGAAGAACCATTTTCTTTAGTAAACAGAGAAGAATATGCTGAAGATTTTTTAAATCCTTGTTCAAGCAAAACAGCGGTCAACCTCTCATTCCACTGTCTGCTAGCCTGCCTTAGACCATATAGACTCTTGTTTAGTTTACAAACCAACTTAGGATTTGAAGGAGAAAAACCAAGAGGAGAAATCATATAGACTTCTTCATTAAGAAAACCATGTAAAAAACATTGTTTATGTCCAGTTGTTGTAAAAACCAATTCTTGGATGCAGCAATAGCAATTAATGTCCTGACAGTGGTTAATTTCGCAACTGGACTGAAAGTAGTAAGAAAATCCACCCCATTCTGCTGAGTATACCCTTTTGCTACTAACCTAGCCTTATAGCGTTTTAAAGTTCCATCTGACTTGAGTTTTGTTTTATAAACCCACTTACAACCTGTGGTTTGTTTGTCAGGAGGGAGTTCTACTAAAGTTCATGTATTATTATTTTCTAAAGTAGAAATTTCCTCTTCCATGACTGTCTTCCATTCCTTATGCATAACAACTTCTTTATAATTCTTTGGTTCTTTCAGAATAGTAACATTATTTATATATCCTAAGTGATTAGCAGAAATATGTTTATAAGAGATAACACTAGCAAGAGAATGAGGTGTTCTTTGAACTAAATTGTTTTTAGAAACCTGTTTTGAAAAAGATACTTGATAATCACTGTATTTTTATGGTAATTTAAAAATCTTAGATGATCTTGTATTTTTAGTATGTGTAGATACATCAGGCAGAACAAAAGTATCAGCAGAAGTATCAGCATCAGGCATAACAGAAGTATCAGCAGAAGGTTCATGAGTAATATTCTGATTTTCCTCAACAATATCAAAATTATTTGAAAAATCAGAATTCATTCTATTAGTAGCAGAACCATCGACAGATTCATGATTATCAATAGAATTTTGAGACAAAGGAGACAAATCATGAACATCATTAGATATCAGTATCAACAGAGGTATCATTATGAGTATGATTTGAAAAATCTTGAAATATCTTGTTTTCATAATTTGGCAAAACAATGTTTTCCATAGTCTGAATAGAATTATTCTGAAAAGGAAAAGTGTTTTCAAAAAAATTTAACATCCCTAGATACAAAAAAATTCTTAGTATCGAGATTAAAAAGTCTATAACCCTTCATGGCTTTAGGATATCCAACAAACATGCACCTAGTAGTTCTAGGATGAAACTTAGTAGCAGCTTTAGAAAGAACACTAGCATGGGCTAAACAACCAAAAACCTTGAGATTATCAATTAAAGGTTTAGAACCAAACAAAACTTCAAATGGGGATTTCTGTGTTAAAACATGAGTAGGTGTTATATTTATAAGGTAGATAGCATGAACAACACAGTCAAGCCAAAAATTCAGGGGCAAAGAAGCATGAATTCTTAATGACCTAGCTACCATAAGGATATGTTTATGCTTTCTTTCTACCACACTGTTCTGTTGAGGTGTGTAACTACATGAATTTTGATGCAATATACCAGTTGATCTATAAAACTCTAGCATCTCAAATTCCTTAGCATTATCTGTTCTAATGCATTTAGGAGTTTTAGAAAAATGAGTTTTAACCATAGAACAAAAATTAACTATGTGATTGTTAACCTCGGACTTAAACTGCATAGGAAAGACCCAGGTGAATCTACTTTTGTCATCAACTATGGTGAGAAAGTAAGAAAAACCATGAATAGACTTAATAGGGAAAGGCCCCCAGACATCCATATGAAGAAGATCAAAAACATCACTACTCACAAAGATACTAATATGAAAAGCTAATCTTTTCTGTTTAGCTAGATGGCAAACATCACAATTAGATAGCACCCCCACTAGGTATATCACTATATAAAACAGTAAAAGAATTCATTCTCCCTTGAGAGAGGTGTCCTAATCTAGCATGCCATTGAACAAATGAAAGCTTAGAAGTTATAGAAGAACATACAGTATGAGCCTTGCTGGGATCATCCACATCAAGAAAATACAGGTCATTAGCTTGCTTAGCTAAACCAATCATCCTCCATTGGATGATATCCTGTATAACACAAAAACCAGCATTAAAAATTATAGAAATGTTATCATTTTTAGCTAACTGAGAAACAGAGATTAAGTTGAATCCAAAATCAGGTATATAAAAAATATTATGAAAAATTAAAAAATTGTTTAGTTTAACAGTACCAATATGTGTAACATGTACCAAATGATTATTTGGTAACCTTACAAATTTGTCAGAAATTTCTTTAAAATCAAGAAAGCAGTTTAAACTATTAACAATGTGATCAGTGGCCCCTGAATCTAAAATTCAGGGGGGTCAAATTTGCACTAACAGATGAGCTAGTAGAAAAAATAGAAGGAATCATACCTGAATTACCTGATTCCAAAACAACATGTTCTTGGGAATCAACATAAGATAAGACCATATTCACAGTGGAATCTTTGACAAATTGACCAGTAAAACTACCAACTCTAATTTTGTCATTGATCATACTTAAAATAGTTTCATACTGCTTTTTAGTAAACCGAATAGGATGATCATCTCTTGGACTATCTTTAGCCAAAATACCAGAATCAAGAAAATCAGCACTAGCAGCAACTTGATTAGTCCTATTGTGACTAAAGCTTTTGGCCTTATAGCTTGGTGGATAACCATGCTTCTTATAACACTTGTCTATACTATGCCCATACATCCCACAATAGGTACACAAAGGTTTCTTACTACCAGGAAAATTTATTTTAGAAGCAACATACTGTTCTTGTCTAGAATTATAACCTTCCAAATTTTTAGCCATAAAAGCACTGGACTCAACAAAAACAACAAAATTGAGAGACCTTTCTTGTTGAACAACTATAGAAAAACCTCGTTTATTTTAGGCAATGATTTCATCATCAAGATCTAAGAATTTTGCACAGAAAAATTATCGTTCAGGCCACGCAAGAAACGAATAAGGAAATCTTGCTTCCTATATTCTAAAGCATAACAATCACATGCCATCAAAGGTCGCAAATTACAAATTTCATCCCAAAGCGTTTTCAACTAAGTATGAAAAGTGGTGATAGACAAGGTACCTTGTTGAAGGGAATAGAAATCTTGGAGTAAATTCGAGATTCGCAAGACATCACCTTGGTTAAATCGATCAAACAGATCCGTCCAGAGTTCTGAAGCGCTATCAATCCATATGACACTCTGCGCAATCTCTGGGCTTAGGGCACGCTGAATCCAGGATAGCACAAGGTTGTTACATTTCGTCCAGGCATCAAATCGTGGAGCATCTGACCGAGGCTGCGAAATCGAACCGTCGACAAACCCTAATTTGTTCTTCGAGATAAGACTCATCTTCATAGACCGCGCCCATGGATGATAATTGGAGCCGTTCAACAACGACGACGTAAGAACTAACGCCGGATTCTCACCGGGATGGATGTAATAAGGATCGGTGGGATCGTCATTCTTGAAACCCCTTGATCCTTCAAGAGCGGAAGAAACTTCTCTCGAATCTGATACTATATTGAGATGTGAAATTGGGAAAGTGAATGGTGCGTGAGATACGACACCGTATCTTGTTCTTGAATGAAGGAAATGTGAAATGATATCGTTTCTTTTATTCTTTATTAAA
Organism: Hibiscus tridactylites; assembly: GCA_958450335.1. Lineage (NCBI taxonomy): Eukaryota > Viridiplantae > Streptophyta > Magnoliopsida > Malvales > Malvaceae > Hibiscus > Hibiscus tridactylites. The sequence goes on from OY288283.1 coordinate 15,342,012, forward strand.
GAAGCAAAACATCGAATACAAATGTAAACTAAAAACTTTATTATTGAAGTAAACTAAGATACAAAGACCTTATATAGGTACAAAGAAACAAGAACCTAACACCTAACAAACTAACTGCTGCCAACTAATACCCTTTAATACTGATTTTACACTAGAAGCAAAGCTAAAGAAATGATTGGCTCGTAAGGAGATATTGATTTCTTTTTGTTAGACATATTTATAGTTTAAACCTCTTTTTGAGGAATGCTCGAAACCAATTCTTTGCTCAAATTTAAGAGTAAAAAGGATCTTTTGTAAATGGCATATGTCCATTTGTTTTGATTTCAATAAAAGAAATATTTCTTATACATCATGTTATGAATATATTCGTCAATTAGGTCCTTGTATATCAATTGCGCGAGCGACATTAATTTTAATCCAAAGATTGATTTCGAGCATCCTATGGGTAGAAAAAATTAGAAACTGCAAAAAGGAGGAAAATACGACTTACATTCCATTTTACTTTGGCCTTTAGAAAAAAAAGGTAGAAAGTTGTCATGTTTGCTTAAGTAATTGCTACAAGCCACACATGGGGGCATTGCAAGGCACTAGGAAGAATGACGCGAGTCGTCCTTAAAAAGGGAGAGAAAAATTGACACTCCGATGTTTGGGTTTGCCTGAAGGTATTCCTAAATAAAAGTGTAAAAAACTTTGGAGGCACACGGATGAAGCAATAGGTCAAATAAAGTAGCAATGCTCCATCTAAATACAAAATAGCTTAAACTTCATGATTGATTATGATATTTTCAAATCATAAAAATGCTGATTCGTGTTTTTGTTGTATGCTCCATCATTTATCTCGAGATAAAAGATTGTGATGAATCAAATTCTCTTAAACATGGCACTCCAATGTTTGGGTTTGTTAAAAGACATTCCTATATAAGAGTGTCGAAAGAAAAATAAAAATCTCTAGGGCACTTTGCTATAGTAAAAATTTCATGAGTAATAACAATACTTTCAAATAATGAAAATACTGAGTAACTCAGGTTTTGTTATGTGCTCCATCATTTATCTCGAGACAAAAGACTGTGATGGATTGAATTCTCTTAAACATTGCACTCTAATATTTGAGTTTGCTAAAAGACATTCCTAGATAAAAGTGTGGAAAGAAAAATAAAAATCTATAGGGCACTCTGCTGAATCAAAAGCTTAACGAGTGATTACGATATTTTTAAATCATGACAATACTGAGTAACTCAAAATTTTGTTGTATGCTCTGTCAATTATCTCGAGTCAAAAGGTATTATGATGAATTAAAATCCCCAAAAAGAGCAAGGAAAATGAAATGATTTAAAAAGAAATCTTTGAAGTAAATTAAAAGACCAAGTGTGGCTTGGAGTTGATTAAATAGCAAATTATTCTAAAATGTACTTCATATCTTATGTTATCGATTCAATTTTCGAGGTCTTCTAGACATAGCATGCTTGGGACAATCATTAACAAGTCGTTTCAATGGCGCTTTTACACTTGATATTCAAGGCATCTAATTTAACTTGATACTTTTATTATGAAAAGAGTAAATACAATTTTTTTTTAAATATCTTTCATTGAAATGAGAACAAGTAGACTTACATTCCTAAGGATACAAAGGATTTTTTTGCATTATTCTATAAAAGAAATATGATGTGTAAAGGTCTTAAAGCATGTATTTTTGTTGACATATGAACTCGTGATAGAAGAAGACGTCACTGAACATGTTATCAAGGGGATGCTCATGCATCAAAACCTGTTGCAAAGACTCGTGATAACCTTCTAGTCCACCATACTGATGAAATAGTGTTCTGTGGTTGGAATTTGAGTGAACCATGAATGAGTGACTCATCATTACAAAAAAGAGACGTAAAACCAATATAAAAAGGATGTGGACCATAGACCAAAGGATATAGAATTTGCAATTCTAAGTCCAAGCCTTTCCATGGTTAGATTAAACAGATAAGGCGACAGAGGGTCACCCTTGGCGAATACCCCTACGAGGCCAAAATTGTCGACTGAGTTCCACATTTAGTTAGACTTGCATCGAGGAAAAGGTGTTGCAGTGCATCATGACACACGAAAGGTTAGGTGGGAAACCAACGTCCGAGAGGGTATTAGTAATGAAAACCCAATGTAGCCAATCAAAGGCTTTCTACAAGTCAACTTTTAAGGCCATCCAACTGGTTGAACCCTTCTTAGAATGGACGACCTCATGGTTGATGATTATATGTTTCGAAATACTCCTCTCTTTAATGGAACTCGTTTGATGAGGACCAATTAAAGATTGCATGATATGTTGGAGGCGATGAACCACGATCTTGGTGATTAACTTGTAAAGGATAAAGTACAAGCTAATTGGGCGAAAGTCAACAAAAGTTTCCGGGCTTTGGATTTTCGGCATAAGCACTCAAACAGTGCGATTAAGCTTCGGACTAAGATCAACTCCAATAAAGAAATCTTTATTCATCGAACAAACCAAGGGACCAACGATCTCCCAATTCTTTTGGCAAAATTGGGTGTGCAAGTCGTCAACTCCCGGGGATTTACGTGGTGCCATAGAGAAGAGAGCGTCATTGCATTCAAAGAGTTGAGGAAAGAAATTGGCCGCTTCATTTCTTAAAGCCTAAAGGAAATCGTATCCATACACCATTCACCATTGGCGTCTTTAAGCATAGAAATTGTATTGAGACGTCTATTACCCAAGGCTATAGAGTGGAAGATCTTAGTGCTTCTGTCCCTAAAATTGATCCAATCTGTTAGGCTTTGTATTATGGATCTGCCAGTAGAGCTTGGGCCAAGTATTTGTGGGCCATCTAATTATTGTTGAAGAGATGGTTGTTGTTCTCTTGTTTGTCTAACTAATTTGGTTAAGCCCGTTGGCTGAGTCCAACGGATCGGTTAAGCAATAACCGTTTTTTGTTAGACTCGGATTGGGCTATATTAAAGAGAAGGGTGACCCGACCCAGGCTTCCAACTTTCGAAGCCCACATTTCTTATTTTCTTTTTTTCCAGATCTTTTCCAGTTTTTCCCTTTTCTGTTTTTAGGGTTTCGTTCACTGTTCATCATGGTATCATTCACCGTCTGATCCCGGTGCCGCCGCTCCGCCATCTGTCGCTGCTCTGGCAATCTTTCTTTGGTGCTTTTCCGCCGTCGGATCTTCTCCAATTTTTTCTTTGGTTCATGATGGTGCGCGTTGCTGATGTCTCGTCTGGAGATGAAGCGGACTCGTCGGTGCGATCCGGTGGACGTTTCTTCGCGAATAAACGGATCAACATCCTCTTAGACGAGTCGAACTTCCTGGTTTGGAAGCAACAGGTGTTGCTCACAGTGCGTAGCCACTGTCTCGAAGGCTTTCTCACGGGTTCCCGGAAAGCTCCTCCAGCCAAGGTTCGTCAACCTGATGGCTCTGAGTGTGAGAATGATGAGTATGAAGACTTTCTTGCACAAGATAGTGCGTTGTTGTCTTGGATTCTGTCCACCATGAGCCCTCACCTTCTTACGAACTTTGTCGGAGCTACATCAACGGCAGAGATCTGGTCCCTCGTCCTTGAGTCATTTAGCAGTCAGTCCACTACGACGATTATGAGCCTTCACTTTCGACTTCGAACGGTGTGTAAAGGTGATCTTACCATGTGGCAGTACATCTCTCGAATCAAGAAGATTTGTGACGCTCTTGCATCGCGTGGCAGCCCGGTGTCCAAGGTGGAACATGTAGCAACCATCTTGGGTGGTCTTCCGGCTGAGTACAAGCCGTTTGTGGCTGTTATCACGGCCAGTCGTGATGTGTTGTCCCTTGAAAAAGTCATGACTATTTTAGTCGATGCTGAAGCCCAGCAAGGTCTGTTCTAATTATGAACAAGGGACTCTTATGAGTGCTAACATTGTAGCGTTGAATTCGTCTGCTTCGGCTGGTGCTACGAATGTTGGTGGTGGTGGTTCTGGTCAGCGTCCGTATAGGCAGAGTGCACCTACTGGTGGTGGTGGTTCTGGTCGTGGATATGGTCGTGATAGAAATCGGTTTCAGTGTCAACTGTGTGGGAAGATGGGGCACTTAGTGGATAGGTGCTACCGTCGGTTTGATCAGAGTTTTGCAGGGGTGTCGGCTAGTCTGTATCGATCTGATCCTTCTCATGCAGTCAATGTGTGTTCTCTGAATAAAAATCTGGTTAAGTCCGCCTCTGCGTCTGGTACTGGTTCTGCATCTCCATCGTGTCCTCAATGTGTTCATGTGACTACTTCTCATGGCTCTGGCAGTTCTGGAGGTCAGTGGTTTGTGGACACTGGAGCCACTCACCACGTCACAGCTGAAGCTTCGAATGTTCATCAGAGTGCTGACTTCTCTGGCCCAGGTAAATTGTTAGTTGGTGATGGTAAGGGGTTAGCCATTCGTAAAATTGGTTCTACTTCTTTATATACTGCTTCACGAGAATTGTTATTACATGATTTATTGTTAGTGCCACAGATTACTAAGAATCTCGTTTCGGTGTCAAAGTGTGCTAAGGACAACGGCGTGTTCTTTAAGTTTCATGCTGACCGCTGCATTGTTCGAGATGAGGGTACTGGTGCAGAGTTGCTGTGTGGTGGTGAGAATGATGGTTTGTATGCTTTCAATACTTGTGTTCCGTCTGTGAACAATGTTCAGTCTAGCATTCGTGTCTGTAAACAAAAAGAAGTTGATGTCTGGCATCGTAGGTTGAGGCATCCTGCTCATACTATTCTTACTAAGGTCTTACATGGTTGTAATATGACTGTTGATTCAAGTGTGAATAAAGATTTTGTTTGTTTTGCCTGTCGAAGTGGTAAAAGTCACAAATTGCCATTCTCTGATTTTGTCACTACTTATTTCGAGCCTTTTAAGCTTGTCTTTACAGATTTGTGGGGTCCTGCTTACCCAAAGTCAGATGGTTTTGTGTATTATATAGCTTTTGTAGATGCTTGTACAGACATACGTGGCTCTATTTGTTACAAACTAAGTCTCAGGCAGTTCAAGCTTACAAACAGTTTGCAAGCTTGGTTCGCACTCAGTTTGGTGCAGAAATCAGAGAAGTACATAGTGATTGGGGGGAGAATATCGATCTCTGTCCACATTGCTTACTGAATTAGGTGTGAAGCATCATCTTACGTGTCCTCACACGTCGGAACAAAACGGTGTGGTTGAACGCAAGCACCGACGCCTTGTAGAGATGGCTCTTACCCTTCTAAGTCAAGCATCGTTGTCTGTTGAGTTTTGGTCCCATGATGTCATCACATCAGTTCACCTTATCAATCGTCTGCCTACACGTGTCCTTGGTAACATTAGCCCCTATGAAAAATATTTTTGATGCACTCCTGACTATGCTTTTCTTCGTGTATTTGGTTGTGTTTGCTTCCCTCTCCTTAGACCCTTCCATAAGCACAAGCTTGAGTTTCGATATGAACCCTGCACATTCTTAGGTTATAGCATGCAACATAAAGGCTATAAGTGCCTTACTTCACAAGGGAAAATTATAGAGTCGAGACATGTGATTTTTGATGAAGTTGTCTTTCCATTTGCAGGCACTTTAAAGGGTGTTGACTTATCACGTTCTACTGCAGCAACAACTAAAGGGTCTTATTTTGTTATTGTGCCCAAACCAGTAAAATCCACTCCTTTTGCCTATTCTAATTCTGGTGCTTCTCCTGCAGCTGAACATGGTCATGCTAGGTCCAGCACATCAACTCAAGGTGTGCCTAATGGTGATGGTGTGACTCCAAGGTCAGTGCATTTGAATAATGCTTCAGGTCAATGTGATACTGCTTGTAATCAAGACCATGTACATGTTTCCTCTTCTCGTACGAATCTTGGTCAGTCTAATACTATTGATGAGATCTCTGTTCCCACTGAGTCTGGTATTGCTGTTGATGAGACTTGTGTGCCTCTCGGCTCTGGTAATATTGTTGATGAACCTGCTTTAAATGTTGATTCTGATCATGCTGATAATGAACCTACTTTCCATGTTGATTCTGGTCATACTGTTAATGAACATGTCTTACATGTTGATTCTGGTCATGCTATCAATGACTCTGTGTTACCTGTTGATTCTGGTCATATTGTTAATGGACCTGCTTTACATGTTGAATCTGGTAATACTGTTAGTGAAGCTGATTTGCATTTTGATGTTGTTGAATCTGATTTGCACTTTGGTTTTGATAATACTAATGTTGGATCTGGTTTGCCTTTTGACTCTGATTGTGTTGCTGCTGAGTCTGATTTGCCAAGTTCCTATGGTTTAAGTGTTCATCCTATGATAACTAGGAGTGAGCTAGGCATCTTTAAACCTAAAATTTACACAGCTAGTCTTACATCTACTGTTATTCCGGATACTATTAAACAAGCTTTGCAAATTCCAGCTTGGAAGGAAGCTGTGTTGGCAGAATATAATGCCTTGATGGCAAATGCCATGTGGAAACTTGTGCCTTTACCTGAAGGTCGTAAAACAATTGGATGCAAGTGGCTTTTTGCGTCAAATATAATTCAGACGGCTCAGTCTCTCGATACAAAGCACGCCTGGTCGCCAAAGGTTTTTCTCAAGTTCCGGGGCAAGACTTTGGTGATACATTCAGCCCCGTAGTTCGATTCTTCACCCTAAACATTCTGCTTTTAGTTGCAGTCTCTAGGAAGTGGAAATTGCGTCAAGTTGATGTAAACAACGCATTTCTTAATGGAGGGTTGGAAGAACAAGTGTTTATGCAACAACCACCTGGATTTGTTGAACAAGCTGCTGATGGATCAAATTTGGTTTGCCTTCTTCAAAAGGCCTTGCACGGATTGCGACAAGCTCTTCGCAATTGGTACACAAAATTGAGAGGTTGCCTTCTCTCTCTCGGGTTCAAAGAGTCCACTGTCGACACTTCATTGTTTATATGCAGTTGTGATTTTTTGTTACATACGTTCTATTGTATGTAGATGATATTATCATCATTGGATCATCCGAAGATGTTGTTGAAAGGGTTATCCAGGAGCTTCATCAAAAGTTTTCTCTCAAGGACTTAGGTGAGCTCACTTTCTTTCTTGGTATTACTGCTTTGAAGATAGGTGATTCTTTGTTGCTTAGTCAGAAAAAAATTGTTCTAGAGCTACTGGCTAAAGCTAAGATGTGCCAAGCAAAACCTTCACCTACACCAATGTTATCAGCCACCAAATTGACCCAAGATGTCGGTAGTCCCTTATCCGATCCCTATGTCTATCATAGCATTGTTGGTGCATTGTTGTATGTCTGTCATACACGGCCTGACATTGCGTTTAGTGTGAACTGTGTTGCTCAATTCATGCACAAGCCATGTGAGGGACACCGTGATGCAATGAAGCAAAGTCTTTGATATTTAGTTGGCACAATTGACTATGGTCTTCTGTTCACTCCATCTGATTTGGGTGTAAGGAATATAGTGGCTTTTTCTGATGCTGATTGGGGTAATGGGTCTGATGATCGAAGGTTAACAACGAGTTATTGTGTGTATGTTGACAATTGTTTGGTTATGTGGAGTTCTAAGAAACAAAAATTTGTTTCGAGGTCGACATCCGAAGCTGAGTATAGAAGTGTTGTTGATGCTGTTTTTGAAATCATGTGGGTAGGCACAGTGTTGCGAGATATGAGAATATGTTCTTCGTCAATTCCAGTAGTGTGGTGTGACAATACGAGCGTGGTTGCTATGTCCGCTAATCCTGTTTTTCATTCTCGTTCTAAGCATGTTGAACTTGATGTTCACTTCGTTCGTGAGAAAGTTGCCGATCATAAGGTTCAAGTCAATTATGTTCCGGCTAAACATCAAGCAGCTGATGGGTTAACAAAACCTCTATCTAAAGCTTATTTTCAATCGTTTCGGTGTAAAATGAGTGCTCACTCTTTTGCAGATCAGTGAAATTGGTTTGGAACAAAGAAGGAAGCAAGGGGAATGTTAGGCTTTGTATTATGGATCTGCCAGTAGAGCTTGGGCCAAGTATTTGTGGGCCATCTGATTATTGTTGAAGAGATGGTTGTTGTTCTCTTGTTTGTCTAACTAATTTGGTTAAGCCCGTTGGCTGAGTCTAACGGATCAATTAAGCAATAATCGTTTTCTGTTAGACTCGAATTGGGCTATATTAAAGAGAAGGGTGACCCGACCCAGACTTCTAACTTTCGAAGCCCACTTTTCTTATTTTCTTTTCTTTTCAGATTTTTTCTAGTTTTCCCCTTTTCTGTTTTTAGGGTTTGTTCATGTTCATCACAATCTGATCGTGACTTTTGCTTCCAAAGAAGCTCCTCCTGGTCCATGATACATTCAAGTTATTGTTGGAGCTTCAGTTCAAGCTTAACCATGTTTTCAGTACGTTGTTGATCAAGACATTTTTGGACCCCACGAAGACACACCATGCATGTATTTTTCCTCTTACCGAGAATGCCAAAGACATTACTATTCCAAATTTCCAATGCTTTAGAGATGTTAGGAATTGATTTCGAGATGGGTAACCAAGGATTCCAGTGATCACGAACAAGCCGATCGAAATCGGGATGGAGGGAATAGCTAGACAGGTATCGGAAAGGGCTACACCATGGGAGATCATTCATGCCATTGGGAGAGAGGGCAATAGAGGAGTTAAGGATGCTCATATTGCTCCATCTTGTATGAGTTTGATTTCCGGTACGAGAATATAATCTCTCTATTTAATAATAAAAAAAAACCAACACTAAGAACACATTATACAAATAAAAAATGAAACCATTAATCAATAAAACCCAATGATCAGACATGAACATGTATGTTCTTGCAGTAGAAACTACAACCAAAACCCTAAACCAAGTACAGGGAGCGAACCCAACACAAACAAAAGAGAATGAAAAGAAGACTTGATGCCCATGACACGATTTGTACGAAAATTTACATATAAAACAACAATGATTTTGCACATGTTATTTCTTGGTAGTTTTGGTGTACTTTTGTTTGATCCAGTTAAAACCCGCAGCAGCTCCTACTTTAGCTTTCTTCATCCCTGTTATTGCTGCCGATTTGGTTTTGCCCACACTGGCTTCAACCTTCTTTGAATACTTAGCCTTAGCCCCTCCAGCGCCGGTCTTTTTAGGTTCGGTCGGGTAGGGGTCTGGTCCGTTGTCCCATTGATCAGCCCATGTGGTTCCATACGACCCGATCGGCTCCATTTCTTAAGCTTTGGTTAAAGGATAAAAGAGGAAAAAGAGAAAAAGGGAATAGGATAGAATAAGCAACACAATGTTTAGCCAAGGGAAAATACCTATGCTTCTACTAATTGATGCTTTTTATTGTGCTTTTTTTGCCAAATAAAAACATAAGTGTTTTAATAATTAAATAAGGAACTTTGCGTCAAAAGTGACGATTCCAAGACTTGTAAATTTTATATTTCCTAATGTTTTTTTTTCCGTGTAAAACATGGTCATGCGGGCAAGGGTCGCTATATTATATTACACCCATTTTTTGAATAATGAAATTGTGTACTTTGAATTAGAATTATTAGAATAATATCAAGGATTGGGTGTAATGACAATGCACATTGCTCTCTTAATGAGAGAATTTAAATTTGAGTCTTGGAGAAGACATTTTTAAGAGTGAGAGTCACGAATCCCAAACATTAAATATAAAATAAACATGTACTATACTAAAAAAATTATTAGAACAATATAATATTCTTTTAATATAATCGTAGATTAATTTAGATCAAGTACCATTCATCCCGTTTCACCAACTATTAGTTGATAATATATCTTTTATTTCATATGATTAGATTTAAGCTTAATGAAAAGTCTAGAAGAAATAACATTCTAGAACAATCAATTCAAAGGAAGGCAACCTATCGTGAAAATAGTTTGCTAGCCTTTTTCCAAAACGAAAAAAGCAAATAAATTTAGTAATTTTGGAAATAATACCAAATATCTAAAAGCACATGTTTAATAAACACCAAAAAGTATATAAAAATACACTATAGTACATTTAAATATTAATTGCATGATAAAATTAATATATATATATATGTGTGTGGAATATATTTAGTTTAAAATTTAAATAATTTATAATATAAATGTATACATATATAATTTAGACGAGAAAAAAAAAGAAATAAACAAATTATTATATATTTATATTTAAAAAAACAGAAGATGTTAGTTGGGTTGATTACTAAATTGCTAAGGTGTGGAGGCTGCTTTAGGTGGACAACGTAGCTTAGGGTGGCGGCGGAAGAAATGAAATGTGGTTGTTATTCAAATCCTCAGTGTAGATCGACGGCCCTCCCTAACACATGGTTGATCTTGACCAACGACTTTTCCCTTTTTCTAGATTTGTTTTTTATTTCTAGAAACTACTAGGATGTTTACTATAAATGATGTTAATGGGTGTTTTTTTAAGGTAAAGTACACATATGGTAACTAAACTTTGGTAAAAAAACAAAACGGTAATTAAATTTTTAAAAATCACAAAACAACAATTAAATTTTAGATTTTGTTACAAAATGGTAACTCCACCGTTAGAACTCATTAACCCCTTAACGGTAGGCTGACTGTGCCTGCCACATCCCACATCTATTTTCACCTCATTAAAATCATTTCCACGTAATATTAATAAAAATAATAAAAAATAAAATAAAAATTTCTTATCTTCTTCGCTGCTCACTTTAACTCTCTTTCTCCCTTCACTCCATTCCTCTTCCATTTTAGTTTCAAATCCAAGAAAATATGTCCACATTTTCGTCAAAAAATCCCATTGAGTTTTTGCATAAGCTTTTACTCAAGGGTTGATAGATCTGAAGAACTATTTAATTTTCGAGTTGGAGCGGATCCGTGAGTTGAAGAATTGAATCAATCCAAATATTTTTTTTACGTTAGATCTGGGTTCAAACCTTTACCTAAAAAAACGTTTCTAGTAATAAATGACATTTGCCCCTAATTTCAGCAAAAATTTGAAGAGATTAAACACCTAAGAGAATGAAAATTCACCAGTTGCTAATTTGGTGAAAAATTATTCTAGAATGTTAAATAAATTGATGAAACATAAGTGAGTATATTTTCAATTCTTCGATGGTTCTCTTCATGATTACTATGAATAATCAAGAGCCCAAATGAATCTGGACATTATAAAATAAAGAACGATGAAGAACTAGCCACTGAGTTTTTGGGTAACTTTAATGGTGAATTCGAATTTAGAAAACAGAGAGGGATTGTTTGACATGTTTTTGGACACAAATTTTCTGATAGTTTTGATCACGTTGTCGGTTCTTCTCGACAAATGATGGGCGATTTTCGACCATTTGTAACACAAGAAAATCCTCTGTAAATCGTTTAAAGAAAAAAAATTTATTAAGAACTGATAATTTTGTGAGAATTAAGGTATTAAAACATTTTATTCATTGTTTTTTTTTAACGAGAGTGAAGCTCAAGAATCAATAGTTGCTTTTCAAGAGTGGTATTCCCACGTCTAATATCAAGACATAAGATAATTAAACCATCTCAACCTGTAATTTTTTCTGGTTCTCGTCAAACCTGTAATTTTATAGAATATAAGATTTTTTTTGGATAAAATTGTTGTTGTTGCTTTTATAATAAAAAGAAATTGAAGTTTGAGTTCTTTTTTGATTTGCAGGCATTGCTGAAGTTGATGAGGTGAGCAAGGTGTCCCAATGCAATAAGAAATGAGAATGGGTGACGGAGCAACAATTGAACAGATGATGTGTTTTTCAGGGTAGGGAGAAGAACCAATGTAGGAGATGAAGTTGACGGGGCAGAAGTGGTGACTTGGATCAGCACAGTCAGCCTGACGTTAAGAATTAACGGGTTTTAACGGTGGAGTTACCGTTTTGTTTCAAAAATATAAAGTTTAATTGCCATTTTGTGATTTTTGAAAGTTTGGTTACCGTTTTGTTTTTTTTTTACCAAAGTTCAGTGATCGTCTGTGTACTTTACCCTTTTTTTATTTAGGGAAAACTACACCGGTGGTCCCCAAACTATTACCATTCTCCTATTTTGGTCCCCAAACTATGTTTTTCGGCAAAATCGTCCCTTCTGTTACATAGTTCTCCTATTTTGGTCCCCCGACGTTAAATAGCTAACGGTTTTGCTGACGTGGCATTTTTTAAATATTTTTAATCATTTCTCTCCCCTCTTAAAAAATGCAACGTTAGCAAAACCGTTAGCTATTTAACGCCGAGGACCAAAACAGGAGAACTATGTAACAGAAGGGACGATTTTGCCGAAAAACATAGTTTGGGGACCAAAATAGGAAAATAGTAATAGTTTGGGGACCACTAGTGTAGTTTTCCCTTTTATTTAAACTACCATGTGCTTTTTTTACCGTCTAGTTATAAAAGTTTACGTTTTGTACACTAATATTTTTAAATTGTTAAATTTTGATCTTTTATTTATTAACTTGATACATCAGCTCTTTAAAATTCTTACCACATATATAGGGGCGGAACTAGAAATGAATGTCGGGAAGGGCCGAAATATTTTAATTTAATAAAAATACAACGCTTAATTATAAAATAAGTGCTCAAATTATGTCTCTCTTTTTTTGAAATATGTGTCTAAAGTATTTTTGGTTGAAATAGGTGCCTAAAGTTTTATTTTTGTTGAAATAGGTGCCAAAGTAGGTGCCTCAGTTGACTTTAAAACAAGCCAAAATGAAACTTTAGGTACATATTTCAGCTAAAAAATACTTTAGGCACCTATTTTAGTCAAAAATGAAACTTTAGACTCTTATTTCATACAAAAAATACTTTAGGCACCTATTGCAAAAAAAAAAGACATAGTTTGAACACTTATTTTGTAGTTAAGCCAAAATAGAATAACTTATTAGAAATTTAAACTCAAAATTCAGAATGCAATGTCTATTTTTTCTAATATTTAAATCTATAAGGATAGGAGCCGACTATTAAGGGAAGCACCATGAGGGATTGCTCAGGGGGCCCTAAAACTTAAGTAATTTTATTTTTTTAATTGAGGACAGAGGAGAGCTAAGTTCTGTGAGCATCCGATATGGTATGGCTGAATTAAAGTGTAGATTTGTCAAAGTTGATTTGTTATCTCGAGAAAGTTGCATATAGGTGAAGGATTTCCATCAACCGAGATGCTTCGGAGGTTGAGTTCTTCATAAACACAAGAAGATCATTTGCATAGAGTAGATGATTAACGTGAGGCCCATTTTCAACTAGCACTGATGCCCTTAAAGCGACAAGCGATTTTCTCAACTTTGAGAGTGGCCAAGAGACACTGTATATAAATAAGAAAAAGAAAAGACGGCATAGGGTCCCCTTGTCACAAGCCCCTATGAGGGAAGAAATTAATGGTTAATGAACCATTTACACGAGCCGAAATGATATCGATGAAACACAAGACATGATTATGTCTACTCATGCATGATTGAAACACATCTTTAGCATGACGTTGCATAGAAAGGGTCACTCAACCCTATCAAAGGCCTTCTCTATGTTCAGTTTGAGTGCAACTCTTTTGTTAGGGCCATTCTTTGAAGAATGAAGGTAGTGAATAAGTTCGTGGGTCATCAAGATGTTATCCGAAATCATCCTCCCATTGAAAAAAGTGGCTTGGTTGTCGTTGATGTAATAGGAAATAATGGGCTTCATGTAGTTCATTAACACCTTTGACACGATCTTGTATATGACAGTGCACAGACTAATTGGCCTTAATTGTTTCATATTGCTTGGTGTTGCGACCTTGGGGATGAGGGCAATAACAATTTTGTTAACCATGGACAAATCAACACGTCTAGTGAGGAGGTCCTTACAGAGGTTGATAGTGTCTTATCCGATGGTGTCCCAGTGCTGGCGATAAAAACTCTCAAGGAAGCCAACGATTCTTGGGGCCTTCCTTGGATTGATGTCTTGAAACACATGAATAATCTCATCAATAGTAAATGGTGCTTGTAATTTCTCATTCATTTTAGATGTAACAGTAGGAATGTTATTATCCAATAAAATGGAACAAGTAGAGGGATTAGAGGATGCAAACAGAGCTTGAAAATAGTCTACGACGACTTGCATAACATCTTCCATCTTCTCTTGCCAACATCCGTAAGCGTCATAAAGGCCATTTATATGATTTTTCTTTTTTTCTTCTAGAGGCCCTTGCATGAAAGTAGGTTGTGTTTCGGTCTCCCTAAGGAAGCCAAGAGACACGTGATCGTTGGGCCCAAAATGTTTCATCCTTTTCCAAGGCTTTTTCGTGGCAGCCAAGAAGTTTTCCATCTACATGTTCGTGAGATGTCTTGAGAGGCTAGAGTTAATAAAAGACAAAAGATCATTGATACGCTTTTGAGAAGAAGAGTGCTCGTCTTTCTACCAACTTTTAAGAGCCCCATCCACTACAGTAAGCTTGTCTATAGCCTTGCCATGAGTATGCAACCAAGTTGTGTGAACCTTTGTAATGTAGGCTTCTTCAGATTTCCAGCAGGAGTCATATTTAAAATAATCATCACGAGATCGAACCTTTACGCTAGGCTTGATCCAGGAAGTATCCATCATTAGATAGTAGTGGTCAGATTTGTTGGTGTCCTATTAGCAACAACACATGGAGTTATAAATGTCCATACAACTGAAGAGACAACCAAGGGAAGAATGCCTCTCCTCAACCCTACACCATCTTCCTCACTTCTCCAACCAAAATATTGTCTACGGCTTTCTGCCCAAGTCTACCCGGGTGAACCGCTTGGAATCGCCATCAACTATCGTGGTCCTCTTCTTCACCTCCCTTGTTCAGTGTCTACTACTTTTAGGAATCAACGACTTCAAACTTGAAAGCCACAATTAAGTATTTTTTGAACTATTGAGACGAAGAAAGAAGTACATGCATTATAAATCCCGTATGTATCAAGGTTTAATTATGTTTTAGGTCATTATTAATTTATAATTAAGAACTAGTCCCCAACTTTTTGGGTCTAGTTTCCTTGTTGGTCTATGTTAGTTTTAAATTTAGTTATATTAAATCATAATTTTTTGTTAAATGTTTATTAGGTCTTTGTCAGTCTTGAAATTGTATAAACTAACTCCAAATCTTATTTTATTTTTATTTAAATAATTTTTAAGTTCTTATTAATTTTGAATTAGG
This sequence comes from Hibiscus tridactylites, assembly GCA_958450335.1. Lineage (NCBI taxonomy): Eukaryota > Viridiplantae > Streptophyta > Magnoliopsida > Malvales > Malvaceae > Hibiscus > Hibiscus tridactylites. The sequence goes on from OY288283.1 coordinate 15,357,105, forward strand.
TGTTTGTTGTGTGTAAATAAGGTTATCACAATTGAGTGCAAGTATACACGACATAAGTAATATAATGATACGAAGTATCGAATATCGTCTCCACATGGACTGGAAATACTTCTATCTTTAAAAAGCCTGCAGAAGGAAAGAGATGAATTTAATAGAGAGTTTTGAGTAATCTTGAAAGTAAACTAGAATAGATAAAGGAATCAGATTGAGAAAATAGGTTGGTATTGATTTGCTCAATAGTGCAGGTGTTGCACTGTTCAGAAGACTTTCTGTTGTGTCTGTCGTCGAGCTTGTCGCGGCAGCGGTCTGTTAATGTCGCGGTAGTGAACAATAACTCTGTACTTCAAGTTCAGCAAGAATCCCTGTTGTGACTCGTCCTATCCCTATGTCCAAGTTCTGTCGATGAATACGTCTTGGATGATACCTCTCGGCGTGAATCGAAGGATGAACACCGATGTTTGTGGATTCTTCCTTAGCTGCTTAACCTCGTACCTATCCCTAAGCCAAGATGGTTTAACCATAAACTAGAAAAGTCGTATTTACTACCTTCGTATACATAACTCTCCCGATATTAAGTAAATAGATAACCTCACAATGATCTCCTGAAACTCTTATGAGATATGAAAACTAGAGTAAATAAACTTGAAGTTTTATTGAATTGAACATAAAATCCTAAGAAACAATTTAACCCTTACAACTACTTTACAAGATCAACCCTTAGCCCTGAGGAAGTTTAGAACATGATGGAGAAAGAGAATGACTAGGGTTTGTGATGGAAGACGGCTAGGAACTAGGTAATCCTTCTCTAGGTCGAATTACAAGCATATATATATAGGCCTTGGGTACAAGTTTTCTTAATGGCCAAGAATACTAGTTCGAATTAAAGTACAATTCAATTAAAGACTAAATATCTGAGTAGACTTCCTTTAATTCGTCCTATTTTCTTGCTTTGACTTTCTCCTCAAACTTTGGGCAATGCCTTCTTTGTGCTTCTGGACTCCAAAAATAATGAAAGTAGTCTCTAAAAATTAGGCTTGAAAACCTCTATAAGTCGAACTCCATTTTGTATTTTTCCATCTCTTCTTCTTCACTGTCGCCACCTCTGTCACAGCAGATGTCACGACAGCAAGTATAAGGTAGTTTGCTTCGACCCTTTTGCTCCAGCTTTGCAGTCATCTACTGTTCTTCTGCTGCCCTGGATGCTGCCACGACAATACCTGCAAGAATTAATCGAAATCAACAGCATTTGTGCAATAATTATTCATTTGTGATGTTTATGCAAAATCTATCCTAAAATGCAACTAAACATGCTTGAGTGCATCAATAATATGGGTAAATGAGGGTTAAAATATAGAACTTTTATGCACTCAACAGTGTTTGATCCTAATGTTTTGTCTTAAGTCTATTCTTATATAGACATAAGTATATTTTGCACTAAACTTAAGTGACAAGTGTTTTTTGTACCAAACAAAATAAAATTACTATATGATTTTTTTTCAAAACCAAAGTACCAACCATATAATGAAAGAATAATATTAAACTAAATATCTAACCTTAAAAAAATTGTTTTAGGGTTAGAGATTTAGTTTATATGTTTAGTTTGTAAGGTTCTGAATTTATGAGTTATGGTTAGAATTTAGGATTTAATATTAAAGTTTTAAGATTTTACGATTAAAATTTAAATTTAAAATAATTAATATATGAGTTTTTTTCCGATATTCAACGTGCATTTTGATGGGAAGACTCTAACTTGAAGAGGAAGATGAGTAGAGTTTGATGGGAATTGGTTTGTAGGCCAAAGAGGTACGGTGGTTTGAGGGTGGTGAATCCACGTAATATTAATTTGGCACTCCTTGCGAAATGGTCATGACGTTATGTTATGGATCACTCTTCCCTGTGGTGGTCTTTAATTGCAGCAAAGTATGGTGAAAACACTCTCTTTTGAAGGTTCAATCATATGTCACGAAGGAATATGTCAACTATATGGCATAATATTTTTGTTGTACAAGGGGATGACAAGGTGAAACTTTTTATGTCTAATGCTCAGTTCAAATGGGTTGTGGGGAGGGATTCGAAAGTGTTGTATTGGTTAGATTGTTGGTATTCGGACGAACCATTAAATGTGTTGTTCCCTCGGCTGTATGGTATGGCTTTAAATAAGGAGGCTCTAGTTGGTGAAGTCTCTTGCAATGGATCTTTGCATCTCTTGGAATGGCCTGGCCTTTTTAGGTGGCCCCTTAGATCTTTTGAGCTACAGATGCTTGGGGAGCTTTGCGCGTTGGTAGGGGATGTGGTCCTTCATAGTAGGGTGGAGGAAAGGCTAATTTGGAAACCTTCACATTCGGGTGCATTTTCCGTAATTATGTTATCTAAGCTGATGTCTTTGTTGGGGGTAGAGGATAATATGAAAGTGTTTTAGATTTGACAATTTGATGTCCCTCCCAAGGTTCATTGTTTCTTTTGGTTTATATTGCTTCACAGTCTTCCGACTTTGGCTATGATTCAGTCGCGAGGTATTCCCTTGGGAGAGGTCGTGAATCAATGTTGAAGGTGTGCAGCAGGTGAGTGTAACGCCTCGAAAATAGGCTTAGAAGTTTTGATGGTTCAGTCATGTCAGGTTCGCTTTGGTTTGATCGGGTTAAACGGTTAAGTACATTTTAGGTGAATAAATATTTTTGAAATGAAATTTCAAAATGATATATTTGGTTTAAGCTTTTAAAAATGTTTAATTATTTTATTAATCATTTTGGTAATTGAATCAAAAGTTAATTTAATCAATTTAAATGACATTTTGGATTTAGTGACCAAAATGTAATAATTGCAAAAATATTTTTAAGTGACTAAATTGTAAAAGGGCCAATACTAAAAATCCTTAGAGAGCTATAATTTATAAATGTCTTAGTTGGGTTTACCACCATAATTTACAAAAGGTTTCGATGGTTAATTGTTTTCTCAAGAGCATTTTCTCATTTTTCATAATTTTTCAAGATTCTCCCTCAAGATTTTCTCTCATTTTCTCATCACTTTCTTTCAACTAAATTTTAGAAATTTTTTTAGTTTTCAGTTGGAAATATATCATTTTATTTCTCTTTTTTTACTTTACAAAACCTTGAAATAATTCCAATTTTCATTTTCTTCAACAAAAAAAGTTACGTCAAATTTGGTGGAAGTGCTTCAATGGTGATTTTCTACTTCTCTCTTAAATCTAAGGTTCTTTATTGATATTCCCTAGTAATTGGCTCTTGTTTGATGTTTAATAACTTAAATTTGCAACTTGATTCAAGAAAATAATATTAATTGATGATTTTGGTGTTTTGTCTAAATTCTTGATTTACAAGATGATTCATGGTGATTTCTATTGGGTTAACTTACATTTTAGTTGTATAAACATAATGTGAAATGAGGTTTTTGATATCAATCCCGAAAATATTTAATTGCTTAATTTCTAAGGTAGTTTAAGGTTGATTTTGGGGTTGTTTTGCTTGATTCATGATTGCTTGGGGTATAAGGATGTTTTAAATATGTTATTGGATGTTCTTTGATGAAGTTAAGATGATAGGATCATAGGTTTTTGGTTGATGATTGTTTGGTTGTTGTTAGAGGTAGTTTTCGATGTTTTCGGATAGGTTTCAAATGTATTTTTGTTGAGGTTGGAGGGGATGGTTTGTGGTTGTGGTTTGGATGCATTATTCCTCTGGTTTTGTGTCGTGAAAATAGGGGAGAATCAAGCGGATCCTACCTCGTAGATATTGGATCCTTTTGGAAGCTTAGAACGTAACGACAAGCGAGGTGTTGTGTATCGGTGAGTGTAGAAGTATTTTGGCAGTCTAAAAGGTTTGAATTATGAAGTTGGGAGTTTAGTTTAGGCCTAGCAACCTTACCTAAGCTCGAAAGTAAGTTTTCCCTATTTCACTTTTTGAATAACGTTTTGTTATGAAGCATGATTTATATATTTTGATTTGAAAGCATGAGCTGAAATACTTATTGTTTTTATGCATCATTAAATGTTATGTAATGATAAATTAATCATGAACATGCTTAAGAGCATTGATAAAGGTTTCCTAAAAGGAATGTTTAAGTTGACATGGACAATGTTATTTGCATATGAAATTGGTTTGTTAAATGCATTTGGAAAACAGTAAGTGAAGGTGTTTTAAAGATTATATTGGCTATGCGACACTAAAAAGGTATTTGTTGGGTTTTAAGGTGCTCGATTCCTTCAACCGTTCTTGTTCGCCAAGTGGTGGAGAAGTGGAATTTTGGGTGGATGTGGTGTGGAAGCTTAAAAGATAATTGACACAATGATTTATAGTGGTTCAACCTTCTAACCAAGGTCTACATCCACTACCTTAGCTTCCCACTAAAGATTTCCAATCAATCCACTATTGATTCGTCCCCTTTTCTAGGCTTAGGAGGAAACCCTTATACACCGATCAAGCTTTCTACCCAAAGCCTTGATCAAACCCCCTTTACAAGAGAAAAGATAAGCAAACACAAATCCCTCTAATAGGTGTTTGTTTGCACAATTTAGCTCTCACCCAAAACCTAAAACACTTGAGCAAATTTAACAATTTTGGCTCACTAGTGTTTGTCTATACAAAGAAATGACAATTTAAGTACAAAGACAATTCTTTATCATTTGTTGATTGACAATTGAAGCATTAACCATTACTTGATGATTGGAGGTCCCTTTTATACTCCTCTTTGAGTTTGTAGCTGTTACTAGCCGTTGGGGATGAATTGGAGCCGTTGAGGACTTTATTTCCCAACATTAATGTTGTTCTGCAGCCTTCCGTATCGATACACGTGGACCCGTATCGATACGACCTTCACCAGAAACTAGTCTTTGGGCTTTTACCAGCCTAAGCGTATCGATACACTTGAGGGCGTATCGATACGGTATGACATTTAAAAGACCGTTGGGAAAATAGCCGTTGGGGTTGTTAAATGGGGATCAGTATGCTTACCAGGCGTATCGAAACGATCCCTTACTGTATCGAAACGACCAAGCCTGTTTCGATACGGGTTTTGGCAGTGACCAAACTTGGGCAAAAAGGTATCGATACGGGTAAGACCGTATTGGTACGGGAAGCTTGAAAAGTCAAGTTTGGCTATTTAAAATCAATAAAAACATTGCCAAAAACCTTTTTAAATACCTCAAACATATATTCAAGTTGTTTGGACTTAAAATCAAGTTTTAAATTCTTTTCAAATTAGTCCAAAATATTTTTCAATTATTATATCAAAACATTATTTCTACAGTGTTGGATATAGTTGACATGCTATAGGAATTAAAGTGCACTCTAATATAAGACGATCGTCCTGCGGCCCTTGATGAAGTTGAAAAACTGCTCGAGCTGGCGGAATCTGCAACTTGTGGTGATTGAAAGATTACCCAAGCTTAAGGCAAGACAGAAAAAGGTGGTTTAAAGGAACCACTCAGGAATCTGTTTATCCAATAATATTTTATAACGGAAATATGGTTTATTATGGGTCGCACTAATTGCCAATATATGACGAAATAAAGGAAATCAAGTTTCAAAGCTAAATGCATATGAAATGTTTATGCATGCCATGATTTGCAAGAATGAAAGCAAATTGATGGTTTATCATGCTACAACCTTTTTGAGTTTATATCTTGTTGATTGATGGTTTATCATGCTTGATTTTGATGCATGGATTTGAATTCTTGTTAAATATGCCTTTACATTCTTGACATGTTATGATATGCATGTAATAGGTGGATGCATATTCTTATGTTTTGGATGCTTGATCATGTTTTAAAATGCATATATGGTTGTTTAACAGTATGCTTAGTTTAATTTGAGCTTTAGAATGCATTTCGAGTATGTTGAATTATGTGATTAGGAAGCATGCCTCTAGTTTAATTATGGATGCTCGTAAATGCGTGATCATTGGCCTAGATGAGTAATAATGGTTGTCAAATATGTGAAATATGTTTAGGTTGCATGTTAGTGTGTTTGGGGCATGTTCGATAAGGTTTGAGGGTGAAAAATCAATGAAAATAAGGATTATAGGTATTCTCGTACCGGTACGGAGCCCTACCGTGTCTGTATAAGGGGCCTAAACTAGGCCTGGGAGTTGGAAGTTTTGCCTGGGTACAGCTCGAGTTATACCGATACGATCTTTTGTTATTAGAGGAGTGGGGATCGGTACGCCCTTCTGTGTTTCGGTACGCAGTGTCACTGTACCGGTACAGAATCCCATGTACCGGTATGTGTGACCGTTTATGGTAGTTTGGGATCTTTTCGAGGTTTAGATTCTTGCATTTTAGTCTATGTTTGTTATGTGCTAATTGAATGTGTTAGAGTTATCCGTTTAAGCTGAAAATTGACATACAATCATGAAACATGACTAATTAAGGATCGATAACTTTATTTCTATGCAAGTATTCTTAATTTTCTAGAATTGCAATTTGGTCCCTAAATCGCATGTTTGCACAATTGGAAATCGATTCGATGTCTGATTCGAGTTAGATTTTAATCGATGTTTGTATGTTCACCATAGGTCTTAATAACACATCTAAATAAGATAAAAAAGAAAAAATAGACCTAATGTGAGTCAGCTAGTTTGGGTTTGCTTCGACAAGCCTAATGTGATCCTTTCGGTTTGGGTCTAGCGCCTAGGCCGGGTCGAGGTGGTATAGTGAGGATGAGATTAATCACATCTTGTTTTCTTGTGAGAAAATTACGGCCATGTGGGATCGTTTTTTTTTCAATGGTAGCGTGTTGTCATGGTAAAGCTGAGTTCTCTTTAGGATTTCTTGTGACATTGTTTCTATGTCTTCTTTTCAGGTATACTCGATGATGGTGGCTTTTAGGGTGTACGGCCGTCCTTTGGTTCATTTGGCTTGCGCGAAACAAATGAATATTTAACAAAAAGATGGTTTTGAATTATGAGCTAATTTTTCTCATTAAGTTGGTGTCCTTATACTGGGTGAAAGCATCTGAGGCCTTTGTGGGGATTTCGGAAGCGCAATGGTAGGATTGCCCTCGGTCGTGTGTACCTCAGGTTAGGAAGCCATCGCCTAGAGTGAGGATTGTTTGGTCACCGCCCATGCCAGGAGTTCTCAAGTTTAATATTGATGGTTTGGCTTGGGGGAAGTCAAGTCCCGCAGGGTGTGGTGGTGTGTTGCACGACTCTTTGGGTCATATTTTGGCTTTTTTTTCTGGACCTCTTGACATGATTAATTCTAATGAAGCATGGCTTATTGCTATACACCGAGCTTTGTGTGTTATTAAAGAACTAAGAAAAAAATAATTACTCTTATTGAGTCTTGAGTTAGTGCAATTAGCCTATAAAATTTGTGTGTTATTAAAGAATTAAGAAAAAATAAACAGATATTATCATGAGATCTAAAAAATTATTTAGCTTCTTGGATTCAAAAATAATATTTAATCGTTATATTAAAAAATTAATAAACTATACTAAAATACATTACAAATAAGTATTTGTATCTTTTTAGGATTTATAGATATTTTGTTCCATGTTTATACCTGGTCTTAAGTATAACTAGTCTTATCCTCTCTCTCTTTTTGGCTTAATAGGCAAATAGGTGCCTGAACTATGTTTTTTTCTAATTAGGTGCCCAAACTATTTTTCAGGTTAAATTGGGACCTAAAGTTTCATGTCGTGACCCATTTAAGATTCGCCGTTAATTTTTTCCGTTAAAAGAAATGTATCATCTCCTGAAAATTTCAAAAATTATATTAAAAACAAATAAAATTAATAAAACAAAAAATATATCCTAAAATTTTCAAATATTCCCAAAACAGTCCCAAAATCCCTAAACCTCCCAAATTCGCCCACTTCCGGTAGCGGCGGCTGTGTTGCCAATGACGGAATGAAGCGCCCTCCCCTCGCCGAACAACGCACACGTCGTTCGTCATCTCTCCTGTCTTCGTTCATCGTGAATCGTTCGAAAGAACCATTTGAGAATTTTGTCGATTCGCACGACGCCGATCGATTTCCGGTGACAGGATGGTGGGGAAAATGGTCGTGACGATTCGGCGACCAATGTGGTGGGCGGCGGTGTGGCAATCGGCGGCGAAATCAGCCCAAATCGGGATTTAGGTTTTGGGGGTTTAGGGATTTTAAAATTTGGGGTTGTTTTGTAAAATCTGGAAAATTTAGAGATTTTTTGAAAATTAATTTTATTTATTTATAATATAATTTTAAATTTTTTTGGAGGTGACATGTGACATTTAGCAGTGGAAATTAACGACAAACCTTAAATGAGTCACAAAATGAAACTTTAAGTTTCGTTTTGACCCGAAAAATAGTTTGGGCACCTAACTAAAAAAACATAGTTTGAGCACTTATTTAATGGTTAAGCCTTTTTTTTTACAAACCTAGTTAGTCTTATCTTTAAAAAATGTATAGTTAAGCTTTGAGTTTTTTTACTCATTTGTCCCTTGAAACTTGACATTTGACATCTAGTTGGTACTTGAATTTAGAAATTGTTACATGCATTATTTTAAAATTTTTGATGGGCTCTCTTGCCATGGCTTAAAAAAGAGCTTTTGCTTAAAAAATTACTTTTTACCTATAAACAATGTCAAACACTTCTAAATTAGTGTGAAAAATCACTTAAAAAATGATTTTCCACCTAACCTCAAAAGACTAATATATTAAAATAATATTAAATATTATAATAATTATTATATTAAACTAATATTAGTTATATTACAATAATATAAAAATGTATAGTTTAAACTTTAGAGGCTAAATTTTTATATTTAATTCAAATTTTTATATTAATTATTTAAAAATATTTAAAGTTTATATATTTCATAATTCATATATAAAAATTACCAATTTTATATTTTTATTATTTAAGTTGATTTTTTATATATAATTATATTAATAAATTTTATGATAACTAATTTAAACATTATTTACGTTCATTTATTTTTACTTTACAATATAATATTTAAAATGGACATTTTATCTTTTCAAAAGCATTTTTTGACAGCAATGCTAAACGCTAAATTCTTACAATTAACTTTTTAAAACTACTTTTTGATAGCACTTTTAAAAATATTTTTTTTTAAAAATCGTGTCAAACTGGCCCGGAGTTCAAATTTTGTTGATGTCTCTAGCAAACCAATGGATGTCACTTGTTTTTAAATTAAATTATAAATTTAGCTTTATGTACTTAATTGATACCTGAAGACTTGGTATTTAATAGTTGAAGTTTTTTTCTAAACTATCATACACTTAAACTTGAAAACTACCATATACATTTATTTAACAATCAATTTTATCAAAATTTTAATGACATTTCATACCTAACCAATCAATTGATGTCAGTGTCATATGTCTTAAATACGATTTTTTTATGTAATATAACTTATTGGAATTCTAATAAAATTCCAAACTTACTTTTGTTAAACATGAAAAAAATTGTTTTATTCAATTAATGTCTTACAATCTATATTAGTACATTCTCAAAGCTCTCATTTTCATGATACATCTTCCAATTCTCATTTTCGAACTATCCTCTCAAGTTGGGACGAGTCTATAACTCAAAATACAAAGAGATATGGTGTTGTGAACACTTCAAATGCTGTTGTAAACACTTCAAATGGACTTGGTCTGGCATCAAAATCAGTGCAGCAAGAACCGAGAAAAGGATTACGCTCAAGGAAGCCTTCTACCAAGTTTGCTGATTTTGTGATAGGTGCCACATCAGCAAAGAAGTAACGGTTTTAAGAGAGAATATAGAGAAGAGAAATAGGATTGAGAAGTTATCGAGTTATGTGGATGTTTCAGTTATTCTCATCTCCTTCTCTTGTAATTCTCATCTTTTCTATAATTTCTTAGTGGTTTCAATAATAATCAAGAATCTTCTTCCTCTTCAATTTATCTGAATTCATTCTAATTTACAGTTTGCAACATTGGTGCTTTCATTGACCATTGGCAAAGATGGTTGATGGTACTCGACTCAAAACTCTCGACGATAACGTGAAGGCGATGCAGGATTCTCATTCTCAACTTCGACAGGATATGGAGAACGTTTCTTCTTCTTTGGACGATCAGAAAGTATTGCTACAAGAGGTGCTTGGGCGTTTATCGGGTCTTGCGGCTCACAAAGAGGTTGTTGTTGATTAAAGAGATATGTCTAGTGCTTCTGTAAGTTTGCAGGATGGATCTAGTATTCTCGGGCGTCACAAACCGGCCCCGGTACAACTGGCTCGTTTCTCTGGTCTTAATCCTGAGCGTTGGGTGGCGCAAGCGAACAGATATTTTGATTTCTATGGTATTAAAGAAACTGATCGCTTGACGATTTCATCTTTTTATCTTGATGATTCCGCGGCAGATTGGTATGATTGGATGTCTCGTAACCATCAACTTGTTGGGTGGACTTCTTTTACTGAAGCACTCATTAAACGTTTCTGTGTTCGAGAGTTGGAAGAACCTGAGGGACTTTTGGCGAAACTTCACCAAATATCAACAGTCAGTGAATATCGATGTCGTTTCGAAGCAGTTTCCAATCGAACCATGTATTTACCACCATTGTTCTTGGTTCATTGTTTTGTCTCGAGACTTCGAGCTGATATTAAACATGCTGTCCTTATACACAAGCCTACGGCATTGGAGGATGCTATGAATTTAGCACATTTACATGAGCAGCGGATCGCATTGGAAAAGGGATCGGTTCGGCCTTCTTTGGGTAATTCCAAACCTCTATTACCTACACCCAAAATGGCAGCGAGTGACTCTGTTCTTCAGCCCCAACCGTTTCGTAGCTTACCCTCTAACTCTTCCAACCAAAAGCTTGGATTTCGTCGTTTGACACCTGCTGAAACGGCTCAGAAACGTGCCCAAGGGTTGTGCTATCGTTGCGATGAGAAATATACATGGGATCATAAATGTAAGAATAGTCTGCAATTGCTCCTGTTTGATGATGAACCTGATCCGCCTCCTCCTCCTAATGACTCCTCTATCGGTTCTTCTCAGAGTGATGCTCGTGTGGCTGAAACCTTGCAAATGGAGGAAGTGCAGACCCATTCGACCATTTCTTACAATGCCTTAGCTGGGGGTTGCTCTATTTCTACACTTCGCTTCACTGGTTCTGTCCAAGGTAAATCGGTTCAAGTTTTGTTGGATGGTGGCAGCACTCACAATTTCGTTCAAACTCGGATGGCTCAATTTTTGAATCTCAATATCGAGACAGCTCCTCCTTTTTCTGTTTTGGTAGGGAGTGGGGAAAAATTACTTTGTGCTGGTATTGTCAAACAAGTGCCGTTGGTGATTCAAGATCATAAGATTATGGTTGATTTTTATGTGTTGCCTTTACAAGGATGGGATATGGTACTAGGCATTTCTTGGTTGGCTACACTAGGACCGGTTATAACCAATTATGCTACATCTCAATTTGAATCCACACTTAATGGTCAACGAGTTCTATGGCAGGGTGATATTAATTCTGTTATTGACCCGATTCATTTTAATGTTTTCCGTCGTTTGACGCGAACTCATGCTATTAGTGAGTTTTATCGGCTGGAATTGGTTTCCCAAGAGACTGATTCTCCTCATCCATGTCAACTTGAGATGACAATGTTATTAGATGAATTCACTGATGTTTTCCAGTAGCCCCGTGGATTACCTCCACCCCGTACTCAAGACCATGGCATCTCTTTAATGCCTAATGGTGTGTCGGTAAATGTGAGACCATATCGCTACCCGCATTTTCAAAAACAAGAGATTGAAAGATTAGTTTCCGATATGCTTCAACAAGGAATCATTCGTCCTAATGGCAGCCCATTTTCTTCCCCGGTGTTATTGGTTCGAAAGAAAGATGGTACTTGGCGATTTTGTGTTGACTATCGCGCTCTAAATGCTATTACAGTACGAGATCGGTTTCCTATACCTTCCATTGATGAATTTTTTGATGAATTACATGGTGCTCAATTCTTTTCTAAACTTGATCTTTTGGCGGGCTATCATCAAATTCGTATTAAAGCCGAAGATGAGGAGAAAACGGCATTTCGCACACATGATGGGCATTATGAATTTTTGGTTATGCCCTTCGGTTTAACTAATGCTCCATCGACATTTCAACGACGTATGAATGATGTATTCCGTCCCTATCTCCGCAAGTTTGTTCTTGTGTTTTTTTGACGACATTCTTGTTTATAGTTCTACGTGGGAGGAACATTTGCAGCATGTCCGTTTGGTTCTACAATTGCTTCGTACGCACCAATTAGTCGCCAAGCTTTCTAAATGTGTATTTGGGCAATCTATGGTTGGCTACCTTGGCCATATCATTTCTAAGGATGGTGTTGCTGTTGATCCAGAAAAGATTGTTGCGATCCAACAATGGCCAGTTCCAAAAAATGTTAAAGATGTGCGACGGTTTATTGGGTTAGCGGGTTATTATCGACGATTCATTCATCATTATGCATCCATTGCTGGTCCATTGATTGATTTACTTAAAAAAGATGCATTCTTTTGGTCACCGGCAACAGCGAAAGCATTTGAGGAACTTAAACGCTTGTTGAGTTCTACCCCCGTTTTACGATTACCAGATTTTACCAAGCCTTTTACTGTTGAAACGGATGCCTCGGGGATTGGCATTGGAGCGATTCTATCTCAAGATAACCATCCCCTTGCTTTCTTCAGTAAGAAATTATGTCCTTCTATGCAAAATGCTTCTACATATCAAAGGGAGATGTTTGCTGTTACTCAAGCAATTGCTAAATGGCGTCAATATTTGTTGGGGCGAAAATTTCTAGTCATTACGGATCAACAATCATTGAAGAACCTCAAGGATCAAGTTATTCAAACTCCCAAACAGCAAAAGTGGCTTAGCAAGCTTGTTGGATATGATTTTGATATCATGTATCGTGCGGGTAAGCATAATATTGATGCAGATGCTTTGTCTCGAGTTCCTTCATCTCAATTATTTGCTTGTTCTCGACGTGAGTTAGCCTTAGTGGATGAAATTCGATCGGCTAACATGAATCATCCCGAGTTACTTGAACTTCAATCTCGTTGTGCAGCTGATCCTTCTAGTCTTCCTGATCATTATTTCAAGGATGGTTTGTTGTTCTTTCGGGGTAGACTTGTGATACCCTTTGATTCACCATTACGACAACAACTCCTTGTTGAGTACCATACTTCTCCGGTAGGGGGCATGCATGAGTCACACGTACTTACCATCGAATTTCTTTAAATTTCTATTGGAAGCATATGCGCCAGGATGTTAAAACCTTTGTTGCAGCTTGCCAAGTTTGTCAGCAAATGAAATCATCATTTTTGCCACCAGGGGGATTACTTCAACCGTTACCAATACCTCAATTGGTCTTTGAAGGGATTTCAATGGACTTTATTACGGGTCTGCCCGCTTCTCATGGCAAGACAGTGATTCTAGTTGTGGTTGATCGACTGTCTAAGTACGGTCATTTCATCGGTTTGCCGTCTAATTTTACTAGCATCACAATCGCAGAAGTTTTTGTCACCGACATCGTTCGCCTTCATGGTGTGCCAGCTGAAATTATTACAGATCGGGATGCTCGTTTCATGTCTGAATTTTGGAAGGAGTTACATCGATTGCAAGGTACTACCTTAACTTTTAGCACATCCTATCATCCGCAAACTGACGGACAGACGGAAGCTCTTAACAAATGTCTTGAGATGTATTTACGATGTTATGTTGCGGATTATCCGAAGAAGTGGCTACAATTTTTACCGTGGGCGGAGTATTGGTACAATACTTCTTATCAATCATCTGCTCAAATGACTCCTTTTGAAGTGTTTTATGGACGACCACCCCCATTGATTAGTCGTTACATTCATGATTCTGCAGGTAACCCCATGGTTTCTACTTATATGCTTCAACGTGATGAGGTACTTGCCTTGCTCAAGACAAATTTATCCAAGGCTCAAAGTCGCATGAAACTACTTGCGGATAAACATCGTCGTGAAGTTAATTTTCAGGTTGGGGACTGGGTATATGTTAAACTCCAGCCTTATCGCCAAGGTTCTCTACGCTTGCAGCGACACCACAAGTTAGGTCGTCGATACTTTGGTCCATATCAAGTTTTGCAGTGTGTTGGAAATGTCGCCTATAAGTTGGATCTTCCAGACACAGCTCAGATACACCCTGTCTTCCATGTTTCATTGCTTCGCAAATGTATTGGCACTCCAGATCACCAAGTTACACCATTACATTTAGTTGACTCCACTTCAACTTTGATATTGCAGCCAAGAGCAGTGTTAGATACACGTAAACTTTCTCGTTCGGGCCAGGTGGTTGATCAATGCCTTATTGATTGGGATGGTCTGCCTCCTACTTCAGCAACATGGGAAGATGTTAGTCATATATCGCAACAGTTTCCAGATTTTAACCTTGTGGACAAGGTTCGAGTTAATGGGGGAAGTACTGTTGTGAACACTTCAAATGCTGTTGTAAACACTTCAAATGGACTTGGTCTGGCATCAAAATCAGTGCAGCAAGAACCGAGAAAAGGATTACGCTCAAGGAAGCCTTCTACCAAGTTTGCTGATTTTGTGATAGGTGCCACATCAGCAAAGAAGTAACGGTTTTAAGAGAGAATATAGAGAAGAGAAATAGGATTGAGAAGTTATCGAGTTATGTGGATGTTTCAGTTATTCTCATCTCCTTCTCTTGTAATTCTCATCTTTTCTATAATTTCTTAGTGGTTTCAATAATAATCAAGAATCTTCTTCCTCTTCAATTTATCCGAATTCATTCTAATTTACAGTTTGCAACATATGGGCTTTTGTTTCTTTCTTTCTTTGCAACTTGAAGGAATTTTTCAAAAATAGGATGTTTGAGATGGATAGTCATTTACAGAGAAAGTTGGAAGATAGAAACTTTATGATTACACGAAAATAAATTGTAAAACTCTTATAAAAATAAAATATTTTTTGCATTTAATAAAATTAAGTTTAAATAGGGATTTATATATGTGGTGTCGATTGATCAGTGGTAGATAACATGTTACCAACTGAGTTAAGTTTTTAGATTATTGAATGTAACGGTTTGTAAATCCAAGTACTAAGTAGGTCAGAAAAAAGAAATTGAGTATCAAATAGGTTTTAAAAAATTTAGGTATCAACTAGGTACTTAAGGCCAACTTTATGGGAATAGAAGTTATCTTTTATGTTTAAAAAATTAAATTTAGAATTTATGTTTAAAGTTTAAGGTTAGGGTTAAAAAATTATGAGTAGATTGTATTTTGTAGGGTTTATAGTTTATAATTTAGAATTTAAGGTTAAGACTTAAAATTTATTTTTGTAAGTATTGAGCATAAAAATAAACCCCAAAAAGAAAAAAGAATGTCCACTTCATGGGTCCATTTCTAAAGAAACACAACACGGTGATCGGCTAAAATCATACCTCAACAATATTTCAACAGAGAAAGTTTTGAATTAATGTATGTGATAATTTGTGTGTTCAGTTACCATCTACGTAACTAAAGTCAAGTTAACGGACTAATATATATATTACAACGTGTAAAATTTACTTTCTAAGTTTTACACGTTTTTTGGATTGTTGGATGATGGAAATAGATAGTTGAGATTAACTCATTTTTTTCGCAAGTGATAATTTTCACATATTCTACTGTTAATCTCAGTCATCCGTTTCACTCATTCAACGATCTAAAAAACGTGTAAAACTTAAAGAGTTTTATACTGTGTAAGTGGATCATATCTATATATATATATATATAATATGAGATAGGATGTGTTTACACAGTGTAAAATTCTTTAAGTTTTACACGTTTTTTGGACCGTTGGATGAGTGAAACGAATGGATGAATTTAACAGTAAATATGTGAAGATTATCACTTGAAAAAAAAGAGTAAGGAGTTAATCTGATTAATCCATTCCCCTATCTAATGATCCAAAAAACGTGTAAAACTTAAAGAGTTTTACATTGTGTAAGTTGATCCTAACTCATAATATATATATATATATATATATAATCCAATTACATGGTGTAAAACTCATTTAGTTTTACATTAATCCATGGCCATTAGATGAGTGAAATGGATGGATGAAATTATAGGTGGCAATCGGGTCATTCGGTTCGGGTTCGGGTCGGTTCGGTTCGGTTCATTTCGGGTCTATCTAGAATCGGTTTAGATTCGGTTCGGGTTCGGGTCTAATTCGGGTCTGTGATGAGTCGGATTCGGTTCGGGTATTGGATCGGGTCAAAATCGGATCGGTTGTTTTCGGGTCGGGTCAATATCGGATCGGTCGCTTTCGGTTCGGGTCAAAATCGGATCGGTTGTTTTCGGGTCGGGTCAATATCGGATCGGTCGCTTTCGGTTCGGGTCAAAATCGGGTCGTTCGGGTCGCTTTCGGTTCGGGTTAAAATCGGGTCAATTTTGGGTCTGGTCAACATTTAAATTTTCGGGTCAATTTGATTTGAGTTGGGTTAAAGGTTTCAGGTTTAGTATTTATGGTTTAGGGTTTAGAGTTATTGATGTATGAGATTAATTCTAATTCAACTTGTCAATCTATGCATTTGAATTTGATTAAATATTTAAATCAAAGCTTCATGTATCCATATAATTTTTTTTGTATAATTATATTGAATCAAAGTTTATAATAATAATAATAATAATAATAATAATAATAATAATGTCTGAAATGAATTAATTTATTAAACCTAGGATCTAATTGAATTAACTAAAATCTAAAAGCATAAATCACGGACATAATTAAAATAATTTTAAAACTAAATGTGAAATTTCAGTTAAATTAATCTAAATTGAAACTCAATTAAATCAAGAAAAATAGAAAGACAATTGGTAAAAATAGAGAGGGAAAAAACAAAATTTTGGAGGGAAATAAGCCACCAATTTTTTAAGCTAGATTGAAAAAAGAAAAGAAAAAGACAATTAGAAAAATAGAGAGAGAAAAGACAAAATTTTGGATGGAAATAAGCCACCAATTTTTTAAGCTAGAGATTAATTACTTTTTAGGTCATGTTGCATTTAAAATGTTACATTTTAGTCAACTTTAAGTTTTAGTTTAATTTAAGGGTTATCTTCACCAGTGGTCCCTTTTGTTTAGGGTGTGTTTTATTTTGGTCACCAAAATTCAAAAACGTGTATTCTGGTCCCTAACGTTACAAAACGTTTATATTTTAGTCACCCAACCGTTAGTCTTCGTTACTTGGCTAACGGGTGGCTGACATGGCTCGTTAAAAAAATAAAAAAAACCCACGTGTCACTGCCAAGTGAGTGAAAATCAATGGAAAAAGCTTGCAATTCTCATCGTCAACCTTTCCTTCTTCTCCATCTTCTTCCACTGTTCCTTTCTCCACTTCCAGCTCTCGCAAATCCAGCAGCATCGCCATCCCAAATCATATCGAGATTCCAACAATACCTCCAAATCAACACAACCCAACCTTCCCCAGACTATCAAACCTCAACCCAATTTATCTTATCACAAGCCAGCTCCCTTTCTTTAGAATCCCGAGTCATTGAATTCGTCAAAAACAAACCAGTCGTTCTCCTCAAATGGCCAGACTCCGACCCTTCTCTGCCTTCTGTCCTTTTAAACTCCCACACCGATGTGGTCTCCTTTGAGCATTCCAAATGGATCCATCCGCCTCTCGGGGGCTATGTCGATCGACGAGGCGATATCTTTGGTAGAGGCTCGCAAGATATGAAATGCGTTGGGATGCAGTACCTGGAGGCTATTCGCAGGTTGAAGGCTTCTGGGTTTCGGCCAAAACGCTCGCTTTACTTGTCGTTTGTGCCTGATGAAGAGATTGGTGGCAATGATGGGGCTAAGAAGCTAGCTTACTCTGATGTTTATATGAATGTTGAAATTGTGCTTGATGAAGGTCCTCATACCACACTGAGTTAAACTTGAATGCAGTCATTTACCTTCTGATTCGTTCATCATGCAACAGCAGATATATAAAATTGGAGTGCCTATCACCAAAGTAGATAATGAACAAAGCTGAAGCAACCCAAAGCACATTTTCCAGAATCTCAGTCCAAGTCCTAGCTCTTGGAGTTGCAGGTGAAAATGGCTGTAATCTTGAGCAAGCATCATCTTCAAGGTCCTCATTCCCTGATGCATAGCCTTGACTATGTCTTTGCCTCATAGATCCACCAGCTACTGGTGTCCCACCAGACATTTTTTTCACGCTCTAAAAAAACCCCAATCTTTTCAAGAATTAAAAGAACCCAACTTCATAGAATGGGATTTCCATACAGAATCTAGAAAGATGTTTGCTTTCTACTGTTAAACCCTACTCCAATGTCAAAATCACAAATCTTTCTTTTTAATCAAAACACTAAAGGAATTGAAATGAGAAATCAAATTTAAAAAATTGGGTGATGAACTCATTCAAGAAAACAAATCTTAAAAACTGAAATATGAGAGTAACTCCAAACCCATCAACAATCCGTACAAAATCTCAAAAACCCACATACGAAATCAGCTGCTCCTCGATACTCAAGTAACATTTCCTCTGATTCTAATCATCAATTCCAAAGAAAACAAAAAAAAGAGTGAAGAATTGCCAAAAAAATATGTACAAATAAATAAGGGTCAGATTGTTGGGGATATGGTGGTGGTGGTCGGAAGCAGTGGCTGCAAGAGCAGGTGGCAGTGGAGTGGTGTCGGAGAATCAATTCTGCGGCGAATTGCCGGGGAATTTGTGTGCCGGCGGTGTTTTACAAGGAAAAAGAGAGATTGATTTAGGGTTTCTATCTACCCGTTAGGCTTTTTAAATGACGTGGACTACACACGTGGATTTTTTTATTTTTTTAACGAGCCATGTCAGCCACCCGTTAGCCAAGTAACGGAGACTAACGGTTGGGTGACTAATATATAAACGTTTTGTAACGTTAGGGACCAGAATACACGTTTTTGAATTTTGGTGACCAAAATAAAACACACCCTAAACAAAAGGGACCACTGGTGAAGATTACCCTTAATTTAATTTAGTCACAAGTATTCCCACGGTTTAGACTTCGGATATACAAATCCTCTCCCCGTAGTGATATTTAGTCTCTAAAAATTTACTTTTAGTTGAAATTGACTAATCTTTGTAATTTAGTCTATTAATTTAATATATTTATATTTTCGTTCATTTTAATTTCAAAGATTTAATTTTTAGCCAAAATTGACCCCTATTTATTTATATGATATAATTACAAATTTGATCATTGGACTCTAAAATTTCTCCACTTCCAAATTGTCAATTTAGTCTACAATTTCAATTTTATGCTATATTTTATGATGAAATTATAAAATTGGTCACCAAGATCTCAAATTTCTATACTTCATTTTATTATTTATTATATTGTTAACAATAGATATTCGGGTTAAAATTGGGTCAAAATCGGGTTAAAATCGGGTCGATATTCGGTTCAGCTTTCGGTTCGGGTAGCATTCGGTTCGGGTCCATTCGGTTCGGGTCTATTCGGTTCGGGTCCATTTCGGTTCAACAAAAATTTTCGGTTCGATTCGGTTCGGTTCGGGTTTCGGGTCAACTTCGAATCATCATGTTCGGGTCAAAATCGGGTTTCAGTTCGGGTAAATCGGTTCGGGTCTCGGGTCAAGTTTGCCAGGTCTAGATGAAATTAACATTAGAAAATGTGAAGATTATCACTTAAAAAAATAAGGAAATAATCTTAGCCATTTATTATCATCATATAACGGTCTAAAAATATTGTGTTTGTCGAAATTGAGAAAACTAATCCCTCTAAAAGAAAGCAATTAGTCCATATTAGTTTAAAGTGAGAAATTAAATATGATTAATCGCGATTTTAACGTTTTCCACCTATTTTACATAGTTTTTATTGATATGATAAAAAAAATATCTCTCAATATTCATGCATTATGTAAAATTCACCCGGTTTTAAAAAAAATAACACGCAATTTACACAATTCTACAAAATTAATGAGAATTGAATTTGTTAATTTTTAGTGTAAAGTACATAAATGACTCTCCAACTATAACTCAATTTTATGTTGAGTCCTTTAATTATGAGAAATTATAAGTATGTTTTTTGACTTCGACTAACAAATCGATCTAATTTTGTTAAAATTAAATGACCGATGATGTGACCGTTAATAAAATTTGTAGATTAACATATATAACATTTAACCTTTACATTTTGTTTTAATTTGGTTTTAAATTAGCTACCATCATGAATTTTACGAATATGTAAAATAACTTTTCTTTTATTCGACTCTGTAAAATCGTCATAAATTTACTAAATTTTGCAAAAAAAAAAGAGTGAATTAAAAGAAAAATAAAAGCTTTAGCTAAAAAAAGTATGAGATTAGTTATTGTTTAAGCCTTTTAAAGAGATTAGCTACCGTTAACAACAATGGAAGTTTTGATTCTCCAATTATTTTCACTGTTCATACAAATGGGGTTGCATATGGATAGCGTTAGCAGCAATGGTGGTTTGTTTCTTTAGAAGGGAAGAAGATGAAGTTTAGGATTTAAGGGACTAAAATGTTGTAACATTTAAATGTTTAGATCTAAAATTTTAAATTTAGGATCAAATTAAAATAAAATGTAAAGTTTAAGAGTTAAATATGTTATTATATATATTTTATTAACTGCCACATCATCATCCGTTGATTTTTAACAGAATTGGACTAATTTATTAATCATGATTAGTCAAGAAACATATTTGTAACTTCTCAAGTTCTCATAGTTAGTGAACTCACACAAAGAATTGGGTCATAGTTGTTATATTAATCAAAATCATATATAATATAATGGATGGAAAACGTTAACGTCATGATAAATTGTCATTATATGCTTATTACAAGGACTAAAATGCATCTTTTATAATTTTAAAATTGAGAGGAACAAAGAGTACCCCCTTTTTGACAGTAGAGGTATTTTAACCGTTGTTTTGTAAGCAATTCACTGTTGCATTCGGCTTTCATGACGACTTGTTCCGGCTTCTGGATTCATAACCGCGTCAAAAATGAAAGCGAGCTTCCACCAAGTTGCCCAACACATTATTCCACCACTAGAAGGTGAACGACTTTTCTCCTAAAAATCCAGTGCTCTTTCTCCTTCAACCCCCAAATTTGACCTTTTCACCCAATTTCTTCACACAAAACAACAAACACTAGAAAACATCAGCCTTTAGAACATTCCCATTTCCCAGAAGTTAAACCAATCGTTTCCTTTCCTATTTCCCCATTTTCTCCGCTTTAATATTCAGCGTCTTCAAATAATAAAATCCACTAATACATTTGAAGCAACCGGCTTTCAAGTTCCAGAGAGAAGAAAAAATAATTATAGACTTCGGGTTTTGTCTGTTTATGTACTGTATCTCTCCCATTTAAGCTTTCTTTCATTTCCGTTCCTGTTTCCAAGGAGAGCACAAAGATTAGAGAAGATGAAGTTTCAAGTTTTTGTGATTGCGATTTGGGTTTTTTCCCTCTCTTTTGCTTCAGTTTCAGCCAGATTCTTTCCCAATAATATAACAGGTATTCCGCCATGGATTCTCCATAACACCACCAAAACTGCCGCATGGGATGCCTTCACCACATTCGCCGGTTGCCGCCCAGGCGAAAGACGGGATGGCTTGTCGAAGCTCAAACACTACTTTAACTACTTCGGTTATATCCCCAACTCGCCGTCTAATTTCACCGAGGATTTTGACGACGAGCTAGAGAAGGCATTGAGAGCGTACCAGCAGAACTTCAACCTTAACGTCACCGGTGAACTCGACGATCGGACTCTTCAACAGATCGTTCGGCCAAGATGCGGTAACGCCGATATTATCAACGGAACGACTTCCATGAAATTAGGTAGATCCTCGTCGTTGCACTCTACCAAACACTTCCACACGACGGCGCATTACTCTTTCTTTCCCGGAACGCCGCGTTGGCCTTCGAACCGGCGGGATTTAACGTACGGTTTCTTGCCGGCGAACGAGTTGACCGACGAAGTAAAAGCCATCTTCACAAGTGCCTTTCAGAAATGGTCGGCCGTTATTCCGTTGACCTTCACGCAAACGGATTCCTATTTCCTCGCGGATATCAAAATCGGGTTTTACAGCGGAGACCACGGAGACGGCGAGCCATTCGACGGGATTTTAGGGACGTTGGCCCACGCTTTTTCTCCGACAAGCGGGAGGCTCCATTTGGACGGGGAAGAGAACTGGGTTGTTTCCGGTGACGTAACGAGTGCGTCACAGCCGTCGGCGGTGGACTTAGAGTCGGTGGCGGTTCATGAGATCGGGCACTTGTTGGGGTTGGGACATTCGTCGGTGGAAGATGCGATTATGTACCCGTCGATCTCTTCGAGAACGAGGAAAGTGGAACTGGCGAACGATGATATTCAAGGGATTCAATTCTTGTACGGCAACAACCCTGAGTTCAACGGTACGACCACTGCGAATACCGGGGAGAGAGACACCAGCAGTGGAGTTCCCCGTTATTTGGGTCCAGGGTGGGGCCTTGGTGTAGTCTTCGCCGTTGGATTTGGGTCTTTATTTTTGTAGAGTAATTATTTCTTTCTTATTTTTCCTAAAAAAATATATATATAGATATACTTTGTCTGTTTTTTTTTCACGTAAAAAAAATAATCTATGTCCCATAAAACTTGTACATTTTGTATTTTAAAGTCATCTAACTTAAATTGTCTCAAACTATTTTTATTAGACATATTTTTTTCTACCCTCTTTTTAATTTTCAATGATGAAATAATTATTTTAATTATTTTATAATGCATCTCTTACACAATATTTTTTTCTTAAAATTAAATAAAAAATTAATAAGGGACAAAATTTGTGGGACAGATAGAGTCGATTTTAATGGCCTAGAGCAAACCAAAAATTTAGGCATCAATAATAAGTATAGAAGAAAATTTGAATTTTAAGAATTGACTCTAATAACAAATGTAATAGAAAAATTAGATCCCTAATAATAACTCTTGAACAAAAATAAAATTTAAAAGCATACCTATAATAACAAATAATTGGATAAATCCTAAATAATATATATTGAAAATTTTAAGACCCTAATAATAAATATTAAAAAATGAATTTTAAGACTACAATTGAAGGAAAAAATTGAATTCTGGGCAGATATACATCTTGCACAAACACGAACGGATTTACAATATGTGTGGGTTGGGCTATAGCCAAACACCCCCCCCCCCCCCCCTTTATTTGTCCCTTAATTTTTATAAGGGTAAACTATATCATTGGCCACCGAATTAATTGGAGATTCTTATTTTGACCACCGAACTAACGAACTCGTCAATCAGACCACCGAACTTTTTAAATTAACCTATTTTGGCCACCGTCGTTAAAAAATTAACAGAGGACTGACGGAGTGATGACGTGGCAGTTAACAAACTTTTATAAATTACACATTTAATCCTTGCTATTTACACATTCTTTCAATTTAGTCCTAATTTTAAATTAATAAAATAAATTAATTATTTAATTAAGTAATGACACGTGTCAACACCTTATTGGAGGATTTAATTATTTATATTTGATTTTATAAATTTATTTTTCTCTTCCAATCAAGTGGTGACACGTGTCACCACTTGGTTGAATGAAAATTAAGCAAATATTGAAGAGTGGGGGTGGGGTGGATTGAACCTGCGTCTTGTGGGTTCCAAACCCTCCCCTTTACCACTGCTCCAAACCTCTATTAATGATATAAGTTGTGCTATTTAATATATATTTTATAATGCAATAAATGTTAAGGGAAAAAAGTAAAAATGATTGAAAGGGGATTCGAACCTAGACCACTTGGGATGTGTATAATCACACAATTACACAAACATTCGATTTAAAATATTCGAATATTTTTATATTTAAATTAATTCGAATACTTGATTTAAATATTTTTAAAATATTTTTTTTCTTTTTCATACTTTAAATACTCGTTTTAATTTAAATATTTAAATATTCGAATATTTTTTCTTTATATACTTGATTTAATATATTTGATATATATATTATCTATACTTTAAATATGTTATAATGCATTAAATCGAATATTTAAATACTTTAAAATCAAGTATATAAAGAAAAAAATATTCGAATATTTAAATATTTAAATTAAAACGAGTATTTAAAGTATGAAAAAGAAAAAAAAATATTTTTAAAATATTTGATTTAAAATATTTAAATAAGTATTCGAATTAATTTAAATATAAAAAAATATTCGAATAT
This sequence comes from Hibiscus tridactylites, assembly GCA_958450335.1. Classification (NCBI taxonomy): domain Eukaryota; kingdom Viridiplantae; phylum Streptophyta; class Magnoliopsida; order Malvales; family Malvaceae; genus Hibiscus; species Hibiscus tridactylites. The sequence continues at coordinate 15,381,299 of OY288283.1, forward strand.
TTTATATCGAATGTTTGTGTGATACACATCCCAAGTGGTCTAGGTTCGAATCCCCTTTCAATCATTTTTACTTTTTTCCCTTAAACATTTACTGCATTATAACATATATATTAAATAGCACAACTTATATCATTAAAAGGGGTTTGGAGCAGTGGTAAGGTGAGGGTTTAGAACCCACGGACACAGGTTCGATTTTCCCCACCCCCACTCTTCAATATTTGCTTAATTTTCATTCAACCAAGTGGTGACACGTGTCACCACTTGATTGGAAGAGAAAAATAAATTTATAAAATCAAATATAAATAATTAAATCCTCCAATAAGATGTTGACACGTGTCATTACTTAATTAAATAATTAATTTATTTTATTAATTTAAAATTAGGACTAAATTGAAAAAATGTGTAAATAGCAAGGATCAAATGTGTAATTTTATAAAAGTTTGTTAACTGCCACGTCATCACTCCGTCAGTCCTCTGTTAATTTTTTAACGGCGGTGGCCAAAATAGGTTAATTTAATAAGTTCGGTGGTCTGATTGACGAGTTCGTTAGTTCGGTGGTCAAAATAGGAATCCCCAATTAGTTCGGTAGCCAATGGTATAGTTTACCCTTTTTATAATAAATTTAAAATATATAATGGAATAATTATTAATTGCCCCTATTTTTTAAGTAAATTATACTTTATCTCTTCATTTTTTAAGTAAATTATACTTTGCCCTCTTCAAGTTGGGATCCTTGCTCCGTCTTTGAGAACATACTTAGGGATGACTCATGACACTGGTATATATGTGTTATTGAACAGTTAAGACAAATGAATAAATCTTACCTTATAATCAAACCAGAAAATTAAAAAAAAAGGTAAATTTTACAGACGGTCACTGAATTTTGGTTAAAAAAAATAAAATGGTAACCAAACTTTCAAAAATCACAAAATGACAATTAAACTTTATGTTTTATAACAAAATAGTAACTGAACGTTAAATCTCGTTAAGTGGCTGTTATAAAATTTGGTATAATAACACATTTAGTCCTTCATATTTATACATTCAATTAATTTAGTCATAATTCGAAACAATTCACTAAATTTAGCCCTCGTTATTTACGCATTCTTTCAATTTATTCCTTAAAGCAAAATTCCAAAGTATGGAAACATGATAAATAATTACAATTAAATTTTTATAGGAACTCGAAAACTCGAATCGAAAAAATTTCAAATAAAGTTTGAGTTGTAAAATATGACGTGTCAACTTGAATAACTCGAAATTTTTTGACTCGACTCGATCGAACGCTCACCTCTAACTTAAGATATGACGTGTCAACTCGAATAACTCGAAATATTCGAATATTTTAAATCAATTTTTTATTTTAAATCGAATATTTTTTTAAAATAGAATATTTTATATTTTTATATTTAAATCACATCAATTATTTAATAACAACTTTAAATATTCGATTTAAAAGAAAAAATGATTTAAAATATTCAAATATTTAATTAAATTTTTATAAGAACTCAAAAACCCGACTCGACTCGAAGCGAACAAATTTTTAATAAAATTTGAGTTGTAAAATATGACGCGTCAATTCGAATAAATCGAATTTTTTTTACTCGACTCGATCGAACACTCACCTCAAAATTTAATAACTACTTTAAATATTTTTCTTTTAAATATTTGAATATTTATTAACTACTTTAAATATTCGAATATTTTAAATCAATTTTTTTCTTGTAAATTGAATATTTTGAAATTAAATCGAATATTTAAAGTAGTTATTAAAAGAAAAAAATGATTTAAAATATTCGAATATTTCGAGTTGACGCGTCACATCTTAAGATAGAGGTGAGCGTTCGATCGAGTCGAGTCAAAAAATTTCGAGTTATTCGAGTTGGCGTGTCATATTTTACAACTTAAACTTTATTTGAAATTTTTTCGATTCGAGTCGAATCGAGTTTTCGAGTTCCTATAAAAATTTAATTAAATATTGGAATATTTTTTATCAATTTTTTTTCTTTTAAATCGAATAATTTTAAATTAAATCGAATACTTAAAGTAGTTATTAAATAATCGATGTGATTTAAATATTAAAATATTAAATATTCTATTTTAAAAATATTTGATTTAAAAAAAATCATTTAAAATATTCGAATATTTTGAGTTATTCGAGTTGACGCGTCATATCTTAAGATAGAGGTGAGCGTTCGATCGAGACGAGTCAAAAAATTTCGAGTTATTCGAGTTGACGCGTTATATTTTACAACTCAAACTTTATTCGAAATTTTTTCGATTCGAGTCAAGTTTTCGAGTTTCTATAAAAATTTCATTGTAATTACTTATCATGTTATCATACTTTGGAATTTTTCTTTAAGGACCAAATTGAAATAATGTGTAAATAACGAGGGCTAAATTTAGTGAATTGTTTCAAATTATGACTAAATTAATTGAATATATAAATATGAAGGACTAAATGTGTTATTATACCAAATTTTATAACAGTCACTTAACGGGATTTAACGTCCAGTTATCATTTTATTATAAAACATAAAGTTTAATTGCCATTTTGTGATTTTTAAAAATTTGGTTACGATTTTATTTTATTTTTTTACCAAAGTTCAGTGGCCGTCTATATACTTTACCTAAAAAAATTACAATAACACACCATGTTAATAATAATTTGTTATTAACAGTTGCAAAAATCAAACTCCTGATTATTATTAAAGTACAACAAATTATTAACATCATATCTAATCCATATAGCTAATCCAAATTTTTTTAATCTTGAACATTAACCCTAAACTCTAAATCTTAAAACTTAAACCTTAAACTTTAAACCCTCAACATTAAACCTTAACCCTAATATAACATCATCCCTAACCTCTAAACATAACCCATAACCATAAACCTAACCCACACCCCAAAACTTAGCCCCTAACCCTTTACCCCTTATCCATTACATTTTACTCCTTACCCCTCACGCATAACCCCTTACTCCTAACCTTTGAATCTTAAACCCAAACCTTAAACCCCCAAACCTAAACATAAACTTTAAAATTAAACCTCAAGTTAAAAACATGAACCTTGAACTTTGAACCCTAAAACTATAACCTTGAACATTAACATTAACTATAAACCTCAAACCTAAAAATAATCTTAAACCTCAAAACTCAAATCACCCTAGACACTAAACCCTAAACATTAAACCTTAACTCATAAAGATTAATCCATGAACCTTGATCCCATAATCCCTGAAGCATGACACATGATCTCTAATCCCTAAACACTAAAACCTTAAACCTCGTATATTACCCCCAAACCTTAAATTTAACCTCGAACTTGAACCTAAATCTTGAACACTAAATCATAAACCTTAAACCTTAAAGCCTAACCTCTAACCCCTAACCACTAACCCCATAAACCTTAATATTCCTACCCCTACCCCTAACCTTAACCATAATTCTAACTTTTAACCATTACCCATAATCATAAACCTTAAACCTAAACCGTCAACCCTCAACCCTAACCCTAAACATAACTCTAAACCCTTAGCATTTTACCACTTACACTTTACCCATCAGCCCTACCCCTTACCCTTAGCACATGAACCTTAAACCTAAACATAAACCCTAAAATCAAACCCAAACTATAAACCTTAATCCCTAAACATTAAACCATAACCCTGACACTAACCATAAAACCTCAAACTCTAAACCATAAATCATAGAGCATGAACCTTAAACACTAAACACTAAACCCTAAACATTAAACCATAACTCGTGAACCTTAATCCTTGAACCATAATCATTAATCTTTAGACCCTAGACCGTGAACCCTAACCTTAAATTATAGACAATAAACCATGAACATAAACCTTAAACCCAACATCAGCCTTGAACATAAACCTAAATCCTAAACCATGAACCTCAAATCTAGACCCTAAACCTTAAACTTGTCCCCAAACACATACCCAAACTCGAACCCAAACCTTTTAAAACATGTTAAACAACTTGTTGGACATATGGCTCAAGGGTGACCTATCTGTCTTGTTCTTTTTTTTTTTTTTTTGTAACTGTAAGAGGGAACTTTAGTGGCAGAGGAGTCACTGACAACAACAATGAAGTCTATGGCAACGGAAGTTGCTAGCGTGGGTTGTGGCTTGATCAGGATGTAGTCGAGGTCAAGCTGCTCGAAGAAGATAAGGATCCTCTGTGACCACCTCCAGTCGTTAGTCCCATCAAATGCGTCAAGCTTTAACAAATCAGGAACAAGCTTGCTAACAATGATCAACATTTTTATACTATAAAATTCACTTCTAAAATGTTGATAAAATATTGTAAAACGAGACATTATCACTAACATGACAACAATAAAAATATTTGAAGTAAAGAATCAACAATCATGTAGTGATAAGTCACCGTTTTAAGAATAAATTCGTCTAGATGTGTGTAATCACTACAATAGACGAACATTCCCTAAGGTTAGCATAGTCTCTCAGAGAGTTCGTACACTCGAAAACCAAAGCGGACAAATCTGATACTACTTTTCTCTTAGCGCTCAGAACTAGAAAGGGCTTACGAAAAACTAGAGAAGAAATGGTAGTGTTTAGCAAATAATTGCTCTCAATTTATACATATTAAAAGGGTAAAATCGTTCAAACAAAAAATAATACTCCATTAAAGCCCTTAATTTTATTTCATGGATAACATCAAAAGCCATTGAATCTCTTGATTTTACAGCACTCAATGCATACAAAAACTGCATTTAAAAAGCATTGAATTGAAGGCTAAATTCAATTAGAATTAAGAGCCCTTGTAATGACGCACACGATTAACAATTCAAACTATCCAAAACGAGAAGGTAATCAAAGCTTTTAATACTTATCATCAACATTGCTGCAGATAAGAAAATGAGAAGGTAATCAAAGCTTCAGGGAAGAAGCAACAAAAACCCATTATGCATCACATTGTTCCAGCTACATGGAATCATCTTACATCTTGCAGAAGCAGTCTAATGACAAATCCTACGTTTCAGTGTCCATCTGCTCTCTGAATTGAAGCAGTCACGTTACAAACGGTTTTCTTGTGATTGTAACGAGAGAAAACAACCTGAGTTCCTACTTAATATGTTCAATGCCAAGTCTAAGAGTACTAAGACTCGTTTTTGGGGAAAATCTAGTCACGTATAGAACAAAGTTAGAAACCACCATTCATAATAAAGCAATTTTCATTTAATTCTATAAGAAAAACGCCCCTTATTTAATACGTTCTTCCAACATCTAATTCAACTGCACCTGAGATTGAACCTGAAAACATTTTAAAAAATGAAATGCAATGAAATACAAAGTACTGATACAGAGAGCACGTTCCTTAGCTAGGTCATCTGTTTGAATTGACAGACAATCAGAGCTCAGCTTTGACGCAGAATCAGAAGACTCAGTGCGACTTCATTGCATAAACATCTACAAAGTAAGGCTTTCAGGGTTCTCAACAATCTTTGAGAAGGTCTGGAGGAAGGCAGCCAAATCGGCACCATAGATAATACGGTGGTCAGCAGTTACATTCACCTGAAATAGAAGAATCACATTCTAACTCAGTTTAAGTTGTAACATATAAATAGTTATCCACGATGAAAAGTTCAGCTTATCTCCTGTCAAAAGAAATGACTCCTCTATATTAACTGACAAACATGAAGACCATGCCTTATTCACCAATAAGTGGAATGAACCTAAGTATCAATTGAACTAGTTATTTTATATTAATATTTCTCGAAACTTGATCAAAACATCTGAGCACATACCTCCAACAATAATACAACTAGGTGGCAAAGATTGGTTTAGCTGTGAAACCTACCATTGTACCAGCTCTAACCTCTTAGGCTCTTACCACCACAATGCGACATAGAATAATATTGAACAAACAGGAAGTATTGAATCCCATTCAGATTTGGATAAAATATTTACTCCAAACATGACCAAAAATGAACTAATTAAATTTTGAACTGATGTCGAGAAAAACCAAAAACCTACATGTGCCCCTTGAGAAGATCATATTTAAAAGATTTAATCCTGTCAAGAGATGGTGGACAGAGACAACAAACAAAGACCTCAGTGTAGTTGAGTTACTTGAGAATGTTATCCTTTGGCAAGGTGACACAGTATCTTCAAATATAGGCTATAGCTAAACCTTACTGATCTTGGTTAAGGTTTAGTTTATTATTGTATCTCTAACTAGTCTAACACTTTTTGTCCTTTGTAAAACGGTGTCTTGGAAATATCACGGCTATATTTGGGAGCCATTGACTCAGTAAACATAAAATGAACCAGCTTCTACCAATAAAAGCTAATCAAGGAAGGTTCCTCCATTGAATCAGCAACACCATGTCTATTTACTGAAGATCCATGAGTTTTTGGCAAAAATCAAACATACCCTCACAAATATCCTATTTATTTCACATGAGGACACTCGCAGTGAACAATGAATGTTAGGGTAGTTAATAGGATTAGGCATCCCAATAGTACTACCCATAACTGAGGAATACGTCTTAGAAGCCAGAAGAAAAGCAAAAGAAATCCCATCAATAGCAGAGAGCAAAATGGGAAGCTAAGTTACAGAAAAGAGGACAAGGGTGAGTGATAAAAGTATTCTGAACCTAAATGTGGGCTGCAAAAGATTGTAATATGCATTTGAAATTGATAACCAGAGTGTACCAGAGTTAGTATATACACCATAGCAATACTAAAAATTTCTTCCACTATCCAAGAAAAGTATTTAGTGTAATTGACTATTGTTCCTTGTATAGTGTAAATGCTTATCATCATTAGCTTATTTCAGCATTAATTTTCAGTCAGGGTCATATTTATACCATACTAGAAAAGAAAATAGAGTACACAGACACGCAGGGAAAGAGCCACATATATGGTGGCAGGGGGCCCCCACCCAAAAAAAAGGTCCAATCGCCCCTTTAGCCCCTCTTAGTTTTGAAGAAAGATAAATTAAGCCTTGGCCCCTCACAATTTTTGGGATTTATTGTTTTTAGCCCCCCTTAGTTTTGAAAGTAGCCAAAATTAAGCCTCCCCCCCCCCAATTTTTGGGATTAATTGTTTCTAGGTCCCCTTAGTTTTGAAAGTAGGCAAAATTAAGCCTTGGCTCCCCAATTGTTTGGGTCAAATTTCTTTTAAGGTCCCTCTTAGTTTTGAAACTAGGCAAATTAATCCCTAACCCACCATTTTCCAGTTTAAATACTTCTTAGGTCCCTATCAATTTCAAAATTAAGCAAATTAGACCCCAACCCCTGATTTTTAAATTATAAATTTATGACTTAACAATTAGACTAACCCCCATTTTATTATTATCTATATTCCCCCCTGATGTTTAATCCTGTGTAGTTGAGATTACACAACCAACCACGATTAAGGATGTAATGTGGACAAGGCATCTAGAGCTGGCCATTGTTTTTCACAACGAATAAAGTAAACTTGAAAATATTGGCAACGTTAAAGCCAATGACAATAATATGAGAAGTAAATAGACCTATCAAGGTAGTGGGGCAGCCATTGTTGGAGGGAATCATTTCCTCCTAAAAGTAATTTCCTTTTATATATAACTCAGGAAGAACAGGTGATTCCCTCAACAGAATGATGGTTACTCAGCAAAATTAGTACTTGTACCTATATTGTACTTTATTGGGATAGCCTCAGATCCCAGCATCATTTTACTGTTATATTTGCATATAAATAAAATCATAAATATAATAATCTTCCGGTCACAACAAGATAACTTAAAAGCATTAACAATAAATGACTGCATTGTTTCATGATAGACATATAATAATTTATCCTATCTTGTATACTTCAAAAGAAAATTTTATCTAAAAGGGATTGTAATTGGCTCCCTAATAGAAACTGCACTCACCAGCATTTTGTTTTTCACGCTGAAGAATCCATCAGCATCAGCTACAACAGTTGGCTTTGATGCTCCAACAGCCATAATAGCTCCCTGGTCATCATTCCAAAAAATAAGTAACAAGTGTAGAGAAATATAATCAAACAGTTGGAATCGAAGATCCATCCATAACTACTCACCTGACCTGGCGGAAGAATGGCATCAAACCTGTCCACTCCAAACATTCCCAGATTGGATAGAGTGAATGTCCCTGCAAGCAAATGATGTATAATTTACCCTATATTCTAGACACCAAATATCAACCAGCTACTCAAAGTGGAACCAGAGGTAAAATCATTAAGCAGTACAAACCCGAATTATATTCTTGAGGCTGAAGCTGCTTTGCCCGGGCTTTTTCCACCAGCTCTTTCCATTTTTGAGACAGTAGATACAAATCCAACTATTCCAAAACAATTAATCATTCAAGCTCTTGGAAGCTATAAGAAAATGATAGAAAAATCATCTACAACTACATATTATTGATAACAAATAATCCTTACATTTGATTCCACTGATTAAATATTAAAGTAAAGGATCACTAACCTTATCTGCATCTTGAAGGACAGGGGTAATCAAGCCACCGTTGATAGCAACAGCTACTGCTATGTTGATGTTACTATTATAAGTAAAACTTTTGCCATCTTTACAGCTTGAATTCACAACAGGATGCTGCACAAGTGCCATTGCAGCTGCTTTCGCTAACAAAGCAGTCATTGTTACACCCTTTGGTTTCACCTATAAATTAAAAACCAATTTGGCAATTCAGAACACAAACACTTTATCAAATCGAAGAATCCGACTCATCGTACCTTCTCATACAAGGCATCAAGCGCGTCCGTAGTCACAGGGTACCCCACTCGAAATGCGGGCACTGAAAGACTCTCCATCATATTCTTCGAAACGGCAGCCTGCATTGTCGTAAATGGCACTACCGTGGAGCCTGGAACTGGAGGAGGAAGGCTGGAAGGGGTGAAAGAAGAAACTGTAGCTTTCGTTGGTGCTGCAGGCTTCGCTTCCACAACCACTGTAGGTCCCACATTTGTCTTCGGAGGCGAAATACCTGCAGCTGCCTCAATGTCCTCTGGGGTAATCCTCCCATACGGACCCGTTCCCACCAAAGACTCAATATCCACCTTGTGCTGCTTCGCTAACTTCTTCGCATATGGTGTCGCAACAGTCTTCCTCGGCCCCTCCGTAACTGTTGGAGCCGCGTTAGCTGGCGTCGACTTCGGAGGAGCTGGAGTTGAGGCAGCAGCTGGAGCAGGAGGAGGAGCAGAGGGGGTTGAAGCACCTGATTTTGAGGCAGCTTTGGCCTTAGCCTCGGCAATTTCATCTTCCGTCTCAGCGAGGATACCAATGGCGGCGCCAACAGGGGCAGTTTCGCCTTCGCCAACAACGATAGCAGCGAGAATGCCGTCGTAGAAAGTCTCGACATCCATGTCAGCCTTGTCGGATTCGACAACAACAACGCTCTCGCCTTTGGAGAGTACATCGCCTTCGGATTTAACCCAAGATACAATCTTGCCCTCGGTCATGGTAGAACTGAGGGCAGGCATGAAGATCTCCCGGATCTTGGAGCGAACGGTCAGTACTCGTCTTGGATTTGACTTGAAACGAATTGAGGAGAAAGAAACGGAGGGGAAAAGACGAGGAAGAGGAGAAGAAGAGAGGGAAGATGAGAAAGAGATGGTGGTGTTGGTGTTGGAGAGAAGAGGAGAAGCCATTTTTTTGAGGAAGAGGAATTGAAGAAAGCGGAAGAAAGCAATGAGCGAGTGGAGAAGTGCAGGATGGAGGTAATATAACGGAGGGAGCGGCGGAGAAGACGAGGAAATGCTGCGCTACCAACTGTGTTTGCATCGCCACTTTTCAATTGGATGTTGTATATTTTCTTTTTACTCTTCGGCTACCAAACTTTCGCTTCTTTTCTGTTTTCCCACATACATGTTTCCTTCTTTTCAATTGCACCCTTGTTTTTCCAAAATTAATATACGCTGCCATCCGAATTCCAAACTAACCATTCTCTAGCTCAACGATTTTTTTCTTTTTCACATAACTACTTTTTTTTCCTTACCAACTTTATCTACGGATTCTTTCCACATATATCTACGGGAAAGCCACTACAGCTTTGGGCTTACAAAACTTGTCATTGTCTTGCATCAGGATACCTTACAGGTCGGGCCATAAAAAGATTGGAATTTGGGCTTATATACACTATGGCCTTGGTACAGCAGACGTAAAAAAGATGTTTTGTATTAAATAACATTTATGTATTAAAAAAAAAAATATTCTATACACAGGCGGTGGTTTTCACAAGCGCCTTAGTTTTAGGGTATATGAAGTTAATTTAGGATATATGGTTTAGGGGTTTAGGTGTAGGGGGTAAGAATTGAGGGATAATTGTTTCAATTTAAGGTTTAGAGTTATAATTTACGGTTTATAGGTTAAAACCTAAATCCTCACCATATTACCCTAAAAACTAAATTCCAACCTATAAACCCTAAATTATAACCCTAAACTTTAAATTAAAACAACTATCCCTAAATTCTAAACCCTACACCTAAACTAATTCCCTATACCCTAAAACTAAGGCGCTTGTAGAAACTTTCAGTTTCCACCGCCTGTGTATAGGATATTAATCCTTAAAAAAATAGATAAAAGATACACTTGTATATTAAAAAATGGGTGAAAGATTATTCTTACTACATCAAGGTGTTTGGTTGATGAAATTTTGAATAAAGTTAAAAGATAAAGTGTCAAGGTGTTTGGTTGATGAAATTTGGGGTAAAGTTAAAAGATAAAATGTTATGTATGAATGTACCTTTTTACCCTTAAAATTCTAACCTTTTATTTTGACATTAATCATTATATTATTTTGTGGGTTCATGGTTTATCGTTTATGGTTTGTCTTGTAAGGTTTGCTATTATGATTTATTATTTATTGTTTTAAGGTTTAGGGTTTGAGTTTATAGTTTGGGGTTTTTTATCAAAGGTTTGTGGTTTGGGTTTATTGTTCAATGTTAGTGTTTTAGGGTTTATGTGGTTATTGTTTATGGTTTATGGTTTTGTGGTTTGGGATTAATATTTAGGTTTAGGGCTTAGGGTTTATGGTTTAAGGCTTAAAGTTTTATGGTATTTGGTTTGGAGTTCAAAGTTTATAGTTTAATGTATAGTGTTTATGTTTTACGGTTTATGGGTACTATGTTTATTGTTTATGGTTTGGAGTTTTGGTTTTGGTTTTGGTGTTTATGGTTTCAAGAGTTTAAAGGTATATGGTTTGTTGTTTATATTTTTATGGTATCTTGTTAACTCTAATAAAAACTAATTATTTTTTGTCATTGTTAAGTAATATTAACCATTAATTAACAAACAAACCAATGAGATAATGAAATGCGGGACACTATAAAATTATTTTTTTATGAAAAATGAATTATTATCACATGCTTCATTAAAGAAAAATTTAATCATAATTGGAGAAAATAATACACATGATAATAACATATATAACCTACGAGGTAAACCCCGCCAGACAATTACATGCACTATTTCAAACTCCCAGAGCTTGTAATGATATGATAGTTCAAACAAACCTCATGAAGGAAAGGAATTATTGTCGCTGGTGGGGATGAGCAAATAAGAGTCTCCAAATTATCAAGCCGTGGCATTTTAACTAACACGCCAATCATCTTTATTACCATTCCGACGAACATGCTGCAACCGAATCACCTAATTTCATTGTCTCAGCTCATTGAGATGTCAAATCAAAGAACAAGAACTTGTATTGTTAGAACTATTTTACAACACTCTCAAAGCATCCGGAGTATCTACCTCAAGAAAAATCTGCCGAAGGCCAACTTCTCAAGCATTCAATACTCTGATGTAAGCACCCCACAATTCAACTTCTATAATCGAACAAATACCAATCAATTTAGTAAAGTTGAGCTTCCAACTATCGGTATATTCACGTACCACTCCTCCACATGTTGTTTCTCCATTCAACTCCTTTTCGCTCCATCGGTATTAAGCTTAAACTGATCTATACATAGAGATAACCAACGATCCATGCCATTTTGTACAGTTGCCAGCGCAGACTTCATCAAATGAACATATGTCAACGCACATGCGAAAATCGAAAACGAATAACAACTCTGGTCAAGAACAGTTCGCCAGTCCTCAAACTAATTATCAAAGACCACACCATTCTTCTGAAACCACATATTCCACAATACATCTTCGGAAAATATATAGCAATCCATTTCAACTTTAGCATACTTGTTCAACCTAGAGAGGTTGGTCACAACCCAAGCCTTAAGATCCAAGGATAAGAACTCATCAATTTTATCAACTTTAATAAGCTCGTGCCATACTTGTAAGGCGCTAGGGCAAAAGTGCAGCACATAATTTATACTTTTCATCTCACTTTCGCAAATCAGACAGCTACCATCAATTGAGAAATGACGTCACGCTCGTTGCTCGTTAGTCATAAGTTTGTTGCAACATACAAGCCATAAGAAAATTTTGATTTTTGCCAACCCCCGTAAACCATGAATAACTCTTCATAGATTATCTGCAGCTCCATCCATTACATCACATCAGATCTCATACGCCGAAGTAACAATAAATATGTTGTATTTGTTGTCATTCCGCCCAACTAAATCACCGATAAAAGATGTTTGTGGACCTCAAATAGCTGCCAGCCTCAATTTAATTCATGAATACTAAAAAGAACAAAAAATTAAATTAGAGGATTGCATGTAATGGCTCAAAATTTAGAGGGCCATTACACATGTCGATTAACCATGTATGTGTGGAGTTAATTGAATGAAAATTTCTCTCAAACTTCATCTTCTTCCCAAAAACAAAGTCCTAGCCGAAAGAGAGAAAGAAGAGAGAGATTCGATTGGACTGGATTTTTTAGTGCCATTCTATGCATGTTTGTTTACGGAGGTAAATCTCTTGACCTTGTTAGCTTTAATGTGAAAATCCTTTGTTGCTAATTCATGTGGTTTGAGATGGAAATGTTAAGGATTTTGAATTTCATGATATCAATTTACATGCTGAATTAGCTAGTGAATCAAGCTTGTGAGATTGTATGTTTTGTGAACTTTGTGTCTTATTCTACTTGGTAGTCTTGTGAAAGAATGAATTTAGGAAATCTTGGTGGAAGAACATTCGAATGTACATAAGTAAATTTCATTGCTGTTTGAACATGATAAGAAAATGGAATGTAGATGTAATTAGCTCCCAAATGGAGACTATTTTAATGGTTGCAATAAAAGAATATATTTGTGAAGGTTCCGATCAAATTATGTGATGACCAAGACTGTTATTAGTAGTATCGAACAGGGGAAATTTTGTTTTGGCTATCAAGAAATGATTTGTGATTCAATGAACTCAATAAGAAACTGTTCTAAGGTTTACTTGTGCATTAAAAGAGAAATTGGGACAGGTTTGAATGTAAAGAAATAGAACAAAACTGCTGAATTTTTATTGAATGTTTTTAGCTGTTGCAATTGCATTGATGATTATAAAAACATATACCTGATGAGTATGGCTAGGGGTGCTAAAACGGTCGGTTAAACTGAATTAACCGATCAAACTGAATTAATTCGGTTAAACGGTCGGCCACCAAACTTTGTTCGGTCGGTGAGTGATTAATCTTTTTGAAAGTTCGGTTAACGATTAATTCGGTTCGAAACGAGTTAATTAATCGAATTAACCGAAATATTAAATGCATATATATATATATATATATATATATATATATATATATATATATATATATATATATATATATATATATATATATTATTAAGCCCACACCCAAACGTAGAAACCTAACTTCTAAGTTTAACCCAAATGAAAAAAATCATAAACATTTAACAAAATTAAAAATCAAACCCTAAATAGGTAAAAAAAAATTAAACATCTCGTCGTTCTTTCATTTTCAACTTTTTGACTTTCAGAATCAACTGAGTTTAACTGAGTAGTGAGCTCGAATCCTTCAACTTTACTAAATTACCTCTAGAGTTTTTGTCTTAACCATTCATTGGAGCTTCATCGTGAGCCGTTTTAGTGTTTATGAAGGTTGGTTTTATGGTTTATATATGTTGTTATATATATTTTTATTTTGTTTAGTTATATTTTTCTTTTCATTTATGCTTGATATTTCACAATCCTTTTGATATTAGACTTTAGGTGGTTATCAGTTAACTACATATTTGAGAAATGTGAATGCTTTGACCAAGATCATGAGGCAGAGACTTGCTTGATCGAGGATTCTTTCTTAACTGTTATTTTACCAATTCATTATTCATTCTTAAATATAAAGGAGTTCGTTAGCTTGATAGAGGATTCTTTCCTTATGTGCTTGATAGAGACTTTGGGTGGTTACCAGTTAACTTCATATTGCAAAATCGGTTGCACTATGTTCTTTTTAGCTGAGAGATTCATAGTGATATATCATGCAAACATTATATTATAGTAAATTATAATACTAGTAACTAGAGAAATAATTGAGAGAAAAAAAATAATACATTGACTACATAGAAAAGTACCATTAAACGTTATGAAGGTATAAAAGCAATAATTAATAGTTTAGTATTATCAAAACAACAGTTATAATTTTTTTAATATTGCTGCAACTTATTATTTTTATGTAATTTGATTAGTGTCTTACTTATATGACTATATAATTGTAACTGATCAAGGTTATACAATTTTTATAGATGGCCAATGTAGCAGCATCTATTTGGGACAATATTTCACCCCAGTGACAGATTCTGAAAACTCAACTGGGGAAGCTTCAAGTCAAACCAACAAAATAACAAGGGTTAAACGAAAAGCCATTCCGCTAAGGTCAGAAGTGTGGTCACATTTTACTAAATTTGTTAATAGTGAAGGTGAAACTAAGGGTAAATGCAATTATTGTGATAAAAATATTGTTGTGATGGCAAAAAAAAAAATAGAATTGGTTCATTAAAATATTACATAAATCAATGCAAGAAAAACCCTAGTAACAATGTTGAAACTAATCAAGGCCAACTAGTTTTACCTACTAAAGGTCTTGAAGAAGAAGTGGGATATCCTGTAATTTGGAAATTTGATCAAAAAAGAATTAAAAAAGTATTAGCCCAAATAATTGTGATGGATGAATTACCTTTCTCATTTGTTGAAGGTGAAGGTTTTAAAAAATTTATGTCAGTGGCATGCTCTAAGTTTCATATTCCTTCAAGAATTACTATGACTAGGGATGTTTATCAATTTTATTTGGATGAAAGGGTTAAGCTAAAGCAATGTTTAATAATTTTATGTTCGAGAGTTTATTTAACTACTGATACGTGGACATCTTTGCAAAGAATTAATTATTTATGTCTCACTGCTCATTTTATTGACAATGATTGAAAATTGAACAAGAAAATTATTAATTTTTGTCCAATTTTTAGTCATAAGAGAGAGGGTATTGGGATGATGATTGAGAAATACTTATTGAGTTAGAGGATTGATAAATTATTCAATATCACTGTTGATAATGCAAGTTCTAATGATATTGTTATTTCTTATTTAAAAAAAAATTTAGTCTTCGAGGAGGTTGCATTTCTAATGGTAAATATCTTCATATGAGATGCATGACACACATTGTGAATTTGATTGTTGTTAAAGGCTTAAAGAAAATGAATAAATCAGTTGCACGTGTTAGGGGGCTGTGAGATATGTGAGACAATCACCAGTTAGATTGAAGAAGTTTATGGAGTGTGTTAAGTTGGAGAAGATAGAATGTAAATAAATGTTGTGTCTTGATGTTTGTACTAGGTGGAACTCTACCTACTTGATGTTAGAGACTACTCAAAACTTTGAACATGCTTTTAAAAGATTTGAGGAGCAAGATATAAATTTTAGAGCTGAACTTGATTTAGGAGAGGGTTGGCCAACTGTAGAAGACTGGAGTAGTGTTAAAATTTTGAGGAATTTCTTAGAACACTTTTATGAAGTTACTTTAAGAGTTTCTGGCACTTCATATGTTACATCCAATAATTTTTTTGATGAGCTCACTGAAATTAATATCCTTTTACGAGATGCTCAATTAAGTTCCGATATTGAATTTAGTGTTATGACCATGAGGATGAAATATAAATATGAAAAATATTGGGGTTCTGTGGATAAGATGAATATGCTTATTTTTGTCACTTGTGTTCTTGACCCTAGACAAAAAAATTGAGTTATTTTAATTTTGCACTTAGTCAAATGTACAACTCTGAAAAATGTTGCGAAGTGATGCAAAAGTTGAAGGAGACTTTGTCCGAATTGTATGATGAGTACAAACCTCAAGTTTCTAGTGAACGTGGCCATTCAAATGTGTCAAAACCTTCTTCTCTAAGTAAAACACAACAAAAAGTGAAAAGGCGGATGAAGATTTTGTATAAAAAACGTGTCATTGAAATCGGTGGTGAGGATCAAACTTCTGAATTGAAAAAATATCTAGGTGAGGCTATTGAGAATGATGATGATGATTTTGATATCTTATTGTAGTGGAAAGTCAATTGCCCTAGATTTCTAACACTTTCAAAGATGGCCAAAGATGTGTTAGCTATACCAATTTCTATCGTTGCTTCGAAGTCTGCATTTAGTACCGGGGGCGTGTGCTTGATCAATTTAAGAGTTCGTTAACTCCTAAAATAGTACAATCCCTTGTGTGTACTCAAGATTGTATTCAGAAATCGTCAACCAAGGAGGAGATCAAGAAGATTGAAGAACAAATTTAAGAGCTTGGCAACATTAATAATGGTATTTTTATTTATTAATTTTAATTTAATTAGTACGATTATTTTGAGCATTATAGCTCACAATTAACTTGTTTAATCATTATGATTTTTTAGATATGTCTTGGAACACTTTAGAGCCTACCCTCAATTTTTGAGCTCATAAGCTTTTGTGAGTTTGAGTTAAAGGGTATGCAATTTTATTCTTAATACACTTTTATCTATCTTTTAGTTTATATTATATTATATTTTTTAACTACTATATTTGTTTCTATTATTTCTAAAATAAAATATATTTTGTAGGAACACTGCAAATGAATACTTCTTGGGAAGATTTAATGAATGCATAGCAGTATATGAAGAAATTTGAAGACTGATATATTTTGTTTATCTGTGGTAAATTCTTTAGTACTATTACCTTGTCTCATGAATATATTAAAAATTTAAAGAACCTAAACACTTTAAACCTCACCATTTTAAATTATAACTTGAAGACTGTTTTGTTTTTAAAAGTTAATTTTGGTGATATTTTTAGTTTGTTGTCTAGTATAATTTGTTGAGAACTCATTTGGTAGGGAAGTGAATATGAACCGATTGTTGGTGTTTTTAGATAAATACATTGGTGCATAAATACTACTTTGTGAATGTGTGAATGATTGATTGAATCTTTGAGTTGTTATGATCGAATGTTATGGCATTTTGTTAAATAAATTGTGGAGTCAAAGTCAGAAGCTAATGGAAAATTGTATATTGTTATAATTAGACCAAGAAACAATTGATCAAGTGTGACTTAAAGTGAATTCGGCTGGAGATAGACAAAAAAGAATCGTAATTCGAAATCAAGACTAACTCGGCAAAACTAGTGAGTGCAGTTTAAAGTCTCAAAAAGGAGTTACAACCTCTCCGAGCATTGTTTTGCATTATTATTATTATTATTTCAAGTATCAATTGTATGTGCTCATGCTTATGGCTATGCTAGCTTGGGAGCAAGGTGAGTGATCCCTTGAAAAATGCTTAAATTATAGAAATTTGATTGATCACATGCTTGTACCTTAATGTATTGCCTTAGTATAAGGAAATGTTTATGCCATGTCTTATGAGTTCATGAAATAAAGTGATTGAATCATTACAATAATGAACATAAATGCTTAGTATATTGATTCATTGGATTGAATTCATGAATAAAAGTTAATTAAATCTGCCCATGAGCTTTCGAATGCTAATTATGAGACTATAGTCTATAATGCTTGTGATTAAGACCCTAATGGTGAAAAGGGTATGGCACCTTGGTGTGCAAGTTGAATGGAGCTAAGCTCATAAAAGGAAAAGAAATCTTGAATAATGTAAGCGTTGGTCTCGAGTCAGTTATAGATATAGTTGGCATGCCATAGAGTCCATAGAGCTCAGAGTCGGGGTGGACTACGGTTTGAAACAGTGGTTCCTAATGGGCGACAGTAAGAGGGATTGAACGGTACTATGAGTACAAAATGTTATACGTGCGATAGTTGGTTGGGGACTCGAGTATCTAGACTAGAATTTCGATTCACAAGGCTATGTTTACCTACTATAACAATTAATAATTATGAAATTAAAGAAAGAATTGAGAACCTAGAAGCTAATGTTTTTACATTAAGTTAAGTATTTGCATTGCTCATCATGATGTGAAAATATTTATGGCTAATTGGAATATTTGTTAAGCTCTTAAATTCTTGTCTAAAGTATACATTTGTATGATCAAATTCGGTTGTTTGAGTATTGTGATATGGCCTTGTTTCCTATGTTGAAAATGTGGATTAATTTAAATGATATCTTGCTTTGTCACTTTAACTTTTATAAGCATAAAATTGTTAAAGTAGTGAAAGCTATATAAGCCTAATAGCCATTTGTTTTAAAGACTTTAAACTCCTCACTAAGCTACGTCTTACTAAAATTATATTGTGAGAAAGTTGCTAAATTATTATAGATAAGTACTTGGTTGAAGTGTTACTTGTTATAGTATGGAATTGCTTAGTAGAAATGGTTTGATTAACATGCTTGGATGCTTTAAGATTCTCTTGCATGTGAAAGTTTTTATGGATTATCTAATTGCCTTGTGTGTGAAATGGACCGTTCTTGGGACTTTTAGAACTATTAAAGGTCGGTGAATTGAGTTAAAAATGATCATATTTGGCTGCCTTGTTTTGGACCTAAATTGGCTTAGAATATTGTACGATTGATCATGTATGAATTGAAAAATTGTTTGTGTGATTTGTGAGGTAGTAGATAAACTAGCTCGAGTTTGTACCTAGAAATTTCATGTAATTCAATATTGTTTTCTTGTGAACAAGAATCTGAGGTTGTGTTGCATGAACTTAAACATGCCTCCCAATTGTAGTATAGTTTAAAATGAGAAAAAACACTTAAAAGATGTCTTTAAGAGTGTACTTGTAATCTAAGGCAGATTTGTATTGAATAAACAAGAATGCTAATTCTGTTGTACTGGTTGTTTAATTAATAATGTTAGTAGTTTGTCTTATGATGAGGTATGAGAAGCATTATGTGAGTCGAAGGCTATATAAAATAATTAAGGGTTGCATTTGGATAGGTTATGCAATAATGATTTCATGATGTGTAAATGAATCTAATTAGTTAATATGTAAACATGACTAGATCGTATCTCTTGCTTGTGATTTTGTCTTTGTGTTTGATTGTGAACTTATTTAAGTACCTATTTGTTGTTGTTTAGTTTTCTTTAACATTCTAGACACGGTCTTCTTCTAAGCCTAGTTTAGAATGTTACACATGCGACAAAGACCGACAAATGTCATCTCATTTGACAAGATGAACCCCGCCCTTATCACTTGTGACATCCCATATAAATCTAGGTATTAACCGTTCAACTCCGCACATGTCTTCTTCGACAGAACCGTCGTTTGCATTGTATAATTTGAAATCACGACAAGTACTGCCTTGGCTATTGTAATATGACCAGTTAATGACAAATTATTCACCTTCCAACCACTTAACTTATTTTGTACCATTTGAATCAAAAATCTATAGGAGGTCGAAGTAACTATTAGGTGCAATATAGGCACGCCTTAGTGTTTTCCAAGACCATCTACTTCCGTAAAATCAAATGTCTAACTAATGTCATTCATCAGAACATTTAGTACATTCTTAGAGAAATAAATATCCATTTTAGCACAACTCACTTTGTAACCCGAAACATTGCAAAACCCATGTGGTTTCTAACTACCTCAATCAACTGCAACCTAAATAGACTGAGCCAACCTTTCTAAGAATAACAAGAAAATTATTGTGATAAAGAGTCCTCTTTTGTAACGACCTGAATTTTGGAATCTATGGGTTGGACCACCATAGTCGTGGGCCTATTGGGTGCTCAGGAGAGCCTGGTGGGTTTTTTCTTGGTGATGGGATTGAGTCTTGGGTTGGTGAGTGGGATGGGAGGAAGATAGAGGAGTAATTAGGTAAATTTGTCTTCGTTTTCATAAATTCCTACAAAGGAAAAAGAAGAAAGTGATATCTTTTTTATCTCCTTACTTCCTTCATCTCTCATCTCCATCTTGCCTAAAAGACTCAAGGTTAAAGATTCAATCTTTATCTCATTGAGTGAACTTTTCAGATTTAAGATTGAGAATGTTGTAATATACAGTCAATGATCTACATATCAAGGTAAGATTCATCAAAAGTTTATGGGTTTTCATAAATTCCTACAAAGGAAAAAGAAGGGCAAGTTTATGGGTTTTGTGGGGGGTTTTAGTGAAAATGGGTTAGAAGATGAGCTAATCATGTTTTTCCAGCTTTGAATGTTAGTTTAATTACCCCTTTCATCTCTTGCAAGTTGCAATACAAATTTACAACTCATTGTGTAGTGAAAAACGTTAGAGAATCCTCCAAATAGCAAGGGAAGAAGAAGATTTAAGATTTTTAGCAAAAGGAGTCATTTCCAGCTTTTAGAGGAAAGTTAGTACACCTCTGTAGGGCGTGTAGGTGTTCCCTTTTTTGTGGGAGCGCAAGTGCACACTCATGTCAAGTTATAGTATATAAGATGTCGAATCCCACAAGGACTGGACAGCTTGTCTCGTTTCGTAGTTCCTGCACAATGGTAAAGTAAAAGCACAAGTGAATGATTGGTTGAGATCGAAGAGTAAATAAAACACAAGTAAAAGAGAAGAAAATAATCAAGTTGATAGAGCAGACAGGGTTATGCTGCCACTTAGTGTGAAAACCACGTTGTAATAGGTATGAGTTATCCTTTGATGTCACAATATGCTGCCTCGGCAGATACGGCAGGCAGCAAACTACGACCCTGTCACGCGGCCGTAGCAGGTCACTGCCACTGTAGGGGTGTGTACTGTCTCGGTAAGTGGAATGGAAAGACGTCCTGATGGCAAGTCTGGCAGATACTCCAAGTCCGGTAGGATAGTCGACAGTGATCCCTCCTATTTCTAGGTTAGGATGCTCGAGATTGCTAACTTGAGGACTAGTGTGGAACCAAGTCAGTTAACTCGGTTAGTGATCCCTTTTAGCCACTGAAACTTGTGGACTAGTGTGGAACCAAGTTAGTCACGCCTCTCGTTGTGACTGTACTTAACCCTTTCGTATGATTTAAACCTAGTATGATTTAAACTAAAAGTACAATGGGTATTTATAGACTCAAGGCTAGGTTAAGTCCTACTCAAAGTATAAGTCCTCTAAAGTAGATTTCCTTCTTTAAGGTAGCTTTAAATGCTGACTTCTTTTCTTGGAATATGGACTCTTCTTCGTTTGCCTTAGCCTGCAAGTAAACTTGGGAATTTCGCTTCGGCAACCCTAGCCGCTGCTACAGATGTCGAAAAATCATATGAACGCCGGTGATAGATTCAAGAGTTTTTACTCTACAAATCGCGCTCCAGTTCTCCCAACTTCCATAGTCAGCTGTCGAGGGCAGCAAGGTCGGCGACAACTCTACTCGGCAGGTGCTTGGCAGCAACTTGTCTTCATCTGGAACTGCTTCAGTACAGCTCCTGGGTTTGCTCCTCAGCATTGTGTCCTCCGTTTCTCGGTTCCCTCGTTCAGCTGTTAGTACCTACATACAAGAATACACTAAAACAATATCTCTTGTTCACCAAATAAATGATGAGTTATATAGTAAGGTAGGACAATGAAATACTGTAAAATACTATACGTGAACCTACTTATGCCTAAAATATGCTTAAAAACAGTAATAATAAGAGTTGGAAAGTGTATGCAATATAAGACTTTTAGACACTTTACAACCTCTAACTCACTTGTTTCATACACATCCTAAGGATGATGCTTTGTTGCTTAGATTTGGTGTTTATGGTTGTTTGGGTGTTTTTAGGTAGGTGAGACTATTAAATGGTATAATTCAGAATTTGTTGAGTTGATCAAGCGATTGCAAATGGCCAAGAGAGGGTCAATTAGCAATTAAAAATTTGAGGGCGGAAATTGGATGAATGAAAATTTGACACAAGGCAATTTATAGTGGTTCAAGTTCTTAAATGTACTCTACCTCCACTACTTTAGCTCCCACTAAGGATTTTCAACCAATCCACTATTGATTCTTCCCCTTTTCTTGGATGAGAAGGAAACCTTACAAAACCGATTAAGCTTTCTATCCGAAGCTTAATCCAACTCACTCTTTATAAAGAACGAATTTGGTAAACCTTACAAATACCTCTTAAAGGTTGATGTTTACACAAATACAATCAAACACTCCCCAAACTCTCAATAAAAAATACAATGAAGAACACATTTGAGTTGGGTACAAAGATTTGACTCTAAATGATCAGGGTTTGGATTTGAATGCTTTGATGTTGCTTGAAGAATCAATAGTTGTTGTTGTTGTAGCTTTAGAGACTTGTTTTTATACCTTCTCACTGATTTCTAGCCGTTTGGGTGGTTGAGATCATCAATAGATCCGTTGAGGCTCTCTCTTCTCTCCATAAATACATTTCTGCAACTATCCGTATCGGAACACGGGACCCCTGTATCGAAACGGACACTCAAAAAAGAAAGAGTCGTTATGTGTAAAATAGGGCCCGTATCGAAGCGATTATAGGCCGTATCGAAACAGTAAGTGTAAAAAGAAGGTCCTACCGAAACGGATAAGGGATGTATCGAAACGTTTTGAAACTATAATTTGGTGTTTCGAAACAACTTAGGGGTATATCGAAACACTTAACCAAATATTTAAATTTTAGTTTTTGACAAGTAGCGGCTAGTTCATTTAATGCCTAGTTTTTAAAATTACTTAACGCATGTATCGAAACGGGTGTGAGTCATTTCCAAACAATGCTTAAAAATCAAAAGCCTAAATGAAGGTCGTATCGAAACGGTTGTGAGCTGTTTCGAAACAAACATTTCCAGTGGCAAAATGTATCGAAACACTTTTAAGTAAATTTTTAAGTAAACTCCTCCTAAGTTTAAGCTAGGTTTTGAAAAAGATTTTAAAAATTTAGCTTAACCCTTTCTCCCTTTTTTGTTAGATCAAAATCAATGAAGGAATATAGAAATATAGCACAAGTTAAACCACAAGTAGAGCAACATAATTTCATTAAGCATTAAAATCAAAGAAAATTAAGTTCATAAACTCAAAAACATAATATCCAAACCATAACATTCAAAACATATTATCAAAGCATAGGTCTCAAAATAAAAACATAAATAGGTGCATAAAAATAGGGAAATCATAAGCTAGATGAGATGCAATGTAATGCAATGATCTGAGGCTCATCATCTTCGTCATCTTCATCATTGGCATTGCTCCTACAGAATTGCCTCCATTCGCCATAGAAACCCGTAAAGGATATATCCATAGAAGTTTGTTGAGTTTCAACCGAGGTGAGGCGAGTCTCAACATTTTGGATACGTCTCTCCATGGTAGTGAGGCAAGTATCAATAGTAGCGAAGCTTGAGTCCATGTGAGTACGCATTCCATTAAATTGCTCAGTGATGAAGGTCATGAGAGCTTTGTTTTTTTGTGGAGCAACTTGAGGTGGAGGTTCGGGGGCAGCAACGGGTGGAGGATTCTCAACACGAGTCCATTCTCCATCAATATAATGAAATTTGCTCCAAAAAAGTGTGCGCTCATCGATGGGATCTTTGAGCGATTCTGCATAATCAAGTGAGCAATCAATTCCTATCTTAGAAAATAAGTAGCTCAATGTCGTGCTATAGGTGAATGATGTAACAAGATCGGAGTTGCGATTTTGGACAAAGTACACCATCTCGACAAAAATGATTTGACATAGATTCGGACGATGTCCCTCACGAAAGCACCTAATCCAAAACTCATCCACTTGCCTAATGTGAGAAAACTTGCCTCCGGAAGGGAGAAACCACCACGATACTATAAGATGGAGGATGCGATCATGAGCATCAAGAACTGTGATAGAGCCACCAAGGGTATGACCCAATGAGTTCTCATTCGAGATTCCCTCGTCTTCAAACTCGAACACATTGCACAAACTTCCAGATCAACCATAAATTTCTTTCCCATGAGATAGGACTCAATAGCAACCACTGGACCGACATTGGAGATGCAACGAGCATTGGCATAAAATAGAAGTACCATGTTACGGTACAAGGTACCAGGTAAGCTCAAGAAAGTCATAAAATTCTAACGCCTCAATAGATCAAGATAACAAAATTGAAAACACTCGGAATCCAAAAAGGGAAGAGAAATGATACGCTCACATCGAATGGCATGATCTTGGAATAGCTTAAAATTGGTGTAGGCATCTTTGTTGCAAAGAGACTTTTGGTAGAGTGAATTGAGATTTGAACGAGTAGAATCGTCATCAACGTTGGAGCTCCCACCGGCCTCATTAGTTCTAAATCTCTTCCTAGAAGTCATGGTTAAAATCTGGAATGAAATCAAGACAAAAACGTGTGTGTGGGTAAATCAACCAAATTCAATCCAATATACAATCCTATAATCAATGTTTTAATAAAAAAAAACTATACAATATAGTTTTAAAAATATTATACAAACATAAAAAGTATTTTTGGTGAAAAGAATTTATAAAAAAACAGACTAAAAATTATACGGTATAAAATTTATATTCGAATAAAAAAAATTAGATTTAAATTTTTTTTTGCAAAAACTTGAAAACTATACTACATATATATGTTTTATACAAAAGGAATTTAAAAAACATCCTATAAATTGAAACGAAAATTGAAAATGAAAAGAAAAAGGTTTTATACCTTGATATGGGATAAGGATGAATGAAGGATGATTGATGCACCAAATTGCTTGCAAAGAACTAGCCTTGATATGTAGATTGAAAACCCTCCAAAAATTTCAAGTTTTGATGTAAAAAATCAAGTGATTTGAAGGGTTTTTATAAGGGTTTTGCGGCTAGGGTTTTAATGGAAAAAGAGTTGGTGTTTTAATTAAAGTTTGAAGGTTTTGATACATGTTGACCCTGTTTTGGAACGACACCACAAACCCGTATCGAAACGCGAAGAGCCCGTTTCGATAAGATTCACTACTGGAATCTCCCAAATTAAGCCTGTATCGAAACATATTTAGTTGTTTCGATACACCCTTAGCAGAAACTGTAGTTTAGGCAGTTTTATGTTCAAAGAGCCAACTTAGATTGAGCCTAAATGTATGTGAATGATATATGAGCAAGATTTAATGGCTAAAATTGATGCATACTCCCCCTAACAACATGCATAGAAGCAAAATGATGCAAATTAACATAAGCATGAATATCAATCAATTTCAAGCAAAATTTTGATCATTTGGGACCTAAAAGGGTCAAGGAAGGATGGTTAAACCTAACTCTCTCCTAAGGGTCCAAAAACGCTCTTTATTTAAAGGTTTGTAAATATATCCGCTAATTGGTTCAAGGTGTCAACACATTCTAGAACAACGTCATTTTTCAAAACATGGTCACTAATGAAATGATGTCTAATTTCTATATGTTTGGTTCTAGAGTGTTGGATGGGATTCTTAATGAGACAAATGGCACTAGTGTTGTCACACCTAAGAGGTATAGCTTCTACTAGAACACCATAATCTAAGAGTTGTTGCTTCATCCAAAAGACTTGAGCACAACAACTCCCTAAGGATATGTACCCCGCTTCGGTGGTAGATAAGTGTAGAGTGTCCAGAAGTTCTATATTTTATGCACATTCCCACCCTTATTATTGTTGTTCTTAAGCTTAGTTAGGCATAATTAGCTACATGTCATGCATTATAACAATATTTCTTCTTTTACCACGCTTTTATTGAATATCTTATATTTGGTAGAGAAAAGGTATTGTTTTAGTTAGTTTTCTATTTCAGGTGTTGGTTGCTGATCAGAGGAAGAGAGGACAAGAAAGTAGGGAGCAGAAGGAGCTGTACTGAAGCAGTTCTAGTTGTCGCCAAAGACGTCGACTTTGTAGAATGC
Organism: Hibiscus tridactylites; assembly: GCA_958450335.1. Classification (NCBI taxonomy): domain Eukaryota; kingdom Viridiplantae; phylum Streptophyta; class Magnoliopsida; order Malvales; family Malvaceae; genus Hibiscus; species Hibiscus tridactylites. Next base: position 15,407,396 of record OY288283.1, read on the forward strand.
CGCCACCAAGGACGTCGCCGCCGCAGAATGCCGCACATACGGAAATAAGCCGACATAGTCAAGATGGGTCTCGTTTTATAGATGACATTTTTCTGAGTTCATTGAGCCCAATCTTGCATTTTTCTGAGGCTTGGAGCGGTGTATAGAGCTGATTGAAGATCGATAAGCAAGGTGGCTTATACTTACTTGCTGAAGAAGTAAATATCTAAAAGAGTCCATATTTAAGTCAGAATTGAATGAAACGTTAAATATTAAATCTATTTTATCATAAAAAAGACTTCTACTCCAAAGAGGACTTAACCTTAGGCCAAGCCCTATATATACCCATGTATGTGAAGGTATAGGGGCATAGAGATCGCTAGAGAGAGAGAGATAGAGAGAGGGAGTCGACTATCTTCTAAACTTCCTTAGGGTTTAGGTTTTTGCTTGTAAAGTAGTTGTGAGAAACGATTGTATTAGGTTAAGTTGTTTTGCAATAAAATATTCCAAGTTTGCTTAATCTGTGCAGTTCATTCTTTCAATTATTCTACACTAGTCAGTTGAGAGAATCTATTTGTCGGGCACGAAAGAGCAAGGCTCACGAAAGGGTTAAGTACGGTCACAACTTGTTGAGGCGTGAATAACTTGGTTCTACACCAGTCCACAAGTTTCAGCGGCTAAGAGGGATTACAAACCGAGTTGACTAGCCTGTGTTAGCTTTATGCTTAGATTGCTAGGTATTGCCTACTTCACGTTAGCTCTCGAGCATCTTAACCTAGAAATAGAAGGGATCACTGTCGACTATCCTACCGAACTTGGAGTATCTGCCAGACATGTCGCCAGGACTTCTTTCCATTCCACCTGCCGAGACAGTACACTCCTGCAGTGGTAGTGACCCGATGCGGCCACGTGACAGGGTCATAGCTTCCATCCACCATACCCACCGAGGTCGCAATCGAGGCAGCGCAGAAATAACTTTACTTCTTCACAGTGCAGTCTACACACTACTGAGCAGTAATTATCTGGCCCATTCTATCACTCTGATCTCCCCTACTTTAATTAATGGTGTTTTTAGTTTTATTCCTTTAACCAAACCTGAAATTAATTGTGCATTTAAATTTCTTGTGCATATACACACTCGAAGAAATTACTCCAATCCTCGTGGGATTCGACATCTTTTATACTTGGCAGGAGTGTGCGCTTGCGCTCTCACAAAAAGGGAACACCTGCATGCCTTACAAGTTTTTGGCGCCGTTGTCGGGGATTGACAATAGCGACTTTTTTTTTTGTTTTTTGCACTCTTTATTTAATTGCATTTAAATTTCAGGTTTTTAACTTTTTTTCTTTTGTATATATATAAAAAAATTTCAGGTACACTACAAGTCCAAGGGCTTCACAATGTCGAGGAAAACTATACAGGAGCTGATGTTTGAACATGAACAGCAGTTGCCGCCGTGGCAACAGACAAGACAGCAAATGTCGCTACCGCAACAGCAAAATTTTTATGGTATGATCAAAATTGTCAAAAAAAAAATTTACCATAACAATTTTGCTGCAGAAACAAACATGCTAGGGCAAGGTGGTCAGCTTCAAGAGCAATCAAGAGAAACCACTCGAGAGCCGATGTTGGACAATTCTTGCAATCTATGTGAGGGAAATCATGTGTTCGAAAATTTCCCGTTACTTTTCGGAGAAGACATGGACGAACCAAAATGGGACCAAGAGCAGATGTCGCATCTACAGCAAAAAGGACCGCAGAATCTGCCGCCGCAATAGAATTTCTCATGGTACGATCAACAACCTCAAAAGTTTTTTACTATGATAATTTTGTCGTTGCAGCAGTACACAAGCCCTGGCAATGCAGTCCTCCTCAAGAGCAATCAAATTCCCTAGAAGACACGTTTCAAGCTTTCCTCGCGCTCACTCAAGACGTGTCAACCTTTATGGAGGCAAAACTCGCCAGGATGGATGCACTTTTGAGCAAATCTGCCCCAATAAATGTCGTGGATGAACATAAAACCCATGCCGCGAAACCCATGGATCACCGGTAATTTAGACCTAGGGATACTGATATCCCAAGGGAAGAGGATGCAATGGACTGGCCCCACACATGATGAACCCATACCAGAAATTGACCAAGCAGGAATTGCGAAACTTGAACAGAGCAAGGCTACGAAAACAGCTTGTGAGACCGACATATAAATTGATGATGTCACGGCAATATCAAAAGCCTCAGCAACTATGCCCGCCGCAACAGCAGCTTCGGCAACAATGCCAGCCTCAGCAGCAATCACAGTAACCCTGTCGCCTCGGCAGAAACCTCGGCAACCATGGACTACATATATTTAGAGGAGCTGATGTTGGTATATCTAAAGCCATCACAATCTCTACTGATGGAGATGTTTGAGGGACCTGAAGAACACAATGTTATGGATGATGGAGCCCTTCAATTTGCCGAGTTTTTTCTTGACCTGAACCACATTATGACAGACTACTGCCCTGACAGTTGGCCGCCTGAACAGCTGCCTTGGCAGCAAAAGCCATTCTCCACCATAACAAATCAGGACAAAGATAAAGTAAGTGCATGGTTTTGATAGTGGTAAAATTTTTACTAATCACATGTTTATGCCTTCAAAAACGAAACAAGGTGGAGGATTTGCGTGGATTACAATGGAACAAGAAAGAAAGACCCCCCATGAGAATAGTCACTCGATGGAGGGTGCGGGTGGACTATAAGAAGTATCAGAAATGAACTTGCTGTAACATAATTTTAGTTTTTCCACATATTTACCGTTTACTTTAGGAACATATCTTAATAAGCTTAGGACCAAATTTTATTTTCAGTTATATTATTTTTATTTAGTCCGTCTCACAACTACTTATCTAGATTCAGATTCTACTATAAAAGGCAAGCCGCCAAGAAATATGAGGGGCAGACAAAGTACAGCCACCCAAGCGGCAGAGACGACAGCAAAAGAGACAGCCCAGGCCACTGATTCCCTTGACGAGGAGGTGTTTGATTCCTCCGATGATGCAGAGCTGGCCGAGGTAACAAAGAAAAGAAAAGAGGCACGTGATAGCGACCGAACCAGAGGATGAAAGGCCAGAGACCGACCTGGAGCAGCAACCAAAGAGATCCACTCCCATCAAAGTCCAGCTAACTCGAGGCCAGAAGCAGAGCCTCGCCGCCAAATCACCCGCCACTCGCCGCCTAGTCCTCTCATTTTCCTCCAAGTCCAGTAAGTTAAAAGACAAACTCGGGCAGCTTCTAGCACCATTATTTTCTTTATTTTTCTTTTTTTCCTGCTTTATTTTATGTTTTTTCTGTTAAGATTTTATTTTGTTTAAGGCATTAAGAGCAATGCCTGCCTTGAGTTTGGGGGGAGGGGGGTCAGTCCTCATGTTATTTTGTTAAACATGTAGTCGCATATAGTTGCATTGTAAATCTTGCCTAGTACTTAATGAAAATTGGAAATCTGGGTTAAATAACTTGTGCCTACGATAGTTAGCCGATTCTATTTTCGCACCACACTTAAAATTGAACTTAATCTTAGGAAGAAGCATGAAAAACACCTTAGAATTTTTTTTAGTTGCCAAACTCTTATTACACTTCTGTTAAGTGTTGAATATTGTTTGAGTTCTAAGTGTACATTGCCTACTTAAACTTAATGAAATTTCTTATATTGGATGCAGGTATGCCGTCGCGGCTGCACGGGGCAGCAAAGTAAAATAAAAAGCAATGCCGCCACAGCCTCAAAACAAAGAAAAGGTTGAATGCCCTAGAGGTGCCCGAAACGGGCTCTAGGAAGGATCATGAGCAAGGACACTCCGCTGCTATCAAAGTCCATGTATCTGAAATTCTTTGAAGTGACAGAAAAATTAGCATGAGTGAATGAAAGCCTTCACGGGATGACTCTACTCGAAGGGTTCGGAGTTTCGTAGTATGCTCATGTCTTAGCTTCAGACCTAGAGAGTAGTTGTGAAGAGCCAAAGCCCTTCAAAGCCATGATCAGAAAAAGGAAGAAAAAAAGTGCTTAATTGTGCTGCCAAAGCAGCAACTCTATATCCTTTTTCTTTAACTTTTACATCATTCTTTATTTACTTAGTATACTTAGCATATTCAGCATGTACACAGATCTGCACACACTGCACTGGCACTAAAATTAAAATTCTAAGTTATTTCATATTATTCCCTCTCACTAAACTAATATAGGTGCCACGACCTTGAGGTAAGAAACCAAGTTAAAAACTAGGTTTTCTTTTTGATTTATGTACAAGGGCATGTTTACTAGTTATGTTGCATTGCTTGAAGACAAGCAATAGTTTGAGTTTGGAGGTGTGTAGAGTGTCCAGAAGTTCTATATTTTATGCACATTCATGCCCTTATTATTGTTGTTCTTAAGCTTAGTTAGGCATAATTAGCTGCATGTCATGCATTATAACAATATTTCTTCTTTTACCACGTTTTTATTGAATATCATATATTTGGTAGAGAAAAGGTACTATTTTAGTTAGTTTTCTATTTCAGGTGCTGGTTGCTGATCAGAGTAAGAGAGGACAAGAAAGCAGGGAGCAGAAGGAGTTGTACTGAAGCAGTTCCAATTGCTGCCAAAGACGCTGTCGCTGCAGAATGCTGCCGCCAAGGACGTCGCCGCCGTAGAATGCCGCCCAGACAGAAATACGCCGACATAGTCAAGATGGGTCTCATTTGATAGAGGACATTTTTCTGAGTCCATTGAGCCCAATCTTGCATTTTTCTGATGCCTAGAGCGGTGTATAGAGCTGATTGAAGATCGATAAGCAAGGTGGCTTATACTTACTTGCTGAAGAAGTAAACATCCAAAGGAGTCCATATTTAAGTTAGAATTTAATGAAGCATTAAATATTAAATCTATTTTATCATCAAGGAAGACTTCTACTCCAAGGAGGACTTAACCTTAGATCAAGCCCTATATATACCCATGTATGTGAAGGTATAGGGGCATAGAGATCGCTAGAGAGAGATAGAGAGAGGGAGTCGACTATGTTCTAAACTTCCTTAGGGTCTAGGTTTTTGCTTGTAAAGTAGTTGTGAGAAACGATTGTATTAGGTTAAGTTGTTTTGCAATAAAATATTCCAAGTTTGCTTAATTTGTGCACTTCATTCTTTCAATTACTATACACTAGTCAGTTGAAAGAATCCATTTGTCGGGCACGAAAGTGCAAGGCTCACGAAAAGGTTAAGTATGGTTACAACTTGCTGAGGTGTGACTAACTTAGTTCTACATCAGTCCACAAGTTTCAGCGGCTAAGAGGGATTACAAACCGAGTTGACTAGCATGTGTTAGCTTTACGCTGAGATTGCTAGGTATTGCCTACGTCACGTTAGCTCTCGAGCATCTTAACCTAGAAATAGGAGGGATCACTGTCGACTATCCTGCCGAACTTGGAGTATCTTCTAAACTTGTCGCCAGGACTTCTTTCCATTCCACCTGCCGAGACAGTACACTCCTGCAGTGGTAGTGATCCGATGCTGCCGCGTGACAGGGTCGTAGCTGCCGCCCGCCATACCTACCGAGGCCGCAATCGAGGCAGCACAAAAATAACTTTACTTCTTCACAATGCAGTCTACACACTACTGAGCACCAATTACCTGGCCCATTCTATCACTCTAATCTCCTATACTTTAATTAATTGTGTTTTTAGTTTTATTCCTTTAACCAAACCTGAAATTAATTGTGCATTTAAATTTCTTGTGCATATATACACTCGAAGAAACTATTCCAATCCTCGTAGGATTCGACATCTTTTATACCATAACTTTGTAGGAGTGTGCACTTGCGCTCTCACAAAAAGGGAACACATACACGCCTTACAATAAGGCTACGCTATTTTGTTTCTTAGAGAATCAAGATACGAGCATACTACGTAAGAATTGACATGTTTCAGAGGTACTTTTCCTATCTATCTTGCATCCCCCATAATCCGCATCCGAATAAGCATGAAGGCTAAAGGAAGAATTCTTAGGATACTAAAGACCTAAGTTAGGTGTGTCTCTAAGGTATTTAAAATTCTCTTAATGGCTACTAAGTGTGATTCTCTAAGACTAGCTTGGAACCTAGCACACAAGCAAACACTAAACACAATATCCGGTCTACTTTCGATAAGGTAAAGCAAAGAACATATCATAGATCTATAAAGCTTAGAGTCGACACACTTACCTTATTCATCTTTGTCAAGCTTTATAGAATAGCTCATAAGAGTGGCTTGAGGCTTTACATTCTCTAAGTCGAACTTTTCGAGCATATCATTCACGTACTTTACTTGATTGATGAAGGTGACATCCTTCCTTCCTTTGTTTGATTTGAAGCCCCAAGAAGAATGAGAGCTCCCCCATCATGTTCATCTCGAACTCATCTTGAATTAGCTTAGAAAATTCTTTGCAATAACATTCATTAGTAAAACCAAAAATAATATCATCAACATAGATTTGCACTACTAAGATGTCATTACAATATCTTTTTATGAAAAGTGTAGTGTCCTCCTTGCCCTTTTCAAAACCTTTTTCAATTAAGAAGTTTGAAAGTCTTTTATACCAAGCTCTAGGAGCTTGTTTTAAACCATAAAGAGCTTTGGTTAATTTAAAAACATGATTCGGAAATTTAAGATCCTTAAAACCCGATGGTTGTTCAACATACTCTTATTCATTTATAAAACCATTTAGAAAAGCACTTTTTACATCCATTTGAAAAAGCTTGAAATCATGGTAACATGCAAATGCTAGTAGCATCCTAATAGCTTCCATTCTAGCTATGGGTACATATGTTTCATCAAAATCAATTCCCTCTTCTTGAGTATAACCTTGAGCAACAAGCCTAGCCTTGTTTCTTACTGTGTTACCACTCTCATCTAGTTTATTTCTAAAGACTCATTTAGTTTCTATAGTAGATTGATTACTAGGCCTTTCAACTAATGTTCATACTTTACTTCTCTCAAATTGATTAAGTTTTTCTTGCATAGCCAAAATCCAAAAATCATCTTTTAATGCTTCTTTGATATTTTTAGGCTCAATGCATGAAAGAAATGCAACATGATTCATTAGTTTGAGAGAGGATCTAGTAGTTACCCCATTGGATGGATCACCCAAGATTTCACCACCTTTGACATAGTTGAACTCCCTTGGGTATGTCACATCCTTTTCCTCAAGAGCCAAGTCCTTTAAGGCTTCAAGAGGTGGATCTTGTGCATCTTCTTCTTTGGTTGGAATGTCATCCACCTTTGATGTTTTTCCTCCATCAATGGCTTCAATGATCCCTACATCATCATCTTCACAAGAATCCCTCCTCAGAAGGAGATTATCATCGAAAACAACATGTATAGACTCTTCAACAACCAAAATTCTTTTATTAAATACACAGTAGGCTTTAGAGTTTAGGTAATAACCCAAAAATATAGCCTCATTACTTTTGGCATCAAATTTACCTAAGTTGTCTTTTCCATTATTTAAAACAAAACATTTACAACCAAATGGGTGAAAATAGCTAATGTTAGTTTTTTTGGATTTTAAAATCTCATAAGGTGTTTTCTTTAAAAATATGTCTAATCATTACTCTATTAATAATATAACAAACCGTATTAGTGGCTTCCGCCCAAAAATACTTAGGTAAGTTGTTTTCACAAAGCATAGTCCTAGCTATTTCTTCTAAAGTTCTATTTTTCCTCTAAACTACCCCATTTTGTTGAGGAGTTCCAGGAGCCGAAAAATTGTGGTTAATACCATTTTCATTACAAAAATCTTCAAAATCCATATTTTGAAATTCAGTTCCATGATCACTTTTAATGTGTGAAATTTTATGATCAAGATCATTTTGGGTGATTTTTGTAAAAGTAATAAAATTTTGTAAAGCTTCATCCTTAGTACTTAGGAATAGAACCCCAAGTGTATCTAGAAAAGTCATCTACCAATACAAATACATATGACTTACCACCCAAGCTCATAGTTCTAATAGGTCCAAATAAATCCATGTGGATTAGTTGTAATACCCTACTAGTTGAAACATCATTAATGGGTTTAAATGAAGTTTTCTTTTGTTTACCCTTAGCACATGCATCACAAATTTTATCTAATGAAAATTTTAGTTTGGGTAAACCTCTAACTAGATTTTGGGAAGCTAATTTTTCTAAAACACTTATGCTAGCATGCCCAAGTTTCCTATGCCACAACCATGCATCATTCTCATCATGTGCAACTAAACATGCATGGGATGAATGTATGTCATCTAAATGCACCATATAAATATTTCCTATGCAATGACCAATGAGCATTATTTTATTTGTTTTAATGTTCACAATTTTACACCAATTTTATCAAAATGAACATTAAAGTCTTTATCACAAAGTTGACTAATGCTCAAAAGATTATGTTTTAGACCATTGACATATAGCATATTTTAATGAATGTAGATGAGAGATTATCAATGGAGCTTATGCCTTCAATATGTCTTTTGGAGTTGTCACCAAATGTTACACATCCTCCACTTTTTGGTTTAAGCTCCAAGAATCTACTCTTGTCTCCGGTCATGTGTCTCGAGCATCCACTATCAAGGTATCATGTGTTTTAACTTGAAGCTTTGGCCTTGTAGCAATGCTCCCCCTACAAACAAATATTAGTTTCTTGATTTTGGTACCCAAATCATTTTGGGTCCATGAGTGTTAGCTCCCAAAAGCTTGGTTCCCTTAGGAATCCAAGAAGCAATATCATTCACATTATTAGAAACTATGACTTCCTTAGGAACCCATACACTCCAAATTCTTTTAACTTTGGGTTGCTTTTGAGAAACTCTTTGTTTGGGGTAAAATGGTTTTCTCTTAACATATTGGGTTTTTGAAGAACTTCCTTTTTCAAAAACATGTTTCCCAATAGTAAGAGAAGTTTTGAGATTATTCACCTCCTTGGTGTAATAATCTTGAAAATCAGAAAGATTTTTTTCTAAATCGAGATTTTTTTAAGATCATTTGAAAGATTAATCAAATACAAAAACTTCTTTTCCGATTTCGAATTGGTTTTTGAAATAGACTCATTTTGATTTTTCAAATCAGAAATATTTTTCTTATTTTTCAAAATAGACTCTTTGTATTTTTCAACCCACTCGTCATAAACATCATGTAACTCATCACAAGCATCATATAATTCATTGTAAGTAAGAGATGATGAGTCAGGGTTTACCATTGGTTCTTCCTCAAATGTCATGAGACAGGTTGGTTGCTTCCTCCTCCTCTTCGGATGACTCATCGTCACTCCAAATTGCCACTTGAGCTTTAAGTTTGTTCTTCTTCCCAAAGCTTTTCTTTCTAATTTGAGGGCACTCAGATCGGATATGGTCGGTCTTCTTGCACTTATAGCAAGTGATTTGGTCCTTCTCTTCTTCTTTACTCCTATTCTTGAAGTCCTTTTTTCTATTGAATTTTCTTCCTTTATTAGACTTCATGAATCGTGTGAATCTTTTGGCCAACATGGTCATCTTCTCATCTTTCTCTTCACTCGAATCATTATCGTTGTATGTGGCTTTAAGCACGATTCCAATCTTCTTCTTCTCAACCTCCTTCTTCTCAAATTTCTTTTTCTCTTCTTCCCTTCCTTGTTTCATGATCTCATGAGTGAGTAGAAATCCAACAAAGGCATCAAGCTTGAGAGTCTTCAAATCTCTAGCTTCGATGATGGACGTTCTTTTTCCATCCCAAGATTTCGGAAAAGAATATAAGAGTTTCCGAACTAGCTTGTCTTCGGGGATGACTTCACCGAAACCCTTTAATCTGTTAACAATGACCGAGAACCGATCAAACATCTTGGAGACACTTTCATCGGGATCCATCTTGAAATTGTCATTGCTTAAATTGAGAAGCTTGATCTTTGTCTCTTTAACATCGCTAGTTCCCTCATATGTTGTCTTGAGGGTATCCCAAACTTCCTTGGCGTTTTCGATGGAAGACACCTTTTAATAGATATCGGGACCGAGAGCACAAAATATCATATGCAAGGCTTTATCATTGACTTGCAACTGTCTTCTATCTTCATCGGTCATCTCATCTTTGACATTTGGGACTAATCTTCCTTCACCATCTCTCTTCTTAGGAATGCTTGGTCTGTCTTCTACAACGTCCCATACCATGTAGTCGTTGGATTTGATGAAAAGACGTATATGATTCTTCCAATATGGGTAGTTATCCCCATTGAAGAATGATGGTTTGGTGGTGGATTGAGACTCATATAGGTTAGGGCTGGAGGTGGATGTCATTGCTTCGATTGTAGTTGATCAAACTCTCCTAGAATCGACTCAAGAGGGTTGTAATCCTTCTAATGAGTGTAGCTCTGATACCAATTGTTGAGTTGATCAAATGATTTCAAATGGCCAAGAGGGGGTGAATTGGCGATTAAAAATTTGAGGGTGGAAATTAGATGAATGAAAATTTGACACAAGGCAATTTATAGTGGTTCAAGTTCCTAAATGAAATCTACCTCCACTATCTTAGCTCCCACTAAGGATTTTCAACAAATCCACTATTGATTCTTCCCCTTTTCTTCGATGAGGAGGAAACCTTACAAAACTGATTAAGCTTTCTACTCAAAGCTTAATCCAACACACTCTTTACAAAGAAGGAATTTAGTAAACCTTACAAATACCTCTCGAAAGTTGATGTTTACCCAAATACAATCAAACACTCCACAAACTCTCAATAAAAAATACAATGAAGAACGCACTTGAGTTGGGTACAAAGATTTGACTCTAAATGATCAAGGTTTGGATTTGAATGCTTTGATGTTGCTTGAAGGCTCAATAGTTGTTGTTGTAGCTTTAGAGACTTGTTTTTATACCTTCTTATTGATTTCTAGCCGTTTGGGTGGTTGAGATCATTAATAGAGCCGTTGGGGCTCTCTCTTCCCTCCATAAATGTAGTTCTGCAACTACTCGTATCGAAACACATGACCCTTGTACCGAAACGGACACTCAAAAAAGAAAGATTCGTTATGTGTAAAATAGGGCATGTATCGAAACAGTAAGTGTAAAAAGAATGATGTATTGAAACGAATAAGGGTTGTATCGAAACGTTTTGAAACTGTAATTTGGTGTTTCGAAACAGCTTAGGGGTGTATCGAAACACTTAACCAAATATTTAAATTTCAGTTTCTGACAAGTAATGGCTAGTTCATTTAATGCCCAATTTTTAAAATTACTTAACCCATGTATCGAAATGGTTGTGAGCCGTTTCAAAACAAAAGTTTCTAGTGGCAAAACGTATCAAAACACTTTAAGGGTGTTTCGAAACGCCTGGGCGATTTTGTATATTTTAGCCTGAAAACACTTAGAAAATTTTATGAGGTTCAAGTTTTGACTTGAAAACATTTTAAGTATAATTTGTACTTGTCAAAATCGAATATTTTGATTACTTAAAAATTTATTTACTTTGCAAATTAGTCCTTGAATTACTTGTTATATCAAAATCAAATATTAGTTTTACAAAATTGTTGTTAATAATGTGTATAAATGGTAGTAAACTACCCTGAATAACTTCCATAAGATGTAGGATCAAGTTAAGGGGTTTTTTATTGCAATTTAAGGGCTTTGGGGATGATTTCTCGAGCATAAGAAACCCTTTTGGGGCTTCAGTATCAGTACGCGAAGAGCTCATACATGCACCCAAGTGTTTTGGTTTAAGGCTTAGTTTGTGGTTGCTTTTAAAAAGTGTGGTGAAAAAAGTGATTTTCAAACTAGCTGTTGAAAAGTAGTTTTGAAAAGCTGGTTAGTGTTTGTCATTGATGTTAAAAAGTGATTTTGAGGAGATAAAATGTCTATTTTAAACATGGTATTAAAAAGTAAAAATAAACCTGGGTGATGTTCAAATTAATTAATGTTATGATATATGAAATAAATCGATTTCAATTATAATAAAAAAATTATTTTTTGAAAAAAATTAATTTAAAAATATAAAGTACATTGTAGATTATATATGGATATACCACTTACAAATTAAAATAAATTACAAATAAAAAAAATTATTCTCAATATAAATATTATAAAATATATATTATTTTACAATTATGTATGCATAAATATTATTTTAACAATAAATTATAATTAAATAACAAGAGTAAAAAAATAATTTTATTTTTAAACTAGCTTTTCTACCCAATAAGCTATAAAATCTAGCCTTTTGGTTTGGGTGGAAAAGCTAGTTTTAAAAGTAACCAAAAACAACATATTTTAACTAAAAGCACTTTTTTAAGTGCTTTTGGGTTGCTAAAAGCAACCAAAAACAGGCCCTATGAACATTATTTCATTAAGGAGAACCGTGATAAGGGGTACTGGTACGGTGTTCAACATGTACTGATACACCACTCAGGGTAGTTTTGGTACGAGTTAACTCGTATCGATAAACACATGCTTGGAAATTTCCAGTGAGCTATTTTATTATCGGTACGCATATGAGTACCAATACCCAAAGGTATTGTACTGGTACGTGAGGGCCAATATCGGTACCAACTAAGCATTCTACCCAAAATTGTTGTGTTTGAGCCACAATGGTTGAAAAATTATGGAATGTGGTCCAATGGACTTCTAATGAGATAAAATGAACTATAAAACTGAGAATCAAGATTTGACCCCTCTATACGAGCATAATGTATAACAACTTGATAACTTGATTGAGTGACTTGTTAATAATAGAAATCATAGAGTTGTGGTAATCATGTCAATGTTATGTGTTGTGTGGACACTTGTTTGGTTGAATCACTTTTGGTTGATGGGATTCAAATACCCATAGAGCATGTTGCAACACCATAAGATGAGACACTGAACGTATGCTCCCAAGGCTGTGTGACATCGTGCCTCACTCTAGGTTTGTGGTATGATGCATATGTTTGCTTTGTGGGATTGATGCGTCTATTTTTGATTGTTATGTGTTTAGATGACTAGAGGTAGCATCGTATGTTGATGTATATGCCATGTCAACATCTCTAGCTACATGCTCATAATTATGATTGGCATGAAGCATGGTAGAGTAAAAAGTGTATCCATTGAGCTTGTTAGTAGGTTGGCACATTTCATTAGAAGAGCACCATCGATGTAGGATTATAGCATCGCATCTTCAAGAGTAAAATAATTAGATTTATTTGGGCTATGTATTCATATGACCTTATGATTTTGTATTGTAACTCGCATTTCGATTTCATTATGTGAGTCAAATGTTTTATTGATATATTTTAAAATGAAGCTACTATGTAAATGTTTTTAGGACTAATTATTAGAATAATCACTTATGTTTTCCCCCAGTACAGTGTTGGTCACCGATTTTGAAAAACGACCAGTAAGGTCACTTACGTTTTCGGGGAGTAAACTTTTGGTCACTCGGCCGTCTGTTACCGTTAAATATTGACGGCTTGCTGACCTAGCAGTTAAAAAAATAAGGGTAAACTACTGCAATGGCCACTAAAATTTATCCCATGTTCATTTTTGCTTCCCAATTTTAAAAAATAAACATTATGGTCACTATTAAAAATGTTTTTTTATAATTTTACCCTTAAATTTTTAATAATTTATTTTTAAACCAGCAAATTGTGCAGTAAATGGCACTATAAACTAGCAACTGGCAGCAGTGGGTACGAGGACTTCCATTTTTTTTAGGTTCAAGGGTACTATAAATCCTTGAACTTTAAAAAAAATGAGTTTTTGAATTTTTTATAACTAATTGAGCCTTTATTCTTCAAAATTTTGTCAATGCATCCTTTTGATTAAACAATAATAGAATAATTTAGAGTGAAAATAGGAGCAATTTGAAAGTTTAGTTATTAAATAGGAGCAATTTGGACACCTAAAATTTAAAAAGTGTATACTTTGGGTACCTATTTTTCATTTAAGACTTTTATAATATTATTGTACTAATTGATTGTAAAGTTTTAGGGTTGAAAAAATATTTTTTTTTAAATTCAAGGGTAAAATTATAAAGAAACATTTTTAATAGTGACCATAATGTTTATTTTTTAAAATTGGGGAGCAGAAATGTACATGGATAAACTTTAGTGGTCAATGTAGTAGTTTACCCTTATTTTTTCGCTGCCAGGTCAGCAAGCTGTCAATATTTAACGGCAGAGTGACCTGAAGTTTACGCCCCGAAAACGTAAGTGGCCTTACTAGTCGTTTTTCAAAATCGGTGACCAACTTTGTAATGCGGTAAATGACTATTCTAGTAGTTAACCCATGTTTTTAAATACTTAACTATGTTTGAAATGTTTTTGAACTTAACGAATTTTATGAGAAATAGTGGTGGATTGGGCTAAATTAAGTTGAAATTTATGGCAACAGGTTGGGTTTGAGACCCAATGTGACATCCGGGTTGAGGGTGTTACACATTTTCTAATACCTCTAGAAGGGGAAAAAGGCTTTGTCATCGAACCATTCCAGAGAACTTGTAAAGACACGATAGATATACATTGTATAATAAGATAACACAAGGCATCAAGAATTCCAATATCAAAGAGAGTATTGTCGATGAAATCCCACTCAAGTTTCTCATACGCTTTCTCCAAGTCAATTTTAATAGTCATCCAGACTCATTTAGCAATTTTCCTTTGCATAGAATTGATAACATTTGTGTAATGATAATGTTATCCGTAATTGAGTTCTATTGAGTGCATAAAAGTTCTATATTTTACCCCTCATTTACCCATATTTTTTATGCTCTCAAGCATGATTAATTGCATTTAGGATAGATTTTTGCATATACATCACAATTAGATAAAATTGCATAGTTGCTGTTGATTTTGGTTACTTTTGCAGGTATCTGCTGCGGCAACCCCAGGGCAGCAAAGGATCAGAGGAGGATTGCAGAGCTAGAGTCGAGAAGCAAAGGCTGTCGTGGCATCTGCCGTGGCAGCCATGACGACAGAAGAATACTGAGGTGGAAAAGTGAAGTGGATCTCGACAAATAGAGGATTTCAAGCCGGTCTGTCGTGGACCACTCCCATATTTTTCTGAGCCCTGAAGCAGAATGAAGGCCAAGCCCAAAGTTCAAGGAAGAAACTCAAGGCAAGAAAAGAGGACGAATTCAAGGCATCTACTCAGAAGATTTAGTCTTTAATAGAGTTCCACTTTAATTCGAAATTGTATTCTTGCCATAGTAGAAAACTTAGACCCAAGGCCTATATAAAGGCATGTAATTCGACCTAGGGAAGGATATCTCATTCCTAGCCGTCTTCCCCTAAACCCTTGTCGTTATCCCTTGTCCACCATGTTCTAAACTCCCCCTAGGGCTAAGGGTTGATTCTGTAAAGTAGTTGCAAGGATTGTATTGTTTTAGGAATTTTTTGTCAAGTAATAAAAACTTCAAGTTTATTTACTCTGGTTTTTCATATCTCATAAGAGTATCGGGAGAGCATTGTGAGGTTATCCATTTGTTTGATATCGGGAGAGTGAAGCATACAAACGGAGTAAACCATCTTGGCTTAGGGATAAGTACAAGGTGAAGTGGCTAAAGAAGAATTCAACAACATTGGTGTTCACCCTTTGATTCACGTCGGGAGGTATCATCTAAGAAGTGTTCATCAACAGAACTTGGGCCTAGGGATAGGACAAGTCATAACAGGGATTCTTGCCAAGCTTGAAGTACAGAGTTGTTGATCGCTGACGCAACATCAACAGACCTCTGCCGCGACAAGAACAACGACATACGACAAAAGTTTCTCTAACAGTGCAACACTTGCACTACTGAGCAATTCAATACCAGCCTATTCTTTAAATCTGATTCCTTTATCTTTTACTTTGGTTTTTACTCAAGATTTTCTCCAACATTCAAAAAAAACTATTTCTTTCTCTTGTGCAGCAATTCAAGGATAGAGTTATTTCCAGTCCACGTGGAGACGATATCCGATACTCTAGTATCACTTTACTACTTTCGTCGTGTACACTTGCACTATTTGCGATAGGACTCTTTTACACATAACAAGTTCGTCTATTTAAAAAATAATAATTGAGTTCAATGTGTTAAACTAATGTTTTGATTTTGATATAACAAGGACTTAATTGTAATTAAATAATTTTTAAGGTATTTGAAATTACACACTAAAGTATAAACGTTCGAACAAACTTAACTTATTTTTGAAGAAAATATTTTGTACAAGTCATATATTTGAAAGACAAATATTTTCAAAGTATTTTGGTACTCAAACAAACCATTTTGGTAAGTCAGTATTGGTACGGCTATATGTGCATCGGTAGAGGTTTTAAGCACTAGAATTTAATTTTATTAGAAATGGCAACTAAGTACCGGAACAACTATCCGCGTATTGGTATAACCTTTCATCACTGTAAAACCAAGTGGAATTTAAAAGCTTGTATAATTTTTTAGCGAAACTTGTTTTAAATTGAATCGAGTACCGGTAGGGTAATACGCATAGAGATACGCCACGTTCACAAAGACTTTAGAAATTTTCAGTGAGTGAATTCAATAACGATACCCTTTGTAATATTTCACTCCGTACCGATTCGCAAACCCACATACCAGTTCACAAACTCGCGTATCGATATCTTTTTCTTGTAACGACTATTTTTCTTTTGAGCGGGTACTAATACGAAAGTCTGCGTACCAATACCCACTGTTGTCAGGCTGTATTTATTACGGGAAACATTATCCCCAACGGCTCTATTCAATTTTTCAACAATCCAAACGGCTAAAAATCAATGGAGGAGTATAAAAACAAGTCTCCAAAGCTTCTTCAACAACAAAACAATTATTCTAAAGCATTCAAGCAAATATCGAAGTTTTTTAGAGCTCTTTATTATCAAATCTTATACACACTTGAGTGTTCTTCATTGTATTTTATTTCTAATCAAGCGTTGAGGTTTAGTGAACTTCAAATTGTCCAAACAACTTCCTTTGGAAGAATTTCATAGTTTGCTTTTTTGTATCCATTTTTAGAATTAGTGATTACTAGACTTTGGGGGTATAAGTATAAGATTTGTGAGATAATCTCATTTAGTTTAAAACGAAAGACAAATTAGTAAATTTGTGAAGTCTTTAGTGTTGATAGCTAAGGTACTGGATGTAGACCTTGTTGAGAAGGTTAAACCACTATAAAATCACTTGTGCAAATTTCTTTTCCTTTTACATTTGCTTCCACCAAATTTTTTAATTGTCAATTCACCCCTCTTGGTCACCTTCATTGATTAATCAACTCAACACCTACAAACTTAACCATTAGAGTAGATTTAAAAAAACCAAGATCTTAGTAATGGAGCTTAATTTTTATATATGATATATAGTTGGGTTCACAGATGCGGATACGGGGTGGGTGAGCAGATATAGGACGAGTAAGGTCTCAGATCCATCACCTACTCACTACATGTGACGGGTATGATTTCTAACATCCACACTCGTCTACTACCCATCAAATTCTGAAGAACTAATGTTTTGATATAATAATTGAAAATAGTTTTGGACTAAATTGAAAAGATTTCAAAAGTGTCTTTAAGTCCAAACAACTTAAAAATATGTTTGAGGATTGTTTTAAGAGGTTTTGAAGTGTTTTCTAAAGCCAAACTTTACAAAACCACATAGGTGTTTCGAAACACCCTTAGGCGTTTCGAAACAACCATTCACAATTTCAAAACGTTTCGATACAGCTCTATCTATTTCGAAATGGGCTTTAATATGGGTGAGGATTTTTATATAGCGTTTTGATACGGGCTTCACCGTTTCGATACGCCTATGTGGCAAAGACCTCAACGGTCAAAATCCTCAATAGCTATTTTCCCAACGGCCTTTTAAATTGCAGCTCAACTGTCACTCGTTCCGAAACGGGGTTGATACTATTTCGATACGGATCAAGGTGTTTCAAAACATCCAGAGGTGTTTCAAAACGGATTGCTGCATCAGACTTCAAAGGCTAGTTCTGAACAAGGGCGTTTTGAAACGGGGTCGAGTGTTTCGAAACGGACAACTGCAAAACTGCATTTAATGAGAAAAATAAAGTCTTCAACAACTCCAAAACATCCCTAATGGCTAGTAACGACCACAAACTCAATTGGGACTATAAATTGAAGGCTGGAACACTTGAAGAATGTTAGAGACAACATCCAAGCAATATGGTCAAGAGAATCAGAGTCTAAATCCTTATTTTACTATTCTCTTGTACATAGTCTTTAGAGAGTGAGCTTTGTTGTAAATCATTGTACTCTTGTGAGCTTAAATTTGTGTAAACACCCACCTTGTGAGGTATTAAGTTTACCAAATAAATCCCTTGTAAAAGGAGAGGTTCTAGTTTAGCCTTGAGAGAAAAACTAGAGTTGGTTTTATCTTAGCCAAGTCCAAAAGATAGGGTTGTAACGGTTTCCTCCTAAGCCGAGAAAAGGGGACGAATTCATTGTTGAGTGAATTGGGAAATCCTTAGTGGTGTGCTAAGGTAGTGGATGTAGGTGCTTGTTAGAAGGCCGAACCACTCTAAAATCATTGTGTCACTTGTCTACCTTTATTTCGATTTTAGCCAATTCAACCACTAAACAAAAACAACCCTCCTTGACGGTTTCGATGATCAATTCGAGCGTGCTACAAACCCAACAATTGGTTTCAGAGCCTCATCTTCATCGAAGGACTAACATCCGGGAGTAAAGATCATTTGCTCGAAGTCCATCGTTCAAGAAAATGGCAAGATTTGAAGAAGGCCGCTCTATCTCGTGTCCTCCACTCTTCGAAGGAGAAGCATACTTCCAATGGGAAAAATATCATGAAATTCTTCATCAAGTCTCAAGACTATGAGGTTTGGGACATCATTGAAGACGGGTATTTGGAAGCTTCGAAAAAGAAGAAAAAACAAAGGAGTGCCAACGAGACGAAGGTAAAGCTAAACACCAAGGCGATGCACATTCTCTATTGTGGCCTTAACGAAGAAGTTTCTAAAAGGATATCCACATGCAAAAGTGCCAAAGAATTGTGGGAGAAACTTGAGAAGCTTTATGGCAACAAGAAGGGATAAAAGAAAAATGATGATCAATCATGTGCAAACCTTCTCTCCAATCCAAAGATGGATGGTGTTTTGGCTCTCGATGAGCCTAAGGTATCTTCTAACTCAATTGAGCTAAAATCTTACTCTTTCGATGAGTTGCAAGATGCTTTCGATGAATTATTTTTGGAATTTGAGACCATGAATTCTAAATTTAAGAAAATGATTTCAAAACTTGAATTTGAAAATGATTTTCTTTTGAAAACAAAATTGGATTTTGAAAACCAAAATGAAATTTTGAAAAATGATTTAGAGTTTTCAAAAACAAGTAAAGATGTTTTAGAAAAAGAAAATCTTGATTTGAAAGTTAAGCTTGGAAGCTTAACAAAAGAAAAAGAAATTGTTTTCAATAATTCATCTTGTCACATAATGGCAAAATGCTCACATTGCCATTATCATGGTCATTCCTCACATACTTGTCCTATAAAGAAGAGAAGACCTTATAAGATTAGACAATTATGGGTTCCTAAGGGAACTAAAGACATTGTGACTAACGTAAATGGATCCAAAGCAATTTGGATACCAAAAATCAAGTGAATGTCTTTTGTAGGTGTGTTGGAGCAATGAGAAGAAATGCAAAGACATGAAAATGCTCTAATCACACATGAGAAGAAGATTGGGTAACCTCTAAGCTTAATGCTTTTATTTTATACATTTGGTTATCTAACTTTTGTTTAAAGTCTTGGATTATTTGTTAAGCCTAATATGATGCAATGAGTAAGGGGAAGCCATTTTAAAACCAAAATTTTTATTTTTGTCAATCTTTTTTAACCTCCTAAGTTATTTTGAACTTAAAGTCATTTAAATTCTTTTTGATATAACAAAAAGAATGAGAGTTTGGTTTGAAGAGAATAAGGGGGAGCTTTAACTTCTTTTAATTTTTGAAATCTCTTATTCAAATTTTTAAATACAAAGGGGGAGAATCCCAAACAAAGTTTTAAGGTGGTTTTATTATATCAAAAAGGGGGAGATTAAAGAACTAGTGTTTTGATATAATAATTGAAAAATAGTTTTGGACTAAATTGAAAAGATTTCAAAAGTGCCTTTAAGTCCAAACAACTTAAAAATATGTTTGAGGATTGTTTTAAAAGGTTTTGAAGTGTTTTCTAAAGCCAAACTTTACAAAACCACCCAGGTGTTTCGAAACACCCTTATGCGTTTCGAAACAACCATTCACAGTTTCAAAACGTTTCGATACATCTCTGTCTGTTTCGAAACGGGCTTTAATCTGGGTGAGGATTTTTAAATAGCGTTTCGATATGGGCTTCATCGTTTCGATACGCCTATGTGGCAAAGACCTCAACCGTTTCGAAACGGGGTTGATATTGTTTCAATACAGATCAAGGTGTTTCGAAATAGCCAGAGGTGTTTCGAAACGGATTGTTGCATCAGACTTCAACGGCTAGTTCTGAACAAGGGCGTTTCGAAACGGGGTCGAGTGTTTCGAAACAGACAACTGCAGAACTGCATTTAATGAGGGAAATAAAGTCTCCAACGACTCCAAAACATCCCTAACGGCTAGTAACGACCACAAACTCAATTGGGACTATAAATTGAAGCCTGGAACACTTGAAAAATGTTAGAGACAACATCCAAGCAATATGGTCAAGAGAATTAGAGTCTAAATCCTTATTTTACTATTGTCTTGTACATAGTCTTTAGAGAGTGAGCTTTATTGTAAATCATTGTACTCTTGTGAGCTTAAATTTGTGTAAACACCCACCTTATGAGGTATTAAGTTTACCAAATAAATCCCTTGTAAAATGAGAGGTTCTAGTTTAGCCTTGAGAGAAAAACTAGAGTTGGTTCTATCTTAGCCAACTCTAAAAGATAGGGTTGTAACGGTTTCCTCCTAAGTCGGGAAAAGGGGACGAATTCATTGTTGAGTGAATTGGAAAATCCTTAGTGGTGTGCTAAGGTAGTGGATGTAGGTGCTTGTTAGAAGGCCGAACCACTCTAAAATCATTGTGTCACTTGTTTACCTTTATTTCGATTTTAGCCAATTCAACTACTAAACAAAAATAACCCTCTTTGACGGTTTCGGCGATCGATTCGAGCGTGCTACAAACTCAACAAATTCATATTCATCTCAGGCTTTCAGCCCCAATTGAGACAGATGTTGTGCAAAATGTGCGTAATTGTATTTTTTGTCATCCCTATAATTACATACTAAATTACTCTAACTCCAATCGCTTAAATATAATACATTGCCCTTTATTATTAAGACCACTTCTTTAAGTATATAGAACTTAACATCCCATTCTACTAATTTGATAGTTAATAGACTCTTCTGTTATTTTAGTTTTGAGAAAATAATAATTGATACATAGGCTTTCTATTTAACAAATAATTAATTATACCGAAATTAAACTAACAAGTGTTGGATACATTGGTAAGATATATTGTATTCTTAAGAGCATGGCACAAATTTAAATTTTAGAGATGACATTATTAAGAGGGCAGCCTTATACCTAAACAAGAACAATAAAAGAGACATGAAGCTAAAAAGTTATACTCTATACCCGCCACACGCATGAAGCTGGCACGTACGAAAGAACTGCAGCCCCCAAATCAGGCAGCCCAAAATCCACAGCCGAATAACAGTCCATAAATACGAGAAGGAAAACAATTTTCACGAGTAAAACTTTTTTCCTTCTTTCGAACAATATTAAAAAAAATTCACACATTAAAAACCCCTAATCTTAGCCCTAGATTTTCTGCAATTAACTCCCCATGGCTAGCGACACGCCAGATTCTCATCGAAGAAAGCACCATCGTTCTCCATCCGACGACGAGGAACCAGATAAATCCTCTAAACGCCACAAACACCGCCACCACCGCCACCGGCACCGTAGCAAAAAGCACGAAGATGAAGCTAGAGATGTTGGTGAAGATCCCTTCGCTCCTCCTCCCTCGGTTCCTCAGGCTTATGATGACGTCGAGGAGGGAGAGATTCTTGAGGAGGAACCGACAGCCAAAGTCAAGTCTTGTCAATCTCACGACATCCGAGTTGTTTCGGATACGGTGTGTTCAGTTTACCCTTGCCTGTTTTAATTGGTCACGGCTTTATTTAGTGGTTTCTATTATTTTGTTTCCTTTTTGCCTATTAGTTCCGAGAAATTGTGGACATTCGGGATCTTTCTTTAGTTTCAAAGGAAAGACGAATTTGAAATATTTAATCTTTTCTCCCTTGGTTTTGAATTTTATCAAGCAAAATTTTGAAATTGGAATGCTGGGTAGTACTTAAAAGAAGTGAAGAAGTTCTCCTTTTTTTTGCCTGCTGACTGAGCTTGAAAATGTTGACTTTTCTCATTTGAACCCCCTGACGGACCTTTATTGGACATTATCTTGGATTATTTTGTACTTTATGAATCGGGATAATGATTCTTGGTTTGAGAGAGCTTGTTAGATTACTGAGTGAGCATCCCTTGCATATGTACTAATACACAAAGAAAATGTGTGAATTGCAAATAGTATCCTCCTAGGCGTTTCAATGGAGACTTATGGCTTACTATTCAGTTGCATATATATGCTTGCAATTACTGTACTTTCAATTTTTAAGAATGATGCGTTGCAAGCTTGTGCACTTAGTTCTTTTGTTCACATCTTTTTTGAAGGGAGCTGGCGAAAATAGTAATTCTGTGGATGAGCAAGTAAGAGAGATTGGTGACAACAGTGATGATAAGGAGCATACTCATGCTGGGCTCTCTGGAAATTTAGATGTTGAGTCTCAAGGAGAACTGGTCTCTAGAGTTGTCCTTGATGGTCATATCAATAGGTTGCCTTCACGAAGTGGCAAGAAAAAGAATTTCCATGACTATGTGAAAGAGGCTGATGACAGGAAGTTAAGTGACATGAGGAAGTCATTGTCCTCTGAAAGTTCTGGGGAAAAATTCAAGACATCAGCTCACTCATCTCTTGATTCAAGATATAATGATTTTACTAGGAGTAGATCCGAGTCACGAAATATTGTGAGGGAAAGATCAAGATCCCAAAGCATAGTAGATGAGGAGGTTCTTTTGAAAAGAAGTCATTTTCATGAACCTGATCCTAGTCAGGATGGGCGACATGGTAGTAGAAATGTAGTTAGGAATGATGTAAGGGAACAAAGTATTAGTTTTGGAAGATATGCGGGTGAAGAAAGGAATCGCAATATGGAGACAGGAGGTAGAGAGAGGAGCAGAGAAAGGGAGAGAGATTGGGAATGGAGAAGGGAGAAGGAGCATGAAAGAGTCAGAGAGAGGGAGCTGGAAGTTGAATGGAGTAGGGACAGGGTTATTTCTGGTGAGAGGAAAAGGGAGAGGGAGCGAGCGAGTAGTAGAGAGAGATACATGAGTGGTGAAAGGAGAAGGGAGAAGGAGCCAGAGAGTAGGGGCAGAGAAATAGAAAGAGAAAGGAGAAGGGAGAAGGAGCAAGGCAAGAGCTGGGACAGGGTTCTAGATGGTGAAAGGAGAAGGGAGAAGGAGCGAGGCAAGAGCAGGGACAGGGATCTAAACGGTGAAAGGAGAAGGGAGAAGGTGCATGATAGTAGCTGGGATATTGAAGCGGATAGAGATATGAAGAGGGAGAAGGAAAGAGATTGGAGCAGGGACCATAACAACATTAATGATAGACATAGAGATAGGAAAAAGGAAAAAACTGTAGAATGGAACCAAGAACAGGAGTGGGAAAGGAGAAGCAACAGGAGTAGGGATAAGGATAAGAATATTGAAATTGAAGATGGATTTGGTGATCGAGGTAGGTATAAGAAATACACACACTCAAAAGGGGATGGAACAGAAATTAACCGGGACAGATTAAGGAAGAATGAAATGGTAAAGGTTCATGGTTCTAACATCGATTCATTGGAAAGAAATGACAATAAACTAAGAAGGTATATCTTATCTGAAAAAATGTTTCATGGTTATTTTTCTCATAATCTTATCATTTTGTATATTTCTGTTTTGGTCAGAGATGAGGAGGAGCAAGATGAATTTGATGAAATGATTGCGCTAAAATTTGCTGAAGAAGAAGAGGAAGAATTCAATAGAATCAAAGAGGAAAGTAGGAAGCGAAGGCAAGCCATCTTAGAGAAATATAAGAGTAAGCCGTCGCAGCAACAGACACAATCTGTTGCAGTGGGTGTGAATAAAGGTTTTTCACCGCCTCTTATCTTTTATTTTGCTGACCTGATTTTTTTAGCGTTATTGAGCTTTGATTTAGGGTAACCCTATGTTCATTTGATCTGTTACAAGTAGCTAATATATATTTTTAACTTGAACCAGGTGATAGGCCGGTGGAGAATAATGGACAAACAAGAACTGCTGCTGCTGGTCCAGATGTCCTTGGTGGACATGAAGATATCTATGTTGCTGAGCCATTGTTGTCTGTTCAGAAATCACCTTCAGAAAATGGGCAAGCTGCTGTGGAGAGGACATCTGCTGCTGCTGGGCTTGGTGAGGGTACCCCGAAGGTGTGGTGGTTTTCTATTCTAGTACATCTTAATTTGCACTCTAAATAATCTTAATTTGGATGCGTCTGAAGTTGGCTATTGCTTTTTAGGCCATTGAGGTGCATAATTTCCATTTATTTATTTGTGCAGAGTGAGAGGTCAGATGATATTTTCACTGATGATATATTTGGTGAAACGCCTACTGGAGTTCGCAAATTGGTATGTATCCGATTTGGCCATTTCCTTTTGCCTGTATAGTATCTGGATTATGAGTTGAATGAGGTGGTATCTCAGGCTTGGATTGACTTGTTGGCTGCTTTTCCCCTTCAACCATCCCCTTTTTTGTAACTACATATACACGGGTTTCTATGTTGGCCGAAAAGTTTTTATTTGTTCATTTTGAGGAAACCTTTGTAGTGTAGTTGACTTTTTGTATGGGTTGGGCTGGTTGGTTATTCCTAATAAAGTGCATCCTGTGGGTTAGTTAACTTGTTTTCTCCTAGCATAATTGTTGTCTCATACATGGTTTTAATTTTGTTTATTTACTAGAGCTGGTACAATAGGGCTTAAAGCAGATATATATGGTGTATTTGTAGGGTAAAGGTGATGGTCTGCCAGTTGTAAGAAGTGGCCTTCATGACAATTGGGATGATGCTGAAGGATATTATAGTAAGTTCACTAATTTGTAATTTTTGTTATAGAAGTACACAGACACAGAGATACATATATGATATAACTGTCAAACAAAACTCTCAGGTATATGTTTGTACTCATGTAACTTCCTTCCTGTCCAGGCTATCGATTTGGTGAACTGCTTGACGGACGATATGAAGTAACTGCTGCTCATGGGAAAGGTGTTTTTTCAACTGTTGTACGGGCAAAGGATCTCAAGGCTGGTGCCAGTTTTCCTGAAGAAGTGGCTATAAAGATCATTCGTAATAATGAAACAATGTGAGTGATCAAACTTTCTCATTGATGCATATGATATTTTTGTACTATATAGAGATCAAGTTCTCTGACCTTGTTCCTGCTACGTGCTTTTGTTTTAATGCTGGTTTGATACAGGCACAAAGCTGGTCAGCTGGAGGTTCTAATATTGAAAAAATTAGTCGGTGCAGATCCAGATGATAAGCGACACTGTGTTCGGTTTTTGTCGAGTTTCAAGTACAGGAATCATCTATGTTTAGTTTTTGAGTCTCTTCATATGAATCTGCGTGAAGTTCTCAAGAAGTTTGGTCGCAATATTGGTCTTAAACTAACTGCTGTCAGAGCATATGCTAAGCAACTTTTTATTGCGCTTAAGCATCTAAAAAACTGTGGTGTTCTTCATTGTGATATAAAGCCCGATAACATGCTGGTATGTATTATTTTTCGCAGTCTTCTTTGTGGTTAATTTTTTCAGTTGATTGCTCACTTTGACATGCTTTCTTTTCAGGTAAATGAGGCAAAAAATGTGCTGAAGCTTTGTGATTTTGGTAATGCCATGTTTGCTGGTAAAAATGAAATTACACCGTACCTTGTAAGCCGTTTTTATCGTGCCCCAGAAATAAGTAAGTTCAAATATGAAGTTGTTACTATTTAGGGTGGCTGGATTATTTACTTCTGTTGGCTGAAATCTGTACATTATTATATCTTTGGGTTAAGGTATAATATTTATATTTCTTCATTGTGCAGTTCTTGGTTTGCCTTATGATCATCCAATGGATATGTGGTCTGTTGGTTGCTGTTTGTATGAACTATATACAGGAAAAGTTCTTTTCCCTGGTCCAACAAACAATGACATGCTCCGCCTTCATATGGAACTAAAAGGTCCTTTTCCAAAGAAGATGTTGCGTAAGGTACATTGTCAATTTGCATGAATGATTTATTTTTGGAGAAATATATTGTGCATTTTTTTTATTTTACAATATTCATTTTCAATATGCAGTTTTCTTTGTTTGTGCGGATGACATTTTATTCTTATTTTTTTTATTTCTTTCAGGGAGCATTTACAGAACAACACTTTGATCAAGATCTTAATTTTCATGCTGCAGAAGAGGATCCCGTTACTAAAAAGGTTTCATTTTCCTTTCCTGAAATGCTTAATGTAGAAATATTGATAGACGTTGTCTGTAACGGTTGCCCTTTTGTTGAAAAATCTAATTCTTCCCTTCAGGGTATAAAGAGGATGATTCTCAACATAAAGCCAAAAGATATCAGCTCAATTATTGTTGGCTCTCCTGGTGAGGATCCGAAGATGGTAGCCAACTTCAAAGACCTACTAGAGAAACTTTTTGTGCTGGATCCGGAGAAGAGGATGACAGTAACTCAGGCATTGGCTCATCCATTCATCACGGGCAAGTGAAAAATCTTGCTGATTTTATGTCTCCAGAAATGTGTTGCCCTAGATATTTGTACATTATGACCTAACTCATATTTAGATCTCTAATCATTGGGAATTCTGTCTTTATCTTCTCTGTGCTGGACAAAGAGCTTTGGGAACTGTTTTTGGCATGGTTGAAGTCAAAAGGGTGATGTTTGGTCAGGAGTACTCTTTACTGGCGATTCTTTCAGTGGAATGTACTTTTCTATTGTAAGACAACTAGCCAAAGGCGTTTTTATCTCTTGTAATCATTCTTGATATGGCCATTGTGATAATTTGTCATCTTTTTACCTGCTGAACTTTGTTGAATAATGAGAAAAATATACAGTTTCCTATGAGTTTATAGAACAAAAATTTGTTCTTTAAACTAGGCAAGGTGACTCTCCCTATTTCCTTTTATTTTGGTTTCTACCTGTATTTTATGGTTGTTGCTTTTGCTGGTTCATTTGTTACTTTTCTTGTTATGTGTCTGTTTTCTTTGTTGAATAATGAGAAAAATATACAGTTTCCTATGAGTTTATAGAACAAAAATTTGTTCTTTAAACTAGGCAAGGTGACTCTCCCTATTTCCTTTTATTTTGGTTTCTACCTGTATTTTATGGTTGTTGCTTTTGCTGGTTCATTTGTTACTTTTCTTGTTATGTGTCTGTTTTCTTTTTCTATCTTTTCATAATGGTTTGCGCTCTTGGAAATCTAATTTGATTTTTCATTCAGGATAACTGCTACTGCTTTGAGGCAACCCTCCAGTGCTTAATTGCTTAAAAGGCACCCAGGAGAAGGTACCTTGGTTTGTTAATTTGGAGCTGTTTTTGACACTCTAAAAGCTGATTATCTTGATTATTTTTTGTTGTGTTTTGTAAGAGAGATGTATTTTGATTACTACTATTCTTCTATACTATGTTTTCAGCCAACTTTTGTATCCTATGTTTGCTTATGTGGTGCCTTGGTAATTTGTTTGCATTGTGATCGTGCTTAGCTTGCCTATCTTTTGAGTTTTTCACTGTTCTTTTTCCTATTGAATTCTTTTAACATATTCTAGAGATATGCATGTCCTAATGTAATTGCATTATATCTGATCCATGGCTCAATCATTCTGGAGGCACTTGCACTGGTCGTGTAGGAGTCAGCTTGAAGTGGAAGTGCATCTCAGTGAGTAATTATATTTCTGGTTCCTTTGTATTAATTTGCATTTTATCTTGTTGAAAACATAAATGTTTAATGTGGTTCTTTCTCTTTTGTTCTTAGGGTGTAAAATCTGTGCTTCCCAATTCTTGTAAGTATTTTTCAATATCATTATATCAGCATTTTATTTTTTGCGTTTTTGAGAACTCTTCGCTTGCTTTTCTTAATTGTTTTGGAGCTCTGAAATCTGTCTGATCAGTCTCAAAGCCTGATACTTCTATCTTGACTTTAACCCTGTACATTCCTTTGGTAACCCTGAATCTTAATGAGTTGCTGAAGAAATAAATGTCCTGCTGTGCATGTCTTTCCTTTCTTAAATAACTTCTTGTGCTTCTGTTATTATCTTCTTCGAGTAGTCAGCATTATGGGGGAAGGGGGATTTCTTTACGACTTGTGTGGTTTACCAGCAATATTTGTACTGCAAAGTGACATAAAAATTCCTCTGCTTATTAGCTTGTATTCCTTGTAAGGCCTTATGCATTGCATTACTCATTGAGCTTTGAATCATTGGAGACTCTAGTTCTGTTTTTTTAGGTCATAATGAATTATGAAATGTGTCCTTCATTTTTATCATCATGTTGCTGAGTTTCTCATCCCCTCCATCTGTGGCTTAGTAGTAAACTAGGAATAACCTTTCTAATGCAAATTATACTATCTGCATTTTGAAATTGAATAGAAGATGCTGAGAATTAAGCTGTCTTTTTTTAGAAGATACTTGTTTATAAACAAAGCATTACATTAAATGGTTCTGAACCTTTTCTTGTTCTTTGGCTCAAAATCTCTATCGTGAGAAATAATTGAAGTTGTTAAAGAGGTTTTTTATTGATGTTTGGGAAGTCTTGGCCTGAAAGGATCAATGTCCCTATAAATCTTTTTGTCTATAGATTTTATGAATGAACGAAATGCACACACAAATAAGCATAGATCAGAAATTTGTCCTTCAACTTTTGAATCAGTAGATGTTATGCTTGAGTTGTAAATTGTAATAATGTGCATAGTGATTACTATTAGTGCCATTTATGTTGTTTAAGCCAGTCAGACTTTTAATGAGCTTGTAACTGTGTGGTCCTTTTTAATGATGCTGGCATAGTATCAGCCTCTAATCTTCATTTGTATGGCTCCTTTTGAGTTTTCTTACCTGTACTTGTTTCTCTTATAAACTTAAAATTTGGCTTAGAAGCATTAAATTTATATCAGTAATGTAGTAACCCCGTGTATAAATCTACGGTGATGAACAATATTGGGGGCGGGGTGAATACCTCTTTAATGGGAGCAATAATAGTCGGTGATGCTGCAATTCATCTCTTTCCAGTTTCCAAATAAAGCAACAGTTAAGTTATAAATTTTATTGGTCTGCTCTGGGTTTCCCTCTGTTTTTATTCGGCTTTTTTTTCATTGTAGTTTGTGAACAATTCATAGTTTAGGCTTTGACGTACCGACGGACAGTGTTTACAGCTTGATGCTTGATAATGTATAAGATATGATTAGTTAAATTTGTTGTTGCTGCTCCCCCCCCCCCCCCTCCTCTTTGCTCACCTATGTAATAACGAGTTTTCTTGGCTTGTTACAATTTCAAAATTGAGGGCGAAGAGTTATTTTCTTAACGAGTTCATTTTGGTTATAAGATTATCTTTAAGGGTTATAGCTTTATTGTTGTATTTCACATCATGGATTTGCATAGGGCTAGGCGATCGCCCGAGAGTCAAAAAGTTTTTAGTTATTTGAGTTTACAAAGTCTTATTTTTCATTTCAAACTTAATTTGAAATGTTTTCGAGTCGAGTTAAAATGATGGTTTTTTCGCCTTGAATCTAGTCTAATAATTTGGTTTTTTTCAAGTCAGAGTTTTGCCCACCATAGTTTTGCATTCTTTTAACGTCAGACCAACCACGGTAATCGAAATTTTGTCCACCCATTCTGTTTTTATTTGAAATTTAAATTTTGGTTTGATCAGAAAAAGGAAAAAGAATAAAAATTTTGGTTTTTACAATTTTGTTTATTTTTTAACAAAAGTAATGGAAAAACCAATTTTGTTTTGAATTTTGTATGTATGTTTTTATGTCGACCATTAAATGATATCTAGGCCGTTGTCTTAAGTTGTTCATTACCCAGAATCGTTTAATAAATTTGTTCACTATTTATATTATTTAATCCCAAATTAAATTGAAAAGTTGATTTTTTTATTAAGTAGAGAGATATTATATTTTTTAAAGCAAATGTTAGGAGGATTTGAATTCATATAAGATTGAACAATATAAGTATATTTGGTCATTCTTTTAATTAGTGGATCTGGATTGGTCTGGTTTCTATATATATTGCATTTATGTTAGGCTTAATAACTCCATTGCCCCCCTAAATTATGCATTTTTTTCTTGAGTAAAGTATTTTTGAGACGTTTTGCCTCTTAAACTAAAAGCCGTGACCTCATATGTTCCTTTGTTAACATCTGTTAAAAAATATCACGGGCCAATTTGTGCCATGTATTGTTTTATTAACATAAAAATGCACATTAAATATGTTAGATTTTATTTTTTGTTCATTTTACTCTTTAAAAAATTTTATTCAGCCCTAAATTGACCTACATTTCTTTCTAATTATTATAATTTAGTTCAATATATTTAACATGATGGTAATTTTGTTAATTTTAGTCCTTAAAAAATTATTTAACCCAGAATCCACTCCTATTTTTTTATTTTTTACAATTTACTCAAAAATTTTAAATATGATAATATTTTTGTTAATTAAAAAATTTATTTAACTCAAAATTCACCTCATTGGCTCCCAAAGCAGCAAAAACCTCACTGTATTCTCCAGTTAAAACCCACAATATGGAGGCCATCATCAAGGACAACAAGTTATTGTACAACACGAAACCCCAAGTGTTCAACCCAGGATTCATCACCATATACTTAATATAAACCATCTCACCGAATATGCAAACGCCCATGAATATGCAGTCAAAGTAAATGCCGAATCAGTGGCCATATACCCAACAGTACCACCCAGAATGATTTACAGAGAAACAAAAGTTAGGTTCGAAGGCCAAGGTTGTATCGGCTAAGGCAACCAAAAGGGGTGTCAAGGATCTAAACACAATGAAAGTATCAACATCCGCATGATGCAAAAGATTGGTGTTTGTGAAGATGGCAAGGTAGAAGACAATGACAGCAGGCAAAAACTTCTTGGCAGTATCCCAAGTGTAAAAACCCAAACTCAAGTCGAAGTAAGTATTGTAATGCAGTTAACAAACGTGGGTAATTAAAGTTGGTGATTGCTAATTTGCTAATAACAGCAAGTAAGCTTGAACAAAGTGCATAACCAAGTACCAAACTGCTTGTAGCATAGTATTGCTTAGTGGAATCAAATCGAATACCTGACATTTACAAGTCATTTTTTTTTTTGTCAAAAGAACCACGTGGCATGATCTAATTTGGCCGAATTTTTTAATAGATGTTACAAAAAAATTGCTAACGGAAGTCATGATTTTTAGTTTAGGAGTAAAACGTTCGAAAAATATTTTAGGGTCAATTCGGAAAAAAATGCATAGTTTGAGGGAACAATGGTGTCATTAAGCCTTTTATGTTATTATTGCTTATCAGGTTTTACCTGATTATTATTTTGGACTAAGCATGATTACAGTTTCGCCGTACAACTGATTAGGATACTTATGATTTAAAACCATAGGATTTTGTTAAAGTGAATTTCTAAAAATTATTAATAATTTATTAAAAATAAATTTTAGAATGATTTTGTATGTACATAAATTAAATAGTGATATATAGTATCTTATAATTAGTCATATACATGATTTTAGGTGCATAAAACTTTAAAAATTATTGCATAAAATACTTAGCAATAAAGCTTTAGGATATATGTCTGACAGGTGTCGAATTCGTCTCCTAATCTCTATTTAGGATAAAATGTAGTATAGAAAAATAAAGTTGATCCACAAGTACTTAAATAATGTCGCTTCCTTATTTTTATCGCCTTGTATAGCTGCAAAAAGGTAAAAGTGGTGATTTAAAAAGAGATGAAATAATTAAACAATGAATGAGAACAATAAGAAGAATAATTGAACAAAAACTTAGATGAATTAAATATGAAATATTTTAGCTTTAAATTCTACTTTGCACAATTATCATCGGTCATCGAATGTTGATTTTTTCTTCTTGATTGTAAGCCTTGTTACAGCCTACAAGAACCAACTATTTTTTCTTCTTGATTGTAAGCCGGTTACAGCCTACAAGAACCAACTATTACAACTAATTCCTTATTTGTTAACCGACTCTGAACTAACCCAAAAATTAAATTCTTTTGGAAGACTTCAACTCGAGTTAACAATGTCTCACAAACAAGTATTTGTTCAAATTTGATCTTGTTTCTTATTGACGGATCGATGTCAATTTTGTTCGTAGGAAGTCGAATTACGACAAACCGATTCAACTTCCCAACTATAAACCAAAACAACTTTCAAGCCAACATACCCTTTTTAAGTTGAAAATGATTTGACTTTTGAAAGAATAACCGATTATCACTCCAATAATTTGAAAAAACAAAAAATAGTATTTTGAAGGTAAATACTATTCTACACAATTCTTGCGATCAGTAATTGAGTATTGCAAAACCTTAGATTAATTTGGAGTTTAGCTAAATATGAATTGTAACATGCTTAACATAATAAATGACATAAAATTGAAGAAGAGAATGAAAAATTGAAATAAATGAAGTAAAAAACTAAATTAATGGAAAAAGATATGAATAGAGAAGTTCTTAAATTCAATATGTCTCATAAACTAGCCTAAGGGTATTTATACACGAGTATTTTAGGTGTTAAAAATATTCATAAATTATGAATTTAAAATTCAAAACATTTAATAAGAGATCACATTTAAATTAGTGACCAGATTTGAATCATGCCTTTTTCTCTAGACAATAATAATCTTTACTTTGAAATTCGTCGGAACTGTTTCTGATTGCATCGTGCCTTGATTTATACCTAGGTCCATGACATTCGACAAGCTTCCAAAATCTGCTTTTAATTGTGGGTTTTGGGTTGATATACTCCAGTCGAACTCCTAACCAAAATTAAGCCAAAAAAGCAATATATCGGTAGTATTTAGACAAAAAAATACGAGCTTAAAAGCATAACAATTTCATGCATTATTTCTCATTATCAATAAAATCTAAATAACTTATTATAGTAGAGATTTCTTTTGGACTATAGATTTAAAACATTACATAAGGAATTAACAACAACTCTAAATAAAATTTAAGGTTAGTATCAAGCTAAATGATTTTCACAATTTTATTCAGTTAGAGATTAGCTACAACATCATTAATCAAATAAAATTACTAATGTTAAGAATACATATGGAGAGCTTGGGTATCAAATCTCATTTAGGCCATGTTTGGTAAATAACTTTTTGAGTTAAAATTATAGGTTTGAAGCATTTTTAGAAGTTTGACTAGTCAAATCTGCTAATTAGGATGTTTGGTAAATAAAAGATTGTAATAGCGGATTGAGGTAAAACCTCTCATTTTGAAATTTTTTTAGGAACTTACAAAGAGGTTTGGATAAAAGACTTGTAAAGACTATTTTGTCCTTGATAACTATAAAAAAAATTCTCCAATTAAAATAAATTTAAATAACTAATAAAATTTAAAAATAATTTTATAAATAAGAAATTAATATATAAATTATAAGTAAATATAAATTTAATAATTAATACAATTATATTTAAAATATATTTTATAAATAAGAAATTAATATATACATTAAAATTTAATAATTAATAAATTTATATTCAAAATATAATCTCATAAAAAAACTAATATATACATCTAAATTTAATAAATACTAAAATTATATTAAAAATATAATTTCACAAATAAAAAATTAATATGTACATCCTTCGTATATGTTCAATAATGATATTAAAATATAATTTTTATAATTTAATTATATTAATAAATACACAATGTTAATAACTAATAAATTATTCAAACAAGTATTGAATATAATCATGTCCTTATATGTCATTTTGTTTGTTCAAATAATCAAACAACTATTAGTTATCGGTTAATTTTACTAAAGACTTTAATACAATCAACTAATGCAATTCGCTAGTCAAATCAGCTAATGTTATCAGCTATTAGCTATCAACTATCCGCTAGTTGTCAAACATGGCCAAAAATTATTAGATGGATTTTATAATTACTGGCAAGAGTTATGAAAATAAATTTAATAATATTTATAAGGGATAGAAAATAATTTTATCATAAAATGAATCTAATCTAATTTAAAATATATCACACATACAATTTTTATGTCACTAGATTCATTATTTATATAATTTGCATTGCTACATTATGACTTATGATTACCTCAAATTGATGTTAAGCATGTATATCAATTTATTTTACAACATTACAACCTTTAAATACGTCTAATAATATAGTAGGTATCGTGAGAACTTTAAGTTCTAGAAGAAGAGTAATCTTCTCTAATTAGGGTGTATGAATCTTAACCATGCTATAAGAAAATCCAAGTCACATATTACTGACACCAACAATCATGTTCATCTTGTTTTGTATGAAAAATGAGAGCAATCCAGTCGTTTGAGTATCATGTACATTAATAGTAAGGTTCTAGCTTATTCTTGTGGCTCAATTGAGCATAATGAGAATGTCAAAAAATATTAACATCTATAGAGAAACAATTCAGACTTCTAAAAAGTCGTTAGCCAACACCTTAATTATAAAGTTCACATTACTGCAACTGTAACACCCGGGTTTAGGGGTCAGGTGAAAATAATATTTTAATATTATTTCGGGTTCGGTTTTATAATTTAAATAATGTTTCGAGTGTTGTTTTCAAATTAATTAATTGTGTTGACCATGTTTTGGAATTAAACCCCAAATAGTCATGGATTATATGCTCTTGTGAATATCTCATTTCATTAAGGGCAAAATGGTCTTTGGGCCTTTAAATTAAAACAAAACAAAACACCCCCTTTTACTATTCATTGTCTTCTTCAAATTAAACTAACGGGTTGAAGAGCTCTCTCTACCCAATCACTATTCCATCACAAAGCTCCTCCATTTCAACTCATTTTTGAAAGGTAACACCGTTTTTGACTTCTCCTCAACTCCCTCTCTTCAAAAGTACCATTAGTTTTTATTTTCGTTAAGGTTTTGGAAATGGGGATTTCAAAAGATTTGATTAAAAATGATGTCTTTGTGTTGCTAAACAGAATATTTTGATTCAATGTTGTTAGTTATGAGGTTTAGGAGTTAAATGGTACCACATATGTGAATTTTTCTTGGTTTTAAGCAAATTCCCGAAATTGGGTTTGAATGGGGTTTTTGGAGGGTTTTGGGTGAGTTTTGGGGGTTGTTTTAGGTTGGAATTGATGGTCCAATGTTAGTACTATGGTTAGGGGTTGATTTGGGATCATTTGTGGGTGTAAAAGGTGTTGGAAACATGGGTTTTGGGGCTGCCCGAGTTTGCAAAATGTGGGGTTTGTTCATGGCTTGAAATTGTGTGAATTGTGTTTGAATTGTGTTCCGGTTTGGTATTTTGATGTTTGGGCTGATTTGAAGATTGTTTGAATTGTATTGAGGTTGTTTAGAAGCGAGAGCTTGTGTCGGTGAAGCATCGGGAGGAAATCTGGAAGCTTGAGGGTGGTTGTTTGCTTGGCTTAGAGCTTGGAAGCTTAGGTGAGTGGTTAAATGTTTAAAGTGGTTTTTAAATGGTTGGTTCGAGCATGTGTACTAGGTCGAGCTTGGTAGACCCACCTAGAGTTAGGATTAGGGTGGTAGCCTAATCCTAAACTTAATCTAGAGCCATTGGTTGAACTTGTATTCGATGAATATGCCTCGTAATATTTGTGATATGATTACTTATGTATAATGTGTTATACATGTGAGATGAGGCATGATTTGTGATGCTTATGTCATGCATGGAAATGGTTCATGATTGTGATCATGGTGAGTACGTGCTAAGCACGGAATTGATTGAAATGAATAATTTGGAATGAGTTAAATGTTGGCACTAGTATGCTTGGGTACAAATGATCGATCATTAGGATGTTAGTGTGCACACATGAGTCTAAATTCGCGCGTGGCCTTGGTGGCGTTGAGTCACCAAGGAGGAGTACGGGTTCGCCCGGAAATTGTATCTATATATAGTCGATGATGAGTGGAATCCCATCGACGGGGCGTGAGGATGAGTGGAATCCCCTTCGCGAGGCAGGTGATGAGTGTAATCCCACCGTGAGGTAAAGTGGTTGTTGGATGTGAGTTCCAACGGGTTTATCCGCGTATTCAGGTCATAGCTAGGTGCCAATATTGATTGATATGTGTATCAATGTGTTGTGAAATGTGATCTCTATTTGGATGTTTATATATGATTACATGTGTTGTGAAATAAAGCTTTATGAGCATGGCATATAATTGGATATTGTTCATGCATCTTTAACTTTTGGCTCTTGAGGATCCTTGATAATTATGTATTTACCTTGGCTAAGATCGTGCTTGGACCCTGCATTGTCGATGTTTGTTTTTAAAGAGCTTACCCTCACTAAGCTTTATTGCTTACGCTCTCTCTCTCTTTGTTCGACAATGCAAATCCTTAGTTCGTGGGTTGCTAAATGCAAGAAGGGGGCCTCCAAGTGTGCTCGTGGTGCTTGTGTAGCTACCAAGTATGAACTTTTAAATTAAGATGTAATGGTCAAGCAATGGGACATGTAATCGTGTTATGATGTTTTTGGATCATGTTGTTATGGTTGTTGCTAGGAGCATGCTAGACTCCATTTGAATGCCATGTTGCTTGTAAACCATACTGGCCTTTACCTATCTTATTTTGCCTAAGTGTTGGACATGTTGAAACTTAATACCTTTAATGCTAGGTTGATGTATGCTTTTGGTAATGCATTGATTTGATATTCCTCTATACGTGTCTTGGGTGTCTTAAGCATGCTTGATATGTTGGTTTGCCTTAGGATTGATGTTAGTGTGATGATTGAGGTTTTAGAGGGATTTAGAGGCATTCTTGTGCCATAAATCAGCTAAAACCAGTCTGCAGACAGAGGGCGTTTCGAAACGGGCTACCCTGTTTCGATACAGCCCCTTTGTTTTTGGCCTGAGCGTTTCGAAACGTGTAGAGGCCGTTTCGGTACACTTTCGCCACTGGAATTCTAAGAAATGACGAGATGAAGGTGTTTCGAAACGGGTCTATGGGGTTTCGAAACGGTCAAATCTCGTTGACCATGAGAAGTTGACCAAGGAGGGTGTTTCGGAATGGTTGACCTCCGTTCCGATACGGCCTTCTCGTGTAGGCTTAGAACTGTTGACCAGGTCAATGCGTTTCGATACACCTTGAGGGTGTTTTGAAACGGCCTGCTTAATCACACAAAAATTGACTGCTTTGTATAGGTTGTTCAAGTTATTATTTTATGAATGCTTGGCTTTCCGCTGTCATGATCACATAGAATACGAATGAGCCTTTAGAAAAGATTAAATTAAAAGGATATTTTCTGGGTCGTTAACCGAGGAGGAACCTTAATGGGTTTCGCTTCGGTTTTCCCCGTGTGGCCCACTCGGACCGGTCAAGCGTCCGGACCGGGACGAGGGGGTTACACTTGTTGGTATCGGAGCCTAAGGTTACCGAGACCTTGGGCAGGTAAGTGAGGTAAGTTCAAGTTTTGTATTGATTTGCACGGTGTTTGCTTGCTTTGTAAGTATGATTGCTTGTGTGACAAGTATGTTGATTGTTTTGATTAAAAGCATTATGTTTGGGAGTCCCATTGCTACTGTTACATCGGAAAAGAATTTTAAGTGAGGGAAACGTACTTGAGCACTTGGAAGCCTTGCCTTGCTAACCCGATCTTGTATATTTTGTTTGTTGTGGTTGTAGTTATCGTTTGTGAGTGATGTCTAGGCCGAGGGGTAGGCCGAGAGTGGTTCGCCAGGAACCACGTATTGCGGCTCCTGTTGAGCCGGTGATTGGAGTGGAGGCTCATATAGAAGGGCCGGTGGCCGCGGGAGTTGGAGCTCCTCCACCACCTCCACCACCACCTCATCCGCCTGGAGTTGGAGGCGAGGATGGAGCTGAAGGAGAGGGACCTCAAGGTGGCCAAGGTCCGGCCGGAATTGATATGACTCTGCTAGTGCAAGCTATAGCGGGAGCATTTCAGGCCGCAGTTGCGGGAGCTCAGGCTGCAGCTCAGCCTAGGTGTGACGATGCTAGTCTACCTTTCGAGAGGCTCCGTAGCTTGGGGGCCGAAGAGTTCAGAGGATCTACTCCGGAGAGGTCAGAGTTATGGTTGGAGAAGATGGTTCGTATCTTAGCTCAGATAGGTTGTGTGGGCGCACGTAGATTGGGCTGTGTGATTTCCTTGCTTCAGGGTGATGCCTACACCTGGTGGGTCACCATTACTACTGGAGTTCCAGAGGCAGAGATTGATTGGGATTTCTTTGAGTCTGCTTTCAGGAAGAGGTACTTGGGACCGAGGTATTTAGATGAGAAGAAGCGAGAGTTTATGGCCCTTACTCAGGGAGATTCTTCTGTGACTGACTATGAGATCCGTTTTGTTCGCTTGAGTCAGTACGCTCCAGAGTTGGTTCCTACTGAAGTGGAACGCTGTAACCGTTTCCGCTATGGGTTGAGCGAAGAGGTCAAGAGGTACACGTTAGCTTCTGACTACTCAGACTTTGATGTATTGGTCGCGAGGGCCAAGGACTTAGAGCACAGTTTGGGTTCGGCCAAACGATCTGGTGGTTCTAGTTCTGGTAAGAGGCATAACCACTTTGACAGTAGAGATGCCAAGTTGCATAGAGGTGGCGGACATCAGTTTGACCATAGACGTGGCGGTGGCCATCATGGTAGGGGCCATCAGGGCCATAGAGGAGGAGGGCGTTTGCCCGAGTGTACCCGTTGTGGGAGACAACACGCTGGTGAGTGTTGGGGTAACTTTCATGCTTGTTGGAACTGTGGTTCGAGGGACCACTTTATGAGAGATTGTCCGCATCAGGCGGCACAGGCACCGAACATTGCTCAAGCTCCTAAGAGAGCGAATGATTTTCAGAGAGGTCGTGGGTGCGGTCGTGGCTACTTCCAGCCTAGGGCTGATGCACCTAGGGTAGATGCTCAAAGGAACCTTGCTCATATCGTGGCAGTGCAACTAGAGGCAGGAGGACCAGCGAGAGTCTATGCTCAGAGAGAGGCCGGGAACGACACTGATGTGATAGCAGGTAATTTCGAGTTACAGTCTATGTCTTTGCTTTCTTTGGTTGATTCGGGTTCTACACATTCCTACATTTTGAGTGAGCATGCATAGAATTTAGATATACATGTTGAGATCTTAGATGTAGGTATGCATGTGACTAGTTCTTTTGGTGAGACAGTTGTGGTTAGACGTATGTATAGGAGATGTCCACTAAAGATTCAGGGTCATGTGTTCTCTGTTGATATGATGGAACTTCCTTTCTATGGCCTTGATATTATTTTGGGTATGGACTGGTTAGTTGAGCACCGAGCTAGTGTGGATTTTGAGACGAAGAGAATTTCCTTGAAACTTTCTGATGACTACGAGGTAGTAGTAGTAGGCGAGAACATTAAGTTCTTGTCTAATGTGGTGTCAGCTTTAGAGGCTCATAGGTTGATGGACTCCGGATGTGGAGCTTACTTAGCTTATGTTATGAATCCGAATATGAGTGAAGCTAGACCGGAAGATATTAGAACAGTGTGTGACTTTCCGGATGTGTTTCCTGAAGAGTTGCCGGGTTTGCCTCCTGATAGAGATGTTGAGTTTGTGATTGAGACTGTTTCAGGGTCTACTCCAGTTTCGATAGCTCCGTATCGTATGGCTCCGAAAGAGTTGAAAGAATTGAAGAGTCAGTTGCAAGAATTATTAGACCGTGGTTTCATTAGGCCTAGTAGTTCTCCTTGGGGTGCTCTCGTGTTGTTTGTGAAAAAGAAAGATGGTAGTATGCGCATGTGTATTGACTATAGACAGTTGAATCAGTTGACCGTGAAGAACATGTATCCGTTGCCTCGCATAGATGATTTGTTTGACCAGTTGAGAGGTGCTTTAGTGTTCTCGAAGATAGATTTGAGATCCTGGTACTACCAGTTGAAAGTGAAAGAGTGTGATGTTCCGAAGACAGCTTTTAGGACTAGATATGGTCACTATGAGTTTCTTGTGATGCCGTTCGGGCTCACGAATGCACCTGCAGCATTACTAGACATGATGAAGCAGAATTTTTAGAGACTATCTAGACCGTTTTGTAGTTGTTTTCATTGATGACATACTTGTGTACTCGAAGACAGAAGAGGAGCATGATGAGCACTTGAGATTTGTTTTACAGAGATTGTTGAGCAATCAGTTGTATGCGAAGCTTAGTAAATGTGAGTTTTGGATTCGAGAGGTTGTATTTCTTGGCCATGTTGTTTCGGCCGAAGGTATCCGTGTTGATCCATCGAAGATTGAGGCTATTGTTGAGTGGAAACAACCTAAGTCTGTGACCGAGATTAGGAGTTTCCTAGGATTAGCCGGTTACTATAGGAGATTTGTTGATGGTTTCTCTAGAGTAGCTGCTCCTTTGACTAAATTGTTGCAAAAAGGATTTAAGTTTGAATGGTCAGATGCGAGACAGAAGGCCTTTGAGAAATTGAAAGAAGCTTTGACAAATGCTCCAGTGTTAGTGCAACCTGTTTCAGGTAAGGAATTTGTGATTTATAGTGATGCTTCCTACGTAGGTTTAGGATGTGTTTTGATGCAAGAAAGAAGAGTTGTTGCTTATGCTTCTAGACAGTTGAAGATTCATGAGAAGAACTATCCTACTCATGATATAGAGTTAGCCGCGGTTGTGTTTGCATTGAAGATTTGGCGTAATTACTTGTATGGTGAGAAGTGTATAGTTTACACCGATCACAAGAGCTTGAAGTACTTGATGACACAGAAAGAGTTGAACTTGAGACAAAGAAGATGGCTTGAGTTGCTAAAAGATTATGATTTGACCATTGAGTACCATCCGGGTAAGACAAATGTAGTAGCCGATGCTTTGAGTAGAAAAATGGTCGTTGAGTTGAGAGCTATGTTTGCTAGATTGAGTGTGTCCGATGATGGTGGGTTGATCACCGAATTGCAAGTGAAGCCTTCTTTGATTCAGTTGATTAGAGAGAAGCAGTTGCAAGATGTGACATTAGTTCCTCATGTTCAGGACATAGCCGAAGGAAGACCGACCGAGTATAGTTTCAGTGGTGAGAGCTTGTTGTGCTTTAGAGATAGAATTGTTGTACCAGAAGATGTTGAGTTGAGACGTCAGATTCTGAGTGAAGCACATTCGAGTCCCTTTTCTATGCATCCGGTAGTACCAAGATGTATCATGATTTGAAGAATGATTACTTCTGGGTTGGTTTGAAGAAAGATGTAGCCGAGTATGTGAGCCGTTGTATGGTTTGTCAGAGAGTGGAGGCAGAACATCAGGTTCCTTCAGGTTTGTTACAGCCTTTGAAGATTCCGGAATGGAAATGGGAGAGGATCACCATGGACTCTGTTTCGGGGTTACCGTTGTCTCCTTCGAAGAAGAATTCCGTGTGGGTGATTGTTGATAGGTTCACTAAGTGTGCTCACTTCTTAGCAGTGAACACTACAAATTCCTTGGACAAGTTGGCGAACTTGTACATCCGTGAGATTGTGAGACTTCATGGAGTTCCGAAGTCTATTGTTTCTGATAGAGATCCTAGGTTTACTTCGAGGTTCTGAGGTTGCTTGCATAGTGCTCTAGGTAGCCGATTGCATTTCAGTGCGTCTTATTATCCGCAGTCCGATGGGCAGTCAGAGCGAGTGATACAGATTCTAGAGGATATGCTTCGTTGTTGTGTGATTGACTTCCAGGGTTCTTGGGAGAAGCACCTACCTTTAGTTGAGTTTGCTTACAACAACAGTTATCAGTCTAGTATTCAGATGGCTCCCTATGAGGCTTTGTATGGTAGACGATGTAGGACTCCGATTTGTTGGGCTGAAATAGGTCAGAGATTGTTACCTATGCCGGATTTGCTTAAGGGGACTACTGACAAGGTGAAGTTGATTTGTGATCGTTTGAAAGCAGCTTCCGATCGTCAGAAGACTTATGCGGATTTGAAGAGGAAAGAGATTGAATTCTCCGTGGGTGAGAAAGTGTTTCTAAAAGTATCTTCGTGGAAGAAGGTAACGAGATTTGTCCGGAAGGGCAAGTAGAGTCCGAGGTTCATTGGTCCGTATGAGATAGTTGAGCGAATTGGGCATGTAGCTTATCGTCTGAGGTTACCTTCTGAGTTAGAGAAGATCCATGATGTCTTCCATGTGTCGATGCTTAGGAGGTATATGTCAGATCCTTCTCATGTTATGCCCGTTGAGGAGATAGAGTTAAATCCGGATTTGTCTTATAATGAAGATCTTGTTGAGATACTTGCTTCTGATAGCAAGGTGTTGCGTGGTAAGACCATAGAGTTGGTCAAGGTATTGTGGAGACATAGAGGTGTGGAAGAGGCCACGTGGGAGAGGAGAGCTGATATGGTTGAGCAGTTTCCGTATTTGTTTCCGTCAGGTAATTTCGGGGACGAAATTCCTTAAGTGGGGGAGTGTTGTAACACTCGGGTTTAGGGTTTAGGTGAAAAAAATATTTTAATATTATTCCGGGTTCGGTTTTATAATTTAAATAATGTTTCGGGTTTTGTTTTCAAATTAATTAATTGTGTTGACCATGTTTTGGAATTAAACCC
Source organism: Hibiscus tridactylites (assembly GCA_958450335.1). Taxonomy (NCBI): domain Eukaryota; kingdom Viridiplantae; phylum Streptophyta; class Magnoliopsida; order Malvales; family Malvaceae; genus Hibiscus; species Hibiscus tridactylites. Next base: position 15,450,142 of record OY288283.1, read on the forward strand.
CAAATAGCCATGGATTATATGCTCTTGTGAATATCTCATTTCATTAAGGGCAAAATGGTCTTTAGGCCTTTAAATTAAAACAAAACAAAACACCCCCTTTTACTATTCATTGTCTTCTTCAAATTAAACTAACGGGTTGAAGAGCTCTCTCTACCCAATCACTATTCCATCACAAAGCTCCTCCATTTCAACTCATTTTTGAAAGGTAACACCGTTTTTGACTTCTCCTCAACTCTCTCTCTTCAAAAGTATCATTAGTTTTTATTTTCGTTAAGGTTTTGGAAATGGAGATTTCAAAAGATTTGATTAAAAATGATGCCTTTGTGTTGCTAAACCTAATATTTTGATTCAATGTTGTTAGTTACGAGGTTTAGGAGTTAAATGGTACCACATATGTGAATTTTTCTTGGTTTTAAGCAAATTCCCGAAATTGGGTTTGAATGGGGTTTTGGGTGAGTTTTAAGGGTTGTTTTAGGTTGGAATTGATGGTCCAATGTTAGTACTATGGTTAGGGGTTGATTTGTGATCATTTGTGGGTGTAAAAGGTGTTGGAAACATGGGTTTTGGGTGAGGTTTTGAGGCTGCCCGAGTTTGCAAAATGTGGGGTTTGTTCATGGCTTGAAATTGTGTGAATTGTGTTCCGGGGTGGTATTTTGATGTTTGGGCTGATTTGAAGATTGTTTGAATTGTATTGAGGTTGTTTAGAAGCGAGAGCTTGTGTCGGTGAAGCATCGGAAGGAAATCTGGAAGCTTGAGGGTGGTTGCTTGCTTGGCTTGGAGCTTGGAAGCTTAGGTGAGTGGTTAAATGTTTAAAGTGGTTTTTAAATGGTTGGTTCGAGCATGTGGACTAGGTTGGGCTTGGTAGACCCACCTAGAGTTAGGATTAGGGTGGTAGCCTAATCCTAAACTTAATCTAGAGCCATTGGTTGAACTTGTATTCGATGAATATGCCTCGTAATATTTGTGATATGATTGCTTATGTATAATGTGTTATACATGTGAGATGAGGCATGATTTGTGATGCTTATGGCATGCATGGAAATGGTTCATGATTGTGATCATGGTGAGTACGTGCTAAGCACGTAATTGATTGAAATGAATAATGTGGAATGAGTTAAATGTTGGCACTAGTATGCTTGGGTACAAATGATCGATCATTAGGATGTTATTCTGCACACATGAGTCTAAATTCGCGCGTGGCCTTGGTGGCGTTGAGTCACCAAGGAGGAGTACGGGTTCGCCCGGAAATTGTATGTATATATAGTCGATGATGAGTGGAATCCCATCGACGGGGCGTGAGGATGAGTGGAATCCCCTCCGCGAGGCCGGTGATGAGTGTAATCCCACCGTGAGGTAAAGTGGTTGTTGGATGTGAGTTCCAACAGGTTTATCTGCGTATTCGGGTCATAGCTAGGTGCCAATATTGATTGATATGTGTATCAATGTGTTGTGAAATGTGATCTTTATTTGGATGTTTATATATGATTACATGTGTTGTGAAATAGAGCTTTATGAGCATGGCATATAATTGGATATTGTTCATGCATCTTTAACTTTTGGCTCTTGAGGATCCTTGGTAATTATGTATTTACCTTGGCTAAGATCGTGCTTGGACCCTGCATTGTCGAGGTTTGTTTTTAAAGAGCTTAACCTCACTAAGCTTTATTGCTTACGCTCTCTCTCTTTGTTCGACAATGCAGATCCTTAGTTCGTGGGTTGCTAAGTGCAAGAAGGGGGCCTCCAAGTGTGCTCGTGGTGCTTGTGTAGCTACCAAGTATCAAATTTTAAATTAAGATGTAATGGTCAAGCAATGAGACATGTAATCGTGTTATGATGTTTTTGGATCATGTTGTTATGGTTGTTGCTAGGAGCATGCTAGACTCCATTTGAATGCCATGTTGCTTGTACCATATTGGCCTTTACCTATCTTATTTTACCTAAGTGTTGGACATGTTGAAACTTAATACCTTTAATGCTAGGTTGATGTATGCTTTTGGTAATGCATTGATTTGATGTTCCTCTATACGTGTCTTGGGTGTCTTAAGCATGCTTGATATGTTGGTTTGCCTTAGGATTGATGTTAGTGTGATGTTTGAGGTTTTAGAGGGATTTAGGGGCATCCTTGTGCCATAAATCAGCTAAAACCAATCTGCAGATAGAGGGCGTTTCGAAACGGGCTACCCTATTTCGATACGACCCCTTTGTTTTTGGCCGAGCGTTTCAAAACATGTAGAGGCCGTTTCGGTACATTTCGCTAGTGGAATTATGAGAAAATGACGAGATGAAGGTGTTCCGAAATGGGTCTATGGGGTTTCGAAACGGTCAAATCTCGTTGACCACGAGAAGTTGACCAAGGAGGGTGTTTCGGAATGGTTGACCTCCGTTCCGATACGGCCTCCTCGTGTAGGCTTAGAAATGTTGACCAGGTCAAGGTGTTTCGATACACCTTGAGGGTGTTTCGAAACGGCCTGCTTAATCACACAAAAATGAACTGCTTTGTATAGGTTGTTCGAGTTATTGTTTTGTGAATGCTTGGCTTTCCGCTGTCATGATCACATAGGATATGAATGAGCCTTTAGAAAAGATTAAATTAAAAGGAAATTTTTTGGGTCGTTAACCGAGGAGGAACCTTAACGAGTTTCGCTTCAGTTTTCTCCGTGTGGCCCACTCGGACCGGTCAAGCGTCCGGACCGGGACGAGGGGTTACAGCAACTCACTGTAGTGAAAGGTGTGCGTAATCACATCAATATAATACGAGATTTGGTATCTCGACTTAAGACATTTAAGGTTAAAATGTTTAAATTTTCATGGTATACTATATTAAACACTCTTCCACCTCAATATGGTCATTCAATATCTCTTATAACACACATAAGGATAAATGGTTTATTGATGAATTTTTGACTATGTGTGATCAAGAAGAGGGTAGGCTCATAATATAAATAGGAGAAAGTGAACTAACGGTTACTCAAAGAAAAAGGTCAATCCAAGTCAAGCAAAAGGAGAATCTTAAAATGCAACCACAAGCTGACATAAAGAAAGAGTTTATGTGTCTTCTCTAAAAAGAAGAGACACCTAAAGAAGGACTGTATCAAGTATAATGGTTGGCTTGAAAAGAAAGGTAAATTAATATCACTTGTTTGTTTTGATTTAAATATGGTTGATGTTAATTATGAAAGATGACATATTGATTATGGTTCTATAATCTATATCTTAAATTTCTTACAGGGATTAAAAAATTCGAGAAAATTAGTGAGAGTTGAGCGACACATCTATTCAAGAAACAAGATGCATTCACATGTGAAAGCTATTGAGACCTGTAAATTAGTGCTTACTAGTGGTTTTGTTTTAGTTCTAGGAAAGACATTTTACATTTCTAGTTTTTGTAGAAATTTAATTTCTGTTTCAAGACACTATTTGAATAGTATTTTAATTTTTAAATGTTAGTTTCAGTTTAATTAATAAATATAAAGTTTTTGGAAATGAGATTTTATTTGATGGTTTTTACTCTTTAAATTTAAAAATATTGTCACTCATAATATTATACACATTCAAACTGATATCAAATTTTGTGTTATAAATTAAAATTCTTCTACTTTATGAAATATTTACACTTATTTTGTATAAGCTACTATTTTTTAAAAATATTGTAAACAATTATTTTTTATGTATATATTATATAAGATATGAAATATTAATAATTACTTTGTATAAGGTAATGTTTTTTTAAATAGTTTTGGAATGAAAATGTAATTTTTGAAAAGAAGCAGTTTTCAAAGATTGTGATAGTTGGGGATTTAGTAGTAGGCTTAAGATGGAATTTAGGGATTTAGTTGAGAAAATTTGAAATTTGAAGATTAAATTATAAGTTTTTAAAGTTTAGAGGTACTTTTATGAAGAATCTAGAAGTGTGAGGGTTAAATTGTGAATTCTCGCAAAACCAAGACCAAATTAGAAAGTTTTGATAATTTAAGATAAAATATCCAAATTTTGGAAAGTTTGACACCATTCCTAATTTTTTTAAAAGTTAAATGGTTCATTTTTTTTGTTTTACTGAATTTTAACTTTTACTAAGTCAGACATTTAACGGTTTAGTGATTGAGATAAATGTTTTTCTTAACGACAATGACTTTGATAAGAAAAACTTAGATTGTAGTAACCATTTTTCAAGGACATAATGCCAAAAAATGCCCTAACGTTTGACTAAATAGTTATTTTAACCTTTATTTTTTTTGAAGCAATTTAACCCTCAATTTTTCATTTTCTTTCAAATGACCCTTCTGCAAACGAAAACTGTTAATCAACTAACGGTAAATGGATTGAAATGACGTGAAAAACCTACACAGCAGTGCACGTCGTGATAACAATGTCATATAAGCAAAAATGTTGACTTTACAAAATGACACATCAGTTAAAAAATAATTTTACAAAATTGTATAAAATATAACTTATTTTTTCTTCTTATGTGTCATTATGTCAAATCATTTCAAGTTGTTTATTGTTAGTTGACTAACAATTTTTATTCACTGAGAGATCATTTTAACCCAAAATGAAATATTGTGGGCTAAATTGCTTCAAAAAAGAATAAAAACCAAAGTGACTATTCAATCAAACATTATGGACATTTTTTGACATTATATCTTTTCTTAATGCTCTAAAAGTTCCTAATATAATTTTTCATTTTATTAATTATCACCTCGATTCTTTTATTTTGACATAAATTGGTTAATTTGTAAACTTTTTTTACTTGGTTGACTATATTTGGCTTAATATATAAATAAGTGTTTAAACTATAGATCACTCTAATTTTATGTGCTTAAATCATGTCTTTGTAACAATAAGTGTTTAATGTTTTTATCGTTACAATTTTAGGTACATGGTCGTTAAATTTCGTTTTAAAAAAATATGTTATTCAATCAATACTTGACCTGTGGTAATGATTTTAATTTAAACAAAACTTAAAAAAAATTAATTTTTAAAAAATATCCCAATTTTTAAAACCTCCCAAATTAATCTTCAGATCCCAAAAATTATAAAACTCAAAATTCTCACTATTGCTACCGTCATTCGTCGTCACCAAGCCGATTCTTTCAGTCGTCAGAATCAGCCGACCATTTTCTTTAACATGCTGCCGTCAGAAATTGGTGAACGACGAGTCAACTAAATGACAATTTTACATTCGTCGTTTAATGTTCGACTGACACCCGAATACTCGACCAATACGAATATTCGAATAACCAATTTTGAACAAAGATGTTATTCAATCAATACTTGACATGTGGTAATGATTTTAATTTAAACAAAACTTAAAAAATTTAATTTTTAAAAAATATCGCAATTTTTAAAATCTCCCAAATGAATCTTCAGATCCCAAAAATTATAAAACCCAAAATTCTCACTATTGCTACCGTCATTCGTCGTCACCAAGCCGGTTCTTTCAGTCGTCAGAATCAGCCGACTATTTTTTTTAACGTGCTGCCGTCAGAAATTGGTGAACGACGAGTCAACTAAACGACAATTTTACATTCGTCGTTTAATGTTCGACTGACACCCGAATACTCGACCAATACAAATATTTGAATAACCGGATTTGAACAAATATGTTATTCAATCAATACTTGACCTGAGGTAATGATTTTAATTTAAACAAAACTTAAAAAAAATTAATTTTTAAAAAATATCGCAATTTTTAAAATCTCCCAAATTAATCTTCAGATCCCAAAAATTATAAAACCTAAAATTCTCACTATTGCTACCGTCATTCGTCGTCACCAAGCCGGTTCTTTCAGTCGTCAGAATCAGCCGACCATTTTCTTTAACGTGTCGCCGTCAGAAATTGGTGAACGACGAGTCAACTAAATGACAATTTTACATTCGTCGTTTAATGTTCGATTGACACCCGAATACTCGACCAATACGAATATTCGAATAACTGAATTTAAACAAATATGTTATTCAATCAATACTTGACCTGTGGTAATGATTTTAATTTAAACAAAACTTTAAAAATTTAATTTTTAAAAAATATCGCAATTTTTAAAATCTCCCAAATTAATCTTCAGATCCCAAAAATTATAAAACCCAAAATTCTCACTATTGCTACCGTCATTCGTCGTCACCAAGACGGTTTTTCAGTCGTCAGAATCAGCCGACCATTTTCTTTAACGTGTCGCCGTCAGAAATTGATGAACGACGAGTCAACTAAATGACAATTTTATGTTCGTCGTTTAATGTTCGATTGACACTCGAATACTCGACCAATACGAATATTCGAATAACCGGATTTGAACACCCCTACTAAAGACCCTAAGTACCCAACGAAGCCTATATGATACAATAAAATCACTCTATAGTAAGGGAACTATCTCTGTAGTTTACCCATTACTAGCCGCCACACGCTTTAAGCTGGCACGTACGAAAGAACTGCGGCCAAATCAGGCAGCCCAAATTCCTCAGCCAGATAACAGTCCATAAATACGAAAACGAAATCAAATTTCACGAGTAAAACTCTTTTCCTTCGCTCCAACAATATTAAAAAAACGACACATTAAAAAACCCTAATCTTAACCCTAGATTGTCTGCAATTAACTCCCCATGGCTAGCGACACGCCAGATTCTCATCGAAGGAAGCACCATCGTTCTCCATCTGACGATGAGGAACCCGATAAATCCTCCAAACGCCACAAGCACCGCCACCACAAACACCGACACCGTAGCAAGAAGCATAAAGACGAAGCCAGAGATGGTGGTGAAGATCCCTTCCCCCCTCCCTCAGTTCCTCGACCTGATGATGACGTCGAGGAAGGAGAGATTCTTGACGAGGAACCGGGAGTCGAAATCAAGACTGGTCATTCTCGCGAGTTCCAAGATGTTTTGGATCCGGTGTGTTCAGTTTACCCTTGCTTGTTTTAATTGGTCACGGCTTTATTTATTGGTTACTGTTATATTTTCTTTCTCCGTTTTGTTACTGAGAAATTGGGGACATTCGGGGCTCTTTCTTAAGTTTCAAAGGAAAAGGAAAAGGAGATTTTAGTTTTTTAATCCATTTACTTGCTTTTGATTTTTCTGAAGCAAAATTTTAAATTCGAATGCTGGATAGTACTTGAAAGAATTTTAGAAGTTTTATTTTTGTTGCTTGCTGACCGAATTTGAAATTTGACTTCTCTCATTAGAACCCTTTTTTCTCAGTGACCTGACGGAATTTTTTTTGATTATTATCGTGAATTATTTTATGCTTTATGAAATTGGGATAATGAATCTTGGTTTGTGAGAGCTTGTTAGATTACTGAGTGAGTATCCCATGCATATGCACTACTACACAAAGAAAATGTGTGAATTGCAAAAAGAAGTATCCTCCTAGGCGTTTCAATGGAGACTGATGGCTTACTATTCAGTTGTAAGAGTTGGTTACGATTGCTGCATATATATGCTTGTAATTACTGTTCTTTCAATTTTTGAGAATGATGCGTTGCAAGCTTGTGCACTCAGTTCTTTTGTTTGCATATTCTTTTTGAAGGGAGCTGGTGAAAATATTAATTCTGCCGATGAGCAAGTAAGAGAAATTGGTGACAACAATGACAAGAGGAAGCACAATCATGTTGGGCTCTCTGGAAATTTAAGTGTTGAGTCTCAAGGAGAACTGGTCTCTAGAGTTGACCCTGATTCTCATATCAATAGGTTGCCTTCAAGAAGTGGCAAGAAAAATAATTACCATGAGGATGTCAAAGAGGCTGATGGAAGGAAGTTAAGTGACATGAGAAAGTCATTGTCCTCTGAAAGTTCTGGGGAAAAATACAGGACGTCAGCTAACTCACCTCCTGATTCAAGATATAATGATTGTACTAGGAGTAGATCTGAGTCACGTTATATTGTGAGGGAAAGATCACGATCCCAAAGCATAGTAGATGAGGACGCTCTTTTGAAAAGAAGTCGTCATAAGGGATGTGATCCTAGTCAGGACGGGCGACGTGGTAGTAGAAACGTAGTTAGGAATGATGAAAGGGAACGGAGTATCAGTTTTGACAAATATGCGGGTGAAGAAAGGCATCGCAATATGGAGACAGGAGGTAGAGAGAGGAGCAGGGACATGGAGATAGATTGGGAATGGAGAAGGAAGGAGCATGAAAGAGGCAGAGTGAGGGAGATGGAAGTTGGATGGAGCGGGGACAGGGAGGTTTATGGTGAGAGGAGAAGGCCGAGGGAGCAAGCAAGGAGTAGAGACAGAGACATGAGTGATGAAAGGAGAAGGGAGAAGGAGCGAGTGAGGAGTAGGGAGAGAGAACTAGACAGGGAAAGGAAAAGGGAGAAGGATCGAGGGAAGAGCAAGGACAGGGATCTAGATGGTGAAAGGAGAAGGGAGAAAGTGCATGATAAAAGCTGGGATATGGAAGCGTATAGAGATAGGAAGAGGGAGAGGGAAAGAGATTGGAGCAGGGACCATATCAGCACTACTGACAGAGATCGAGATAGGAAAAAGGACAAAACTGAAGAATGGAACCAAGAGCGGGAGAGGGAAAGGAGAAGTGACAGGAGTAGGGATAAAGATAGGAATACTGAAATCGAAGATGATGGCTTTGGCGGTCGAGGTAGGTATAAGAAATATACACACTCTAAAGGGGATGCATCAGAAATTGACCAGGACAGATTAGGGAAGAATGAAGTGGTAAAGGGTCATGGTTCTAATATTGATTCGTTGGAAAGAAATGGTGATAAACTACAAAGGTATAGCTTATCTGAAAATATTTTTCATGGTATTTGTTCTCTTAATCTTATCGTTTTGTATATTTCTGTTTTGTTCAGAGATGAAGCCGAACAAGATGAATTAGAAGAAAGGATTACAATTACATTTGCGGAAGAGGAAGAGGAGGAACTCAATAGGATTAAAGAGGAAAGTAGGAAGCGAAGGCAAGCCATCTTAGAGAAATATAAGAGCAAGCCGTTGCAGCAACAAACACAGTCTGTTGCAGTGGATGTGAATGAAGGTATTTCCCTTCTTAATTTCTATCTTCTGACCTGTATTTTTGCTTTATTTAGCTTTGATTTAGGGTAACCCTATGTTCATATGATATGTTGCAAATAGTTAATAATTATTTTAAAAAATTAAACCAGATAATAGGCCAGTGGAGATTAATGGGCAAACAATAGCTGCTGCTGCCAGTCAAGATGTTCTTGGTGGACATGAAGATATCTATGTTGCTGAGCCATTGTTGTCTGTTCAGAAGTCGCCTTCAGAAAATGGGCAAGCTGCTGTGGAGAGGACATCTGGTGCTGCTGGGCTTGGTGAGGGTACCCCGAAGGTGTGGTGGTTTTCTATTCTAGCACATTTGAATATAATATATTCCTAACTTGCTATTTTTGTCTAAATCTGCATTCTAAATAATCTTAATTTGGATGTGTTGAAGTTGGCTTTTGCTTTTCAGGCTATTGACGTGTATAATTTCCATTTGTTTATGTATGCAGAGTGAGAGGTCAGATGGTATTTTCTGTGATGATATATTTGGAGAAACACCTACTGGAGTTCGCAAATTTGTATGTATCAGATGTGACTCTTTGCTTTTGTCTTTTGTCTACCTGGATTAATTATGAATTCATTAAGCTGAGGCTTTGATTGACTTGTTGACTGCTGCTTTTTTTTCTCTCTCTCTCTCTCTTCAATTATCCCTTTTATTGTGTATGACTACAATAACTTGTGTTTCTAAGTCGACTGAAGTTTTTATTTGTTCACTGAGGATGCTTTTGTAGCATAGTTGACTTTTTGGTTGGGTCGGGCGGGCTTGCTGGCTACTCCTAATAAAGTGCTTCCCTTGGATTAGTCAACTTGTTTTCTCATACATGGTTTGCATTTGTTTATTTAGTATATATATATATATATATATATATTTGAGAGCTGGGACAATAAGGCTTAGAACATCTATAAATGGTGTTTTTGTAGGTTAAAGGTGATGGTTTGCCAGTTATAAGGAGTGGCCTTCATGACAATTGGGATGATGCAGAAGGATATTATAGTAAGTTGTAATTTTTGTTATAGAAGTACCACCCAGATATATTGATTTAACTTTCAAACGGAACTCAGGTATATGTCTGTAGTCACGAACTGGTGTTCTTCCTGTCCAGGCTATCGATTTGGTGAACTACTTGACGGTCGATATGAAGTAACTGCTGCTCATGGGAAAGGTGTTTTTTCAACTGTTGTACGTGCAAAGGATCTTAAGGTTGGTGCCAATGTTCCTGAAGAAGTGGCTATAAAGATAATTCGAAATAATGAAACAATGTGAGTGATCAAACTTTCTCATTGATGCATATGATATTTTTGTACTATATATTGATCAAGTTCTCTGACCTCGTTCCTGCTATGTGCTTTTGTGTTAATGCTGGTTTCATGCAGGCACAAAGCTGGTCAGCTGGAAGTTCAAATATTGAAAAAATTAGCTGGTGCAGATCCAGAGGATAAGCGCCATTGTGTTCGTTTTTTGTCAAGTTTCAAGTACAGGAATCATCTATGTTTAGTTTTTGAGTCGCTTCATATGAATCTGCGTGAAGTTCTCAAGAAGTTTGGTCGCAATATTGGTCTTAAACTAACTGCTGTCAGAGCATATGCTAAGCAACTTTTTATTGCGCTTAAGCATCTAAAAAACTGTGGTGTTCTTCATTGTGATATAAAGCCCGATAACATGCTGGTATGTATTAATTTTTGCAGTCTTCTTTGTGGTTAATTTTTTTTTTCAATTGATTGCTCACTTTGACATGCTTTCTTTTCAGGTAAACGAGGCAAAAAATGTGCTGAAGCTTTGTGATTTTGGTAATGCCATGTTTGCTGGGAAAAATGAAATTACACCATACCTTGTAAGCCGCTTTTATCGTGCCCCAGAAATAAGTAAGTTCTAATATGAAGTTGTTACTATTTAGGGTGGCTGGATTATTTAATTCTGTTGGCTGATATCTGTACATTATTATATCTTTGGGTTAATGTATAATATTTATATTTCTCCATTGTGCAGTTCTTGGTTTGTCTTATGATCATCCAATGGATATGTGGTCTGTTGGTTGCTGTTTGTATGAACTATATACGGGAAAAGTTCTTTTCCCTGGTCCAACAAACAATGACATGCTCCGCCTTCATATGGAACTAAAAGGTCCTTTTCCAAAGAAGATGTTGCGTAAGGTACATTGTCAATTTGTTTGAAGGATTTATATTTTGAGAAATATATTGGGCATTTTTTAATTTACAAAATTCACGTAATATGTAGTTTTCTTTGCTTGTGCTGATAACATTTTATCTATTTTGTTTCTTTCTTTCAGGGAGCATTTACAGAACAACACTTTGATCAAGATTTTAATTTTCATGCTGCAGAAGATGATCCTGTTACTAAAAAGGTTTTGTTTTCCTTTTCTGAAATGCTTAATACAGAAACATTGATGGGAGTGTTTTTATAATGGTTCTCCTTGGCCTTGTGTTGACCAAAAATCTAATTCTGCCTTTCAGAGTATAAAGAGGATGATTCTGAACATAAAGCCCAAAGATATCAGTTCAATCATTGTTGGCTCTCCTGGTGAGGATCCAAAGATGGTAGCCAACTTCAAAGACCTACTAGATAAAATTTTTGTGCTGGATCCGGAGAAGAGAATGACAGTTACTCAGGCATTGGCTCATCCATTCATCACGGGCAAGTGAAACAACTTGCTGATTTTATGTCTCCAGAAATGTGTTGCCCTAGATATCTATACATTATGACCTAACAAATATTTAGATATCTAATCATTGGGAATTCTTTCTTTACCTTTTCTGTGCTGGACAAAGAGCTTTGGGCATTGTTTTTGGCATGGTTGAAGTCAAAAGGGTGATGTTTGGTCAGGAGTACTTACTGGCGATTCTTTCAGTGGAATGTACTCTATTGTAAGACAACTAGCCAAAGGCGTTTTTATCTCTTGTAATCATTCTTGATATGGTCGTTGTGAAAATTTGTCATCTTTTTACCTGCTGAACTTTGTTGAATAATGAGAAATATATATTCAGTTTCCCATAAGTTTATAGAACAAAATTTGTTCTTTAAACTAGACAAGGCGACTCTCTATTTGCTTATATTTTAGTTTCCACTGGTATTTTATGGTTGGTTTTGCTGGTTCATTCGTTACTTCTCTAGTTATGTGCCGGTTTTAATTTTCTATCTTATCATAATGATTTGCGCTCTTGGAAGTCTAATTTGATTTTTCATTCAGGATAACTGCTGCTCTGAGGCAACCCTCCATTGCTTAAATGCTTAAAAGGCACCCAGGAGAAGGTACCCTGGTTTGTTAATTTGGAGCTGTTTTTGACAACCTAAAAGCTGATTATCTTGATTATTTTTTGTTGTGTTTGTTAGAGATGTATTTTGATTACTACTATTCTTCTATTCTTTGTTTTCACCCAACTTTTGTATCCTATTTATGCTTATGTGGTGCCTTGGTAAATTTATTGTGTTGTGGTCGGGCTTAGTTTGCCTATCTTTGAGTTTTTCATTGTTCTTTTTTTTTCCTATTAAAATCTTTTGACCTGTTCTAGAGATCTGCATTTCCTAATGTAATTGCATTGTATCTGATCCATGGCTCAATCATTCTGGAGGCACTTGCACTGGTCGTGTAGGAGTCAGCTTGAAGTTGAAGTGCATCTCAGTGAGTAATTATGTTTCTGGTTCCTCTATTTAATTTGCATTTTCTCTTGTTGAAAACATAAATGTTTAATGTGCTTCTCTCTATTTTTTGCTTAGGGTGTAAAACCTGTGTTTCCCAATTCTTGTAAGTACTTTTCAATATCGTTATATCAGGCATTGTCTATTTTGAGTTTTTGAGAACTCTTAAGTAGCTTTTTCTTAAATGTTTTGGATGCTCTAAAATATGTCTTATCAATCCCAAAGCCTTATCCTTCTCTCTTGACTTTAACTCTGTTAATATATGTTATCTTGGGCAATACATTTGTCTTTTCTTATATACCCTCCTGTTCTTCAGTTATCTTCTTGGAAACATATATTTTGAGTATTAAGCATTATGGGTGAAAATTCTGTTACAAGACTTGTGTGGTTTACCAACAATATTGGTTCTTCAAAGTGACATGAAAATTCCTCTGTTTTGACGCTGTACCATACTTTGGCACTGCCAAATCTTAATGAGGTGCTGAAGTGAAATGAAAACACCTCTACTTATTTAGCTGTATTCTTTTTAATGAATGATGAAATGTGTACTTTATTTCTATCATCACGGTGCTGATTCTCTCATTCTCCCCTTCTTTGTGGCTTACTTTTTCAGTAACTATGAATAACCTTTCTAATGCAAACTCTAGCCCTTTACTATCTACATTTTGAAAATTTTAGTAGAAGATACAGAGAATTAAGCCGTCTCTTTTATGGAAGATACATGTTTATGAACAAGGCATTACATTTAACTGGGCTGGTTTTCTTTCGAACATTTTCTTGACTATAATGGTTTTCTTTCGAACCTTTTCTTGACTATAATCACCATCGGGAGAAAATAATTGAAGTTGTTAAAGATTTTTTTTGTTGGGGAAAATCTTTGCCTGAAAGGATTGATGTACCTATAAATCTTGTTTTTAGATTTTTTGAATGAACGAAATGCACATGCAAATAAGCAATAAGCAGACAGATTGGAATTCTGTCATTCAATTTTTGGATCAGTAGATGTTATTCTCGAGTGGTAATCATGTGCGTAGTGATTACTGTTAGTGCTATTTAGGCTGTTTAAGCCAGACTTTTAATGAGCTTGTAACTGTGTGATCCTTTTTAATGATGCTGGAAGTTTCTTGTAGAAACTGTTTTGTGACTGGAAAGTGTTGGGCTGGAAATTGCTTGTTAATTGGATGGGGTTGCCATCGATCGGTTATGGTTAGGTACGGCCGAATTCCTAACCGGTCTGTGTTTAAGTCCAGAGTCAGTGTGTTCGGAAGTACAAATAAATTGTCTTGAAAGCCTGTCCTCTTTTCATATCAGCGAGTAGCATCTGACCATTGCGAACGAAAAACGTCGAATGCTATGTCTCTTTCTGGGTTTTTGGCTTCTCCCCCTTCCATCGACGTCTTGGATTGGTTCTTATAGAAGGGTTTATGATTGTTTTTGTCTGAATTTTAGGGGTTATGAGATGATGTTTTGGGTTGTGATAATGGGTTTAAGGGGGTAAAGGGTTGATAGATTTTTGAAGAGATGGTTTGAAGACCAGCTAGGGGATATTGTTAGTTGCGGCTCCGAAAGGGGATCAGCGGTTGAATGCATGCACAGGGTTTTGTGTAGTTTGGGCTGCTTGGGTCAGTCGGTTTGGGCTCGGGTTAGAGCCGTGACAAATTTGGTATCTACAAGTCTCATAGACACCTTCATTTGTTGCAAGGCTCTTTTTGAATTTTCTTGCCTGTTCTTGTTTCTCTTTCAATTATATGTATATAAACTTGAAATTCGGCTTAGAACTTAGAAGCATTAAATTTAGGTCAGTAATGAAGTAGTACCCCCATGAATGGCAAAGGCAACAGTTCAGTTTTTCTCTATGATTTTAATTGGTCTGTTGTGGATATCCCTGTCTTTTTTCATAGCAGTTTGTGTACCGTGGAACAGCGTTTACAGCTGCATGTTTGATAATGTATTATATGTAATCAGATTGTTTTTGTTTTCTTTTCATTTTCTCTTTTAATGTATTTCTTGTTTTGCTAATTAACGGCTGATGTGCTAAATTAGGATCCCGAAATTGAGGGTGAACAATCATTTTCTTACGGGTTAATTACCCCGTTAGTAAATGAATTATACCGGATTCTTAATTTCATACATTTTTTTATTTAGTTTTATACATATTTTTTTTGTCGGTTTGTCCATTTACAAAAGTTGATGAGGGGGCTTTTTTTTAACGCAAATAACCTTTTATTAAACAACAAACACAAAGAAGATTATAAAGATCAGTGTGTGGGGAAGAGACCCAATTAGCAGGACAAGATTCAATTCTCGTGTTTTTTTTTGCAACCCAGTTAGCTGTAGAGTTACAAATGCGAGGAATGAAAGTAAATCTAACAAAATCAAAGCATTTAGCCAAACACAAAATGCCACCTTCAATGACATAGAAGTAGTCAAAATTTTTGCATTAATGCAAACAATAATTTCTTTATTCTCAGACTCAGATGAAAATTTTTCGAAAACCTTTTTGCCTTGCGATAATCAAACCAAGCCTATTGGCTTCTGCTTCTTGAGATAGCTTAGACATCACTTTAAAGATCCTTCCACGATATCCCTTTTGTTGCGGAAAATGGCAGCAATTTCAGAACACCCTGAAGAATAGGAGAATGAAGTGTCAGAATTAATCTTAAAAAAACTAACAGGTGGGGTAGCCCATTGACGAGAAGCATCCGCGACGCTGTTCTTTCAGTAAAAACTCGCTAAAAGCTAACTGAGCTGACTTTTAAATATCAATGGGATTTGAGACCTCGATAGTGAAGGCCCATCAGTTTCTTGCATTCCAGAGAAGGAAGGTGACAAGTTGTAAACCTTCATTATTGTCAAGTCTTTTGAACATTTCAACCATGGAGAACCACCATTTGAAGAAACCTAAAAAATCTTTTATTTTTGGACAATAGTTGAAATCTGACACTTTTCAGACTGCTTGGGCAAATGAACAGAAGAAAAAAATGTGTTCTACGCTCTCTATTTCGCAGCAGCATCATGAACAATTTGAATTAGAAAATTTCAATCTTAAATGCAGATTAGCACTTGCAGCCAAGGCATTGTGACAAACTTTTCAGAGGAAAGTTTGAATTTTTTGTGGTACACTGAGCCTCCAAATAGATCTCCAGAAACTCTTATTTGTCTTTGGATCTCAGCTTTGTGATGCCTCCTTAAGAGTTTCCTCCTTTCTCATTAAAAAATGGTATCCTGACTTAACTAAGTAAGTTCTAGACTTGAACTCGATCCAAGTTAAATTATCAGAGATAGAGGGTCCTCCTATTGAAATTTTTAAGATGCAATCAACTTCAAAGTCAAGGAAAAGATCTCTAAGTTTTATCACATTCCATTCTCTGCAATCATCATTAACAAAGAAAGAAACACGAAAATCGTTACAATTTTTTGGTCTAGCTGAGATAATAGAGTTTTTAAAAAGGTTAGGGATCCATTTATCCTCTCATATTGAGATATCTGATCTATTTCCAACATTCTAAATAGTGCCATTCATAATGAGATCGCATATACTCTTCAAGCTATTCTATGCCCACGAAGGGTTATGACTTTTTGGGGCTGCAAAGATATCCCCATAAGGGAAATAGATTCCTTTCATAACCTTTTTTTTGTTCAAATGGATAACTTTCATTACTAAACCAAAGACATAGTACAGACTCGACAATCAAACAGATGATACCAACACAAACAAACAACCATACAAGCGAAAAGGAAAACAAACAGCAAACTAAAGGACCACCAGAAAGCGGCTAGAAGCACCACAAAACAACATATCCTAACATAGAGAAGCCATCCTTGCCAAAGGACAAAACAGCCGCGTCCGCCATCTGCAGTGGGGAAAGTACGACAAACAAAGACATGCTTGAAAGAATTAGGCTGGTGACAAAACGGGTTAACCGCAGAGCCTGATAGAACAACACCACTATGTCTTCGCCTGAGAGCTCTATCCAGAGACAGGCTTCCGTTACGACGGTAACGACCCTTATCAAGGCAATCGACACAATGATTTTCAGCCAAACTCAATTAAGAAAACCAAGACCCCAGCTGCTTTCAAGTTGCAACCTCCGCGACATCATACGTAGCTAAGCCATACATAAACAAAGACTGAGCAGACCGAAAGAAAAACCATACAACAACCATGAAACCATCCGCGAACCAGAGTCGTGTCACGCAGGACTGGCCGCCCGGATCCCAGCAAAATCCACTAAACCTTAAAAATGGATCTCAACACCATTCCAAAACCCAAAATATATCCATATCCCTTGACAGAAGGAGATGCTTGGCTGAATATGGAAAATATTGGAACCAGTAGCTGGGCATAGATAAATTTGGTAATGCACTAAGGAAAAGACTAAAATGCCCCTACCCTCGGGCTGAGCAAAAGGCTTAGCAACTGCCCTAGTGTCGCCGGCCAGGCAAGACCCCTGTCGAAAATCGGGACCTGTCCGGTAGATCCCCGGAACACCTAAACCAACCCGGGACCAGCCAAGCATGGGCCATTCAAGCAGATCATATCCAGATCTGAAACCAACGGAAAAACAAGCTATCCAACCAATCATCCATATTCTTCTGCCGGGCCGGAACTTGTTCACCTGAACCACACCGGCAACCCGAGCCTTACTGCCAAACTTTTTCGAAAACAACCGACTGCCCAGGGCCCCGGGAACAACCAGCAAACCGCAGAGGTTCTTGCAGTCCTTGCCGGTAATACTTTCTTCGGCACCAGCTCTAGTGGATCTGAAAGCTCCCGGTGGGAGGCGACCACCTGTCCTGAGAACGTTGCCGCCGCCGACCCAGAAGAGTCCACCCGAGATCGGGGCACACACCATCGAGGGGGGAAGAAGTCCATGGAATGGGCGTCGCCGCAGGGGGGACGAGAAAACAGTGACCCGACATTGCGAACGGTGATGAACTACACTGATACGACGACCGCTCCAGCTCCGGTGAGAGAACGGGGACCCCACGACCGAGTTTCTCTCGTTCCAATCCAACATCAGGAAATCACGAGCCTAGGGGAGTGATTCGATTGTGACGTCGTCGAAAGAGTAACCGCCGGCGTGAGCCGACGCTCCTCCGATCGCCTGTCGGACCGAAAAAACCAAACCCTAGGTTGAGCCTGGGTTTCTTACCGGGAGGGAATTTGGGAAACTGGCGCGTGAGGCGCGTTCCCTTTACCATGATGCTTTTTTTAGTAGATTACTCGATTCCTTTCATAACCTTTGCTAACAAAGAATTTGGATTTTTAATGATTCTCCACACTTGCTTAGCTAAGAGAGCAATATTAAAAGAGTGGAATAGCTGATGCAACTGAATTGATAAGAATAGCTGATAACCAATTTTGACAGTAAAAAGCACTGCATCACGTAAGAGAGAATAGCTGATGCAACTGATTTGATAAGAATTTCTTTTCCTGCTTGAAAAAGAAGTTTGTTTTTCTAGCTTTGCAACTTGCTCTGAATACGATCAAGAAGGAATTTTAAGGCTTCTTTTTTTCCTCTCCCCCAGATTGATGGTACCGGCTTTCTTCTTTCATCTGATTGAAACCAATAACATTGAGAAGGTGCGCTTTCTGACTTGAACTGATGTTAGGGGAGAAAAACACTGATGACTTGCTGTTACTAACTGTTTGGCTTGTAGCTTGTTGGAAGTAATCAATAATATTCTTGACCACCTCACAGTTAGCTTCATTTGCTTTTGTGAAAAGGATACAATCATCTACGAACATAAGATGATACACAATAGGACATCTTCTACCCATGCGAAAGCTAGAAAAATTATTAGCATTCTATTTTTTTTTCATAATCTGTTGAGTTTTATGATGCTCGATTTCCTTCAACCGATGTGTTTGCCAAGTTTGGAGAAGATTGGATTTTTTAGTGTTAAAGTGGAAGCTAAAAGATTAGAATTGGACACAAGAATTTATAGTGGTTCGACCTTCTAACAAGCACCTACATCTACTACCTTAGCTTCCCACTAAGGATTTCCAAACAAATTCACTAAGAATTTCGTCCCCTTTTCTCGGCTTAGGAGGAAACCGTTACACCGATCAAGCTTTCTACCCAAAGCTTGACCAAACACTCTCTTACACAAGAAAGACTTAGCAAACTAGAAATCCCTATACAAGATATATGTTTGCACAAATAAAGCTCTCACCCAAAACCTAAACACTTGAGCAAATTTGACAATTAGGCTCACAAATGTTGTCTATACAAGAAATTGAACAATAAATCCCTAAGACAAATTTCCTATCATAATGTTGTTGACAATTGAAGCATTAGTCTTCTCTTGATGCTTGGAGGTCCCTTTTATACTCCTAATTAAGTTTGTAGCCGTTACTAGCCGTTAGGGTTGAATTTGAGCCATTGGAGACTTTATTTCCCACCATAAATGCAGTTCTGCAACTCCCTGTTTCGAAACACTCGACCCTGTTTCGAAACATCCCTGAAATAGAAAGAGCCATTACAGTCTGATGTAGCACCCGTTTCGGAACAACCTTGGCCGTATCGAAACGGCCGTATCGTAACGTTGATTCCCGTATCGAAACGTCCTGCAATTTAAAAGACCGTTGGGAAATAGCCATTGAGGGTTTTGACCGTTGAGGTCGTTGCCACATAGGCGTATCGAAACGTTGAGGCCCGTATCGAAACGCTATGTAAAAATCCTCACATAGATTAAAGCCCGTTTCGAAACAGACAGAGCTGTATCGAAACATTTTGAAACTGTGAATGGTTGTTTCGTAAAGTTTGGCTTTAAAAAACACTTCAAAACCTCTTTAAAATATCATCAAACATATTTTTAAGTTGTTTGGACTTAAGGCACCTTTGAAATCATTTCAATTTAGTCTAAAACTAATTTTCAATTATTATATCAAAACATTAGTTCTTCAATCTCCCCATTTTGATATAATAAAACCAACTTGAAAAATTATTTGGGATTCTCCCCCTTCAAGTTTAAAATATTGAATAAGAGATGAAAAATTTTAAAGTTAGATAAATCTCCCCCTTATTCATTTGAAAAGGCAATTTTTCAAACCAAACTCTCCCTCTTTTTGTTATATCAAAAAGAATTTAGATGACTTTAAGTTCAAAATAACTTAAGAGGTTAAAAGTAATTGACACAAATAAGAATTTTGGTTTTAAAATGGCTCCTCCTTACTCAAAGCATCATCAAAAGATGTTAGTCCAACACATGATAATCTAGTTGAATTAAAATAAAATAAATCAAATTAAACAAGTAAAAAACAACTAGATTTTACCAACACTCGAACTCAAGGGAGGATGTAAAGCCTTCATTCTTCAAGTGTTCTTCCTTGTGTGCATGGAGCTCCCCCTCAAATTTGGACTTTTTGATCAACCTCCATTACACCTAAACAAGACAATCAAGTAATTTTTGGTATCCAATTTGCTTTGGATCCATAGACATTAGTAGCACAAAATTTAGTCCCCTTAGGAATCCATTTTTTAATTTCATCCTTTTTAGTTGAAGTACTTAGTCCTTTTGGGACCCAAATACTTCTAAAAACTTTACCATTTACAAATCTAGGGCACTAGATTGTCTAACATAAAAGTTCTATTTTCCAAAATTATTTTTCTTTTTAAGTTCTTTGGAAATCAATTCTTTTTCTTTTTGAACTTTATGAAGCAAATTTTGTAAATCAAAACATTTTTGTTCAAACTCATTGAGTTTTGCTTCAAGTTCAATTTTGGTTTTAGAAATCAAATCATTTTGAATTTTCAAATTTGAGACAATTTTCTTATTTTTCAAAATGTAATTTTTAAATTCTAAAACCAAATCATCATAGGCATATTGTAATTCATCAAAAGAACATGAACATGAAGTAGATGAATTAGAAGTTACCCTTAAATCTTCTTCGATGGCCATAAGGCAAAGGTTGGCTTGTTCATCGTTGGTGGAGTCTTCATCACTCCATGTAGCCACATATGCCTTCTTCTTATGGCTTGAAGTGTTTGCCCTCTTCTTCTTCATAGATTCACGTTCGAGTTCTTTCATGGCTTTCTTCATGAAAGGGGCACACTTCTTGAAGAGATGAACTATCTCATCTTCTTTATCCTCCTCCTCACTTGTATCAACATGGTTGCACTTGGAGGACTTGAGAGCTATGGCATTCGCATGGATGCCTAGCTCTATGATCGTTTTCTTCCCCATCCTTCTTATCTATTCCTTCTTCTCCTCATCCTCTTTGTATTTCTTCATAATTTGGTGAGTGAGAAGTGACCTCATGAGTTCATCAAGCTTCAAAGTCTTCAAACTCTTAGCTTCGATGATGACGGTCCTCTTTGAGTCCCAAGACTCGGGAAGAGAATAGACAAGCTTTTGGATAAGCTTCTCTTTCGGGATGGCTTCTCCATAACCTTGGAGGTCCCTTTTATACTCCTAATTGAGTTTGTAGCCGTTATGGTTGAATTTGAGCCGTTGAAGACTTTATTTCCCACCATAAATGCAGTTCTGCAACTCCCCGTTTCGAAACACTCGACCCTATTTCGAAACATCCCTGAAATAGAAAGAGCTATTACAGTCTGATATAGCACCCATTTCGGAACAACCTTGTCCGTATCGTAACGTTGATTCCTGTATCGAAACGTTCTGCAATTTAAAAGGCTGTTGGGAAATAGCCGTTGAGGGTTTTAACCATTGAGGTCGTTGCCACATAGGCGTATCGAAACGTTGAGGCCCGTATCAAAACGCTATGTAAAAATCATCACCCAAATTAAAGCCTGTTTCGAAACAGACAGAGCTGTATCGAAACGTTTTGAAACTGTGAATGGTTGTTTCGAAACGCCTAAGGGTGTTTCGAAACACCTGGGTGGTTTTGTAAAGTTTGGCTTTAGAAAACACTTGAAAACCTCTTTAAAAAAAATCCTCAAACATATTTTTAAGTTGTTTGGACTTAAATGCACTTTTTAAATCATTTCAATTTAGTCCAAAACTATTTTTTAATTATTATATCAAAACATTAGTTCTTCATAATCCAAAAGAGGACATTTGACATGAGGAGGAAAATGAAAGGAGAAAGAGGGTCCTCTTGTCTTATTATTCTTTTTGAAAAAAAAAACTTTTGTTTCCTTTCTCCGTTAACAATGAGAGCAAAGAATGGTGAAGAGATGCATTCCATGATTCTAGTGATCCACCATTGAGAGAATCCCATTTTTCCATAATGCATATGAGAGCGACCCAGCTAACCTTGTCATATGCCTTTTTATGGTCGAGTTTAATTGTCATAATACCAACATATCCTTTTCTTCTTCTTTTAATCACATGAAAGGCTTCGTGAGCAAGTAAAATGTTGTCTTGAATAAGTCTTCCATTAACAAAAACTGCTTGCATAGGACAAATTATGCTCGAAAGTATCCCCTTTAACCGAGTTGCCAAGATCTTTAAGATAATCTTGTAGATAAAGTTGCATAAACTTATAGGACGAAAGTTGTTGACCTCCTCAGGACTTAATTTTTTTGGAATTAACACTAGGTCATTCTTGTTCAAGTTCTGTGGCATTTTCTCAGATCTCATAAACTCATTCACAATACCAAAAATGTCTTTCTAGATGATATCCCAACATGAATGGAGAAAATACTTGAAAATTTGTCCGGTCCTGGAGCTTTGAGAGCTCCAAGACTAAATGTAACTTCTTTAATTTCTGCTTCAGAGACCTCCTTGCACAAATTCTCCTTCATATCATTTGTGATTAATTCAGGGATGAGATCCAGAATTCCTTCTACATTTGCATTAGGGTCCTTTGTGTATAGATCTTTAAAATGTTCTTGCAAGAGATCCACAACTCCTCCTTCTTCATCAACCCAAGTTTCATCCATTCGCTTCAGCTTAAGAATGACATTTTCCCTTTTACTTTGAATGGTACTTGCGTGATTTTTTTTTGTATTTTATTCCTTCGGTTGCAACCAGTTGATTCAAGCCCTTTGATGCCACTGTTTTTCTTCTTTTTCCCAGACTTTATCAAGTTCAACCTCCAGGGTTTTCATTTTTTATTTGGCCAGCATACATGGAATAGCTGAGGTGGAGGAGAAAAAACGCGTGGCTTTAAAAAAATAGAAAAAATAGGTCCACATCACTGGTTTGTTCAATTTTAAATGGTGGGGGTACTAAAATGTTAAGAAAAAATAACGTTAGGTGCATTTTTGTTAAAAAAATTAGGTGGAGTACTAAAATAGGAAAACGAGAATAAGTGGGGTACTAAATAGGTAGTTATCCCCATAAATCATTACCTTAGTTAATCAAATAACATGGTAAGAATTTATGTTATAACTTAAAATCTTACCCAAAAATATTATTACTTATCAAACACATAAGATTTTAAGTTCCTACATAAGTTCGTATCGAGACCAACATAAATTCTTACCGAAAATGTAAGAAAATGTAAGAAAACATGTTATAACATAAATTCTTACCATTTGTTTGTAGGCTTTCGATTTGATGATATGAGGTAAGAATTTATGTTATTACCTTTGTTTCTTACGGGGTCTGTAATAATTTATGCAGATCACGTAACAATTTGTGTAGGTACCCTATTTCTTATTAGTTTGGTAAGAAATAGAGTTATTGTGAAACCAAAATTGATTTTGATATAACATCTAAACTTATGGACCAATTTGCAAAACAATAAATTTTTAAGTACTCTTTAAAGTCTCACTATTGACAAGTATTTTAAACAAAATAATATCTCAAGACAAGCTCTTAAATAGATAAATTTTTGTAAGTCTTTTCCTATGAGTTTTCAAGCTAAACTATACAAAAACGCCCATTTTTAAAAGACCGTTATATCGTACCGATACGCTAAGTATGCGTATCGATACGATCTTTAAGAAAACCAAACTTGGGATTCTAGTGAGCAAACACCGTATTGATACGACCCTCCGTATCGATACACCCCTTAAAACCGTATCGGTACGCCTTCTATGCGTATCGATACGCTCTGTTTTCAGTCACAATGGCTCTTTCCTCTTTGATGCAGGTATCGATACGGTCCCTACGAGTACCGATACGGTAGGCAGCAGAGCTGCATTTATTGCGGAAAAAATGCTCTCAACGGCTCTATTGATGATCCCAACTACCCAAATGGCTAGAATTCAATGCAAGGGTATAAAAACAAGTCTCAATTGAACAAGCAACAACTATTGAACCTACAAGCAACATCAAAGCATCAAATCCAAACCCTAGTGCCTTACATTGTCAAATTCTTGTACCCAACTCTTGTGTTCTTATTGTAATCTTGTATTGTGAGTTTGGGGAGTGTGAAATTGTATTTGGGTAAAAATTCATCCTTTGAGAGGAACTTTTAGAGTTTACCAAATTCATCTCTTTGTAAAAGTGAGTGGATTAAGCTTTGGGTAGAAAGCTTAATCAAATTGTAAGGTTACCTCCTCATCCAAGAAAAGGGGAAGAATTCAAGTAGTGAATTGATTGAAAATCTTTAGTGGGAACTAAGGTAGTGGATGTAGAGTTCATTTGGAGAACTTGAACCACTCTAACTTCTTGTGTCACATTTTATTTTTCACCTTTATCTCCTACCAAAATTTTAATTGCCAATTCACCCCCTCTTGGCCATTTGCAATTGTGTGATCAACTCAACAATTGATATCAGAGCTACACTCATTGGAAGGATTATAACCCTCTTGAGTCTATTCTAGGAGAGTTTGATCAACAACTAGTCGAGCAATGGCATCCACCTCCAACTCCAACCTCTACGAGTCCCAATCCACTACCAAGCCACCATTCTTCAATGAGGATAACTACCCATATTGGAAGAATAGGATGAGGCCCTTCATCAAGTCTACCGACTACATGGTATGGGATATGGTTGAAGAAGGTCCATACATACCCATGAAGAGAGATGGTGAAGCAAGACTTGTCCCAAAGGTGAAAGCCGAAATGACGAAAGATGAACGAAGAAGGATGCAAGTAAATGATAAAGCTCTTCATGTCATCGTTTTTGCACTTGGTTAGGATATCTACTCCAAGGTGTCTTCGATCGAGAATGCCAAGGAGGTTTGGGACACCCTCGAGACAACATATGAGGGAACTAGCGATGTCAAGGAAACAAAAATCGGGCTACTCAATCTAAGCTACGGAAATTTCAAGATAGATCCCGATGAGAGTGTTTCCAAGATGTTTGATCAATTCTCGGTCATTGTCAACGGATTAAAGGGTTTCAGTGAGATCATCCCCGAAGACAAGTTAGTGAGAAAATTGTTGTACTCTCTTCCGGAGTCATGGGATAGCAAGAGAACGACTATTATTGAAGCTCGAGATTTGAAGACTCTCAAGCTTGATGCTCTTGTTGGATCTTTACTCACCCATGAGATCATGAGGAAGGGAAGAGAAGAAGAAAAGAAAATGGAAGAGAAGAAGGTTGAGAAGAAGGATGTTGAGAAGAAGAAGACTGGAATCGCTCTTAAAGCTTCATACCATGAAAGCGATTCTAGTGAAGATGAAGATGAGGAGATGGCCATGTTGGTCAAACGGTTCACTCGCTTTATGAAGTCCAATCGTGGGAGTAAGTTCATTAGAAAAGGAGACTTCAAGAGCAAGAGTAAGGAAGAGGAGAATGATCAAATAACTTGCTATGAATGCAAGAAACCCGACCATATCCGTTCTGAATGTCCTCAATTAAAGAGGAAGAGCTTTGGGAAGAAGAACAAGCTCAAAACTCAAGTAGCAACTTAGAGTGACGAGGAGTTATCCGAGGAGAAGGAGGAAGTGGTCAATCTTTGTCTCATGGCCATTGATGATGAACCAAAGGTAAATCCTAACTCATCTAATTTTGATTTTATCTTTGATGAGCTTCAAGATGCTTACGATGAATTACAAGAGGTTTATGATGAGTTAGTTGGAAAATATAAAGAATCCATTTTGAGAAACAAGAAAAACATTTCCGATTTGAAAAATCAAAATGAAGCATTTTCAAGAACTAACTCCGAATTGGAAAAGAAGGTTTTGTATTTAGTAAATCTTTCAAATGATCTTAAAAAGAAAAACCTTGAACTTGAAAAACTTCTTTCTGATTTTCAAGATTATCACACAAAGGAAGTGGATAATCTTAAAACATCAATTGGTATTGGGAAAAACCATTTTGAAAAGGGAAACTCTTCTAAATCCCAATATGTAAAAAGAAAACCTTTTATTCCTAAACAAAGAAATTTTCATTAGCAATCTAGAGGTCAAAAGGTTAGAAGTGTTTGGATTCCTAAGGAACTCATTATTTCTAATAATATGAATGCTATTGCTTCTTGGATTCCTAAGGGAACCAAAATTTTGAAGGCTAACACACATGGACCCAAAATGATCTGGGTACCAAAAATCAAGGCCTAATTTCTTTGTTTGTATGGGGAGCATTGCTATAAGGCCAAAGCTTCAAGCCAAAACTCATGGTACCTTGATAGTGGATGCTCAAGACATATGACCGGTGACAATAGTAGATTCGTGGAACTAAAGCCAAAAAGTGGTGGAGTGGTAACTTTCAGTGACAACTCAAAAGGCCACATTGAAGGAATATGCTCCATTGGTAATCACTATTCTATTTTCATTGAAAATGTTTTGTATGTCAACGGTCTTAAACATAAGTTATTGAGCATTAGTCAATTATGTGATAAGGGTTTTGATGTTTTATTTGATAAAAGTGGTTGCAAAATTGTGAACATTAAAACAAATCAATTAATGCTCATATGACAGAGAATAGGCAATATTTACATGGTGCATTTAGATGACATCCATTCATCCCATACATGCTTAGTTGCACATGATGAACATGACTCATGACTTTGGCATAGAAAATTAGGACATGCTAGCATGAGTGTCTTAGAGAAATTAATTTCCCTTAATCTAGTTAGAGGTTTACCCAAACTTAAGTTTTCTAATGATAAAATTTGTGATGCATGTTGTTGCGTGTAAAATAGTCTATCACAATTGAGTGCAAGTGTACACGTCGCAAGTAATAAAGTGATACTAGAGTATCAGATATCGTCTCCACATGGACTCGGTTAACCCTTTCCTTCGCTATCTGCACAAGGGGAAAAGAAGAGATTTAATAGATTGACTAAGTTGTCACGAAAATAATCAAGTAAAATAGGAGAATCAAGATAATAAAATAGGCACGAATTGAATTGCTCAGTAGTGCAGGTATTGCACTGCCTGTGTCTGGCTCCTGTCACGGCAGCACCTGTCGTGGCAGCGGTCTGTTGCTGTTGCGGCAGCGATAAGCAACTCAATTTCTTCAAGTTCAGCAAGAATCCCTGGATTGACTTTTCCTATCTCTAGGTCCAAGTTCTGTCAATGAAAACGTCTTGGATGATACCTCTCGGCGTGAATCGAAGTATGAACACCGATGTTTATGAATTCTTCCTTAGCCGCTTAACCTCGTCCTATCCCTAGGTCCGAGATAGTTCAACCATAAACTAGAGAACCCACACTTATTCCTTTCGTATACTTAACTCTCCCGATATTAAGTAAATGAATAATCTCACAATGTTCTCCCGATACTCTTGCAAGATGTTGAAAACAAGAATAAGCAAACTTGAAGTTTTATTTTATTGAAGAGAAAAATCCTAAGAACAGAATAACCCTTACAACTACTTTACAATATCAACCCTTTGCCCTAGGGGAGGTTTAGAACATGGTGAAGAAAGAGAAACGACTAGGGTTTTGAGATGAGAGGTATGGGGTGTGATGGTCTTTCTCTAGGTCGAATTACAAGCATATATATAGGCCTTGGGTACAAGTTTTCTTAATGGCCAAGAATACTAGTTCGAATTAAAGTACAATTCATTAAAGACTAAATCTCTGAATAAACGTCCTTTAGTTCGCCCTATCTTCTTTCTTTGACTTTCTCCTCAAACTTTGGGCAAGGCCTTTCTTGTGCTTCTGGGCTCCAAAAATTATGCGAGTGGTCTCTAAAAATTAGGCTTGAAATCCTATATCAGTCGAACTCCACTTCGCATTTTCCAACTCTTCTTCTTCACTGTCGCCACCTCTGTCACAACATATGTCACGGTAGCTGTCACGACATCTGTCACGACATCTATCACGTCGTCTGTCACGGCAACTATCATGGCATCTGTCACGGAATCTGCCACGGCATCTGTCACATCATCTGTCACGGCATCTGCCACGACATCTGTCACGGCATCTGCCACGACATCTGTCACGATAGTGATGTATGAGGAAGTTTTCTTCAGTCCAGCTCTTCTGTTCCTCTGCTGCTCTGGATGCTGCCACAACAGTTATCTTCTGTTCCTCTGCTACCCTGGATGCTGCCACGACAGTTATCTTCTGTTCCTCTGCTGCCCTAGATTGTGCCACGACAGATACCTTCCGTTCCTCTGCTGCCCTAGATTCTGCCACGACAGTTATCTTCTGTTCCTCTGCTGCCCTGGATGCTGCCACAGCAGATACCTACAAAAGTGACCAATTTTAGCAGCATCTGTGCAGTTTTATCTAAATGTGATGTAAATGCAAAAACTAGCCTAAAATGGAATTAAACGTGCTTGAGTGCAGCAAAAATAAGGATAAATGAGGGGTAAAATATAGGACTTTTAGGCACTCAACACACCCCCAAACTCGAATCCTTGCTTGTCCTAAAGCAAATGCAACCTAACTAGCATGCATGCATACATATATATATATATATATATATATATATATATATATATATATTTCTTGGCTTAAGTCAGTGAACAATCCTTACCCACAACACCATCCCTATCATATTTAGCACCTGTTCAAATATTTAAGGATCTACTTAGAGCAAAAGTATAATTCCCGTGCAGGTGTGTGCTTTTATTGTGAACATACATGAATATAGACTTCCCTAGCAACTAGAATATTATACTTAGCTTTGTTTAGAGTTTTCCTTCGAGACTTAATTTTTTTTACTAGAGCCAGTATCGGGCACCTCTAGTTGTTTTCTTTCTTTTTCTGAATTTTTCTCTTTTCTACTAGAGCCAGTATTTTAGGCACCTCTAGTTAACTATCTAGAGCCAATCATAGACACTTCTAGAAGTTTTTCTCTGGTTATTTCCCTAGAGCCAGTGATAGGCACCTCTAGGTTTCCTGAGTTTCTAGTCTCTTTCTACTCTAAGTGTTAAGTTTTCTATTCTAAGTATGTTAGAGAAAGTCTTTTATCAAGTAAGTCACAAAGTGTTTCAGTTTTTTTCAGAACTATACTAAGGCTCTACTTACTTCCTAAAATATTTTTAAGGGACTGTCATGACAGAGATGGCAGCAACAGATAATAAAAGTTCAATAAATTAAGCCATTTTTTGTGCATAAAAAATAAACGCGACACAATTAAAACTAAATGCATTATTATATTAATAATTAGGAGGACTGCCTACCCCCAAACTCAAGGGTTGCATTGTCCTCAATGCATGACACAAGACATAAAAATGAAAAACAGAAAATAAAAATGACAGAAAAGTGAAACATCACAAAAGATAATATATACAACAGACGACAGAGAAAAAGAAAAGAAAACTTAAGTTGTGCGGCTGCAGTCGCTGCTGCTGGAGCTTTGGATGAGGAGCTGTCGACGGGCAATCATTTTGGAATTCATCTCAGGGAGTATGAGTGCTGTCGCGACAGGGGTGGAGGCAGAGCTTCCTTGGGTTAATCATATCGTCATTGTAAGGGTTCTCTTTGTTTATCTAATAACACAAACAAACTAAAAACTAATATCAAATTTCTAATTCCTAAAACAATGAAGATAAAATAAGATAAAAATAAAATATAATAAAATAAATTAAGTTAAATTAGGAGTGCCTTGAGAGGCATTTCTTAAAGTAACTGCTCCCTGTTCTATTGATGCTTGAGGGGTCGTTTTCGGTACTTCTTGAAGTCCATCCGTACCATCCATCTGGTGATTATTCTCATGGTGGGGGCTCATTTCTTTCTCTTCCCTTTGTAGTCCATGAAGTCCTCCATTTTTGGTAAAGTTTCTGAGGGCATGAATATATGATTAGTAAAAATTAAATTGATATTCGACCACAAACTTACCTTGTTTTCGTTGAATGTTGTTGTGGTGGAATGTATCCCTTGCTGTCGTGCCTGCTGCTGCGGCAGCCAGTTATTTTGACGGTCCTTTATCAGGTTACTTTGCAGGTCAATAGAACATTGGAAAGTACCATAATTCTCCATATCAAATTCTGTAGGCCATTCGTAAATCTCCATCAGTGGAGACTTCGATGATTCTGAGTCCACCAGCTTTGATTCCTCTACTACCTGCAATGGAATTTGTGAGTTTTTAATAAATTCAAAATGTTTGTTTATTACCTGCTCGTATTCCATTTGCGAGGCATTGTCATTGGGTAGCTCTTCTTGGTGGTTGTGCGAGTGTCCTAACAGTGATGGATGTGTGCAATCTTGGTCGGGCATAACCGAGGTAGTGGGTTGAGAGTTTGCCTCGGATGTGGTTGCTGCCGTGACATTCTCTTGAATTTTACTCAGCGTTGTTGCGGTGTTGCTCCATTCCGGTTCCTCAATCATTGCCATGACAAGTTGTTGCTCAGACTCATCATGTGTTGGGTATTCCTTCACATGGGCATCCTCGTCATCTTTCCTTAGGATTTCAGGTTCATCCATGGCATGAATGAGGACCGGTCTGCTCAAGAGTTCATCCATCTTGGTGATACTTGCGCCCATAGAAGCTGACAATTCTTGAGTGAGTGCCATGAAGGCTTGTAGTGTGTCTTCTAAGGATTTTGACTGCTCTTGAGGATGATGACATTGCCAGGGCATGTCGGGTTCTGCAGCAAAACTGTTATGGTACAAAAATTTTGCGGGTTTTGATCATACCATAAAAAACTTTGCTGCTGCGGCATCAACATATGTTGTCCCTGTTGCTGTTGTGGTGGCATATATTGTTCTTGTTGGTTCCATTTTTGGTTGTCCATATATTCACCGAAAAGACGGGGACAACTTTATAGTGCATGATTGCCTTTCCGGTAATTGCAATAACTTTCCAGCATCAGCTCTCGAATGGTTTTTCCTGTCATGTTGATGCCCTTGAACCAGTATTTTCACCTGAGTTTTTGTTGGAAAAGAAAATAAAAAAATAAAAAAATAAAAAGAAAAGAAAAGTGCAGAAACTAGGGTAAGAGTGTGTTGCCAGTCCCCGACAATGGCGCCAAAAACTTGTTGCGTGTAAAATAGTATCGCAATTGAGTGCAAGTGTACACGTCGCAAGTAATAAAGTGATACTAGAGTATCGGATATCGTCTCCACAGAGACTGGGCTAACCCTTTCCTTCGCTATCTGCATAAGGGGAAAAGAAGAGATTTAATAGATTGACTAAGTTGTCATGAAAATAATCAAGTAAAATAGGAGAATCAGGATAATAAAATAGGCAGGAATTGAATTGCTCAGTAGTGCAGGTATTGCACTGTTCAATGACTTCTGTTCTGTGTCTGGCTCCTGTCACGGCAACACCTGTCGTGGCAGCGGTCTGTTGCTGTCGCGGCAGTGATAAGCAACTCAATTTCTTCAAGTTCGGCAAGAATCCTTGGATTGACTTGTCCTATCCCTAGGTCCAAGTTCTATCGATGAACACGTCTTGGATGATACCTCCCGGCGTGAATCGAAGTATGAACACCGATGTTTATGAATTCTTCCTTAGCCGCTTAATCTCGTCCTATCCCTAGGTCCGAGATAGTTCAACCATAAACTAGAGAACTCGCACTTATTCCTTTCGTATACTTAACTCTCCCGATATTAAGTAAATGAATAATCTCACAATGCTCTCCCGATACTCTTGCAAGATGTTGAAAACCAGAATAAGCAAACTTGAAGTTTTATTTTATTGAACAGAAAAATCCTAAGAACAGAACAACCCTTACAACTACTTTACAATATCAACCCTTTTCCCTAGGGGAGGTTTAGAACATGGTGAAGAAAGAGAAATGACTAGGGTTTTGAGATGAGAGGTATGGGATGTGATGGTCTTTCTCTAGGTCGAATTACAAGCATATATATAGGCTTTGGGTACAAGTTTTCTTAATGGCCAAGAATACTAGTTCGAATTAAAGTACAATTCAAAAAAGACTAAATCTCTGAATAAACGTCCTTTAGTTCGCCTTATCTTCTTGCTTTGACTTTCTCCTCAAACTTTGGGCAAGGCCTTTCTTGTGCTTCTGGGCTCCAAAAATTATGCGAGTGGTCTCTAAAAATTAGGCTTGAAATCCTCTATCAGTCGAACTCCACTTCGCATTTTCCAACTCTTCTTCTTCACTATCGCCACCTCTGTCACGACATATGTCTCGACAACTGTCACGACATCTGTCACGGCATCTATCACGACATCTGTCACGGCAACTGTCATGGCATCTGTCACGGCATCTGCCATGGCATCTGCCACGGCATCTGTCATGTCATCTGTCACGGCATCTGTCACGACATCTGCCACGACATCTGTCACGACAGTGATGTATGAGGCAGTTTTCTTCAGTCCAGCTCTTCTGTTCCTATGCTGCTCTGGATGCTGCCACGACGGTTATCTTCTGTTCTTCTGCTGCCCTAGATGCTGCCACGACAGTTATCTTCTATTCCTCTGCTGCCCTGGATGCTGCCACGACAGATACCTTTTGTTCCTCTACTGCCCTGGATTCTGCCACGACAGTTATCTTCTGTTCCTCTGCTGCCCTGGATGCTGCCACGGTAGATACCTGCAAAAGTCACCAATTTTAGCAGCATCTGTGCAGTTTTATCTAAATGTGATGTAAATGCAAAAACTAGCCTAAAAAGCAATTAAACGTGCTTGAGTGCAACAAAAATAATGATAAATGAGGGGTAAAACATAGGACTTTTAGGCACTCAACACATGTTCAAAGGGTAAACAACACAGAACTTCATTTAAATCCATTAATGATGTCTCTACTAGTAGATGTTTACAATTGATTCATATTGATCTTTTTGGGCCTATTAGAACAATGAGCTTGGGTGGTAAATCATATGCCTTTGTACTTGTAGATGACTATTCTAGGTTTACTTGGGTTCTATTCTTAATTACAAAAGATGAGGCTTTAGAAAAATTCATCACATTTTCTAAAATAACTCAAAATGATCTTGAACTTAAAATTTCTCACATTAGAAGTGATCATGGAACCAAATTTCAAAATCTAGGTTTTGATGAGTTTTTAAATGAAAATGGGATTAGCCACAATTTTTCCGCACCTCACACTCCTCAACAAAATGGGGTAGTTGAGAGGAAAAATCGAACTTTAGAAGAAATGGCTAGAACCATGCTTTGCGAAAATAATTTACCTAAATATTTTTGGGCGGAAGCCACAAATACCGCTTGCTATATTATAAATCGAGTAATGATTAGGCCAATTTTGAAGAAAACAC
This sequence comes from Hibiscus tridactylites, assembly GCA_958450335.1. Lineage (NCBI taxonomy): Eukaryota > Viridiplantae > Streptophyta > Magnoliopsida > Malvales > Malvaceae > Hibiscus > Hibiscus tridactylites. The sequence continues at coordinate 15,483,201 of OY288283.1, forward strand.
CTTATGAGATTTTAAAATCTAAGAAGCCTAACATTATCTATTTTCATCCTTTTGGTTGCAAGTGTTTTGTCTTGAATAATGGTAAAGAAAACTTAGGTAAATTTGATGCTAAAAGTGATGAAGCTATTTTCTTAGGGTACTCTTTAAACTCTAAAGCCTATCGTGTATTTAATAAAAGAACTCTAGTAGTTGAAGAGTCTATACATGTTGTTTTCGATGATAACCTCCTTCCGAGGAAGGAATCTTGTGATGATGATGTAGGAATTCTTGATGCCATTAATGGAGGACAAATGTCAAAGGTGGATGAGATTCCAACTAAAGATGAGGATGCACAAGATCCACCTCTTGAAGCCTTGAAGGACTTGGCTCTTGAGGAAAAGGAGGTATCTTACCCAAGGGAGTTCAACTATGTCAAAGGTGGTGAAATCTTGGGTGATCCATCCAATGGGGTAACTACTATATCCTCTCTCAAATTAATGAACCATGTTGCATTTCTTTCATGCATTGAGCCTAAAAATATTAAAGAAGCTTTAAAAGATGATTTTTGGATTTTGGCCATGCAAAAATAATTAAATCAATTTAAGAGAAGTAAAGTTTGAACATTAGTTGAAAGGCCTAGTAATCAATCTACTATAGGAACTAAATGGGTGTTTAGGAATAAATTAGATGAAAGTGGTAATATAGTGAGAAACAAGGCTAGGCTTGTTTCTCAAGGCTATACCCAAGAAGAAGGAATTGATTTTGATGAGACATATGCACCCGTAGCTAGGATGGAAGCCATTAGGATGCTTTTAGCATTTGCATGTTATAATGATTTCAATCCTTTTCAAATGGATGTGAAAAATGCATTTTTAAACGGTTTTATAAATGAAGAAGTGTATGTTGAACAACCACCGGGTTTTGAGGATTCAAAATTTCCAAACCATGTGTTCAAACTAACTAAAGCTCTTTATGGTTTAAAACAAGCTTCTAGAGCTTGGTATGAGAGACTTTCAAATTTTTTAATTGAAAAGGGTTTTGAAAAAGGTAAGGTGGACACTACACTTTTCATAAAAAGATATAATAATGACATCTTAGTAGTACAAATCTATGTTGATGATATCATTTTTTGTTCTACTAACGAATGTTATTGCAAAGAATTTTCTAAGCTAATGCAAGGTGAGTTCGAGATGAGCATGATGGTGGAGCTCTCATTCTTTTTGGGACTCCAAATCAAACAAAGGAAATATGACACCTTCATAAATAAAGCTAAGTACGTGAACGATATGATCAAAAAGTTCGGCTTGGAGAATGCAAAACCTCAAGCCACACCTATGAGCTCTTCCATAAAGCTTGACAAAGATGAAGGAGGTAAGTGTATTGATTCTAAGCTTTATAGATCCATGATAGGTTCTTTGCTTTACCTTACCGCAAGTAGACTAGATATCATGTTTAGTGTTTGCTTGTGTGCTAGGTTTCAAGCGAGTCCCAGAGAATCACACTTAGTTGCCATTAAGAGAATTTTTAGATACCTTAGAGACACACCTAACTTAGGCCTTTGGTATCCTAAAGATTCCTCATTTATCCTTCATGCTTATTCGGAAGCGGATTATGGATGGTGTAAGATAGATAGGAAAAGTACTTCCGGGACATGCCAATTCTTAGGTAGTATGCTCGTATCTTGGTTCTCTAAGAAACAAAATAGCGTAACCTTATCTACCACCGAAGCGGAGTACATATCCTTAGGGAGTTGTTGTGCTCAAGTCCTTTGGATGAAGCAACAACTCTTAGATTATGATGTTGAAGTAGAAACCATACCCCTTAGGTGTGACAACACTAGTGCCATTTGTCTCACTAAGAATCTCATCCAACACTCTAGAACCAAACACATAGAAATTAGACATCATTTCATTAGAGATCATGTGTTGAAAAATGATGTTGTTTTAGAGTATGTTGACACCTTGAACCAATTAGCGGATATATTCACAAAGCCTTTAGATAAAGAGCGCTTTTGGACCCTTAGGAGAGAGTTAGGTTTTACTAGCATTTCTTGACCCCTTCTAGGTCCCAAAATGTCAAAAATTTCTTTGAAATTGTTTGTGATTCATGCTTGTGTTAATTTGACTCTTTTTGCTTCTATGCATGTTGCTAGGGGGAGTATGCATTAAGTTTAGCCATTAAAACTTGTTCATAGGACATTTACATGCATTTAGGAACGTTTAAAGTTGGATTTTTGCACTTAAATCTGTCATAAATGCCTTATCTGGTAAAGGCGTATCGATACGGTTGAAGCGTATCGATACGAGTTCATAACTGGGAAAACTTAAAGTTCAACGAGTATCGATACGACCCCGCATATCGATACAGTGAAGTCAAGGGAGTTAATCAAGGTCAAGTCGTACCGATACGGTCCCGCGTATCGATACGGTAGTAACGACAAATAAAAAATTAGGGTTAAAGGGTATCGATACGCTATACACGCGTATCGATACGGTCTCAACGGAGAGGCTATTGAGGGCTGCATCTTTAAAAACACTTTAAAATTTAAAACCCCTCTTTTCTCTTCAAAACCCTAGCCGCAACCCTCTATAAAAACCCCCTCAATCCTTCAATTTTTTCCATCAAACTTAAAAATTCTTTGAGGTTTTTTTTATCTCCACATCAAGACTAAGCTTTGTCAACAATCTAGTGCACTCACATCACCACATTCATCCAATCTAACAATTCAAGGTATAAAACTTTTCTCTTTTATTTTCTTTTATTTTCGTTTGATTTGTATAATTGTTTCAACTTAATTTTTGTACAAAACATACTTCTATATTATGGGTTTCAATTTCTTCATCAAATTTTTTTAAAAATCAAAATTTTTTCATTCGAATATATTTTCTATTCGTATTTTTTTAATCTGCCTTTTTTTAAAAAAACTTTTTCTCAAATTTGTATATATCTTTTTCAAATTAATTTTTTTCAATTACCTTGAATTATTAGAATTTATTGGTTTGAATAAGATGTTAATTGCATACATATTTGAATCGTTTTGATGTGTTTTCAGGGTTATGGCACCGTAAAAAGAGAGAGCTAAATGTTATCTTGCTACTTCTGATCCTAGTGAGGATGCCGAGGGTAACCCTAAACCTAATCTCCTTTATATTATTCAATGTAGTTTTCCCGACGATGCCGGTATGACTCGTTACAAACTATTTCAAGGCATGACCCTTATGGAAGAACGTGTTGTGTCTGTCCCGTTTTTAAGCTCTGCCCGTTTTAAATTTCAATAACTCCCTTTAATTAAGCAATGGAAATTTCTAAATTTTTTAAGCATTCCTCATATTCTATATAGGAATTTGGTCATCATATTCTTTTCAAATGCTTTATGTGTTCATGATGAACCTAGAGAAAATGTCATTGCTATTGAGTCATTTGTTATAGGCAAAACCATTAAAATTGATCAAAAAGTTTTATGTACGGTTTTTGGTTTTGAAAACATTGGTATTGATGATGAGAAGTCCTTAGGTACGTGTCCTTTAGGCTCAGTCAAAGTCTTAAATGCTCATAACCGAATTCTTCATCTTCTTGTTTCTTGGTTTTTTCGTCCATTGGGAGGAAAATTTTCTATTATTCGTCAAGTCGATGATTTTTGGCTTATGTGCTTTAGGGAAGGTCAACGTCCAAACCTTTTTCAAATTATGTTTGCCGACCTTGTCTATCTAGTCCAACACCGTCACACCGAACAAGTTAAATCTTTTTACTACTCTACGGCTTTGAGTTATCTTTTCCACTCCCTTGAAATTGATTGTTCCCATGACTATCCCAAACCCCTTGGCCTACCCATAGATGAGCGTTCTCTATCTCGTGTCGGTTTCTCTTATGTTGACAATGAATGGGTTCGTAATCCTCAAGCTCCTCCACAAGATGCTCCGGTTGATGCTTCTCATGCTTCTTCAAGCCCTCAACGAGCTCCGATTGAATCCTCTTCCATGGGCACCCTCATGACATTCCTCAATGAGAAGTTCACTTCCATGGAAGCCGGGTTTACCGCTATGGACACTAGATTCACCTCCTTGGAAGATCGCGTCAAAGGTATGGAGAATAAAATAGAAGCCATGGCTCTTCGCCAAACCTCCATGGATATCTCTCTCACCGCCTTCCATAGTGCTTGGCTTAACCAAAATCGGAGAAATCAACCCACTCGAGACGATGAAGATGAAGATGAAGAGGACGAGGAAGATGATGATGATGGGGCGGACGAGTAGTTTTTGCATACCATCTCATGGCATTTAGTCTTTTCTTTTCTGTTATTGCACTTTGTTTTAGGATATAAGTTTATGCCTATTATTCATGTCTTAGGATCTAAGTTTGGATTATTATGTTGCTTTTCCTTTGAAGTTTCATTTGAACTATTATGTTTGCTTTGAATTTTATAAATTAATTGTTGCTATTATCCTTGTGTTTATATTTGATCTAACAAAAAAGGGGAGAAGGATTATAGAGTCAATTTTTTATTTTTGAAAATCCATCTTAAATTAAGGGGGAGAAAGCTTTTCAAAAGTTTCAAAAACTTAAAAATTTATTTGTGGTTTTGTTATATCAAAAAGGGGGAGATTGTGAAACCAAAATTGATTTTGATATAACATCTAAACTTATGGACCAATTTGCAAAACAATAAATTTTTAAGTACTCTTTAAAGTCTCACTATTGACAAGTATTTTAAACAAAATAATATCTCAAGACAAGCTCTTAAATAGATAAATTTTTCTAAGTCTTTTCCTATGAGTTTTCAAACCAAACTATACAAAAATGCCCAGGCGTATCGATACCCTTAGGCGTATCGATACGAGTTTTAGCCACTAGAATTTTAATGGACTTAGCGTACCGATACTGTATTACCTCGTATCGATACGACATTCATCTGGGCAACTCTTTCAATGATGTCGTACCGATACGCTTTGCAACCGTATCGATACGATAAGCTTATCTTTGCAAAATTTTTGCATTTAATTTTCGAACGTTAACTTGTCAGTTGGTTAGTTTCCCAATTTTTAAAATACCGTTATACCGTACTGATACGCTAAGTATGCGTATCGATACGATCTTTAAGAAAACCAAACTTGGGATTCTAGTGAGCAAACACCGTATTGATACGACCCTCCGTATCGATACACCCCTTAAAACCGTATCGGTACGCCTTCTATGCGTATCGATACGCTCTGTTTTCAGTCACACCGGCTCTTTCCTCTTTGATGCAGGTATCGATACGGTCCCTATGAGTATCGATACGGTAGGCAGCAGAGCTACATTTATTGCGGGAAAAATGCTCTCAACGGCTCTATTGATGATCCCAACTACCCAAACGGCTAGAATTCAATGCAAGGGTATAAAAACTTGGGATTCTTGTGTTCTTATTGTAATCTTGTATTGTGAGTTTGAAGAGTGTGAAATTGTATTTGGGTAAACATTCATCCTTTGAGAGGAACTTTTAGAGTTTACCAAATTCATCTCTTTGTAAAAGTGAGTGGATTAAGCTTTGGGTAGAAAGCTTAATCAAATTGTAAGGTTACCTCCTTATCCAAGAAAAGGGGAAGAATTAAAGTAGTGAATTGGTTGAAAATCCTTAGTGGGAACTAAGGTAGTGGATGTAGAGTTCATTTGGAGAACTTGAACCACTCTAACTTCTTGTGTCTCATTTTATTTTTCACATTTATCTCCTACCAAAATTTTAATTGCCAATTCACCCCCCTCTTGGCCATTTGCAATTGTGTGATCAACTCAACATTTATCCTTTAAGATTTTATGTTATAACACAATTTCCTACTAAAATTAGTTATTTTAGATTTGGTGATATGTGGTAAGTAATTGTGTTATTACCTTTTTTTCTTACCGGTTCTATAAATTTTATGTATATTTCGTAACAATTTGTGTAGGTACCCTATTTCTTATGATTTTGATAAGATATAAAGTTATCATTTAATAGTTTTTGTTATAACACAATTTCTTACCATAAGTTATGCTAGTTTTAGATTTGATGATATGGGGTAAGAATTTGTGTTATTACCTTTTTTCTTACCGGTTCTATAATAATTTATGTAAGTTTTGTAACAATTTCTGTAAGTACCCTGTTTCTTATGAGTTTGGTTAGATATAAAGTTATCATTTAAGAGTTTATGTTATAACACAATTTCCTTTAAGTTTCGATGGTTTTAAATTTGGTGATATGAGGTAAGAATATGTGTTATTATCTTTTTTCCTTACCGGTTCTATAAAAATTGATGTAGGTTTCGTAACAATTTGTGTATGTACCATATTTTCTAATGAGTTCAGTAAGAAATAAAGGTATCCTTTAAGATTTTTTGTTACAACACAATTTCTTACCATAAGTTTACATGGTTTTCTATTTGGTGATCTCGGGTAATTTGTGTTATTACTTTTTTTTCTTACGGGTTCTATAAAATTTTTGTAGGTGTTGTAATAATTTGTCTAAGTACCCTACTTCTTATGAGTTGGGTAACAAAGAATGTTATCTTCTATCACATATTTTTTTACGGGTTTTGTAAAAAAATTTATAAGTGTTGTAACAATTTGTGTAGTTACCCTACTTCTTATGAGTTGGGTAACAAAAAATGTTATCTTCTATGATTTTATGTCATAACACAATTTTACTACCATTTGCGTAGGGATTTATGTTGGTTCCAGAAAAAAATTGTCTACTTACCCAAAATCTAATGAGTTGGGTAAGAAATAATGTTATCCTCTAAGAGTTTAGGTTATAATACAATTTCTTACCATAAGTTGAAAGGGTTTTAGATTTGGTAATCTTAAGTTTAAGTAAGAATTTGTATTATAACATTTTTCTAACAATTATTGTAATAATTTAAGTATGTGCCGTAAGAACTTATGTAACAACCCAAAATCTTATTGTTTTGTAAAAATTAGTGTTATCGGGTAACTGTCTAGGTTATCACCTAATTTCTTACTCTGTTAAGCATTTGTAATTATCGTTTTTCTCTACAGTTATTGTAAGCATTTGCGTTATCGCCTTGTAAGAATTTATGTTAGAATCAGATATCGGTATAACCGGTCAACTTAATTTTAGCCCCATTTTAATATGCATCTAAGCAAAACTACTCCAAACAAACACAAGATTGATTTCTCCGGCAAATTGGTTTGAATATTCCCTTTTGGGAATTTATTGGGAAAAATAACCCCCAAAGTTTGATATTCGGAAAAATACCCCCCTTTCATGCCATGTAGGACAAATTCGCGTCCTGGGAAAGCGAATTCCAAATTCGCGTCCTGCAAGACGCGAATTCCTGTGACGTGTCAGTCAAAAGAGAATTCGCGTCCTGCAAGACGCGAATTCAACGTTTTATTACAGCCCCCCGCACGAGAAATTCAGGAGAAAGATGAATTCAAACCAATAAAAAAATGTTCAAGTAGCTATATTTGTGATCGAATAACGGGTTATCTGGGGACCCGATTACAATTTTTGAACTATAACGGTGTCGTAGTGAAACATATCTTTAAGATGGTGTGAAGATAAGAGCGTATACAACATCCTAAGATGTTTGAAAATGGCCTGGAAATGGGCAAGTAACAATGTTTTAGAAGGAAACATTATTGTATAGGCATGTTTAAATGCATTTTACGGTGTGTTTCAAACTTTTTTTTGGTTTTCCTAAGTTTGGAGACAAAGATGTGCAGCTTAATTTTACAGTGGTGCTAAAGTTCAGAGGAAGATGGTGTCCGAAAATGTGAGAAAATTGTGTTAAAAATGATATCAAAGTAACATTTTCGAAGCAAAAAATGTGTCCATAGGCATGTTTATTTTTTTTTAAAGTTAAAGGGCCTCGTTAAAACCCCCATCTAAACCTATGTAGGGGGAAAGAGTACCCATAAGATTTATTAAATTACCAGATAATACAAGTTCACAAATCAGAAAAGAGTACACAATGGTTGATCTAGTTAATTCGGAGGCCGGTCCTAAGAGGGCATTTCCTAATATCATGTCCAGTGTTCCCACATTTACTGCACCTCTTAGGTTGTCCAGTCTTTTCTCTCGCAACCATATCCTCGACACAGTGAATCCTCGTTGATTTTGGTCGGCCTTTTTTCTTTCGTCGCAGGGAGGGATCTGGGTATATCTTTGGTTCGTTGTTGATTATACGACGGTCACGTGCATTTCCGATCGGAGGGAACTCGTTTCGGTAAACCTTGAAAATGGTTTCAAGCCTGTAGACCAAATCAATGAGTGTCGTTGCATCAAAATGAACCGATGCACATACTGCGAAAGCATGCGAACACGAGAACTTGAACGTCTGGAACTCCCCGCAATCGCACGTTCGTTTTTGCAAATCAACCACATAGGTGTATTGCGTTATTCCTTGCAGCGGTTCAGAAAATTGCATGACCTCAAAGATGTGTTCCCGACGAGAGAAGCACAACGCACCCATCGAGTTTGCATGCGCAATGGAAGTTTGGATTTTGTCGGCGAGATCTGGATGAAATATGTGGATACCTGCCATCCAGTTCATTGCTTGTTTGCCGAGGGTTGCGAAAAGGGTTGCCAATCGGTAATATGTTGCTTTGACAACGGACGTGATAGGTAAATGGCGTGTTCCCTTAAGAGTCGAATTGATCGCCTCAGCCAAGTTTGTTGTCATATGGCCGTATCGACGACCCCCGTCATAACATCACAACCATTTCTCCTTCAGAATATCCATAAAATAGTTATACCCGTGTGGATTCCTCAATTGCAACTCCTCCATCAGCTCTTCAACTTGATTAACTCGTTGTGCGTTGCCTGTTGAATAAGACATGTAATATAGTTAATTGGTAATAATATGAAAATGGTGGACGTAGAATAACAAAATGGAATGGTTGCATACCCATATGGAGAACCATTATACGTTCATCCTCGTTCTTGAACCTCTGATAGTAGTTTGCTGCTACATGCCACAAACAATATCGGTGGTGTATGTATGGGGGTTTCCATGAATCTCCCAAAGGTTGAATTGCTCCTCAAATCCCTGCGCCTCTATCTGAAATAATAACTAGGCCATCTTCACGTGTACGCAAAACCCGACGCAGGACATACTTGCAGAGGTTGTAAAGGAAAAACTCCCAAGAAGGGATATTTTCCTTTTCAACAATCGCAAAAGCATCCCATTTTCTGTTGCCATCCTGGGCAACTGCAATTAGCAAGATCTGTGTGTACCTACCATATAAAAATGTACCGTCGATCTGGAGCATAGGTTTGCAGTGACGGAAAGCCTTTATGCATTGGGGGAACGTCCAGAAAAGGCGATGAAATTCGACCTCCCCTGGTACAACACGATCGTTGTAGTACTTCAGAACAGTCTCCAATTCCACAATTGTCCCTGGATTGTATTCCTGCATAACTTGAAGCCATGATCGTAGATCGTTTTATGATAGCTCCCATTGCCCGTACAGTGTTTCGATGGCTCGATATCTTGCATACCATGCCTTATCGTAATTGACAGTGTGCCTGTAAATGGATTTAATGGCAGCTATACACACTGGCACGGATACACGTGGGTTTGCTTTCACGAGTGGAAAGATAGCGTCAGAAAGCACGTGTACATCCAAGTTAGGATGGTCTTGGCTGAGGCTCCCAACGGAGAATGTATGAGGCCCTGTATATCTCGTTATTTTCCACAGGTCATTCAACCTTTTCAATTGCGACACACGAACCCTCCATTTACATCCGGCGGACTTGTGAGGACACTCTGCAATACATTTCCTGGCCTCAGTCTTCCAAACGGTGGACGTAACTGAGCGCTCAATGTTGTAATGCTTGATGGCAGCCTCCGTGAGCTTTTTTGTCCTGAAGACCATTCCAACATGTAGTTCAGTCGAACCCACATTCCATTGCTTGAAATGGTCTAATTGTGGATGTTCTGGGAATTCAGTATCGAAGAAGCCATCCATATCCACTGTTGTGAAGTGCGAAGGTGGGTCGTAGTACGTTGCGCAACTGCTTGGTCCAAGCAGTTGCGTCGAACGAACATCACCGTCCTCATCATCCTCAGAATATTTTTCTGCGCTCTCCTCTGATTCTACCGTCTCGTCAATGTCAGATGGTTCAGAAGGAAATAGACCCATCTCGTCACCATTGGGACCAACCTCTGTACGCGGCTCTTCATCGAAAAGCGCCTAATCAAACCGGAAAAGTTCTGCGTCATCATAAACGTGTGCGTAAACAGGTTCTAAAGTCATAATCGGATCGACAGTAGCGGCAGTTGAATGTCTCCCCACGGATAACATATCATCCACATTTTGGTGACTTGGGATGTATGTTGAGTGGTGCCCGGTAGAGAAAGCATCGAATGGGTTAAACTGTTCATTGTACGTTGAAGACGCCATGTATGGAATGTATGTTGAGTGGCGCCCGGTAGAGAAATCATCGTTTCTTGGAACGTATGGACTGTATGATGACTCTTGGGTTGGTGGCAAGTTAAGGTCAAATTCGAACCTTGGAACGAAAGAACGTCGTTGCCGCGAAGACGAAGACGATGAAGCTTCATCGTTGCTCGTTTGTAGAAGGTTGAAGTCACGTCGTAAACTCGATGTCGGACTAATAGCATTTGGATTGAACTCGAGATTTGCTCGTAACCAATTTGGTACCACATTATGAGCGCCAACATGAACTTCAGCAAATGTTGCAAACAGCTCTTTGGCCCATCCCATTGAGTACTGACGATGTGTATCTATCATCATTTCTACAGAACTGTCGTCTTCAACATCGAATATTGTGTAATACAATGGCTCTATCGACGTTGGACATCGATATTTCAAAGACTGCAACTCCCTCCCCGAGCGATTGGGAACCTTCTTGGATATTGAGGTCCTAATCGACTGGAACGTTGATCGTCTCAGAATGTTGATCGTAACAGTATTTTCAGATTGAAATATGATCCCAATGTATGAATCGGGGACCATCTGACCATCGTAGTATACTATAGCTTCAATTCGCGGTGCCATTTCTGAAAATCAATGAGCTTTGTGATTCTAAGTTTTGTTAGGGTGCATCTAGAAATTCTGCGCACCCTCAATTATAAATAGAATTGTGCATACCAATAATTATTGAATTCTGATAGAATTGTGTAGCACCATAATGCAATTGTCAGCCCAAAGCCTGGTAAAGCATTTGTCAGCCCAATAATTTTGGAATTCGCGTTGTGTATAACGCGAATTCTATAGGATTCTTTGGAATTCGCGTTCTATAGAACGCGAATTGTGCAGGAATCTATAGAATTCGTGTCCTACAAAACGCGAATTCAGTATGAATACAGATATTCGCGTTTCTAACACGCAAATAGGACCCTGCATGCCTACCACCACCTGTATAAATAGGCTGTATTTCTGCCTTAGGCATCCCATCAAACTTATTACTTTCCTATCATCACGAGATTTCTGCATTTCTGCCTTAGGCATCCCATCAAACTTATTACTTTCTCATCAAACTTCTGCCTTTCTGCATGCGATAATGGCTCGATATTCAGCTACTATATTTTTTCGTGGAACATACTTCTACACATCTTTTAGTGAAACGATCACAAGAAATGAGTTATTTGAGTTGATCTCGAAACGGGTTAAAGAGTCGACAAGCGCAAAAATAGAGGCCTTGCAAGTGAAAGTACCAGTCAATGAGCCCGACCCCGAGGAGCATTATATGCTCACACTGTCAGATAAGAAAGATATGCGGAAGATGTTTCGGGCATACAAATGTGCTGGGGGAACAAACATCGAGCTTAGCGTGAAATTTGATGACGGGTCAAGTTCTTCAACAAATGCGTTAGCTGGCCAAGACGAGAATGCGTTAGCTGGCAAAGACGAGAATGAGTTAGCTAGCCAAGACGAGAATGACGTGTTCTTACAAATTTATCAGAGACGGCAGGAGAAAGAACAAATAATTGAGGAACTAAACTTAACGTCTGACATAAGTACCGACTACGATTAGTAATGTAATTTTGATTAAGTTATGTAAGTTATTTATCTTGCATACTTGTATTTTGTGAACTCAGTGCTTTCGATGTAAGTTATGTAAGTTTTTAAATATGAAAGTATCAATTAATAATTTCGAATATATAATTCTTCAATTAAGAAAATATAAATTAACATTACTTAAAACAACTAACATTAAAAAAACATAATAGTTTGCACGAACTAATTTCGAAAAACATAGAAAAAAATATAACTACTGCCTATGTCCGCCGGTACCACAATTTGGTGGACGTCGAGTTCGCGGGAGATTGCGTCGTCCACGTTGAACTGCAACTTGTTGCGGACCATGATCGTTATCGCTGTCTCTATCGTCTCCAACAGTACCACTCGGTCCGAAAAGCCCACTAGAATAGAACAACGACTGTGGAGGTTTTTGCTGAACGAACTCGACGCCCGAAATATCAGAAGGCCTAACATGAAACGGGCAGGGGACAAAAGCAGAGGGAACAGTCGTACTCGAAGATCCGCCGGTCATGCCAGGAAATGACCCGTACGCAGTCGGCATCGAAGATCCACCCATCTTTCCCACAATAGGAGTGAAAAAGCCTTCAGTTGGACTCGGGGGCCTCGGCTGAATCATCAACTGGGTGGGGCCCTGGGGCGAATCGGATCGGTAGCATCAGTTGCTTTGGAGGATGAAGTACCTGCTCCCCTTCGACGTTGCGATCCACCTGCTCCGCTCGTACGATGAGTCTGGGGGCGGTTGCGCTGCACATGCTCAAACACAACTGCTTGTTCCTCCGAAGTGAGGAGATACGGTTTCCCACTGCCAAAGAACCATGCAAAGTAGTCATTGCTCACCATAGGCTCATCAAACATCCGGTACTCATTCAGTGCCTGCCACTGATGCCTAGCCTGCCACTGTGCAATGTATTGCACATGTTTCACTGACCAGCCCACCTACCATAAAACATCAACAAAATTATTGTTTATAAACTGTAAAGTAAGTATAAATCGATAACTATTAAACCAAATTTAATTATTGTACCTCAAGTTTTCCTTGTCGGGTGATCCTATGTAATTCGTCGAAATTTGGAGGATCTAACGGAATAGTTTGCAGACGACCGAACTGGCGTTGGACGCGATCAACTGGATGCCACTCAACTACAGCGTACTAGATGAGAGGTACCACGACCGTCCAAGCGGACACCGTCTCAGGCGAAAAAATAGGCAGACACTCGTTGATCTCCGAATCTGAGTACGGGGTCCACAAAAACTGTAAATTAAATATAGAAATGATTAAAAACAAGTAAACTAAACTATATTCATATTAAACTTAAACTTAATATAAAAATTAAAATATTGACCTCATTTGCAGATTTATTGTCAATATGTTGCCTAATAGAATGCATCATAGTAGGAATTCCAACAAGACTTAAAGCATGGAACCACCTACATAACATCAAAATATAACTTTAATATTTTAAAAAATATATATTAAGAAAATAACCAATTTATAAATAAAATTTAGTTAAGATTATGCCCCTTACCGCAAACATAGTGGATAGGAATAGGCAACTGGCGCAGACAAGTCAAGGCGTAAAAATGGCATTCTAAATCACGCCCAAGCCTGAAGCAGCAAAAGACATCCTCCGATGTCGTGTCTATCAGCACTCGCGGCCCTGCACAACTCCCTATATAGAAATGCAAGTACTGCCGAACCCCAACTTAATTTACCAGCATCTTCGAAATCCTGCAAGTGCCGCAACCACAACATGTGAACTTTGTTGCGAGTTTTATCGGTCACCAAAATTCCCCCAATGATCTGTAAGATATACGCCCGAGCATATGCCTACAATATGAAAAAAAAATATTAAAATATAATAATTTTATAATTTCATTACTACAAACAAAAAATTAATTTTTTTACCTCCTTAACATCTCCATTGGCTCCAGCAGGTAAATTAGAGAATTGCGTACGCAACCACTTCAGAGTCACACATCCGCCCTGTAGTTTTTCTGGCTATTCCCCTAACAACTCTAGACACAAGCCCTCTCAATCGTCACTGGCGACACCGATGATAGCCTCCCCATCTACAGGCAGGCCAAGAATATGCGACAGATCTTCTAATGTGATGGTCGCCTCACCACATGGTAAGTGAAAGGTATGTGTCTCTGGCCTCCACCTCTCCACAAGCGCGTTGATTAAATCAACGTCTAATTTCACACCTCCTCCAATAATCCTCGACACATACCCAAATCCGGCTTGGGCTATGTAATCGGCTAGACGAGGATCCGAGGCCGTCCTCATCCGAGTGATATAAACCTTCAACCGACGTTCTTCTCCATTCTACAAATAATTAAAGACGCACACAACTTAATAATCACATATTTGAATGTCACAATTTTTTATAGTGTACAATAAAATACTAAACACATTCAAATTTTACTAATTTTTTTTCTATAAGTCAATACCAAAGATATATTCGAATTTAACTAATTTTCTTAGTATAAAATCTAAAGACATATTCGAATTTAACTAATTTTCTTAGTCTAAAAATAAAATCTAAAGACATATTCGAATTTAACTAATTTTCTTAGTCTAAAAATAAAATCTAAAGACATTCGAATTTAACTAATTTTCTTAATCTAAAAATAAAATCTAAAGACATATTCAAATCATGCCGGCAACACTAAATTAAATTTACATATTCGAATTAAAATAAAAAATAAAAAAAACTTATATTATTTCGACGATAATTGCATACGTGTCCTTCATCTAATCTCAGCAAACCCGCCATTATCGCACTCGCTTCAATTTCGCGTTAAACTCAAATGAAAACTTCGGAGAGAATGAAAGTTCTCTCCCAACTTCCCCCAATTTATAGGGAAGACGCGTTCTGAAGGGAGGGAATTCAAACCGAATTCGCGTCCTACAGAACGCGAATTCGATATAATAAAGAGAATTCGTGTCCTGCAGAACGCGAATTCGGTTCCCCAACTGTCCGAATTTACTCCTAATTTACTGCGATAATTTGGGGTAAATATCGTTGAATTCGCGTCTTGCAGGATGCGAATTCACTTTTGACGGACACGGCAAATTCGCGTCTTGTAGGACGCGAATTTAGAATTCGCTTTTCACAGGACACGAATTTGTTCTACATGACATGAAATGAGGTATTTTTTCGAATATCAAACTTTGGGGATTATCTTTCCCAATAAACTCTCAAAAGATAATATTCAAACCATAAAGCCGATTTCTCCATCCTTTGATTAGTCACGACATGCTTCAAAGATTCCCATGTCTGGAAGATGCTAAAAGCTGGTAAAAGCAAAAGCCAAAAAGGGTAAAAAGTAATAAATCTACCGAAATCAGTGAATCATTTTCTCGGAAGGTAAATAAATTCGGCATATTCTCTGTTTCTTTTAGTACTCTTGTGAAGTTGTAACATCAAAGATCTCCGAGTAACAGTTCCTGCATTGATTTTTAACCAAAGATTCAAAAATAAATAAATTATTCCTTATGTTCATCCGCGATGAAGGATAGATTTAATGCGGTAATCTATCTTTATTGGATCCACGAGGTAAAAAATCCTTGCCATTTGCCAATTATGCATCAAAGATTCTCGTGAAGTGTATTAAGATTTAAAATCTACAGTTGCAAAACATTGGTGGCCGAGGAGGACGATTGGCTCAATGACCTTGAAACAGAGGTCGACGACGTCTATGGGTAAGATTTTTTAGATTCTGAGCGTAGTGAAATAGAAGAAGATAAAAGATTTTTATTTTTAATACTGTGCCACATGGGATGGTTTTGGTGGGAAAATTTTGTGGATGCAAGGAGCGGGGTTTACTGGATTAATTGGGGCAAGGTGTATCGACCCAGCTAAAGGGAAACACTTATGGAGAATGCCCTTCCCCGGGTATCAACCCAACAAAAATTAGAACTTTGTTTTGGTAAACCAGTCATAATGCGCTGGCAGCAAACATAAATATTCATTCAAGACACAAAGGACCATCCCCGTTATGTCTTAGATGTTCCGAAAGTTTCCCAGGCTTCTTCAAATGGTGGATGTCCATTGGGAAGGGCTCCAAATCCAATTGATCTCCTTTCTCTTTTGGTATTTATGGAAAGCTAGGGATCAATGGGTATTTCAAGAAAAGTGCGATGGAGCTATTGAAACGTAAAATCTAGCTGAAGCCTCTTTCGTGTATTTCTCGACCGCATATTTATCACAATTTGAATTAACCAGGATCTGCCGGTTCTGTGGAATCCACCTCATCAGATGTCTCATTTTGCGTAGGCATTGCTGCAGTGGTTCCAGGGACCATTATTGGAGGTGATGTAAAAATTATCAATACTATTTCTCTGTGCAGCGCCGAAGCTGAAGCATTACGCTCGCAATAAAGGTTTTGCCAAGATCATCTGCGAAACAAATTACCAAAGTTTGATGCAAAGAGCTCTCCAATTGGACAACTGCCGCAGTTGAAAAAGCGTTTATGCTGAATCTTTTTGTTTTTCAGACTGTTCTTTCTCTTTTGTTAAAAAGCAGGCGAATGTAGTGGCAGATTAGGTGGCCAAATCTACTCCGTTAGGATCCTGTCTGGCCAACTGATTTTCTGATCTTTGTAACTTACTTTAATCTTTGAATGCTAGTCTTTCAATGTTCATAATACTAATAATTATAATAATGTGCCACATGTTAATAATTCCTTCGACAATTTCAGGTTAAATTCCTTCGACAATTTCAGGTTAAATTCCTTCGACAAACATCAGCTGCATAGACTTCAACTTTCACTGTTCAAACACTTCTAGATCGTGAAATAATTTTAAAGTATCCTATTTCATAAAATAATAAAAAAATATAAGATCAAAATCTGGGCAAAAATTCCTAATTATATGATTAATAAATTATTTATGAGTTTAAAAATTTTGTATTTCGTCGACAAACTTAAGAAATCTTATGAAATACGTAAACAGCTCCATATAGACTACGCTGTCTGTCTCTCCATGACTCTATCTCCATATCCATCTCGTTGGAAAGTAAAAGCACAACATAAGCCTCTGCCTCTGCCTTGTTTGTTTGTTCTCTTACCTGTTAAACACACACCAAGAGGTTTGCAATTGGCAAGCTTATGGGAAAGAAGTTTGATGCCTTGCTTGGACCAGCCTTCAAGCCCTCCAAGTTCAAATCACTAATCAGTCTTGCCATTTCTCGTCTTGTTGTTTTCAAGAACCGGCTTCAGGTTCGCTGCAACCAAGCTCGTACAGATGTTACACAGCTCCTTCAACTTGGCCATCATCGCCCATCGTTTGTGCCAACATTTGTTTTTCTCTTTGGAACTAACCTGGGTTTTATGGACAGGTTGAGCAGGTGATCATGGAGCAAAATATGTTGGACGTCTTTGAGATACTGGAACGGTATTGTATTCTCGTTATTGAAAGAGTCCATCTCATTGAGCAAGAGAGGTTAGTTTCTCTACCATTTCCTTTTTCCTTATCGACTTTTCGAGTTACTTCATAATCCTCACATCTGTTTTGTTGCAGAGTATGCCCTGATGAGTTCAAAGAGGCAATATCTGGCTTGCCCTGAGCATCTTCAAGGTGTGGGGACTTTCCCGAGCTTCACTGTTTTTATGTCTCACTATGGCAAAGAATTCGCTGCTTGTGCAATTGAGCTGTGCAACAACTGTGGAGTGAACACTAAGGTAAGTCTTGATTTGAAGTTGGAGTGTAGTTCCTTTCTGAATAGGGCCAATTCCGAAAACTAATACGACATACTGTTAGTTTTTGAAGTTTCCCTTCACCATTAAAAGTAGCATCAGATATGTGAAGAGCGTTCTTGAGATTGCATTATGCTTACTGCTAGTGGTAGCTTTGTGAAGGAAATCTACCGACACGGTTGGAAATTGTTTTTTTTTTTTTTTTTTGTCGTTGATGTTTTAGTCTTGATATTATAAGATTCAGAGGCAAGAGCGCTAGAACAACTGGGCTAGGCAGATCAAACACTAATTTGCATTATGAATGATTTCACACACAGAATACAGATCCTGAGGATTCTTTCGAATTGTGAACTATGTTAAGTCGACTTCTGCAGTATTCTATAACTTAATCTTTGGCACCCGCAGATTATACAAAACAACCAAACTTGCAGAGCCAAAGGAAATGAATGTGCTCAAACAGATTGCTGCTGAGAATGACATTCCATTACAACTTGTGGGAGCCATTGTTTCCACTGAGGTATGTAAATTACTATAAGGATCAACTGGCTAAATATAGAAAAAAAAACTCCTGGCATGTTAGTTATGCTACCAATACAGGAAAATTTGGATGTAAGCAAGAAGCAAAGCTAACCCAAGCTAGAGACCTCAGTTTTGGCAAGTGACAATGCAGGAGATGATGATGAGTTGTCTAATTCAACAAAAACAAGGAAAAAGTACATAGTGTTGACCTCAGTTTTGAAAACCCACTGAACATATGGCTAAAAGTTAATGAATGAAAGGTAAACGACACTTTACTACAAATAAGGGGCCTTTTTCTTTGAGGAATTGTACCAAGTGACAGGATATTGAGGAGCACGAGTACATTAAATGTTTGCAAGTTTGGTGAGTTCATAGTGTTGACTGAGTGTATAATATGGTTTTTGGTCCTTTTCTTTTCAGCACATTTACAATTTACAATTTGGGGGAGGGGGTGACATTCATAAGATGTAGAAGATACTAAATACAATCTAAATATGGATCATCATCAGAAAAGATAATGGATTGATGTTAAGCCATATCTTTATATTTATAAACAACATTTGGCTTATGATTAATGTGTTGCTCATAGAATAATGCTTTGGCTTGTAATATTAATATCCAAAGGCTATAATTTCTATAAAACCTAGCATTACATAAATGGTCTAACAATAACATTGGTATGTAATGTGCATTTAAAATAGTGACTCACTCTGAAGGATCCAGAAGTAACATTTAGATCTAACTAGGATGAAGAAACTACAAATATCTGAGTCAGATTTATCTCTAGAGAAATACCAACATCTGTGTTTGAGTCGATGACCAAAAATGTAAGGCTTCGCACTAAGTTACTGACCTCTAGCCCGCTTCTTCCCATGCTGAAGGAGCTCAGAGAATGATTGTAAATTCACACCAACATCTTCATCATATTCAATCCCCAGTTCCTCCTGCAAACAAACATGAGTTCTGTCAGATAACTTTTATGCTGCAACATGTGGATTCTTATTAAAAGAATGGAGCGTTGGCACCTTGAATTCCTTAAGATCCTTAGGTGAGTTTTCCGTGATAGCATCCCATAGATCCTTGAACATCCTTTTCCGCTTTCTCCACTGGCTTATTTTCTCAGAATACATGGCTTCAACTGCCTTTTTTTCCTCTGGCCGAACCAGGGTTACTCCTCCACGCAATTTAACTAATTTGTCCTCCATCTCTTTAACCTGATCAAAACAAATAATGTCAAAAAAAATTCTCACTTCTGCAATCAGTTTTGACAAAGATAAATGAAAAGCTTCCATATTGGCAAAATAGCCATAACACTTACCTCTTTCCTCAATTTAGTTTCCTTGTCATGAATCTGTCCCAGAGTTAGATTTGACTGCAAACTTTTAATTTCTGCAACAACAGTATATATCCATGTTTGCATGACACGACAACATTCACTTCAAATAAAATAAAAATGTTATACCGAAAGGTTAGAATCTTAAGATATTGGATGACTTAAAAAAAGTGTTTGCAACCCCTTCAGCAGAATACTAATCTGATGTTCAAGGATTATCATTTTATTACCTCCCTCAACCACAGTGATTTCTTTCTTTTGTTGATCAAGGTGTTCCTGCAGTTTGGCATTTTCTTCCTTCATAGAAGCTAGCTCTTCATTGTTGGGGATATTGAACTGGTCTTGACGAGCAAGGTATATCTTCTGCTTACCATACTCCTTGAATGAAATCTTTCCGCTATCAGCAAGAGTATCCAATGCTTTTTGAATGGAAGCCTTTTTGAGGTTATACTTTTGTAAAGAATCGGCAACATTTTGAGAATTTAGAGGCCGATTTTGCTGGTTCAAAAAAAGAAACGTCAGGTTGAACACAGTTTTCAACTAGTAAGTACTTGCAGAAATGAACTATCAGCGAATGGTTATCTATCTTAATACTGTTTTTTAATGTCGGTTTATAAAGGAATTGGACGGCAAAAGCTGAGATAGTTCTTTTTATCTTATCAAAATGAATAGTCTCACCATCATTTTTCTTATCATCATCACCGGATTATTATTATTATTCTGAACTTTCTCGTTTTAATGATTAATTATATTTTACTCTCTAATTTTAATTCCTGATTCCGTTCCTAAACTCAAAGATCTACCTATCAAACGACATAATTAATCTCCATTTGGTAGTCAAGAAAATTACGCAAAATGATGGGGAAAAAATTAAGCGAAGCAGCGAGAAATAATGAAGAGAATAACTTGACTGCGATCTTTTTCCAGAAATCTAAGACTTAATTGATTCCCTCTGACAATAACCTTAATGTAAATTAGCCAAACAAGGAATAAAATAATTAACCCTATTTGAAACCAGAAGTTAGAACCTAAGCGTAAGATTTTAACAGAAGTCCGAAAAAAGAGAGAGAAAAGGTTTACCTCGTTCACGTAGTTGAGGACGATTGCTGCAAATTAAATTTTGAAAGAGGAAAAAGTAAGAAGTGAGGTTCAACCAATCAAGACAATTATCAACCAGATTTCACACCTGGAAATGATGATGAGAGGGACGGTAGTACCTTCGGTGCTATCGGATTTTGCAGGCATGATCGGAGAACTTCAATTAAAATGAGCGGGAAAACAATTCCGTCTGAACGATTTGTTTTTCCCTCGGAAAACGAGGAAACCGAGGCAGATATAGCATAGAAAACCAAGGAAGGCATCGTCTCTTGAAAGGAACTTTAAAACGGCATCGTTTTCCTTTTACTTGATAAAATAAACTCTAATAAAAAAGGGTAACTACATAAATGGTCCCCGACTATGACCCAATTTTTTATTGAGTCCCTTGATTATGAGAAGTTACGACAACTAGGTCTTCGACTAACCATGACTAATAAATCAGTCTAATTCTGTTAAAAAATAAATGACTAATAACGTGTCAGTTAATAAAATTTGTATGATAACAAATTTAACCATTAACCATTACATTATTTTAATTTGCTCTTAAATTTAAAATTTTAACTCTCAACATTTAAATATTACAACATTTTAATCTCTTTAATCTTAAACTCCATCTTCTTTCCTTCTAAAAACAAATGTATGTATCTCTTGTTGTAGGTAACTCATCGTAAATGGTTACCGTAAACATCAATGAAGGTTTTGATTCTCCAACGTTTTTCACTACTCATACAAATGGCGTTGCAGATGGCTACAGTTAACATCAATGGACGTTTATTTTTTTAGAAGGAGAAGAAGATGAAGTTTAGGGTTTAAGGGACTAAATATTGTAATATTTAAATATTGAGAGATTAAATTTTAAATTTAGGAAAAAATTAAAACAAAATGTAAAAGTTGAGGGTTAAATATATTATTATACATATTTTATTAAATTGTCACATCATCAATTGTTTATTTTTTAAAGAAATTGAATCGATTTGTTAGTCGCGATTAGTGGAAGATCTATTTGTAACTTCTCATTGTCAGATGAGTCAATAAAGAATTGGATCATAGTTGAGGACCATTTATGTTGTTTACCCAAAAATAAACGGCTGATGAGTGAGCCACGTGTGACAAAACTCAGCCCCATTTTTGGTTCTTCTTATTTTCATCAGGTAAGCTTAAGCCGGGAGATGAAGAGGAAGTGAACTAGTGAAGGGCATGGCTTTACTAGCAACTCAACCTTTGTTGTGCCAAACCCACTTCTCTGCTTTTTCAAGACCAACATCCTTCAGTTGCATCCCTCCTTCACTCTCTCTTTCTCTTTCTCTTTCTCATTCCCAGCCCAGCCTCTATCCTTGCAAACCATGCCACACAACCCCCTTTTCTATCCTCCATTCGACGCCCATTGTATGCCGCGCGTCTCGCCGCAAGTCCACCGCCTTGAGTTCCACCTCGGAAGGAAGTCATCGTCTGAGGCGAGTCCTTCAGCTTGCCCTGTGGACCGCTGAGGCTGTTTACATCCTCTGGCTCTTTTTGCTTCCCTATGCTCCTGTAAGCGTTCTCTTCTCATTTCCCACTTTCTCTTCATTTCTTTCAAACTGAAAGATTGGTTTTTGAGTTAACCAGGGAGATCCCGTGTGGGCTATCAGTTCGGACACAATAAACGCTCTCATTGGTCTTTCTCTCAATTTCTTCTTTATTCTGCCTTTGACGAATGCTGGTACATTCAATAACTCCATAAAAGAAATTTCTCCACCTTTTTTTGTTTGTTTTGGGGCTACACAAAATATTTCTGTTTATTGTATTGTTTCCTTGACGATGATCTATGCGATCAATGGAACCCTTTTTTGGCAGAGCAGTTGGCATTCGTCTGATTGATGCCCCAGTCCTTCACCCTGTAAGAATCACTTGTGGAAGTGAATTTAATTATTTTTCCAGAAAGGCTTATTAATGTAATGTTAATATTTATCGATCAGATGTCTGAGGGATTATTCAACTTTGTTATTGGGTGGACGCTGATGTTTGCTCCATTGTTATTCTCTGATTGTAAGAGGGACAGATACAAAAGCTCCCTCGATGTTCTATGGGGTCTGCAGATGTTTCTCACCAACAGTATGCTTCCTTCAAAACTATAATAAATTTGATTTTGCATTAAGATGTATTACTGTTGCCTAGCTTTCAAGTATTAACATCCGAGTCTAATCAGCCTAGAAAATCTTTCTGGTGTGTGTTATAAGTCTAATTGCATCATCTTCCATTATGTGATGCCAGCATTCTTAATTCCTTACATGGCGATCCGGCTGAATGAAGCTGATGCAGAAACCCGTCCTGGGGAGCTCTCACCACTAGGCTCGGCGATGACAAATGGTGCTGCCCTAGTGGGAATAGTCGGTGGGGCTGTATGTCTGTTATCTGCAATATGGGGTCTTTATGGTCGAATGGATGGTGGTTTTGGAAACATAACAGATAGATGGCAGTACTTAGTAAGTTATTTGGGTTCGGAAAGGCTGGCTTATGCCTTCATTTGGGACATATGTCTTTACACAATCTTCCAGCCTTGGTTGATTGGCGAGAACCTACAAAATGTCGAGAAAAGCAGGGTAAGTGTAGTAAGTTATCTTAGATTTATCCCTGTGGTTGGCTTAGTTGCTTATCTTCTCTTTTTAGATCTTGAGAAGGAAAAATAGATTTAAAGGCTCGAGTTGCCTTAAACATCTTGATGTATGAAGAGAATTTTTTTTTAGCTGTAATGCTGTATTTGCTATAAAAGAGAACAAATGAAATTGTCCCAATTCGGAAGTTTAAAGATTTTATTTTCATTTTTATATAAAGTATGTATTGGGAATAGAATAGGTTTACATATGCTGGGCGTTGTGAAGTTTTATCTTACCCTACACAGCACAAGGGCTTGTGTATATTTGGTGCTTGATGTACTTCTATAATTGTATACATTTTGAAGGTACTGTAAGATGAGAGTTGAGAGGGGGGTAATAATATTAATGCCATTGATGTTTGCTGTTGGGGGTTTGCACCAATAAGTAGATATGAGGAGGTGCACCGTGCACATGAAGTGGGCGGGGCGGCCTGGAAAACCTCAATACATGCAACAACTACAATTGCTCCAACTTTCCTTTCTCATATAAGAGGAAGATTTGACAATCTTTACTTTATCTTTGCCCTCATTCATGTCACAAGTGTACTCATTTTTCGACCACCTACACTACTTTCTTTCTTTTTCACTCAATTAGCAATGTGGGGATATGTTAGTTTAGTGAGAACTTGATAATAATGCACTCTGGCTCAACTCTAGGTCAAAGGAGTCAGTATACTGTGTACTGCAATTGGAAGGGACCAGTTCCTCTGTCGCTTCTTACATGACTTGGAGACCAAAGTTAAATGGTCCACTCCTGCCTAAAATTGTGTTCTAAATTCTGGATTTCAGCTTTTCACGTGAAGATGATGCCAGCATCAACTAACGACACGACTGACTGCTGCTTTTCTATCAAAATTTTCTTCCATCGTCGCATCATGCTATCCTCTTTACTTCTGTTCTAGCATTGGCATGTATATACTCTCTCATTCATGTACCATATTTCTGTAGAAAGTAGAGAAATTAATATCACTACACATTTAGTTGTTTTCTAGACGATCAATGGTTTAGCAATCATATGTTTGAATCTCCTTGCTTCTCCATCACTGTTAATTTCTAAGTGCTATGAACTACTTAATGCAGTTGGAGATGCTCCATTTCGTGATTTATTATATATAATGATTATTGGTAAAAAAATGTGTCCAACCTATATCATTTTTTCAGTTTGGTGTCTAATTTTTTTTTCGGGCTACTTTGGTGCCTAACATTTTATTTTGTAACTCAAATAAAGTTTTTTCGTCAGCAACCGTTAAAATTTTTTCGTTATTCAATAAATACACGACACGTGGCCTGCTTTATTTATTTTATTTAATTTCTGAATTTCTTTAAAAATATAAACTTCTTAAAACCCTTTTAAAGTTTTAATTTCTTTCAATCAAACCCTCAAAACACATCTCCCTCACCGTGCGACATCCCTACACGTCGGCAGTTCACCGTTCACCACCCAAGCGTCGTGTACCTCACCATTCAACATCCTCACCCTCTAGTCGTCGATTAGAAGCTCAATCGGTCTTCTTTTTTCATTGTTGGATGTTTGTCGACGGAGCAATCGACGAAGCAATCAACTGTTCTCAACAACAAGATGATGGAGGTTTCAATCGTGGAGGGCCGACGAAGGCAAGGGTGGCTATTGGTAGTTGAATCTGTGGTGGGAAGGGAGGGATTTAGGGTTTGAGTTTGTGGTTTTTTTAAAGAAATTAAAGATTTTGAGTTTTTTTTATAAAATTAACGATTTTCTAATTTTTAAAAAATAAAATCAAAGAAAATACTAAAAATATGCCACGTGTTGTGTTTTATTGGATAATAAAAATAAATTTAACATTCTCCACGGACAAACCTAATTTAAGTTATGAAATTAAACATTAGGCACCAAAGTAGTTCGAAAAAAATATTATACAGTAATCTGAAAAAATATATAAATTGGGCACTTTTCGACTGTTAAGCGTATATATAACACGCTTGAAAGAATTTCAGTCAATATGAAACTCTTGGTTGCTGGAAACATTTCATTGTGTAGAAAACAAAATTATAGGGATGACTTATAAAATTATAATTTTAGATGATTTTGCATTCAAGTTAAATAGAACTAGATAATATAATATAACATATCCGGTAATAAAATAAATAAATATTTTATACACAGGGGTGGAAACGGAAAGTTTCCACAAGCGCTTTAGTTTTAGTTTTAGGATATAGGGAGTTAGTTTAAGGTATAGGGTTGAGAGGTTTAGGTGTAGGGGGTTAGAATTTGGGGATAATTATTTTAATTTAAGGTTTAGAGTTATAATTTAGGCTTATAGGTTAAAACCTAAATCCTCACTATATTACCCTAAAAATTAAACTCTAACATCTAAACCCTAAATTATAACCCTAAACCTTAAATTAAAACAATTATCCCTAAATTCTAAACCCCTACACCTAAACCCTAAACTTTATACCCTAAATTAACTCCATATGTCCTAAAACTAAGTCACTTGTAGAAACTTTTAGTTTTCACTGATAAACAAAGAAGGTGCTAGTACATTCTAGAGAGATGGGCTCCTCAGCCGGCCTGTTAGTTTTAACAATATAACTGTTTTTATTAACAGATTGCTAAGGCCCTAACTGCTTTATAACCAATTGTTGTTTAGCTATTTGGTTTAACGGTTGGGCTATATTAACCCGAGATGGGTACTGGCCCAAATCAATCTTTGGCCTACATTGAAAATTTTTCCCCATTTCTCCTTTCTTTCTGTTTGGCTCGTCTTCTCCAGAGAGCCCTAGCTTCTCAATTTTCTCTGTAACTTCTCTTCTTTTCTTCTTGCTTCTTTCTCCGATCACATCGTCATCATCGGAGTAACTCTAATATGGTATCAGAGCTGTGGATTTGCGTGGTTCAGTAAGTTCTGATTGTTCGTTTGCGCGGTGGTTCGAAGGTTCATGGTGGTTCTGTTGTTCAGATCTGGAGCAACGTTCTTTCGTGTGAGGCTGTATTCTTTCCTCGATTCAGATCGTCGTTTGACCTGAGATCTTGCTATTGCTTCTGAATGGCACCAGAGGTTGTTGATGACTCGAATCTGGCAGATCAGATTGACGCGTTTCAGATCAGCACCGACTCCAACAGTCCAGCTTTTGCAAATAAGCAAGTGAGTGTTAAACTTGACGACACTAACTTTCTGCTATGGAAACAGCAGGTCATCCTTATGATTCGAGGTAATGAGCTTGAGCATTACCTTGATTCAGAGACTCCTATTCCACCGAAGATAGTCAAGGATTCAACTGGGAAACTGATTTTGAATCCTGACTTTCGACGTTTTTGAAAAAAAGATAATGCTCTCGCATCTTGGCTTCTATCAACCGTCAGTCCCCGTGTTTTGCCTCAGCTTGTTGGAGCTGAAACGTCCGCTAGCATCTGGTTCTCCGTCTTGAATCTGTACTCAAAGTTCTCCACTACAAAGGTCATGAACCTGCATTGCCGATTGCGAGCATTGAAGAAGGGCACCTTATCCATTCGCGAGTACACGACACAAATCAAAGAGATTTGTGATTTATTGGCCACGAGCGGAAGTCTTGTTGCTGAAGTCAAGCAGATTGCAACTGTGCTGAATGGGCTCACGTCTGAGTTTGATCCTTTTGTGGCTGCTATAACAATGAGTCGAGAGCCGTACACTCTGGAGTCAGTTGTGTCTGGTCTGATAGACGCGGAGTCAAGGCTTGTTGATACAGTGCGAGTTCCTGTGGGTATCAATCTCACGCAAGCTGATGAAGACCGTCCTCGTGATGCTTATGGTGTTGGACGAGATGGAAATCGTTCTCAGTTTGGATCCAAACAGTCACAGCCGCGGAGTAACCCTCAGTCAGGAGGTCGATTTAGAGGTGGCCGCCCTAGACCACAATGCCAACTGTGTGGCAAGCTGGGACATCTAGTTGATAGGTGCTGGCACCGTTTCGACCAAAACTTTAAGGGGGTGCTTTCTCAACAGTCAAAGGATACTGGAGACACTCAAGCCAATCTCTGTCGATATGAAGATGCTGATGATGTCTGCTACAACCCGTTTGTAGGAGTTTCTTCTGGCACCAGTGATGAAAAAGTGGAAAGTTCCACTGATACAGCTCAAGTCAACACGCTGATAGCAAAAGGATTACTTACACTGGATGACAAGTGGTTCCCAGACTCAGAGGCTACGCACCATGTCACCAGAAACATCAGTTTGACTCAGAATGGTCAACAGTACTCTGGCAATGGTAAGGTTTATCTAGGTGATGGTTCTACCCTTGCTATTTCACATATTGGTTCATGCTCTATTGACACTTCTGCTAGATCGTTAGTTCTTGACAGATTATTGTGTGTGCCTAAGATTACCAGAAATCTCTTATCTGTTTCTCGTTTTACTGGTGATAATGATGTTTTTCTTGAGTTCCATGCTGACAGATGTTATGTCAAGGATGAAGTGACTGGTGCTGTGTTGCTACAAGGTACACTTGATGAGGGACTTTATAGCTTTACTCTCTCTTCTACTGCTCATGAACATGATACAGTTTGCAATAATGTTTCTGCTCCTCATATTACTGCTAATAATGTTGGTCAGTCTGCATATTGGTTGTGGCACCAAAGATTGGGTCACCCTGCTCAGCATACAGTTCATAGTGCTTTGAATAAGTCTTTTGTTGTTGATAAGAGTTTGCTCTGTTGTGCATGTCAATTAGGGAAGAGTACTAGACTTCCTTTTGCTTTGTCTGATACTACTTACACTAGGCCCTTTGAATTAGTTGAGGCAGATGTTTGGGGGCCTGCACCTGTAAAATCTGTAGGATTTCAGTACTATGTATCCTTTGTTGACATGTATTCTCGTAATTGCTGGCTGTTCTTGTTAAAACGTAAGTCTGAAGTTCGTACTGCTTTTGATATGTTTGCTGCTATTGTTGAGAATCAGTTTTCTGCTAAAATTCTAGCTCTTCAAACTGATGGTGGGGGTGAGTTTGTGGCCTTGTCTAGTGATTTAGCTAAACGTGGTATACAACATCGATTTACTTGTCCTTATACCTCTTCTCAAAATGGAACTGTAGAGCGAAAACATAGACATATTATAGACATGGCTCTTACACTTTTAGCCACTGCTTCTGTGCCATTTCAGTACTGGTCCTTCGCTGTTTTAAGTGCTGTGTTTCTGATAAATATATTACCTTCAGAGAGTTTAGGTAACCTCTCCTCTCATGAGAAGTTGTATGGGAGGAAGCTTGATTATCAATTCCTTAGAGTCTTTGGGTCACAATGTTTCCCTTGTCTCATAGACTATACTAAGCATAAATTTGATTATCGTTCTAAGTCCTGTGTTTTTCTGGGCTACTCACCCAAACATAGAGGATATCAGTGTATGGATTCTACTGGACGTATCTATGTTTCAAGACATGTCAAGTTCAACGAGCATGTCTTTCCTTTTGCCAAAAGCCCTGAGTCTATTTCATTTGTTCCTTCTGGCACATCTTCTTCAAACTTTCAACCTTCTGCTCCTCTGAATATACCTTCTTAGCATGAGTCAACTGGTGTTCCTACTGATCAAGTTGAGCAGAAACAGTCTGCTACTGAGACACACTCCTCAGGTTCTCGTGATGCTGGGAGGACCACTGGTGTTCTTCACCCTGATACTCTAAGTAGAGTTGCACCTGATAGTGGTCTAGCAGATAAGGTTGTGCTAGAAACTGAAGAAGCTGGTGTTCCTTGGTGTCCTGCAGTTGGTAATGCAGATGAAGATGCTGCTGACACACACAGTGCCGGTTCTCCACAAGTGGAACCTACTGCAGCTAGCAATGAATTTGCAGTTGCTGCTGAAACACACAGTAGTAGTTCTGAACAAGTAGAACCTACTGCAGCTAGCAATGAAGTCGATGATGTTGCTTGATCCACACAATACTGGTTCTCCACAAGTGGAGTCTACTGCAGCTAGAAATGGAATTGATGTTGCTGCTGTTCCACAAAAAGAGCCTGTTGTTAGTAATGGAAATGAGGATGTTGCTGTATCTTTGGACTCTTTCATACAGCACGATAGTTTCAGTGCTTTGCCTGATGATGCCTTGGGTTCTACTGCAGCTGATAGTGATCTTGCAGCTGATAGTGATCTTGCAGCTGCTGCAGTGTCACAGAGCTCTGAATGCCCTGAATGTCCTTCTCATGCTTCTGATTCTCCTTGTTCAGTTGGAGTCAATCCTGTGAATGATCAGCATTTTGCTTCTGTTGATATTCCATCCTCCTCCTTGGTTGCTGATTCCCATAACCCCATTCCCATTCCTCATAATACTCACCATATGGTTACCCGCAGCAAGGCAGGTGTTTTCAAACCTAAGGTTTATGCAACTGAACATCACTTTACACCTACTACAGTCCAACAGGCTCTTGCACATCCTAAGTGGAAAGAAGCAGTTTACTCTGAGTTTAATGCTTTGTTAGACAATCAGACCTGGGATTTGGTGTCATTGCCTTATGGTAGAAAACCTATAGGATCCAAGTGGTTGTTTAAGATTAAGTTAAACTCTGATGGTACTGTTAGTAGATACAAGGCTAGACTTGTAGCCAAAGGGTATTCTCAAATACCAGGATATGACTTTGGAGAGACTTATAGTCCAGTGGTCAAGTTTTTCACTGTCAATATTCTTTTATCTCTTGTTGTTACAAACTGTTGGCAAGTACATCAAGTAGATGTCAACAATGCCTTCTTGAAGGGGGATCTTATGGAAGATGTCTACATGACACAACCAGATGGATTTGTTCAATTTGCTGCTGATGGTGGACCTTTAGTGTGCAAGCTCAAGAAAGCCTTGTATGGCCTGAGACAGGCCCCTAGGAACTGGTTTAGCAAACTTAGAGACTTCTTGTGTACTCTTGGTTTTCATTGCTCCAGTGCTGATAATTCTCTGTTCATTAAGTGTGCTTCTTCTACTGTGACATATATTGTAGTGTATGTTGATGACATTCTAATTATGGGTGATTCAGAAGAGTATATTAGACATGTCATACATGAACTTGACACTAAGTTCTCTCTTAAGGACCTTGGGCTTATTCAGTACTTTCTGGGCATTGAAGCCATTCACTGTGGTCATGGGATATTTCTTAGTTAGAAGAAATTTATTGAGGAGTTGTTTTGTAAGACTAATATGTTCAGCACCAGGGTGGTTGATACACCAATGATCCCTCTACTTAAATTGAGTAAGAATGAAGGTGTTTTATTTGAGGATCCACAGCTGTACAGAAGCACTGTTGGAGCATTACTGTACATTTGTCACACTCGGCCTGACTTGTCCTTTGCTGTTAACAAAGTCTCTCAATACATGCAGCGACCTACTAAGAAACATTGGGCAGCTGTTAAACGTATCCTTAGGTATCTAAAAGGTACAGTTGATTATGTATTTTGGTTTTCACCACAGACCACGCCTCAGTTTCTTCAAGTATTCACTGATTCGGACTGTGCTGGTGATATTGATGATCGACGCTCTATCTCGGGTCACTGCGTGTGTCTTGGTTCTCACATCATTTGTTGGAGTTCGAGGAAGCAACGGTCTGTCTCTCGGTCAACTGCTGAAGCTGAATACCGAAGTCTTGCGGATGCTACAAGTGAACTTCTGTGGGTGCAAGCTGTGCTAACTGATATGGGGATTGAGTTGTCCAATACTGCTAAAGTCTGGTGTGACAACACAAGTACAGTGGCCATGGCAGCTAACCCAGTTCTACATGCGAAGACTAAGCATGTAGAGCTTGATTTACATTTTGTTCGAGAGAAAGTCTTTCGACGACAACTTGAGGTCAACTATATTCCAGCTCAGAATCAGGTAGCTGATATTTTAACCAAGCCTCTGCCAGTAACAAGGTTTCATAGTCTGCGTGATCTTCTACATGTCTTGATGTTCATCATGTTCGAGGGAAGTCAGAAGAGTTAGAAAGCGGGGTGAATGATAAACAAAGAAGGTGCTAGTACATTCTAGAGAGATGGGCTCCCCAGCCGGCCTGTTAGTTTTAACAATATAACTGTTTTTATTAACAGATTGCTAAGGCCCTAACTGCTTTATAACCAATTGCTGTTTAGCTATTTGGTTTAACGGTTGGGCTATAATAACCCGAGATGGGTACTGGCCCAAATCAATCTTTGGCCTACATTGAAAATTTTTCCCCCTTTCTCTTTTCTTTCTGTTTGGCTCGTCTTCTCCAGAGAGCCCTAGCTTCTCAATTTTCTCTGTAACTTCTCTTCTTTTCTTCTTGCTTCTTTCTCCGATCACATCATCATCATCGGAGTAACTCCAATATTCACCGCCTGTGTATAGTATATTAATCATAAAAAATAGCTTATTCTAAGAGAATCAAATATCCGATAGCATGTCACTCCATTTGGAAGATTTTTTGTTTTCATTGTCCAACCAGAAATGGTGAGTTTCGTTTGATGAAATAGAATAGGTTTCCTCATGGCTTATCTGATTAAGCAACATGTGGCACTGGGTTTGCGTGCCTTAAAGCCATCCGAATTAACTCCAGGCTGAACCTATTAATATATGGTCTTTCAACCAAAATATCTGGTCTTCGTGGACTATGGTAACATAACTTCCATTAAAGAATAATACATACATATATTTTGCTGAAGTGGCATATATATGTATATTTGATGGGATGGTTTTTGGACAGCGTTAAAAGGCTAAAAAGAAGGCTCAAGATGGAAGGAGTGTTCTTTCCAATCAAAGGAACAAACAATTGGACAAATCAATTAATGATGAAAAAGCAAGGGTTGAATGTGAAAAAACCAGCTGCTTCTCTCATTGAATTGGAGTAGGTGAAAACAGAATCGTTAAAAATTTCCCCCCACTTTCTCCTCCACAGTGAAGAACCTTCACGTTTCTATGCCTTTAAAGACATGCATGTACGTATCGCAAAGCACTTGGTCTTGGACACCATCTCTCTTCCGGTTGTGCTTAATATTGCATGCTGAGCTGATGACATAATGTAAGACTGATAAGGAAGAGTAGCCTCTTTTTATCTGTGTGTGATTATTTATTTATTTTTCATTAAAATTGTAATATACTGATTGCTTTTCTGCAAAGTAGTAGGAGTACTGAGTATGAATTAGCAGATACACCAAAAGGCCTTTATCACTATCACAATTCACAAATCACAATCTCTTTAAATAACAAATGTGAGGGAGAAAGTTACCCACGCCTTCCATTTGTACAGTTAAAATTACTTCATTTCATATCTGCTGCATGATGTACATGTCTCACTTTTTGGCTGAGAGAGAGTAAATGTAGGCAGAGGTGAGAAAGTGGTATGGATTAGGGGCTCGATAATCGAGCATTTTAGCCATGCTGGTGCTGCACTGAGAGCGAAAGGAGTGTTAGTGACTGTTGGATTGGTACGCTATTCTATGCATCCAACCCTCTCCTTCTTTGCCGGTTCCTTGTCTCCCAAACACGCCAAAACCATTACTCATTCCTCACCGCTTTATAAGTATAACCCCCCCGGCTATCTACTCTATTTCTCACTAACCCGTCCACTTCTCATGTTGTGAGTTTTATTTATAGCACCTTACTCCAGCTTTTTATTGTTCAGTATATTCTATATCTATCTAGGCATTAATGCTTCTTTTTTCATAGGCATAGCTTTCTCATTCTTCTCCGGAGGACCAAAATCTCTTTGTTTTCTCATGTACAAGTAATTACAGCATGCAATCTCCTTCCTTCACCTACAATAATATATCCCCTAGAGAAAGCTCTTGCCATTATGCTGATGATTTTGAAGATGAAGAGTCCATAACCTTATCTCTTGGTCCTCCTGGACAAGCCCCACGCATTTCCAAATATCCTTCAAGCAAGTGCAAGGTCCCCAACTGTCCAAACCCTACTGGCAGTGGCACTCAGTCTGAAAGTGGTGTAACAGTTGCTCTTCACATTGGGCCACCAACACTTGAAACCAGCTCTAGCAACTCTAATGACATTGGTAACACTAACAGTCTTGTTGAAGAGCAGTACTGGATTCCTTCACCCGCACAGATCCTTGTTGGTCCCACTCAGTTCTCTTGCAGTGTCTGCAACAAAACCTTCAATAGATACAACAACATGCAGGTTCCATACTTATTATTAGTCATTATATAGGATTATTGTATGACAAATCGTATTCATTTCTTTGTCCCATTTTCCTCTTGTTAAGATGCATATGTGGGGGCATGGATCTCAGTATCGAAAAGGCCCAGAGTCCTTAAGAGGAACAAAACCAGCTTCGACTATGCTCAGACTTCCTTGCTACTGTTGTGCCGAGGGTTGCAAAAACAATATAGAGCACCCAAGATCTAGACCGTTGAAGGATTTCAGAACTTTGCAGACACATTACAAGCGGAAGCACGGAGCAAAGCCGTTTGAGTGCCGAAAATGTGGCAAGCCCTTTGCAGTTAGAGGGGATTGGAGGACACACGAGAAGAACTGCGGGAAGCTCTGGTTTTGCATTTGCGGCTCAGATTTCAAGCACAAAAGGTCCCTCAAAGACCATGTTCGAGCCTTCGGAGATGGCCACGCACCGCATACTGTTGAGTATTGTGAGGTCGAAGTAGAAGATGATGAGGATGAGGATGAGGACGATGACAATGATGAGGGGAGTCACAATCCCCTTTTCTTCTAATAACTAATAAATGATTATTCTAGCAGAGCTTAACTAGTTAATCAACTTTCGATCGTGACTAATTGAGGTTTTAAGATTGCTTTGCATGTTTAGTGGATTTTTATATCTATAGATGGCATGGCACGAAGCAAGGATGATGACAATCGATTAATGTAGTCACGGCCAATATTTGTTTTTCTATGCATTTAATGTTGGAATATGAGTTTCATTTATATGCTCGTCCAAGTATCTGTCTTTTTTACTGTGTCTCCATCTTTGTTAAGGTTATACTTCTTTATTTGAAATTAATAATTTTGGTGAAATGACAAGTTGCAAATGACGACGTGGTGCATGCAATTATATACTAAAAACAATATTTCATACTCCCTGTCATATTTAATATGTTTAATATTAACTTTTTAGTCAATTTTTTAATTTAACTATGATTATTTTAAATATTTTAATTAATTAAATTTTATAAAGGATATATTTTTAAATTATTTGATTGAAGGTTTTCAAAACATAATTTTTTATATTTTTAACAATAATAAATTTTAAATAATAATGAGTCAAAATTCAAAAAAAAAATTGACCAAGAAAAATTAATACTAGACATATTGAATGAGACAAAGGGAGTAAGAAACATGGAGAAGTATGTTAGTAATGCAAAAGAAGAATCTCACATTGAGTGGGAAACTAACATTTGAAGGATATTTATAGTCTTCATATTCCCTTCCCTTGTTAGGTGATAGAGAACAAGGGCAAGTTTTTTGTACCGTCACTGCCTGGATCGAGTTCGGGTGATACGTGTCTATGACACGTTCGCACGCGTTATTATCTTTTTAGAGAAAATTCGTAAAAAATTTCTCTGAGAATGCTATTAATCAAACAGTCATTTTTTAATCTAAAAAGAGATTGTACTTGGACCAAATTACAGCTTGGTTCAGTTGTTTAATTTTGCCAGCTACGAGAATAATTACAGGATTTATAACAGAGTTGATGGTATTTTATTACCTTAATTCGGATTAATTATTTGACTGTTGAGATAACAAATAGACAATTTTGTCCTTCATATTTGGCTTATAAATAGCATGCTTTGCATGCTTCATTTGTATCCAATTCCAGAAAACAGAATTAAAACATTCTCCTACAGTTCTCTTCCATTATTTTCCACTTTTGTTCACTCTGAATTTGAGTGTACGAATTCTGGAGAGCCGTGTTAACCTCAGGGGACGATTCGCCCGCAACAACGATTACACACAACAGGGCAAATTCGTTTCTAAGGCATTGACATTCTTCCACTACACAGTTTCGTTGATCGCTATTATTTTCATTTTATTTTCCAATCAGTACTAACGTGTTGTTTTGCAGTTCATATTTTCTACAAAGTATATATAGATAATTAAATTTTTATCTAGTGTGACTTATATATAATATTAAAAATATATTTTTTGAAAATCTAAATTCTAATCATAGGAGGAAAGGAAAGGGAGTGCTGCTAGTGGATCTAAAACACATGACTTAAAAGAATATGAGAGAATAAAGATGAGTAAATTAGCCATCAGCTAAATATACTTGTTCAATATTAAAAATATATAAATTCATATTAAATAATGTAGGTACATTTACGTATTTAATTTTTTTTGAATAGTCTAAAAGTGATTATAAGATAATGTATGTTTAATGTTGAAAATATATATTATAAATTTATATTGATTAATTTATGTAACATATTTATGCAATTAATTGTATTATTATGCGCGATGCACTAATTTAGTGAATTTAATATTTAAAAGATATTTATAGTAATTAATGTATAGTAGTATATATATACAACTAATATTAATTGCGTGCCATGAATGTTAATATTTTTTAATATTGAAATATATGAGTAGATTAATTAATGCATATAATATATTTTTTAAAGAAAAATTGTGTCTCAGAAGGAAAAAAAAAGGAGTGATAAGAACGATCTTTGTGAATAATAATATTTATATTTTTGAACAATTTTTACTTAAAAAAAGGTGGAAGGGAAAATTTTTACTCCAAATAATTATGAACCTACAACTGAGGAGAAAGAATGATGTCAATCAAGAACATTTAACCACTTATTCTAGAAATTATTTCCTAATATTTATACACTTAAAATTAAACAAACTGTTAATAGTGATTAATGACGATCGATTAATATAGTAAGTTAGTAGGGGCGAAATGTTTGTTTTTCTATGCGTTTATAGTTGGAAATGGTGGTTCATTTATATGCTTATCCCATTATCTATCTTTTTTCCGATAAATAAAAAGACGAGGAATATATTCTAAATTCGTAGTATTAGTTAGTGTGTACAATCTATTTATACTTTGAAAAATAATTTCGTGTAATGAATTCAAAGTATCCATGTATATATATATATATGCTTCCACGTTAGAATGTTATCAAAATGTTTGTGTATCCTATATATATATATGGTTCCACGTTAGAATGTTATCAAAATGTTTGTGTATCCTATAAGAGAGACAGAGAGCTTATAGTAGTATTAAATATGGAAGATAGTGAAGTAAATATGAGGAGTGCAGAAAAGAGAAGAGAGAGAGAGGAGCAGTGGAGTCGCAGAGTCTACTGTTGATGGCAATGGCGGACTCAGTCTCAGTTTTTCATGTTTAAAGGGTTTAACTCTGACTCAGTGACACTGCGCATCACATGTAAGAGAGTGAGA
Source organism: Hibiscus tridactylites (assembly GCA_958450335.1). Lineage (NCBI taxonomy): Eukaryota > Viridiplantae > Streptophyta > Magnoliopsida > Malvales > Malvaceae > Hibiscus > Hibiscus tridactylites. The sequence goes on from OY288283.1 coordinate 15,519,761, forward strand.
GTGAGAGTTTTGATCCAACCTCTTTTGTATTTTGATTGGGAGTGGGACACTCAGACTCACCTAGCTGGGACTGGGACCACTCTGCCTTTTCTTTTGTTTCTACTTACTCCTGTTTTTGGGGTTTCACCCAAAGTCGTGCTTCTTTTTTTTTTTTTTTTTTTTTGTAAAATATTAATGCCAATATTCACATATACTCCATATAATTTGCTTTAATTCCTCACCATCAACCATCGCTTTTTCATACTGTTTTTAATACCTTTTCATCACTTTAGTCTTTCAATAAAAATCCTTGGTTTACGTCTTTAAAGTGATAACAAACAAACGTTATATATGGCCAAGCATGTAGGTATCCACATTGGCATTGCATGCATGGATCATACAGTAAGGAGTGATATCATTATAATATTTGCTGCAATCCCGATATTAATATGGACTATATATTTAATGAAAAGCAACCAACATCCATACCATATTATATGTAGTCTTATTCTGCATGTTCATGTATGTATTATGTATTATATTTTCCGACATGACATATCATTATCATATGTAGCTAGTAAAGTGTATGATCCAAGGCCGACAGTAACAGCTTCAAAAATCACCCATCTAATTCGTAAAATTTTAAATACAGTATATTTTAACATATGGGCACCGTTAGACAAATTAGTTTAATTTATTGTTTTAAGATTAAAGTAAAGCAAAAGTAAAAATGAATTATACCTTCATTAAAAGGTAGGTCTTCCTTGCATATTTAATTATGAAAAACAAGATTTCCATTTCCAAGTCGAGCATGACAGCAAAATGAAAATGAAATAGGTCAGTTGCAAAATTATTGCCAACAAAAAACAATGAGTATTATTTTCAAGGGTGAAACTAGGGACAACATGTTTTGGGGGTATCTGCGTGGCTGCTAGCTAAAAGCAAAAGCCTAATATGTCAAAAGAATTGAAGATGGAGTTGGACTTTATACTTTTGGTTTCTACTCTGAAATTGTTGAAATTTGGAGGGGCATCAAATCACATGAAGCCAAGCCCCCTCCACGCCATCAACTAGGATTCACATACATTAGAGAGCGACAGCTTTATTCTATTCCTGCTACAAAACCAATTCATCACATTCCAGAAGGCAGAAGCCATTGGAAATTACTATTACTGTTATTATTTACCGCTCTAATTCTCATATTTACCAGTTAAGTTAAGGTTAGGGAGCTGTTTCAATACTTTGATGAAAAACCTAGTGTGTACTATATCAAATGCCGAGTATTTATTTATTGTTCCTGGGTAGGCTAGGCCGCTAACCGAAAACAGACAAAAAGGCCTGCGCAAGAGTTATCGGCTGGATCCAGATGCGTTCAACTGAAGGTGATGGTTGAGGTTCATGAATTTTTCATTCAAAAGCACGTTCCTAAGTAAACGTACGGTACGGACCTACTCAATAATGGAACCTCTTTCTAATCGATCACACCCATATTAATATATACAAATCTTCATTTTCATGCATTGCTTTTGTGTTCTTCTTATATAAATATGCAACTCATCAAATTCATAATTTACATGTAATTGATAATGTGGTTTTGTGGTGATTATATGCAGACCAGTTTATGAGATTTTGGTGGTCCTAAGGCAAATAAAAAAAAAACTTAGCCTCTAATTAAATAAATAAATTACGATTGCAGTCGTGCTTTCGGCCACGTTGCATTTATTGCGATTGCAGACACAACGGTTGTGGACATCGTGGTTTCAGACGATGTCGTTACCGCTATATAACGGTCATTGTTGCAGATCGTTATTTAAATCTTTGTCCCTAATAATAAGTATTGAAAAAAAATTTAAGAGTAGGTCCATAAGGACAAATATTGAAAAAAATTGAGAAATTGAGAAAGAGAAAAAAATTGAAGAAAAATTGAGATGTGAAGAACAAGAACAATACAAAAATTATTTATAGGTCTATTTGAAATGTTTGTTCTTATTAAAAATAAATTCATATTAAAATCTTAATAATTACCCTAAAACATATACTAATTACAAACTAACGGTACCTTTTTATTTTTGTAGAAATAAAAACTAACTGTACAATACATGATATTAGATTACTTGTAATTTTGGTCAAGTTGTAATTTTTCTTTTAAAAAAACAATGGTTCAAAATTCAAACAGTTATAAAAAAGTTAATAATAATAATAATAATAATAATAATAATAATAATAATAATAATAATAATAATAATAATAATAATAATAATAATAATAATAATAATAATAATAATAATAATAATGTAGGCCCTATGCAACCAACTTTATTTTAATTTCTAACCTTTAAGGCTTTACTCAATTTACATGTTTCGTGTGTATATATACATACATATATATATATATATATATTGTAGTGAGCTTTCAAAATTCTTTAAACTTAGCCCAACTCTCCAACTAAAATATTTAAGTGTGGGCCCTAGGTAAGGTGGGGCCCTGGGACGTTGCCCCTATTGCATTGGCCCAGGGACGACCCTGATTATATAGCGGGTAATTCTTATTATATTATGAACTGGATATGAATTTTGACATTTTTCTGTTAAAAACAATGTCAAACTTTTCGGATATATGTTTATATTTAGGAAAATTTTAAAACGCTCGACGAACACCACTGAACGTTACTAACGTTAAAAATCGCTGAACACTATTAAATTGATTAATAAAGATTAAAAATCTCAAGGACTCAACATATAATTATAAATTTTATTTTAAATAAAATTTTAATTAAATTATTTTCCACATATATAATATTTTTAATCTTTTTTAAATAATTGGATCAAATACCAACCTTAGTTAATTTTAAAAATAAACCCTAAACCTAAAACACTAAACTTGAAACCGTAAACATGAAATCAAAAACACCAAACCCTAAATCTTAAATTTGAATATTATAGTTTCAGATTTTTTATTTTCTAAATTGACTAAGGTTGGTATTTGATCTAAATATTTAAAAAAATATATAAAATAATTTAATTAAAATTCTATTTTAAATAATTTATAATTATATGTTGAGTCTTCAGCGATGTTCGTCGAACATAGTAGAATCCTTCTTATATTTATCATAGCATACATCCCAAACTAGATGACGGTTAAGATCATATTTCAATGACTAATATTTCAGAGCAAAGACAAAACAGTTAACAACACGCTATATCCATGAAATTAAGCAGAAAAACACATTATTTCATCGGGTAAAATACAAAAATAATGACTCAACTTTTGCCTCTCTCCTATTTTACTCACTCATCTTTAAATTGAATCGATTTAATGACTCAACTTTTAACATTGGGTTTTTATCATCACCCAACCGTTATATTATGGATGTCGTTAATGACGTGGCATTTTTTATTGATTTGGCCGCCACGTAAACACACACGTGTTAAAAAACAGAATAAATACAAAATAAAAAGAATTAGTGGTGGGCCCTAGTTAACTTCAGCCGTTCGGTTTGACTCATGCTTCTTGAGCTCTGTTCTCTCTGTCGATAAATCAGGATCTCTCAGATCCATGTTGGTTCAGAGCGAAGCATACGCTTTGGTCACTCTTTCATCAAGAAGCAACCGCAAACGGAAGGCCTTCCGGGGTTGCTGAAGCGGAGCCTCGAAATTCGACTTCTTCTTCGAGCGTTGTTCAAGACCCTGTTTTCGAAAGCAAAGAAGAAGACCAGAGAGTGAACCTGATCGCGACGGCGACGACATTGAGATCATAGATGAACAACCACCCAGTGTGACTGCTCCTGCGGCGAATTTAACAGAAGAGAAATTTGAAGAAATTGTGGAAGAATATGAAGAGGAGCTAAAGCCTATGAAGGATCATATTGGTCTTGATTCGCAAACAAAAAAGGCTCCCGGAAGAGATCTCAAGGAGATTGCCGGGAGTTTCTGGTCGGCCGCTTCAGTTTTCAGCAAGAAATTGCAGAAATGGAGGCAAAAACAAAAGCTTAAGAAGAGGAGAAATGACGGTGGATCAGAGAGATTGGCAGTGAAGAAGCCGATTAGGAGACAGTACAGAGAAACCCAGTCTGAGATTGCGGATTACGGGTTCGGGAGAAGATCTTGTGACACGGATCCAAGGTTTTCTCTTGATGCTGGGAGGATGTCGTTTGATGCAGCAAGAATGTCGTACGATGATCCGAGGTATACTTTCGATGAACCCAGAGCTTCCTGGGATGGATATATGATTGGGAGAATGTTTCCAAGGATGCCCACAATGGTTTCCCTTGTGGAAGATGCTCCTGTTCCACATGATGTTCGATCCGATACTCAGATCCCCGTGGAAGATCCGACTGCTATGAATTCCATCGATGAGAGGGACCATAACTGGCAAGGTTCGTAATGGCATTCGACAGTGCTAGAGCCGACGAAACACCCTTCCCTCCACCTGACATGTCCTCTCCCAGAAGTAATTTAGCAAACTTTTCCTTCATCAGCTCCATATCTGAACACAATACAAACACATTGCAGGCAATCAAATCTATTTCTTGCCTAAAGAAGAAGAAAGTATACATGAAACTCACCACTTAGTAGCTGCTTTTCTCTGGCTTCACAGGCAGCAACCAAATTCTCCGCCGCCTGCCTCGCCTCGACGTCGTCTTGATTCGATAACGGTGGCTCTTCCGGTTGATCTGATCCCTGGTTTTCATCTGCCACCCCATCATCCTCTGCTGCTTCTTCCAACACACCACCGTCACCTTTCTCGACGTTTTTCAAACCCCTGGCCTTCTTCCCCACCTTACCCCGGAAATCAACAGCGCTGACCAACTTTAAGGTTGTCGAAATCTTCGACTGTAATTGCTGCATGATGTCTGTGGAAGAGAGGAAACAAAACTAAGAAAAAAGAAGAAGAAAACAAGCGTTTTTGAGAATCCCCTCTGATATATTCGTTCCCCGGAGGGTCGGCTCAGACAAGGGATTATTATTCCGATTTTAATTGGGGCCCACCACTAATTCTTTTTATTTTATATTTATTCTGTTTTTTTAACACGCGTGTGTTTACGTGGCGGCCAAATCAATAAAAAATGCCACATCATTAACGACATCCATAATATAACGGTTGGGTGATGATAAAAACCCAATGTTGAAAGTTGAGTCATTAAATTGATTCAATTTAAAGATGAGTGAGTAAAATAGGAGAGAGGCAAAAGTTGAGTCATTATTTTTGTATTTTACCCTATTTCATCAATGGTCAAACTATATTTTTGATATTGAATGAAATTCCTAACAAATTAATTAAGCAGATTGTTAATTAAAATCTTCTCTCCTCTAAGACGAATTAATTTTTAAAGTATTGGCATCATTAGTGAGTTATTTAACGTCACATCATTAGAAATAAAGTTAAATGAATTTTAAAATTTATTAATATTCAACACAACTTAAAGCAATTGGTTAAATACTTCCGTTGACATTCAATTTTTTTTTAGTCTTAGATTTTAACCTATGTAGGAACAATCTCTTTTATCTTTCTCTTTAAGTAGAAATTGTTTAAAAAAAATTATTGATACTAGTATGTTATTGTACAATCAATGCAATAAATATAATTCATTTTATCATTGTTTGTCGATGAATCGAAAAAAACTAATAAATGATATTTCTCTCGTTCTACTAAATATTTTCTTTTATCTTTTAAAATTGTCTCACTTAAAATGTTCCATTAGAAAAATTAACAATTTTTAAGACACATTTCTCTTTATATCATATCTTTAAGTTTTCCAACAAAACAAAATTTGACTTTTTAAAGATAAAATTATCATTTTAATTATTTTACATCACATCTTTTACACAAAATTTTTTCTTGAAACTACGTGAAAAATCAGGCATTTTTATTTGAAAAACCCTTTTTTATTAAATATTAAGATAAATGACTACGTCATCTTTTATTTGGAAAAATGACCCCAAATCTGCCATGTATTAAGAATTCGCGTTTTGGGAACCGTGAGACGCAATATCGCTTTATGCAAAAAGCGAGTTCTGCCTACGTGTCGACACTTTTCAGAATAACGAATTTAACAAGAACTCGCGTTCTGCAATACGCGAGTTCCCCGAGATTTGAAAAGCCGGCTAAATTTATTGTGGGGAACTCGCTTTCTGCAGAAAGCGAGTTCTTTATAAATTGGGCTGCTAGACCAAGCGTCTATAGGCATGTTCGAGCATATTAATCGTATATTTTTAGTAAACATTGAGTTTAGGTTCGTAGTACTGGAACTTGTCTTTCATTTGACACCAATATGAGTAAGTTCGATCCATTCTAAACCGAATAAAATTCGCGTCGAAAACGGTTACATAGCTTGTTTTTGTGAATGATTTTGCCTTAAAAAATGCTTTATAGGCTCGATTTATTAATCGAATAATGTAGGTTATTGTTTATCCAAAGTAAATGAAATTAAATATAAATTCTAAAATTTTTGTAAAAATAAATAAATAAGGCAAAAAAATATTGATAATTATAAAATTAAAAAAATAATGTCTTGCATGAACATAGTTAAATTTTTTTAGACAACCCCCTCGTACTAATTAATGATGCCTATGTCCACCCGTTCCGCACTTGGGTGCACGACGATCCCGTGGCGAATTCCTCCAAATGTCACATGCACAAGGGTCGTTCTCTTCAGCAGTGAAATTATAATCGGCTCCATGAACGTCCTTGAAACACGGACCACTGTTGGGATCAGGGCCGATGTAGAACAAGCTCTACGGCGGCGTATGCTTGACAATACTATAGTCGAACTGTGATGACAACAGTGGAACATCGAACACTGAAGGACTACTCATTGACATGAAGGGACGATAAACATCCATGAAGCCAAACTCGGGTAGAGGCCCCTGCTGAAACGTCTGGGGACCACTCATATGCTGAAAAGCTGTTCCAGACGACGAGGCCCCTGCAGTGTGAGTTCGCCGTCTCTGATTTTCTGGCCCCATTCTCAGACCGCGCTGCGTTGGCTAGCTCTGGGTGGCTTGACGTTGTGTGAGCAGGCTTTTTTAGGGAGGCACATCAATTTCTCGCTCGCGCTCCTCCGAAGTGAGTATATGCGACTTCCCATTTTGGTGGTACCACTGCATATAGTCAAAAGTGACGGCCTGATCCACAATAGGTGCACAGATGGGCGGTCGTCTGCCATATCTTGTCATCCATTGCCTTACCCAGTCAGCGTGATGATGACCCTAATGGACTTCTATCTTCTCCTACCACGTCAACCGATGTAATTCGTCCAAATTGGGTGGCGGTAGCTAAACCCCTTTGATGAAGCCAAATTGTTGCAGAACCCGGTCCGTAGGATCCCACTCGACAATATCTTAGTTGATAAGTGTCACTAGCAACATCCATACGTGAGAGGTCTCCATAATTTCTCTCGGAATACAGTCACGAATCGCAAGATCAGTAAACAAAGTCCACACGAATTGAAAAAATAATTTTGAACGTGAGTTATATAAAGTTTAATTAGAAAAAAAATCGGAATTAAAAAAAGGGTCTAAATTCCTAACCTCATCATGTACCTTGTCGATCAAGAATCTATAGTCTCGCTATGTAGTTGGTAGTCTTGGTGAGTGAGTTGAATGCACCACTTGTCATTAATGGAAAAGAATTAAAAATATAATAGTTTAAAAAATAATTATAAATTAAATTAAATTAAATAATTTGAATAGTACATCTGAATAAGTGGGAATAGGTACGGGGTGGGGTTTTTAGGCCTCGGGCTTAAAAACGACATTCGAAACCAAGCCTAATACTGGTCACTAGAGTAGTAAAAGACGTTCTCTGATTGCGGCTCTGTCATGGTCGACGATTCTGCTAAGCTCCATGAACAAAAAGGTCAAGACCGCTGATCCCTAACATTTTCTTCTTGACTCGGCAAAATTACCGAGATGGTACAACCACATCGCATGGACTTTGTTTCAAGATTTATCAGACATCAAAATCCCTCAAATCATTCATAGGATGTGGGCACGAGCAAACCGCTGCGAAAATAATTAGTGTTATAAAAATATTTTAATTAGTAACAAAATAAAAAACAAAATATATAATAAAATGAAAATATTTATCCGCTTTGTTTCATCATCCGCATCGGGGGAGGATTGTAAAATTCTCCTCCAAAAAAGTTAGGAGGATTTTTCCGCCGTCGAACTTCTCCGACACCACTCCCAGTAGGTCAACACAGAGGGTCGGCCAGTCACCATCGGCAATACCGATAATAATCTCGCCGTCAGTAGGCAACCCAAGATGATATGTAAATCTTCCAGTGTAATTGTTGCCTCGTCACACGGAAGTTGAAATGTGTGTGTCTCTAGCCTCTATCGTTCTAATATTGCGTTAATCAAAGAACGATTCAACTTTGTACCACCAACTATAGTAGCGACGTGGCCAAAACTGACTTTCTCAATAAACGAAAGAATATCCTCATTCAGTGGGTCGATGATACGATTCAAATATCATGTCAATGCTCGTTCGTAGTGCTTGAAAAATATATAATAAAACATAATAATAAATAAAATATATGTAAGAAATATATATATAAAAGAATAAAGAAATAATATAGAATTGCAAAAATATAAAAAAACATTACCACCAGATCCCTCCGCCAATAGTCGAACATGTGTCGTCCGTCTAGCCTCAATAAATCTGCCATTGCGAAAATATTTAAATAAGAGAAGAAGAAGAAGATGAGAATTCGGTGTGGGGTAAGGGTTTGTAGGGCCGGCTATTTATAGTTGAACTCGCACCCCCTGAAAAGCGACATTAAAGAGACCTCGAGTTATGTAGAACACGGTTTTCTTGGGAACTCGCTGTCTACAGAACGCGAGTTTCGTTGAAATAATGCGGTATTTGACCAGACGCGTTTATTGAACCGTCTGACTAGATCTCGCGTTCTATAAAAAGCGAGGTCCCAAAGAAACCGCATTCTACAGAATGCGAGGTCACAGGTTTTTTATTCCCGTCGTTTGAAATTCCGCGACAACTCATTTAAAATATAATATTTATATTATTAATATATTTGTTTGTTATTAGAATATCTAACTAATATCTAATATGTATTAAAATTTTAGAAATAAAAAGCCTTCAAATTCAAATTCAGAAATTCTATTTATTCTAAATCTCAATTTTTTATTTTATATCTAGATATCTTTCTATATATTATTTATATAGTATTTCTATGGAAAATATACATAGATATTGTTGTGAGATTATTTTTTTCCAAAATATTGCATGTTCATTTTTATTTCCTAATATATTGCAATTTCTACAGTAAAAATAAAGAAGAACTCATCTGAGTCCGACTTTGAATAGTGATTTCAATTTCCGAATAAAAAATTAAAGACTCACCCATGTGAGTCCGACTTTGAACATTAAAAAGTTTAAAGACTCGCCTAGGTGAGTCCGACTTTGAATAGTGAAAGACACGTAGAATGCAATATATTGGGACTCAGGTGGGAATGCAATATATTGGGACTCACCTGGGTGAGTCTTTAAATTTTTCACCGTTCAAAGTCGGACTCACCTGGGTGAGTCTTTAATTTTTTATTTGAAAATTGAAATCACTGTTCAAAGTCGGACTCAGATGATTCCTTCTTTATTTTTATTGTAGAAAGTGCAATATATTAGAAAATAAAAATGAACATGCAATATTTTGGGAAAAAAATAATCCCACAACAATATCTATGTAAATTTTCCATATTTCTATATATTATTTATATATTTTAATATATTTATATATATTGAATTGAATATATATTTAATAGATTCTGTATGAAATTATGTTTATGAAAAGATCTTTCTTTGTTTTTCAAATAATTATTATATTATTAATATATTTTCTAATATATTATAATAGAAATTTTATTATTATTATATTTGTTAATATTATTAATTTTAAGTAATTAATAATTCAATAATATTTCTATTAAAAATATAACAGAATATAGAAGTTTGACAGAAGGGTATCCCCTTCTAATTTTTACAATTGAAAGGATAAAATCAGATTTGCAACCAACCAACACATCTTAAAGATCATAAACTTGTTTTGATCTCTTGGTCTTAGAGAATCGGTCCTTGTCCTCAAGCTTAGTGCTCTATTGGAGCCGAGTATTGTACCCCTAAACATGCTTACAATGTTGTGTCTTTGACTCCAGTTGCATGCAGGGGTCCTAGCCTCGAACAAAAGGTTAAGAACTGATGGTTGTCTTGAACCTCGGAGGTCTATTGGATATTGTCATTTGCCTGCCATTCAAAAAGACCTCAAATTTCCAAATATTATGATTTGTTGTTGTCGATCCTCGTGAACAAAAATACCGAATATTTAGCATCTACTCAACATCTATATGCAACTACAAATAACAAAAAATCACAATATCCAGAAAATTAGTTTGGGAATAAATTTTCCAGATACGCGGTTTGTTGGCATTAGTAGCTACAATCGAAAACTTGAAGCACTACCTCAGAATGCAATTTTTTTCTTCGACTCAGAGGTGTGTGCTTCTTCACTCGATCACTCGAGCTTATATAGAAGCAGAAGTAACGTTTTGTTACACACGACTTTACTAAAGTGGCAAACTCGCATTTTGTAGGATGGGAGTTCCTCGAAAAGTCGCGCTTGGTAGGATGCAAGTTTTCTGATACATCAGGAATCCTGGCACGTCAAGAATTCACCTTTTGCAGAACGTGACTTTCCTGACACGTCAGGAATTCACATTTTGTGAGATGCGAGTTTGGTCTATATATAGTCTAGAGCGTTGGTGAATATGTATTTGCACGATTAGTAGATGGATTTTGTAGGATAAGATACAACTTGTGGTGCAATGTGTGTATTGTCTGTGTTTGTATAAGATGATCGACAAATCACAATATCCAGAAACGCGTGATGGGGTGCCAAAAAATTGATCGGTACCACGAAAACACACTGACTGCAACTTTAGATGTCATGTCCAAGGTAACTACTTTTGGTGGGTGCCAGATAAATTTGATAGCGCGGATCAGATAAAGTTGAGTGCTGAGTTGACCGCCTCAGCATGGTTGGTTGTCATGTGACCATATCGTTTACCCTCGTTATATGATCTAAGCCATTTTCCCTTGAGATTTTTGAAAGGTAGTCCGCGCCATCTTTATTTATGGCTCTCAATTCTCTGAACAACTGGTCTACCTCATGTACATAATGTGAGTTGCCTAGGAAATGACAGTTGAATAGTTAGGGGAGAACAACGCATGCAAATATATCATAAATGCAAATGACCTAAAAGACGTACTCATTCGAAGCACCAGAGCACGTTCATCTTGGTTCTTGTAGTTTTGCAAGTAGTTGGCCACAATGTATCGTAAGCGGTAATGGTGGTAAATATGGGGAGGCTCCCAAGAATGGCCCAAACGTTCTATTGCCTATTTGATCTTTGTGCCTCTGTTGGAAATAACACATGTCCCATCGTCCCTTGCCCGCATTATAGGAGAAAGAACATGTCTCCGTAGGTTCTTAAAGAAAAACAACCAAGACTCGAGATCCTTCTTTTCAACTATTGCGAAGGCTACAGAAACGGTTTTTCGATTGCCATCTTGTGCAACTGCCAGAAGTAAGACCTGTGTATATTTCCCATACAACCAAGTGTCGGCTATCTGAACCATCGGCTTGCAGTGCTTGAATGCATTTATGAACTACAGAAATGTCCAAAATAGCCGTTTGAATTGACAAACACCTGGTAGGACACGATCATTTTCATATGCCGAAATCATCTCAAGTTTTACAACCGTTCCGGGTATGTGTTTTTGCATCATGTTTAGCCACGAGCGCAACTGGCTGTAAGATTCCTCCCATTGGCCAGACACTTTTTGTACGACCCGCCACCTTGCATACCATGCTTTATGATATTCAATAATGTAGTCGTGGTGTTTTTGAGCTGCAGCGATACAGGTGGCAACTGTCACACGAGGATTTGCTTTGACCATTTCCATGAAGGTATCGCATAGGACGTGCACATTCAACTTCTTGTGATTCTGGCTAAGGTTGCTCACGGTGCATGTATGAGGCCCCTCTATTTACATCTATGGTTCTTGTGGGCGCATTCCGCAATGTAGAAATCCGCTTGTGTTTTCTTCACAGTCGTCGTAACTGCCCGGTGAACGTTGTAGTGCTTAATAGTTGCCACGACCAGATCTTTTTATCAAGAATGTCATCCCAATGGCCAATTCACCATCAGCATGATAGTTGTAACCGTTAATTGTTTGGAATTGTGAAAATTCTAGAACGTTCAACGCATCCATATCAACCGTTGTGAAGTTGGATGGTGGCTGGTAATAACAAATATGTGCAGCCAATATTGGAACATTGCTTTCCGTCATGTGTTCTTCGTTGCCTTCTAAATCTTCGATACAACCTGCTGAAATGTTCACGTCTACTGGTGGTTCATAGAAGGGCCTTTTCTCGTCACCATTGGGTCTGGGTTCCCTAACTGGTTCTTCATCAGAAGTATCTCCCTCGAACTGGAATAGTTCTGACTAATATCCTTTTAGGCGATCAGACTGGTCATCGATCGCGAGACCGCTCACAAATCGTATTACCAAGATCAAAGTCGATCACACCAACACTAGAATGTCTCCCCATTGATGGTTGAACGTACTCCGTACTAGGGACATACGCTGAGTATCGTCCATGTGAGAAATCATCAAAGAGGTTGAACGCTTCATGGTCGAATGACCTCATGTAGTTGTGGGATGATGACACAACCTTCCACATACTATACAGATTGTACGTTGCATGTCTTCGCATTGGAGAGGATGGTGCATCGAATTCATCGTTCGGGGGTTGGTTCAAGTCGAACCCGAAACTAGCTACGCACGAATGTCTTGGCACAAAAGAAGACGAAGCACCGAACTCGTTGCGTGGACTGTATGTACTTAGTAGGTTTAAATCATTTCTTAAACCGACCGTTGGGCTATCAACATTGGCATTAGGGTCAAAGTCGAAATTCGCCCATCTTCAGCTTGGGATTCCGATAGCAGCATTAGAATCCGAAAACGACGCATACAACTCGATGGGCCTTTCTAAAGAATACTCCAAATGGGTAGCCATCATCAACTCCATATCACTGTTGTCCCCAATGCGGCATACTGAGTAGGTTAACGGTTCTAAAGAGATCAACAGACGATACTTCAACTCGTTCAGCTTTTCCCTAAGGCCATGCGGGACACTATTTTCCACTTCTTTAATCAACTTCTTGTATGATAATCTCCTCAAAATCATCAGCGTTACAGTATTTATGCACTGAAAAACGATGTCGAGTGAGGCACCAACGATTATATTGCCATTGTGGTATACAAGAACAACAACACCTCCTTATTTTGACATTTTCCACCAATCTTATCTAGAAAATTCCGAGGGATCTTGCTTTTGCAGATGTGTCAGAAAAGTAAAGAACTTGCTTTCTACAATAAGCGAGTTACTATCAGATTCCTGGATCTCGCGTTATGTAGAGATTGAGTTCTTTTCTATCTCGCGTTCTATAGAAAGCGAGTTCTTTGCAGACTGAATCGCTGACACAGTGTGTCTAACACGTCTGGAAAAGGAAAAGTTCGGTCTGGATGAATATTATTGGTACTCTGTACCCTTATATATCAGGCAGAATTGAGTACATGTTTGAATAATTGAGGTAATGAGATATAAGCAATGTTGTTTGAATATTTGAAGTAAATTGTATCATCCTTCTGTAACGTGCTGAAAAAATATAATTTAAGATGATTTTTACCCAATAATATTTCACAAAAATAAGTAAAGGATGATAAATTGCAGCGTTACACATACTTAGAACATTAATAAAGAAGTGAAAGGTTAATCAGAATCATCATAGTCAGTTGAAATGTCTGAACTTAAGTTAAGTTGTTCGATCACCTGTTGTTTTTGTTGTTTACGCTTGTACATAAAAAGCTGCAACTTGTCGGCAGCTGCATCAACATTCGATGAAGATGGAGCTTGTTCAGTGGTTGCTGCGAGTGCGAACGGGGCAACTTCTACGGGTGCAGACGTACTACTTTCACCGGCGTTGACCTCATTGAACTTAATACTTAAATGGATGTATTTAGCTCCTACAGAATAGAGCTGGTCATACATGTTACGAACGTCAGTTTCGTTGGTATGCTTCAGAAAGTAGTGAGTTTTAGCTGCAGTCGGTGTTGGGATTTTACATTCTAAGTAATAAATTTGCTTCTCACTGCGTTTACTAACCTCATTTGATATCAACTGCAACAAATCATTGAGTGACATTTTGCTAGTGATTGTTGAGTCGAAATAGGTACCGAAAAAATAAAATGTTGCGAAAAATTTAGCCATGAAAGGAGCAAAGAGTTGAGTTGTGTGTTTTGGTGAAATAGATATGAGAAAATAAAACTTCAAATTGTGGGTTTTTATAGTAAATGAAAAACGCTACATGAGTAAATTTAATTCAAATGAAAAAATGCTAGTTGTTCCAGTTTTACAGTTTTCTTACGGGTCAGAAAAAGTTGCGTTTTATAAAATGCGAGTTTTTTCCAGAGAGAACTCGCGTTTTGTAGAATGAGAGTTTCATAGAACTCACGTTTTATATATTGCAACTTTTGGCAAGCCTCGGTATATACATGTCGGTCGATATAATATGTCAAGACAAGAAACTATTAAATCTTTGGTATACTACGATCAATATAATATGTCGAGACGAGAAACTATTACATCTTTGGTATACTACGATTGGCAGATAATCGATGATACATCTCACGACATCATTTTTCAGTCCTCAAGTGATATATTGCTTTCGTTGCCATACAACATATCGTATAAGAAGTTGATGAATAAAGTGAAGAAACATGTTCTACATAGTCCTGGGATAAATTTGGAACCGTTGAAGTATCGAATGCAAACATCGTTAGAACCATTAACGTATTCATTATTCCATATTGTTGACGACACTTATGTGGGAATAATGGTGGAATCTCACCTACAATTTTGCTTAGGGTGGGCCCTTGAGCTTGAGTTGTATGCAATATTTTCTGATTGTAGTGATGTTATCGGAGTCCCAAGTAATATGTATATTTTATGTAAATTAATAAAACTTTAATTAATAAAATGTTAATTGTAGGGCGTTTTGGTGTTCTCTATTTAGGAGCGCAAGTGCACACTCTTGTCAAGTTATAGTATAAAAGATATCATCTCCCATAGGGAGTGGATCAGCTACTATGAGTGTTTTCCCGCACAAGAAATTAGTAAATTGCACAATTAAATTTTTTAGTAATAAAGACATAAAAATAAAAACACAAGTAAATTAAGATAGTGATAGGGAGAGATGAGGTTGATAGACCAGGTCAGGTAGTTGCAGTTCAGTAGTGTGAAGAATGCGTTGTAAAGCCTAAGTGTGTTTTGCGCTGCCACGATATGCTGCCTCAGCGGGTAATGACAAATTGAGGCTACGACCCTTTCGCTGCCGCAATCGGTCTCTGCTCTTCCAACTTTCGTTGTCTCGACAGGTAGAATGGAGAGAAGTCCCGGCGGCAAGTCTGACATATACTCAAAGTTCGGCAAATCAATTCTTAAGTGATCCTTTCTATGTCTAGGCAATGATTCTGTCACCACGTGATGTAGGCAATACCTAACAATCTCAGCGTAAACCTAACACATGCAGTCGACGTTTGGTTTCTCCTTTTAGCCGCTGAAACTCGAACTTATGTCTAAGTTGAATTAGTCAACACCTCGACATGATGAGACTGTGCTTAATTCTTTCGTAAGTTTGACACTCTCGTTCCCGACAAATGGATTTCATCAACTGGACTTTTGGAACTAATTGAAGAAGTTAAGAACATGAATTAAGAAAACTTGAGAGTATTTTATTGCAAAACACAACTTAAACTATACAACCGTTTCTCACAACTACTTTACATGCAAAAACCTAAACCCTATGATAGAATTGGGCCGCAACCTCCGATACCCCCACTTAATCTATCTATCTACCTCTCCGCTATGCCCATATACCCTCACATACATGGGTATTTATAGGGCTCATAGTCTAAGTTGAGTCTTCCTTGGAGTAGGAGTTCTTAAATAAACTTTATATTAAATGTTGACTCCTTTTTGACTTGAATGTGGACTCTTTGAACGTTGCCTTCTTCAGCAAGTAAAGATAAGTGGGCTCATTGGACTAAGGAGATTGTCCCCTTTCAATCGCAACACATCTTGAATAAGTCGGTTTAACTCCTGCCTGGGTGGCAGACGACGACAATACTGCTATGGAGGCTGTTGCGTGTAAAATAGTCTATCGCAATGGTAGTGCAAGTATACACGACGCAAGTAGTAAAGTGATACGAAGTATCGGATATCGTCTCCACAGGGATTGAGCTAATAGCTTCACCTTAATTCACTGCACGAAAGTAAAGAAAATAATTGAGAAGTTGTCACGAAAATAATAAAGTGAACTTAAATAAAAGAGTACGAAAATCAAGATAGAGAGAATGGGCTGGTATTGAATTTCTCAGTAGTGCAGGTATTGCTAAGTCTCGGAACTCCAGTTCTGTCGTCGTCCCTGTCGCAGCAGTAGTCCGTTGCTTGTCGCGGTAGCGAACAATCAACTCAGCACTTCAAGTTTTGCAAGAATCCCAGATATGCCTTGGCCTATCCCTAGGTCCAAGTCTGTCGATGATCACGTCTTTGATGATACCTCCCGGCGTGAATCGAAGGATGAACACCGATGTCGATGAATTCTTCTTTAGCCACTTAACCTCGTCCTATCCCTAGGTCCGAGATAGTTCAACTATAAACTAGAGAACTTGCTCTTATTTCTTTCGTATACTTAACTCTCCCGATGCTAAGTAAATAGATAACCTCCAATGCTCTCTCGATGCTCTTGCAAGGCATTAATAACCAAAATGTTGGGATGTGTGGAGCTCGATTCGATCAACCAATATTGCTCACCAAGTGGTGGAGAGATGAATATTTGGGTGGAAGGGTTGTGGAAGCTAGAAAGAATATTGACACAAAGATTTATAGTGGTTCGGCCTTCTAACAAGCACCTACATCCACTACCTTAGCTTCCCACTAAGGATTTCTCAATCAATCCACTAATTGATTCGTCCCCTTTTCTAGGATTAGGAGGAAACCCTTACAACCGATCAAGCTTCTACCCAAAGCCTTGATCAAAACCCTCTTTTACAAAGAGATAAATAAAGCAAACTTAAACCCTCTAATAGGTGTTTGTTTGCACAATGAAGCACTCACCCAAAACCTAAAACACTTGAGCAAATTTGACAATTTTGGCTCACTAGTGTTTGTCTATACAAGAATTGACAAATTAAGCACTAAGACAAATTCTTGATCATTTGTTGATTGACAATTGAAGCATTAGCCTTCTCTTGATGCTTGGAGGTCCCTTTTATACTCCCAATTGAGTTTATAGCCGTTTAGGACCGTTGGGGTTGAAATAGAGTTGTTGGAGCCTTTAATTGCCTCCATAAATGCAGTCTGCAGCTCCTCGTTTCGAAACGCTCGAAGCCGTTTCGAAACACCCTCAATATAGAAAGAGCCGTTGCAGTCTGTCAGGGTACCCGTTTCGGAACACCCTCTTGCCGTTTCGGCATTTAAAAGTTAGTTGGGAAAGAGCCGTTGGGGTTTATGACCGTTGTGGTCAGTGCCACGTGGGCGTATCGAAACGGCCTAGCCTGTTTCGAAACGCTGGCCCCGTTTCGATACGAGTATCGAAACGTTTTGGCCACTGGAGGCACCTGTTTCGAAACGCCCTAAGGTGTTTCGAAACACTAGGACAGTTTTGTGAAAATTGGCCTTTGAAAACTTGAAAAACCCTTTTGAAAAATTCCCTAAACATATATTTGGACTTGGGAAATGTTTTAAATACTTTTTAAACAGTCCAAAACATTTTTCAATTATTATATCAAAACATTAGTTCTACAATCTCCCCCTTTTTGATATAATAAAACTCTCTTGAAAAATTGTTTGGGATTCTCCCCCTTTAACTTTAAAAATGTGAATAAGAGACTAAAGATATGAAATCAAATAAAGCTCCCCCTTATTCATTTGAAAAATCAATTTTTCAAACCATTTCTCCCCCTTTTTGTTATATCAAAAAGAATTTAAAACATTAAGTTCAAAAATAACAATAGAGGTAAAATTTTGACAAAAAGAATAATAATTTGGTTTTAAAATGGCTCCCCCTTACTCAAAGCATCATTGAAATGTTAGTCCAACATTTATGATCATCTAGTTGAATTAAACTACGAATAAGACAAATAAAAATGCAAAACAACTAGAAATTTTACCCACACTTGAATCCAAGGGAGGATGTGAAGCCTTCCTTCTTCAAGTGTTCTTCCTAGTGTGTATGGAGCTCCCCCTCAATGTTTGACTTGTTGAACATCTCCATCACACCTACAATAGACAATCAAGTAACTTTTGATATCCAAATTGCTTTGGATCCATAAACGTTAGTTGCACAAAATTTAGTCCCCTTTGGAATCCATTTTTCAATTTCATCCCTTTTAGTTGAAGTATTAAGTCCTTTTGGAACCCAAACACTTCTAAAACATTTTCCTTTAATAAATCTAGGGGCACTAGATTGTCTAACATAAAAATTTGATTTTCCAAAATTGTTTTTCTTTTCAAGCTCATTGGAAATCAAATCCTTTTCTTCTTGAACTTTTTGAAGCAATTTTTGTAAATCAAAACATTTTAATTCAAACTCTTCAAGTTTTGCTTCAAGTTCAAGTTTGGTTTTAGAAAGCAAATCATTTTGAATTTTTAACTTTGAAACCAATTTATTGTTTTTCAAAATGTGGCTTTTAAAATCTAAAACCAAATCATCATAGGCATCTTGTAATTCATCAAAAGTGTAAGAACATGAAGTAGATGAATTAGAAGTTACCCTTGAATCTTCTTCGATGGCCATAAGGCAAAGGTTGGCTTGTTCATCGTCGGTGGAGTCCTCATCACTCCAAGTAGCCACATGTGCCTTCTTCTTATGGCTTGAAGTGCTTGCCCTCTCCTTTCTTTTAGGTTCTCGTTCAAGCTCTCTCAAGGCTTTCTTCATGAAAGGAGCACACTTCTTGAAGAGATGAACTATCTCTTCATCTTCATCCTCCTCTTCACTTGTGTAGACATGATGGCAAGTGGAGGATTTGAGAGCCATGGCACTTGCATTGATGCCAAGCCCTTTGATTTTCTTCTCTCCCATAGCTCTAATTTCTTCCCTCTTCTTCTCATCCTCTTTGTTCTTCTTCATGATTTGATGAGTAAGGAGTGACCCCATGAGTTCATCAAGCTTCAAAGTCTTCAAATTTTTGGCTTCGATGATGGCGGTCCTCTTTGAATCCCAAGACTCGGGAAGTGAGTAGATGAGCTTTCGAACAAGCTTTTCTTCCGGGATGGCTTCTCCAAAACCTTTAAGACCGTTGGTGATGGTGGAGAACCTATCAAACATCTTCTCGATGTTCTCTTCCGGATCCATTTTGAAGTTCTCATATTCCAAGGTTAGGAGCCCAATCTTGGTCTCCTTGACTTCATTTGTCCCCTCGTATGTGACTTCAAGCTTGTCCCATACCTCCTTGGCACTCTCACAAGAAGACATCTTCTCATAGATGGATGGACCAAATGCACAAAATAGAATGTGCAATGCTTTGCAATTTAGCTCCATCTTCTTGCGATCGTCGGCACTCCACTCCGCTTTACTTCTTTTAGGCACGAACGAGCCATCTTCAACTACATCCCATAGCTTGTAATCTTTTGATTTGATGAAGAACTTCATCTTTGTCTTCCAATGGGCATAGTGAGCTCCGTCAAAGAAAGGCGGTTTGTCGATTGATTGTGCCATTGAGCCGGTTGATGAAAAAGTGATCGAGCTTGCCGGATCTTCTCAATAGGATGTTAATCCTCACCGATTGAGCCACGCTCTGATACCAATTGTTGGGATGTGTGGAGCTCGATTCGATCAACCAATATTGCTCACCAAGTGGTGGAGAGATGGATATTTGGGTGGAAGGGTTGTGGAAGCTAGAAAGAATATTGACACAAAGATTTATAGTGGTTCGGCCTTCTAACAAGCACCTACATCCACTACCTTAGCTTCCCACTAAGGATTTCTCAATCAATCCACTAATTGATTCGTCCCCTTTTCTAGGATTAAGAGGAAACCCTTACAACCGATCAAACTTCTACCCAAAGCCTTGATCAAAACCCTCTTTTACAAAGAGATAAATAAAGCAAACTTAAACCCTCTAATAGGTGTTTGTTTGCACAATGAAGCACTCACCCAAAACCTAAAACACTTGAGCAAATTTGACAATTTTGGCTCACTAGTGTTTGTCTATACAAGAATTGACAAATTAAGCACTAAGACAAATTCTTGATCATTTGTTGATTGACAATTGAAGCATTAGCCTTCTCTTGATGCTTGGAGGTCCCTTTTATACTCCCAATTGAGTTTATAGCCGTTTAGGACCGTTGGGGTTGAAATAGAGTTGTTGGAGCCTTTAATTGCCTCCATAAATGCAGTCTGCAGCTCCTCGTTTCGAAACGCTCGAAGCCGTTTCGAAACACCCTCAATATAGAAAGAGCCGTTGCAGTCTGTCAGGGTACCCGTTTTGGAACACCCCCTTGCCGTTTCAGAACGCGTATCGGAACGCTATAAGCCCGTATCGAAACGACCTGCATTTAAAAGTTAGTTGGGAAAGAGCCGTTGGGGTTTATGACCGTTGTGGTCAGTGCCACGTGGGCATATCGAAACGGCCTAGCCTGTTTCGAAACGCTGGCCCCGTTTCGATACGAGTATCGAAACGTTTTGGCCACTGGAGGCACCTGTTTCGAAACGCCCTAAGGTGTTTCGAAACACTATGACAGTTTTGTGAAAATTGGCCTTTGAAAACTTGAAAAACCCTTTTGAAAAATTCCCTAAAAATATATTTGGACTTGGGAAATGTTTTAAATACTTTTTAAACAGTCCAAAACATTTTTCAATTATTATATCAAAACATTAGTTCTACACAAAATAAGGGAACTTGAAGTTTATTTTATTGAACTGAAAATTCTTAAAACAAAACAACCCTTGCAACTACTTTACAAATCAACCTGTGGCCTTAGGGGGAATTTAGAACATGTTGTGGGAAGGAAAATGGCTAGAGTTTAGGGAAGGAAGCTAGGGTAATCGATTATATCTTCCTAGGTCAAAATATATGCCCTTGTATAAGCTTTGGGCTCAAGTTATCTAAAATAGCAAGAATACAACTTTAAATGAAAGTATGATTCTAATAAAGACTAAATCTTCAAGGAATCTACTTTCCAACCGTCATCTTTCTTGCTTGGGATTTCTCTCCTTGAACTTTGGGCTTGACATTCCTTTTGATCTGGGGCTTGGAAAAATATGGGGTTTTCACACAACAGACGGGCTGAATTTTCTCTATCTGTCGAGGTCCACTTTGCTTCTTCTCCTCAAAACTGCTGTCGTCCTCTGCTGTCATGGCGGCAACCATGGCAGCATCGTCCTCCTTGACTGGTTGTCCAGTTCCAACTCTTCTGCTTCACTGCCCAACACCTGCCCTTTCCGTCTCCACTTTGCTTCTTCTCCTCAAAACTGCTGTCGTCCTCTGCTGTCATGGCGGCAACCATAGCAGCATCGTCCTCCTTGACTGGTTGTCCAGTTCCAACTCTTCTGCTTCACTGCCCAACACCTGCCCTTTCCGTCTGCTACGACAGCAACCTGCAAAAACAACCATTCTTAGTAGAAACTGTGTCTTTTAATATATTTGTGATGTTTTGCTGTAAACTAACCTAAGTGCAATGAATAATGCTTGAATGCAGCAGAAATATGGGTTAAATAAGGTGTAAATAATAGAACTTTTACACACTCAACAACGGCGTCCTTGGCGGCAACTGGAATTGCTTCAATATAGCTCTTTCACGTCCTATCCTCTTCTACACAGCTACATCACCTGAAAATAAAAGCTAAACTAAAATAGTATCTCTTCTTAACCAAACAAAGAATATTCAACAAAAACATGGTAAAAGAGCAAATACTGTTATTATGCTTGCAATGCATCTAAATATGCCTAGATGAGCTTAAGAACAACAATAATAAGGGCATGAGTGTGTACAAAATATAGAACTCGTTGACACTTTACACACCCCCGAACTCGAACTATTGTTTGTTCTCAAGCAATGCAACCTAACTAGTAAACCTGCCCCTTGCACAAAATTGACAGAAACTTAGCCTTTAACTTGATTTCTTCACCTCAAAGACGTGGCACCTAGTTTATATTAGTGACATGGAATAGTATGAAATAACTTAGATTTTAATTTTTCCTAGTGCCAGTGCAGTGTGTCCAGGTCTGTGTCCATGCTAAACATGTTGAGTATACTAAGTAAACAAAGAATGCTAAAAACAACTAAATTCTAAAAAAGGATACGAGTTGCTGCCTTGGAAGCACAATTAAGCATTTCTTTTTCTTCTTTTTCTGACCATGGCCTTAAGGGCTTTAGCTCATCACAACTATTCTTGGGTTTGAAGCTAAGATAGGTGTACTCTACGAAACTCCGAACCCTTTGAATAGAGTCATCCCGTGAAGGCTTTCATTCACTCTTGCTAATTTGTCCGTCACTTCAATTAGTTTCAGATACATGGACTTTGATAGTAGCGGAATGTCCTTACTCATGATCCTTCCTAGAGCTTGTTTCGGGCACCTATAAGGTATCAAGCATTCTTCATAGAGCCTGTTTCGGGCACCTCTAGGGTATTAAACTTCTTTGTGTTGCCGCTCTGTGCTGTTGCGACAGCAAACCTGTATCCAATTAAGAAATTTTAATTAGGTAAAGTAGACAGTGTTAAACTTAGAACTCAAGCAAAACTTAGCTTTTAACTAACAATGGAAGAATAATTGGCAAAAAGAAAAACTTTCTAAGTATTTTTCTTGCTTTTTCCCATGGTTAAGTTAAATTTTAAGTAGGGTGCGAAAATAAGTAATCAACTAACTATCATAGGCACAAGTTTTTAAGCTAAAGGTTTCCATTTCATTAAGTGCTAGGGCAGAATTTACATATGCTCCTATATGCTGCTAAATGCATCTAAAGAAAACATA
This sequence comes from Hibiscus tridactylites, assembly GCA_958450335.1. Classification (NCBI taxonomy): domain Eukaryota; kingdom Viridiplantae; phylum Streptophyta; class Magnoliopsida; order Malvales; family Malvaceae; genus Hibiscus; species Hibiscus tridactylites. Next base: position 15,542,855 of record OY288283.1, read on the forward strand.
GAGGACTATCCCCCAAACTCAAGGTTGGCATTGTCCTCAATGCCTTACACAAAATAAAAACAGAAAACAAAACATAAAAAGAAAAATAGAAAAATAGAAAAATTAAAAGAAAACATAAAAAGAAAGAAAAATAAAGAAAATAGTGCTATAAACTGGGGGAATTCCCCTTTTTTTCTGCTGCGTCGGAGGAGGATTCTAAGGAGGCGGGGAAGATAAGGCGGCGTGTGGCGGAAGGTTTGGCGGTTGGGCTCTTCTTCTTGCCACGTGGCGGCTGGATACGGCTGAGAGTGGGTCGTTTTGCTGGTGCTTCTAGTTAAGGTTCAGACCATCCACCTAGAGGCTCGATCGCATCAGTGGGCTGCTTTCTTTTCCTTGCTGCCTCGGACGGCTCGTTTTCGAGGGAATCATATACCTTCATGTTTGAGTTCTCGGCTTCTTTGGCAGCTACCTCATTTGCTGCTAGAGAAGCGACAATAGTCTCATCTTCTTTCTCAGAATCAGATGAAGAGGTGAGGTTGTACGGCTGGATGGGAGTGGGCGATGTCCTTCTCTTGGGGTAGATGTGCGACCCCTCGTTGTCGGCGGCGGCTGGAGTGGCAGCTGGTCTGGGTGTGATCTGGGTTGGTTTAGAAGCTGCTAACTCTGATGGGAAGGCGGACAACTTTGGGTCGGCATCGTGGTATTTATCTAGCAAGTAGGCCACGAAGGCCTTTTGCACCTCTGCGATGTATTTCGTGAAGATTACCTACTTGTGCTCAATTCTCTAGTAGCTTTCTATGAGATTTCGTAACAAGGGTACTACGGTGGAAGAAAGGGCAACTTCAGTACTGCTCGCTACGGCTAGGGTGACGATAGGTTGAGACAGCGGCTAGGCGGTTGCTGGCGTTTCTAGCTCTAGCTCCTACATCATTTGGAGGCGCGCCTTCCTTGTCCACCCTTCCTTGGCGGCAATGATAGTGTCTTTTGGGTGCGGTGGCACACGAAAGTTGGCGTAGAGGCATGTGATGAGTGCGAGGAAGACGAGGGTCCCTTGGAGTTGGCCTTGTCCACGTGGGCATGGATTTCTTCAAGAATGACTTCTCCAACGTTGATTGACTGCCCCTTCATTATGCCATGGATGAGGGCCAGCTGCATCCTGTTGACAGTAGATCCGTGCGAAGTGGGAGTTAGGCAGCGTTGGACGAAGTTACTCAAAAGAATGGCCTCCGACAGCAGGCCACGACGATTGACTAAATCGTTATTCTTGCCGGTCAGCCATTTGGCATTTGGCGGGTAGATGTCTTTTTAATCTTTTCGTAGTCTGCTGCTGTTAGATACGACCTCCATTTTTCGTGTGGATTCCCTTTGATTTCTATCCCATAGAAGCTGTTGATTGTTGCTGCTGTGAGCTTGACACCTTCGCCGTGAACATAGACGAAAGGGTTTCCAGGGGTAGGCTTGTGGGCATAACATTCTCGCACTAAGTTGATGTTTATCTCCTCTAGTCGTCGTACGAAAATGTGCCATCCTAGGGTATGGACCCTTTCGAATATGATGGGCTCAAGGCCAAGATCCCCATCTTGCCTTGTGTTTGGAAGCCTATCTCTTCCTATAGTTGTCGATAGGTTGCTGTTACATCACCATTCAAGAATCTCTGGAATGTTGGCTTGGAGGTTGAGGCGGTTTGTTTTGATGTTGCCATTGTTGTGAGAACGGCTATGTTTCCTAAAGAAAAAAAGAAAGAAAATGCAAGAAAGTAAAGCAAACGAAATCTTGAAAGCAAAGATGACAAGAAGAATTAAGAGTAAAAGAGAGAGCAAAATGAATAATGAAGAGAGAATAGTTGACCTTATATAGCCGCTACTCTCTGTTGCCTTGGCGGGCACACTGCCAACGAGCGGTAATGATTGCTGCGCGATTTTCGCGATTCTAGCCGTTACGCAGATAGCCGATAGCTGCGAATTAGATCTATTTCTAATTCATAAAAATAAAGTAAACATAAAAAATAAAAATTAGGTCATGGTGGGTTGCGCATCTCCCAAACATAACCACTTCCTAAGGGCTTTGCGTTTGGCTTTTCGTCCAGGTATGTCCTTCCCCTCCTTAGGTGGGTGTTGGCTGCCATCTTTGCCGCTTTGGCAGGACATACACCAAAGACAAACAAGAAGAATTTTTTAAATAAAATAAATAAAAATTTAAGAGCAAAAACTAAAATAGAAGTGCAGAAATTCAAACACAGTTGATGTTGCCAATCTCCGACAATGGCGCCAAAAACTTGTAGGGTGTTTTGGTGTTCTCTATTTAGGAGCGCAAATGCACACTCTGGTCAAGTTATAGTATAAAAGATATCGTCTCCTACAAGGATTGGATCAGCTACTATGAGTGTTTTCTTGCACAAGGAATTAGTAAATTGCACAATTAAATTTTTGAATAATAAAGACATAGAAATAAAAACACAAGTAAATTAAGATAGTGATAGGGAGAGATGAGGTTGATAGATCGGGTCAGGTAGTTGCAGTTCAGTAGTGTGTAGACTGCGTTGTAAAGCCTAAGTGTGTTTTGTGTTGCCACGATATGCTGCCTCAACGGGTAATGGCGGATTGAGGCTGCGACCCTTTCGCTGCCGCATCGGATCTCTGCTCTTGCAACTTTCGCTATCTCGGCAGGTGGAATGGAGAGAAGTCCTGGCGGCAAGTCTGGCATATACTCCAAGTTTGGAAAAGCAATTCTGAATTGATCCTTCCTATGTCTAGGCAAGAATTCTATCACCGCGTGATGTAGGCAATACCTAGCAATCTCAGCGTAAATCTAACATAGGCAGTCGACGTTTGGTTGCTCCTTTTAGCCACTGAAACTCGAACTTATATCTAAGCTGAATTAGTCAACACATCGACATGATGAGACCGTCCTTAATTCTTTCGTGAGTTTGACACTCTCGTGCCCGAAAAATGGATTTCCTCAACTGGACTTTTGGAACTAATTGAAGAAGTGAAGAACATGAATTAAGCAAACTTGAGAGTATTTTATTGCAAAACACAACTTAAACTATACAACCGTTTCTCACAACTACTTTACATACAAAAATCTAAACCCTAGGAGAGAATTGGGTCGCGACCTCCAATACCCCCACTTAATCTATCTATCTACCTCTCCATTATGCTCTATGCCCTCACATACATGGGTATATATAGGGCTCATAGCCTAAGTTGAGTCCTCCTTGGAGTAGGAGTTCTTAAAGTAACTTTATATTATATGCTGACTCATTTTTGACTTGAATGTGGACTCTTTGGATGTTGCCTTCTTCAGTAAGTAAAGATAAGTACTCATACTTATCAATATTCGATCAGCTCTACATGTCGGTACAAGCTTCAGAAAAATACAAGTTTAGGCTCATTGGACTTAGGAGATTGTCCTCTTTCAATCGCAACCCATCTTGACTAAGTCAGTTTAACTCCTGCCTGGGCGGCAGACGGCGGCAATGCTGCTATGGCAGCGTCCTTGGCGGCAACTGGAATTGCTTCAGTACAACTCTTTCTTGTCCTCTCCTCTTCTACACAGCTACATCACCTGAAAATAAAAACTAAACTAAAACAATATCTTTTCTTAACCAAACAAAGAATATTCAACAAAAGCATGGTAAAAGAGAAAACACTATTATTATGCATGCAATGCATCTAAATATGCCTAGATGAGCTTAAGAACAACAACAATAAGGGTAGGAATGTATACAAAATATAGAACTCGTGGACACTCTACACTGATCAGCGTATGTTGTAGTTTTTAATTGCATCCTCTGCCATTTTCTTCGTAGTGAATATCATCCCAACTTGTAGTTCACCGTCAGTATTGACATTGTCCATTATAGAACCTGAATGAAAAAAATAAACTAAGAGAAATTTTGAGTGAATTACAATGAAAGGAAAGGAAAGAGTGAGTTTGTTAAGAAAGCATAGGGGAGGGGTCTATTTATAGAGGTGTAAATGAACCGATATAAATGAACCGGTGGCCTTTCAAATTATTGTTCTTTATAGAAGACATGCATTGAAACACGTAAAATATTACATACGTACCACATTGTAAATGTTATTTTTATTTTTTGTACCCCTAAACATGCATACTAAAATAATTTACATATGAATTGATATAGACAGAAGGTGCAATAGTTTGTCCGATTTGTATGGCCGACAAGAGATTTGTCGTTGTTGCATATAAATATCCGACGAGAGGTGCAATAGTTTGTCCTAGTTGTTGGAGCCCTCAAGCTTTGTAGATTTCGTGAGTACACGATAATCATCATTTTCCACGACACATATGTCACTAACAACCTATTTGCAACCCTGGGAAGGCAATCAACTGAGTACATGGCAGGTGGCCACAAAGTCCACCCAGACCTCCTCGAACAATTGAAAACTTATGTGCGTCATTCAAATGCAATGATTGCAACTCTCTTCTCCCGAGAAGACCATTTGTTCTATGTTTCAGAATTTTTAGGGCCGTTGGAAGACATACAACACAACTCGTATGTGGTAGATCTTAGGCAAAGAACCTTCGAGTGTAGAGTATTCCAAACATTCAAATATTCGTGAGCACACGCCACTGCTGCTTGTTCTTCCCAACAGATTCACTACATGAGAGTGCTTGATCCGATATACTTACTAGAAACAATATTCAAGGTTTACGAAAAAGAGTTTCCTCCCATCGGAAATGAAATTGATCCATATGCCGTTGACGCTAAACCGACTAGGGCTGTAAATGAGATGAGACAGATCGCGAGCTACTTGAGCTCGACTCGAGCTTGAACTCGGCTCGAGTTCTTGACGAGCCAAGTCGAGCTACTTGAGACCTGACTCGAAAAGCTCACGAGCTACTTGAAAATATAATATATTGATATTTATTTTTATTTTTTGCAATTTAAAATCTAAATTCTTAAACTTAAAACCCTACATATAAACCCTAAAAATAAGTATTAAACCATAAAATTTAAATCCTAAATTCTAAACCCAACAACCTAAACCTCCAAACCCTAAACCATAAACCCTAAAATTAACAAGTTTGAGTTTACACAACTTGTGTATCAAAGTTTTTTCTTCATAGGACTTTAAATGAGACGTGACAGATGAAGAGTTACTCGAGTCTAATGCGGTCAAAGATCAATTAACACTTGACTTGAATGGGATCGAATCAAGCTCGAACTCGTCTCGAGTTCTAAACGAGCCGAGTCGAGCTCAAATTTCTCAGGCTCGTTAGAAATTACTCAAGCTCGAACTCGACTCAAAATCTTAACGAGCTGAGTCGAGCTTAGCACTACTTGAGCTCGACTCGGCTCGTTTACACCTATAGAACCGACCATACGCCTAGATCTTGCACTACTAAGACAAAAGGGACGTCTGTGAACGACACGAATTTACTGTGCAGAGGATATGGTCGAACATAGAGAAAAAACTGGACAAAAGAAACATTATACTATACGTAGAAATCCCGGACACACGCGTAACAAGTGTCCTAATCGCTCGGGCCCTCGTATCAACTAAGTCATTGTAATTTCTTACTGTATGTGTTCCTCAAGTTTCAGTTTAAATAATAAGAACTAATTTGTTTTAAAAATTCTCTTTCCGATTTTTCGATCCTGCACAAAACCACGATTTGAAACCATTTTCAACGTAATTTTTATACCCTTCTCCATGTATCGCGCCTCTCAATATTAGTCTCAGATCGAAGACAAGTTCCACTACAACGCCTCTAAGGTCAAAAATTGAGATAATTCTCGAATTATAAACCCGAAAAATTTGACAGAACAAGGCTATCATGCCATTTTATATTTTCATTCATTCACAAAACAAGCTATGTAACCGTTTTCGACGTGAATTTTAGTCGATTTAGAATGTACCGAACTTGCCCATATTGGTGTCAAATGAAAGACAAGTTCCAGTACTACGAACCCAAACTCAATGTTTACTAAAAATATACGATTAATAAGCCCAAAATATTACTCGAGCATGCCTATGGACGCTTGGTGTGGTAGCTCAATTTACAAAGAATTCACTTTATGCGGAAAGTGAGTTCCCCGCGACAAATTCAACTGGCTTTTCAAATCCTCGACGAACTTGCGTTTTGCAGAACGCAAGTTCCTATTAAATCTGTTATTTTGAAAAGCGTTGACATGTACGCAGAACTCGTTTTCTGCAGAAAGCGATACTGCATCTCGCGTTTCTCAAAATGTGAACTCTTTATACATGGCAGATTTGAGGTAATTTTTCCTAATAAAAGACGGCGGAATCATTTATCTTAATATTTAATAAAATAGAGTTTTTGATATAAAAACGCTGTAAAACCTAGAGATAAAAATTATGGGACAGGTGAGTAAGAGCCAGCAAAAAAAATATGAACAAACATATTGACAGTTATCCATCTCTTCTTCTTTGGAAGAAATGTATTGCACCTAATTAAACTTTGTCTTGTAATATACAATTCATCTTTTACGACATGCAAGTGGCAACTACACCCATTTCTTTCCTACACGCTCTTAACATTAACAAAATTTTAAAGGAAAAATAACGAATATTAGGTAATGTTACAAAGCATTAATTACCCTTTGTTTCTTGCTGAACTCTAATTCCAACAACTCCATTACTCTGGTCCTTTTTCCATTACATCCACCGAGACTAACATTTCCACTGCCACTAGGTATTTTAAATATGTCGACCCCAAATAGCCTGACCATTTCAACCGGTCCAGTCGAACCCGAAACCAGTCCGGTTCTTGCCTTGCAGTCAATGTAAAGCTGCTTATCCGGCCCCGTGGATCTCTGAAAGCTAACAATGTCGCCGGGATTAAGGTTCTTCTCCTTAACAAAGCGGCTCCACCCTTTTGTTAACACATAACTTTGGCTGCTGTTCCAATAGGAATACCTAAACCTCCAAATTTTGCCATTCGCATCTTCCAAGTGCAAGAGAATTTCTTTGGAAGCACTCCCAGTTTGCAAAGGGAAGTATTTCTCGGCATGCTGCTTAGGTATTACGAGTCGGTTCAACTTTCCCACATCGCTTGGTGTCACAGCTTTTTCGAAAAGCTGTTCACGCGCTTTCAGCTCAAGACCAAAGGAAAAGGAACGAAATCCCGCCGCATCCTTTCGTTTCCCGTTCCCGTCGGAGCCATAGCTTCTCCGACTCTGCTCCAGTTCATCACTGTAGGTATGCTTTCGCAACATGTCAACGATTTCTGCCTTGGAATGTGAATTGAGGAAGACCATTTCCATGTCATCTTGCTCAGATTTCTGGAGGTGTTTGAAGTTGGTGAAGGCATCACGACCCCGAAACCTTTGAGCAGCTATATCATAGGCTTTGGCAGCCTCATCTTCTTGACTGAAAGTTCCAAGCCAGACGCGTTGGTGTTTCTCGTATATCTGAGCACCCCATCGGCCGTTGGGTTGCGGAACAACACCTTTGTACTTGGAAGATGGAAGCTTTCTTGATTCAGCTTCAGAATCCAAAACCACGCTGTTTCCAAGGCGGCGGAGAGAGTCGGGATATTTGGTGAGCGGAGACGAAGGTGAAATGGAAACGTTTAGTGAATCACTAGTTATGCTTCCATGTACGCAGCTTGAGCTTCTATCCATTTTGTTTTCCTTTCTTTCTCTTTTGGATTTATAAGGTTTGTTGGGTTAATTGTGTGGTGCGCTTTTTTTATATACTACTCCTAAAGGGAGCTGGTATATATAGGGGGGGATGGGTAAGTGTCGGAAATTCAATATATTGGATAAAGGAAGATTCGTATTCGGAGGAAACAGTGAGCAAGTTGATTTGTGGGTTCATCCCCCTTTGCTGACCATTTGCCGGTCTCTTTCTCTTGTGTGTATCTGCAATCTGCATCTAAATAATGCATACTGTTTACTGCTCATCTCTCTTGTACGTCCAACGCATCTAAACTCCAAGCATTGGTTTTGTCTTTTTTGGCTAGGTTCTTCATCTCCTCCCACTTCCTTCATAGTATTAATATTATTTCCAGATAAACATTATTGACAATTTCAGCTCCCATCACAACTTGGTGTCTCGGACCTAGTCTCTTCCACTCTTTCCCCTCCATGTTCATGCACTACAAGTACAACTAATACAATATTAATGCAAAACCAAATAAAAAGAGCGCCATCAATATCATATCTTAATTGCTTCAATCTGAACAGAAAAACAATAACGGATATATATATATATATATATATATATATATATATATATATATATATATATATATATATGTATGTATTTTTTTGGAACAATTTTTACTTTGGCAGAGGAAGGGGAAATTTTACTTTTTAATGGGTATTAAACCCACAACCTGAGAGAGAGGGAAGATTGTCAAGTCAACCACTTGTTCTAAAAGTTGTGAACATATATATGTATTTTTGATATGGCATCATTGCTAGTAAAACGTAAAGTTTGTTTAAGATAACGGTACTAGGGTAGTTCTAAGGTGAGTCACCCTTAGGGTGCGGCTAAAATGAGATAACTCTACACAAATTCTTACTCAGTTGGTAAGAATTTATGTAACTGCACAAATTCTTATATTATAACCTAAATTCTTAGGTAAGACAACATTTATACAAATTTTTACTCAGCTAGTAATAATTTTAGTTCTACCTAAATTTTTATCTAGTCTTACATAAATTTTTAAAAAAATAATAAAAATTTGTGTAGGGCCGCATTTTAGACGCGCCGTGACCTACCTTAGCATCACCCAACTGGTACTAGTTGTTGTACGGAATACCGTTCCTTGTTCCAATCCTTAGGTGTTAGGAGTTGAAGGACAAATAAAGGTCCCACAAGGATTTGCAAGTTGTTTAAGAACAATTCTGTGGTTGAACGTGGTTTTGGTTTAGGATAGGGAGCTGCTTTGATTTTTCCCCCCAATTATTCCAAAAGGTTTAGAGATCGAATGATTCAATATTCAAATGAATGGGGAAATGTAGATACGACTTTATATATGATGCCAAATGAGAATAATAAACTGGTCAAAAAAGGGGAGAATAATTTGCTTGATCCACAATACTTAATATATAAAATCTGTTGGTAATTTGTAATTTATAAAATGAGTTGGATTTTTGCCCAATGATTTTTAAGATTGTAAGCAGTTAATGTAAATAAATACAAATATGATACGACATAACTCATAATGATATTTGTGATTTCTAATAGAGCTTTATCAAAGACAATCATGTAAGTGGAAGTCCAACATATAAAAAGGATGAGTATACCACGTGCGACGAACACCGATAAACACCACTAATGATGAACACCGATGAATACTATTAAATTAATTAATAAAAATTTAAAATTTTAAAGACCCATCATACAATTAATAATTATTTTTAAAAATTCAACTAAAATATTTTTATATAGTAAAATTTTATTTTTTTAATAAGGGTAAACTATATATTTAGTACCTCACTTATTTCCGTATTTTTATTGAACCCTCATAATTTAAATATTATTTCAATTTGACTCTATTCTTTATAAAAAAATAATTTAACCCTTAACCCTCAACCTAAAACCCTAAACTATTAAACCTTAAACTCTTAAACATATACCCTAAACCATATACCATTAAAAATAATTTCACCATCATCGATTCAATTCAATTCAATGAATTGTTGAATTCTGCTAAAAAATTTAATTAAATTATTTTTTACATATATCAAAATTAATTAAACCCGAATTTCCTAGAATTAATATTATCATCTTATTTGAGATGAAGAGGCCATTACAATTAATCACAATAATCGATGAATTGAATCTCGAAAATAGATGCAAAGAGATGGATGCAAAACGCCGAGATGATGAAGCTCATAGGTCGATTCTTTTGCTTTTACTCTCTATTGACTTTAATAATTGGATTTTGATGGACATGCATAAGAACGATATGGACCCTTAAGCACTGCTTTGTTCGAAACTCTTTTCCATCTATTTGTTTGTAGTTTCCAGAGATAGAAAGACTTATAAACTAACCGATGTGGTTTGCATGCACAGATAAATGAGTTCAGTTTTTCTGGATTTTATTTTATTTAATTCTGGAATGTGTTAAATGTTTCTTCCCGGTGAACTTCGAAGTTTTCTATAATGGTTGATACTCTAGTATTGTTAACCGTGTGAATTAATATTTGAATTGTTCAATGTGAGAGCTACTGCCATGGCTTCAAAGTTTAGTCTTTCATTCTGTGTTCGTCAATGGTTCCATTTGAGTTTGACTGCTGTTAATTTTGTAAACTGAATCCATTTATTATATTCACACATAAATTTACAATATGGATATTGGGCTATATATACACATAGCCTAACAAACTAAATCTGGTATAACAAACAAACTAACTATAACAGAAAAACTATCTAGCAGCTTCTCTACACTCCCCCTCAAGTTGGCGGTTGAAACACACTTTTCATCCCCAACTTGGAAGAAATATACTCATGTTGTGATGCTCCAAGAGGCTTTGTGAGGATATCTGCAAGTTGTTCAGCAGACTTCACATGTTCTGTTACAATCAGTCCTTCTTGGATTTTTTCCCTAATGAAGTGGCAGTCTATCTCGATGTGTTTTGTCCTCTCATGAAACACGGGATTTGCTGCAATTTGTAGTGCTGCTTTACTATCACTGAACAGTATTGCTGGTTGTTCCCATTTCACTTCAAGCTCTTGTAAGACCCCTTTTATCCATACTATTTCTGCTGCAGTGATGGCCATGCTTCTGTACTCAGCCTCAGCTGAGGATCTGGCAATTGTACTTTGCTTCTTTGCCTTCCATGACACAAGAGAATCACCAACCTTAATACAAAAACCAGTCACTGATTTTCTTGACATAGGACATGATGCCCAATCAGCATCACAGTAAGCTATGAGCTGACATTTGCCACCACTCTTAAGTAATATTCCCTTGCCCGGATCATTCTTGATATATTTAATAATCCTTAATGCTGCCTCAAGATGTGTTCTCTTAGGCTGCTGCATAAATTGACTCAGATGTTGCACCGCAAATGTGATATCAGGACGTGTGTGTGTCAAATAAATAAGCCTCCCTATCAATCTCTGAAAGCTTGTTTTATCTTCAAGCAAGGAATCTGACCCAGTATCTTTCTTAAGATGTTCATCAAAGTTCACTGTAGTCAGTTTTACATTCTGCTCCAAGGGAGTAGCAACTGGTTTAGAACCACCTAAACCACTGTCTTCAACAAGTTCCAACGCATATTTCCTTTGATTGAGCAATATTCCCTCCTCTGATCTCAAGATTTCTAAACCTAAGAAGTATTTCAGGTTTCCTAGGTCTTTCATCTTGAAATTCTGATTCAGGATTTTCTTCAATTCATCTATTAGAGCATTATCATTCCCAGTCAAGAGTAAATCATCAACATAGATGAGAAGAACTACCAATTTATCATCCACTCTCTTTGTAAACATAGAATAATCAAACTTGCTTTGTTTATACCCTGCTGCTATCAATGAATCTGTCAATTTGACATTCCATTGCCTAGAGGCCTGCTTCAAGCCATAAAGAGACTTTTGTAGCCTACACACCATGTTCTCCCCCTGGCTACAAACACCCTCAGGTAAAACCATGTAAACCTCCTCAAAAAGATCACCTTGAAGAAAGGCATTATGAACATCCATTTGGAAAAGAGGCCAATTGAAAGAAGCAGCAAGGGCAAGAAGAATTCGGACAGTTACAAGCTTTGCTACAGGGGAGAATGTATCAACATAGTCTATGCCTTCCCTTTGATTGTAGCCTTTAGCAACAAGGCGAGCCTTAAAACGCTCGACAGTACCATCAGCCTTGTACTTAACCTTGTAAACCCATTTGCAGCCAATGGGAACCTTGCCAGGTGGTAAAGGGACAACAGACCAAGTACCATTAGATTCTAAAGCCTGAATCTCCTCATGCATGGCATTAACCCAAACAGAATGTTCACTGGCTTCAGAATAGGAAGTAGGTTCACGGATATGGGAAGTGGAAATTAAAAAAGATTGTGTAAAAGATGGTAAATGAGAATAGGTGATGTAGTTAGAAATAGGATAGCAAGAGGAAGAAGATGGAGAAGAGTATGAGCAAATGGTGTTACAGACATAATCACTTAACCAAGAAGGAGTTTTAGAGACACGAGAAGAACGACGAGAAGAAACCAAAGGAGCAAGACTAGAACCTAAATCCCCTGTTGAGACTGGAACTGAAGCAGTAGTATCAGAAGTGGGCAAAGATGGATTAAAAACAGAAGTAATAGGTGAAGGTGGAGAAATGGAAGGTGAATGTGAAGGAACAGAAGTTGAAGTGGAAGGAAAGGAGGAAGAAGCTGGAGGAGAAACATGAGATGAAGGAGGAAGTGAAAGAGTTAAAAACTCCTCATCAGGAATATGAGAAGGAGATAGAAAGATAGGAGAAGACTTGGAAGACAAGTTATGAAAGGGAAAAACAGATTCATGGAAAACAACATCTCGATTGACAAAAAAGGTTTTTGTTTCAAGGTTAAAGAGTATATAACCTTTCTGAGTAGTGGAATAACCCATAAAAACTGAAGGAATTGCTTTAGCAGAAAATTTATCTCGAAAATTAGGTTGAGTGGCATAAGCCAAGCAACCAAAGACACGTAAATGAGATAAAGAAGGTTGTTTATGAAAAATCAACTCAAAAGGCGATTGCCAATTTAAAACCGAAGAAGGAAGCCTGTTAATCAAGTAACAAGCTGTTAAAACACACTCACCCCAAAACTTAAGAGGAACCTGAGAATGGAAACGAAGGGCACGAGCAACTTCTAAAAGGTGCCTATGTTTACGTTCAGCTACCCCATTCTGCTGAGGGGTATGAACACAACTACTTTGGTGAATGATGCCTAAGGAGTGAAAAAGAGACCCACATTCTGAATTAAAAAATTCAGAACCATTATCAGAACGAAAAATGCGAACAGAAGCTGAGAACTGAGTTTTAATGAGAGAAAAAAAATGGCGAAGATACATGACCACATCAGATTTGAGTCTCAACAGGAAAACCCTAGTTAGTCTACTAAAATCATCTACTAAAGTCAAAAAATACCTATGACCACCATGAGTGGAGACCCTATAGGGACCCCACAAATCAGCATGAATCAAGTCAAAGGGAGATGAAGACCTAGAACTACTAACAGGAAAAGGCACCCTAGTCTGTTTTGCTAAAGGACAAACAGTACAGTTATGCACAGAGTCTTTATTAAAAGAAACAGAATGTAAAGAGGGCATTTTATTCATTTTAGTAACAGTGGCATGTCCCAAACGAGAATGCCAAAGTTCAGTAGGAGACAAAACAGAAGACATACATTTGGTGAAACTATTACAAAAAGAAAAATGAGAAACAGAAGAACCTGAAGAGGAACACACGCCAGAAGAAGAAAAAGATGACTCGAAAAAATATAAACCACCATATGCTCTACCAATCCCCTTGATCTTCCCACTTGATAGATCCTGCAAAAGGCAAAAATTAGGATAAAAAAGAAGAGCACACTGGAGAAGAGAAGTAAGTTTAGAAACAGAAATCAAATTATGTGTAAAATTGGGAACAAAAAGAACACGATGCAAGATTAAAGAGGAATTTAAAGCAACAGATCCAGTGTGTGTAATTAGGGCTTTTTTACCATTGGGTAAGTGAACAAATTGATGAGATGATGAACAAGCAATAGGATCAATCAAACTATGAAAATCAAAGGTAATATGATCAGTTGCACCAGTATCAAGTATCCAATGGGCACTACCAGAGGAATTAAGAGTAATATTACCTGCCATATTAACCGCAGGTTCAACAGAAGTCTTACTAAGCAGATCCAAGATCTGATTATACTGAGCATTAGTGAAAATAGGAACAGATGCAGAAGGAACACGATCAACAGAGGGAACAGATTCAGAAGTAACAGAAACCTCCGGTTGAACAGTTAAAGCAGCATTAACATCTCGTTTCTTACCAAACTTAAAATCATGTGGAAACCCGATTAATCGGTAGCAAGACTCCTTCTTATGACCACGCACCTTACAGTGATCACACACACCGTTGAACCGGCGACGAACAGAGCCACCAGTGACAACATTCGAATAAAAGGCAGACGAATCCAAGGAAGGAGTGGTCATCAACAGACGCTGGGACTCCTCCTGAACCACCATGGAGTAGGCTTGGTTGACAGAGGGCAGAGGCTTCATCAGAAGGATCTGGCTACGCACCGCCGCGAAGGACTCATTCAGGCCCATAAGGAATTGGAAAAGCCGTTGTTGGAGCGCATGATCAACAATATCAGCAGATTGATCACAATCACAAGAGGGCAAAGGAACTAAAATCGAATATTCGTCCCAAAGAAGCTTGAGACGAGTAAAATAGGTTGAAACGGAAGCATCACCTTGAACGGAAGTAGCAATTGCATGATGGAGAAAGTAAATCCGAGCACCGTCGACCTTGTCGAACCGCTCCTTCAAGTCTTTCCAAACAAGCGCCGCACTGGATGCAAAAACGATACCGGCCGATAGATCCTTACTCACTGTGTTTAGGATCCAGGACAAGACAATGGCGTTACACCTATCCCACTGAGACTGCATCGTCGGATAGGTATCGCGGGTGCAAGAACCATCGATGAAGCCGAGTTTGTTCTTGGCAAGGAGAGAAATGCGCATGGAGCGACTCCAGACGCTGTAGTTCTCAAAACCAGTCAACTGGTGAGAAACCATGACGGCGCCGGGCGTATCAGACGGATGCAAGTACAAAGCATGGCTGAAATCAAGAGAATCGGACGGCGGCATGGAAGAAATTAGGGTAAAAACGAAACCCTAGCAGAGAAAAGAGGGGAAAAAATAAAGGAAGAGAAAAGAACGGGATGAAAGAGACCCGGATGAAAAAAGGAAAATGGGTTAACAAACAAACCCAAAAACGAGAGGCCCAAGAAAGAGGCTAACTGATACCATGTTAATTTTGTAAACTGAATCCATTTATTATATTCACACATAAATTTACAATATGGATATTGGGCTATTTATACACATAGCCTAACAAACTAAATCTGGTATAACAAACAAACTAACTATAACAGAAAAACTATCTAGCAGCTTCTCTACAACTGCACTGTAAATTCGCATTTGAAAGCATCGATTCAATTCATCGATTATTGTGATTAATTGTGATGGTCTCTTCATCTCAAATAAGATGATAATGTTAATTCTAAGAGATTCAGGTTTAATTAATTTTGATATATGTAAAAAATAATTTAATTAAATTTTTTAGTAGAATTCAACAATTCATTGAATTGAATCGATGATAGTGAAATTATTTTTAATGGTATATGGTTTAGGGTATATGTTTAAGAGTTTAAGAGTTTAAGGTTTAATAGTTTAGGGTTTTAGGTTGAGGGTTAAGGGTTAAATTATTTTTTATAAAGAATAGAGTCAAATTGAAATAATATTTAAATAATGAGGGTTAATAGAAATACGGAAATAGGTGAGGTACTAAATATATAGTTTACCCTTATTAAAAAATAAAATTTTAATATATAAAAATAATTTAATTGAATTTTTAAAAATAATTATTAATTATATGATGAGTCTTTAAAATTTTAAATCTTTATTAATTAATTTAACGGTGTTCATCGGTGTTCATCATTAGTGATGTTCACCGGTGTTCGTCGCACGCGGTAGAATTTTCCTATAAAAGGGCTTTGAATTTGGATCCACAATGCAACTCAAATTCAGGAGATTTCCATGCATGTATTCATTAGTTTTAACACGAACTTCAATTATCTAAGAAGTAGAACAATGTTAACTTGCAATTAAATTAAGGATAAATATTCTATACATAGGCGGTGGAAACTAAAAGTTTCCACAAGCGCCTTGATTTTAGGGTTTAGTGAATTAGTTTAGGGTATAGGGTTTAGGGGTTTAGGTGTAGGGTGTTAGAATTTAGGGATAGTTGTTTCAATTTAAGGTTTAGGGTTATAATTTAGGGTTTATAGGTTAAAACCTAAATCCTCATCATATTACCCTAAAAACTAAACCCTAACATATAAACCCTAAATTATAACCCTAAACCTTAAATTGAAACAACTATCTATAAATTCTAACACCCTACACCTAAACCCCTAAACCCTATACCCTAAATTAACTCTCTAAACCCTAAAATCAAGGCACTTGTGGAAACTTTTAGTTTCCACCGCCAGTGTATAGGATATTAATCCTTAAATTAATATCATTTAAAAAAAGTGAAAAGCACAAATTGATGTTTATTTATGTTTGGTAAGGATTCTATGTCTCCCAATTTCTACAATAAAATGATTCCATTTTTAATTTTCTTTTCTTTCCATTTCCGAGAAAGGCAAATAAAAAAATCGCACAACTCTATTTAATGGTGTGTATTTTTTAACAAATTTTAATTCTAATCCTCATCTTACCTAGAGAAGGGGAAAGGAAGAACTCTAGAGGAAAAAAAAAGAGTGTTACTTGTGGTCTAAAACTCATGACCTAAGAGAATGTGAGAGAACAAAAATGAGCATATTTGTCAACCGGCCAAATATGCTTGCTCAATAGTGTGTTCTATTACACGTTAAGATTTATGGAGGTTAAAATGTAGTAGAAGTCCTTGTTCTATATCTAAAAGTTCAATTTAATATCTCTACTTTAAAATGAAATATTTTAGTCCTTATACTATACCTAAAAGTTCATTTTAATCCCTCTACTATAAAAAGGAATATTTTAGTCCTCGTTCATTTGAAAAGTTAACATTTCCTCTTTTGTAGAAATGAACATTTTAGTGCATGTACGTTTGAAAAAGTTAACATTTTGGTCAAAAACACTAAACTTATTGATAGTTGACTTAAATATTTTGGTTTAAACACAGTTTAAGTCCTTACTAATTTTGAAATTGAGCAAATTGACCATTCTAAAAAATAAAAGTAATTTATTTAATGTATATAATAATAATAATAATAATAATAATAATAATAATAATAATAATAATAATAATATCTTTAAAAGTGAGTAATTTATTAATAAATGATAACACGATGTACATTTCTCTTTTACATCAATTTTAAATAAATAAATAAATAAATACAATGTATAATTTTGCTTTACATCCATTAAGGAAAATTCTACAACGTGCGACGAACACCGATGAACACTACTAATGATGAACACCGATGAACACTATTAAATTAATTAATAAAGATTTAAAATTTTAAGGACCCATCATACAATTAACAATTATTTTTAAAAATTCAATTAAATTATTTTTTATATATATTAAAATTTTAATTTTTAATAAGGGTAAACTATATATTTGGTACCTCATCTATTTTCGTATTTCTTTTGAACCCTCATTATTTAAATATTATTTCAATTTGACCCTATTCTTTATAAAAAAAATTTAACCCTTAACCCTCAACCTAAAACCCTAAACTATTAAACCTTAAACCCTTAAACTCTTAAATCTATACCGTAAACCATATACCATTAAAAATAATTTCATCATCATCGATTCAATTCACCTGAGTTGGATGCTTCGAAGGATGGAACTCCTCGAGATTCACTTCCTGAAGAAGATCAGCGGCAGTATAACTTGGCTATTCACTAAATTCAGGAAAAGGTAAGATTGTAAACCTTATTATCTGTATCCTTGTGTACCATGTTTTCATTGTTATTGTTTTCTCCTGGACCATTGAGTTTATATTTGGCCAAAGTACCATTGTCACGTAATTCTTAGAATTCAATTGTGCTGTGAAAGGTGGGAACAATATGTATGTCTACTTACTGCAAATTAATTGTGATAAAATCAGCTTAAATGTTTTAATTGCTTTCTTTTAACTGTTGGAAAATTATTTCAAGGTATTTCCAGTATGTTCATTTGCAATCTCTTAGTCATGGATTCCATCTTTTTGAATATATAATAGATTATTCTTGGTTTTTTTTGGTCATCAGTAGCTGTGGCTAATTTGCTAATTGGAGTCTACTATATACTCAATAATGTAATACATGTCTAGGTATCAGCCTGTGAATTTTCATTCCTCTACGAATAGTCAGAATTAGTGGCGTCTATATCTTCTTCAGGAAGTGAATCTCGAGGAGTTTCATCCTTCGAAGCATCCAACAATTGAACCGATGATGGTGAAATTATTTTTAATGGTATATGGTTTAAGGTATAGGTTTAAGAGTTTAAGAGTTTAAGGTTTAATAGTTTAGGGTTTTAAGTTGAGGGTTAAGGGTTAAATTATTTTTTTATAAAGAATAGGGTCAAATTGAAATAATACTTAAATAATGAGGGTTCAATAAAAATACGAAAATATGTGAGGTACTAAATATATAGTTTACCCTTATTAAAAAAATAAAATTTTAATATATATAAAAAATAATTTAATTGAATTTTTAAAAATAATTATTAATTATATAATGGGTCCTTAAAATTTTAAATCTTTATTAACTAATTTAATGGTGTTCATCGGTGTTCATCATTAGTGATGTTCATCGGTGTTCGTCGCACGTAGTAGACTCATCCATCAATTAAATACATGATTTAATATGGCAATTAATTTATTAATAAATAAATTAATAGTGTACTTAACTAACTATTAAAAAATATATTTTTTCCTCTGTATTGATATTAAGTAAAGTGTATTAAATAAATTGAATAATTTATATATTAATATGTTAACATTTATTAACAATAAAGTGTGCATTTGAAAGAAAGTAAATAATAATGTTTTGAGAGATTAACTTGCTCGAATTTAAAATTGAAAGGGATTTAAAGAGTGTTTAAACTAAAATATTTAAGTCAAAAATCAATAATTTTATTGTTTTAAACCAAAATGTTAACTTTTCAAACGTACATGGACTAAAATATTCCCTTACATGGTAGAGGGACTAAAATCAACTTCTAAATTTAGTACAAGGACCAAATTATTCCTTTTTATAGTAGAGCGATTAAAATGAACTTTTATGTATAATATAGGAATTTCTGCTGTACTTTAACCGATTTATGGAATATTACATGACAAGGGAATCAATAAGTACAAATCATCAAGTCAAGCTTCTGTAAGAGGATACAAATTATCTGCCTTTTTTTGTATCACTTTCTATGCACTAACACTAAAAAATATTAAAAAATTAAGATCTAAGTTATAACTCTAAATTCTAAATCTTAAACCCTACACCTTTCACCCTAAAAAATACATCTTATCTCAAAATTTCTAAACTTTAACCATAAACTCTAAATCTTAAACTTAATTTTTAGTGTATGGTATAAATAAGGAAAAAACATAAAGATCTGAATTCATACATATCATATTCTCCCTCTCAGTTCCAGCCACGTCTGCCTTAATATTTCAATGCATGCTTTTGTAGACTTGTAGTATACTATTACAACTTCATGAATCTGATCAAAAAATAATTACAATTTCATGAAGACGTGATTAAAATTACTTAGTCGGTGCGAGTAATTTGATAATTGATACTCCTGATACCCAATATTATCAAAATTTGTGATGTTGCTTACGTGCATAAATAATATAATTATAATCCTAACCAGTGGTTTCAGTGAAAAATCGGATGATGTTCATTTTAGGAGACTTGGATTTAAATCGCTTTGTCTGCAAAGTATTTATGCTTTGTCAAAAAGTTAAAAATATGTATGCACATATACTACCTTATGATCAACTTAAGACTATTAAAAAATATATATAATTATAATAATGTGTTACGTATAGATAAAAAAAATACTAAATTAAATTGTACAAATAATCAATCAAAGAAATTTGGATGATATAATAATAAGATGCCTATAAAGCCATATGTGATGGCTAGAAAAGCCATAGGGTGGATTCATATACAAACGAACATCAAAGTTGATGGGCGTTGGCGTTCTTGTTGGTGAGAAAAAAAATTCAAGCAGCCTTAGCTACGCTAAGATATGAAATGGAAATATGTTGCTGACATGCATGGCACGCATTGAACGGTTCCAAAGTCAAATTTAGGGTTGGGTTGGATTGGCTGGCAATGCTCATTCTTTTATTTTTCTCTAATTTTTACAAATAAGCATTCATCTTTGTTAATCAGCCCTTACTAGTTGCCAAATTGTTGATAATAAAATTTCTATCAATTGTTTTTTAGTAGGAACAAATTAGGGTTATGATTTAGTAGTAGCAGAAAATTTATTCGATCATTCAAGCGAGTTTGTGAGAGGAGATTGCGGCTTGTATAGGCTCCGAGGCACTCCCTTGGTGCGTGGGAGGTGATTTCAACATGGTCTGTTGGCCACATGAACGGTCTGGTTGCAGCAATGTAAGTCACGGTATGGATGCTTTTTCATTCTTTATTGATAGTGCTGGCTTGGTAGATTTGCCGAAGAGTGGTAAACAGTTTACTTGGTTTGGCTCTGGGTCACGATGTAGTCGGATTGATAGGTTCTTAGTATCTAATGCATGGTTTGATCATTTCCAACAAATTGAACAGTGTAACTTGCCGAGAGTACTGTCCGATCAATCGCCTTTGTTGGTATTAAATGATGATAGGGATTGGGGGCCGAGACCGTTTCGTTTTTTAAACTGTTGGTTTGATCGTAAGGAAAATGTGAAGTTGGTTGAAGGTGAGTGGGATCGTTTGGTAGTTTTGGATGTGGTAACTAATGACATTATGCTTAAATTGAGAGCCTTAAAGAAATTTTTGCGTCATTGGAACAAAAAGAAGTTTGTTGATATTGATCATGCTGTTGAAATGTTGCAGCACCGAATTATTGAGGTTGATGCGAAGGTGGCAGCAGGGGTGCGACGGAGGAGATGGTTGTGTGGCGTAGAAATTGGTTGCAAGATTTATGGCGTGCTACTAGGCGAAAGGAGAGTATTTGGCGACAAAAGTCGCGAGCGACTTGTTTGAAGTTGAAGGATCGAAACACGACATTTTTTTACAGGTCGGCAAAGTTGAGGGGAATGAGAAATTGCATAACTGGTTTACGAATTAATGAGAGGTGGGAAACAAATACTAGGACGCTGCGTGGACATGTTTTCCGAGAGTTCAAGCAGCATTTTTGTGAAGTAATTCGAAAGGGGGGATGGGAGATTGAGGGTGCTTTCAACCAGATTCCTTGTGAGGGGGCTGCGACTTTGGTTGTTCCTTTTGCCGAGGAAGAAATTTGAAAGGCTGTGTGAGATAGCGATGGCTCAAAGGCTCCTGGTCCGGATGGGTTTAATTTTGAATTTTTGAAGCGTAGCTGGGAGTTTGTCAAGGGAAATGTGATGCGTTTCATGGATACATTTTATGAGTCAGGTATCTTGCCTAAGGGATCGAATTCTGCGTTCACTGTATTGTTTCCAAAGAAGGAGGATCCAATGGTTTTGGCGGATTATCGCCCAATTTGCTTGTTAACTTCGGTGTATAAGGTGTTGGCGCGTCGAATGCAAAAGGTGTTGGATTTGGTGATTAGTGATGTACAGACGACATTTGTTAAGGGCAATCAAATAGTAGATGGGATATTATTGGCGAATGAAGTAATTCATTCGATGCATAAATCTAAGTGGTGAGGGGTTTTATTTTAAAACTAAATTTTGCGAAAGCTTACGATGGTGTACGGTGGGGCTTTTTGGAAAATGTGTTAGTTCGGATGGGGTTTGGTTCAATTTGGTGCTCTTGGATGGGGAATGCATGAGTTCAACTAGGCTTTCAGTTCTTTTTAATTGCTCGACAACTAAAGAATTTGGAATAGGTCGAGGTTTGCGACAAGGGGATCTATTGTCCGCTTTGCTTTTTGTTATTGTGGTGGAGGCGCTACATGTGTTGTTTGAAAGTGCGAAGGAGGCAAGTTTGATTAGGGGTATTGCGATAACTGGCGAGGTAGCGATTTTGCATCTTTAGTTCGCTGATGATACATTATTATTTTTTTAGGCTTAAGTGGAGGTGGCACGTTCTATACGGTGGTTACTTGATTGTTTTCAGGCTTGTTGGGGGTTGAAGGTAAAATATAATAAGTTTTCGTTATTTGTAATTGGAGTGGATGATGCATTGTTTGGGGAGGTGGTGCAAGTTTTGGGTTGCGAAAAGGGTGTTTTGTAGTGTAAATGTTTGGGAATAGTGTTGGGGTGAAGCCGAATTCTAAGAAGTTATGGGATCTGGTGGTTGCACGTGTTCGACTGAAGTAAGCGGGATGGAAGCGTGCTTCTCTTTCCTTTGCTGTGAGAGTGGTTTTATTTAACTCGTTTTTTCATCTTTGTTGATATATTACTTGAGGGTTTTTAAGGTCCTGAAGGGTGTTATAGCGAGGATTGATAAAATTAGATGGAGTTTTCTGTGGGGCGGTGTGGAGTTGAGTCGGAAAATGCGTCATGTTCAGTGGGAGGTAGTGTGCAAACTGAGGCGTCTTGGGGGGTTTGGGGTTGTGGATTTAAGAGCTTGAAATGTAGCGTTGTAGTCTAAGTGGGCATGGAGATACGCTACTCAGACTCATTCGTTATGGAGGGTTGTGATTGTAGCGAAATATGGTGAGGTTACGCCTTGGTGGCGCTTTAATGTATCACGTTTGACTTCCATGTCTAATACTTTGGAAGGTCGTATTTTGAGGTGTCCAATTTCGTGTGGAAAGTGGGGAGTGGTTGAAGCCTGTTATTTTGGTTGGATCCTTGGTGTATTGAGGAGCCGTTAAAGGTTGTCTTTCCACGGTTATTTTCTTTGGCAATAAATAAATTGGCTATGGTACATGATTATACGATACATGGTTCTTTTAACCACAGAGAATGGCATACTTTCTTTAGGCGTTCTCTTTGGGTGTTTGAAGAACACCTTTTGAGTGAATTGTTGTCTTTGGTATTGCTGATAGTATTGCATAATGAAAGACATGTTTTGTTTATATGGAAGATGGATGTTCATGGGCAATTCTCGGTGAAGGGTTTGACGAATCGCTTGTTACTGGAGAGAGTGAGGGATGATTCTGTAGGAGTATGTTTTGTTTGGAAAGTACCGGTGCCGCTGAAAGTACAAGCTTTCTTGTTGTTTGTGTGCTTGGATCGATTGGCTACATTGAATTTCCTTCGCCATCTAGGGATTATGCTGAATGAGGGTCAAAGTTTGTGTGTGTGGTGTAATAAGGATGATGATGAATTAGAACATATACTTTTTCGTTGTAGGGTGATTCGGGAGGTATGGATTTGTTTCTTAAATTGGTGGATGGTGGCGTTGCCTTTGTCGCATAGTTTAAAGGAGTTTTTGGGACCAGAGTTTCATGGTTCGATTGGGGGCGAGATTTGACAATGGTGGTGTGCGTGTATAGCGACATTGCTATGGTCATTATGGTTGGTGAGAAATGAGGCGATGTTTGAGGGCAAAAAGTTATCGATGTCAGAGGTGTTCTTCTTGATTAAATTACTTTCTTTTTCATGGTTTCGTGTGGCGCAAGAGACTTGGAATTTGGATGAGGCGACATGGTGGAGATGTCCGTGGGATTGTTGTTGTGTTTCGGCTATTCCAAACATGTGTATGGGAGTTTGTTGTAGCCTCCAAGTGGTGGAAGTTTGAAGTTCAATGTTGATGGTTCGGCGAGGGGCAAGCCGAGACTGAGTGGATACGGTGGAGTGTTGTGTGATGCGGAGGGTAGAATTTTTGACCTCTTTTCTGTTCCGTTGGGGACGATGGAATCCAATGAAAGGGAAATCCGGGCCATCGCGTTTGCGTTGGAGCCATTTCTTAGTTCGCGGTGGAGTTCAAAACATGCTTTGGTTGTGAAACCGGATTCACGAGTCGCACTTGGTTGGATATTACAGTCCGGTAAAAGACCATGGCGCTTATGGGAGTTGTTTGTTAAAATTAATTTAGCGTGTGGTGGGTGTACGCGTGTTGGTTTCGTTCATACATTTCGTGAGGCGAACGGACTCGTAGACGCTTTAACAAAGGAAGGCGTGGATCATAATACGTTGTTTCGGGCCATTTTATATGGTGTGAACAACGTACTTTGTTGGCGTGGTTGCTGGGTATAGCACTGTGAGGTTGGTTTTGCTAGGGTGATGGTGGTGGTAGTGTGTGAAGGGCATGCGTGATGGGATTGTGCTTGGGTGGAGGGTGGTTGTGGTTCCCTTTGGTTGTTGTTGGTTAGGG
This sequence comes from Hibiscus tridactylites, assembly GCA_958450335.1. Lineage (NCBI taxonomy): Eukaryota > Viridiplantae > Streptophyta > Magnoliopsida > Malvales > Malvaceae > Hibiscus > Hibiscus tridactylites. The sequence continues at coordinate 15,566,929 of OY288283.1, forward strand.
CAGTGCTTCTTAGACCTAAAAAATTTGACCCGAAATCCGAGAACCGAACCGATTTACCCGAAACCAATTAGGGATGGGCACGGGTCGGGTAGGGTCAATTTTTTGGCCCACCCGGACCCGACCCGAAAATAAATACCCTAAACCAGCACCCGATCCGACCCGAAAATAAATTTACTAAATCCGACCCCGACCCGACCCGACCTATATAAAATAAATTAATTTTAGGGACTTAATTGTAAAATAATAATTTTAAGGGACTTAATTGTAAAAAATTATAATTTAAAGGATTAAATTATAAATAAAAGTTCAAATTTAATGACTTAATTATAAAATATATATATAAAGATGGGTATTATTATAAATATCCCTAAAAAATTTAATGGAAAATTACATTATTAGTCCCGGGTCAGGTTGGATATTTTCCACCATAAACCTGAACCCGACCCGACTCGAGTTTATCATCAACAAAAACTCGATCCGAACCCGATTTTTTTATTAAAAAATCCGACATGATCGGGCCGGGTCGGAACCCATCGGGTCCGGGTAAAATGCCCATCCCTAAAACCAACCCGAACACGATGACCTGAAATTTAATCCGAAACCGAATCGAAATTGAACCGATTTTTAGTTGAACAGAAATAGACCCGAACTGAATAGACCCGAACCGAAGACAACCGGAAATAAATAAAAGATATCAATATAAAAAAAGAAAGATGAGATATGATCAGCCGCACAACTCACCAAAAAGTCAAAGATATTGGCTTTTTAAAGTCATATATAGGGTGTAAAAGACTGGTCAACTTAAAAACTTGATTAAAACCGACCGATCTCCCATTGATCCGAATCGAAAATCAACCGAATTGAAATGACCCGAAGCACAATAGAACCGAACCAAAACTAAATCCGAACCGAATGATATCAGACCCGAAATAACCGAGATCGAAATGACCTGAACCGAACCCGAACCGATTGACCTGTTTGCCACCTCTAGTGTTTGTTCGATGTTGGGTTACGGTTTTTGTTTTGGTGTTGTGCGTTTTGCTGGTGTTTGTAATGTTTATATTATCATGGGCACAGAGTACTCTTTTCCTCTATTTTAGGTGTAAAATTTTTTTTAGTGAAGCCTATAATAATATTGACTTGTACGATATTTCTATAATAAATTATACTTTTGCCGATAAAAAAAACAATTGATTGCCAAATAATAGTGAATGTTCCAAATTTGAGTTGTGGTGAATAGGCAAAGTTTTCAAATATTATATCCTAGAAACTTAAATAACCTAAATTTAAAGTAATTTCTAGCTCGCTCTTAGGGGGCGTTTGGTTCGTGGAAAAGATCATTACCTGGGGGAATGATCTTTTCCGGAATCACATACCCACGTTTGGTTGGAGAACATTCCTTCCAAGGGGTAATTTTACATTCCTAACCGTAGCAGTTTTTCATTAAAGGGTGGGAATGTGATTCCCTTGGATTTCTTAGGTATTTGTTAATTTCCTCCCCTTTGGACCATATTATCCCTATGTTAATAGATTTTGTTCATATAGATCTTTTGTAAAATTTAATTAGTTGATTAAATGTGTGTGGTGTAAATTAATTAAATATTTTTATTTAATATTAATTTAATATTTAAATGGTGTTACAAATATTTAATGTATTTTTATTAATATTATATTTATGATGTTTATAAGTTATATGTTGCGATAGCATATTGCTTAAAAATTAATAAGTTTAGAGTTGATGTTTTTAATTTTATTTTTATGTTTATGACCTTGTAAAATATTTTAGTAGGTTAAACTTATTATATAAATTCTTATCAGTATTATACAACTTTTAGATTTATTTTATTGTTTACTTTAATTTGCTTGACATGTCACAAGTAATAAAAAAATTAAAATTTTGAACATATTAAATTTCTAGCATTAAAAATTTACAAAATATTTTAATAGAGGATAACTAGGGTAAGTAAATATAAAATAGTTTTTTTAATAGTCTAAAGGTGATTACAAAGTAGTATATACAAAGTGATTGAACCCAAGTCTTCTAGGACGAACTTCATCCATTTTCCACTGAGACCACTTGTTGGGTTCTTTTAAAGAATAGTTAATATAATAATTATATTAAATATGATAAATATATAATTTTTATAAATTTTAGATAGTGTAACAAAAAAAATTATATTAATTTTTGTGAATGTATTTTTAAATTAATATTGAAAGTTTAACATGTTAAAAAGAAAATATAACATATGGACAATTTAGTAAATTTTACTTCCAGATAACCTTATATACCTCCAGCCAAACACAGTAATCTTACATTCCTACACAATAAACCAAACAAAGTAATGTCACATTCCCAGTAATGTGTCAAGTATTGTTAAATTCCGAAAATCTTATTCCCAAAGGTAATCTTACATTCCGTGAACCAAACGCACCCTTAATATCTTATTTTATTTCTTATGATTATTTTCTGATTTTAATTAAATTTCTTATTTATTATGGCCCTCAGAAGAAAAGTCCGTTGTCTAATTAACTGAAACCTAGTGAATTGTAATGTCAAATGACACCGAAATGCTAATTTTGAAAAACATGCATCCTAACATGACATAATTATATGTGGGACCGGACTTAAACTGATCTCATTTTTTAATTTGCAGAAACCAACAGCAAAAAAACACTCTAACTATACTTGGTGTGAAAAAGATAGATAAAAAAGTAAAAATTATTAGTTAAATAGTTGAATTTCATAATTTTCTTTTATTTTGTAACTGAACCAATTCATTAAAAAAATATCCTCACTCATTTTCATCAATCATATGAAACTGGACCTTAATCCAAACAGAGTTTTAAGTTCCAATAACAAGTTAAATAAAATGAACGGTAAAGTATGTCAGGTACCACCGAACAATAAGGTGTGGTCTGTTTTTACCATCAACCTTTCAATTGGTCCAAATTTATTACCAAACTTTATTTTTCGACTCGTTTATACCACTCTACCATTAAATCGTTAACTCCGTGATGACATGGACGCTGCACCAAAACGACGTCGTTTTGGTAAACATAATATATATTATTTCAAACTTAATATCTTTGAATCATTTTTAGCACAAATAATATATATTCCAAACTGTAGTTTGTCATATAAATATATTATTTCTAATATAAAAATATTAGTAAACATATATTAATACATAAATAATAAATTAAATAAAAATATATAAATATTTTTATATTATTAATAATATTAAATATATAAATAGATAAATATATTATTATAAAAACTAAAAGACTAATTTTCAAAACAAAATTTGTTTAAAAAATCTAAAATTCGACAAAACTTAATCCCTAAACTCATAAACCCTAACCCTAAACTATAAACTTTAAACCCTAAAATTTTATTCACAAACAAATAATATTAAAATATATAAACAAATTATATATTATTATAAAAACTAAAAAACTGATTTAAAGATATAAAATTTTCAAAATTTACGAAAAGACCCAAAAATTCACCAAAATCTTAAATCCTAAACCCTAAACCCCAAAACTTTAAGATTTTGGTGAATTTTTGGGTCTTTTCGTAAATTTTGAAAATTTTATATTTTTTAAATCAGTTTTTAGTTTTTATAATAATATATTATTTGTTTATATATTTTAATATTATTTGTTTATGAATAAAATTTTAGGGTTTAAAGTTTATAGTTTAGGGTTAAGGCTTATGGGTTTAGGAATTAAGATTTTGTCGAATTTTAAATTTTTTAAACAAATTTTATTTTGAAATTTAGTCTTTAAGTTTTTATAATAATATATTTATCTATTTATATATTTAATATTATTAATAATATAAAAATATTTATATATTTTCATTTAATTTATTATTTATGTATACTAATATTTGAATATGGGTTAGGATCAACTTACACTGTGTAAAACTCTTTAAGTTTTACACCTTTTTTGGATCGTTGGATGGGGGAAATGGATGGTTGAGATTAACTCCGTGTTTTTAATTCCCAAGTGATAATCTTCACATATTTTACTGTTAATCTCATCCATCCGTTTCACTCATCCAACGATCCAAAAAAGGTGTAAAACTTAGAGAGTTTTACACAGTGTAATTTGATCCTATCCCTTTGAATATTTTTATATTAGAAATAATATATTTATATGACAAACTACAGTTTGGAATGTATATTATTTGTGCTAAAAATGATTTAAAGATATTAGGTTGGTTTGGTGGTTAGGAGGTTGTCTTTGATGCTTAAGGTCTTAGGTTCAAATCCCATTGAGTGCACAATTTCACATATTTTCTCTAGCAAAACGACGTTGTTTTGGGTCATTTATTATCAAAATAGCGGCACCAAAACAACGTTGTTTTGGTGCAGCGTCCATGTCATCACGAAGTTAACGATTTAACGACAGAGTGGTATAAACGAGTCGAAAAATAAAGTTTGGTGGTAAATTTGGACCAATTGAAAGGTTAATGGTAAAAACAGGTTACACCCTATTGTTCGGTGTACCTGGCATACTTTACCCTAAAATGAAAATAAGTTCCAGACAGACAAGACAACCTTGCCTTTGTTTTTCCCATGTATCACGTAGCCTTCATTTCTATTGTATTAAATTGAATATCTGAAGCGTTTTTTAAAATTATATATTGAACGGATTTCCGATCCCCCTGCTTGAACGTATATAATATGGACTCGATTCCAAGAACGCAAAGCTAATTGTCAAAACTGCATATTCGCATTATGAACTATTGAAAAGAAAGAATGAAGAAGAAGATGAATCTTTATTGAATAACAGTGTGTTTACAACTATGCACATACAATCACATATATAGCCATGAGAATGGCCTGCTAACAGATCATCAACCACCTAACAAACTTAGTTAGCTGATAGCTGAGTCAGCAACTAATTAACAGAATCGAACTCTCTAGCTACTGCTACTATACGCACGTGCTATATCCAATATCCTCCCTGCTTTTCTCTTCTTCGATTTCAGAAAGAGACACCACACCAATCCTTTTCCTGAATAAGCTAAAACTTCCTTTGGATAAGGCTTTTGTCATCCCATCTGCTATTTGATGTTCAGAAGGGACAAAGTTCACTTTGAGTTTGTTGTCAACTACCTTCTCTCGTACAAAATGGACATCCAGCTCAATATGCTTGGCTTTTGCATGATACACTGGATTGACACTCATGGCTATCGCTCCAGAATTATCACTCCATATCACAGGTACTGCCTGCAGTTCAACTCGCATATCTTCCAACAAGGTACTTAACCAAGTGACATCAGAAGCTGTATCTGCCAAGCTTCTATATTCGGCTTCTGTTGTCGACCTTGAAACTGTTTTATGTTTCTTCGATCCCCACATCACAAGATTGCCACCCAGATATAAGCATCTCCCAGATATTGAGTGTCGATCATCTACACTTCCACCCCAGTCAGCATCAGAGAATGCCACTAACTGAAGTGAATCAACCGTAGGTGAAAACACAAGTCCATAGTTAAGTGCACCATTCAAGTACCTCAAGATTCTTTTTACTGCAACAAGATGTTGTTCACAAGGTGTATGCATGAATTGGGCCAGTTTATTGACACTAAATGCTATATCTGGTCGAGTGTGACACGCATACAGCAAGGATCCCACCAAACTTCTGTATTCTTTTGCATCTTCTAGTAGACTGCCTGCATCCTCCTTGGAAAGCTTCAGAGAAGGTATCATAGGAGTTGGAACATGTGAGGCTTCATGCATATGTGCCTTGGTCAGCAACTCTGAAATGTACTTCTTCTGACTCAGAAACACAACTTCCCCTATACGCCCTACTTCAATGCCAAGAAAGAAACCAAGTTGCCCCAAATCCTTCAACGAGAATTTGTCTCCCAACTGCTTAACAACACTCTCAACCTCACCACTGTTATCACCTGTAACTATAATATCGTCCACATAAACTAACACATACACAACATGCCCTTGCGCATGCTTGATAAACAAGGAAGTGTCAGCTTGTGAACTTCGAAAACCAATGCACAACAGATGCTCCTTCAACTTTGAATACCAATTGTGTGGAGCTTGTCTAAGCCCATACAATGCCTTCTGTAACTTGCACACAAGAAAGGAACCATCCTCAGCAACTTTTTCGAAACCTTGTGGCTGATACATATACACATCTTCTTGTAAATCACCATTGAGAAAAGCATTGTTGACATCTACTTGTCTCAATGGCCACCCCTTGTATGCAGCTAAGCTTAGAATCACATTAATAGTAGCTGACTTCACTACGGGACTGAAGGTTTCCTGAAAGTCCTGACCAGGAACTTGAGAGAATCCCTTAGCCACCAACCTGGCTTTATGCCTTTGCACAGTGCCATCAGCATTCTTCTTCACCTTGAACAACCATTTGCAATCAACTGCAGTCCTTCCTTCAGGCAAAGGTACAAGACTCCAGGTATTGTTCCTTTCGAGAGCTTCAAATTCAGCATGGACAGCGGCACTCCATTGAGGAGACTGTAACGCTTCATACACTGAGCTAGGTTCTGTATCTTCAGCAGCATGTGCAACCATGTATAGCTTTGGTTTGAAGATCCCACACTTGCTGCGAGTGAGCATGTGATGACCTGTCGTAGCACATCGAGCTGGGGGTGCAACTGATGAAACATCAAGGACTGATTCATGAGCCAATTCCTCCACCACAGGTTGTACGTTGTCAGTACCACTTTCATGCACATCTTCCTCATGCACGTAACCCTCATGCACATGATCCTCATGCACGTGGTCCTCATGTACGTAACCCTCATGCACATTTTCTTCATTAATGTCAGTAGATATGAATTCACTACTATTTTGATTAGAGACATCAAGAGCTTCAGTACTCACATTAGGTGATGAAATAGCTTGATCACCAGCACTTGAAGTAGGGGCATTCGATTGATCACACGAGACTGCAGTGGAATTTGCTGGAGCTGCTGGAGCACACAACTTGACTGCACCATCTATCACGGTCATCTTGGAAAACTGACCAGCTCGAGCTTGAACACACTTAGGTACACCTTTCCCTGCAAATGTAAAACATTTCTCATTAAACACCACATGCCTCGAAATATAAACACGTCCATCAGGTGCCAAGCACTGATATCCCTTATGGCTTGGACTGTAGCCTAAGAATGTGCAGGCTTGTGATCGACAGTCCAACTTATGTCTCTGATAAGGTCGAAGATGTGGAAAACATTGAGCCCCAAATACTTTCATGAACTTGTAATCAAGTACTCTCTTGTATAGGACTTCAAATGGTGATTTTCCTTCTAGCACACGAGAGGGCAGTCGATTAATAAGATAAACAGTTGTGGTTACAACATATGCCCAATATTGAAAAGGTAGTGATGCTTGAGCCATCAACACCAAAGCTAATTCAATGATATGGCGATGCTTTCTTTCCACAACACCATTTTGCTCCGAGGTGTGTGGACAAGAAATCCGATGAACAATGCCCATAGAAGCCATTACAATTGACATGCTTCGATATTCTCCTCCCCAGTCAGTTTGCATTTCTTTTATGATTGCATTAAATTGGGTTTTAATCATTTGAGCAAACAGCTGAAATGCATGTACAGCTTGATCCTTTGTCTTGAGCATATAAACCCAACAGTGACGCGAGAAAGCATCAACAAATGAGATATAATACCGAAATCCATTCGAGGGTACATGTGAAGGTCCCCACAAATCAGAAAACACAAGCTGAAATGGTGAATCATAAATTGTGGTAGATTCATTAAAACTCAATTTGTGACTCTTGCCTACTCGACAAGGAATACAAGTAGTATCTATGGAATCATCAAATGCACTAGGTATTACAACACCTATATGCTTACAAGCTTGAACTAATGTTGAATGAGCAGGATGGCCTAGTCTCATGTGCCACAATCTGCATTCCTCAACCTTCTTTGCTGCATCTAATTGAACATGATGACGGGTAACACCTTCAGAGGCTGCACCAAACTGATAGAGACCATTGCATTCTCTTCCTCGCAACAGAACCTTCCCTGATCCTTCCTCTTTAACTAGACACCCCTTAGCATGAAACTCAAGAAAAACAACATTGTCTCTAGCAAGCTTTGAGACAGACAACAAATTCTTAGTAATGGCATGCACACGTAACAAGTCTTTTATCAATAAAGTTCGAGTATCAGTAAATAAATGAGCAGTACCAGTTTGATTAATACTTAGAGCAGGACCAGACCCTACTGTTAACTTACCTGGCCCAACAAAATCTGTACCATCCACCACCTTTGATGCATCAGGTGTTACATGATGTGTAGCACCTGTGTCCACAACCCATTGATCACCACTGGAAGTCGATGCAACCACATGAGCCTGAGCAGTAGTACAATCATGAAAAACACACCTCTCAGCACTACTAAAATTTGCATCTGCAAAATCTGTTTTAAGAGCCATCACCCCAGGAAAATCACGATCAAACCGACGCCAACATCGATCAGCTGAGTGGCCAAGTTTGCCACACAACTGACAATGAAGCCTGGACCTCCCTCGACCACTACCACCATTACCAGATCTGCCTCCATTATAGTGATAAGCAGGAGGTCTATACCCTGCAACCTCTTGAGAATTAACAGGCCCTTGAGCCACATTAACATTCATTGGCAAGTGAAGGGAGTCTGAAAACCTCTCAATTGAGTTTCAGCATCAACTAACACTGACTTCACTCCATCCAAAGAGAACTTTTCCTTACTAGAAGTAATAATGGCCATAAACGGCTGATACTCAAATGGAAGACCATTCAAGATCGTAGCAATTTGTTCAATTTCAGAAACATTACTACCACAAGCAGCCAAGGAGTCACATACCTCTTTGATCTGCATAAGGTAAGCCCTCATACTCTCATCACCTTTCTTGATGGAGCGAAGCTTGCAATGTAATCCTATTACACTTGTGGTAGAACGATTTGCAAAAAACTTTAACACAGTATCCCATACCTCATGAGCTGTATCAGCGCCCACAAACTGAGGAAGAAGATCGGAACTGATTGTAGAGAGTAGCCAAGACGCAAGAGCACTGTCCTGTGCTACAAACACCTCATAGTCATCATTCAACACCATTTCACCAGCATCATTGCGAATCTTCTCTGCAGGAGGAGAAATCTGCCCAGTCAATAACCGCTCAAGTCGATGACTGCGAACTGTGAGCAACACCTGCTGCTTCCACAACAAGAAATTCATCTCATCAAGCATAACATTGATTTTCTTGTTTGAAAACATTCGAGCAGTAGATGTTAAATCGGCAGAATCTGAACTCGATCGAACATCATCACCAGAAGCAGGCATGATGAAGAAACAAGAGAAACAAAGAAGAAGAAAAGAATCGAAACACAGAACAAAGAAGAAGAAGAAACTTGAAGAAAGAAAGAACGGAAAGCAAGCGGAAGAAACTGGAATCTCCCAGAATCACCAAGCAAAAGATACCATATTGAAAAGAAAGAATGAAGAAGAAGATGAATCTTTATTGAATAACAGTGTGTTTACAACTATGCACATACAATCACATATATAGCCATGAGAATAGCCTGCTAACAGATCATCAACCACCTAACAAACTTAGTTAGCTGATAGCTGAGTCAGTAATTAATTAACAGAATCGAACTCTCTAGCTACTGCTACTATACGCACGTGCTATATCCAATATGAACATTAAAAAACCCTGCATATTTATATATGATAGGCGGTTGACTAGGCGAAATCTGACCCCTAAAATTAACCCCAAAAAATCAATACAGACAAACAGAAAGAAAGTTGTTGCATTGCGATGAAGTCGATGCCTGAATTCAGGCTTTTAATCATCTCTTTATTAAGGTTTACCAACGTCAAACTTATTAAATGAAACTAGGCCTCGTTTTCCCTTATCAATTTGTTTGGTATTTATGCTTGGTAAATTTTACACGGTTAAAGGAAATATAATGAGAGCATATATATATATATATATATATATAGGAAAATACTTTGATGCACAAGCTGTGTAAACTTTAGTTTATACAAGCCCTTTAATTTTAGGGTTTAGGGTTTAGGGTTTTAGTTTAGGGTTTAGGGGTTTAGTATGTAGGGTATATAATTTAAGGTTTGTGGGTAGAATTTAGAATTTAGAGTTTAGGATTTAGGGCTTAGGTTTTAGGTTGCTAGGGTTTGTGATTTAGATTTTAAATTTTATAAAAGGAATGTGTAAAAAAAATTTACACAGCTTGTGCATCAAAATAAAACCCATATATATATATATATATATTAATTAGGCAAATTTTTGACCACTTATAGCAATATAGTACATATAAAAAAAATAAAAACCATCTGCTCATTTTCGGTGCTCTTATTTATGCTCCACACTCAAAATTAGGTTTAGAGTTTAAGGTTAATGTTTGTGGTTAGGGTTTAAAAAATTTAAGGTAGAGTGTAGAGTTTATTTTTTAGTGTTTTTTAATGTTAAAACATAGAAAGGGGCACCAAAAATGGGCATGATATTTTTATCCTATTGAAAATGAATTTTAAGTCCACCCATTACTACTTTTGACCATTTTGGTTGAATCAATGATTCCCTTTTCAAATTAAACCATTGATATTTTGGGCATGATATTTTTATCCTATTGAAAATGAATTTTTGGTTGAAAATGGGCGTGATATTTTGGTTAAAATGGGAATTGATACGCATTGGCGTTGCCATTTACAAATTACAATTACATGATTGAAAGGTCACCAAATCTCAGAATTAAAACCATTGGTTTGACAAAAAAGAACGGCTCATATGGATGCAACTGTTTAGGACTGTGTTCAAGTTCAACTGCCACAAACAAACGCTTTTGGGCTTCAGATGAAGATTGTTTCTCATCGTAAATTTTGTGTACACACAGCAATGTTGAAGGAATTTAGCTGGAATCGAATAGGAACATGACCGGGAATCTCTTGAATGAAACATGATGTATGTTTTAAACAATTCCCATGCCTTTTTCTTCAGAGTTTCCAAATCCAGCTGCCAAGACACTGTTGAATTACCATTCCAATCGATCCTTGGTGCGGGTCAGAATGCGTTCCCATATCCCATTCTGCATTATTAACTAACATGATATTGATTGGGAAGGAACAGGCTGCAACTTAAGTCCAGCAACATGCTGAAACCTATCATTGAACACTGACCTGCTGGCTGCTGGCTGCTGGCCATCCATATGTGATTAATTGTGTACTTCAATGAATGAACTCTCCTGCAACCTTCTTCCCAAGCAAATTAAGCCCATTATGTTTATACTTTGCATTAAAGGAAGGAGACAAGACAGCTCTAGCCTCTAGCGTTCAAAGCCAACGATTAATATATTCCTAGCCAGGAAATTTGAGGTCTTTCACAATTTCATCCTTTTCCTTTCTTTTATGACAATAAAATTATACATGTAGTAATTATTAACTTATGTGAAAATGTAAATAATGAGAATATGAAATTGAGCATGATCATTTGTCCCTTCTCAACGCTTCTAATGGCTCCACCAGCTAATAAGAAGACAAAGAACGAGCAATGCCAACTCTTTCACTGATTGAAGCGTCAGGGAAGGTGGTGTTGCATAATTAAATTCATATATTCTGCGCTTTGGGTGTCTTCTAAAAACTCCATATTTCATAACCATTTTGATATTCTGCCGGGAAACAGCTGCTGGTTTTGACCACTAGAGCACCCGATTCATATATTCTGTCTTCAAACTCGTTACAGCTTTGACTTGATATAATATAGATTCACAATGACAATACAAAACATAAACAATTCCATCAGATAAAAGATTTTCCAGTAAAATTCAATTAACCTTTAATTTTATGGTCCAAATCAATACAACAACCGAGTCTGAGATTATGTTTCTATGTACATAACCCTGTGATTTAGATTTTGGAAATTCAAAAAATAATATTCCATTCCTTTTATATCATTAGATAATAATTCATCTACACTGTGATCACTCTTTCAAATGCTTCCCCAATATGGTATAATATCAATATAGAGTAGTTAAAAAAAGCAAGACTAGATAACATTGTTAATTTGGGTGCTTATCCAGGGTTGGAATCAAGATAAAATTGCACATGTCTCCTACGTGGTTATCAAATGGCACGCCCATCCAATGAGGACCACATCCCTTTCCTTTCCTCCCTACAGGCTATAAGAAGAAGCTCTTTCATTTCATAGCATCACACAAACTCGTATTAAAAGTCTGTTTTATCTTCATTCGGTCAACACAAGGTAAAGATGAAGATGGGAAGGGTCCTCCGAGAGCAAAGGGCTAAGCTTTATATCATTCGTAGATGTATCTTATTCTCATCTTCCTTCCCATACACAATCTTTTTTGTCATCCACATCTTTTTCAGAACCTGTTTCTTATCACCAAGCCAGTCTTGATCCTAGATGGGTAACGGCTATGAAAGAAGAGATTGAGGCTTTGCAATCAAACAATACGTGGTCCTTAGTTCCTTTGCCTTATGGGAAGGTTCCTATTGGATGTAAGTGGGTCTACAAAGTCAAATATCGAGCTTCGAGTGAGATTGAGAGATTTAAAGCTCGTTTGGTTGCTAAGGGTATAATCAACAGCAAGGTGTTGATTATGTTGAGACTTTTTCCCCTGTTGCAAAGATGACCATTGTTCGTCTTCTTCTTGCTATTGCTTCAATGTTTGGTTGGCCTTTGTATCAAATGGACGTTTATAATGTATTTTTACAAGGTGATTTGCTTGAAGAGGTTTACATGACCTTACCTGAAGGTTTTTGTAACCAGGGAGAGAATTTGGTATGTAGGCTGCAAAAATCACTTTATGGATTGAAGCAGACATCTCGGCAGTGGAATGTAAAATTGACTGAAGCTCCTTTAGCAGCAGATTTGGTATGAAGGTTTTTGTAACCAGGGAGAGAATTTGGTATGTAGGCTGCAAAAATCACTTTATGGATTGAAGCAGACATCTCGGCAGTGGAATGTAAAATTGACTGAAGCTCCTTTAGCAGCAGATTTTCATCAGAGTAAATTAGATTACTCTTTGTTTGTTAAGCAAGATGGTGACAAGATTGTTGTTATTCTTGTATATGTGGATGACCTACTGATTTCAGGGAATGACAACACCATGATAGAGGATCTGAAATCTGTGTTAAATCACAATTTCAAGATGAAAGATTTGGGAGAATCAAAATATTTTCTTGGGTTGGAGTTGTTAAGGTCAAAGAAGGGCATTGTTTTGAATCAAAGAAAGTATGCTTTGGAATTAATCAAAGACATAGGGGTAAGTGAAGGGAAACCAACTTCAACACCTTTGGAGCAAAATATCAAATTAACTTCTGTTGAATGTGGTGGAAGTCAAAGTCATAGTGAGGAGCTAGCTGACAAAACTGTATATCATAGGCTTATAGGGAGGTTAATCTACTTTACACATACAAGGCATGCCATTATGTATTTTGTGCATTTTTTAAGTCAGTTTATGCATCGACCAACTAAGAGTCACATGGAGGCAGCTTTGAGAGTTGTTTGTTACTTGAAGAAGAATCCTGGACGAAGAATACTTCTTGATGCTTCAGGTTCTTGTGAGTTAACAGCCTTCTGTGATTCAGATTGGGCTTCTTGCCCAATGACAAGGAGATCTGTCACAGGTTTTTGTGTCAAGCTGGGAAATTCTTTGATCTCCTGGAAATCAAAGAAGCAAAGCACTGTGGCAAGGTCTTCAGCAGAAGCAGAGTATAGAAGCATGGCTACTATTTCTGCAGAATTAGTTTGGATAAATGGGTTGTTATCAGAATTGGGAGTCACAAGGAAACAACCAATTAAACTCTTTTGTGACAGTAAATCAACATTGCAGGTAGCATCTAATCCAGTGTTTCATGAAAGAATTAAGTACATAGAAATCGACTATCATTTTGTTCGAGAAAAAATACAAGAGGGGCTAATACATGCAGATCATGTTTCCACAAAGGAGCAGCTGGCAGATATAATGACTAAAGCATTAGGAATAGCACAACATGAGTATTTGTTGAACAAGTTGGGTGTAAAAGATGTTTTTTACCCACCAACTTGAGGGGTTGTGTTAAACTAATAGTAGTTAGCTTTCTTTGTACAGTTAATATTTCTGTTAGTTTGTTAGAATCAATTACAATAGTTTGTATATAAACAAGTGTAATGGTTGAAATTATATACAAGAGTGAAATTATTCCAATTCATTTCTTAACAGAGTGGTTATGCTCCTTTGTCGGCATGATTGAATTGCTTCTTCTTTGGCTGGACTGTCGGTAAATATTGTTATCATCATCGGGGACTAATTCTATATGCCTTGGCCAGTTGGCCTTGTGGGCTATACATTGTACTTTTCAACATCCAGACTACTTTCTTCCATTTTATTATGCTTATGAAGTGATGTTTCCTCACTATTTCTAGAGTTGATTTGGGATGGGATTATAGGCTAGAAATCATGGGTCAAAGAAACTCTTCCTTTAGCTTCTTTGATTGCTCCAAGTTGTTAATGCACAATAACAGAAATAATGTTAAGCAGTTGGGGCAAGGGGAACAACCTAAATCGAGAAATTTTAGTGACATAATTAAATGGAATTGGATTTGGAGGCTTAAATTACATGTTTTAGGACCTTTCTGAAAGTGGGATAAACTTGAAAGTGATTGTTGTAAACCTTAAGAGAATACAATGGTGTGCGTGCAATTTACCCAAAATCCTTGGATATATATTATACTTTTCGGTAACATAAAGGCCTTGTGGCCATTTGTCATCTATGTCAGCCACCAACCCACTTTCTCTAAGGATGGTAGATGAGAGAACATTTCGCGGATTTTGCACCGCATCCGCTTTAGTTAGAGCGAATATAGGAATAAGTTTGATGGGTAGTGGGTGGATGTGAATTTAAAAAGTCATACCCGTCGTGTGTAGTGGGTAGGTGATGGATTTGAGACCTTACCCACATCGTATCCACTCGCATCCACTTGGCTCGCATCCTCCCGCCCACTAACTACCCACCATATGAATTTTGGACCATCTATGTTTGTAGACTTCGATTATACCTTTTACTATGGTGTTTTATGTATTAAGATCTTGGTTTGTTTTAAATAGGGATGTAAAAAGCTGACCCGACCTGAAAACCTGCTCGAATCAGAACCTGGTTTGACCGGAGGATTCGATGACCCAAACCCGATTTATAACCGACTATTATTGACTCGAACCCGAGTTGGACATGTTACTGTAGTAACCGAACCGACCTGCATCCGACCGAGAACGACCCGAACCCGAATTGAACATGTTACTGTGGACTTGAAACCTAACCTGCACCCGACTGAAATGAACCTGAACTCGAGACTGACCTTACAGATACCGATATTACCTGACTGAATTGACCCAAGATTCGATTTTACTGGACATGTTTAAGTCTTTGTTGATTACTTGAGTTGATAAAAACAAAATATAAGTAAACTTTAAACTTGCAAATGTATAAGCTTTAAACTTTAAACTCGTTAATTGGAGAATATTAGAAACATAAGTTTTTACAACATAAAAATGTATAACTTAGTAAACTTTAAACTCATTAATTGGGGAAGATTGGAAACAAAAGTTTATTACAACATAAAAATGTATAACTTAGTAAACTTTAAACTTACAAACGTACAAACTGAAAATTATGAAATGTAACACAAGTTTGTTGGGTGAAAATTTAAGCTCTTAGGTCTTATAGAAAAGTTTTACGAGGCTAAAAACTCGACTTTGCTACTAGAAATTTTCTCATTGAGCTGTCAAAAGATCTAAATGTTACCATCAAGGTTAATTATGGGTAACTTGCATAGCTAAGAAACCAGCATAATTAAAACAAGGACAACTACTTAGATAAGAAAAAAACTACCAACTAAACCAGAAATCAACAACAAACAGTAATCAACAATGAGCAGCAACATTAAGTCATTAACAGCAGTAACATCAAGTGATTAACAACAACAACAGCAGCTACCATCATGGTTAAATTTTGAATAAAATAATGAAACATTATAAGAAACATTAAAACAATCAGGCATTTAAACATGTACAAAGGTAAACAAAACAAAAATTAGGTATTTATAAAATAAAAAAGAATACTACATGTTTTTACATCACAATTCACAACTTAGTTGACCCCTAAGCATTAATGTGCTTGCTTGGTGTGAAGGAATCCTACAAAAGAAAACAAAATCACTGAATCATAAACTATTTTGAAACAAAACAGAATCACAAAAGAAAGCATTAATAGGCTTTGCCTTAGACAGGAAGTGAATCTTCACCAAGATTAGAGATTGAAGATTCTTTCACAACAGAAAAATAATCTTCATCTATTTCCTTTGATTCAAAATCATACAACCAATTATGAGTTGTTACAAATATCTCAATATTTTTAGGTAAGAATTTAGCCCTCAACTTGTTCAAAATCTGACCCCATGCTAAATGAAGATTAGAAAGCAACTGAAGTGATTGGAATGGCTAAAACATCTCTAGCCATGTGTGAGAGTACGAGAAAAGAAACAGATTGTGCTTTTCAAAACTGTAAAATATCAAACTCAGCATCTTCAGTACGAGAGAGAATGGGCAAAGTAATGTAGGAGTCAACATCAGATTTTCCACTCTTAAAAGCAACTAAATTAGCATCAAAGTTTTAACATTAAAAAAATAAAAATTAACCATTAAATTGTAATTGAAACAAAAAAAATTAATTAAATATAAACTTTTAAAAAATAA
Source organism: Hibiscus tridactylites (assembly GCA_958450335.1). Classification (NCBI taxonomy): domain Eukaryota; kingdom Viridiplantae; phylum Streptophyta; class Magnoliopsida; order Malvales; family Malvaceae; genus Hibiscus; species Hibiscus tridactylites. The sequence goes on from OY288283.1 coordinate 15,583,690, forward strand.
AAACTGACTCGAAATAGATTGATTTTTTTAAATGTTTGAGGCCGATCAAAACTTGACACACTTGTAGTTTGAGAGGAATTACTTTAGACAAAAGAATTAGAAGAGGAAGAATAAGAACAAAGTACAACTTTTAAATAATATATATACAAATTAACAAACTCATTGTGAACAACACTTACCCTCATTTCAACCTCTTCCTCAACATAGAGGACACTGTACAACTCCTTCAGAAGCTGTAATTTATATCAAGGATCAAGTAAAACAGCAAAGGAGAGAATCGTTAAGTGATCAGACTAATATTTCTCATATAATTCAAGCACATGTCCTGCCATTGCAGAAAAGCCCTCACAAGGATCATTGTGAGCATCAAACAACTTCTCAATGAAAACAACATTAGTCAAGTACAAGTTAAAAGTGGGATACTTAGATCCCGAGAAGAAAGTATTAATTTTAAAAAATGACTCAAGGAAATCACAAATTAATTGAGTAATTTTCCACTCAACCTTACTAATTATATCCTAGTCATTTTCTCTATTAACAAACAAGTTGATATCTCATTTTGCATCAATTGCCCTAGAAGCATTGAGTAAATAGAGTTTCATCGAGTAGGAACATCCAATATCAACTTACCAGAAAAAAAAATCACAATCTTTAATAGTCATTTCAAAACTACAAAGTCTAACATTTGAAGAAACAATAAACTTAACTATTTCACGCAATTTAATAACATAAGAGTCAATTACCTTCAAACCTTTTTGAACTATCAAGTTCAAAATATGAGCAGCACACCTTATATAAAAATACTTACCATTGCATGGAAGGGGAGAAATGATATGCAAATCATCTTTGAGTTGTTTAACCATTCTCTCATTTGCAGAAGCATTATCAAAAGTTATGGTAAAAACTTTTTTCTCAAGACCCACTCACGTAACATTTGTTTCACAAACTTATAAATAGACTTACCATCATGAGGGTGGAAAAAACGATAAAAATTTAGTATTTTAGACTCAAAGTTCTAGTTATTATCAACATAATGTGTAGTTAGAGCAAAATATGAACGTAAAGTGCAAGCAGATCATCCATCACATGTAAAACAGATACGACTTGAAACAAAATGCATTGAATCAAGTAGCAATTTTTTTATGCTTCTCATGCTTTAACATGCAATTCTTAGTAATAATATACCTCGAAATATCCTTCACATTAGGATTTAGATACTGATGCAAAGCCCTAAGTTTTTCATGCTCAACCACACTCAAAGCATAACCATGACGCAGAATAACCTCAGCAAATAAATCACAATATTTTTTTGTCAAAAGAATTTTTATACTACTATTAGGATTAGTAGCAAGGAAATATTTGTAAGTTTGGCATTTTTTAGTATGTCTTTTAGGGTTAAATGTACCAACATAAAAATTTACTTTATAGCTTTTGGTTTTGCTATACTTACATTGCGCAAAAACACTTTCAGAAAATTTAATGAAGGTATAATGATCCCAAACAGGAGAAGTTCTTCTCCCAAAGTCTCATAATTTTGCAGTTGTAGCCCTTTTCTTAGAGCTTTGAACTGTTTCAGAGAGTTGATCATTTACATCCCCTTTAAACAAACAAAAAAATATGTATTAGTGATTGACAAAACTAATACAAATATAATTCTAAAATTTTTAAGAGAGATAGAGAGAATAATATACATCTTTCACCAGGACAATCTAACTCATAAGAAAAAGCATCCATACCCGTGCTAAATACTAAAAAACATTGTTATTTCTTGTTAAAGATTGAAAAAGGACAGTGAACATGTATGTACAAAGAAAAACAAAACATGTAAAAAATATACAAAGCAACAAACAAAACAAAGAAACTCAATGATTTAATCATTGTACGTGGCATTGTTAAACCAGTCCACAAGGTCCTTTAGAAACCTCCTTTGACACCAGTAGCATCGAAGAATAGGATGTCCAGCCGATATACTCAGATTAAACTATTGAAACAGAACAAAGAACATGTATGTATAAATTAAAAAGAATATACATGTATGTACAAATCAAAACAAGCCATTTAAACATACACAAGACATTTAAACATGTATCTACAAATCAAAACAGAACAGTGAACATACACCATGCCTCTAAACATGTATTTACAAATAAAAACAAAACATACAACACACATTCATATAAAGTAACAAATTGAGAACATTGAAATATAAACCATGCATGTATGGAGCTCAGAACCCAAAACATTGAATCAAAACAAAACAATGAACATAAATCAGGCCTTTAAACATTAAAGTATACATGTTAAACTAAACTAGAAATCACAAACATCTAAAAATCAAACCATAAACATGTAAAAATTACAAACATTAAAGCATGCATATTAAACCAAACTAGAAACCAAAAACCAAAAATTATAAATGTAAAACTAATGAATTGATTTTGATATAACAAAGGCTTTAAAGACTAAATTGAAAAGGAGAAAATTAATTTTGAAGTCCTCAAAACTTCCCTTAGTTTTCAAGGAAATTGTCCAAGTCAAAACCTAAGATTATTCAAAATTTTCTAAGTGTTTATCAAGTCAAAACATTGATTTTTGAGTCACCGTTTCAAAACGGCCCTTAGGCGTTTCGGAACATTTTGAAATTGTTAACCTATGTTTTCGAACTAGCCTTCCCGTTTCGATACGGGTGTATCGAAACAGGTCTTCATGTTTCGAAATGGATGAAGAACAACGAAACGAGTTGAACCGTTTCGATACGATAGTATCGGAACGATTTTCAAACTTGGTTTCAAAATATGACCGTTGCAATTTAAATAACTAATTTTCAGAAGAACGGTTAGAGTGTATCGAAATGTTTTTAAGCCGTTTCAATACAGGTTTTGGCAGTGGCAAAATGTTTCGAAACAGGTTTTAGCACGTTTCGGAACAAGCTCTTAGCGTATTGAAACGATCGTGTCCGCTTCGGTACAGTCTATTAATTACACCCCAATGACTATTTCTATTTTGGTCAATTTCGAAATAGGGTCGAGCGTTTCGGAACGGGTAGTTGTATAGTGCATTTATTGTGAGAAGATTGCATCCCAACGGCTATAACTATGAAGGCAACAACCCCAACGGCTAGAATTCAATGAGAAGATATAAAAGGGAGTTTTAAAAGCATCAACAACTATTGATCCTAAGAGAAATATCCAAACATCAAATTCAAGCTCTTGTGTAAAATTTCCATATTTCTTGTAAACCCCAATTTTGGTTCTTTGTATTTCCAATTTTATTTGAATCAATTGGGTTGAGTTCTTGTAATAGGGCTATATTTGTATTGAGAGATACCAGTTATTAGCCTTAAGCTTCTTTGTAAACCTTGTGTGAGGATAGGATCAATTTTTGGGTAGAAAAATTGGCAATTGTGTAAAGGTTTCCTCCTAAGCCTAGAAAAGGGGAAGATCCACTATTGGAGTTGTTGGAAAATCCTTAGTGAAGCTAAGTTAGTGGATGTAGAGTTCATTTGGAACTTGAACCACTCTAAATCCCTTGTCTTGCAAATTTTATTTTCCCACTTCACCACCAAACTTTCTAAAAATCCAATTCACCCCTCTCTTGGCTTAAATCGATTCAACGATCCACTCAACAATTGGTATCAAAACCTACCTCTTTTGAAGGATTAACAACCATAAGAGGAGTTCCTAGGAGAGTGGAATCAATTTCAAAGACAATCCATGGCATCTACTTCAACCTCCAACCTTTACGAGTCACAATCCACCACTAAATCACTTTTCTTCAATAGGGACAAATACCCATATTGGAAGAATCGGATGCGTCTCTTCATTAAGTCAACAGATTATATGGTTTGGGATTTAGTGGAAGAAAGTCCTTACATTCCAGTTAAAAGAAACGATGAAGGTGGACCTGTTTCGAAGGTGAAGTCGGAGATGACCGAGGAAGATAGACGAAGGATGCAAGTCAACGACAAAGCTCTACATATCATATTTTGTGCACTTGGTTCAGATATCTACTCGAAAGTTTCATCTATTGAAAGTGCAAAAGAAGTGTGGGACACTTTGGAGACGGCTTATGAAGGCACTAGCGATGTGAAGGAGACGAAGATCGGGTTGCTAAATTTGAGCTATGAAAATTTCAAGATGGACCCCGATGAGAGTGTCTCAAATATGTTTGATCGGTTTTCGATCATCGTTAACGGTCTTAAAGGATTCGGTGAAGTAATTCCCGAATATAAGCTAGTGAGGAAGCTTCTATACTCTCTCTCGAAGTCTTGGGATGGTAAGAGGACGACCATCATTGAAGCAAAGAATTTGAAAACTTTGAAGCTTTATGAGCTTGTTGGGTCTCTTCTTACATATGAGATCATGAAGCAAGGAAGAGAAGAAGAAGGAAGAGAGAAGAGTAGAGAAGCATGAGGTGGAAAAGAAGAAGAAGCTAGGAGTTGCTCTCAAAGCCTCTCTACAAGAGGAGAGCTCTTCTAGTGAGGTGGAAGATTTTGAGGAGTTGGCTATGATAACCAAACGATTCTCACAGTTCATGAAGTTCAACCGAGAGAGAAAATTTCAAAGAAAAATGGACTTCAATAACAAAGGCAAAGAAGAAGAAAGGGATCTGATCATTTGCTTTGAGTGCAAGAAGTCGGGTCACATACGTTCCGATTGCCCTCAACTCAAGAAGAAGGGTTTTGAGAAGAAGAAAAAGCTCAAAGCCAAGCTTGTTACTTGGAGTGATGAGGAGTCATCCGAGGATGAGGAATATGAAGTGGCCAACCTTTGCCTCATGGCTCTTGAGGAGGATTCGATGGTAACCTCTAACTCATCTTGTGTTGATTTTACTTTTGATGAATTGCATGATGCATATGATGAGTTGCAAGAGGTATATAATGAGTTAGTTGAAACATATAAGGAGTCAATTTTGAGAAACAAGAAAAATATTTCCGATTTAAAAATTCAAAATGAGTCTCTTTCAAAAACTAACTCGGAATTGGAAAATAAGATTTTGTACTTAATAAATCTTTCTAATGATCTTAAAAAGAAAAACCTTGATCTTGAAAAATTTCTTTTCGATTTTCAAGATTATCACACAAATAAAGTGGATAATCTTAAAACTTCTATTACTATTGGGAGAAACAATTTTGAAAAGGGAAACTCTTCTAAAACCCAATATGTAAAAATAAAATCTTTTCATCCTAAACAAAGAAATTTTTCTAAGCAATCTAAAAGTCAAAGAATTAAGAGTGTTTGGGTTCCTAAGGAACTCATTATTTCTAATAGCATGAATGTTATGGCTTCTTGGATTCCTAAGGGAACCAAGGTTTGAAGGCTAACACACATGGACCCAAAATGATTTGGGTACCAAAAATCAAAGCCTAATTTCTTTGTTTGTAGGGGGAGCATTGCTACAAGACCAAAGCACAAAGTCAACATTCGTGGTACCTTGATAGTGGATGCTCGAGGCACATGACCAGAGACAAGAGTCGATTCATGGAATTAAAGCCAAAAAGTGGAGGAGTGATAACATTTGGTGACAACTCCAAAGGCCACATTGAAGGTATTGGCTCCATAGGTAATCACTCTTCCATACTCATTGAAAATGTTTTGTATGTCAATGGTCTAAAACATAACTTATTGAGCATAAGTCAACTTTGTGATAAAGGATTTAATGTCATGTTTGATAAAAATGGGTGTAGAATAGTTGACATTAAATCTAACAAAACAATGCTCATTGGTCGTCGCATAGGCAATATATATATATATATATATGGTGCATCTAGGTGACATTCATACGTCACATGCATGCTTAGTTGCACAAAATGAAAATGATACATGGTTGTGGCATAGGAAACTAGGACATGCTAGCATTAGTTTTTTGGAAAAATTAGTTTCCCTTAATCTAGTTAGAGGCCTACCTAAGCTCAAGTTCTCATTAGATAAAATTTGTGATGCATGTGCTAAAGGCAAACAACATAGAGCCTCATTTAAGTCCATTAATGATGTTTCTACAAGTAGGTGTTTGCAATTGATCCATATGGATCTTTTTGGGCCAATTAGGACTACTAGCTTGGGTGGAAAATCATATGCTTTTGTGCTTGTTGATGATTACTCTAGATATACTTGGGTTCTCTTTTTAAGCACCGAGGATGAGGCTTTAGAAAACTTCATCACATTTTCTAAAATAACCCAAAATGATCTTGAACTTAAAATTTCACATATTAAAAGTGATCATGGAACCGAATTTCAAAATATGGGTTTTGATGAGTTTTGTAATGAAAATGGGATTGGCCATAATTTTTCGGCCCCTCGAACTCCTCAACAAAATGGGATAGTTTAGAGGAAAATAGAACTTTAGAAGAAATGGCTAGGACTATGCTTTGTGAAAACAATTTACCTAAATATTTTTAGGCGGAAGCCACTAACACCGCTTGCTATATTATAAACCGAGTAATAATTAGGCCTATTTTGAAGAAAACTCCTTATGAGATTTTAAAATCTAAAAATCCTAACATTAGCTATTTTCATCCTTTTGGTTGCAAGTGTTTTATTTTAAATAATGGAAAATACAATTTAGGTAAATTTGATGCAAAAAGTGATGAAGCTATTTTTCTAGGTTACTCTTTAAACTTTAAAGCATGTCGTGTGTTTAACAAAAGAACTTTAGTTGTAGAGGAATCTATTCATGTGGTTTTCGATGATAATCTCCTTCCGAGGAAGGATTCTTGTGATGATGATGATGTAGGGATTATTAAAGCCAATGATGGTGGAGAATCATCAAAGGTGAATGAGATTCCAACCAAAGAGGAAGAAGCACAAGAACCGACTCTAGAAGCATTGCAAGACATGTCTCTTAAGGAAAAGGAAGTGAGCTACCCAAGGGAGTACAACTATATCAAGGGTGGTGAGATCTTGGGTGATCCATCCAAGGGGGTAACTACTCGCTCTTCTCTTAAAATGCTTAATCATGCTGCATTTATCTCATGCATTGAGCCTAAGAATGTTAAAGAAACATTAAAAGATGACTTTTGGATTATGGTCATGCAAGATGAGTTAAATCAATTTGAGAGAAGTAAAGTGTGGACAATAGTTGATAGGCCTGGAAATAAATCTACTATATGAACTAAATGGGTCTTTAGAAATAAACTAGATGGGAGTGGTAACATAGTGAGAAACAAGGCTAGGCTTGTTGCTCAAGGTTACACTCAAGAAGAGGGAATTGATTTTGATGAAACTTATGCACCCGTAGCTAGAATGGAAGCCATTAGGATGCTACTTGCATTTACATGTTTTCATGATTTCAAGCTTTCTCAAATGGATGTCAAAAGTACGTTTTTAAATAGTTTTATAAACGAAGAGGTGTGTGTGGAACAACCACCGGGTTTTGAAGATCCTATTTTCCCAAACCATGTCTTTAAATTGTCAAAATCTTTGTATGGTTTAAAACAAGCTCCTAGAGCTTGGTGTGAAAGACTTTCAAGTTTTCTAGTTGAAAAAGGTTTTGAGAAAGGAAAGGTGGACACAACACTCTTTATTAAAAACAATTGCAAATATATCTTAGTAGTTCAAATTTATGTTGATGATATTATATTTGGTTCTACTAATGAATTGCTTTGTCAAGATTTTTTTAAGTTGATGCAAGGTGGATTTGAAATGACCATGATGTGGGAGCTCTCATTCTTTTTGGGACTCCAAATCAAACAAGTGAAGGATGACATCTTCATTAATCAATCTAAGTACATCAAGGATATGCTCAAGAAGTTTGGCTTGAAGCAAGCAAAGCCTCAAGCTACACCAATGAGTTCATCTACAAAGCTTGACAAAGATGAAGAAGGTAAGTGTGTTGACTCTAAGCTTTATCGCTCTATGATTGGATCTTTGCTTTACCTTACCGCAAGTAGACAGGGAAAGTGCTTTCGGCACTTGCCAATTCCTGGGTAGTATGCTCATATCTTGGTTCTCTAAGAAACAAAATAGTGTAGCTTTATCTACCACCGAAGCCGAGTACATATCCTTAAGAAGTTGTTATGCTCAAGTCCTTTTGATGAAACAACAACTCTTAGACTATGGTATTAAGATAGACATCATACCCCTTGAGTGTGACAACTCTAGTGCTATATGTCTTACCAAGAATCTCATCCAACACTCTAAAACCAAACACATAGAAATAAGGCATCATTTCATTAGAGATCATGTCCTTAAAGAAGATGTTGTTTTAGAGTATGTAGACACCTTAAATCAATTAGCAGACATCTTTACCAAACCTCTAGATAAGAAGCGTTTTTGGTCCCTTAGGAGAGAGTTAGGTCTAACCAGCCTATCTTGACCTTTTAGGACCTTTTTGCACTTAAATTGCTTGATTTATTGTAAAATGCCATGCTTATGTGTCTTTTATCCTAATTTCATCCATGCTTATAGTTAGGGGGAGTATGTTTATGTTTTAACATGTTTCTCGTGCTCATACATATCATTTATGCATATAGGACTTATTAAGATTCAATTTTTCTACAATTTAGAGCCTCATCTACACCTCCAGGCCTAGGCGTATCGAAACAGGTCTCTCTATTTCGATACGGGTGCCTTAAAAGAATACAATGTGACCAGGGTGTTTCGAAACGCCCAAAAGGGTTTCGAAACATTTTTCCTCTGCCAAGACATGTATCCAAACAGCCCAAATGCGTTTCGATGCGGGATATCTCGTGGGATTCGATACGGTCAAATCAGTATCGGAATGGTCAGCAGGTTTCGGAACGATAGTAGGGGTTTCAGTACGACTGTTTCGAAACGGTCGTGTCTGTTTCGAAACGCGTATCCGGAAAGGCTTTTTAAGGGGTTTTAAATGCTCAATTTCACTTTTTATTAAAACTCCTAAAAACCCTAACTCGATTTCCCTCTATAGAAACCCTCCAAACCTCATTGTTTTTCATTAAATCTTGAGGGCTTTTACTCCCAAACTAAAATCTAAGCAAGCTTCAACAACTTGGTGCAATTTCATCCATTCATTCTTCCAAAATCCCTGTTTAAGGTATTTTCTAACTTTTTCTTTTTCCTTTGATTTCATTCGAATCTTAGGTTAGAAAATATTAGTTTTGTATAGAATATAAGTTTTACATCATGGGTTTTCCAAAACTTGTAAAATAAATTCAAAATCTCAATTTTTTATTCGAATATATTTGTTTTTAATCGTATTTTTTAACACGAATTTTCAAAATTTGTTTTCTTTAAAAAAATTATATGTATATATTTTTTTAAAAGGGTTTTTAAAACCTTAATGGGATTTTCATTGGATTGAATTAAGAATTTAAGTGCATGCACTCAAATTTTCTTATTGCTTGCTTTGTGTTTTTAGGAATTTCTATGGAAAACATTAACAAGAAAAGAAAAACTCAAGCGGGTGAAGGTTCAAACCAAGCAAACATTTGCCCAAACCTTACCCTCCTTTTTCAAAAAAGTCTTAGGAATCGAGAAGCTAAGGACCGATTCAAAATCATTCATGACTTAGACGTTCGACGAGAGCGAGTTGTGGATATAGGGTTCCTTGACTCCGAATGTTTTGAATTTCGTTATCTACCTCTCTTGCAAGAACGAAGTTTCTTAGCCTTTTTAGCATTCTCGACATAGTCTACAAGAACATGGTCTTGCTCTTCTACTCCAATGCCATTCTCATCGACAATGAAGATCATACAGAGGTCATTGGCATTGAGTCGTATCTTTTGGGCAAGAAGTTCCTTATTGATATATCCGTTTTAGAGAACTCTCTTGGGCTCAAAGATGAAGGTATTGAGGATGAGAATCACTTTGGTGCTCATACCGGATCCGTTCTCACATTGGATGCTCATGACCGATTTCTCCATTTGATCATCTCTTGGTTCATTCGCCCTTCGGGAGGTAAATTTGCTCAAATCCGACAAGTTGATTACTTTTGGCTAGAGTGTTTTCGCCAAGCACAACGACTGAACCTAGTTAAAATCATGTTCGCCGAGATGGTCCATCAAGTGAAGATTCGTACCACCGAATGTTGAGCTATATCTTTGGTAGCCTCGGTTTTGATTGTTCCTATGATTCTCCAGAACCCCGAAAGCAAAAGATTGGTGAATCTTCTCTTATTAAGTCCGGGTTTTGTTACACACTTGGCCAATGGGTTCGTGTTGATAGGAGAGCTCCGGCACCTCAAGTAGAGCCTCAACCTTAAGCTTTGGCTTCTAACAATGATGCTCTTATGGTCTTCCTTACCGAGCGGTTCAACACAATCAACACGAACATAACTTCGGGTTTTGGTGCTCTAAACACTCGTATTCAATCTTTGGAAATCGTGTCTCCACTCTTGAGAATCAACAAACTTCGATGGATCTCTCCTTCTTCACCTTCTATGGTGATTGGAGGAGCTATCATCGTGATCAAGCTAAGAACAAGGATGATTCTCTTGATGACGTTGGTGACGATGATGGTGATGAGGCCTAGGATTCATATTGCATATCATATTAGTATGTCATATTAAGATTAAGTTTGCACTTATTTATGTTTTCATGTTTTAAAGACTTATTCTTTGATTATTTGCTTTTAGGATTGAGCTTGAACTTCAATGATTTGAATATTTATGTTTTTGGTGTTGTTTCTTGAACTTAATGATATCTATGATAATTATGTTGTTTGGTTTATTATTTATGACTCCGCTTATTCTCTTGATTAGCCTTGATTATCTATTTTTTGATCTAACAAAAAGGGGGAGAAGTAATCTAAGAGCCTAAGTGTTTCTAAAGTTGGTTTTGAGTTTCAAATATTTGAATTGTCAATCTTTTCAAAACTTTAAAACCTATCTTAAATTGAGGGGGAGTTAAAAAAATTTCAAAGATTTCAAAATACTTAAAAATTCATACTTGGTTTTGTTATATCAAAAAGGGGGAGATTGTAAAACTAATGAATTGATTTTGATATAACAAAGGCTTTAAGGACTAAATTGAAAAAGAGAAAATTAATTTTTAAGTCCTCAAAACTTCCCTTAGTCTTCAAGAAAATTGTCCAAGTCAAAACCTAAGATTATTCAAATTTTTCTAAGTGTTTACCAAGTCAAAACAGTGATTTTCGAGTCACCGTTTCGGAACGGCCCTTAGGCGTTTCGGAACGTTTTGAAACTGTTAACCTTTGTTTCGGAACTAGCCTTCCCATTTCGATACGGGTGTATCGAAACAGGTCTTCATGTTTCGAAATGGATGAAGAATAATGGAACGGGTTGAACCGTTTTGATACGACAGTATCGAAATGACCTCAAACGTTTCGAAATGGTTTTCAAACTTTGTTTCAAAATATGACCGTTGCAATTTAAATAACTAATTTTCAAAAGAACGATTAGAGTGTATCGAAACGTTTTTAAGCCGTTTCGATACAGGTTTTGGCAGTGGTAAAATGTTTCGAAACAGGCTTTAGCACGTTTCGGAACAGGCTCTTAGCGAATCGAAATGATCGTGTCCATTTCGGTACAGTCTATTAATTACACCCCCAACGACTATTTCTATTTTGATCTGTTTCGAAACAAGGTCAAGCATTTCGGAACGAGTAGTTGCAGAGTGCATTTATTGTGAGAAGATTGCATCCCAACGGCTAGAATTCAATGATAAGATATAAAAAAGGAGTTCTAAAAGCACCAGCAACAACTATTGATCCTAAGAGAAACATCCAAACATCAAATTTAAGCTCTTGTGCAAAATTTCCATATTTCTTGTAAACCCCAATTATGGTTCTTTGTATTTCTCATTTTATTTGAATCAATTAGTTTGAGTGCTTGTAATAAGGCTACATTTGTATTGAGAGATACTAGTTATTAGCCTTAAACTTCTTTGTAAACCTTGTGTGAGGATTGGGTCAATTTTTGGGTAGAAAAATTGGCTATTGTGTAAAGGTTTCCTCCTAAGCCTAGAAAAGGGGAAGATCAACTAGTGGAGTTGTTGAAAAATCCTTAGTGAAGCTAAGGTAGTGGATGTAGAGTTCATTTGGAACTTGAACCACTCTAAATCCCTTGTCTTGCAAATTTTATTTTCCCACTTCACCACCAAACTTTCTAAAAATTCAATTCACCCCTCTCTTGGCTTAAATCGATTCAACGATCCACTCAACAATAAACATGTAAAAACCACAAACACTAAAGCATGCATGTAACACCCGGGTTTAGGGGTTAGGTGAAAATAATGTTTTAATATTATCTCAGGTTCGGTCGTATGATTTAAATAATGGTCCGGGTTTTGCTTTCAAATTAATTAAATTAATGATAGACTAAGTTTTGGAATTAAAAACCCCAAATGACCATGGAAAATATGTTCTTGTGGATAATCCATTTCATTAAGGGAAAATGGGTCATTGGACTTTTAATTTAAAACAAAACAAATAAAAACCCACTTTTTATTACTTATCTTCTCCCTCTCTCCCAAAGTATCAGACAAACCTCCCCAAGCCATTGAAGCTACTATTCCATCCCCTCTCTTCTCCATTTCAACTCCGTTTTGAAAGGTAAGAGTATTTTTAACTTCCCCTCACCTTCCCTTTCATGAAAGTACCATTCATTTTCGTTTTCATGAAGTTTTGAGAAAATGGAAATTTTGAAAATCTTGATTAAAAATGGTGCCTTTGTGTAGCTAATCTTAATATTTCGATTTGTTAAGGTTAGATATGGTGTATAGGAGCCAAATGATACAATTTATGTGAATTTCAAATGATTTGGAACAATTTTCGGAATTTGGCTTTAAAGGGGTTTTTGGGAGGTTTTGGGGGTGTTTTGGGGGTTGTCTTAGGTGGGTTTTGATAGGCTTTTGATAGTACTATAGGTAGGGGTTGAATTGGGATCATTGGAGGGTGTAATGGAAGTTGAAAACAGGGTTTTTGGTCAAGGTTTTGGGGCCATCCGAATTGGTGAAAAATGGATATTGTTCATGCTTGTAACATGGTATTTTGTGGTTGAATTGCATTCCGGGTTAGCTTCGATGATAAGATTTTGATTGTGGGTGTTTTGTTTATGTTTGGGAATGATTAGAATCAAGTTTGGGCACCGGTGAAGCATCGGAAGAGAATCCGGGAAATTGAAGGTTGTGCTTGCTTGGTCTTTGAGCTCGGAAGCTTAGGTGAGTGGTTGTTTGCTTTTAAATGTTTTAAAGTAGTTGGTTCGAGTATATGGACTAGGTTGGGCTTGGTAGACCCACCTAGAGTTAGGATTAGGGTGGTAGCCTAATCCTAAGCTTGATTTAGAGCCCTTGGTTGAACTCACTTTATGGTTGTGTATGTCTTGCATAAATTGTGATATGAATGGCTATGTATATTGCTTTATACATGTGAGATGAGATTGGATTCACGATGCTTGAAACATGCATAATGATGGTTGTTGATGAGTATGTGCTAAGCACAAGGTTTATGAAATGAGTAATGTGATGTGAGTAAATATTGGCACTAGTAAACTTGGATACAAATGATCGATCATTAGGATGTTAGTGTGTACACATGAGTCTAAAGTCGCGCGTGGCCTTGGTGGCGTTGAGTCACCAAGGAGGAGTACGGGTTTGCCCGGAATTGTAATTGAATATAGTCGGTGATGAGTGGAATCCCATCGACGGGGCGTGAGGATGAGTGGAATCCCCTCCGCGAGACCGGTGATGAGTGGAATCCCACCGAGGTAATGTGGTTGTTGGATTTGAGTTTCCAACATGTTTATCCGCGTATTCGGGTCTTAACTAGGTGCCAATGTTAATTGATATGTGTATCAATGTGTTGGAATGTATGAGCTGTTGGATGTTTAAATGTGATTACATGTATGGTAGTGTTGAGCTCATGATTATGGCATATATGTGATATATTGCTCATGCGTCTATATCTTGTGGACTCTTGGTTTATGTAAGTTGCCTTGGCTAGATCGTGCTCGGACCCTGCAATGTTGAGGTTTGTTTTTAGAGCTTACCCTCACTAAGCATCATTGCTTACGCTCTCTTTGTTCAACATTGCAGATCCTTAGTTCGTGGGTTGCTCGGGCAAGTGGAGGGCCTCCAAGTGTGATTGTGACTTGAGTTCATCAAGTATGGGTTTTAGTATTTAAACATGTAATGGTTGAGCAATGGGACATGTATGATTTTGTTGGATTGTTGTTGGTTGATAGGAGCATGTGTAGACTCCTATATATATGTTGCTTTTGCATGGTTGTGTTGCCATGATGAATGTTAACTCATGCCTATTTGCTTGCTTGAATGTTAGCATATGCCTTAAGAGTTTTTACATGTGTTTGAATGTTGTTTGGAATGAATGCATGTGTGGATTGTTGCCTTGTTATTAGACAGGTTATAGTTGTGTTAAAGCATGATAGTAATGTTGTTGTATCTTGGGTTTAAATGCTTGGCTGTTGTATGGTGTCTTGGGGATGTTTTGGGGCATCCTTGTGCCTCAAAACAGCCCAGAAAAGTCTCCAGACAGGGGGTGTTTTGGAACGGGTCCCCGTGTTCCGAAACAGCCCCTGCGTAAATGGTCTGCCGTTTCGAAACGGATGAGGGTCGTTCCGGAGCATTTTCGCTACTGGAATTTTGAGAAATTGGCGAGATGAAGCCGTTCCGAAACGGGCCTTTGAAGTTCCGAAACGGTCAAATCTCGTTGACCACGAGATATTGACCGTCAAGGTCGTTTCGATACGGGTCTCCCCTGTTTCGGAACGGTCACCTTGTGGTTGACCCAGGCCCGTTGACTAGGTCAAGGCGTTTCGGAACACCCTAGAGGTGTTTCGAAACGGCCTGCTGTAATGAAGTAAAATGGACTGTTTACCCTTTTTGTTGGTCGGTGAACGTTTCGTTGCTTGTATCTTCCGCTGTTGTGCTCCACATAGGAATTAAATATGCATCTAGATAAGACTAAAGTTAAAAGAAATTTTCTGGGTCGTTAACCGAGGGGAAACCTTAACGGGTTTCGCTTCGGTTTTCCCCGTGTGGCTCACTCGGACCGGTCATCCGACCAGACCGGGACGAGGGGGTTACACTTGTTGGTATCAGAGCCTAAGGTTACCGAGACCTTGGGCAGGTAAGTGAGGTAAGTTTAAGTTTTTAAATTGAATTGCACGGTGTTTGCTTGTTCTGCAAGAATGGTTGCTTATGTGACAAGTATGCTGATTGTTTTATTTTAAGCATGGGTGTGTGGGTCCCATTGCTACTATTACATTGGAAAAATGATTTTTAAGTGAGGAAACATACTTGGACACTTGGAAGCCTTGCCTTGCTAACCCAACTTGTGTGTTGTTCTTGTGGTTGTAGTTATTTATCTGAGAGAGCAATGTCTAGACCGAGAGGTAGACCGAGGTTGGTTCGTCAGGAACCACGAGTTGCGGCTCCTGTTGAGCCAGTAGTTGGTGCGGGAGCTCACATAGAGGGACCGGGGGCCGCGGGAGTAGGCGCTCCTCCACCACCACCACCTCCTCCACCTGGAGCTGGAGGAGAGGGACCTCAAGGTGGCCAAGGTCCAGCTGGAATTGACATGACTCCGCTTGTGCAAGCGATAGCGGGAGCGTTTCAGGCCGCAGTTGCGGGAGCTCAGGCTGTAGTTCAGCCTAGGTGTGATGATGCTAGTTTACCTTTGGAGAGGCTCCGTAGCTTAGGAGCCGAGGAGTTTAGAGGATCTACTCCGGAGAGGTCGGAGTTATGGTTGGAGAAGACAGTTCGTATCTTGGCTCAGATGGGTTGTGCGGGCCCACGTAGATTGGGTTGTGTGATCTCACTGCTTCAGGGTGATGCCTACACCTGGTGGGTCACCATCACTACCGGGGTTCCAGAGGCCGAGATAGATTGGGATTTCTTTGAGTTTGCTTTCAGAAAGAGGTACTTGGGACCGAGGTACTTGGATGAGAAGAAGCGAGAGTTTATGGCTCTTACTCAGGGGGATGCTTCTGTGACTGATTATGAGATCCGCTTTGTTCGCTTGAGTCAGTATGCCCCAGAGTTGGTTCCCACTGAAATGGAACGCTGCAACCGATTCCGATACGGATTGAATGAAGAGGTTAAGAGGTACACGTTGGCTTCTGACTACTCAGACTTTGATGTGTTGGTCGCGAGGGCCAAGGATTTGGAGCATAGTTTGGGTTCAGCCAAACGAGCTGGTGGTTCTGGTTTTGGAAAGAGGCATAACCACTTTGATGGTAGAGATGCTAAGAGACACAAGGGTGGCGGACATCAGTTTGATCAGAGACGTGGCGGTGGCCACCATGGTAGGGGCCATCAGGGCCATAGAGGAGGAGGGCGCTTGCCCGAGTGTGCACAGTGTGGGAGACAGCACACTGGAGAGTGCTGGGGTAACTTTTATGCTTGCTGGAACTGTGGTTCGAGGGACCACTTTAGGAGGGACTGTCCGCGTCAGGAAGCTCAGGCACCGAATATTGCTCAGGCTCCTGCGAGAGGTAATGATTTTCAGAGAGGTCGTGGGCGCGGTCGTGGCTACTTCCAGCCGAGGGCTGATGCACCTAGGGTAGATGCTTAGAGGAACCTTGCACATGTTGTGGCTGTGCAGCCAGAGGCGGGAGGACCAGCGAGGGTCTATGCTCAGAGAGAGGCCGGGAACGACACCGATGTGATAGTAGGTAATTTCGAGTTACAGTCTATGTCCTTGCTTTCTTTGGTTGATTCGGGTTCTACGCATTCCTACATTTTGAGTAAGCATGCACAGAAGTTAGATATTCCTGTTGAGATCTTAGATGTAGGTATGCATGTTACTAGTTCTTTTGGTGAGACAGTTGTGGATAGACGTATGTATAGGAGGTGTCCACTGAAGATTCAGGGTCATGTGTTCTCAGTTGATATGATGGAACTTCCTTTCTACGGTTTTGATATTATTTTGGGTATGGATTGGTTGGTTGAGCATCGGGCTAGTGTGGATTTTGAGACAAAGAGAATTTCCTTGAAGCTTTCTGATGACTACGAGGTAGTGGTAGTGGGCGAGAACATTAAGTTCTTGTCTAATGTGGTGTCAGCTTTAGAGGCACATAGGTTGATGGACTCTGGATGTGGGGCCTATTTAGCTTATGTTATGAATCCGGATATGAGTGAAGCTAGACCGAAAGATATCAGAACAGTGTGTGACTTTCCAGATGTGTTTCCTGAAGAGTTGTCGGGTTTGCCTCCTGACAGAGATGTTGAGTTTGTGATTGAGACAGTTTCGGGATCTAATCCAGTTTCGATAGCTCCGTATCGTATGGCTCCGAAAGAGTTGAAAGAATTGAAGAGTCAGTTGCAAGAATTATTAGACCGTGGTTTCGTTAGGCCTAGTAGTTCTCCGTGGGGTGCTCCAGTGTTGTTTGTGAAGAAGAAAGATGGTAGCATGCGCATGTGTATTGACTATAGACAGCTGAATCAGTTGACTGTGAAGAACAAGTATCTGTTGCCTCGTATAGATGATTTGTTTGATCAGTTGAGAGGTGCTTCAGTATTTTCGAAGATAGATTTGAGATTCGGGTACTATCAGTTGAAAGTGAAAGAGTGTGATGTTCCGAAGACAGCCTTTAGGACTAGATATGGTCACTATGAGTTTCTTGTGATGCCATTTGGGCTCACGAATGCACTAGCAGCATTCATGGACATGATGAATAGAATTTTTAGGGACTATCTAGACCGGTTTGTGGTTGTCTTCATTGATGATATACTAGTGTACTCGAAGACAGAAGAAGAGCATGATGAGCACTTGAGATTCGTCTTGCAGAGATTGTTGAGCAATCAATTGTATGCAAAGCTCAGTAAGTGTGAGTTCTGGATTCGAGAGGTTGTATTTCTTGGCCATGTTATTTCGGCCGAAGGCATCCGAGTTGATCCATCAAAGATTGAGGCTATTGTTGAGTGGAAACAACCTAAGTCCGTGACCGAGATTAGGAGTTTCCTAGGATTAGCTGGTTACTATAGGAGGTTTGTTGATGGCTTCTCTAGAGTAGCTGCTCCCTTGACTAAGTTGTTGCAAAAGGGAGTCAAGTTTGAATGGTCAGATGCAAGACAAAAGGCCTTTGAGAAGTTGAAGGAAGCTTTGACAAATGCTCCAGTGTTAGTACAGCCTGTTTCAGGTAAGGAGTTTGTGATTTACAGTGATGCTTCCTACGTAGGCTTAGGATGTGTTTTGATGCAAGATAGGAGAGTTGTTGCTTATGCTTCTAGACAGTTGAAGATTCATGAGAAGAACTATCCTACTCATGACATAGAGCTAGCCGCAGTTGTGTTTGCATTGAAGATTTGGCGTCACTACTTGTATGGTGAGAAGTGTGTTGTTTACACCGATCACTGTTGAGTGTGTAAAAGTTCTATTATTTACACCCTTTTTAACCCATATTTCTGCTGCATTCAAGCATCATTGCATTGCATTTAGGATAGTTTTCAATTAAATATCACAATTATATAAAAGGCACGGATTCTACTAAAAGATGGTGTATTTTGCAGGTAGCTGCCAAGGTTGACGATGAAGGCAGGCGAAGGGCAGATAAGCAGGAAGGCGAAACTGAACAAGCAGCTGAAGATGACGAACCTGTCATGGACCCGTCACGACAGCATGGTGACAGCAGATTATTGTAGAGGAAAAATGAAGTGGACATCGATAGATAGAGAAAAATCTGCTCGTCTGTCGTGTGGCAGCCAAATAATTTTCCAAGCCCCGGATCAAAAGATATGTCAAGCCAAAGCTCAAAGGAGAGAAAATCCCTAAAAGCAAGGAGGCGGCTAGAAAGTAGGATACCTTAGAGATTTAATCTTTATTAGAATCTTACTTTTAATTAAAGTTGTAATCCTTGTTACCTTAGATAACTTGAGCCCAAAGCTTATATAAAGGGCATAGATTAAACCTAGGGCATAACGGACGACCCCATAACCGAAACCTAAACCCTGCCGTCCACCCGTCACCGACATGTTCTAAATTCCCCCTAGGGCCACGGGTTGTTTTGTAAAGTAGTTGCAAGGGTTGCTTTGTTTTAGGATTTTTTCAGTTTCAATAAAATAAACTTCAAGTTCTTTTATCTTGGTTTTAATATCTTGCAAGAGCATCGGGAGAGCATTGTGAGGTTATCTATTTACTTAGCATCGGGAGAGTTAAGTATACGAAAGAGATAAAAGCGCGTTCTCTAGTTTATAGTTGAACCATCTCGTGCTTAGGGATAAGGCGAGGTTAAGTGGCTAAGGAAGAATTCATACACATCGGTGTTCATCCTTCGACTCACGCCGGGAGGTATCGTCAAGACGTGTTCATCGACAGACTTGTGCCTAGGGATAGGGCAAGGCAGATCTGGGATTCTTGTCAAGCTTGAAGTACTGAGTTAGTGTCTGCTGCCGCGACAACTAACGGACAGACGCCGCGACAGGTGCTGTCGGCGACGGGAGCGACGACAGAACTGGAGATCCTAAGCAATTCAATACCTGCACTACCGAGCAATTCAATACCAGCCCATTCTCTCTATCTTGATTTCTCAATCTTTTTATTTACGTTTTACTTTATTATTCGTGACAACTCTCTAAAATATTTCATTTACTTTGTGCAGTAAATCAAGGTGAAGTCATTAGCCCAATCCCTGTGGAGACGATATCCGATACTTTGTATCACTTTACTACTTGCGTCGTGTACACTTGCACTACAATTGCGATAGTCTATTTTACACGCAACAAGTTTTTGGCGCCGTTGCCGGGGATTGGCAACATAACTACATCTTTATTTTATTGCACTTTTTGTTTTTATTTTTTATTTTTATTTTTGTTTTTCGTTTTTTGTTTTTCTTTAATTTTTATTTTTGTTTTTCAACTCTTGCTTTTCACAAGGTTCTCTTGTTTATGCGCAGATCGAAAAGAGGCGAAGATCCTGAGTATAAGTTAGATCCGGAAATCGAACGATCATTCAATCTCAAGAAACAGATTCGCCATCTTTTGGACAGGAACGAATACCTTGAAGAACAGCTAGAGCAGATGGCCCGTAACCAACCTGCTGGAGGAGATATACCGCCTGTCGGCGATTCGCCTGGGGCAGGTGGACGACGGTCATGTCGTGACTACATGTTGAATGACCATGTAGAGCTGGAGACCACGCTGCCAGATATTGATGTTGATAACTTTGAACTTAAACCTGTCATGTTTAGTATGATCAACAACGCCGGACAGTTTAGTGGCTCTGCGACAGAAGATGCTAGGGAGCATCTCAAAACGTTCCAGGAGATCTGTGGTTCGTTTAGGCTACCAGGAGTTAGTCCGGAGATACTGAGGCTTCGGTTATTCCCTCATTCATTAAGGGATAGAGCTAAAACTTGGTGGAATAAACTTACACCGGGTTCTATTATGACTTGGGCAGACCTAACTCGTGAATTCTTATCTCGTTTTAATCCTTCACATTTATCTGAGCGATTACGTAACGAAATTGCTACTTTTCAACAGGAAGATGACGAGCCGATGCACGAGGCCTGGGACAGATTTACTACTCTTCTACGGAACTGCCCAATGCATGGATTCCCCGTCTGGAATCAGGTAACTAAGTTTTATAATGCTGCTAACTTACAAACTCGCATTCGCATTGATTCTGCAGCAAATGGACTGTTATTGGATAAAGATCCGGACGAGGCATTACAAGTTCTGAAGAATCTAGCTAAGAATGAGGAGCAGTTTCCAACAGCTAGAAGAGGGGGTAAACGGGTACTTGCTGTCAAAGACTATGAGGCTGACAGCACTATGAAATCACAAGTAGCATTCCTCACTAAAGCCATGAAACACTTATTGAGTGAAGAGGAAGTACGAGGGTTTGCTGTCGAGGAAATTTGTGCCACTTGTGAGGGAAATCATAGTAGGGATGAGTGCCCTATAAACGTAGAAGAAGGGAAATATGTTGGAAATTACAAGCCAAACTACAATTCCAACAATTACAACCCTAATTGGAGAAAGGATCCCAAATTTTCCTGGA
Source organism: Hibiscus tridactylites (assembly GCA_958450335.1). NCBI lineage: Eukaryota > Viridiplantae > Streptophyta > Magnoliopsida > Malvales > Malvaceae > Hibiscus > Hibiscus tridactylites. The sequence continues at coordinate 15,604,584 of OY288283.1, forward strand.
GTAATCCTAACAATGCCCTGAATCCGCAAGCATATAATCAGAATCAGGGGGGTACTAGATTGTTGACGAGACAGCAACTGCAGCCGCAGAACCTGCCGCAGAACCTGCCGCCTCAACAACAACAGCAGCCACCACCTGCCACGAGTAGTGTATTGGAGCAGACTTTGGCTACCTTTATGTCTCAGACTGGCACTTATATGGAAAATATTAATCAGTTTGTCAAAAAGACGGAAAATTTTATGGACGAGACTAAGATGAGAATGACAAACCATGAGGCCACCTTGAAATCTCTAGAGACACAAATGGGTCAAGTGTCGCAACATATTAAACCGAGGCAGAATGGAGGTTTCCCTAGCAATACTGAAAACGCTAGACCACCCCCTCATGAGCAATGTAAGGCAATTACTACTAGGAGTGGGAAAAAGTTACCAGGGCCGGAAAAAGAAGTTGATACAGAAAAGGACCCTGCTTTGAATAAACCTGCCGAGGAAGCTGCTCCGACAGGTGATAAACAGACTGCTGCCGATGATCCTGTCACGACAGCAGAAGCGACAGAGGAGAAAAAGGAAGATCATCGTCCTCAGATTCGCATGCAGTGGGAAGGACGCATTGCTGATTATCGTCCTCCACCACCTTTTCCTCAACGGATACAACAAGCTAAGAATGAATATCAACTCAAAAAAATTTATGATATTTTTAAACAGGTTCATATTAATATTCCGTTGTTAGATGCTGTTAGGGAAATGCCAGGTTATGCTAAATTCCTCAAGGATGTTATGTCTAAAAAATCTAAACTTGGGGAATTTGAAACGGTAAGGATGCAAGAGGGTTGCATGAGTATTCTTCATCGACAACCACCCCAGAAAAAGAAGGATCCAGGGAGCTTCCTCATACCTTGCGTAATCGGTGACAAATTTGTGGGTAAGGCACTTTGTGATCTTGGTGCTAGTGTTAATCTAATGCCCAAATCTGTTTTTCAGAAACTAGGTATTGGCAAGGCGCGGCCCACGACAGTTACCCTACAGCTAGCCGACCGCTCTTACGTTCACCCCGAGGGAAAAATTGAAGATATTTTGGTAAGAGTGGATAAACTTATTTTTCCTGCTGACTTTCTTATTTTAGATTGTGAGGCAGATGAGAACGCACCAGTCATCCTCGGACGACCTTTCTTAGCCACGGGAAGATCGTTGATTGATGTGGAGAAGGGAGAACTCACCATGCGCGTGAAAGATCAAGAAATTAAGTTGAATGTTCTCCAAGCAATGAAACATGCCGATGTGGACGAGGAATGCAAAGCCATCATCGAGGTGACCTTTGATTACCCCTGCATCAGGTCAGGCTGCCGAGATATTAAATTCGGTCACTGCTACGACAGCCATCTACCAACCTGTCACGACAGTGACGACGACAGAAACGACGGCAGCACAGACGACAGTGACCCCTCTGAAACCGATACATCTGATACTGAAGGTCATGAGGAGGTAAACTGGTTAGACCATCGTCCAGGTAAGTTATTCGAACCCTTAAATTACACGTCGGATAACCATTTAATCCAAAAGCCCTCCACTGTTGAACCACCTGTCTTAGAACTTAAGCCCCTGCCAGGGCAGCTTAAATATGCTTATCTTGGTTGTGATAACACACTGCCTGTAATCATCTCTGCTAAGCTGCCGCAGGAACAGGAGCGACAGCTGGTCGACATGCTAAGGCAGCATAAAAGGGCGATAGGATGGACGATAGCAGATATCCAGGGCATTAGTCCGGCAATCTGTATGCACAAAATCCTCTTAGAGGAAGACCATAAGCCGACTATTGATGCCCAAAGGCGGTTAAACCTTGCAATGAAGGAGGTGGTGCGTAAAGAAATAATTAAATGGTTAGATGCTGGTATTATTTACGCCATCTCCGACAGCAATTGGGTAAGCCCGGTGCAATGTGTTCCCAAGAAAGGAGGCATGACTGTAATAACCAACGAAAACAACGAGTTAATCCCAACCAGGACTGTGACCGGTTGGAGGGTTTGTATGGACTATCGGAAGCTTAACAAAGCTACCCGAAAAGACCACTTTCCTTTACCCTTTATTGATCAAATGCTTGATAGATTAGCGGGTAAATCTTATTATTGTTTTCTTGATGGTTATTCAGGTTATAACCAAATTGCTATTGCACCGGAGGACCAAGAGAAAACGACTTTCACATGCCCCTACGGAACATTTGCATTCAGGAGGATGCCATTCGGCCTCTGTAACGCACCTGCCACCTTCCAAAGGTGCATGATGGCAATATTCTCCGACATGGTAGAAGACTTCCTTGAGATCTTCATGGATGATTTTTCCGTCTTTGGAGACGATTTTGAGAGCTGCCTCGGCAACCTTCAAAAGGTACTTGAAAGATGTGAAAAAGCTAATCTTGTTCTTAATTGGGAAAAATGTCATTTTATGGTAGATGAAGGGATAGTTTTAGGCCATAAGATTAGCTGCCGTGGGATAGAAGTCGACAGGGCAAAAATAGAAGCCATAGAGAAGCTGCCGCCGCCAACAACAGTCAAGGGCATTAGGAGTTTTTTAGGGCATGCTGGTTTTTATAGGAGATTTATTGCCAATTTCTCAAAAATCACGAAACCCCTATGTCAACTCCTAGAGCAGAACCGACCCTTTGACTTTAATGAAGAATGTACTGAAGCATTCAAGGTTCTGAAGGAAAAGTTAGTGACAGCCCCCATAGTACAGCCACCAGACTGGACGCAACCGTTCGAAATTATGTGTGATGCTAGTGACTATGCTGTCGGGGCAGCACTTGGGCAGCGCAAGGACAAGCTATTTCATGTCATATATTATGCCAGCAAAACATTGAATGATGCCCAAGTGAATTACACCACCACGGAAAAAGAGCTGTTAGCTGTGGTGTTTTCCATCGACAAGTTTCGTTCTTACATACTTGGAACGAAGGTTATAATCCACACCGACCACTCTGCCCTCAAGTATCTATTCGCAAAAAAAGATGCTAAACCTAGGTTGATACGATGGATATTACTATTACAAGAGTTCGACCTTGAGATAAAAGATAAAAAGGGGACAGAAAATCAGGTGGCAGATCACTTGTCGAGGTTGGAAATGGGACAGAGTCTACCGCCAGATGAGACACACATATTGGAGACCTTCCCAGATGAGCAGCTCTTTGCTGCCGCACTAGCTGTCGCGACAGCCATGACGGCGGGTAAGTCTTCTAACCTTCCCTGGTATGCTGATTTCGTTAATTTTATAGTTAGCGGAATATTACCTTCTGATCTTACTTACCAAGCCAGGAAGAGGTTTCAAAATGATGTTAAACATTATTATTGGGACGAACCTCTTCTTTTCAAAATGTGCGCAGATCAGGTTATAAGGAGATGCATACCACAAGAAGAACAAGAAGCCATTCTCCATCACTGTCATGCTTCACAATATGGAGGACATTTAGGAGGAAATAAAACTGCTGCCAAGGTGCTGCAGTCAGGGTTCTACTGGCCGACACTGTATAAGGACGCACAGGAATTTTACAAAAACTGTGACAGGTGCCAGCGGACAGGTAACATCTCGAGGAGAAACGAGATGCCACTGCAGAATATCTTAGAAGTCGAAATCTTCGACGTTTGGGGGATTGATTTTATGGGACCTTTCCCATCTTCTTGTGGAAATCTTTACATCCTCCTAGCAGTGGATTATGTCTCCAAGTGGGTAGAAGCAATCGCAACCCAACGGAATGATGCCAAAACAGTCCAAAAGTTTTTACACAAAAACATCTTTTCTAGATTCGGCATCCCTAGGGCGATTATCAGTGATGAAGGGAGACATTTTGACAACAAGGTAATTGCTGCCGCCTTGAGAAAATATGGTGTCAAGCACAGGATCGCGACAGCATACCACCCACAGACCAATGGACAGGCCGAGATATCCAATAGGGAAGTAAAGAACATTCTTGAAAAAATGGTTAAACCAACTAGGAAAGATTGGTCTTTGCTTCTGAATGATGCATTATGGGCATACAGAACAGCCTTCAAGACTCCATTGGGCATGTCTCTATACCGTTTGATCTATGGGAAAACCTGTCATCTGCCTGTCGAGATCGAACACAAGGCATATTGGGCGATCAAGGCAGTAAACATGGACTTGGACAAGGCAGGCCAGAAAAGGTTGTTGGATTTGAATGAGATCGATGAAATACGGACAATGGCCTACGACAATGCAAGGATTTACAAGGAAAAAACTAAAAAGTGGCATGACAAGAAGTTGCTGCCACGACAGTTCTGCCCAGGGCAACTTGTGTTGTTATTCAATTCTAGATTGAAACTCTTTCCAGGGAAGCTCAAATCTAGATGGTCTGGCCCATTCCAAGTAGTTCAAGTTTTTCCCCATGGTGCCATTACAATTCAATCACTAAAGGACGGGCACCAATTCAAAGTCAATGGACAACGCCTCAAGCACTATCAATGGACTGAAGCCCCAGGAATACAGGAAGTGGTTACTTTAGGTGATGCCCCACAAGGCATCCCTAATTTAACCTAATTCTTTTCTTTTTATTTTTATTATTAATTTTAATTATTAGGAATTAGATTTATTTTAATAATGTTTTGCTTTTTAAATTTCAGTTTTTAGGAAATAAAGGAGGCAAGTGAGAAAGAAGAAGTGGCCCAAGCCCACCGCCCATCCATCAGCCCAAATAAAATCCATTTATAATAACCTGTCGTTTCGGCTGCCGGCGCAGACGGAGTTGACAGGCTGTCAACAGACGCACAGTAGACGAAGAATCGTGCGGCAGACGCAGCATTAATGTCCGTCAGACGTGTCAGACGCAACATTCAATCTGCCGCTCCGTTATTCCCGCCTGCCGTTGCGCCATTAAATGGGCAGCCCCCGACAGCTATATAAACCCCTTCTACTTTTCATTTTTCCTCACTTCAGATTTTCTCTCTTGCTATTCTCTTCTACTTTGATCTCTTTTCTTTCATTTTCAGCCCTTGCAACCAAACATGTCTTCACGACAAACCCGACAGAACGCTGCTGCCGCCTCCTCTTCCGCAGCAGCATCTCCGTTCGCTAACAAGGAACTGTGGGAAGAGCGCAGCTTCATCTACAACAGAGATGCCCCTCTGTTGGGACTCCGGCCGTTCATCATGCAGGCCATTACAGCCCAACTGTGGGAAGACTTCGCCGAGCAGCCGGCAGAACTTAACGACACCCTAGTCAGGGAGTTCTATGCGGCGATCAAGAGCAAGACGGCAACATCTGTCACCGTTAGGGGAGTGACAGTACCTTTTACCGCCAGCAGCATCAACCATGTCTTCGGCCTCTTCTTTGGCCCCAACGATGATGCCCATCAACAGTTTTGGGACACCCTCGACGCTGCCGGCCATGATGCTGTCATGAGGGAGTTGACAGAAGCAGGAACGACGTGGAGCACGAGTAAGAAGAACCCCCATTCTGTCAATAGGGGGCAGCTCCTACCTGAGGCAAAGTTATGGAACGCTTTTATCAAAAAGCGTATCCTGCCCTCGTCCCACCATACGACAGTCAACAGGCAGAGACTGGCCCTCATCCACTCTATCATGCACAACAGGCCCATCAATGTGGGCAGGTACATGAGGGACAGCATTCTAGATTGCGCCTTCCGCTCGGACTCACGGCTCTGCCTGCCCTGCACCATAACCGCCCTCTGCCGCTGCGCTGCCGTACCGGAGGAAGCCTCAGACAACATCAAGAAGGGCAGCGGCTGGACAGACAACAACATCTCCAGCCTCATGGAGCTAGTAGTCGTATCACCCCTCAACGCCTTCGATCCCAACGCCCCTCCTGCCGAGTCGGATGATGAGCCTGCCACTGAGCCTGCCCCAGAAGCTGCCACCAACACCGCTCCGGCAGATCAGAACGCCCACATCCTTGCTACCGTCCTGCGGATCGAGGAACGCCAGATGGGCTTAATGACATTCATCCGAGACTTCTCCAATGCCACGGTAAACTTTATTACCAACACTTTGAATTTTTCGGATGTCTTTTTCCCTACCTTCCCCGCCCATTATTTCAATATCCCATCCCCTACTCCCACACCACCTGTCTCTCCCCATGGAGAATCTGCCTCCTCCACACCTTCCCCGACGGAAGCCGGCAGCCCACCGGCAGACACCTCCCCTCGAGGAACAAAGCGAGCTGCCACTGACGACAGCCCCCTTGTCCGGAGGAACTTGGACAGCGCTTTCACACGGGTGAAGCGTATCAAGCATGTGGCAGACAAGAGAAAGCTGTCCAAGGCCATCATGTCCACCAGCTGGGACAGCAGCAGCAGCAGTTCTGATGTCAGGCTAGTGGAGTCATCTGCCCTTCCACCTGCTGACGACCCTATCCCCCAATCGGAGGAAGATCCTGCCCCTCAACAGGCTGACGAAGCTGTCGATCAACCTGCCCCGGAACCTGCCCAGCCACCTCCTCAACGCAGACGCTACCATCAGATCCGCGTCAGCAGCAGCAGCGAGGACAGCGCATAAAATTTAAGTTTTTATTTCTTTTTTCTCCTCTTATTGCTGCCTGCCCTTATATAATTGTGATGTACTTTTTCTTATTTTTCTTAATCTGTTTTTATGTTGTTTTGCATTGAGGGCAATGCAACCCTTGAGTTTGGGGGTGGCAACCCTCCATATTTAATGGCATCCTTAGCATATCTTTTGTTTAACTGTTGTGTCTTTTTATTTACCTTTATCTTTTTAAAAAAAAAAATCAGAAAATTAAACTGTTGGCTTAAAACTGTGAAGTTAGCTTACCTGTCATGACGGCTCTGTCGTGGCAGCATCTTTAGGACAGGTTAAGGAAAAGTTTAGAGCCTTTCTATAGTTCTGAAAACTTAAACACTTTTGTGACTGTTATATTGCTTAGATTTCTTTTAGCCAAACTAGAATAGGAAGCTTAAAACTTGGATAGCCCCTAGAGGTGCCTAACACTGGCTCTAGGAAAGAAGTTTAGTAAAAGAAAATCAAAAACCTAGAGGTGCCCGAAACCGGCTCTAGGAAGCTAACTAGAGGTGCCCAAAACTGGCTCTAGAAAAATTTTAGCTTGAAAATAGAAGAAAAAGAAGCATGAACATGTGCCTTCTAAAAAAATAAACTTTGGCATAAAAATTCGAGTTAAGGAGTTGAATATTCTAGTGAAACTAAGAGAGTCTTAGCATATAACTGTTCACAAGCATGCACACACTGCACGAGAACTATAGGGAGATTCCGGACAGATCCTAGCCTTTCCGACAGGTTGCTGCTGCCATAGAGAATGAGCGACAGGTAAGGGACAGTTCACTGTTTGAAAGCCAACACAAAAATTTTCATTTTTCTTTAGGTTTAATTGCTTGAGGGCAAGCAAAGACTTGAGTTTGGGGGTGTGTTGAGTGTGTAAAAGTTCTATTATTTACACCCTTTTTAACCCATATTTCTGCTGCATTCAAGCATCATTGCATTACATTTAGGATAGTTTTCAATTAAATATCACAATTATATAAAAGGCACGGATTCTACTAAAAGATGGTGTATTTTGCAGGTAGCTGCCAAGGTTGACGATGAAGGCAGGCGAAGGGCAGATAAGCAGGAAGGCGAAACTGAACAAGCAGCTGAAGATGACGAACCTGTCATGGACCCGTCACGACAGCATGGTGACAGCAGATTATTGTAGAGGAAAAATGAAGTGGACATCGATAGATAGAGAAAAATCTGCTCGTCTGTCGTGTGGCAGCCAAATAATTTTCCAAGCCCCGGATCAAAAGATATGTCAAGCCAAAGCTCAAAGGAGAGAAAATCCCTAAAAGCAAGGAGGCGGCTAGAAAGTAGGATACCTTAGAGATTTAATCTTTATTAGAATCTTACTTTTAATTAAAGTTGTAATCCTTGTTACCTTAGATAACTTGAGCCCAAAGCTTATATAAAGGGCATAGATTAAACCTAGGGCATAACGGACGACCCCATAACCGAAACCTAAACCCTGCCGTCCACCCGTCACCGACATGTTCTAAATTCCCCCTAGGGCCACGGGTTGTTTTGTAAAGTAGTTGCAAGGGTTGCTTTGTTTTAGGATTTTTTCAGTTTCAATAAAATAAACTTCAAGTTCTTTTATCTTGGTTTTAATATCTTGCAAGAGCATCGGGAGAGCATTGTGAGGTTATCTATTTACTTAGCATCGGGAGAGTTAAGTATACGAAAGAGATAAAAGCGCGTTCTCTAGTTTATAGTTGAACCATCTCGTGCTTAGGGATAAGGCGAGGTTAAGTGGCTAAGGAAGAATTCATACACATCGGTGTTCATCCTTCGACTCACGCCGGGAGGTATCGTCAAGACGTGTTCATCGACAGACTTGTGCCTAGGGATAGGGCAAGGCAGATCTGGGATTCTTGTCAAGCTTGAAGTACTGAGTTAGTGTCTGCTGCCGCGACAACTAACGGACAGACGCCGCGACAGGTGCTGTCGGCGACGGGAGCGACGACAGAACTGGAGATCCTAAGCAATTCAATACCTGCACTACCGAGCAATTCAATACCAGCCCATTCTCTCTATCTTGATTTCTCAATCTTTTTATTTACGTTTTACTTTATTATTCGTGACAACTCTCTAAAATATTTCATTTACTTTGTGCAGTAAATCAAGGTGAAGTCATTAGCCCAATCCCTGTGGAGACGATATCCGATACTTTGTATCACTTTACTACTTGCGTCGTGTACACTTGCACTACAATTGCGATAGTCTATTTTACACGCAACAATCACAAGAGCTTGAAGTACTTGATGACACAGAAAGAGTTGAATTTGAGATAGAGGAGATGGCTAGAGTTGTTAAAAGATTATGATTTGACTATTGAGTACCATCCGGGTAAAGCAAACGTAGTAGCCGATGCTTTGAGTAGAAAAGTGGCCGTTGAGCTGAGAGCTATGTTTGCTAGATTGAGTGTGTCCGATGACGGTGGTTTGATCATCGAGTTGCAAGTGAAGCCTTCTTTGATTCAGTCGATTAGAGAGAAACAGTTGCAAGAGGCGAGCTTAGTTCCTCATGTTCAAGACATAGCCGAAGGAAGACCGACTGAGTATAGTTTCAGTGGTGAGAGCTTGTTGTGCTTTAGGGATAGAATTGTTGTACCGGAAGATGTTGAGCTGAGACGTCAGATTTTGAGTGAAGCACATTCGAGTCCCTTTTCTATGCATCTGGGTAGTACCAAGATGTACCAAGATTTGAAGAATGATTACTTCTGGGTTGGTTTGAAGAGAGATGTAGCCGAGTATGTGAGCCGTTGTATGGTTTGTCAGAGAGTGAAGGCAGAACATCAAGTTCCTTCAGGTTTGCTACAGCCTTTGAAGATTCCGGAATGGAAATGGGAGAGAATCACCATGGATTTTGTATCAGGGTTGCCCTTGTCTCCTTCGAAGAAAAATTCAGTTTGGGTGATTGTTGATAGGCTCACTAAGTGTGCTCACTTCTTAGCAGTGAACACTACGGATTCCTTAGACAAGTTGGCAAACTTGTACATTCGTGAGATTGTGAGACTTCATGGAGTTCTGAAGTCTATTGTTTCAGATAGGGATCCTAGATTTACTTCGAGGTTCTGGAGTTGCTTGCATAGTGCTTTGGGTAGTCGTCTGCATTTCAGCACATCTTATCATCCGCAGTCTGATGGGCAGTCAGAGCGGGTGATACAGATTCTAGAGGATATGCTTCGTTGTTGTGTGATTGATTTTCAGGGTTCTTGGGAGAAGCACTTACCGTTGATTGAGTTTGCTTACAACAACAGTTATCAGTCTAGTATTCAGATGGCTCCTTATGAGGCTTTGTATGGTAGACGGTGTAGAACTCCGATTTGTTGGGCTGAGACAGGTCAGAGGTTGTTACCCATGCCAAACTTGCTTAAGGGAACCACAGAAAAGGTGAAGTTGATTTGTGACCGTTTGAAAGCAGCTTCCGATCGTCAGAAGTCCTATGCAGATTTGAAGAGGAAAGAGGTTGAGTACTCAGTGGGTGAGAAAGTGTTTCTGAAGGTATCTCCGTGGAAGAAGGTAATGAGATTTGGTCGGAAAGGCAAATTGAGTCCGAGGTTCATTGATCCGTATGAGATAGTTGAGCGGATTGGGCCCGTAGCTTATCGTTTGAGGTTACCTTCTGAGTTATAAAAGATCCATGATGTCTTTCATGTGTCTATGCTTAGGAGATATAGATCAGATCCTTCGCATGTGATGCCCGTTGAGGAGATAGAGTTGAATCCGGATTTGTCTTATAATGAAGAGCCCGTTGAGATACTTGCTTCGGATAGCAAGGTGTTGCGTGGCAAGACCATAAAGTTGGTCAAAGTGTTGTGGAGACATAGAGGTGTGGAAGAGGCCACGTGGGAGAGGAAAGCTGATATGGTTGAGCAGTTTCCGTATTTGTTTCCACCAGGTAATTTCGAGGACGAAATTCCTTAAGTGGGGGAGAGTTGTAACACCCGGGTTTAGGGGTTAGGTGAAAATAATGTTTTAATATTATCTCGGGTTCAGTCCTATGATTTAAATAATGGTCCGAGTTTGGCTTTCAAATTAATTAAATTAATGATAGACTAAGTTTTGGAATTAAAAACCCCAAATGACCATGGAAAATATGTTCTTGTGGATAATCCATTTCATTAAGGGCAAATGGGTCATTGGACTTTTAATTTAAAACAAAACAAATAAAAACCCACTTTTTATTACTTATCTTCTCCCTCTCTCCCAAAGTATCAGACAAACCTCCCCAAGCCATTGAAGCTACTATTCCATCCCCTCTCTTCTCCATTTCAACTCCGTTTTGAAAGGTAAGAGTATTTTTAACTTCCCCTCACCTTCCCTTTCATGAAAGTACCATTCATTTTCGTTTTCATGAAGTTTTGAGAAAATGGAAATTTTGAAAATCTTGATTAAAAATGGTGCCTTTGTGTAGCTAATCTTAATATTTCGATTTGTTAAGGTTAGATATGGTGTATAGGAGCCAAATGATACAATTTATGTGAATTTCAAATGATTTGGAACGATTTTCGGAATTTGGCTTTAAAGGGGTTTTTGGGAGGGTTTGGGGGTGTTTTGGGGGTTGTCTTAGGTGGGTTTTGATAGGCTTTTGATAGTACTATAGGTAGGGGTTGAATTGGGATCATTGGAGGGTGTAATGGAAGTTGAAAACAGGGTTTTTGGTCAAGGTTTTGGGGCCATCCGAATTGGTGAAAAATGGATATTGTTCATGCTTGTAACATGGTATTTTGTGGTTGAATTGCATTCCGGGTTAGCTTCGATGATAAGATTTTGATTGTGGGTGTTTTGTTTATGTTTGGGAATGATTAGAATCAAGTTTGGGCACCGGTGAAGCATCGGAAGAGAATCCGGGAAATTGAAGGTTGTGCTTGCTTGGTCTTTGAGCTCGGAAGCTTAGGTGAGTGGTTGTTTGCTTTTAAATGTTTTAAAGTAGTTGGTTCGAGTATATGGACTAGGTTGGGCTTGGTAGACCCACCTAGAGTTAGGATTAGGGTGGTAGCCTAATCCTAAGCTTGATCTAGAGCCCTTGGTTGAACTCACTTTATGGTTGTGTATGTCTTGCATAAATTGCGATATGAATGGCTATGTATATTGCTTTATACATGTGAGATGAGATTGGATTCATGATGCTTGAAACATGCATAATGATGGTTGTTGATGAGTATGTGCTAAGCACAAGGTTTATGAAATGAGTAATGTGATGTGAGTAAATATTGGCACTAGTAAACTTGGATACAAATGATCGATCATTAGGATGTTAGTGTGTACACATGAGTCTAAAGTCGCGCGTGGCCTTGGTGGCGTTGAGTCACCAAGGAGGAGTACGGGTTTGCCCGGAATTGTAATTGAATATAGTCGGTGATGAGTGGAATCCCATCGACGGGGCGTGAGGATGAGTGGAATCCCCTCCGCGAGACCGGTGATGAGTGGAATCCCACCGAGGTAATGTGGTTGTTGGATTTGAGTTTCTAACATGTTTATCCGCGTATTCGGGTCTTAACTAGGTGCCAATGTTAATTGATATGTGTATCAATGTGTTGGAATGTATGAGCTGTTGGATGTTTAAATGTGATTACATGTATGGTAGTGTTGAGCTCATGATTATGGCATATATGTGATATATTGCTCATGCGTCTATATCTTGTGGACTCTTGGTTTATGTAAGTTGCCTTGGCTAGATCGTGCTCGGACCCTGCAATGTTGAGGTTTGTTTTTAGAGCTTACCCTCACTAAGCATCATTGCTTACGCTCTCTTTGTTCAACATTGCAGATCCTTAGTTCGTGGGTTGCTCGGGCAAGTGGAGGGCCTCCAAGTGTGATTGTGACTTGAGTTCATCAAGTATGGGTTTTAGTATTTAAACATGTAATGGTTGAGCAATGGGACATGTATGATTTTGTTGGATTGTTGTTGGTTGATAGGAGCATGTGTAGACTCCTATATATATGTTGCTTTTGCATGGTTGTGTTGCCATGATGAATGTTAACTCATGCCTATTTGCTTGCTTGAATGTTAGCATATGCCTTAAGAGTTTTTACATGTGTTTGAATGTTGTTTGGAATGAATGCATGTGTGGATTGTTGCCTTGTTATTAGACAGGTTATAGTTGTGTTAAAGCATGATAGTAATGTTGTTGTATCTTGGGTTTAAATGCTTGGCTGTTGTATGGTGTCTTGGGGATGTTTTGGGGCATCTTTGTGCCTCAAAACAGCCCAGAAAAGTCTGCAGACAGGGGTGTTTCGGAACGGGTCCCCGTGTTCCGAAACGGCCCCTGCATAAATGGCCTGCCGTTTCGAAACGGATGAGGGTCGTTCCGGAACGTTTTCGCTACTGGAATTTTGAGAAATTGGCGAGATGAAGCCGTTCCGAAACGGGCCTTTGAAGTTACGAAACGGTCAAATCTCGTTGACCACGAGATATTGACCGTCAAGGTCGTTCCGATACGGGTCTCCCCTGTTTCGGAACGGTCACCTTGTGGTTGACCCAGGCCCGTTGACTAGGTCAAGGCGTTTCGGAACACCCTAGAGGTGTTTCGAAACGGCCTGCTGTAATGAAGTAAAATGGACTGTTTACCCTTTTTGTTGGTCGGTGAACGTTTCGTTGCTTGTATCTTCCGCTGTTGTGCTCCACATAGGAATTAAATATGCATCTAGATAAGACTAAAGTTAAAAGAAATTTTCTGGGTCGTTAACCGAGGGAAAACCTTAACGGGTTTCGCTTCGGTTTTCCCCGTGTGGCCCACTCGGACCGGTCATCCGACCAGACCGGGACGAGGGGGTTACAATGCATATTAAATCAAACCAAAAACCATAAATTACAAATCATAAACACTTAAAAACCACAAATATTAAAGTATGTATATTAAACCAAACCAAAAATCACAAATCACAAATCATAAACATGTAAAAACCACAAACATTAAAGCATACATATTAAACCAAATCAGAAACCACAAACATCTAAAAAACCAAATCACAAAAATCTCATCAAAAGATCAAAGGCTAAAAATCATAAACCACAAACTAAACCCAGAAGCAGAAGATTGAGGGTCTGAGATAGACCAGAGATATATCTAAGATGAGAGAGAGAACACAATTAGCATAAATAATAACAAAAACAAAATAGAAATTAGAAATTAGAACAAAATAAGAAACTAAAATTGTTACTCACCCAATCTGAGAGATGAGACAAATTAGAGATATTAACCTAAGAGATGAAAGAGCGAACACAGTTAGTTAGTATAAACGATAACAAAAACAAAATAAAAATGAAACAGATTAGAGAGATATCAAACATATACATGAGAGATAAACTCAGATGGTCACAACCTAAAAATCTTAAAAAGAAACTGAAAAGATGAACTCAGACGGTGATAACAGTAAAATCCTAACGGCCAGAGTACCAAACGACCACAACCTTAAATGGCCACAACCTAGACAATGATAATCCTAAAACTCAAAAGACCAGAGTACCAGACAACCACAACCCTAAACAACCACAACCCAAATGACAATAACCTTAAAATTCATACGACCAGAGTATCAGACGGTCACAACCCAGACATCGATGATAACCCTAAAACCCAAACGTCCAGAGTACCAAACGACCACAATCCTAAACACTCACAACCCAAACAGTAATATCCCTAAAATTCAGATGACTAGAGTACTAGACGACCACAATTCATACGCCGACAATGATGAATCAAAGATTCAGATAATGAACAATGAAAATTTTTTTAAAATTTCAAAGAAAGGATGAAAGATGAGAGAATATCATGAAAATGGAACGGTGCAACCAATCTGAAATGGGGCTAGAGTTATGGATCTGATTTTAAAAGTGTATTTATACTTATGGTAAAAAAAATATTTTTAATATTTTTATTTACGTTTTAATTAATTATTATAATTTATTTAATTGAGATTTAAATTTATTATTGTATATTAAATTTATTTAAATTATAACTTTAAATTAATATTTAATTAAAATTTTAATATATTTCAAATTTCAATTAATTTTTAATTTAACATTCAAAGTAAAACTATTGTATTTTTAATTAATAATTCATCTTTAAAATTTAATTAAAAATAAATAAAAATCATAATTGAAATTAATATTTAAATAAAACATATTTTAAATAAATATTTTAATTAATATTTAATGTAATATTTAATAAATAATAATAATTTTAGTATATGAGAATTAGTATTTAATTTAATTTTCAAATTATTGTAATCTTAATTATAATATATTTAATTGAAAATAAAATTTATGATTTGGGTTATGACTTATGAGATTAGTTTAAGGGTTAGGGATTACTAGGTTAGGGTTATATGTTTCAAGTTGAGTGGTTGGATTATAGTTTTAGTTTATGGATTCATAGTTTGGGGGTGTATGTTTCAAGTTGCATGTTTGGGGTTATGGTCTATGTATTTAGTTTAGGGGTTTGGAGTTTAGGAGTATATGTTTTAAGGGATTATGTTTCAAGTTGAGTGGTTGGGTTATGAGTTTAGTTTAGGGATTCATAGTTTAGGGGTATATGTTTCAAGTTGTATTTTTTGAGTTATGGCCTATGTATTTAGTTTAGGAATTTTGGGTTTAGGGGTATATGTTTTAGGGGATTATGTTTTAAGTTGAGTGATTGGTTATGGGTTTAGTTTAGGGATGCACAATTCAAGGTATATGTTTCAAGTTACATGCTTGGGTTATGATCTATATATTTAGTTTAGGAATTTGAGGTTTAGGGGATTAGGCTTACACTTATTAGTATTTGTAATATTTAGGGTTTAAGGTTTGGGGTTATGGGTATATGATTCAAGTTAAATGTTTAGGGTTATGGATTTAGTTTAGGGATTATTATGGTTGCACTTTAATTATTAGTGATTGTAAGTTTTAGGGGTTGGGGTTTGTGGTTTAGACGTATATGTTTCAAGTAGGATGTTTAGGGTTATGGATTTAATTTAGATATTCAAGTTAGGGGATTAAGCTTTCATTTTAATTATTAGTGATTGTAAGGTTTATGGTTGATGTTTGGGGTTTAGGGGTTTAATAAATGATTCAAGTTGAGTGTTTAGAATTAGGGTTATGAGATTAGTTTAAGGGTTAGGAAATTAAGGGTTTATAGTTTAGGGGTTTGGGTTTATTTTTAGAGATTTGGGGTTATTTTTGTTCATATTAGTCCCTAATTAATTTTTAACCAAATTGACCCTTATTTATTTCAATTTTTTAATCTAGTCCAATGTTTTTAATATGATGATATTTTTGTTCATTATAGTCCCTAAAACTTTAATCTAGTCCAAATTGACCCCTACACTTTTATTTTTAGTCAAAATTGCCCCATATTTATTTATATTTTTGGCAATTTAGTCCAATAATATTTTTGTATATTCTAGTAGCTAAAATTTAATTTTTAATCCAAATTGGCCCTATTTATTTTTTAAAGTAGCGAAATTTAATTTTTAGTCCATAAACTAAAATTAGAGACCAATTTGATACTTTTTAGTCTTTCAATTCCCTTTTTTCTAACTAATTCTATTTTCTTCTCTAATTTGAAATGGGCGGAAGGGAGGGAAAGTACCCGTCCAATTTTTAGGTTGGGATAATAATTTTTTAGCCCTTCCAACTTTAGATGATTTTTATTTAAGCCCTTAATGTTCACTTTTAGGTTTTACTTTAATTTAATTGAGTTTCAATTTAGGTTAATTTAATTGAGATTCGACATTTAATGTTAGAGTTATTTTAATTAGGTTTGTAATTTATGCTTCTAGGTTTTAATTTAGATCAATTAGATATTTTTTAACCGAGATTGACCCCTTTATTTTTAATTTTTATAATTTAGTCCAATATTTTTAATATGATGATATTTTTGGTCATTCTAGTCCCTAAAACTTTATTCTTAGCCGAAATTGGCCCATATATATTTCTATTCTTGGTAAATTAGTCGAATAATATATCGATATTTATTTTTAATGTGATTCGTGTTCGTGAAAGGCGTTAAATAATTCACTCGAAATGGCCCGAATTAACCTGAATTCAAAACTCAAACTTAATGCGAAATCAAAACCCGATTTAACTCGACCTGAAAAGAAACCGACTTGAAATTACCCGACCTGAAATGAACCCGACTTGAAATGAACCTGACTTGAAATTAAATTGGCATGAAATGAACCTGACTTGAAGTCTACCCGAGCCTGAATTAACTGATTCGGACCCGAATCGTTTTGACCCGACCTGAAACTGATTCGCACCCGACCTGAATCGAGTCGAAATATGAAATCGACCTGAAATGACATGTATCATATTTGACCCGACCTGAAACTCATCTGATTACCTGTTTTTACATCTCTAGTTTTAAAATCTACGTTAATTCTTAAGTTTGTAGACTTTGAACTCAATTACTTTAATTTGAAAAAAAATGATAATTTATGGTTGAGCTTTAATTAATCAAGTTATAATTACAAGCATGTGTAAGCCAATTTAATTATAGATAAGTTCATAGGTATCGAAATTGCATTATGAACGTATGCAACAAATAAACAGCATATATTATTTAGGTCGAGCTACTTATGATGACATTTATAAAAAAATATATTACAAATGATTCAGTTTAAATATTTATGCAAAGCAGTCCAAAAGACACACTTAAATTTAACGCTTACAAATTCAATATTTATTTTTTTAAAACTATCAAATAACAGAATGTTGTACTTTCAGAGTGTTTATTGCTTCTAAAAATCTTGATAAGTTTCTAAATTTTACTTGAATTTAGAAAAAAGTGACAAGAATTAGTAGAATTAAAGAAACGAGATCTTAAATTTGAAGCAAAATATAACATGGTGAAAGGATAATAAAATTAAAATTTATTAATTGGTCAAGTGATCACGTTGCCTCAAAATAAAATTGAATCCCAAAATTTGTGTATATATATATATATATGTGGGGGGGGGGGGATGAAATCAAATTACATGGTGTAAAACTCATTTAGTTTTACATTAATTTAGGACCATTGGATAAGAGAAATGGATGGATGAGATTAACAATAAAAAAGTGAAGATTATCACTTGGGAAAAAAATAAAGAAATAATCTGAGCCATTAATTATCATTATCCAAAGGTCTAAAAACTGTGTAAAAGTAATTGAGTTTTACACAGAGCCATTAATTATCATTATCCAACGGTCTAAAAATAATTGAGTTTTAAACAGTGTAAGTTGTCCTAACCCTATATATATATATATATATATAAAGAAAACATTTTTATATATAATACTGGATACCAACTAGAAATTATATGCTACTTTCGGCCTGGACCATTTCCTCCATCTCTAAAGGTGGTTGCGCAAAGGTGATCTCACCAATTGGCCCTCCACGGATTATGCTAGCTAGTCTGTCAGCAACATTGTTCAGCTCTCGTTGAATATGAGCGATCTCAACATTCCAGACACGATCCAACAGCTCCTCCATAGAATCCACAAGAGCTGTATCTGCCAACGCCATGAATGAATGTCCAAGAACCCTTGTTACCTCCACATTATCAGTTTCCGATAGCCTAATCTCTAGGCATGGAAAACTCCAAGAGCCAATCTCCTTGCTCATTGCGAATCACACCCCCTATAGAAGCCATGCCATCGCTTGTTCTTCTCGCACCATCACAATTAATTTTAACCCAGCCTAAAGGGGGATATTGCCACGAGCCATCCGATGTACGCAGATTCAAAGAAGGAGTAGGTGGTGCAGCAAAGGCCCTTCGAGTCTCGAGACTCATCTGAGAACCGTATACCTTTACTGATAATGTCTTCCTTTTGAATATAATATGCATTGAAAAGGATGCTACAACGTGCCAACACATAACCGCAAAAAATACAGCACATCCTTCCCCTTGCGCAACAAAATTGTTTGTGTCTTGAAGATTTAGATGCATCCACTCATTATATGGCATCTCAGTGAATTCCCGAAGTTTCTCAGGCCGAATCAATTGTTGCCAGACTCGGCAAGCCCCTGTGCAAGAACAGAGAACATGTTCAACACTTTGGACTTCTCTATGACAAATGATAGTATGATACACTCATCCGATGTCGCCAAATGACGCCTCATAGCTCTACATTTGTTAACAAGCGTTGGTGAAGGGCTAATTAACCAGATAAAAACCTTGACTCGCTATGGAATCTGAAGCTTCCAAACCCTTTTCCAGTCCCAGCCAGTGTTGCTTGCTACGAATTGATTAAGGGCAGCATAGTGTCACGGACTAATTCTCTCAAATCCGATCCGTGCGGCGTTAGCAAGCCTCGATAATGCTAACCAGCCTTGATCCTTCACGCAACGCAATTGGCTAACAAAGAACACAAGAGAAGGCAAGATAGTTTACAAGTAAAAGACTTGTATTGAACTAAGAAGGAAGCTTTACAAGAGCTTTACAAAGTATGCTTAAGTGGCTATTTGCTTGAGTGAGTTACAAAATGAGGGGGTGGCCCTATTTATAGGCTCCCACCTCCCTAATGGACGGCTAGGATCGTTTTGATCCAACGGTCACAAATTTGCCTCCTAAAATATCTAGCTTAGATCTACATCTTTCTAGATTACTCTACATGTGTCTATACATGTTTACATACATCTACATATATCCAAAATGTTCTAGAGAGCTCCAGGGTCTTCCGGAGTTGTCCCGAGCTTTCCCGAGCCTTCCCGAGCTCTCTCGGGTCTTCTAGGTTCTCCTGGGTGTGTCTGGAATTGGAGAGAACGTCCCAGATCCTTCTAGAACGCAATGGACCCTTCAAGATATGTGTTGGCCGTCCTAGATGCTTCTAGTGCCCTCCTTGGTGCTAGATTGCTTCAAAAGTGCCCAAGGGTGGCAAGAACCTCGGTTTGGATCTTAGGGAAAAATGGCGGGGTGTGACATTCTCCCCCACCTAAGCTCGCGACGCCCTCGTCGCGCCTTCGTTGAACTCTCGGAGTTGGTCCTTGAATTGCCAAAGGGCTTCTTCAGTCTCCCAACTCGCCTCGGCAATGGGCAGACCCTTCCACTTAATGAAGTACTCCTTATATGCTGGCACGCCCCTTCGCCTAATAAGTCGATCGGCTAGTACTTCTTCAACTTCCTTGTCGAAAGAAGTGACCACGGCTGTGGGTGCTCTAGTGGAGACTCCCCTCGATGGATCTTCCAAGTCTTCATGATAAGGCTTCAACAAACTCACATGGAAGACTGGATGAATCTTGAGCCTCGGTGGAAGCTGAAGTTGGTAAGACACCTTGCCAACTCTCTTGATCACTGGGAATGGTCCCTCGTACTTGCGGACTAGTCCCTTGTGCACCCTTCTAAGGGTCTTGAACTGTTGGGGTAGGAGCTTGAGCATGACAAGGTCTCCTTCTTTGAACTCTAGGGCCTCCGTTTCTTGTCTGCCCACTTCTTCATCCTCTTGCCAGCCTTGTGTAAGGATACTCGAGCAAGCTCATTTTGCTCGTGCCATAACTTGGCAAGCTTGTAGGCTGCGGGGCTCTTCCCTTCATAGCGTGTGGCAAGGGAGAGCGGTGTGGTTGGTTGGTGTCCCAAGACAATCTCGAAGGGACTTCGGTTGGTGGCTTCGCTCCTCTGTAGGTTGTAGGAGAACTGAGCAACGTCGAGAAGCTTGGCCCAATCTCTTTGATTAGCACTAACGTAGTGCCTTAAATATAGCTCCAAGAGAGCATTGATGCGCTCGGTTTGCCCATCGCTTTGGGGATGGAAGCTTGTTGAGAAGTTAAGGTCGGACCCTAGCATCTTGAAGAGTTCGGTCCAAAACCTCCCTGTGAACCTTGGATCTCGATCGCTCACAATGTTGCTCGGTATGCCCCATAGCTTGACCACATTGTGGAGAAATAGCCTTGCTGCCTCATCCGCTGTGCAATCGGGTGATGCTGCAATGAAGGTGGCATACTTGCTGAATCGGTCCACCACGACCATTATGCTTCCAAACCCTTCTGACTTGGGAAGACAAGTGATGAATTCCATAGATACACTCTCCCAAGGCTTGTCGGGTACGGGCAGCGGATCTAAGAGCCCTCCTGGTTGTTGTTGGACAACCTTGTCTTGTTGACACACAAGACAAGTCCTCACGTACTCTTCTACATCATCATGCATCCGGGGCCAATAATATTTGGACTTTAAGAGTGCAAGAGTACGTCGCATACCTGGATGCCCGGCCCATAAGGAGTCATGACACTCCTTGATCAGCTCCTTGCTTAGGTTGCCCCACTTTGGCACATATAGACGGTTGCCCTTGGTGTAGAGTAGTCCATCACTCACCCAAAACCGTCGGGTCTTCCCCTCGTTGGCTAGTGCGATGATGTTCTTGGCAAGGGGCTCTTGGTGTAGACCTTCCTTGATCCTATCAAGAAGTGGACTGGTGGCTTGGCTTAGTGCTGCGAGCTCTGCCTTTCTACTTAGTGCATCGGCGACTACATTCGCTTTGCCCGGCTTATACTGTAGTATGTAGTCGAACTCGGCTAGGAAATCTTGCCACCTAGCTTGCTTTGGGCTAAGTTTCTTCTGAGTTTGAAAGTAGCTTGTTGCTACGTTGTCGGTGAGAATCAAGAACTTGGCCCCTATGAGGTAATGTCGCCACACCCTGAGGCAATGAATGATGGCAGTCATCTCTTTTTCTTGCACGGTGTAGCGCCTCTCGGTGTCGTTGAGCTTCCGACTCTCGTAGGCGATCGGATGCCCCTCTTGCATAAGAACCCCTCCTATAGCAAAATTCGATGCATCGGTGTGCAACTCATAGGGCTTGGTGTGGTCGGGAAGGCTCAATACTGGCTCCTCACAAATGGCCTTCTTCAAGTCTTCAAAGGCCTCTTGGCAAGCTGGTGACCACACACATGGCTTGTTCTTCTTCAAGAGCTCGGTTAAGGGTGTTGCTATTGCTGAATAGCCCTTGATGAATCGGCGATAGTAGTTCACCAGTCCGAGAAAGGATCGTAACTCATGTACCTTGGTGGGTGGCTCCCACTCTTGAATAGCTCGCACCTTTCCATCCTCCATCATTAGCTTCCCATCCTTGATTCGGTGCCCTAGGAACATGACTTCGGGCTTGGCAAAGGAGCACTTCTCCTTCTTGATGAAGAGCTGGTTCTCTCGCAGAACCTTGAACACTTCCCTTAGGTGTTCAACATGTTCCTTAAGGGTCTTGCTATACACCACAATGTCGTCAAGGTAGACGACCACAAACCGATCGAGGTAGGGATGGAAAAGCTTATTCATCAAGGTGCAAAAAGTTGCTGGGGCATTGGTTAGTCCGAAGGGCATGACTAGAAATTCATAAGAACCATACCTTGTGACGCATGTGGTATTGGGCTCATCCCCTTCTGCAATGCGCACTTGGTAGTAACCCGATCGAAGATCCAACTTGGAGAAGTATCGTGCACGCCCGAGCTGGTCAAACAGATCTGAGATAAGAGGGATTGGATACTTGTTCTTGATAGTGATCTTGTTGAGTGCGCGGTAGTCAATGCACATCCTTAACGAGCCATCATTCTTCTTCTGGAAAAGAACTGGTGCCCCAAATGGTGCCTTGGATGGTCGGATGAACCCTGCATCGAGTAGCTCTTTGAGTTGTCTCCTTAATTCCTCCAACTCTGGGGGTGCCATGCGGTAGGGCCCCATGGCTGGTGGCTTGGTGCTGGGTTCCAACTCGATCTTGTGATCAACTTCTCTTCTTGGTGGTAGCCTTCTGGGTAGTTCGGGTGGTGCAACGTCCTTGAACTCATCAAGCACCTGGACTACCTCCCTTGGAAGGTCTTCGTCGGGCATGGCCTCCTCTTCATCATACTCACTAAGGATGGCCAAGTAGCTTTCTTCATTTCTCTTGACGCCCTTCTTGAACTGTAAGGCGGAGAGTACTTTGGCATCTTGCTTGGTGGCCCTAGTCGTGGGCACCATGCATGCTTGGTTGCCATCCATGATGTACATGCTATTGGCAAAGGGCACGGGGAATGCTTTGACTTGATCAAGGAACTCAATCCCTAGGACGATCTTGAAGTCGTCCATCGGCACCACGGAGAAGTTGATGTGTCCTGACCACTTTCCCACAATGGTCTTGACTCCTCGTGCGATTCCATGGATGGGCTTGGCTGCTGAGTTGACTGCCTTGATGGATCCGCCTCCTCCTACGGCTTTAAGACCTAGTCTCTTAGCTTCTTCTAAAGAGACAAAGTTATGAGACGCACCTGTGTCGAGCATTGCCTTTGATGCTTTCCCATTTACGGTGACGTCTACATAGAGCAATCCCTTGGCTTCGGTCTTAGGGGCGGATTGGATGACATTGAGTAGTTGCATTGACCCCATCTGGACACCTTCATCCTCTTTGTCGGTGTCACCTCCTTCTCGATGCTTCGCGAGGAGCGAGTTGAGGGCTTGCCTTTGCGGACACTCTCGGACCCAATGGTCTCCATCACAAATGAAGCACTTGTTGGATGAAGGTCGCCTCGGGCCTCGGGTGTCTTTAGCTTTGCCTTTGTCCTTGCCTTTCCATGAAGATGAGTCTTTGTGCTTGGAGGCGTTGTCTTCATGGTGTCCCTCCTTGCGATGGCTTTTGTCTCCCCCACCTTTGGCATGGCCACCTTTCTTGTCTTTCGACTTGTTGGACTCCTTGTTGCTAGAGTAGTCAACAAGGCTTTCTGCTATGGCAATGGCATCGGCTAGGTTTTGAACTCCTCGTCGCTTGAGCTCGGTCTTGGCCCATTGTTGGAGACCATCCATAAAGTGGAAGAGGGAGTCTTTATCGGACATGTCGGGGATCTCGAGCACTAGATTGGTAAACTCCTTGATATAATCTCGGATGCTCCCTGAGTGCTTTAGCCTTCGCAAGCGGCCTCGTGCTTCTTCCTCGGCATTCTCGGGATAAAATTGTTTCTTAAGCTCCTTTATGAAATCATCAAGAGTAGAGATGGTACACGTACCTTTCTCAATGTCTTGGCGCCTTCTCCTCCACCATAGCATGGCGGTGTCGGTGAGGTACAAAGTAGCGGTTTGGATCTTGGAGGCCTCGTCCACAATGCCAACGGCCCCAAGGTACTGCTCCAAGCCATATAGGAAGTTGTCGACTTCCTTAGCGTTGCGGGTTCCTGAGAAGGTCTTTGGTTTGGGCACCTCAACCTTCCTAGACTCATAAGAGGTGCTTGGCCCGGCAACCATAGCACGCTTACACAAGGCCACATCGCCTTGTAGTGCCTCGACTTGGGCACGGGTGTGGTCTAGCTCTTCTTGAAGAGAAGCACGTACCTTGGAGAGCTCACCCATGAGAAGGTCGCGAACCTGTCCCAACTCGGCTCGCATGGCTTCTTCTAGCTTCACCATCATAGCCTTCATGGCGGTGTGGAGCTCGGCGTCCTCTGCCTCAAGGCCTTCCACCCTCTGGGTAAGGTCGTCCACATTGGCTCCTATGCCTCCCACGTTCTCCTCTACGTGGGTTAGACGGTTCTCAAAGCTAGAGATCACGTCCCTCGACTTGCCCCTTGGCTTCGTCGCATTAGGGTCGGACACCTCCTCACGCCCTCGCTGTTCCTGTGTGACTTCTGCCTCGGTTGAGCTAGCACCTTGGTTCTTCCCTGTCTTGGCCATTATCCCGGGTCTCGTAACACGCTCTGATATCAACTGTCACGGACTAATTCTCTCAAACCCGATCCGTGCGGCGTTAGCAAGCCTCGATAATGCTAACCAGCCTTGATCCTTCACGCAACGCAATTGGCTAACAAAGAACACAAGAGAAGGCAAGATAGTTTACAAGTAAAAGACTTGTATTGAACTAAGAAGGAAGCTTTACAAGAGCTTTACAAAGTATGCTTAAGTGGCTATTTGCTTGAGTGAGTTACAAAATGAGGGGGTGGCCCTATTTATAGGCTCCCACCTCCCTAATGGACGGCTAGGATCGTTTTGATCCAACGGTCACAAATTTGCCTCCTAAAATATCTAGCTTAGATCTACATCTTTCTAGATTACTCTACATGTGTCTATACATGTTTACATACATCTACATATATCCAAAATGTTCTAGAGAGCTCCAGGGTCTTCCGGAGTTGTCCCGAGCTTTCCCGAGCCTTCCCGAGCTCTCTCGGGTCTTCTAGGTTCTCCCGGGTGTGTCTGGAATTGGAGAGAACGTCCCGGATCCTTCTAGAACGCAATGGACCCTTCAAGATATGTGTTGGCCGTCCTAGATGCTTCTAGTGCCCTCCTTGGTGCTAGATTGCTTCAAAAGTGCCCAAGGGTGGCAAGAACCTCGGTTTGGATCTTAGGGAAAAATGGCGGGGTGTGACAATAGGCCGACTTTGTTGAGAATTGTCGATCGACCTCCCATCTCCAGCCAATAGCATCCGAGCCCAACATCGGTTGTAGAGGCTTCAGTTCACCGCAACGATTTTCAACAATATAGGCTCTAGTAAATAATGCGCGATCAACTCCCAATCTCATGACCCTGTTGCATTAACCATATCACAAACCGCTCTAGTAAATAATGCGCGATTTTATTGACGATGTATAATACTACACATCACCGATGAATTACATATTGACATATCACTATAAAATTTTAAATCTATTTTAATAACAAATAATTATCTAATTTATTAACGATGCATATATAGAAATATAGATTGTCAATGCATCAAATATTTACTCATAATATAAATAAGAAAACAACAGTAAAAATGTTGGATGATATTGTTACTTGTTAAGGCAATTGTTTATTTTATTTTGAATCATGAGAGAGTCTCTCACCTATATTATCTAAATGATATAAGTATAGACTAATCTCGTCAAATAAAATTACAATGACAACAAACTCTCCTATCAAATACTACATACATTTACATTTTCAAAGGCTAAAACAATACATTGGTTGTTTTGTTATACAACATTGCAACCTCATTAGTTTTATTTTTAAGTAAAAATTATTGTCGTCCAATCAAATCAAATCATAAAAATAATAAAAAATTTCATCAAGTATTGATTATACTATTTAAATGGTTTACATAGTGACTAATTGCATCGAATAAAATAAAATCACAAAAACATAAAATAAAATAAAAAAATCATTAAATATTTGGAACAAAAATCTTCTGCTTCTAAGTATGCTCCTTTCTACGCCCCATACTAAAATACAATTAAATTCTAAACCTTAATCCTAATTTTCACAACATAAACCTTAAACTCTACACCTTAAAAATACACCATATCTCTAATTCCCTAAACTCTAACCATAAACGCTAACCTTAAACCCTTAACTCCTAAACTCATTATTTTAAATTGAGGCGCCAAAATAAATATGATTAGGGGTAGACGATTTCCTCCAAATATTTGACACATCTACAGCCTCAACCGAGATATCAGCTACTATTCTACTACACAACATTGCAGCCTCATTAGGGTTTAATTTCTAACGTCAGCCTTCTCTTTCTCGTCACTTAGAATTACAAATCAAAACCAACCAGTTTTGAAAATTTATTTCATGTTGAATTGAAGTCGTTCTTTAAGCACACAAAGCAGCACACCATGTTCTACTTGTAGAAAGCACAAAAAGAAAAAAGAAAAAAAAAAGTAGTCGATCAAATTCAAGGCCCTTTGTAAGTTAAAGAGACCTTTGTTCAAGAATACTGACGTTGGTTCTTTGTCTCTTAACACTGCCTGAAGAAGACTCACCCCCACAAGTCTTCTCCATCACCGATTTCAATGCTTCTTGTATTGAACTAATACAACATCTCTGCTGCTGCTGCTGTTGTTGCTGAACACCACCGTCTTCCTCTCCGGTAATGAAGAGTACATTTTTGACACGCCCACCCAACGTTGTGATCTCGGCTTTTAGTGTTTTTAGACGTAAATCTTTCAATGCCTTGATTAGGTCAGGCAAAAGATCCGACCTATCTTCACAGCAAAGTGAAGCTTTTATCACAAACTTATCATCTTGGTCCGATGCATCCACTGTCAGTTCATCCGTTTCGGTCGGGATGGGACTCGTTTCTGCGATCAAACAAGTTTGCCGTTTAAGCTCCTTCACATGTTGGATTACTTCTGCAAGCAGTGAAGCCTTGTCCGTCTATGTTACAAAGTGTTAACCAAAACAAAAACATAATTAATTAAGTAACTTTGTATCAAAGTAGTCTAAAAAAACATTCACGGGATGATACTTTATCTATCTTAATTTGATCGATGATCCGACCAAGAAATTTCCATGGAAGCTTTTCAACTGCTCCTTGGTTTCTCTTTATCGTAACAACGCTCAATCATTTTCATTATTTTCCCCCTCTTTCTTGGAATAAACCAAAAGAAAAGTATTACTCTCTCTTTTTTTAATGAAAAGATGGAAAACAGAAGGAAAAAGATGGGCCAAAAAGAAAATTTGACAACCTTTTGCGTCTAAATGAGTAGGTTTTGATCAGACAAACCATCTAAATAGAATCTTAATTAGGAAGATGTACAGATGTCTTTGAAGTGGAAGAAAAGCTCATTATAAGACAAAACAAAAAAGAGTGGACAAAAGGTGTATGATACTTCCATTTCTGTATAGGGTACGCGTGAATGGTTTCTTTTTGACAAATTAACAAGGGTTTTTTTGCTTTGTGACTAATTTTTCATGACTGCAGCCTGCAGGCGTTAAATAATTATATGACTACAACTTACTTTGGTGGTGCTTGGGAGTAAGCTGCGTAGCTTTGCGAGATGGTTGTTGATTCGTTCTCTTCTTCTCCTTTCAGCTTCACTGTGGCTTTTAGAAGCAGCAAGAGCCTTAGCATCCATGATTTGTTGAGCGGTCATCTTACCCAACTCAGCTCCAAAACTGTCGGATAAGATCCTCAGGTGATCAGCTCTTGTGTTAAATAAACCCCCGAACCCGTATGATGATGGCGGAGGAGGGACTAGAAAAGGGTCGTGGTTTCCGGTGAAGTGGAGTGGTAGTGGATTGAGAGCGTGAACCGGAGGGAGTGAGCATGGTATTGGTAGGGTGGAGGATATAAAGCCGCCCGTAGTTCCTCCAAATAAATAATCATTGTGGTGTAGTTGGGAAGCTTGTATGTTATTGTTATGGATAGGGTGAGAAGAGTCTCCCTGGTATAAGTATTCCTCTTTCTTTGCACACATAATGATACTATATGATCAGCTTGCCCTTGCCTAAGCTTCTGTGATGGAGGAAAAAAGGGTTATGAAGGAAGACGGAGACTAAAATAGAGACTAGAGAGACCTTCCTTTGATAGATGGAGTTAGATTTCTTAGTGGACTGGTGGTGGTAAAAGGAACAAGGGAGAAAAGGATAGGACGAGTGGTATAAAATATAAATGATGACTCAATCTATTTCACTGGGTTGGGTAGCTTAATTTTCCGCCACGCCTTCCTGGGTGATCTGATCTAATCTGAACTCAGGACCCTTTGCAAATTCAAAACGAGCTTTCTTTTTCTTTTGTAGTCTAAATTTATAGAGTCTGGTCTGCAAGTACTGCTACTGCTGCTCTCCTATTTCCTTTCTTCTTACGGCACTCATTCTCCGCCCCTGTTCCTGTAGCTATCAGCTCGGGGTTGGGGAGATAGGAATTAGGATCCTTTTCTTTATGTTTATTTTATCTTATACGCTCTAGTGGTGCACACCAAAGTGTTTTTTATTATTGCATAAAATAACATTAGTGCTGTGTGGATAGAGTGGGGATGGGATGGAAAACACAAAAGCAGGAGCAGCACACAACACACGGATTGTCGACCGACCAAATTCCAAAAGCCTGATGGTATCATCATGATAAAAGGCTTAGCTTAGCTAAACCCTTTTTCACTTGTTTCATTACTTGTATTTTTTCTTTATTATCAAAAATATTCTTACCTGGGTCAAGCTCCCACCCAGTTCCACACACTCGGCTATCTCCACGCCGTCCTTTCTGCTTTCCCAACACCACGGCACGCAATTATTGTGTCTTAGAACATACTCCACCACCTTTGCTCTTTCTTAGACTTTGTAAACTTGACCCAAGAACCGAAAACTAAATTGATTTATTTAACTAGAGACTTCAAATCGACCCGAACACGATGATTTGAATTTAATTCGAAATTCGAAATAAATTGAATTTTAGTTGAACTGAAAATAGACCGAAATCGAAAGTAATTCGGACTTAAAGCAACTCGAAATAAAGAAAATATATTAAAATAAATAAATATGAGATGTGAACTGTCGCACGACTCGCCAAAAAGTCAAATATGCATGTTATATAAAGTCATATATATGATGGAAAAACCTAACTCGGCCTGAAAACTCGACTAAAACCGATCGATCGCATATTAACCTGATATTGACCCGACCCGAAATCAACCGACCCAACACCTAAACCGAAATTACCATAAACCCGAACTAAAATTAAACCAGAATAGAACTTAAACCGAAACCGAACCGAATAACTCGTTTACCACATCTACTCCTTCCCTTCTCTTCCTATAGGAATTTCCCTATCTATCATAATAAAATCTATTCGCCCTTTAAACTCAAGTTAATTAATACTCCATATAAATTGAGTACTAAACATCCATAATTAATTAATATAGCTTTATTCGCTTTAAATTTTTCTTGACCATGTTTTAATTCAAGAAAACAATGAGGAGAGACTAGTTATTTCCTGTATCTTGATTTACCATTTTGGTTAATTCGATAACAATGTAGCTAAAATCATGGGCATGCATGCATGAGGTTAGAGGGTTAATTCCTTTAATGAAGGGCACCACATGCATTACTTAGCGCCTTCATTGTAAAACGTGAGAAAGCTGTTCCCACACAGTAAACAACCATGCATGTTCTCGGTACAAGACAAAGGATTTATAAACCATAAAGAATTCCAAAACTACATTGTGTACTAAATTCCAAGTTATCGATCAAAAAAAAAAAGTACTAAATTCCAAGTTAATCAACCAAAATTATAATTCGATTTAAAAAAAACAAGGGAAATGGAAGATGGGGAAAGTATGTTTGACAGATAGGTTACTGGAAAGGAAAATGATTGCATTGCTTGCATGCTTGGTGTGTTACAAAGGAACAACAAGTGCTTCCATTAGCTTTTTACAACCCCATATTTTCGTTTTCTTTTACCCAGCGTTGGTCCATGGTGGCTTGTTGGTTGGCCTAATGAGGACCAAAACAGGTATCTATATGTATATGTAGTGGCAGATTTAGACTTCGTATTAAGTGGATTAAAAAAAAATAAAGTTAAACAAATTAAGTGGAATCAAGTGAGTTCAAATATACTTATTTTTCCATCGACCCTCAAACATTTCTACTTTTACAAGAATTCTCTAGAATCAAGTAGGGTCCAACTAAACTCCACTTAAATCTGCCCATGTTCCTATGGTAAAAAACAACAACAAAAGAATTGTGTTTTTGTTACAGCACTTTACTATATACTGACTTGAATACACAATATGTACACTCAAATCACTAGTTGTATAAAAGAAAACAGTCCCAATTAGTTGGTCACCCTAGAGGTTACGAGACTTGTTAATGTGATAATATGGTATTGGGAGTGTTTGGTTTTGGCAAAGGAAGGGTTTGTATTTTTAGGGCCCTTTTTGTGGTGATGACACGCATGGTCCCCCCGCTCCTTCTGTATTCTCCTCTCTCCTTATTTTTATTAGTATTATTATGATAGCGGCAGCGCCACTAGCCAAGCCCACGAGTCCCCCAAAATTGTCCTAGGGGGTTTACGATGACGTCAGCCCACTCTGTAATGACGTTAAATTAATTTGGTATTGTTCTTGGTTATAATAAAGTGGTGATTAACCCCTATTTTTTTTTGGCAAAATTAAATAAATATTCCTGGAGAATTATCTAGAAAATAATCCAAAAAATTATATAGAAAAAATATTTTCTTTCAGTTCACATAGGCTAAATTCACGTCTTATCAAAAGCAAGTCTTAAATTCGTGTTTAATTAAAAATAAATTTTGTGTAAAAAACACGATTAATCAAAAAAATCTTTCTTACCTACTCACTTAACACGAAACTCGCGTCTAATTAAAAAATGAGTTCGAAGCTCGCTTTTGGTATGACACAAATTTTGTGCTACACAAGAAAATGCTTTTTAGTGACATTAAAAATAGTCACTAAAAGATTAAATTTAATCACTAAAATTTACGGTGATCATTTTTTTGGGTCATCATCATTCGTCACTAATTAACTCAGTCATTATTATATCAATGACAACTTTTATGCATTTCGTCACAATTAGTTACATTTTTATGACTATATTTTTTGACACAAAAGATTAATAACAATGACCAAAATTTAGACATTGATGTTATTCTTATTAATAACAAACATTTTTATCACAAATACATATTGAAACAATGTCTAAAATATGTGGTCACTTTCAATAATAAAAAATAATTATATTTTAGTTTTAAACCTCTTATTTATGTCTCTGTCACTTTTAACCTTTCATTAAGTCACTTGAGTTTTAATTATAGATGATGTGACACTTTTAAATACAATGAATGGCTTCATGGAAGATCGAACTTGAAACTTTTAGGGGAGAGTGCAATGTCTATCCACTATGCTAGGCAAGAAATTTAATATTATTTTGAAAGAAAAATAGTATTTATGTTAAATTGTAATTGAAATTAATTTTATTTATTTTAAAAATATATATTAATTATATCACTAATTATTATAATAATAATTTAATTAGTTTTTCTATGGTTTCTTATATGAAATGCATTTGTTGAAGAAAATATATAAAAATAATTGAGCTAGTTTTAAAATATAAACATATGAATATTAAGATTTACACTTAAAATATTAATTATTAGATATTAAGTATTATATTTTCATTAATTACATAATTTAATTAAAATTATTGATAGAATTATTATTTATGTGATAATTATTTGGTATACCGACAATGCAAATTTTAACTCCACAAGCAAAGTTAAAATAAATATAAGTATAAATTTTTTCACAAGGTAAAATTTTGCTATCACATATTTTGGCAAGATTACATATTAGTCTTTTTAGTTTAATTTGGTCATTGTAAGTTTATGTACTTTTTAAATTTTAAAATTTCGATCTTGACATGAATGGTAGTCTTTAAATATATTAAGTAAAATTTTATTTTTAGCTCATTTGTTATACATAAGTTGCATATTTTATTTTTGTTCTTTTATTTGATCATTTTTAGTCATTGTAATTTAATTATATTGTCGTTGTCTCGTTTGGATTATGATTGAAATTTTAAAATTTTAAAAATATAGGGACTAAAGCTGATCAAAATAGAATTACTAAAACAACAATTTACACATAGTATAGAGACTAATAGAACTATTTTACCTTTTGGCAAACTAGTTTATGGAAACTTTAATTTTTATAATTGTTATTATTACTATTATTATAAAAATAAATTTATCATTGTAACAATATCTAATTTGTCATTAATTTTATTTTTTCATTAGTGACAAAATTTATCACAACAAGAAATAAAATTTTAAGTGGCAAACAATTTTATTGTCACAACATTATCAAATAATAGTGACCACTTTATATATCGTCACTATCACTTGTCAAAGTTTTCATGACAATGAAAATTGTGTCACAATTATAGACTTATAGTAAGAATTTAATTGTGAAAATGTAATTGTCACAATTACTACTATAATAGTGACCAAATAAAAATACATCACAATTACTTATACTAATTGTGTCGCACAAAAAAATTGTCACAAAAGTTTAATATTTGTGACAAAGTTACTCCTAGTCACTGCCAATTTGTCACTAAAAGTTAGGCTTATAAACGAACCAAACTTTCAGTGAACCGTTCGACGGGAAGTTCGTTTATGTTCGTTTAATTATTAAACAAACGAACATGAACAAGATTTTTTGTTCATTTAGTTAAATGAACGAACACGAACAAAGGGCTCGTTCGTTCATTTACGTTCGTGAACGTTTGATAATCTGTTCATTTATGTTCATTCATTTATGTTTGTTTAAATTTATTCACATATATCCATTTACATTTGTTATTTTTCATAGCAAAGGTATTATATGTTTTAAAAAATTAATTTATTCACACATGTTCGTTCGTTTAAGTTCGTTTAAATTTATTCACATATGCCCTTTTATGTTCGTTCGTTTGTGTTCATTTACGTTCGTTTATCATTTTAACGAACGAACACAAACAAGCTACATTCCTTAACAAATGAACAAAAGCAAGAAATTATGTTCAGTTAGTTGTTCGCGTTCGTTCATTTGTTCGGTTAGTTGTTCGCGTTCGTTCATTTGTTCGGTTAAAATTAAACGAACGAACATAAACATACCATTGTCCGTATTTATTCGGCTCGTTTACATGTCTACTAAAAGCCTATATTGTTGTAATGTACGTGGGTTGAAAGAGGGCATTTTTCTATATAATCTTGATTGGAGTTGTTTTTCTGCATAATTTTTGGAAGCAGTATATTGATTTAATTTTGCCGACCTTTGCTTAACTAATGATAATCATCTCATATGAACCAATGGTCACATCATATCTTACAGAGCAACCATAATCTCAGCACTAAAAAGTAAAAGGGTAAACTACATAAATGACCACCTTACTATTGTAAAAGTTGTGATCTGACCACATTACTTTTTTTCGTCACAATTAAACCATCAAACTATTTAAATGATATCAATGTGACCACCAGCCGTTAAAGGTTAACGGAAGGGTGACGTGGCAGTTAAAAAAATAAGGGTATAATTACACATTTAGTCATCGTTAAATAATTAATTTATTTTATTAAATTAAAATTAGTACTAAATTTTTTTTTTTTGAAAAGCGAATGA
This sequence comes from Hibiscus tridactylites, assembly GCA_958450335.1. Taxonomy (NCBI): domain Eukaryota; kingdom Viridiplantae; phylum Streptophyta; class Magnoliopsida; order Malvales; family Malvaceae; genus Hibiscus; species Hibiscus tridactylites. Next base: position 15,637,905 of record OY288283.1, read on the forward strand.
TTTTATTGAATCAAAATCATACAAAACACTACTAATGGCCTCGTTAAAAACCCCCCTAATCCTAAATGGGGGAAAAGAGTACCATTAGTAATGTCACAAAGAGAGCAAACACGCATACAACTCACGCCAAAACCCAAAGCCATGATCTCCGCTCAACACCCCCCTTTGCTAAAGCATCCGCCAATTGATTACCTTCCCGAAGAACATGCGCAAAACACACATTCGGCAAAGCCTCACAAGCTTCATCAATCTAAAAAAACCAACGCCACAACCGCCATGGTCGCCGTTCAAGCCCTTGAACCCACGCAAGAGCCACCCTTGAATCAGATTCGATCACTATCGATTTGACCCCCTCGCGCGCCGATTCCCTTAGCAGCTTAAGCGCATAAGCAATCGCTTGGACCTCGGCCTCATTCGAGTCCGCAATGCCAATTGCTCCCGAAAACAAGCCTCGTATTCGGCTTTCCCAATCTCTGATCACACCCCCACATCCCGCGAATCCCGGCTGTCCTCGAGCTGCACCATCTACATTACATTTCCAAGTCTCTTTCCAAGGTGGTAACCACGACACCGGCCCTCTGCACACAGTTCGACCCACTGCTTCACTCACGCACAACAACGGGCTGTCCCACCAGCCCTCCTCACGAATGTCACCCGTCACACATCTAACGCGCGTCCAATGGAATGGCCGCAATTGTATTAAGAACGTAATCCCCCCAATCGACATTCTCCTATCCTGAAATAATATCGCATTTCTTTCGAGCCAAATAGACCACAATACACATGTACATTCGATCAACCACCACTCTCTCAACTCCCCATTAAAGAAACTACTATAACACATAACAATAAAATCTCGTACCTTCCTCGGACGTATCACCGCCACACCCCACCATGTAAAGAAGCTGTCCCAAATCATACATGCCGTTGGGCAGTCCCAAAAATATGATCTATTGCATCCTCACCGGCCCCACAAAATCGACAAACAACATATGTCTCCCCCAACGGCACACCTCGTGCCACCAACATAGCCAACGTCGGTAGTCTATCAATAAGGAGGAACCAAATAAAGCATTGTAGTTTTGGTAAGACTGGCAAATTCCACGGCCAGCTTACATCCGACATATCCGACATTCCCAACGAGGACATTAATTTATTTAAAGCCTTCACCAAAAATTCCCCCGTTGTCTCCGGAGTCCACAATTTAGTACTTTTAAATTGAATCCAAAAACTTTTTATACTTTAAGTGGGTGTCATAGTCTTAAATTAGTTTTGTGTAACATTGCAAACAATTCAATAAAAGCGAGAGATTATTTTGAAATAGTTCAACATATATGTACTTTATTTGCTAATTTTACAAAAAGATAAAATATATTAATAGAAAATGTTAAGGGTTTAACTCTTAAATCATTGTCGGTCACTATATGAGAAAGTTGTGTTGAAAGTGTTAATGCAATAACATTTTAAATTGTTGAGATTAAGGAAGACACTATTTCTAGTAGCTCATATAGATAATGAGTTATTTATTGAGATAAAATTACTTAGATAATTTACCCTAAAAATGAGACCAATGGATTTATTAAGATTTTTTAAAATGTTTTACTTGCTTCCCAAATGTGAAATGTTTATAGAATTTTATTTAACTATTCATATTATGGTTGCTGCAGAACAAAATTTTCAAAATTGAAGTCGGTTCATGCCCCGCGCACACTAGACTACCGAGGAAGCACTCCACAAAATTTTTAGGCTTGTCTACACCAATCCGAGTTGGCCCACCACTTGGGTTTGAAGAGCTATGCACATCAAATATAGCAAATAGCACATCCCATCTAGCATATTCCTTTTGATTCTTGTCATATCCTTTGTAATCCCTTAACTTTTGAAAAGTTTGACTTGAATTCCTTAGATTAGGGGATTGTATAAATCATCTTTAATTTAGACCGTTGATGTACTTTATCCTTAACCATTGGATGTATGGGGCTCTAACTATAAATAGAGGTTTACCCCACCTCATTTTCTCACTTCAGTTTTGAGAAATACTCTTTGCCTACTTTTGTTTGTCATTTGCTTTTTGTTATTATTTTTTTTTTGCAAGAATCTTAGCTTGTTAGCTTTGATCGGTTTCAGACTTACTTAGACGTTACATTTTTGAGTTCTACGGGCATGAGAAATGGGACTTACGAACGACTATTATAAATTAAGGGCCTCATTTTAATAAATTACGTTGAGCCCCTAAATTCTTTGAACCGCCCATGCCCTTTATAAGTAAGCCATGTAACAAAGACATCAAGTAATTCAAAAAGTATAACAAAAATCTCTATTTATCGGATCTTCCTCTGAAAGTGATGATTCTACCAATCTTGTAGTAAGAGCCGAGATGCCTCTGGTCCTACTAATAGAGGTACGAGTATGCTTCTTGACATATCAGAATAGACTAGCACACAGTGCATTGTAGAAAATGTTTCAGCTATTGTCATCAATTGTTTCTATTGGACGGCCCTGTAGTATTTTCTAATTTTTTGAAGGGATATTCGATCTAAAACAAACATAAAAGTATATTACAAATATGAAGTAAAAATATAAGACAGAGAGGAAGAATATGTTACGAATAACGTGTAAGTCTGAGGCAACCATATTGCTCTGGACCCCCATTTATCTGTAAACGGGCAAATTCCCCAATCTGCAGCCCTCGATTTTAGGTATGAAAACTAAAAATATTCAAGGATTAATATTTAAGCATAAATGCACCAATGAGAACTAATTTTCGAATCGAATACCTTAGCAATGAAACTTATAAACAACACAGTCAGAGAATTATCATTTATGTTTCTCTGTGATGTAAATCCGACATTGCTAGATATACATAATTGTGCAATATGCATCTCTGCCTCAGCTTTCGTACCTGAAGTTTTAGGGAAACTTTTATATTAGAAACATATCATATAAACACGTTTAGCATTTTTTGTATTAATGAATGATATGGAATGTCCGACTCTAAGATCTGAGATTAAAATACATATAAGATTGTTGATATTATTTTTCGGGTATACATTTTTTAGTGGAGGAAAAATGGGAGGTACACAAGTCTACAAGAAAAAATATGAAATGATAAAAAAGTATATAAGTATCTCTAATTCAGACATGAAAATAAAAAATAACAAGTAGAGTGAGGGAATACGAGTTTAAAGTCCTAAACTTCGAGTCATTGATACCATTCACCTTTTCTCATTTCTTCACCAGTAAAACCATGTCGTGAAAGTGATTGTCTATCGTGTTGAGCCAAAACCAGGGCTTGGAGTTCATTCATCCCTGCAAATTATTACTTGAAATGGCATATGTTATATTTCGACATTTGGTTTTCAGAATAAGAACTCTAGCATTGAGAATAAACTCTATCCCTGAGCATCCACTTGCAAATAAATGGTATCATCATAAAACAATTAAGATAAATAATGGCAATGTATAGATCCCGAGATAAAAAAATACACAAGTTACCTTTCTGTGATAAAGCTCTAAGTAGTTCTGCAAGAATATTTTATTTCTGTTGCTTTCCAGTTTCAACAGATGAAATAAAAGAACCGTAGGAGACATCAACCGAAATGTCCAAGTCTCCCAACCGAATAGAGTGATTGGATACAAAGGATCTGAATGGTTCTACAATTGCACCTAGTTCAACTAGTTATGTCATTTACAAACATATTAACTACCAAAATTATTAAGCAACCGCTATAACGGTTAACCAACCGTTTATGCTAAATTGTACGATTACATTATAATGGAAATTACATTTTAAACTTTGAATGGATTGCACTATTTTGTTCAATTCATTGAGTATTTTGTGCCGCGTAATCCAGTCTTCTGGGAAGGGTTTGATGACTTCAAAAACTTCCTTAGAATTGATTCTAGGTGGCTACATTTAGTCATCTTTGCTTGTTATAAAATAATATCACACTTGTAACACAAATTTGTAAAAACTCAAAATTTCTAAATTATATCAACAAAAAAAATACATAAACAGCCACAAACAAATAAGATCATAAAGAGTTTCATTAAACTTTCTAAAAAAATTAGTTAGACCCTCACATTTTAAAAATAAAATTTTCTTTAAGTCTCTAATTTTTTTTTTGAAAATTATGGTTAAACAACTAAATTTTTTGAAAATTTTAATTAGGCCCTCTCAGGCTATAAGGTCAAGATCCGCCACTGGTGTTTGATATTATGTTTCTTTTATTCTAATTCGAATTCTCACGTAAGTTTAATATTTTATTTAAATTAATAAATATTTAAAATATATCTTATTTTATTATATCAATTTATATCAAAATAATAAATAGAAAACGCCTGAAACTATTTAAACCATATCATAAGTGTTAAGTATGGCTCATATACTGTAAAAGGGAAGATGCTGGAGCGAAGCGGGAGCATCTGTCCATCAAAGGAGTACTCGAGTTTTCGATGGGCTCGGATTAAATGGGTTGGGGTGCGAGGGCGAAGCCCCGCAGTACGGTACGGGGTATCTTTGTAATTGTACCGGGTAGGGTTACATATATGAGTAGAAATCTATTTTAAGTAGGAGATCTTATTGAATAAGGTTTATTTGTGACCATGTATTCAGGTCTATAAATAGATGTGTTATTTGTAACCTAAGAACCATCAATTGAATAAAAGAAAATAGTCGTTCTTTGCTCCCGGGGACGTAAGTACACTGCTGAACCTCGTTAAATCTCTTGTGTTCTTACTTGTTTGGTTTTCTTTTTCGATTTTCGTGTGCAAAACAATAAGCGTTGTACTTCAAATTCATATTAAAATTCAGAACTTCAAATAAGCTGAGATAGGGCATTGACTATTAGAACTCCAGATAAGCTGAGATGGGGCAGTGACTAACAAAGTTAAAACTATTTATTTCATATCCCCTAAATTGTATCACCTTCTTATGAAATGAACTGAAATAGAATGGACCAGCAAGAAAGGAAAAAGTATGTTAAATTACATGCAGCTGATGAAAATATTAAGCATTACAGGCATATCTACATAGGGTAATTGTTCTATACACAAGCGCTTGTGGAATTTTTTTTACACAAGCGTCTTAATTTTAGAGGTTAGGGACTCGTTTAGAGTTTAAAATTTAGGGGTATAAGTGTAGTAGTTTTGAATTTAGGGATTGTTGATAGAATTTTGGGTTTATGGTTAAAATTTAGGGTTTATAGGTTAAAACCTAAATCCCTACCCATATTACCCTAAAACTAAACCCTAACCCTAAACCCTAAATTCTAACTCTAAATTCTAAATTATAAACATGAACCCTAAATTCTAAACATTTACACTAAAACCCCTAAACTCTAAACCCTAAGTCATAACCCTAAACCCTATAATTGAGGCGCTTGTGGAAACAAAAAATTTCCACCGCTAGTGTATAGGTTATTAATCCATCTACATATTGGGGAAATTCCCTTTAGTGCCCCTAAAATCCATATCCCATTTTTATTTAGTGACGGTTCTAGATAAGCGCAATATAAACGACCGCACATGACCCCTAAAAAATATGGGCCCACAAAAATTAATTCAACTTAAATTAAATAATTACAAAAAATTATAGATTATATTTATTATAATTAACAACTTACAAACAATTAATATCACAATCAAAATTTATTTCAAAGTACGAATAATTAACAACTCATAAATAATTAATACCGCAATCCAAATTTATTCTAAAATTTATTCCAAAGACTTTTAGAATTGAATCCAAGAGCTTTTTATACTTTATGTGGGTGTCATAGTCTTATCTTGGTTTGTGTAACATTGCAAACAATTCAATAAAAACGAGAGATTATTTTAGAATAGTTCACCGTATTTGTACTTTATTTGCTAATTTTACAAAGAGATAAAATATATTAATAGAAAATATGAAGGGTTTAACTCTTAAATCATTTTCGGTCACAATATGGGAAAGTCATGTTGAAAGTGTTAAGGCAATAAGTGTTTAAATTGTTGAAAATAGGTGCCCAAAGTTTTCATAGTTACAATTTTAGGTGCCGGTTGTTAAATGGGTGTTAAAGAAATTGTCAACCAATCGGTGCTTGACATGTGGCATTAATTTTATTTTATTTTTAATTTTTTTAATGGAAAATACTCATATTTTTTAAATTTTTATAAAATCTCAAAATTTTAAATCTTCACAAAACAGCCCTTAAGTCCCTAAAATTTTCCAAACTTCCATCGTCGATTGCCACTGATTCAGCCGTAGGTCGTCGTCGCTGACCACATCCACTTGGTCATCGGACCAAAACGACCATTTTCCCTAACACGGTGTCGTCGGAAACGCCCAACGACGTGCAACCGAACGTCAAATACGAACGTCGATTTCGATTTAATGGGTGTGGTCAGGGACATCGACTGGTGGCGGAAGCGGCGTCAATCGACGGCGGAAGTTTGGGAATTTTTAGGGACTGTTTTGTGAAGCTTGTAAAATTTTGAGATTTTATAAAAATTTGAAAATTTTGAGTATTTTCCATTAAAAATAAAAATTAATTTCATGTGTCAAGCATCGATTGGTTGAATTTTTTAACACCCATTTAACAGCCGAGCATCTAAAATTGTAACTATCAAAATTTTGGGCACCTATTTTTACAAAAAAAAAATAATTTAGACACCTAAATTATTTTAAGAAATAATGTTTTTATAATATTTTAAATTTAATAATAATAATGGTTTTATTTTATTTTTAAATTATTTTTTATTTAACAATAATAAAAAATGACATGTCATATTATAATAATAATAAAATAATTCAGAGTGAAAAAAAAAGAGATTTTAAAAGTTTAGCTATTAAATAGAAGCAATTTGAGCACCTAAAAACCTAGTCCAAAACAGAACTCGTCGTAGGGACCATATAAACCCAATTTGAAGATGGAATAAGACTAAATGTTTTGATGGGTGAGAACGGCGGGAGAGAACGGCGACAGTGCTGGACCTTGTTCGTCGAAAATATACCGGTACAGTTGCACTGGAAAGGGGTTTGGCAGGTGTTTGATAGACATGGTGTGGTGGTGGATGTCTTTGTGCCGACGAAGAGGGCTAGGGACGGGACGAGGTTTGGTTTCGTTCGTATGAAAACGAAGGTCGAAGCGGAACGGGTGATTGAACGATTCGATGGGTTTCGATTGTATGGATCGAAATTGACAATGCAATTGGCACAACGCGAAACTAGAGATTCATTTTGGCGCCGCCGAAGGGGAGCATCTAGGGTAGATGGGGATGAATCAAATGAGACAAAGGAGAAGAGGCAGAATAGGGAAATGGCAAGTGATAACACGAAGGGGGAACAGACGGCGGCAACGAGGGAATATCGTAAGGTTGAGGGTGTGATTGATGCGGAAAAATTGGTAATATTGAAGAATTGTGCACTGGGGTTTTGTCGACAACCGCGATCGATCATGGATTTAGCGTTGGATTTAAGAACAACCAAGCGGGATTTTTCATTAATGCGCGTTGCGGGATCACTTGCTTTATTGATGTTTCCAAATGGGGAAACAAGAGATTAATGCATTAAATCAGGGTGTTTTACACCATGGCTAGAGAATATTTCGGAGTGGTCGCCAGATTGTATGATCCCAAATAGACGAGTCTGGGTATCGGCATGTGGATTACCGATACATGCCTGGTCCGATGGCACATTCAGAAATATTGTGGCGCTATGGGGTGAGTTAATCTGTATAGTCGGCAAGACCGAAGCACCTACATCGTTCGAGAGAGTGTTGTTTCTCATTGAAACGGACTGGTTCTTCCCGATTGAGGAAACGATAGATGTAACTATTGGCGACAAGCAATATCAGATTCGTGTGCATGAAGTGAATGAACCTAACTTGCAAGATCGAGATGGGGAGGGGGAGGGGTGTGACAATGTATCGGAGGAGGAGAAACAGACGATGGATGTGGCAGATAGGGCTACAACAGTGGATAAAACTCCATCCAAGGAGGGTTGTGATGAAAAAGAGGATATGGTGGTTCCGAATTTGGTTAGTATGAATTCGCCGAAGAGTTGGATGATTAACAAGCTGTGGAATGACAACAAACGAATGGATGATAGGGTGGTAGAGTCGAATCAGAGTGAGGAGGTAAATTCGGAACGGGCTACGTCGGGAAGGGCGGATGAAGACGTGGGCATGGTCGAGAGGGAGGTGGTTGAGTATCGCAATATGGACATTAGTGTTTGTTAAATACCCGACGGTAGTGGAGACAAGGTGTTGGATAGGGATATGGGCGTGGTTCAGCATGGGGAGAACGTCGGAGATGGGCCTAAGCTTGATTCCTCTAGGGCTGGGATTGCAGCGTTGATAGAATATAAAGGTAGACAGAAGACGGTTAGACATCTATCGGAAATCCTTCGATGGCCTGGACAAACGGATAACACAGGGGAAAGAGACGGGGCTGTGGCGAAAAGAGGGAAGGGGAGACCGCGAAAAAATCCCAAGCCAGCCTCAACAGAGTTGGCAAACGGATCCTTGTCGGATTCAGATTTTTTACAACGTAAGCGAAGTATCCTTAGGGAGGCACAGGAGACGTAGGAGTTGGGGAAATTGTTGGGTGCGGAGACAATTGGGAATGAGGAGAACGTTATCAAAGACATTGCTCACCTTATTGAGGCGAGGGAGTCGTTACAATTGTAATAGAGATATGAGGATGTTGTCATGGAATGTGCGGGGGTTGGGAGCAGCGGCGAAGAGGAGGGGGTACGTAATTTAATACGACAACATCGTGGGGAGTGTGTGATCATCGTGGAAACGAAGATGGAATCTATCACAGAATTGATGGTAAGGAACATTTGGGTGTCAGATAACTTTGATTTTGTGTTTACGTCGTCGATAGGGCGATCCGGTGGAATTCTTATGTGTTGGGATAAGGAAAGATTCAAAGATGATCGGACGGTTGTGAGGGAACGCTTCGTGGCGATTGAGGGGTGTTGGACAGCCGAGAATTGGAGATGTGGGATGATGGGAGTATATGCGCCATGTGATGCGATACAACAAGGGTTACTTTGGAATGAAATTGCGGTGGACCTATTATCCCGTGACATCCCGTGGTGCTTAATCGAAGACTTTAATGTGGTAGTGGCTCTGTCCGAGAGACAAGGATGTGTATCAACGGATCGAGGTATGGATGTTTTTGTGAATTTTATTCAGGATAATGGTTTATGTGACTTAGCTTTGAATGGTTTATCGTATACATGGTTTGGTCCTGATAGCAAGTGTAGCAGAATTGATAGATGTTTGGTTTCGTTGAATTGGTTGGATAAGTTTGTGAATTTGAAGTTGTCGTCATTGTCGAGGGGCTTATCCGATCATACGCCATTATTACTTGTGAGTGATATGTTGGATTGGGGGCCGAAGCCGTTTAGATTCATTAATGCATGGGTGGGAGATAGAAGATTTATCCGTGACTTAGAAATGGAATGGGGGAGATTGTCGTCGATGCCGGATGGTTGGGATGTGGTTAAGAAATTGCGTAACATGAAATTTTTTTTACGGGAATGGAATAAGAGGGTGTTCGGTAACATAGACCACCGGATTGAGGAAACTACTAATGCAATTGACTTAATCGATGGGGCAACGCGTGCAAATGTTGTTTCGGAGTCCCAAGTGGTGCAACGACGGATGTATCAACAAGAATTGTGGTCCCTAGCACGTATGCGTGAATCATTGTGGAGACAAAAGGCTAGGGTGCGGTGGCTGCGGGAAGGGGACGAGAATACGGCTTTTTTCCATCGTTCGGCCAAATTGAGAGCGTTACGAAATGGTATTTTTGGATTGAATATAAATGGGGTATGGGAAGTAGATCTGGATCGACTTCGATACGTGGTTTATGAGGAGTTTAGAAAGCACTTCGCAGCTCTATTTTGTTTAGGGGACGTTGATATGGTGGTGGCCTTTAAGCATTTGTCGTGGGATTTGGCAGCCGGTTTGGAGGTTCCGTTTAGTGAGGATGAAGTGCGTGCCGTAGTATGGGGATGTGATGGGACGAAGGCGCTGGGCCCATATGGCTTTACCTTTGAATTCTATAAGAAGGGATGGAATTTCTTGAAGGGCGATGTGATGCAGGTGTTGAATAATTTTCATGCGTCGAGGGAATTACCGAAGGGTGTGAATTCGACTTTTGTGACTTTGATTCCAAAGAAAGATAATCCGAGGGAAATTGGGGACTTTCGGTCGATTTGTTTGTTGAATTCTATTTATAAGATTGTGGCGAAGTGTTTAGCGAAGCGACTACAAAGGGTGCTGCCAGTGGTAATCAGTGATGTTCAATCCGCTTTCATCCAAGGACATCAGATTGTGGATGGTATTATGCTGGCGAATGAGGTGATACATTCGATGCAAAAAAATGTAGGTAGTGAGGGAGGGGTTTTGTTGAAGCTTGACTTCGCAAAAGCATACGATTGCGTGAAATGTGAGTGTTTAGAGAAGATTCAGATGAGGATGGGTTTTGGGACAGTATGGAGGGATTGGATGCGCGCATGTTTTAGTACGGCACGGTTGTCGGTTTTACTCAATGGTTGCCCGACAAAAGAATTTCCGATGAAGCGAGGTGTGCGACAGGGTGATCTCTTATCACCTCTATTATTTTGTTGGTGGAGGCGGAGAAGGGGGGACTTATACATGGAGTGCGTGTTGTTAATAAGTGTTTTGTGTCGCACTTGCAATTCGCGGACGACACAGTGATTTTCCTTCAGGGGGATCCGAGGATGGCACTGAACTTGAAGATGGTCCTTGTAACACCCGGGTTTAGGGGTTAGGTGAAAATAATATTTTAATATTATTTGGGTTCGGGTTTATAATTAAAATGATCCTTTAAAATTTCAGGTTTCAAAATAAATATTTGAAATGGACCAAATTGATTTAATTGCAAGTTGAAGAGCTATTTAAAGAACAAGGGAATAGCCATTCATTAATGGCCTTTTGGTAATTTACCCTTCTTCTAATTTAAATCCCTCTTTATACAAAATAAAACAACCTTTCTACTATTCACTCTCTTCCTCATCTCATCTCCAACGTGAAATAGAACCTCCTCACCCTCTCTACTATTCCATCACCATACACCTTTATCTTTGGTGATTTTTGAAAGGTAAACATGTTTCTAACTTGTCCCCACTTCCCTCTACATGTCTATACCTTTAGTTTTCATTAAAACCCTTGATTTTATATTTTGGAGTTTTTGTGTTTTGAATTAAAAATGTTAACTTTGTTAGCTTTTAGTTGAGCTTTTGATTTGAGGATGTTAGATGAGTCATTTGTTGTCCAAAAGGTCCAACATACCTAATTTTTACAAGGTTTTATAATGATTTCCGGAATTGGGTTTCAATGGGGTTTTTAGAGGGTTTTAAAGTGGTTTTTGGGGTAGTTTTATGTTGGTTTTTTAGGGCTGGTGTTAGTATGATATATGAGGGTCACTTTGGGTGTATTTGATGGTTGTTTGGATGCTTGAATTGGAAGATTTCAGTGGGTTTTTTGGGTTGCTCGGGAATTCTATTTTGGGCTTGATTTTGAGTGTTGGTTGCTTGAATACGTTAATCTGGGTTAGTTCCGACGATGAGTTATTGATTGTGGATGTTTTGTTTGTGTTTGGGATTGATTAGAATCGAGGTTGGGCATCGGTGAAGCATCGGAAGTAAATCCGGGAATTTGGAGGTAGTCGCTTGCTTAGTCTTTGAGCTTGGGAGCTTAGGTGAGTGGTTAATTGTTTTACATGGTTTTAAAATGATCGGTTCGAGTATGTGGACTAGGTCGGGCTTGGTAGACCCACCTAGAGTTAGGATTAGGGTGGTAGCCTAATCCTAAACTTGATCTAGAGCCTTTGGATGAACTCATATATGTGGATGTGTATGCCTCGTATGACTTGTGATATGATTGAATTATGTATATTGTGTATACATGTGGGATGAGGCATGAATTGTGATGCTTAGGGCATGTATGGTAATGGTTCATGATTGTGTTCATGGTGAGTACGTGCTAAGCACGGAATTGATTGAAATGAGTAATGTGGAATGAGTAAAATGTTGGCACTAGTATGCTTGAGTACGAATGATCGATCATTAGGATGTTAGTGTGTACACATGAGTCAAAAGTCGCGCGTGGCCTTGGTGGCATTGAGTCACCAAGGAGGAGTACGGGCTCGCCTGGAAATTGTATTCATATATAGTCGATGATGAGTGGAATCCCATCGGCGGGGCGTGAGGATGAGTGGAATCCCCTCCGCGAGACCGGTAATGAGTGTAATCCCACCGTGAGGTAAAGTGGTTGTTGGATATGAGTTCCAACGTGTTTATCCGCGTATTCGGGTCATAGCTAGGTGCCAATGTTGATTGATATGTGTATCAATGTGTTGTGAATTATGATCCTCAATTGAATGGTTATATGTACTTACATGTGTTGTGGAATAGAGCTTATGAGCATGGCATTTATTTGGATTTTTGTTCATGCATCTTTATCTTGTGGCTCTTGTGGACCCTTGGTAAATATGTGTTTTGTCTTGGTTAAGATCGTGCTTAGACCCTGCAATGTTGAGGTTTGTTTTTAAGAGCTTACCCTCACTAAGCATCATTGCTTACGCTCTCTTTGTTCAACATTGCAGATCCTTAGTTCGTGGGTTGCTAGAGCAAGTGGAGGGCCTCCAAGTGTGGTTGTTGGCTTGAGTACATCAAGTATGAACTTTTAAATGTTGAACATGTAATAGTTAAGCAATGGGACATGAGTTATTTTGATGGATGATTGTTGGTTGTTTAGGAGCTTGCTTAGACTCCATGTTATGTTGCTTTTGTATGGCTTGTGATGCCAGGTTTGAATTGTAATCCATGCCTAATTTGCTTACCATGAATGTTGGTTATGTGCCTTTTGAGGTTGCCTTTGTGTTTGAACATTGAAGTATGAGACTTTGAATGCTTAAATGTCATCTTTGATCAATTGCATGATTTCCTTAATGTATATACTTGTTGGGTGCTTGTATGGTTAAATATTGATCTGATAATGTTGTATGAATGCTTGTTGGAGTTTAGGGAAGTCCTAAAATGCATTTAGGTTCGAGTCTTGTTCGTTTTGCTGAGTTTGGGAGTGTTGCAGTGCAGGGCGTATCGGTACGCTGAGGGCCGTATCGATACGCTATTGCCTCCAGGGCTCAAATTTGGCTGGGCGTATCTATACTCAGAGGTGTATCGATACGGTTTTTGGTCACTGGAATTTTGAGAAATTGGGGAGTTTTGGGAGTATCGATACGGTGTTGGGGCGTATCGGTACGGGTTTATCTCGTTGACCACGAGATGTTGACTGAAGAGGGCGTATCGATACGCTCAAGGGCTGTATCGATACGGTCTTCTTCGAGTTGACTATTTGGGTTGACCAAGTCAAGGCGTATCGATACCATTGATTGGTGTATCGATACAGCCTGCCCTGTAAGCTTAAAATGGACTGTTTTTGCATGACCGTGATTCAAATGTGATTTCCTTTGATTGTTTTCCGCTGTCGTGATCACTTAGGACTTAACAATCCTCTAGACAAGATTAAAATGGAAAAAAATAGGGTTGCTAACAGAGGGGGAACCTTAACGGGTTTCGCTTCGGTTTTCCCCGTGTGGCCCACTTGGACCGGTAATCCGGCCAGACCGGGACGAGGGGGTTACACTTGTTGGTATCAGAGCCTAAGGTTACCGAGACCTTGGGCAGGTAAGTGAGGTAAGTTCAAGTTTCATATTGATATACACAGTGTTTGCTTGCTTTGTAAGAATGGTTGCTTGTGTGACAAGTATGTTGATTGTTTTTGTTTCAAAGCATGTTGTGTAAGAGTCTCATTGCTACTATTACATTGGAAAGAGGATTTTTAAGTGAGGGAACGTACTTGAACACTTGGAAGCCTTGCATTGCTAACCCAACTTTGTATGTTTTGTTGTCGTGGTTGTAGTTAATATCTGTGAGAGGGATGTCTAGACCGAGAGGTAGGCCGAGAGTGGTTCGTCAGGAACCACGGGTTGCGGCTCATGTTGAGCCGGCAGTTGGTGTGGAGGCTCACATAGAAGGGCCGGTGGCCGCGGGAGTTGGCGCTCCTCCACCACCACCTCATCCGCCTGAAGCTAGAGGTGAGGATGGAGCTGAAGGAGAGGGACCTCAAGGTGGCCAAGGTCCAGCTGGAATTGATATGACTCAGCTAGTGCAAGCTATAGCGGGAGCATTTCAGGCCGCAGTTGCGGGAGCTCAGGTTGCAGCTCAGCCTAGGTGTGACGATGCCAGTCTACCTTTGGAGAGGCTCCGTAGCTTGAGGGCCGAGGAGTTTAGGGGATCTACTCCGGAGAGATCGGAGTTATGGTTGGAGAAGATAGTTCGTATCTTGGCTCAGATGGGTTGTGCGGGCGCACGTAGATTGGGTTGTGTGATCTCGTTGCTTCAGGGTGATGCCTACACCTGGTGGGTCACCATTACTACTGGGGTTCCAGAGGCAGAGATTGATTGGGATTTCTTTGAGACCGTTTTCCGGAAGAGGTACTTGGGACCGAGGTACTTAGATGAGAAGAAGCGATAGTTTATGGCCCTTACTCAGGGAGAGGCTTCTGTGACTGATTATGAGATCCGTTTTGTTCGTTTGAGTCAGTATGCCCCAGAGTTGGTTCCTACTGAAGTGGAACGCTGTAACCGTTTCCGCTATGGGTTGAATGAAGAGGTCAAGAGATACACGTTAGCTTCTGACTACTCAGACTTTGATGTATTGGTCGCGAGGGCCAAGGACTTAGAGCACAGTTTGGGTTCAGCCAAACGATCCGGTGGTTCTAGTTCTGGTAAGAGGCATAACCACTTTGATGGTAGAGATGCCAATAGGCATAGAGGTGGAGGACATCAGTTTGACCATAGACGTGGCGGTGGCCATCATGGTAGGGGTCATCAGGGCCATAGAGGAGGAGGGCGTTTGCCCGAGTGTACCCGCTGTGGGAGACAGCACGTTGGTGAGTGTTGCAGTAATTTCCATGCTTGTTGGAACTGTGGCTCGAGGGACCACTTTAGGAGGGATTGTTTGTATCAGGTGGCACAGGCACCGAACATTGCTCAGGCTCCTGCGAGAGCGAATGATTTTCAGAGAGGTCATGGGCGCGGTCGTGGCTACTTCCAGCCTAGGGCTGATGCACCTAGGGTAGATGCTCAGAGGAATCTTGCTCATGTTGTGGCAGTGCAGCCAGAGGTGGGAGGACCAACGAGAGTTTATGCTCAGAGAGAGGCCGGGAACGACACTGATGTGATAGCAGGTAATTTCGAGTTACAGTCTATGTCTTTGCATTCTTTGGTTGATTCGGGTTCTACGCATTCCTACATTTTGAGTAAGCATGCACAGAAGTTAGATATCCCTGTTGAGATCTTATATGTAGGTATGCATGTTACTAGTTCTTTTGGTGAGACAGTTGTGGTTAGACGTATGTATAGGAGATTTCCACTGAAGATTCAGGGTCATGTGTTCTCAGTTGATATGATGGAACTTCCTTTCTATGGTTTTGATATTATTTTGGGTATGGACTGGTTAGTTGAGCACCGAGCTAGTGTGGATTTTGAGACAAAGAGGATTTCTTTGAAGCTTTCTGATGACTACGAGGTAGTAGTAGTAGGCGATGACATTAAGTTCTTGTCTAATGTGGTGTCAGCTTTAGAGGCTCATAGGTTGATGGACTCCGGATGTGGGGCCTACTTAGCTTATGTTATGAATCCGAATATGAGTGAAGCTAGACCGAAAGATATCAGAACAGTTTGTGACTTTCCGAATGTGTTTCCTGAAGAGTTGCCGGGTTTGCCTCCTGACAGAGATGTTGAGTTTGTGATTGAGATTGTTTCAGGGTCTAATCCAGTTTCGATAGCTCCGTACCGTATGGCTCCGAAAGAGTTGAAAGAATTGAAGAGTCAATTTCAAGAATTATTAGACCATGGTTTCATTAGGCCTAGTAGCTCTCCTTGGGGTGCTCCCGTGTTGTTTGTGAAAAAGAAAGATGGTAGTATGCGCATGTGTATTGACTATAGACAGTTGAATCAGTTGACTGTGAAGAACAAGTATACGTTGCCTCGTATAGACGATTTGTTTGATCAGTTGAGAGGTGCTTCAGTGTTCTCGAAGATAGATTTGAGATCCAGGTACTACCAGTTGAAGGTGAAAGAGTGTGATGTTCCAAAGACAGCTTTTAGAACTAGATATGGTCACTATGAGTTTCTTGTGATGTCATTTGAGCTCAGGAATGCACCTGCAGCATTCATGGACATGATGAACAGAATTTTTAGAGACTATCTAGACCGTTTTGTAGTTGTTTTCATTGATGACATACTTGTGTACTCGAAGACAGAAGAAGAGCATGATGAACACTTGAGATTTGTTTTACAGAGATTGTTGAGCAATCAGTTGTATGCGAAGCTTAGTAAATGTGAGTTCTGGATTTGAGAGGTTGTGTTTCTTGGCCATGTTGTTTCGGCCGAAGGTATCCGAGTTGATCCATCAAAGATTGAGGCGATCGTTGAGTGGAAACAACCTAAGTCCGTGACCGAGATTAGGAGTTTCCTAGGATTAACCGGTTATTATAGGAGATTTGTTGATGGTTTCTCTAGAGTAGCTGCTCCTTTGACTAAATTGTTGCAAAAAGGAGTTAAGTTTGAATGGTCAGATGCAAGACAGAAGGCCTTTGAGAAATTGAAAAAAGCTTTGACAAATGCTCCAGTGTTAGTGCAACCTGTTTCAGGTAAGGAGTTTGTGATTTACAGTGATGCTTCATATGTAGGCTTAGGATGTGTTTTGATGCAAGAGAGAAGAGTTGTTGCTTATGCTTCTAGACAGTTGAAGGTTCATGAGAAGAACTATCCTACTCATGATATAGAGCTAGCTGCAGTTGTGTTTGCATTGAAGATTTGGCGTCATTATTTGTATGGTGAGAAGTGTATAGTTTACACCGATCACAAGAGCTTGAAGTATTTGATAAAATAGAAAGAGTTGAACTTGAGACAAAGAAGATGGCTAGAGTTGCTAAAAGATTATGATTTGACCATTGAGTACCATCCGGGTAAAGCGAATGTAGTGGCCGATACTTTGAGTAGGAAAGTGGTCGTAGAGTTGAGAGCTATGTTTGCTAGATTGAGTGTGTCCGATGATAGTGGTTTGATCACCGAGTTGCAAGTGAAGCCTTCTTTGATTCAGTTGATTAGAGAGAAGCAGATGCAAGATGTGACTTTAGTTCCTCATGTTCATGACATAGCCGAAGGAAGACCAACCGAGTATAGTTTCAGTGGTGAGAGCTTGTTGTGCTTTAGAGATAGAATTGTTGTACAAGAAGATGTTGAGTTGAGACGTCAGATTCTGAGTGAAGCACATTCGAGTCCCTTTTCTATGCATCCGGGTAGTACCAAAATGTACCAAGATTTGAAGAGTGGTTATTTCTGGGTTGGTTTGAAGAAAGATGTGGCCGAGTATGTGAGCCATTGTATGGTTTGTCAGAGAGTGAAGGCAGAACATCAGGTTCCTTTAGGTTTGTTACAGCCTTTGAAGATTCCAGAATGGAAATGGGAGAGGATCACCATGGATTTTGTGTCGGGGTTGCCTTTGTCTCCTTCGAAGAAGAATTCAGTTTGGGTGATTGTTGATAGGTTCACTAAGTGTGCTCACTTTCTAGCAGTGAACACTACGGATTCCTTAGACAAGTTGGCAAACTTGTAAATCCGTGAGATTGTGAGACTTCATGGAGTTCCGAAGTCCATTGTTTCAGATAGAGATCCTAGGTTTACTTCGAGATTCTAGGGTTGCTTGCACAGTGCTCTAGGTAGCCGTTTGCATTTCAGCACGTCTTATCATCCACAGTCCGATGGGCTATCAGAGCGAGTGATACAGATTCTAGAGGATATGCTTCGTTGTTGTGTGGTTGACTTCCAGGGTTCTTGGGAGAAGCATTTATCGTTAGTTGAGTTTGCTTACAACAACAGTTATCAGTCTAGTATTCAGATGGCTCCCTATGAGGCTTTGTATGGTAGACGGTGTAGGACTCCGATTTGTTGGGCTGAAACATGTCAGAGATTGTTACCTATGCCAGACTTGCTTAAGTGGACTACCGACAAGGTGAAGTTGATTTGTGACCGTTTGAAAGCAGCTTCCGATCGTCAGAAGTCTTATGCAGATTTGAAGAGGAAAGAGATTGAGTACTCTGTGGGTGAGAAAGTATTTCTGAAAGTATCTTCGTGGAAGAAGGTAATGAGATTTGGCCGAAAGGGCAAGTTGAGTCCGAGGTTCATTGGTCCGTATGAGATAGTTGAGCGGATTGGGCCTGTAGCTTATCGTTTGAGGTTACCTTCTGAGTTAGAGAAGATCCATGATGTCTTTCATGTGTCCATGCTTAGGAGATATAGATCGGATCCTTCACATGTTATGCCCGTTGAGGAGATAGAGTTAAATCCGGATTTGTCCTATAATGAAGAGCCCGTTGAGATACTTGCTTCTGATAGCAAGGTGTTGCGTGGTAAGATCGTAGAGTTGGTCAAGGTGCTGTGGAGACATAGAGGTGTGGAAGAGGCCATGTGGGAGAGGAAAGCGGATATGGTTGAGCAGTTTCCGTATTTGTTTCCATCAGGTAATTTTGGGGACGAAATTCCTTCAGTGGGGGAGAGTTGTAACACCCGGGTTTAGGGGTTAGGTGAAAATAATATTTTAATATTATTTGGGCTCGGGTTTATAATTAAAATGATCCTTTAAAATTTCGGGTTTCAAAATAAATATTTGAAATGGGAGAAAATTGATTTAATTGCAAGTTGAAGAGCTATTTAAAGAACAAGGGAATAGCCATTCATTAATGGCCTTTTGGTAATTTACCCGTCTTCTAATTTAAATCCCCCTTTATACAAAATAAAACACCCTTTCTACTATTCACTCTCTTCCTCATCTCATCTCCAACGTGAAATAGAACCTTCTCACCCTCTCTACTATTCTATCACCATACACCTTCATCTTTGGTGATTTTTGAAAGGTAAACATGTTTCTAACTTGTCCTCACTTCCCTCTACATGTATATACCTTTAGTTTTCATTAAAACCCTTGATTTTGTATTTTGGAGTTTTTGAGTTTTGAATTAAAAATGTTAACTTTGTTAGCTTTTAGTTGAGCTTTTGATTTGGGGATGTTAGATGAGTCATTTGTTGTCCAAAAGGTCCAACATACCTAATTTTTACAAGGTTTTATAATGATTTCCAGAATTGGGTTTCAAGGGAGTTTTGAAGGGTTTTAAAGTGGTTTTTGGGGTAGTTTTATGTTGGTTTTTGAGGGCTGGTGTTAGTATGATATATGGGGGTCACTTTGGGTGTATTTGATGGTTGTTTGGATGCTTGAATTGGAATATTTCAGTGGGTTTTGTGGGTTGCTCGGGAATTCTATTTTGGGCTTGATTTTGAGTGTTGGTTGCTTGAAAACGTTAATCCGGGTTAGTTCCGACGATGAGTTATTGATTGTGGATGCTTTTTTTGTGTTTGGGGTTGATTAGAATCGAGGTTGGGCATCGGTGAAGCATAGGAAGTAAATCCGGGAATTTGAAGGTGGTCGCTTGCTTGGTCTTTGAGCTTGGGAGCTTAGGTGAGTGGTT
This sequence comes from Hibiscus tridactylites, assembly GCA_958450335.1. NCBI lineage: Eukaryota > Viridiplantae > Streptophyta > Magnoliopsida > Malvales > Malvaceae > Hibiscus > Hibiscus tridactylites. The sequence continues at coordinate 15,657,519 of OY288283.1, forward strand.
AATTGTTTTACATGGTTTTAAAATGATCGGTTCGAGTATGTGGACTAGGTCGAGCTTGGTAGACCCACCTAGAGTTAGGATTAGGGTGGTAGCCTAATCCTAAACTTGATCTAGAGCCTTTGGATGAACTCATATATGTGGATGTGTATGCCTCGTATGACTTGTGATATGATTGAATTATGTATATTGTGTATACATGTGAGATGAGGCATGAATTGTGATGCTTAGGGCATGCATGGTAATGGTTCATGATTGTGTTCATGGTGAGTACGTGCTAAGCATAGAATTGATTGAAATGAGTAATGTGGAATGAGTAAAATGTTGGCACTAGTATGCTTGAGTACAAATGATCGATCATTAGGATGTTAGTGTGTACACATGAGTCAAAAGTCGTGCGTGGCCTTGGTGGCGTTGAGTCACCAAGGAGGATTACGGGTTCGCCCAGAAATTGTATTTATATATAGTCGATAATGAGTGGAATCCCATGGACGGGGCGTGGGGATGAGTGGAATCCCCTCCGTGAGACTGGTGATGAGTGTAATCCCACCGTGAGGTAAAGTGGTTGTTGGATATGAGTTCCAACGTGTTTATCCGCGTATTCGGGTCATAGCTAGGTGCCAATGTTGATTGATATGTGTATCAATGTGTTGTGAATTATGATCCTCAATTGAATGGTTATATGTACTTACATGTGTTGTGGAATAGAGCTTATGAGCATGGCATTTATTTGGATTTTTGTTCATGCATCTTTATCTTGTGGCTCTTGTGGACCCTTGGTAAATATGTGTTTTGTCTTGGTTAAGATCGTGCTTAGACCCTGCAATGTTGAGGTTTGTTTTTAAGAGCTTACCCTCACTAAGCATCATTGCTTATGCTCTCTTTGTTCAACATTGCAGATCCTTAGTTCGTGGGTTGCTAGAGCAAGTGGAGGGCCTCCAAGTGTGGTTGTTGGCTTGAGTACATCAAGTATGAACTTTTAAATGTTGAACATGTAATAGTTAAGCAATGGGACATGAGTTATTTTGATGGATGATTGTTGGTTGTTTAGGAGCTTGCTTAGACTCCATGTTATGTTGCTTTTGTATGGCTTGTGATGCCAGGTTTGAATTGTAATCCATGCCTAATTTGCTTACCATGAATGTTGGTTATGTGCCTTTTGAGGTTGCCTTTGTGTTTGAACATTGAAGTATGAGACTTTGAATGCTTAAATGTCATCTTTGATCAATTGCATGATTTCCTTAATGTATATACTTGTTGGGTGCTTGTATGGTTAAATATTGATCTAATAATGTTGTATGAATGCTTGTTGGAGTTTAGGGAAGTCCTAAAATGCATTTAGGTTCGAGTCTTGTTCGTTTTGCTGAGTTTGGGAGTGTTGCAGTGCAAGGCGTATCGGTACGCTGAGGGCCGTATCGATACGCTATTGCCTCCAGGGCTCAAATTTGGCTGGGCGTATCGATACTCGGAGGTGTATCGATACGGTTTTTGGTCACTGGAATTTTGAGAAATTGGGGAGTTTTGGGAGTATCGATACGGTGTTGGGGCGTATCGGTACGAGTTTATCTTGTTGACCACGAGATGTTGACTGAATAGGGCGTATCGATACGCTCAAGGGCTGTATCGATACGGTCTTCTTCGAGTTGACTATTTGGGTTGACCAAGTCAAGGCGTATCGATACCATTGATTGGTGTATCGATACAGCCTGCCCTGTAAGCTTAAAATGGACTGTTTTTGCATGACCGTGATTCAAATGTGATTTCCTTTGATTGTTTTCCGCTGTCGTGATCACTTAGGACTTAACAATCCTCTAGACAAGATTAAAATGGAAAAAAATAGGGTTGCTAACAGAGGGGGAACCTTAACGGGTTTCGCTTCGGTTTTCCCCGTGTGGCCCACTCAGACCGGTCATCCGGCCAGACTGGGACGAGGGGGTTACAGTCCTCATTTGCTTTGAATACAATTCGGGTCTAAAGATCAATTATGCCAAATCTTGTTTGTATAGGATAGGTGTCGATGAGGGTTTATTGCGTGAGATGGCAGGTATGTTAGGGTGTGGCATGGGTACTTTGCCGATGGTTTACCTTAGCTTGCCTTTGGGAGTGAACCCACGTAGCTTATGTATGTGGGAGCCGTTGATACAACGTTTTTGGAAAAGTTTGGCAGGATGGAAGAGGGATTCATTATCCTTTGCAGCTCGTTTGACGTTATTGAATTCCGTCCTATCCGCCCTCCCCATTTTTTACATGGGGATTTTTGTGGTGCCCAAAGGTGTTATTAAACGGATAGACCGTATCCGTAGGAGTTTTCTATGGGGAGGTACGGAGGAGAAACGTAAGATGAGTAGGGTGAACTGGAAGGTGGTATGTCGACCGCGGAAGTTTGGGGGATTGGGGGTGGTAGATTTGAACAAGCGGAATTTAGCTCTTTTGGAAAAATGGTTGTGGCGTTTTGCATTGGAAGATACGTCGTTGTGGAAGGAAATTTTGGTTGCAAAATATGGCGCAGATGTGCTATATAGGCGGGTGACGATTGGACAAAAGAGAGCTATGTCAACAGTGTGGCGACAAATAGTGGAGATACAACATGAGGTTAGTATTAATCAATTTATGGGGCTGCCTAATTTTGTATGGTTGGTTGGGAATGGGAGGAAGGTACTTTTTTGGTACGATGGGTGGTGTTTAGAGGTACTATTATGTGAGGTGTTTTCACGCCTTTATCGGATTGCGGTGAATAAATGGGCGTTGGTATGGGATTATACACGTGCCCAATCGTTGGGGCATGCGAATTGGAGTGGTTATTTTTCGAGACCGTTGCGCTCGTTTAAGTTGGCACAACTGCGGGAGTTGCGAGGTGTGGTGGGGGCGTTGAGTCTAGTAGAGGAGGTGGCGGATAAATGGATATGGAAACATACTCCGACTGGAGCTTTTTCGGTGGAAAGGTTGTCAAGCTTAATGGCATCCTTTGGTTTGGAAGGGGAAGCGGAATGGGATAGTGCAGAAGTTTGGTCCTTGCTAACGCCGCCGAAGGTTCAGTGCTTTGTGTGGTTTGTGCTCCTCGAACGATTACCCACACTATGTTTGCTGCGGGATCGTGGTATGCATCTAGATGTGCAGGATTTCTCTTGTCGTTGGTGTGGGGAAGGAGAGGATGAGGCGGATCATATACTGTTTAGATGCTCGTGGAAGTGGCGGGTGTGGTCGATGTTTTTTTATTGGTGGCAGGCGGAGGTGGTTCGGCCGGAGTCTTTAGTGGGGTTTGTGCATATTTTTCTCGATAGTTTTTTCCGGAAGATGGTTCGGCAATGGTGGGTGTCGAGTTGTGCTGCAGTATTGTGGTCAATGTGGCTAGCACGCAATGATTTGATGTTCAATGGTAAGAGGGTGTCGCCTTCGGATTTATTTTTTCTGATCAAATTGTGATCTTTTTCTTGGGTGAATATGCTGGACCATAACGCGATGCTTGTGGAATCGGTGTGGTGGGATTGTCCTTGGTGGTATGAGGGTATGGGCCGTGCCAAGGGTTCGCGTGTGGGGGTTACGTGGCTGCCACCGTTGGAGAATATGGTGAAATTTAATGTGGATGGATCGGCTAGGGGGAAACCGGGACAAGCGGGTTGTGGTGGAGTGTTACATAATGCAAGGGGAAAGGTGTTGGCGATGTTTGCGGGACCACTGGGGATACTTGACTCGAATGAGGTTGAAGTGCATGCGATATGTTATGCACTCGAGGCGTTTGGTGGGTCGAAATGGAGTAGTTGGCCTTGCATAATTGAATCCGACTCTTTGGTGGCATTATCTTGGGTTTTAAATGTTGAGAGTAGGTCGTGGAAGTATTATTGGTTGTTTCGGAGAATTGATAGTGCATGTCGAGGGCAGCATTGTACGTTTCAACATGTACATCGCGAAGCTAACGACATTGCGGATAAGTTGGCTAAGGGGGGTGTCGACCGGCGGGATTGGCTGTGCGTGGGCTTGTAGAAGGATGGCTGGAGGTGCGGACAGTGTGGGGCAGTAGCTTCGATGGTGTGATCGGGTGTGAGTTTATTGCGCTCGGGGGATGGGTGAGGTGTATCCGATGGGGGTGGCTGTGCGTGGGCTTATAGAAGGACGGTTGAGGTGCGGGCAGGGTGAGAGATGGCGTCGATGGTGTGTTTGAGCGTGCGTTTCTTCATTTTCGGGGGGTGGGTGAGTTGTATGATATCGGGGTTGGTTTCTCGTGTTCAACTTGGGTACTCTTTTCCTCCATCTAGGTGTAGGGAGGTTTTTAATGAGGCCCAAGTTTGGACGTTTTGTATGAATTTTTCCATTAATAAAATCATACGATTGAGCAAAAAAAAATTTGAGCACCTAAAATTTAAAAAGGGTATACTTTGAGTATCTATTTTTCATTTAAGCCTTTATAATATTATTGTACTAATTTATTGTAAAGTTTTAGGGTTGAAAAATGAATTTTTAAAAATTCAATGATTAAATTATAAATAAACTTTTTTCAGTAGTGACAATAATGTTTATTTTTTTTTAAATTGGGGAGCAGAAATGTACATGGGATAAACTTTAGTGACCATTGTAGTAGTTTACTCTTATTTTTTCGCTGGCAGATCAGCAAACCGTCAATGTTTAACGGCTACAAATGGATGAGTGACCAAAAATTTACGCCCCGAAAACGTAAGTAATTTTACTGGTCGTTTTTCTAAATCAATGACCAACTCTGTACTGGGGAAACATTAGTGATTATTCTAATAGTTAACCCATATTTTAAGATAATTGAATAGTCATTTGTGAAATTTACCTTAAAAATAATTTTTTATTTGGGTTCGTTTCCTAAATATGTTTTGGTGCTTGTGCATCATCTAACAAAGAGAGAACCCCTCATCGAAAACAGATTTTTATTTCACGAAAATTTTGATACTTTCTCGCGTAATTTTGTGTGATGTTACGTTGATTACACATATAAGGTCGACATGTGTGTTTGATTAAGTTGTGACATCAACTCAATCAAACATTCTATTGTAAGTATGGGTTAACTTGTAACCAATGTCTATATTTTTGTAACAATCAAATTTCGAAAGCAATTTGAAGTTTTTTGTTTTTTTGTTTTGTTTTAACAATCAAATTTTTGATGCTTTAATCGGTCTTATTCATATATATTTCTATTAATTTTTCAATTTATCAATTACACAAATGAAATAATATTCTCTGTTATGCGACAGAGAAATTCAAACAAAATGGCAAGCAATTGCAAAGTAATCATATTCACCCCCTCAATTCATAAATTCCTAGAAACCGTAGCCTGTAATAGCGATCAAAATGGCAATGGTCAATGCCCTTGCCCACCAAAACTTAGCTCCTGTCACCAACAATGAATCTCCTCCATTCTGCATTTCAGAGAAACATCCATTAATTTTATAAACATCCTCAATTCATCCATTAATTTTATTTATGGAGAGAAAGCATTACCAAATTGAGACTTGGTGATGGTGCTGGTGTTGTGTCGTCTGTAGTTGGAACTGTAGGAGGTGCCGGGGGACTTGGAACGGTTGGTGCAGGAGCTGGTGCACGGTGCCTCCTGTGTCTGTGCCTATGCCTGTGCTTGTGCTTGTGGGGAGCTGGTGCAGGAGCCGGTGGCAAAATAAGTGCAGGTACTGGTGCTGGGGGCAGCTTTGCTGGAGCAGGTGCTGGTGGCAACTTTGCTGGTGCTGGTGCTGGAGATGATACTGGTGGGGGTGGGACTGCTGGTGGTTGAGCTGGAGCTGTAGTTGGAGGAGTTTGTGGGGGTGGTGTTTGAGGAGGTGGGACGGTTGGGCTTGTAGCTGGTGCAACTTTGGGAGGGGGGTTGGTTACAGGTGGTTGCGCTGGTGCGGTTGGTGTGGTGGTAGGAGGAGGCGTTGCTGTTGAAGGAGGAGGCGTTGCTGTTGGTGTTGAAGGTGGAGGAGCGGTGGTGGTGGTTGGGGTAGTGGAGGGTGAGGCAGCCGGTGATTGTGCATTGGTAATGGCTAGTTGAAAGGCGAGAGCAGCTACAACGAGAGCACAAAACATAGAAGCCATTTTTGTTTGAGATGGGAATAGCATTTGCAGGGGAGAATATATACAAAGAATAAGCAAAGGAAGAGTGGGAGTGTTTTGAAAGTAAGTTTGGTAAAAGGTCGGAGGGAGAAAAGTAGTGTTCAATTGAATGAAACGCCAGTTTGGCTGCATATTATGATTGGGAGATATCTTAGCAAAGCAATGGAGTAAAATGAGAGGGAAAGTTATACCAATAAAGGAAATGAGAACTCAAGAAACCTATGCTACACCCACCGATGGAGGACAAGGAGCCTAACCACTGCTCAGCACCAGACCAAACATTCAAACGCATTTCTAGATACCAAGTCTGCTGGATAGCTGTGGCCTTTTCGGCCTAATATTTCAATATTAACTAGCCCGGTAATCCTGAAACCAAAAACCTTTTATCACAGTCTGTAAATCATAAAAGAAGCATTGATTTTTAAAATGGCAACTGAATAGTTTATTTAATAAGTAAAAAATGTATGGAAAGATGATGTCTGTAACTTTGAAAATAAATTACAGAGTGTGATCCATTCTGAAACAGAGTAAAAAACAGTTTCCCAAAGGAGTGTGATTAATGATCTTGTACGTAGGTGGATTGGATTTTTCATTAGTTGCAGTTCACTCAAAGTCATGGATCATCAATTCAAAACTCAAAAGATGTTGTAATAATCGCAATCATCATTCCAGGTAGGAGAAAGTTTTTTTCTCCCTTCATTTCTAAGAAACTTGGATTGTAATACTAATAATCCCCGGCTCCCTCTTTGTTTCCTCCTCAGACTTGTCCACGTTCACTGCAAGCAATTAAAGTCCGAATTCCTTGAGGTTTTCTTCCATGCATGGCATTTGCTCATCTTCACCATTCTTTGCTTCTTTCTTCTCTTGTTATTGCTTCATGGATTCCACCGACCATCATAATTTGATTTTGAGCTGTTGCTACCAAATTTGACTTTACTCCGTTTCAGAAGCATCATGATCATCAAGCAGATGACGAGGTCGATCCGCTTTATGGTGTTGAAAAGCGCCCTGTCCCAACCCATTGCACCATTGATGAATGCTGATTATCAAGAAACAACCCCAGAAAGAGGTTGATATAAGGATTTTTGTTTTCTTCCCACTATATTTGGTAATCCTTTACTTGTATTTATCAAATCTTAATTGCTGGCTTTTAGGCCACAGATATTGATGATATATGCGTGACATGAACCTTGTGAAAATATAGAGACAGTATATTTGAATATATAGAATCCTAAGACAAGAACTCATCAATTTTAGGTTTTAGAAGTATATTTGATCATATTATAAATTTAGGGCGGGGAAGGCGTTATCAGGTATGAATCGTATATTAGTCTTTGATGCCAACATTTAAAATTTTTAGATGAAATACTTCTTAATTGACTTTTAGAAATATATTTTCATGATTATATACATGTATAGTTGGTTCTTCAATCATTTCTTCTTTGCCTTTTCTTTTATGAAATTTCAAAGAAAGTGAAAGTAGTTGTAACGGCAAGGCAGATCCCAACATAAAAACTATTTTAGCTCACACACGCTTATTCTATAACGAAAAAAAAGTTAAGCAATAAGGTTGTGTAGTGTAAAGGATGAGTAGCTTTGCTTTGAAGAACAAGTTATGTGATAATTTGATTAAGATTTCGAGTCGAGTTCGAGTAACATTTAACGAGCCTAAGAAATCTAAGCTCGACTCAGCTCATTAAGAACTTAAGTAGAGTTCGAGCTTGATACGAGCCCAATCGAGTCAGTGTTGACCGATCTTTGACCGCATCAAACTCGAGTAGATCGCGATCTGTTACATCTCATTTAAAGCCCTGTTAAAAAAAACTTTGATACACAAATTGTGTAAACTTAAGCATGTTAATTTTAGAGTTTAGGATGTTAGTTTAGGGTTTAGAGGTTTAAATTGTTGCGTTTGGAATTTTGGATTTTAGGGTTTATGTTTTAGGGATTTACATTTAAGAATTTAAATTTTAAAAAATAAAAAATAGTATATTATATTTTCGAGTCGGGTATCAAGTAGTTTAATTCGGCTCATTAAGAACTCGAGTCGAGTTTGAGCTCAAATTAAGTTAAATTGAGTTGAACTTGAGTAGTTCGTAATTTGTCTAGTATTATTTATAGACATGGTGATGGGTATACATAGACCTGGCAAACTTGACCCGAGACCCGAAAACCGAACGGATTTACCTGAACCGAACCCGAAACCGAACCGAACATGCTTACCCGAAATTTGACCCGAAACCGAAACCGAACCGAAACCGAACCGAAAATGAACTGATTTTTAGTTGAACCGAAATGGACCCGAACCGATAGACCCGAACCGAATGGAACCGAACCGAATGAAACCGAACCGAATGGACCCGAACCGAAGACAACCCGAAATAAATAAAAGATATTAATAGAAATAAAAAAAGATGAGATATGAACAATCGCACAAGTCACCAAAAAGTTAAATATATTGGCTTTATAAAGCCATATAAAGGGTGTAAAAAAACTGACCAACCTAAAAACTTGATTAAAACTGACCGATCTCCCATCAACCAGAAATTGACCCGAACCGATCCGAACCGAACAGAACCGAAAATCAACTGAACCGAAAATCAACCGACCCGAAAATCAACCGAACAATAGAACCGAACTGGAACCGAACCGAACTGGAACCGAACCGAACTGGAACCGAACCGAACCGAACCCGAACCGAATGATATCAGACCCGAAATAACCGAAACCGAAATGACCCGAACCGAACCCGAACCGATTGACCCGTTTGCCACCCCTAGGTATACATGGCTCACTCCTCTCCTCTCCTCTCCTCTCCATTAATAAATAACTCATCATGGGGTGCGTTTTGGTAGAAAAACAAGTCCACTAAATACTAATATATCTGGTTGCTTTCATTAGCACTTGAATACATCCCAAAGAAATGACCTATTATGCTATTATGCTATTGCTAAAGCAAAAGTAGATGACAAGAAGCCTGCATAAGAAACAAACAACTTAGCATTTCATGGTGATGGAAAAGGGTTGAAGCCGCTTCGTACCATTTGATCCAGCGGCCAGAACAAGGGTTGGGGCAGCTTATCCTTATCCCACTCATACCACTCCCACCCATCGCACTTGTCTGGCTCCAGGTTTTGTGGGACTTGATCAGGATCCGCCAACTCTGCCCGCAGAAACACGGTGACGTAATGGGCGGGTTTGGGTTGGTCCAAGAATAGGTTATTTGTCACTGTTAAGTACTCTGCTTTCCCCATTTCCAGGCCTGTCTCCTCCTTCAGCTCTCTGCCTCCGCACTCTTCAAAGCTCTCCCCTGCACCACTTAATTACTTTATTAATGCTACACAAACAACAATAATAATCGATTTAACAACTACTAAAGTCACGACACAGACCAAACTCCAGGTGGCCGCCGGGGAGAGCGAAGGTGGAAGCACCGATTGAGGAGCGGCGACGCCCCAACAGGACCGATCTTCCCTTCAGCACGAACACCACCACCCCTACTCGTGGCACCGGCTTCGCTTCCTCCATCTCTATCTGCGAATACTAGACACCAGAGTCCACTCTAGCATATAAAGTAAAGGGAAGGCAACGCAATTGGGCACAATAAAATAAAGGTTAGGTAAGAAAAGTGGGCCGAAGGTGGGCTGCCTTTAACTTGATTTGACTTCTGTCTCTTTTCTGTAATAAAATTAAAACATATTTGAAGTGTGTGTATAAAAAAACAACCCAATCCATCACTCAACTTTTTTTTTTAAATAATTTTGATGTCTTCTTCCCAAATATATGTAAAGGATTTCAAAGAGGGGGTTAACAAAACAGATAAAAAAGAAGAATGCAGCAAGGAAAACAGAAGTGGAGGGGGAATAAAAGATGGATCAAAATCATCTATAAACTTCCATTGTCATATTCATAGCATCTGCCACTGCCAGTGACATGATGAATTTCGAATTGAATGGCTAAAAAGGGCTGACATTATGAGCCAATTTCAACATGAATTCGGGTACGAGGCGTCTTCTTGGAGGAGCCACGGCATCTTTTGCAAGCGCTTCTTCATCTCCACCATGTATGATGGCAACCACATCTTCAAACATCTCATCTCTGCCACCTCTCATGGGATCCTGAAATTTTTATCACACGTTGGCCCAGTATGATACCAAATCAAACGAATACTTTAAAGGCATCATTACTTCTTCCATTACCTGAAGAAATAAATCCGTGTGAGTCTTTCCATCATACAAAATGGATTCTGCTTTCCCTCCAACTCTTCGAAGAGTATCCGCAAAACTTGTACTGCAAGGGAAGGAAAACGAGTTCGCATCAAGAAAACACCTTGGAACATTTCAATCAGTCATGGCCTATCCATGCAACAATTACTACATCCTAAAAGTATCATAAAGGCTTATATACCCAAATTAAGTTTGGGTAACATCACGCAATCTAGGATGCTTAGGTCAAATGTACAATGGAATGCAGAAGAAGCTGTAATATATAATGACTAACAAGGGCCTTATAATGTACGTACACACACACACACACACATCTATATAGAACAAATATTTAGAATTATCAATTGATAAGGAGAGATTTATACCTGGCATCCGCAGGAATAGAAAAATCTGCAGTACCATGAAAAAGAATGATAGGAGGAAGGAGAGAAACAGCAGGCCTAATGTTTGAGTCCTGCACCAGTACATCAGGAGAGAACTGAGGCAAAGAATCTTCCCCTTCCATTATGCTGTATTGAAACGCAGACACAATTGTTCAATTGAGGAAAACAAACAGAGAATGGATCCAAACAAACATTTTCCTGGAAATTACTATACCTTAAAAAGATCGAACGGTATAAACCTCGGTTGTGAAAGTGGTCGATAAGATTAAAAAGATTGTACCTGTTGGGGAATGTTAATGTAACTGACCATCAATACATAAGCACAAAAAGGGAATTACTTTGTTATAAAAAAATTCTTGCGTGTTTTGTATATGATAACATAAAAACTCATCTCAGATGTTCATTCTAAACAACTAATGGCACTAAACGAAGGGGGAAATGGGAAGGGGAAAAACTTAATGCATTTAACAAGGAACCCAAAGACGGAAATAATGAGAGCTATCAAAAAGCATCCATCCCAATACAACACAATGTACTACAATGATTCAGTTATCACCTTTGACCCTTTACCTTTCAGAAGAAAATAGCACCACATGAATTAGGTGAGGAAGATTATAATATATACAAACACATATATGTTTGTATTCAAAACTAACTTAAAGTTTCAGGACCAGATTCATGGTAACCGAAAAGGGAAAAAGTCAACTGTATTTTTTAGTGCCCATATCCATTTCTTGCAGGTAATAAAGTTTCATGATTATAAAATTTGTAGTACTTACCCTCCAGACAAACCAAAATAAGCTTTTATCTGGGACACGCTCCAAGAAGTACTGTCACCTTCGCCAACTTCTTTGATTGCCTGGTTTATAAGTGTGCAAGCAGCAATATGTGCACCAGCTGACTGTCCCATAAGATAAATCCTAGCAAGACAAACCATGAATGCAATATTAAATATAATGATCCAAATTAATCAAAAAGGGAACATTACTGATTATCTCTACCTGTTGGGATCACCTCCATATTCAGCAATATTATTACAAACAAATGAAATGCCCTGAGAAGCATCTTCTACCATGTCACTTATTGTGCCCTGTGGAAAATTTCTGCATACAGATTCCAACTATGTGAAGTAGGACGCTTCAAGCATAAATTTAAAATAGTAATCAATGGGGGTTTTTAATAGCAAGAGACTGATCCTTGTAATATCAAGATTTACACCACAAAGTGGTTATGTTTTGTAACTAACCAAACAATAAGAATTAACAAGTTATTCCAAAATATTATTTATTGAGCAGCGCTAAATTTTGCATTTAGAACCATTAATCAAAATACAACTTACCAGCTTTGTAGAAAAAAATGGACATTATAGTCGCTTTAGAATCTCCAATGAGAATAAATTTAATATATATGAAAAATATAGCTGACAAGAAACATTCTATTTTATATTTGAGAATAGAGGAAATATAAAAAGGAGGATGAATGGCAACAATAAACTGATGAAACCAAATGTAATATATTTTAAAGAAGCTTGATGTGAGACCAACAAAAGGTAAGATAACAAAATTGTATGATACGATCATTTCATGCCCTAAATAGATAAATAATTTCCCCAGTAAGAACTTAAAACTAAACAAGTGAAGCAACAAAATCTGCAGATAACGTGTTCTAAACATGACCCTAGCCGATGATAAAAGATGAGAACGGGTTAAATTTGCAGTCATCAAATCATGAGGGTTCTATATGCAATTCTTAAGATGCTTGAAGAGCCAGCTTATAACAACAATAAGTGTACAGTAACAAATATACAGTAAGAAGTTTAATTAAAGAAATTCAAGAAAAATAGGGTCATCACTTCAACAAAAAGTTTTTTCCTTAAAAGTAAATATTTCACCTGTAGTCTATGCATGCCACTATGATATCTCTTTCTGATAACTGCTGACCTAAAAGAGAACCCCATGCTTTATAACTGCATTACAAAAAAAGAGCTCTATGAAACAATTCAAGGATAAAATAGCAAGCATAAAGCAAATAAGGAACCAAGAAGGTATAATGACCGAAAGAGTAACCATAGGCCCATGAGGCCATGACAGTGATCGGAACTTAATTTTGCAACTGTAAAAGAAAAAGGGGAGTGATTACTATATTTTATCTTATAGATCATAGATCACCTTCAGATTATTTGGGTTACTTTTCATTCTAAGAATGTTAAGTATCTTTCAGTATGATCACACAACGAAACTGAATCTTTTATCTTCCAAGAAACTTAAAGGAGAACCATATGCTATTACAGTTGAGAATTTCTACCACATGTCCATGTACATAACATCAAGACACAACAAATGGCTTACCCAATAATCCAAGCCCCGCCGGTTATAAAAGCTACCACTGGTTTCGCCCCATGGCTGCTTTTAGGCAAATAAAGATCAAGCCTGCAAACAAAATTTGAGTTATTAATGCCCGAAAGTTCCAGTACAATTGCAAGGATATACATGTTAATTACTTGAACATGTAAAAGAAATAGACAGACTTTCAGATTTACCTATTTCTAGGCTTTTCACCGTATATTATGCTCCTACGGACCTGTCTGGAGAAAAAGTAGTAATAAGCAACTGCAAAAGAAAAGTAAGTTCGTTATACTATTTCAGATCCATCAAGTTAAATGTAAACTGATGACAGAACTCAGTGTCACAAATTAAGATTCTGTTTGGTTGTGTGACTTTCACTCTTTGCCTTTTGGTTCCAAGAAGATTGGTATAAAGCAAATCATAATCAAGTAAAACTGACTACAATCTAACATGATTCTTCTATATCTAAATTCATGCACTTTTATTCAAAGAAACCATGTTTTAGTTTAAATTCCTGAAGGAAGTAGTTTGTTTTTGTAGTCAAATGCATCATTTTCCTTTTTCCTACTAGAAGCAAATAGCAAGTAGTAAAATCAACAACCAGAAGAAAAAAAACAGTAATAAATAAATATATAGGAAATATATGTATAACCTTGAATAAAACCTGGCATGAGTAGCAAAGCGTAACAACCAAGGGCAAGAAATCTTGTGATCCACCTATAGCCTACCCTGAAAAACAATCAACGATTAAGATACATCTCATAAAAAAGTTAAACATAAAAGAGATATTAGCATCTCAGCTGAAAAGTAATTTTAAAAAAAAAAATCCTCAACTCCTTGTGCGACATAAAAATGACAAAGGCAAACTGATCTTGAAGTTCAAAGCTTCATGTACGAGTATCCACTTTTACTCCTCTTTCAACAAACTCAAAAAAATTGAGTTTGTTGAATAATTATATCTCATTAAAGAATTCTTTCATATTCTTCTCACATTCATCAAGATTTTTCTTGAACTACAATGCACGGAATTCTGTTCCTACATCTTCACTGGTCAGCCAACTAATTCATTTTCTGATCATGCCAAAAAAATTACCTTCAATTTCAGCTTAACCATCCAATTAAATATGGGTATTTCTCTAAGTTTTTTCAAATGTTTGAAGTATATTATCCCCATGTTCATGTCTGGATATGTGGCTGAACCCATACAAGTACTTGAAATGAAGAGACGGGGTATAGGGAGCTTGACATAAATGGTCAGCAATCAACATCATAAAAGATGAATCGCATCAGGTATTAAATGCAGCACATTCAAAACCCAGTGTGTCAGTAAAGGAAACCTCTTATGCTTTCTAATGAACAAGAAAACGTAGAGAGGGGCCACTAAAACCGAATATCTGGCCCTTTCCCGTTTCTGTCATTCAACGCTAGTACAAAGATTTTGGCACCATCCGATCTATAAAAAAAATCTTATGAAACGCTGGATATGGATCTCAGGACTAATCCTCAAGCATTTTATAAAATAGAAAGAAGCAGAACACCTCAAACAAAAAGTTCATGGCAGTCAATCTATAAGCAAGATCTAATATAGGAAAACAAGAATTTCAAAATGACTACCAAAGCAAATAAGCATGTAAATAAAGTATCACAAATTGAGAGGAAAAGAATCACACCCGAGGTAGCTGAAAAGCTTCACACATAATCGAGAAAGGAGAAAGGTCTCGGAAGCAGCATGGCCCACTTCTCGGCCTATGGAGCGGCGGGGTGACTGATCGGATAGCAAAGAGAGTGAGCTATCGCTGGAACTCCGGCGAGATCTGTGCTGATGGTTGTTGGCAAAAGAGATAATAGAGTTGTTAACGTTGCTTGTTGAATTGTAACTGGAAGTTCTAGGTAGGAGAGGCGTAATGGCCTTTTCAGGGTCGAATTGTGAGGAGATGATGAGGGTTTTGGGTGGGTCAGCATCGACCTTAGCTTTGACCACCGTTGTGGCTGCCGATGGGGTGGAGGAAGGGTAGTTTGATACGGGCAGGATTGGAGATGGCATATCTTTTGCTGGTTAGGAAAAGCCTGAGGATTAACCCTTGATTGGCTGGTAGCAAATGTCAGTTTGGCTGTTTATGTATGTGGATGAGGAAAACGTAAGTGGTGTGTTAAATTCCCGGCCTGGGTTGAGGGCGGATACGACGGAGAAATGAGAAAAAACGGGAGATAGTTTCATGGGAATTGGAGTATGGCTAATGATTGCATTTGCGAATGCCCATTGGCCCAATTTCTTGTTTGCCGCGTGGAGACTTGTATTTGGTGCTACAAACTATAAACTACAACAAGTTTGTTTTTTTCCTCCTCCCAAGCCATCCGAAATTGAAATTTATTTATTCAAACTCTCAAGTCTCAACAAAAAATGTATAGGAAAAATAGTTTGAACAAAAAATGTATAGGAAAAATAGGTGATATTTTTTTAAAAAAAATACTTAAATTATCACTTAATTTACTCACTAAATTTTAATCATTGACCCAATAATTATTTAACTTTTAAAATATCAACTTACTCACTAAATTTTATTTTTTAACCTATTATAGTCACTTTAAATTATTTTATTAATATTTTGATATGATTTAAAATACTTTATTATTATTAAATTTAAAAATTAATTTAAAATAAAAATAAATTATATTTTATTATTAAATAAAATAAAAACCCCAAATTCCCAACGCTCAAGATCCCAAACCATTTTTACTCTTACCGACCACCGACTCCTTCACCGGCGTTACGCTCATTGGTCATCCACTCTAGAAATATTTCCAGCAAGAGGAGCTCTCAATTTCGTCATCTATTAGCTTCTCCCATGCCTGGAAGATGGAAGAGCCTGGTAACATGACTATGTAGTGATCGGTGTTGGTGTTGTCTTCCATCCGGTTTATCGAATTCCTAGTCTTAGGAGATTTCGAAACTGTTGAGTTGTGAGGTGCTCGATTCGTTCAACCAATGTGTCTCACCAAGTGGTGGAGAGGTGGATTTTTTGGTGGAAGGTTTGTGGAAGCTAAAATGAAATGTGACACAAAGATTTATAGTGGTTCAACCTTCTAACCAAGGTCTACATCCACTACCTTAGCTCCCCACTAAGGATTTCCAATCAATCCACTATTGATTCGTCCCCTTTTCTAGGCTTAGGAGGTAACCCTTATACACAATCAAGCTTTCTACCCAAAGCCTTGATTGAAACCATCTCTTACAAAGAGAAACAATAAGCAAACTTAAATCCCTCTAATAGGTATTTGTTTGCACAATTTAGCACTCACCTAAAACACTTGAGCAAATTTGACAATTTTGACTCACTAGTGTTTGTCTATACAAGAATTGACAATTTAAGCACTAAGACAATATTTGATCATTTGTTGTTTGACAATATAAGCATTAGCCTTTACTTAATGCTTGGAGGTCCCTTTTATACTCCTTGATGAGTTTATAGCCGTTGCTAGCCGTTGGGATTGAATTGGAGCCGTTGAGGACTTTAATTCCCACCATAAATGTAGTTCTGCAGCTCCCCGTTTTGAAATAGTCGTGCCCGTTTCAAAACACCCTTTAAGTAGAAAGAGTCGTTGCAGTCTGACGTAGACCCTATCGAAACGCTTTAGTCTGTTTCGAAACGCCTGTCCTCGTATCGAAACGACCTGCATTTAAAAGTTAGTTGGGAAATAGTCGTTGGGGTTTATGACTGTTGTGGTCAATGCCACGTAGGCGTATCGAAATGGCATAGCCCGTTTCGAAACGCTGGGCAAAAATCTCATCCAGAGAATGCCCGTTTTGATACGAGTATCGAAACGTTTTTGCTACTGGAATTCCCGTATCGAAACGCCCTAAGGTGTTTCGAAATGCCTGGACAGTTTTGTGAAGTTTGGCTTTGAAAAACATGTAAAACCCTTTTAAAAAACTTCCCTAAACATAATTTCAAGTTGTTTGGACTTTGGAAATGTTTTAAATACTTTTTAAACCAGTCCAAAACATTTTTTCAATTATTATATCAAAAACATTAGTTCTACAGAAATCAATAGTAAAACGGTCCATCTGTATCCACACTTCAAAACACAACCCCATAGCATCCGCCCAACTTAAAATTCAAACCTCCATTGTTGCGTTTAGGTAGGGATGAGCATTTTACTCGGACTCGACGGTTCTGACCCGACTCGACCTGATTGAGTCGAATTTTTTAATAAAAATTATCGGGTTCGGGTCAAATCGTGCTTTTGTTAATGATAAACTCAGGTCGGGTCGGGTTTATGGTAGAAAATATTCGACTCGCCCTAGGGCTAATAGTGTAATTTTTCCTTAAATTTGTTAAGAATATTTATAATAATACCCATATTTATATATTTTTTTATAATTAAGTCCTTAAAATTCAATTTTTATTTATAATTTAGTCCTTTAAATTACAATTTTTTTATAATTAAGTCCCTTAAAAATTATTTTTTACAATTAGGTCCCTAAAATTAATTTATTTTATATAGGTCGGGTCGGGGTCAGATTTAGTATATTTATTTTCGGGTCGGTCGAATTTTTTAAAGAATATGTTCGGGTCAGGTCGGGTGCGAGTGGGCCAAAAACCCGACCCTACTTGACTCGTGCCCATACCTACGTTTAGGGGTGTGCAAAAAAATTCAATCCAAAATTTTGAATATTCAATCCGCTTTTTTATTTTTAGATAATTCATATTAGATATTCGAAAATTTTGAATCGGATACAGATAGTTTATTTTACATTCGGATCTGATATTTAATTATCTGAAAATTCAATTTTTTTATAGATATGAATATTATTATATTCGATGTTTTTACTTGTTATATATGGAAAATTAAATTTTCCATGGATACAAATCTTGTTATATTCAATAATTTGTTGATTGTTATATTTGAAAACTCAAAATTTTCATGGATAAGACCGCCAAATTAAAAAAAATACTTAAATCAAGTCATAAATTCGAATGTATTCGAAAAATCGAATATTCAAATTTTCAGATCAAATACGAATCACTTAATTATCGATCCAAAAATTTTGGATATCTAAAATTTTAGATCAAATCAGATATCCGAAATGTACACCCCTAGTTGGATTCTTTCACCTCCCCATAACTCCCAACAAAACAAAGCAAAACACTTAAATGATCCACACCTCTTCTGCTAATGTATCCGTTCAAATCCTACAAAGCGTGATTCCGCTTTTAATAGGTCGAAAATTACACCGAACTTAAAAGAAATTAAACAGCAATTCGAATTTGACCTCCTTAGATTAAATTTAAATTATAAAATTAAAAAATTAAAGAAATAGGTCAGTCAAAAAAAGAGATTATAATTAATCAAAGGCTCAACTGATCACCACGTTTGTATTGTAAATATGCGGTTACGAATAATCCAGCCAAAGTAATAGGAATTAGACCTAAGACGATTCCAAATACAAAAACTTCAATCATTTCAATCTATTTGAAAGTAGAAAAAGAAAGGTAATATCTATCCCTAAATATTAATCTCTATTGCCCATGAATATCAATAATTAATAATTGATAATTAACATCTTCTCTATATACCTCATGAAAACAAACACAAACTAATTCACTCCAAGCAACATCAACTTTTTTGAACAACTCCCTAAAACGTCATGGTCGACATTTAAGATTCGTAACCCATGAAATCGTTTTTGTTGAGTCTAATCCAATTACCACTGGTAAGGATGTAAAAACAGGTAACCGGACGAGTTTCAAGTCGGGTATTGTCAGGTCGGGTAAAATCGGATACAAGTCATTTCAGGTCATTTTTCTGTTTTGGCTCGACTCGGGTCGAGTGCGGGTCCATTTCAGGTCGGGTCCATTTCAGGCTGGGTCCATTTCATATCGGGTCCATTTCAGGTCGGGTTAAAAGGAGTCGGGTCCGAAGCAGATAATTGGCAGGTTAATTCGGGTTCGGATACACTTCAGGTCGGGTCCATTTCAGTTCGTGTTCATTTCAGGTCGGGTTCGTTTCAGGTCGGGTCCATTTCAGGTCGGGTCTGTTTCAGGTCGGGTCTATTTCATGTCGGGTCTATTTCAAGTCGGGTTCATTTCAGGTCGGGTTCATTTCAGGTCGGTTGCATTTCAGGTCGGGTGCATTTCAGGTCGGGTAATTTCAGGTCGGGTAGTTTCAAGTCGGGTAATTCAGGTTGGGGTATTTTCAGGATTGAAATTCGTATTCAGTTTGAGTTCGGCCGTACAACTGTATAAGTAGTTGATAGACTTTAGGTTGACCTTCGTCAATCGTCATTGATTTTGAGTTAATTATTTAAAGTCATATCAAATTAAAATTATAAAAACATTAGAGTAATTAAAAAAATAATGAAAATGGGTCGATTTGGACTGAAAATGGGTCAATTTGGATTACAAATAAAATTTCAGGGATTATAATGAACATAAATATCAAATTAAAATTATAAAACATTAGACAAATTTAAAAGAAAACAAGGAAAATGGGTATTTTGGAATAAAAATAAAGTTTTGGGGACTATAATGAACAAAAATATCAAATTAAAAGTATACAAATCAGAGTAATTAAAAAAACAATAAGTATAGGTCAATTTAGAATAAAAATAAAGTTTTAGTGTCTATAATGAACAAAATTTAAAATTAAAACTATAAAACATGATGAATTAAAATATATATAAGGGTCAATATGGAATTAAAATAAAGTTAAAGGGTCCATGCATTAATATGTACACACGCATGTACTTACATACATTAGAGATATTGTTTTAGTGTTTAAGGTTTATGGTTTATGGATTAGGGCTTAGGGATTATGGTTTATGTATTATGGTTTAGGGTTTAGGTTTAGGGTTAGGTTGAGGGTTCATGTATTAATATGTACACACGTACATACTTACATACACTAGGGGTTGAGTTTTAGTGTTTAAGGTTTAGGGTTTAAGTATTATGGTTTAGAATTAGGGTTTAGGGTTAATGCATTAATATGTACATATGCACATACTTACATACATTATGGGTTAGATTTTAGTGTCTATGGTTTGGGGTTTAGGGTTTAGGGTTGGGGTTGAGAGTTCATGCATTAATATGTACACACGTGCATACTTACATACATTAGGGGTTGGGTTTTAATGTTTAAGGTTTAGGGTTTATAGATTAGGGTTTATGATTAGGGTTTAATGCTTAGGGTTTAGGGTTAATGCATTAATATGTACATATGCACATACTTATATACATTAGGGGTTAGGTTTTAGGGTTCATGGTTTAGGATTTAGGGTTTATGCATTAATATGTACACACATACATACTTACATAAATTAAAAAGGAGACGTGTTCTTAAGAGAATATAAACACTGGAAAGAAGAAGAAGAAGTGTAACAGATGAAAGAAAAAAATTAGAGAAAAAGATTAATTTGTTTCATTGTCTTTTATTTTATTCATTGTTTATTTTTTGTCATGCACAAGAAAAAGGATAAAATTATCAAAGCCCTTTAATTTTAAGTTTTTTCCTTTAAAAAGTGACATGTGGTAGTTTGAGAAAGTGCCACGTGTCTCAGCCACGTCATCAATTAACATCGTTAGTCTCGGGGAGCATTTTAAATGACGGAAAAAAACTACAGAGGACACATTAAACGTATACAAATTTCAGACACCACATTGACAAATTTAACAAAGTACAGGGAACATTTGTGTCATTATCCCAATTATTTATATATATATATGTATTTTCTACATAAAATATTTTTGTTCATTTACATTATTGGTGTGATAAAATCTATTTACATATATCAGAACAAGTTTTTTTTCATCCTCCAAAGTCATCCCAAACTGAAATTTATTTATTCAAATTCTCAACTGTATAAGAAAAATAAGTGATTTATTTTATGTTTAAAGCAACTTTTCATAGTTTTAAAAATGAATTATGAATTTTTCATATATTTTTATAATTTCTTTAAAATTTTTAATTTTTTAGAATTATTATTTAAAAATCATAGAAAATATTACAATAAAATTTTAATTTTAATTAAATGGCTAAATGAGGTATTACTCATTATGAAGAGAGCCATAAGTATGAATGTGACACTCCAAAAATTTTGAGAAAAATTATATATATTATATAAAATAATATATAAAAAATGACACCATTGAAAAAGAAATTAACACCATTTAAAAAAAAAATACTAACATCTTAAAATGGAACTTGACACTGTCATTTAGTTTCACCGGATTTTAATAAAATAAGAGTTCATATTTAAAATTTTTACACTACAATTAAAAGGCTTAAACTAAAAATAGGTATCCAAAGTATATATTTTTTTAACTTTGGTGCTTAAAGTATTATTTTGTAAAAATAAGTGCCCGAAGTTTCAAATGTTATAATTTTAGGTGCCTACCGTTAATTAGTGTTAAAAAAATCTTTAACCAATCAATGCTTGACACATGACACTAATTTGATTTTTTAAAACAAAACACCCGAAAAATTCAATTTATCATAAAATTCTAAAATTTTAGAATTTTTACAAAGTAGTCCCCAAATCCCTAAAATGACCTAAACCTAAACCCCAAATCGTCGCCGCCCCTGAGCACACCCATTAAGTCGCCAGACGAAGGCGGTCATTTCTCCCAACACGACGTTGTCGAAAACGATGAACGGCGTGCGAACCGAACGTCGATTTCGCGTTCGACATTCAAGATTCGTAACCCATTATAATTATTGTCGAGTCTAATCTAATTACCATTTGTTATCCTGATTTTCATTTGGATCAAACAAGCAACTCCTAAGCGAATGGTATTGCTCTAAATTTGGTTTCGTTTGATTCCATTTCCATAAGACCCAGAGAGCAAGAAAATAGCACCAACACATGACCCTCCGAGTCTTGAAGCACTCTCCCGTAACATGTTGGGCCCGGTTCACCATGTGCTAAACCGTTAACATTAAATTTAATGGCGGACACCACACATCATTGGACCACACCACCCCTATTGTACTTCGTTGAAGACACTTCAATAGACAATCCCACCAAACAGACTCATGAATTATAAGAGCATCATTCCCCACTTTCACCCAACATAATGTGCGTTGCTTAATCATTATAAGAGACGCTTTCGATTGAAAACCAAGTTATTACGACTCATCCAAACAGTCCACAAGATTGCAACTCACCATTCTTGCGTCTTGGCCGAGAAAAAACCATTCAGTCCATGTACTAAGAATTCTGATAGGGAGTCCGAAAATACTACTTGCATTGAAAGAAAACTAGCCAAATCTCACGAATAACAACACACTTAAACAATATATGTTCACTATCATTAGACCATACACAATGCAAATCACTGTCATCTGTAGGCAGCCCCTATCCCTCTAAACACAAAGCGTTGGAAGTCTATGAATCCAAACCAACTAAAGAAAACATTGAATCTTCAAATTTCTACACTGATGCACCACCTAAGTCATTATCCTCAATCTCGTAAGTTCCTTTACCGAGAATCTGCCCGCCATATTTGGCATCCATATCAACCGATCTTCTTCTGGTAACGAGTGTGTCTGGAAAGGTAAATGCCCTAGTTACTAAAATATAGAAGTTAAATGATTAGTTTTGCTGGAATTATGTTAGACATACTTTGACTTGATTAGAATTTCCTGACACGGCTTATTTACAAATTATATTTTACTGAAGTTTGTATTTTGGTTTTGTTGATCTACTTCCTGAATTAATACATAGTTTATCTGATATTTCTTTCTTGTATGTCTAATCCATTCTTTCTTGTATTTTGGTTTTGTAGAGGATCTCCCTGATGATTGGAATCGTGCACCGAACGTACGTTCATTACATTCATTGGATCGTTCTTTTGTTTTCCCAGGCATCTTTGTCTCTTTCGATCGTCTTGCTTCTTTCAGTCTTCAGACTTAGCATACTGTTGATTTGTATTCATATACTAGACATGTGTTTGTAACTTTAAATGTAATCATGTTTTCTTCTTCAGGTGAACAAGTTCATGTTCTAGCATGCTTATCAGTGTGTAATGAGGAAACAGAAATTATTACCCCATTAAAGTTAATGGTGACAAGTTGGAGAAAGACAAGATTGATCCTGCCAAGGACTGGAATACAGTTGAAAAGGCTTAACAACTCTAATTTCTTTGTCAGGATTGTAGAGTCTGATGAGCCTCTCTGGTCAAAAAAAGGTGCTTCTGGGTCTGAGATGAATACCCAACAATATATTACAAATGAAACAAAAAACACTGCTCACAACAAAATGTCAATGGAGACATAGTAGTAACTGGTAAGCGTCACAGAATAACTAAATTGTTAATTATATTGTTTCTCTACTTGCTTTGACTTAGGATAAATGCTGGAGACATTTTTGTTCTAAATTCTAAGCCCTATACCATATACCATATTATAAATTCCCTAAACCCTAACCACAATCTCTAAATCTAATTTTTAGTATATGACACAATCAAGACCATCGAAAAGGGACATGATTTCTATTCGTTCGCAACCCCCCGACCTCCGATAGAGAGGGGAGTGTTTCGATCGTTAACCACTTATGCGGTTATTTATTTATGGGTAAACTATAATAGAGGTCACTCAATTATAAGTAAGGTTACATTTAGGTCACTCAATTATTAGAAGTTACACTTAGATCACTCAATTATGGGTAAAGTTATATTTAGGTCACCCAATTATTAAAGATTACATTTGGGCTGAGTAAGTTTACATTTGGGTCACCCTTCATATTTAAGAAAATACATCAATTTCGTCATTTTCCCCTCCAAATCACTTGTACCTTGTTAACACTAGATTATTTCATTTGAAATTATTAATTAATCTAATACACAAATTGATATATTTTTCTCAATGTGAAGAGTGATCCAAATGTAACTTTACCTATAATCGAGTGGCTCAAGTGTAACTTTTAATAATTGAGGGACCCAAATATAACTTTATCCATATTTGAGTGACTCAAATGTAACTTTTAATAATTAGGTGACTCAAATATAATCTTACCTATAATTAAGTCACTTCATTGTAGTTTACCCTTTATTTATCTACATCTACTCTTTTGTCCTATTTATTGAAGAAAAAATAGATACTTGATTTATATTACCCTTAAGCTATATATACATAGTATTTACTTAGGTAAAATAAAATACGTGAAAACGGATTAGAAACAAAACAAAAGGAGGAAGAGAAATCCATTCAAAAAAGAGAGAGGAAGAGAAACATGAATTTTCAATTTACGCCTAAGGTAGGCGGACACGTCACCATCCGCGTAGGTCCCACTGTTTACCTTTTCCAATCCCGTACTGCCCATGTTTTTTTACCCTTCCCGCTGCCCGGGCTACCCCGCCCCTTGCTTATCTCCTTCGATTTCAATCCCTTCAAAAATATGATTTTAATATGTTAAAATCTTTTTTATTTTGGTTTAAAATTATTTATTTATTTACATCTATAATATTTACAGTAGGTTAAAATTAACAATAAAGTCACACGCTTCAATTAAATTGATGCCAAATGTTTTTATAATAAACACTAAAATTATACATAAAAGTTTATGTATTTAAATTGAATTAATGTATGTGGTTTCTTAAAAGTTTGTCATTTCATATATTTAAATTTAATTAATTTAATTTCACAAGACACTAACACTATTATCTACGTAACATCATGATCACGTGATATGTATTTAACTATTTATGCTAAATTCACAAATTGTTATATTTATCTAATATGGAAATAAAATGATATATTTATTTTTAAAATTATATAATTGAATCAAAATCAAAACTATTATGTATATAAGTATATCAAATAAAAATTAATTGTACAATATATTTATCTCTTGACATACAAACTCAATTAATCTTCAGCTAATCACAAATGGATCTATATGTTATTTCATATAATATCTTGTTTTTTATTATAAAAAAAATAAATAGTTACTGATTTTGGTGATTTCATTTAATTCGTGTTATGATAATTCTTCATAGGTCCTTTCTACAATAAACTGTAAATTTTTTTTATTGAAGCATGTGACTTTATTGTTAATTTTAACCTACAATAGACAAAGATTATTATATAATTGAATCAAGATTAAAATTAGTATTAAAATTTTATGTATATAAGTATATCAAATAAAAATTAATTGTACAATATAATGTCTTGACTTTTTATTATAAAAAAATAAATAGCTGCTGATTTTGGAATTTTATTTAATTCGTGTTTTGATAACTCTTTATGGGCTTTTTCTACAATAGACTGTAAAAATTTTTATTGGTACAAAAAAAAGTTTATATGTGGTCCAACATTTATCTTTTCTTGTTTAACTTATTGTCTTTTTTATTTTTTTAAATATTTTAAAATTTCTATTAAATTATATTTTAATTTTATTTGTATTTATCAACAAAGTTGTTTGGTCGATGTGTCGACCAAAATAAAATAAAAAGCTTACGTGGGTGGGTGGGCAGCCTCCATTTTACTTTTTTTTTTTTCGTTTGTAGTCTTGGTCCCTTGGATTCGATTTAGAAAAAAAGGGAGAACAATAAATTAAATTAAAAACAGTGGAGGAATTGAAAGAATCAATAATAGTAGCTAAGGCCTAAGGGAACTATTTTTCCTTGTTTTGTTTCCATATACAAAATTTTAACAATCCATTGCTTTCAAGTTTCAAGTGAGTGAGATTTATTATTAATCTCATCTCCGAAGCAAAAATGGAAAAACAAAGTAATAAACAAACTTGTTTCCCTTCAGCATTTCCAGATTCCATAATCATTCTACTTTTTCCTGCCTGCTTCAGATTTTAGTCTCTCTTCTCTCCTTTTAGCTTTTCCAGGTGGGGGGTTTTTCGGTATTCAGCTCTAGCATTTTTAATTTGGCTTCCTTCAGCTTTGGTGGTTTTTTAATTTTATGATATGAGAAATTGTTAGGGTTAGAAGAAGAGGGAAGATGGGATTAGGTTTTGAGGAAGGAAAGGTGAAGTCTTGGGATACGTGCAAATCAAAGGGAGGGAAGAAGAAGAAGAAGAAAAACAGTGAAAAGGAAGATCTTGATGCTGCTGTAGAAGAAACAGGGTGTTGGGTTAAGCTCAGATTTATTGGAAGCTGCATTTCTTCAAGATCCAAAGTCGATACTTCTGTTAGTGGGACCAGTACTAACTATGGTGATTTTTCTTTTTCTTTTTTCTTGCTGAATGTTACCCCTTTTCTTATGCTCTGCTATTAAGTTGTACAACTCGCTCTTTTCTTTTGTGGGTTACCTTTTGTTCATGGTTATTATTGTTTTGAATGCTGTGATGCTAGTTTGTAAGTAGCTTGGAGATGATAATAGGGAAGCTAATTTAGTTTGGTGCAGCCTTTAAAATGATGCATCCAGCTTAGGGTCTAACAACTCAAGCAGTGTTCTTTTTTCCTAGTTATGATTGGGGTCAATTAGTAGATTCTAACTAGTTAACT
Source organism: Hibiscus tridactylites (assembly GCA_958450335.1). Classification (NCBI taxonomy): domain Eukaryota; kingdom Viridiplantae; phylum Streptophyta; class Magnoliopsida; order Malvales; family Malvaceae; genus Hibiscus; species Hibiscus tridactylites. The sequence goes on from OY288283.1 coordinate 15,683,993, forward strand.
ATCTTTAGAAAATTGTTAAATTGTATTTTGGAACTCTATTTAATCCAATGAGAGTTTAACCCCAAACCTGAGCTACTTAAATATTATGAAATGCAGAAATTACTGTCCTGGATTGTTTTGAACCCTTGTTATCATGATCGATCTTGAAATCTGGCATAGAGATTTAATGTGAAGACTTAACAACTCCACTGTAAATTAGTTGGTTTGCTGAACTTCGTGCATGATGTAGCACCAAATCAGTGCTTATATGAAAAAAAAAATCTATTGTGGTAGCTGTTTCATTTTAAATGTTATTTTCGAGAAGGTTACAAATGATGTACGGCATTGATGAGAAAGAGCTTGTGCCATACATGGTGAAATTCAAAGATGCTTTACAATCATTTATACTCAAAAAGGGATTATATTATATTATATTATCAGCATATTAACCACGCTGTGGCAACTTGAGTTCCCACAATGCAAATCCAAATTTCTCCCCTACATGTTTTTCGTCTTGGAGCCTTATATAATTTTTAACTTGTAACATGTTAATTCTGTGCATTTATGAACAGATAGCAAATCTGCCTACGATACCAGTAAAGATCAACCGGCAGCTCCAGTTGTCTCATCTACAACCACTAGCAATGCAGAAAGTAGTTCATCTACTTCCAAACTTGAAGATGAGATTAAAATTGCATCTCGATTACGGAAGTTCACATTTAATGATCTAAAGCTGGCGACAAGAAACTTCAGACCTGAGAGTCTTCTCGGTGAAGGTGGTTTTGGTTGTGTTTTCAAGGGATGGATCGAAGAAAATGGAACTGCTCCAGTAAAACCAGGCACTGGGCTTACTGTTGCTGTTAAAACACTCAACCATGATGGCCTCCAGGGTCATAAAGAATGGCTGGTTTACACATTTCCTCAACTGTTTCTCTTTTACTCATTCATATCTGTGCCTCATGTTTTCTTTCTGTTTCTTGTAAGTACTTAATCTTTTGCTGATTCTTGGATCATCAATTTGGCAGGCCGAAGTGAATTATCTTGGTGATCTTATCCACCCTAACCTGGTTAAACTTATTGGTTATTGCATTGAAGATGATCAAAGACTGTTAGCTTATGAGTTTATGCCTCGCGGAAGCTTGGAGAACCACCTCTTCAGAAGTATGTAGCTGCTATTTTGTCTATGACTGAATTTTCACTTCAGAATATTCATTTTTGAGGCATCATAAATGTTCATCCAAAAACTATGTTAAAGCTTAGCTGGGTTTCAGTTGCTTGCTACATATATCTTCTAGGGAATAGGGATGTTGAGTTACAATGAATATCATCTCTGATCTCTGGAATATGGCTACCTTTTCGATTGGACTTCAAAAATAATGGATCTACCCTCTACTTTAGAAAATGCTGACCTTTTAGATTGGACTTGAATTACTTCACTCTTGATATTCCACATGTTTATTATATCTATGTGCTGTGATTGGGGCTTTTATGTTTTCAATTAACATTGTAACTCAGTTAGTTGCTTATATAGGATCCTTGCCTCTTCCGTGGTCCATAAGGATGAAAATTGCACTAGGTGCTGCAAAAGGTCTTGCATTTCTCCATGAAGAAGCAGAAAGACCTGTGATATACCGGGATTTCAAAACCTCTAATATCCTATTAGATGCAGTATGTGTACCAAAAACTTTACCTCAATAAAGTTCCATGTTTAGTGATAAAAATAAAACAAGAGTTCTTTTTATGGAATGATTTACACCTAATAATATGTATTGCAGGACTATAATGCAAAGCTTTCTGATTTTGGGCTGGCTAAAGATGGTCCTGAAGGAGACAAAACCCATGTATCAACCCGTGTGATGGGAACATATGGCTATGCAGCCCCTGAATATGTAATGACTGGTAAGCTTTAATCGAAAGGAGATGCTTGTTTAAGTTTGCCACTTTACCCTTCCCTTCCCTGTTATATGCTCTTCGAAGTTTATACTTGACAATTAAACGATTCGCAAGGTAGCTTTAACTTATTAGTCTGCTTTATGATGTTTCTTAGTCATATATATATATATATATTAAACAGCATTCAGTATCCGTCTTTATTGCAGATGAGCAGTATTTTAAAGGTAAAATATGTCTAAAAATGGAAGCTATGAAGTATGGTCCATGATATAATTGTTCTTTCGGGCAGATATCTTTTAATTTTTACCCTTTCTTTTGTCATGACAAATGAATGCTCCAATCTTTGAAGCATGTTTTAATGCTTTTCTATGAAAGACATGATACACTTCGGCACATGTTAGAGTCGGTAGTTTAGCTCTTCTTCCTCCTTCAGCATGCTTCTTTAATCTCTAATTGTCAGAGTTCTTTATATCTCACATAGTATTTTAGGGGCCACCGTCAAATGCAATAGTAAGAATTTTAGAGGTTCCGTGTGTAATTGTTATTCAAAGCCTTACCTCCTTGAGATAGGCAGTTAAAGAAAATTGGAAACTGTGTCAGACGCAGAAACTTAGTACAATATTGCACTTTGGCTGATGAGCACCAAACTATTTTGCTGTGTAACTGCTTGTAGAATACCCTTGCATGCTCTTTAGATGGAATCACGGCCTGTTGAGATTTCCATACCATTGAACCAGTAATCATTTAACAGGAGTGGAGGCAGCTCGAGTTTATGATGTCAGTCGATTATTTAAGATGTTTTTCAGGGGGAAAACCACAGGATTACTTGGCATGTCAGAAACTTTTTACTGTTTATTGTGGGTTTCGCAATTACTTTTGATGAACTCTAAAATTTCTTAACCTTTAAAGAATTATCTTAACGCCGTTTTTGACCTGCTCTCCTTATTCGGAGATGAAAGGAACACTTTATTTTGGTTCTCCTCTTTGTGTCTGATTCAAATGAACATTAATTCTCTCTCAGGACATCTTACCTCAAGAAGTGACGTTTACAGTTTCGGTGTGGTTTTACTCGAAATGTTAACTGGTAGGAGATCCATGGACAAAAACAGACCTAACGGAGAGCATAATCTTGTGGAATGGGCTCGGCCTCATCTAGGTGAGAGAAGAAGGTTCTATAGATTGATTGATCCTAGGCTTGAAGGTCACTTCTCGATTAAAGGTGCTCAGAAAGCTGCACAGCTGGCTGCTCACTGTCTAAGCCGTGATCCAAAAGCTAGACCCCTAATGAGTGAAGTGGTGGAAGCATTGAAGCCTCTACCAAATCTCAAGGACATGGCAAGCTCGTCATATTATTTCCAGACAATGCAAGCGGAACGTGTCGGATCCAGTCCGATTACTAGAAATGGTATCCGAAATCCAGCCGGATCACTTTCAAGGAACGGGCACAGAAGCCTTTCCATCCCAAATGGTTCCCATGCTTCTCCCCATCACCATCAGTATCCCTATAAATCACCAAAACCCAATGGTAAACCATAATGTTGACTAGTTAAATTATCTTTCCCCAACCCCTTTTCATCAATTTATTTCTTTTTTCCCCTCAGTATAGATGTATTCTGTGAAAGCATTTCTTCCTAGACAATGGAGAAAACAACAGAGTAGCTTGTTTGCTTTAATATCATGTTTAGGATGTTAGCCTCCCAGCAGGACATTCAGGGCAAGTAAAGCTTGTGGAGCCAAATGCCATGTTGTTGCTCCAATCTATTTGGAAAATATTGAAAGATTTATTATTTTCTCCTTTCCCTGATGTATACAAGTGTTTGTTTCATGGTAGTATCTACTTGGTTGAAAGAGTCGAGTTGCCTGTTGCTATAATGGAATATTTATAACAAGTCTTCCATATAGAATCTTTTTGGCACTGCCTAGGCTCTTCATAACTGCGATTGGGAAGGGGAAAAGCCAATTAAAACTCATATTTAACCCTTCATTTATTGTTTTTCACACCCAACAACAGTAACGTTAGTTGATTTATTTACATTACTAAATTTGTCATGACTGACTGGCTTATTAAGCAACCTTCCGCTACACTTTCCCCTGAATTACCACGGTCTTTGTAAAGACGTGGTTATGCAGACTGCCCATCAAGCTCTCCTTGTCAGCTGCTCTTTGGATGTGCTCTCAAAGATCTTGTCAGCGTTTCCGACCTCAAATCCATCTCGCCTGTGGGACTCTTTTATCTGTGTAATTCGGTTAATAATACAAGAAATCAGTATACCTTCTATGTTTATTGTTGCATACAGAGGATTACGAACATTGAAACCATTCAAGGCTAAAACAGTGAGCTAATGTCCGCAACAGATATCCCTACGTTGTGGGTTTATGTACATTCATCTGCACCTTGTGTACCTTAGAGGAATTAATATCTTAACAAACAACTGAAAACATTGTAAATACCTCACTCTCGGGCAGGTTTTTGTATTGAGGCAGCACAAGGCGTTCAGCAAACTCGATGTATGAGCAGGGAACAGACGCATCAATTCCATCAGAAAAACTGAAAGGTATTGAATCCGCCACGGTTGAGCTTTGCAGCAGAAGGCCATCCGGACTCACTGAAACCGAGGAAACATTTAATTCTTAAATCCATTTGCAAACCAATATCCAATACCAGTCATAACAGCAGCCACATGCAACTTACAGAAAAATGAGTATCCATAAAGCTGTTATCATAACAGAAAAGGAGGTTGAAGGAGGAGGGAAGTAACCCGCATATAAGCTGCTAATTAGATAAATACCTATTACAATAAAAAAGAAACCCAACTAACCTTATTAGCTACTCAATGGCTGGAGAAATCCAAGATTATGGAAATTTTAAAAGCTCCTCAAATAGCTTTAATAATTTCTAAGTATCTGGTTAGCGTACAAAAAACACCCCGATAACAGCATATAGCATTTCAACAAACCAATTCATTAAGCTCTCTTCCCAGTGCCACAATGCCAACGCCCTAGTTCTCTAGACTGAAACTAGAGATCAAATGCTAACATTTCATACTTTTACAAGACCTGCTTTATTAGTTTTAGCATATTCGACTTCACACCATTCCTAGTAATACTTCTATCGCATTGGACATTAATAAGGAAATCTGGTGGTATGTAACTATCAACAATGTTGATGTTTGAATAATTTAAATTCTCCAGTGCCTTCTCTAACTGGCATGGAAAGAGGGAGCCTGCAATGAAACTGTGTCACTAGCTAGTTGCTAGGATCAGCATGCCTTGTGACAGAAAACATCATGAATAGAATCTCACTCTCAAAAAGTTACAGGATCTTATGCCTCCAAAGTGCTATTCTAACGGCAGTTTATAATAAAATAGTAATATATGTTTGAGAAAGTAGCAAACCTTTTAGAATTCCGCCTTCAGAATTCAACTTGAACCCATTCTTTTCAATGAACTGGTTGAGGCTTTTGATATTCTTCAAGTTAGAATTCAGCCGATGCGTGGAGATGGTGACATGATTGAGTGCATACCCATTGACAAGGGTCCAGGCAGCATATTCACTTTCCCTGAGCATTAAAGAGATATAAGTAGGCATTCGTAACTGGAGGCCTGTTTATAAATCAAACTGCTGTAGAAAATGCAGTATTATAGCACTAAGATGCTGATAGGTAAAGTCAACTCATATTATGTTGTGAAGTGTGCAAAATTCTTTGCTCAATGAAATAAAGGCAATCAAGAGAGTACCCTGCCAATTGTTGAAATTCAGAATACGAAGGCTTCTCCCATGTTAAAGATCCCAGAGCACTTGCAAGAGCGGCATATTTATTTCCACTACCAGATTTTTCAGTGTACTTTCTGATTATTTCCTGAATCAGCAATGAGAAAATATACAAAATAAGAACATAGGAGTACAAAGAGAGGTGGACATCGGGTGCAAATTATAATATCACTTCATAATAGCATCTTTAGCCAGATTTCTTGACAAACCTTGGATGTTTTTCTACATGAGAGATAGGGGAAGGCATAACTATTAGATATCAGGGCTCTCTCCCATTAGGTCTCAAGCTTGAAAATCAATCATAATACATTTAAAAAATGCATTCCTAGTCAATACAATCCGCTAAACATATTATCCCTTTAGTCCACCACCATAATATGCGTCTTTTAAATAGTTTAATGGAAGAACAAGAGTTATATAAACTTCAGCAACCAACAAAAGCTAAATCCCAGGAAATGTTTTGGTAGGTCGAAGACAGATCATCATTTAGCATTTCAAGTTTGGCAACATTTTAGCTTTGATTAAACAAGGGACAGTGAACTAATTCAGTTATATGATATAGTAAAGTTGACTTATAATGCAACGGCAGACATACCTGTGTTTTGGGGCTCAGTTGATCCACAAGAAGCTCTGAAATAAATACTCTTGGTAAGGGACCATTAACACCACTGCCACCAGCTTGAGAAGAACTATTGGGAGGAGAAAACCACAAGGCTTTCAATTTTTTAGCAGGAAATCTTAGTTCCTCCTTCTGGGTATATCCATAGTCCAGAAAAAAACTTGCCAAGGAATTAATCCCATAACCATTTACCTAAGTTACAATACCAGAAAGTATGCATAGCTCAATATTCAATACAAATTAATGAAGTACAGTTGATTCCCAAACAGTTTGAAAGTAGAGAAAACATACCCCAAAAGTCCTGAAAGCCAGATGATCATAGCAAATTTGTTCATCATCAACGGAATGGACAAGTTCCAAAATGGATTTAGCAGTAGGGTTTCTATTTAAATAAACTGTTTCCATGCTTTTCAAGATATCCCTGAGAAATGATTCACCTCCCTGTAACAGAAATATTGCATATTAACAAGTAAAATGTTTCAGATATAAATAATTTGACAAAAGTGAAGTTGCAGTTGAAGATATTCACATCGAGAAGGCAAGAGATTGCCTCGCCGGCTCTTGAGACCAACTCAAAAACTCTGCAATATAATTTACTTTCCTTGTATTGAATATATCACATCATATATCTAATTGTGACAGTAAATTTTACTAGAATCACTTGGCACATGAAGTCCTCTATACCGCACGATCAAACAATTCAGATATGAGATGAAGCATTAATTAATTATTTTTATGCAGAGAAAAAGTCATGTTTATATGCTATATGAATTCCAGATGATAACTGGAGTCTTAGATTAAGTGTTAAAACAAAAACAAAAAAGTGTTAGTTTTTAAATACAAGAAAAGAAAAGAAAAGAAGAAATTGATGAAGTGTTTTAAAAGATTAAAACTTGCGTTCCCTAAACACCACTCCTACAATTATTTCTTAGCTGATCATATACAGTACAAAGAATCATCAAGTTTCAATGATATTAAAGCTGATAAAGTTGTATCATTAAAAGTATTTTATGAAAACAATTGATATTTTCCACCCAAAACAAGAGGATCACCTTGGATTGACCGTCAGATTTGGAGGCGGAGGCGGAGACGGTGGTAGAAGAAGTTGAATTCCGGCGAAATAAAAGGCGGTTGAAGGAAACGGAATGACCTGAAGTTAGCTTGTGGGAGTGTGGTGGAGAAAAGGCGGAGGCCGGCCGAATATTGAGAGACGGTGGGCGAAAGGGGTTCTTAGCAATCGCCGATGAATAACAGTTGGAGGAAAACATGGTGGATAGTTTCATTGGGATCTTCCGACACTATCCGCCACTTGGATCAACTGTGATTATAAAACTTAAACTTGAATTTGATTGTTTTTTGTTCGTCTGGAATCACAAGCTCAAGATCAAGTTCAATTGATTTATCAATTTTCTTCTAGTCTTAAATATTTTCAAATATAAGTTAATAACAATGAGATAAAAATCTCTACCTTTTTTTCCCTCAGCAATAAAAAAAGTTAAATTTTAAGCTTAGTTTAAGACATAAACAGAGAGCGAAAAAAGCAGAATATTTATATTCATAACAATTTAAACTTAAAAGATAAAATTTGGGAAATTTCGAGATCCTTATATAAAATATAAAATCTATTTCTATACTTTATCTAGTTTATATTAACAAGTGTCCTAATAAAAAAATAGACAACATTTATTTTAAAAAACACGAGTAAAGAAATTACGTACATACATATTACTAAAAAAATAGTTTGGGACAAAAGTTGAGAAATAAGAAAAGTGTAGGAATCTGGGAATTGGATGAAAAAAGAAATGACGTTAACGTGGTGGCGCGGGAGAGTGTTGCGTGAGGCACAGAAAATGCGTTCAGAAATGTAGCAATCTGGCAATGGCAAATGCATTCAACAGCTATGGATAATGGATAGAGATGGAACGTGGACATGTCCTGGCAAAACAAACTTAAGTGGATACTTGTATGACCAAACACGATGAGGTGTTTATTTGAAATTTCAAACAACCGGTTTTATCTTGTGTGTTTCTCGTTTAAAATAGGTTTAGCTGTCAAATAAGTGTTTAATATTTCATTTCGTAATTTTTTTTTAAAAAAATTCTCAACGGCTATTAGAAAAATTCATCATTCAATTAGAATATGATACACGATTTGTTTTTATTTTATTTTATTAATTTATGAATTTCTTTAAAAATTTTGAAGTTTTAATTTCTTTCAATCAAACCTTCAAATTACATCTCCCTCACCGTCCGACATCTCACACGTCAGTGATTCACCATTCGCTGTTCAAGCGTCCCATACCTCACCATTCAGCACCCCACCCTCTAGTCGTTGGTTAGAAACTCAATCGACTTCTTTTTTCTTCATTGTTGGATGTTCTTTGACGGTGCAATCAACGATTCAACCTTCGATTTTCGATGATAGGATGATGGTATTTTCGGCCGTGGGGTCCGCCGTAAGCAAGGGTGGTTAGTGGTGATTGAATAGGTGGTCGAAGAGGAAAAATTTAAGGATTAGGCATTTAAGGTTAGGGGTTTGGGGATTTTTTTAGAGAAATTAAAGATTTTTGGGTTTTTTATAAAATAATTTTTTTTTATTTTTAAAATAAAAATTAAAGAAAATAATAGAAATAGGCTATTTGTCATGTTTTTATTGGACAACGGAAAGTTTTTGAAGTTTGTCATGGAAAAACCTTAAAAGGGTTATAAAATAAAATGTTAGACATATATTTAAACTAAAAAAAAATTTAAACATCTAACTAGAAAAAAAATGTATAATTTAGACGCTTATGTAATGGTTAAGCATTTAAAATATGTGAGAAACTTGAGTTTGGTCCTACAATTGTTCATTTAAGTTTAGGATGGGAGTGGCTTAAGTCTTAACTACAGGCTATACATGCTATCTGTGAGAAGCTTTCATGGATTTAGATTACAGTTAGGAGAATGAGCTGATCTAATGTATAGTTTATTAGTTATTAGGGCAAGTGTTGCTAAGATGGATCTGGATTCAGTATTTGAGCAGAAGAATGATATAGTGAAAGCCGTGGAACAAGAGCTTGAAAAAGTAGGAGAAAAATCATCTGTAATTTTTCGGTATGCTTTTACACCCAACACTAAAAAATACTACAAAATTAAATTTTAAGTCTTAACCTTAAATTATAAATCTTAAACCTTATACCCTATACTTTATACCCTAAAAATACAACCTACCCTAAACCCTAACCACTTAAATCTAATTTTAAGCGTGGAATCATAAGTAAAGGCACCAAAATGAGGCACTGGATTTCCATCCGAAAAAGTAGTGCCCTATCTGTTGGTAATGCTTCAAGAGTTACCAAAGCTATATCCCACATTGGTTGGGAAAATAGCTAGGGAAGGGTATTTATACCCATGCTTCCTCCCTCCCTTGTTGAGTGGGAAAGAACAAAGGAAGTTCTTGCGTGCCGTTGCTGTTGTTGTCTGGCCGGTTTGGGTATATACTCTTTTTGGAGAAAATTCGTATGAAATTTTCTTATGAACAAAAGATTATATGTGAAAGAATTTTTTTTTATTTGAATTTATTTGAATATGTACAGTCTGTTTAGTGGATGAATTTAGACTGTTTTTCAGTCAAATTCAAGGTGTAACAGCACTGTTATTGCATGATTATTACAGAATTAAAATGGTGATTATGTGAAGCTGTTACAGCAGGTTTAATACTGTTGTTATACAGATTTAATTCTGTAATTATTTGAGCAGTGAAATGTCAATTATAGACATGATATCCAGCCTATAAATAGAGGTGTTGCATGCACCATTTCATATGATCAAACACATTACAAAGCATTTCGATTCTCTCTGTTTCCTCCACTGTTTATTCGAGCAATTCTACTGTTGTTCACTCCGGAGTCGAGTGTACGGTTCCAGGAGCGTCCGTGTGCACCTCGGGGGACAGCCTGCCCGTAAAGCGACTACACTGTTCGGGGCAGTTTTGTTTCTAAGGCAGTGGCCACCATACCACGACACGATTCACATATTTACGTTCTGTTTTTTATATTTTTTCAGTCAGTCCTAACAGCCGATTTTGCAATTCTATTTTACCTAACACTATCTACTTGGTTGTTTTAGTACCAACCAAATTTGTGCAGACTAAGTTACTATTGTTATTCTGGATCTTGAGGCCATGTCAGTCACATTATGGGTTTGAGATGGTTCAGACCCAGATGAACGTGTCAAGAGCGCCATGAACCAGATAAATGCATTGAGACTACGTAAATAAATGCTAAGAAAGAACTACGTAAACCATATATACATGCATGTAAAGCTACAATTAAGTTGACAACATACGAAATCAAGATTCTCTAATCTCTAAGCATCAAAATTCAGTAAGTTGAAAATAAATAAGAAAGAAGAGATTCCAGGAAACTCTCAGCTGTTTTATCAGGAGAAATAAAGTTCAAAACAAAATCCCAGCGGTTCCCCTACTTTCTTGCCGCTAGAAACACTCGTAGCCAAGTTTTAGAAAACGTCTCTTGCTATTTTTGGCGAATCCCTCTACCATAAATATCATCGTCATCTGCTCCTCTAAGCACACCAAGCTTGAGCTTCACTTGTTGGCCGGGCGCTCGTCTCTGGTCAAGGTCCTGTCCTGCCTGCAACCGAGAAATTGTTTTCTGGACTTGGACCTTGAAACCATTTTCATTACCGGGCAACAAGTGGATGGCTATTCCAAGCAATAATAGTTTTAGCTTACTTGGGTTTTTCTTGTCCTTTGTTGCAATAATTCCAAGCCTGCAAGCTCACATCGCAGTACATGATGATTACTGGAGGGAACAGGAGTTGCAAGCTAAAGAAAATCTCGACAAGGCCTATAACCCCCACCCAGAGGAAGTCATCAACCATTACAACGAGCATGCTGCCAGGTAAGAACGTAGAGCTGATGTTTAGTATCTCAAATAATATTGTATTTGATTGTGTATCTTGAAGTGTTAAATCTTGTATTGCTTGAAGGATCTTGATGGGGTTTAATAGCACAAGACGGGGTTTGAAGGGAAAGAAGAAGACGGGCCTCTGTCAGGCAACCAACCCCATCGACCAATGCTGGCGCTGTGACAAAAACTGGGCAAAAAACAGGAAGAGGTTGGCTGATTGCGCCCTTGGATTTGGCCGTGGCACTACAGGTGGAAAGGACGGAGACTTTTACGTGGTCACGGATCCTTCAGATAACGTTCTTGATCCAAAACCTGGAACTCTACGTTATGCCGTGATCCAAAACAGGCCTCTTTGGATCACCTTCGGCCGTCCCATGATCATCCGGTTGAAACAGGAGCTGGTTATTTCAACTAATGACAAAACCATCGATGGAAGGGGAGCCAGGGTGCACATTGCTTATGGGGCTGGTATTACCATCCACTTTGCAAGGAACATCATCATCCATGACCTTCGTATCCACGACATTGTATCCAGCAACGGTGGCATGATCAGGGATGCTGAAGACCACTGTGGAATAAGGACAGAGAGCGATGGTGACGGGGTCTCTCTGTTCGGAGCAACCAACGTTTGGATTGACCATCTTTCCATGTACCGATGTTTCGACGGTCTCATTGATGTCATCCAGGGTTCCACTGCCGTTACTATTTCCAACTGCCATTTTACCGACCACAATGATGTAAGTACAAGTTTTTGTTACTAAAAGAAATTGAACATGGTGGAGTTGTGAATTGTGATGCTTTAATTGGTTCATGTAGGTGATGTTGTTTGGAGCAAGTGACAGCTATGTGGAAGATGAGAAGATGCAGATCACTGTTGCTCTGAACCGGTTCGGTAAAGGATTGGTAGAGAGGATGCCTAGATGCCGATTTGGTTTTATCCATGTGGTGAACAATGACTACACTCATTGGATCATGTATGCCATAGGGGGCAGCAGCCACCCTACAATTATCAGCCAGGGCAACCGATTTAGAGCCACATCAGACAGGATAACAAAGGAGGTGACGGTGAGGAATAACGCAGCACCCCAGGTGTGGAAGAGCTGGGATTGGGTATCAGTGGGTGATGAATTCTTGAATGGTGCCTTTTTCACTCCTTCTGGAGATCCAAGTGCCCGCAAGAAATTCGGAGCCGATGAGATGCTGCCTTTTCACCCTGGTCGTATGGTGCCCATACTCACTGCTCATTCTGGAGTACTTGAATGCAAATCCGGCAAGCCCTGCTAATTGCTAAACAGTACTCCTGTTATAGAGCATTGCCAGGAAATGCAATCCAAGGAGACATAGGAATAGGAAATGCAATCCATGTAGAACATTTCCTCCCTATGTAAGCTGCAACAATCTCATTTATTCATTAATACAAATCCCTTGTTTTACATTACTAGCTTTGCCAAATGCTGAAACTGAAACCAATCCAGTCTAATACTGAGCTTCAAAGATGGAACTTTTCTTGCAGATTGGTTAAAAAACACATGTACCAGATTTCTAGAAACTGACAAATTCAAGTACTAAATGATATATTAAACCATAAGTAAAAGTACTAATTTAGGAGAAACTGCCCAGTAAAGGGGCCAATTTAGTGTTTAAACATTTTACCCAACTAAATTCAACGTTGTGAATGACAGTGGAGGGATCAATTTGTTAAATACAAATTGTATAAGGACTAGTTTACTCATTTTTTTCAGTATAAGGACCAAAATAAAATCATCTCCTTATTCCAGGGACTTATATGGTACTTTTACCCGATTTCTTGGAGATATTCAGAAAAGAAATCTATAAGCTTCAGTAGTTATAAACACAGCTGGGAAGAGATAATCGAGCAAAAAAAAAAAAACCCCAAAAGTAAAGAATGCTGCAGCTTCAATTCTTATCTTCCCCGCCAGTCTCTGCCCGAACTTTAAACCTCAATACCATCTCCAACCCCAAGCTTTTCCCTTCTTTCTCTTCTCTCAAGTCCCCTCAAAATCATGCCTTTAAATTTAATCCCCTCTCTTTGACATCCAAACCCTCCAAGTTTTCTGTCAAATGCCGCCAATCTGAATACTTCGACCAGAAACAGAGGTTTAATAACTCTTCGCCTACTTCACCGCCGCCATCATCAGGTTTTAAGAAAACAATGTGTTTTAAGCGTTTATTAGTGTTTTTCCCAAGTGTTTGAAGTGTTTTATTTGAAAGCAGGGTCGCCGCCTAGGTATTTTGTGGGTCATTCGATTTACAAAGGGAAGGCTGCTCTTACTGTGGAACCTAAGTCCCCTGAGTTTGTGCCTTTAGATGTATGTTTCATTCAAAGTTTTCTTTTTAGGTTATTTTTAAAATTTTGTTACTGTAGTTGTAGTTGGAAATGATGGAAGTTTTAATGGTGTTCCTTTGTTTTGAATCGTCCCCTTTTTTGGATTTTTTTTGGTACAGTCGGGGGCATTTAAAATATCCAGGGAAGGATGTGTACTGCTACAGTTTGCACCTGCAGCTGGTGTTAGACAATATGATTGGGGCAGGAAGCAGGTGATCTTTTGCTAAGTTAGCTTTCAGTTTAATGTTTTTGATAAATTAACTTGGACATTTTAGGCACTGGTGTTTCCTATCTTTGGAGAAATGCATGGTTCTAATATTAGGATGAAACAAAGGAATTTCTTGTCCCCAAATCTTGTTCATAACACTTTAAAGATTTGCATGTGTCTGGAAATTTATAATTTTGGTCTCTACATTCAGATGTTTACTGTAAATCAAATGTGAATATTTGTGGACGAATACATACTAGAGACATGATATACATCGATTGATGATTTGCTTCTCCAGGTGTTCTCATTATCAGTTTCAGAAATTGGAGCTCTGATTAGCCTCGGCACGAAGGAATCATGTGAATTTTTCCATGATCCTTTAAAAGGAAAAAGGTACAATCCTCCCCCTTCCCCCACCCACCCGCCCGCCTGCAATCACCCCTCTCTATATTGAATGCTAAAGTTGGTGATTGAACAATTCTTGGCAACTGCTTAAATATTTTATATCCCCAGTCCCATATCAGCTTTGTGGTTTCTCATATGTTCATGTGCTACATAAAATGTAGATGCTTATCGGGGATCAGTGATTCCATAAGACAAGCAATAGATGTTTTTTCCCATAAGAAAGATTTTCAACAATAGGGGGAGGAATGTTTCCATATGCAGTGTGTACCATGTTTGTCTGTGGACCATTGCCTTAGTTGAAGCCTAGAAGTGCTTCTAATTTGTTATTTCTATTAATCGTGATAATGCATAAACTTTTGGGTGGAGGAAGCTACAACCATTGTCATTGGTAACTGTTAATAATATGCCTGGAAAGATTGAGTTACTTCTTGACAGTAAGTTTAGTACTTTAAATTATTTGTATAGTGAAATATATTCTGCAGTGGGATGTCATGCGTAAATGTTGCAGAAAAGACACTATTTCTCTTGATTGAGATGAATTCTAATGACGTTGTATTATTTTTCAGTGATGAAGGGAAGGTTAGGAAGGTCTTGAAGGTGGAGCCACTTCCTGATGGGTCTGGTCACTTTTTTAACCTTAGTAATGCTCACTTCCCTTGAATCCTTTTCAGGAATTAAAGTTCATTCATGCATCACTTGTAGATCCTTTTCAGTTTTAGGATTAATGCATTTATCACTCTAGCCCAAGGATAAGTCTCTTTGTTTGGTATAGAGTTGTGTCATTGTACTATAATGTCAATGATGTGCTAGAGGAATTTGTGCCCATGCTGTCGTTGGTGGATCAAACGATACTAGTCTATTCTGCCCTTTTTTCAAGAACCCGTAGAATTTGAAAGATTGACATATGTTTATGCACCCCAACACCTTTCTCTCTTTTTCATGACATGCACTCTGTGATTATAATCAATCCGCGACAGATTGAGGCCTAACATTTCTAATGGCTTTTGTTGAAGGTGTTCAAAACAAACTTCTAAACATGGATGAAAGTATTTATATTCCTATCACGCGAGCAGAGTTCACTGTCCTCAAATCAGCATTCAGTGTATGATAAACCTCTCTATTTTCATCTTTGTAGACTTTTTATCTATGGTGTTAGGATGTATAGTTGGGTGTCAATGCCATCTTGGATTAAATCTCTTTTTTCTTTTATCTTCTGCGAATTTTGTTCAACAAATACTACTTGCACAGCAGCATACATAAATTCCTAAGGATTGGCATGTTTGAGTGAGCACTGTTTGGAAATGGCATCACACCCCAAACTTGCCTTTCCCCTTAAGATTTCTTTTCGGAGTGAATAGGGTGATCAAACCTTTGGACATAGGGCCCATAAGTTGTTAGTGTCGTGACTGTTCTCTAATTTGCCCTGAACGACTTTTTTTTCTCTGCAGTTTATTTTGCCGTATCTTTTAGGATGGCATGCCTTTGCAAATTCAACCAAACCGGATGAGAAAAGTCGTGTGAATAATGCCAATCCAAGATATGGAGGAGACTACGAATGGAGCAGGTAGTTCAAAATTAAATTTTGTCATAGGGTGACCTTTCTAGTTTACCTGGTGTTTTTCCGAATTGTATCTAGCTTCGAGAAGATTGTCGTTGCCTTATGCTTTAAACTGATGCTAGCGATTCAAGTTAGTTTTGAGTGATGATGTAGTGCAAACTAGTATTATGATGGTGATGAACAATTTGATGTTCCGGACCCTGGAATTGGGAGTATGTATCGGATATGCCCATTTCAAACCAGTATTCCAATGATAATGACCAATTAGATAACGAAATTGCTTTCTAATTTAGACAGAATATTCATAATCAATCACGTTTGAGGTTTGCTGTTTCTTACTTTGCAAGACATGGTAAATGGTTTGGGTTTTTTCTAACGTGAGGTGCCCTAAAATGAGGCGCGCAACCGAAATTCTTACAATTTTTGTAAGAATTTCGGTATATACCGAATTTACCGAAATTCTTACCCTTTCGAAAATTTTGAACTTTTTGTAAGAAATTCGGTATATATCGAAATTCTTACACTTTTTTGTAAGAAATTCGGTATATACCAAAAAAATCGATACTTACGCTTCATTTTAAGCGCCTCACCCTATAATTTCCCAAATGGTTTAGGCCACACAACTGAGTCATATATTGCACGCATGACTGGGCGTAAAATTTTTGAGTTATTTAAGTTTACAAGTCTTATTTTATGATTCAAATATTTTTTAATAAAAAATTCAAATCAAGTTTATAAAATTCGAGTTGAATTAAATTTTCTATATTTATATATGATTTATATATTTATTTATATTTTCACATGTGATATATATATATAGATATATATTGTCACGGGGCTAAATTTCTGAACCAGTGAACCGTGCGACTTTAGGCGAATTTCACCACACAAACGCTTAAGTTAGCCTAAATTCCAATTCCGAAAGATCAAACTTCCAAAGCACTCAAGAACGCAAGATCGTTCTAAGCAAAAGCAGACTATAACGAATGGCTTTGAGTTCTGAAAGAAGAAAACCAAGAACACGAATAACAACACAGAGGATATAGAGTAAATGCCTTGATTACTCTGAAGATAGAAAACTGAGTGAGTTACAAATGAGCTGGGGAGTCTCTATTTATAGTTGAACTCCTCCAGATCTGACGGTCAAAACTGATTTACATCGACGGACGAGATTTACATAATATCTTTACAAAATCTCTAAATATCTCAACATTATCTAAATAAAATCAATTCAAATGGATAATGTTGACTAAATCTTCCAGGATCTTCCATAACATTCCGCAACCTTCTAGAATCTCTCACGGACCGGGCCATGTCTGGTGGTCTTCTCGAGGTCCAAGTCTGTGTCTAAACCTCTTCTCTCGGCAAATGCGCATATGGCACGGGCTCGGACTGGCGGCCCGTGACAATCTCCCCCACCAAACTTGGCGACGCCCTCGTCGCGCCTTCGGGATGAAGCTTGACTCGTTGATCCTGGATTCGCTTCCGCACCTTGGCTCGCCTACTACTCAGAATCGGGCTTGGTTGTCCCCCCATAAGGACCGCTCTCCCCATAAAGAGCACTCGACTCTGATTCGGTCGTCCCCCCATAAGGACTGCTCGCTTCGGCACTCTCCGCCATGTAACATCATTCGTCGATCCACCCCGTATATCTCGATCGTAGGAACTCTTTCCTACCAATTGCAACTTGCCTCTACTCGGATCCCCTCGATCTTTGCTCGAGTATTCGGACCCCATCACATTGAACACCGAACGGACCCTCAGAACTCTAAAAGGTGGCTTGGGTTCTCGCATACTCTTGGCAACTCCATCTGTTGGGTTAGGTTTTCCACTTTCTACACCCATCAAACTAGGCAAATTAAACTGTAAAACACCATAACTGTGTTCGAGATATACCTCTTTCGGACTACTCCGACTGGCATCCACTCTAACTCAAATCATCACTTCCTTCCTCGTGACGTTTGATGCGCCATCGCCTATCGGCAACTCGTCGCTCAACGACAACGTCGGCACTTCTTCAATCTGCAAGTCTGACACCTCAGCTCGCACTGATGCTTCTTTGTCCACGAAGCTCAATGCCCCCATCCACCTTACTCACTGGTAGACACTCGACGGATCCCACGTCGTTCAAAGACTTCGGCTCCAGTAGCCCTTTCAAGGTCGTTTCCTCAGTGGCAGCAACCAAGTCAGCATCCTCGGTTAGCTCAACAGCATTCAAAACCCTGCTCTCAGTCCTCACAACCCGACGAATCGGCACGACACATTGTTTGCGAGGCTCCAAAATACAAACACAATCGGCAAAAGTGGCAAGGAGTGCATTAACTCGGTCAAGGAAACTTAAACCAATGACAAAATCATAGTCATCACAGTGAATTACCTCGAAATTTTCCTTGCCTTTCCATTCTCCAATTTCCAACTCCACGCCTCGTGCCATTCCCACTGTCGGAACACCTCTGGAATTGACGGATCACCTCGGTTGAATCTTCAACCTTCAAACCAATCTCGTCTGCAGCTTTCTTCGACACAAACAAATGAGATGCTCATGTGTCCACAAGAGCACTTCTCTTTTGACCTGCCACGTTGATGTCAACATACATCAACCCTTTCTGCTTCCGGTTCTTACTTGCCTTGGCAGAACTCAACAACATCGAACCAAGCTTTAAAGCCTCGCTGTCTTCGGGCTTGTCCTCCCCCTTGGACGGCTTGACTCGATCCGAGCACTCTTTCACAATATGAGCCCCCTTGCACCGGTAACATTTCACCTGCTTCCCTTCTACACTTGGTTTGATTACTTTGACACTGGCAATCGCACCAAGTCGACATTCCTCATTTTCTGTTTCGTCATCCTCATTGGCGATAGCATTGAGGCGGCCTCTCTTGGGACAGTTCCTCACCATGTTCGGACCACCACAACGGTGGCACCTTATAGGCCCTCGTTTCTCCAATGGTTTGACGAAATTGTTGGGATTTTCATCACCATCACTGCAACAGTAATCATCCTCATCTCCCCCACCATTGTCCTTGCCTCGGGGTTTATCATATTTGGATTTCCCAACATCAAATTCTACAATAGCTTCAGCTGCGGTCAAGGCATTGGAGAGATCCTTGACTCCCCTCCGCACTAACTCCATTTGGGCCCATCGTGGAAGTACATGTGTGAAAGTAAAGAAGCCCTCGGCTTCACTCAAATTCGGAATCTGGAGTTTGAGCTCAATGAAATCCTTAACATACTCTGGGATGGAACCCTCATGTTTCAGTTCCCGCAACTTCTTTCGAGCCTTGTGTTGAGCGTTGGTCGGACTAAACTGATCTTTCAGTTCAACTTGAAACTCCTTCCAAGTCTCAATAGGAATGTCCTTGCTCTCCTCCTTAGAGCATCTGTGTCGCCACCACAAAAGAGCAACGTCAGTTAAATACATAGAAGCAACAGTTACCTTTTTCGCATCATCTGTGATGCTCATGACCCGAAAGTACTACTCCGTGCCCCAAACGAAGTTCTCAACATTTTGGGCCGACTTGTTCCCCTTGAACTCCTTCGGCTTTGGGATGTCCTTCCTCAGCAAGGATGCAGTTGGCTCGATCACATTTTTCAAGGCAGCTTTGAACATCGCCATACCTACCTTCATCTCCTCCAACTCTATCTTCACAGCCTTTAACTCGGCCTCAAGCACATCACATATGTTATCTAACTTCTCGAATATATCCGTTAGAAGTTCCTCCATCTCTCCCTGGAGATGGTCCCTTTTGTTGTCGTGACGATATCTTTCGAGCTTGCTCGCTTTCTGTCAGCAGCCTGGGTCTCCGCACCCTTTTGCACTGCAGCATTCTCTCCTTTCTTCGGTGCCATCACGATCAGTGTCTTCCTCGAACACTCGCTCCGATACCAACTGTCACGGGGCTAGATTTCTGAACCAGCGAACCGTGCGGCCTTAGGCAAATTTCACCACACAAACGTCTAAGTCAACCTAAATTCCAACTCCGAAAAATCAAACTTCCAAAGCACTCAAGAACGCAAGATCGTTCTAAGCAAAAGCAAACTATAACGAATGACTTTAAATTCTGAAAGAAGAAAATTAAGAACACGAAAAACAACATTACTCTGAAGATAGAAAACTGAGTGAGTTACAAATGAGCTTGGGAGTCTCTATTTATAGTTGAACTCCCCTAGATCTGACGGTCAAAACTGATTTACATCGACAGATGAGATTTACATAATATCTTTACAAATTCTCTAAATATCTCAACATTATCTAAATAAAATCAATTCAAATGGATAATGTTGACTAAATCTTCCAGAACATTCCAGAACCTTCCAGAATCTCTCACGGACCGGGCCATGTCTGGTGATCTTCTCGAGGTCCAAGTATGTGTCTGAACCCTTTCTCTCGACAAATGCGCATATGACACGGGCTCGAACTAGCGGCCCGTGACAATGTATATGATATATCAGGCAAAATTAATAAACTCAACTCAAACTTAAAAATTAGTAAACTAATTGTTAAAAAAATTTAAATTATTCAAATTTCTATTTTATAATTCAAATTTTATTTTTAAAAATTTTTCACGTCCCTGATTACTTTACAAACATGCTGCAAATTACATTTTTAAACCATGGATACAAAGTACAGTGCTCAAACTGAGCATATGAATCAATCAAAATACATAGTTGCAAACGGAAATGTAGGTTTTTCCCCCTCCAGGCTCCAAATTTTATATTCTCATATATAAGGCATCCACCATCCCCACAGCAGACTACCAAATTTGCACTGCCTGCAGAAAGACGTCAAGTATGTTGTTTATAGGCATATGTAATTTCTCTCAATTGCTGCACTCCAAAATGATGACTATGAACACGATGCCATCAACACCTAGCTGAAATGCTCCTGCAAAATGTCAATTTCCAGTTATCAAAACTCCATAGTTGTTGATATCATGTATCAAACCCTTGCTTAAATAGTAAAAAAATTATTCAAACAAGGGAAATATGCTCACTTTTCTTTTCCATTATTTCTTCAGACATAGGTTAAAGGGTTCAAAAAATTATGAATCAAACCTGTGCAGGCTTCTCGGCTCTTCATCCAAATTATCAATACCATCTCTTCCAGAATCTTTCTTACTTCCGGATAAAATATCTGCAAAGCCTTTCAGACCCTGAAATAAACAAGTCAAGAATAATATTTAGGCATTACAATCAATAAGCAAATGAAAATTTACAGCTCAATGAACACATGATTTGTGGATCGATCCATGGAACTTTAGGGCCACCACAAACCAATAATATCGATACCTCAGTCAATGCACACTTAATTTTACCAAAACATATATTTCTTAAGCCTTTTACCAAACAGATTTAAGTACAATGCATGTGAATTTGCCTAGATATAACACAATTTTGAACTCTATAAATACAGAAAGATACCTTCGGAGTTGGAGTTCCTGATGTAAGCAAAGCACGAGATTTACCAGAAAGTTTAAGTTGCTCCTACAAGAAAATGTAAAATCAGACAATAAGATACTCAAAAAACAATCTTTTCCCTTTTATTGCAG
Organism: Hibiscus tridactylites; assembly: GCA_958450335.1. NCBI lineage: Eukaryota > Viridiplantae > Streptophyta > Magnoliopsida > Malvales > Malvaceae > Hibiscus > Hibiscus tridactylites. The sequence goes on from OY288283.1 coordinate 15,705,230, forward strand.
AAACACATCATATAATCTTTTAGAAACTAGTAGGGATTTAGCACCAGGTTTTGAAAGAAGAAATGATCCATTACAGAGAGCCAAATGGAAATGACAATGACAAACTTCACCCCTCCATTACTTTTTTCCTTTTCCATTTTCTCTTTTAAATATGATCAAGTATGTGGACTGAATAATATCAATTGTAAACTCAAAGGTAAAGACAGAATATTCATATTTCCACTAGTACCAACCTGCAGAGCTTCAGGCATGTTTGCTTTCTTGCCACCAACCATATTACAAAGGTACCACACGCCAGCATTGGCAAGATCCTACCACAAAAAAACTGTAGGTAAATCATGTTGAACAAAACCAATAAAAACAACCATAGACAAAAGAAACACCTCTAGATGTACAATAAACTAAATACCATATTCCTTCTCAAGGCAAAACAGAAATAATGGATCTAAATATTTAAAAATATACAGTTACGGCTATAATAGGTGCAATTTCCTACCATAATTGCATATTCAACTTTCATATTGTAAAGTGCAAGAAATGTTGAACAAAACATAAAAAATAAAGTACAAGAAACAGTAAAAATCTATTTACCTGCTTATATTCCAATGAACCAATTTTGCCATCCTGCAAGTGAGCAAATTTGAGAAAAAAGAACGAGGCAAAACAAATCAGATACATGTATATGAATAGATAGAATTTAAAGTTTCATCCATGCTTGTATGAGATTTAACTCTCACTAAGAATAGAGACATGAAAAGGACGATGCTCCTCTTCTGTCTTACTAGGACTAGGAGAACCACTTGACTTCATTAACAAGTTAAACATTTTCTGAAGTCGGAGAGAAATTGAAAAAGATAAAGAAGAGAGACGACTATTGCAACACCATTTAAAAACTGCAACAATTATTAGAAGGAATAACAAAGAATTCTCACCAAACCAGAAATCATTCTCTGCAGTGCATCCAAGTCATATTCAATGTTAGAAAGATTCATACGAGCATCCTCTACCTGTTCCAAAAGTATGAGCAGCATTAGAGAATGTAACACATTAATTCGCTTGATCTATTGGTGTTACATGACCCAAAAACCAAGTCCATTAATCTGAAACTCAGAACCGAAGAGCGACAAAAAGCATCATAAACCTGATATTATAACATTCAGTTCAAATGTGTCGAATAAAATTTTGGGACCTACTTATTATAGCAAATTAATCCCCACAATTAGAAGCATTTGAAACAATCACATATAATTTTTAACCGGCTGCATTCTTTTAAAACCTTTCTTAGAACTAAAAAAAGCATATGAATGCAAGAAGAGACAAGGGGTCGGATGATAGGGAAGTGGGCCTTATTGAATAAGGTAGTGTGGGCACCATTATTCTGACTTCAAAAATGGAAAAACATGTGCACTTACACTTGCTTGAATGCTCTTTGAGATTTCCTTCTGTGTTTCCATTTTATCATCCAGGTTCTGAATACGTTGTGTCAAATGCTTCTTTGCAGCCTGTCCACATAGGATTTGTAAACCCGTCAGAGGCTCTATGCATATTACATTTCATGTCATTTTAATATAAAACTGATTTCAAAACTAATCAGGACAACGTATACGGGAAGATGCATATTCCTTGACAAAACTTCATCAAATAATAATTTCAGTGAACATACATGAAAAAAGGAAGAACCACGGGATGAGTATGTAAAAATGAAATTTTTAACATCTTTTTAAGAAAGCCTATGCCCAAAGTTTTTTGGTCTCTACCCGATCTCACAAAATATGGAATTAATTAGAAGGGAATTTTTCTGGTATATATATACCGATATAAATTGGAATCAAATTGTACTATAACATGATAAATAATTACAATTAAATTTGTATAGGAACTCGAAAACTCGACTAGAAAAAATTTCAAATAAAGTTTGAGTTGTAAAATATGACGCGTCAACTTGAATAACTCGAAAAATTTTAACTCGAATCGATCGAATGCTCACCCCTAAACATGGATCACAATTACTTTGACAGGCCAAATCCTTATTTAATGAAAAAAGTAGCTTCAAGGCAAGTAATACATTTTGGTTTGCAAAAAACTGCTTCAGTGAAGCATTTAAGCCAAAACCATGGCAAGAAAAAGCAATGAAGAGAGCATAAACTTACAGAGAGAGCATCTGAGACAGAATCCAGATGTTTTGTTAAGTTCTCCACAGCCATCGCCATATTGCGTTTCGTGACCCAGAAAAGATCAGAGAATGAAATGCCCTAGTAATTATGGGGAAAAGAAGGGAGCAAACTAGTCAAATTACGAAGCATACTTCGTTACTGAAGGGAAATATAGCTAATTGTAGAGAAAGTTAATATCAATGTGCAAAAGCATCTATTTTATTTTCCTTGAAAGACGTTAATGATGTGGATGCAAAAAAAATCAAAAGGGACAAGGGACTTTATTTTGTGGAACACAAGATAACTAATTCTACATAGCCACGAAAGAATAAAAAAGAAACTGTAATACAAAAAATGAAATCTTGACAAACAGGGCAAAGCATCGAGGGATTTATTTCATACAAAAATGATGGTTAATTCTTCATTGTATAATTGAAACCATATCAGTACTCAATTAAATCATGGCATACCTTCCACCACATGTAACCATAACCCAATGCCCCCAATGTAGCAGCTGGTATAACAAAGGGGCTTAACATACCTGCCAAATCAACAAAAAGCAGACAACCAAATCACATCGACTTAGAAAATGATTCATCTAAGCTCGTTAATACTACTATAAACTGGTTAGACATTTATGGTTCTAAGCGAGCAACTACTTAAACAAATATATTTAAGAAAATACCGCCGGAATCCCCATTCAAAACAGTTATCTGTCGTGCCGAGGCCAATTGCCTGATCTCCGTTGACAAACGACGCACCTACAAATTAATACAAAAAAATCAATTTTACAACGAAAAGAATTAAACTTTAAGTTCAATTTTATCATAATACCTGAGCCAGAAGGGCATCTGAATCATCAGCTTGCACCCCAGATTTTTCCATGCCCTTCACCAGTGACTGCGAAACCACCACCAATTTTTTTAAAAGCCACAATTTACAAAGAACAGAATTGGAAACGTAGCCAATCAAAACAAATTCAAAGTACCCAAATATCAAAGAGACGGCAGCGAGAAACAAACAAAAAACGATCAAGACTAACCTGCAATTCACCCAATATATCCGACAATTTACCGTTATTGAGGAGGATCGTACCGGTGTAACCTGAAGAGAAAATAAACGACACCGAAAAAAAAGTCAAAATTAAAACAATAAGAACAAAAGAATGATTGAAGTAAGAAAGCGAGTCTGAGCGTTACCTGCACCAGCTAGGATCAAGATCTTCGAAAAGCCTACTCCAGTTTGCATAGCCATGGCAATGTTTTCGAAATATTACCAAAGAGAGCTTGGCTTGGCTTGCTTACGGTTGGAACTCTGAAATTTTGGGGAAGACGAATACAAAGAGGGCAGTAAAGATCTTCGTTTTAGCCGCTACCGCCTTAAATGAGGTGGAGGAGGGACGGCGCCGTTTGGATTAGATAATGCAGTATTGGGCCTTATTTTGGTATGGGCTTTCTAAAGCTTAGACTAAATCAAATCCAACAAACTATCCGCAACCATGAGCTCTAATAAACACTAACTCGAGTTTTTTTTAATCGAAATAATAAAGCTTTCGATTTTTTTGATTAAATGGAGAAGTATTATATTCTTATGTCGAGTTATATAAGTAGAAGTTTGGATTTGAAGTTTGGATTTTATAGTAAAAAAAGGTAGAATTACAAAGCGACCCTGTGATTTTTTTACCCAAAATGGAAAAATCAGCTCAATGTGGGAAACTATGAAGTTGCTTCTTGTCTTCCTCTATTACAGATTTACAGTGCTTCTGGAAAACTTAGAGAGTTGTGTTTTAAGCTTCAAAAGTGATGTTATTTTCATGCGTATTATATATAATTAAAGCGAGACCAAGTCATCAGACCAACCACAAAAAATGGAGCCTAAATTGGATATTATATGGCGCATATGTTATATTATTACTTATTAGAGATGTTGACGGAGTAATTTGAGTTCAGCCAGCCAAGTTCAAATGGGGAAAAGAAATGATTTTATATGAAAAATAATGCTAAAGTTTTATTAATCATTGTTTTGAACATGATTCGCTGTCGTTTCAAATTTGCCTTCTTTCGACAAAGTGCTGAACTGCTGGCTGTGGCCCTACTTACTACATGTGACTAAGAAATAAGAATAGTGACCCGTGCTTTTAGATTCCTATGGCAAAAGTGAAAGCTACGTTAATTATTGGAGTATATAAAAATGGTTTATCCATCCTATAAGCTTTAGTGCTTTACTCTCGCTTCAATTCTATATTGCAGACAGTTCTTGTTTCTATCTCAAAGAAGATGAAATCCTTGGTTTGCTTCACTGTTATTTCTTGCTTGTTTCTGGTTTCCAGGGCTTCTGCGGAGCTGATAACAAGACTGCCGGCTCAACCTGCCGATGTTTCTTTTAAGCAATACTCCGGTTACATTGTTACAGATGCTAAGCATGGTCGAGCTTTGTTCTACTACTTTGTGGAAGTGGATGCTGCAGACCCACTGTTACATCCCTTAACTTTATGGTTCAATGGAGGTATAAATTCAAGTCTCATCACATTCACCATTCACCACTGTTTTAGACATTATTTGCAGCTTTTGTTTAGTTATGTTTGTTGGGGTAGGGCCTGGATGTTCATCTCTTGGCTATGGTGCATTTATGGAACACGGTCCTTTCCAGCCAGGACAAGATGGAAACTTGGTCAAGAATCAATATTCATGGAATTTGGGTAAAAGTGTAAATTTTGGAGTACTTGAAATTACTGTCAAGGCACTGGTTTTCATTTTCCTTTTGAACAGAATCAAACATCTTGTATGTTGAGAGTCCGATTGGAGTTGGATTTTCGTACTCGAATACTAGCTCGGACTATATCGGTGTCAATGATGCTTTTACAGGTAAATTTAACATGAATTGAGGCACATTGGTTAAGAGTTTAACTCAGACGAGACCACTGATTTTGAGCCCTTTTCAGCCGAGGAGAATCTGAAATTTCTTGTTAACTGGTTCAAAGAATTCCCGCAATATAGGAACTCTGATTTGTTCCTTACTGGGGAAAGTTATGCAGGTAAACTTTCTTCATTCTGTTTTGATTCATTTTTGTAAAGCATGATTGACTTTTATTAAATGCAAAATAAAATTGCAGGTCACTATGTACCGCAGCTTGCTGCTTCAGTGCTGGATTACAATAAACGTTCCAATTGCAGACCAATCAAGCTCAAAGCTCTTGCAGTTACTCTCTAATTGCTTACAAACTGTTCTCAGCTTTATGTTACTTTGATATCTCCAACATTTCTCTTGCTTTTCCCCCCCTATTGCTGCAGTTAGGAAATCCTCTTTTGGACTGGGAAATCAGTATTGACAACACTGAGTTCCTTTGGTCACATGGAGTCATTTCAGATGAGCTGCTTATGCAGAGAAAGACCGTATGTAGTCGCCCTAGGTACGCAAAAGAGTTGATTCATCAGAATATATCCATAGAATGCAAAGATGTGATACGCAAAGAAGCTGAAGAAATAAGCGAGTTTACCGACTCAGGTGATCTGATTTTGCCCCTTTGCACATCAACAAGTTCATTAGGGCAGTCTCTTTATCTATGGAAATTCGATACACGACATGCAGAGGTAAGTGTTGCATTTATCTCCAAGGAATCTCAATTAATTTCAGTAAAACTGTATGTTGCAAATGTTAATCTTTAATCATTCTCGGCTCTGGTAGCTTCCGATGAAACCAGTCATCCCCGGTGATCCATGTATCGAAGATAGGATACATCGATACCTTAACAAGCCCCAAGTTCAAGAAGCACTCCATGCAAACACAACTCATCTTCCTGATGCTTGGGAATTTTGTGGAGGGTCTCTCTTTATTTTCCTTAACAAATTCAGTCTTGCTCTAATGTGTGAATATTGGTAACATATACTGTTTCTATTGCAGGCCTGATTATCAAAGAGATAACCTAGGAATCAATATCATACCTATTCTATTGAAACTTCTGAGAAGTGGTATTCCAATTCTCTTGTTCAAGTAAGTAAAAATCTTTGATGGTCTCTTTCAAGCTCCATTAGCCTAATATTATGCCATGACTCATCAGGCCGTGTCGTGACAACATAAACCAGAATTGTCTAAAAGGAACAATTCTGATTTATGTTCTCCCGGCATATTGACTGAAAAGTTGAGCTGTTTCAATGCAGTGGGGATCAAGACTCAAAAATCCCATTAACACAAACAAGGATAATAGCCAACATGCTTGCCAAAGAAATGAAATTTGTGCCATTGGGAAACTATGCCCCCTGGTTTGACACCATGCAGGTATGCAAATATAATAGGTCAAGAGTTAAGACCTTGAACTTCAATTATGTTCCCTCCACTGGATTTCTAATTCTGTATAGCCTCAAAATCAGATTGGTGGGTGGACTCAATCATTTGGGCAGGCAAGGAATGGGAAAAATGTGACTTTTTTGACATATGCTACGGTTAGAGGTGCAGCACATGAAGTTCCCTACACTTCTCCTTCACAAGGCCTCACTCTATTCCGGGCATTCATCAAGGGGTCCCCTTTACCTAGAACAATCAAAATCCCAATCTGATAAGTGTCAATATTTTGCTGCTTCAATTGGTGCAATAAAAAAAAAAACTCTGCATTTCTTTAGTATTAACATAACAGTTGCAGTCCACTTTAGACCACAAAATAGAGTGATTTATCAAGTTTTTAATTGACATCAGTTCCGAATTCGATTCCGAGACAAAATACTTATCTAATTGGGATTTTCGCTCCAATCTAACCAAGCATCCCAAAAATATCTAAAGTGGGACTTACAGAGAAAGCTAGGCCTTGGCATGGGTCAAAGAATATCTAGAAGAGGTATATACACCACAACAATTGTTGGGGACCAGTAGGGCTGGGTTGGGTGGGATAGCTTTTCCGGTCAATAGAGTGCAACACCTTGACTAATAAACACCTTCAAATTACTCTTGATATTTTATCGCCAGCAGAATCGACCGGCGGAGATACTTTTACATACACAAGATCTTGAACTTGAGAGTTGGTACATGTTTAATCGATATCAAACTATTTACTACTTGAATCAATCCTCATCGGTGATGGGCACAATGAATTATAATCTCTTTGATGAGACATGATTTTTCCCTCAAATTATAAGGGATTTTTTATTACTAATATTCAAATTTATATATTTAAGTAAACTGAGAAAAAATATATATTCAAATTTAACAAGATTTTCAAATCCAATGAATCCAGCTTCTCCAAGAAATGATGTAATCTTGAGGAAAATTTTACTCTTTTTTATAATTAATCAATGTGCTTTGATTTGTAGTTGGCTTAAGTCATGGTGATCTATCAAATTAATTGACCAGGAAACCTTAGTGGACTCGTGAACCAAAAACTTTCATTACTCTTTTCTATATAGGTCCACATATTAGTTTAAGTGTTTAACTCAGTAGAGGTTTTGGACAAGCGCAAGAGGAGCGATTGTATAAATCCCTAAGAAAAGAGAACTTCAAATGAATTGAATTAAATATTTATAGAGAAAATAAAAAATTTCAGTCTAATAAATTAAAAGAAAAAAAAATATAAAAAAACCTTAAAAAGGCCCATAATATATTTTTTACTAAGATAAAAAAATTAAAAAAATCTTATATATCTTTGAGATTATAAATTAAAAGATTTCGTTTTAGTAAACTGCACAAGACCCGTAAACCTTTGAACCGTCACTGGTTTAACTTTATCAATTTTTCTATTGTACGTTTTTAGTCTTTCTACTATAATTTGATCTTTTATCTAATATTGAGTTTAACTTTTTTTGTTAGTTCTATCAAAGAATTTAAAATGTAAGTTTATTATTGATCAAATAACATTTATTATATTTTCATGTAACTTTACTTTGTAATTAATTAAATAGTAAAAAAAATACTTTTCGCATATTCATTATACCAACATCAACTAATGGTACTATTAATTTACACTTACTAATAATAAAATAATTATATAAATAAATTAGATTAAATCTCAAATTTCAACATAATAAAAAAGACAAAAATCATAAATAAATAAATAAATAGACGAAAATAAAAGTTTTTAAACTCAATCACAACATCAACATGGATTAAATCCATAAATTGACGTAGAAAATATAAAAGGCAAGAGAGAGTTGTAATAGTTGGGTTCTCGAAATGTGTATATTTATATAGAGAAAAAAAAGAGTAAAACTTTTGGAAAGTTTACGCAGCAAGAATTAGCTAAAATCTTGTAAATATTATATGAAAAATAAAGCTATTGATGACAGCGAAAATGATCCAATATGCTTATCAACTTGGTATATTATATGGATAAAAATTCTTTGAACCTTTTCGGTGCATTTACTTATGCCTCAACACTAAAAAAATATTATAAAATTAAATTTCAAACCTTAACCTTAAATTTTAAATTCTAAACCATACGCCCTATAACCTAAAAAATACATTCTACCCTAAATTTTCTTAACCCTAACATAAAACTCTAAACCTTAAACCTAATATTGAGCGTGTAGGGGCACCGAAAAGGGGCAGAGGATTTTCATCCTTATATGGATAAAAATCTTCTGCCCCTTTTCGGTGGCCCTACTTATGCCCCAATAGTAAAAAAACATTACAAAAATAAATTTTAAGCCCTAACCATAAATTCTAAATCATAAACCCTACTCTCTATACCCTAAAAATACATCATACCTTAAATTCCCTAAACCCTAGTCTAAAACTCTAAATCTAATTTTAAGTGTAGGGCATAAATAGAAACTTAAAAAAAATAGAGGATTTTTATCCTTTATATATATGTATATGTTGAGAGCCATAATTAATTTCTATAATTAAAGTAGGGAAGAAAAGAAAATCCAACCACTTAAATCCTCAGGGTTTTGCACTAAATAATTAGAATGATTTACGTCGCACACTTAATTTTGATGGATGAGTCTTTTAACAAAAAAATTTTATATACACAAGACTTCGAACTCGTAACCTACTTAAATGATACCAAATTACTTAACTCTTAGACCAATCCTATTATATAATAATAACAACTTGGTTTAGAATCCTAATGAAGTCCCAAAGCAAAGCCTTTGAAGGTTGTTCAATATTTAATTCTTCCACTTTGGTAGATTTAATGTATTAAAAAACTTGTAGACCTTAATAAACACTATTAAATCATTTTTAGAAAATCTGACGTTGGTATGGCTATGACTGGATGTAAATAAAATACGTATACTTGATGAAGCCAACGGCTGCTATGATATAAAAATTATTGAGATCAAAATTTGGATTATTTCTTATTAGAGATAATTAAATTAAAGGGTGTTTCATTAAAGACAAATCTCCTCATTGACTAAAAAACACTATGTTATCCTTTTTTTTTTGAGAAAACAACAGTATATATATTTCTTCTTGTTTTTTTTAATATTATGCATGCTTAAAGTCTATGTTCAGGATGCGTGACAACCCCTCCCAACAATATCGTCTTTAAAATTTGAACTCGAGTCATTTTTTTTAAAAGTACAATATGTCTTACCAATGCAATCAACATTTATTGGTAATCGCATTAGTCATATTAATAACAATTATTTGATGAATTATCATTTTCAATGCCGTTTTAATTTACTACTCAAGGTCCAAATTCTAGGGTTCCACTGGAACTAAAAATGAAACGGTCCATATTGCCATGCAAAATTAACCATTTTTTTCTTTCCAAAATAAATAATTCAATGCTTTGCTGATTTTTAATATGAAATTAAATGTTACACATCCATACATATGGTTTAGTTTCCTCCATTTGCTTCCATCTTCCTTTTGAAATTTCAGAAAATTGCAAGTGAAACTAAAAATTAAATTTGAGTTTTTTTATTGGAACGTTGATTTCCATAGTTAATTTATATATAAAATTAATTCAAGATTGACGGGCACTTGACTTTATAAACAATTATTAACTAAAGGTAGTTTATAAATTATCAATTGTCGATAAAGTTTTTTTGATAATGACAACTGAATTTTATTAATAACTATGAAAAATATTTCAAATACAAAACATCCAAAATGGAGAATAATGAGATCTAGTACACCAAAATCTCAAACAACCCAAAGATGCAAAGAAAATAAATATTTTCATAGATATTAGCATACCGACAAAATTCAGAAGTCTTCCTGAATCTCCTTGTCTCTATCCAAACGAGACGCTTTACGATGTGAAAAAGGAGTGGTGAGCGAACCAAACTATCAGGCAGATTGTTCCGCTACCCAGGTCTGATTACATCGGCAAACGACCATCAACCGAGAGGGGATCTATCTTTCTATGAACACCGACAGAATCAAAATCAGAAACTAGCGTTGTGAAGATCTCTGTAAGAGCACCAAACGAACGCCAAGGTATGCTGAAATCATGCCAAAACGACAGATAAAATCATTTGTCGATAAAGTTTTAATTGTATTGACTTAATTGTTATTATAACATTTAAAAGAACGTATGTTTAAGTGTATTTAAGTACATATTATATTATCTTTAAAAAAACTAAAGATGTATTTAAGTACATATATATTATATTATCTTTAAAAGAACGTATGTTTAAGTGTATTTAAGTACATATTATATTATCTTTAAAAAAACTAAAGATGTATTTAACTTAGATATTACATAATTAATATTCTCTATCAAAACTTTCAACAAATGTTGTTAAATAGAACTTTCTTCTAGTAGCCCTATATATTAAATAAAAGTTGTGAGTTTAGGCCATTTATTTTAATTTAGTCATTTTTATTTTTAAAATTTTAAATTTTCGGTATTGACTTATTATACACGAATTGTAGATTTAATCATTTTGTCCATATATATTTTGAATCCGGGTTTAAATATAAAATTTGAAAAAGTGCATGGAATTAAATCGATCAAAGTAAATACACATAAACTAAATCTATAACTTAACGCAATATAGGGACTAATAACAAAATTTAACCTTAAAGTTTCATCAATATGAAAGATTGTAGTTGAAATTAGGCTTCAAACCATACATTTTCCCTTCATATGTGCTTAAAGTATTTTTGTGCCTAAGTAGGTGACTATAATAGAATTATCTTTCCTTTTTTGGTGTTATTTTTTATGCTTCAACACTAAAAATTGGAAAATATTTTGATGCACAAGCTGTGTAAACTTTAGTTTACACAAGCCCTTTAATTTTAGGGTTTAGGGTTTAGGGTTTTATGTTAGGGTTTAGGGGTTTAGTATGTAGGGTATATAATTTAAGGTTTATGGTTAGAATTTAGAGTTTAGAGTTTAGGGCTTAGGGTTTAGGGTTTAGGTTGCTAGGGTTTGTGATTTAGATTTTAAATTTTATAAAAGGATTGTGTAAAAAAAATTTACACAGCTTGTGCATCAAAATAAAACCCCTAAAAATTTAGGTTTATGATTTAGACAAAAATCTTATATTCCTTTTTGGTGTCCTTTTTATGCCCCAACACTAAAAAACACTAAAAAATAAATTCTAAGCACTAACCCTAAGTTCTAAATCCTAAACCCTACACCCTAAAAATGTACCCTACTCTAAATTCCATAAACCCTAATCTTAAACTCTAAACACTAAGCATAAATTTTAGTATGGGGCATAAATAGGGACACCAAAAAGATATATGATTCATATTCTTATGGCTTAGGATTAAAGTTTAAAGGCTTAACTACAAAATAAATGCTCAAACTATGTCTCTTTTTTGCAATGTATAGGTGTCTAAAATATTTTTTTGGCTGAAATAGGTAGGGGTGTTCAATCGGTCGGTTCGGTTAACCGACCGAACCAAACTACCTAAAATTCATGAACCGAAATTTTTTCCTTTTAACCGTTAGCCGAACCAAAATTTTCAAAAATGTTTAACCGAACTGAAAAAAAAAATTCAGTTAATTCAGTCGGTTTTCGAATTAACCGAAATTTGTTATAAAATTTTAGGTAAATTATACAAATGATCACTAAACTATGTAAAAATATTTTTTTATCCACTAAACTTTCAAAAGTTATAAAACAATCATTAAACTTATTGAGCTATTACAAAATGGTCATTGCACGTTATAAATTAGCGATAAATATTGAGAGGTTTAATGACCATTTTGTGATAATTCAATAAATTTAATGATCATTTTGTGCTAATTTGATTAAATTTAATTATCATTTTATAATAAACAAAAAAAATAATGATCATTCTATAATTTTTAAAAGTTTAATGACCAAAAATAAATATATGTAATATATATAATATTTAATATATAATAATTTTGGTTAATTCGGTTAATTAACCAATTTTGAACTGAATTAACCGATAATCGATGTTAAACAAAATTATTAACCGTTAACCGACTGAACCTAAAATTAACCGGAATTTTTTTTAGTTTGATTGGTTAATTCAGTTAAAACCGAACTTTGAACACCCCTAGAAATAGGTGCCTAAAGTTTTATTTTTCGCTTGTTTTAAAGTCAACTGAGACACATACTTTGGCAAAAAAAAAAACTTTAGGCACCTATCTCAAAAAATGAGTATGGTTTGGACACTTATTTTGTAGTTAAGCCAAGTTTAAAGTTTAAAGTTAGAGTTTATGACTATTTTTAGTGAATTTATGGTAGGGTGTATTTTTAAGTTTTTAAGTTTAGGATTAGAGCTTAGAATTTGTTTTTTAAGTGTTGGGACATAGATAGCGAAGCCAAAAATAGACAAAAGGATTTTTGTCTAAGTGCCTAATGTTTCATTATGTAACCATTTTAAGGGTTTTTTTGTGATAAACATTAAAATTTTTACTTTATTCAATCCTTTCACGACACGTAAACTATTCCTGTAATTTTCTTTAAATTTTACTTTTAAAATCATAAAATTTTAACTTTATATAAAAAAACCTAAAATCTTTACTTTCTCAAAGAAATCCACAATTTCTATCCATAAATTTCTATATCAAAAATTTTCTTGTCAAATCGTTGATTCAACTACAATCAACCCCTCATTCCTTTGCCGACCTTTACAACTGATAACTCTAACATTAAGTCATTAGAAATTGACGAACAAACAAACCACAAATGTTATACATAAAATTTATTATAATTATATGACGAATAAACGAACGATGAACTGACGCTAAGACTCGTGTTAGAGGGTGTGAAATTTACATTTGAATCATAAATAGTTGATTTGGGTTTATGGTGAAAAACCATGTTCGCCAAATCACAATTTATCGAACACTCATCCAAAATGAAGCTAGCGATAATCAACGGGCACTTCCAAGAACATTCAAAGTGTATGTGTATATCAGTATATATAAGTCGAGCGATAAGAGCGCAATTCTTTCGGCGTGATTAGATGACGTGACAACCTATGATTGGCCAGTATTTGAAGAAAATTTAAGGTTTTTGGTCATTACCGTCAAAAGGACGGCTGCCGAATTCGGTGGTCGCATGACATCTTATGCACGCTCCTACGAACCTTCATTACGTGACTAATAATGGATTCTAGGTTTTACACTAAAAACGTTGAAATTTGAACGAATCTTGTTAATATTCGAGACTATCTGACTTCAGAACAAATATGAATTCCACCCCTTCAAATTTTATGAATTGTCCCCAATTCAAATTCCAGTATCGTTTATGTCTGGTATTGGTGGGTGAGTTTTCGGCAAGAATTTTTTGCATACACAAAGTCTCGAATTCGAGATTCGTTTAAACGATATCAAGCTGCTTACTACTTAAACTAATCCATTGATGAATTTTTTACTCAATTTAACTTTAAATATAATTGAGATTTATGATTATCAGATTAGACTAAAAAATATAGGTAGCTGGATGTTTGACATTTCGATGGATGAATAGCAAATTGAAAGACAGAAAGATAGTTTGAATTTATTATTATTATTTTTTAATGTTGTTTTTTTCAAGTCAAAATCTAGAGCCCAAAGCTGTCCTTCGCCTTATATAAATGCCATGTTCTTACGTTTTGTAAGGTCGAAAATTAGAGAAAACCAACAATGGAGAACAATTCAGAGAAGTCAGTTCTTGGAGAAGAAGAGAAGACAATCAAATCTAGCTGCGCTGGAGAAGAGAACCGTGCTTTTATACTAATTAACAAGGTGAGCTTGTATTTATATCTATATATGTTTGAAATCCGATTAATCTATCAAATGGAAAACCTTTGGGATTCTTCAACACATATAATTGTCTGGTTTGGATAATATTGTTTTATTTTCAAGCCATATATGTAACAAAGCTGATCTGGTAGTTTGATGTTTCAGTGCATGTTCATAGGTTTTTACAATAGAAATCTAACATGTTTTGAATGAACCAAGGAGAATTCATCTATGGGGAAATTAATTCTATTTATTCCATTTTTAATTATTTGAACATGATTATGAAAGTTGAAACCCAGATTATTCTTTGGATTTTCTTTCTTGCTTGCTTGATGTGTAAGGATTTATTTGCAAATGTGTAGGGAGAACATCAAAGGCATGTAAAAGAAGAAGATGATAACACCAAGCCTTGGGTTAACAAAAACGATATTTCAACCGCCATCAAAGAGGTAAAATGAAGCTACCTACAACTTCATTAATTAATCAGAAACAACTACATCGGGATTGATTATTTTACTGAATTCTAAGATATATATATGCTCAGCTTGCATGCAGCGTTGAAATTCATTTATTAACTCATATATTATATTTGTGTCGGCTAGCAGCTAGGCCGTCATGCTTATTTCTTTTATTCCCATTGGACAAACATATTTCAGAATTAACAATGAAATCCATCGGTTTTCTAGCTAAAAACGTGTAATCATACGATTAAAACCCAAAGCCATGTGATAGGCTTTGAAATATGTACATAAGGAATAATCCAATTAAGATATATTAATTTACGATTTTGTTTTTCCAATTTCCAGCAGGACCATGAAATTGAATCCACAAAAGCCAAGGTGGGGGAGGTTAAAGAAGAGAACGAAAGGCTAAAATTGTTACTATGCCAAATCGTTAAGGAATACCAGTCCCTGCAAACGCGGTTCCATGACGCTCTTCAAAAAGAAGAAGCAAACAAATCACCTGCAAGCGGCCATGATGAACACAATCAGCTTATCTCCCTTAGCCTGGGGAGATGTTCGAGCAGCGATCCACCCAAGAAAGAGGAGAAAAAGGTTAGCAACAAAGAAGATGATGGGAAACATAATGGAGGCCTTGAACTTGGTCTGGAATGTAAATTCGAGCTAGATGGTTCAACTGAACCGGAGAAGAACAATAACCCAAGCTCTGAAAGTAGCTTAGGGAAACCGGAGGAAGAAGGGCCAACTGAGGCTTGGCCACCGAGTAAAATCCTCAAGACCATGACAAGTGGAGATGAAGAAGACGTTTCAGAGCCAATGCAGTTGAAGAAAACTAGGGTTTCTGTTAGAACTAGATGTGATACACCAACGGTAATATTGTATATATTATATATATAGTATGAAGCTTTAGTTCATTTTTGCTAATATGATGAACTAGGGTTTTGTATTTATGCAGATGAATGATGGATGTCAATGGAGAAAATATGGGCAGAAAATTTCAAAAGGAAATCCATGTCCTCGAGCATACTACCGTTGTACGCTTTCACCCACTTGTCCAGTGAGAAAACAGGTGCCTGCTTTATTTGAAATCCGATATCCAAATAATTAATTTCCAAACGCCATTATTTTTACCATTGAAAAAACAAACCATTAATGATACTGTTCATCAGTTCATGAATCGTGACAGACACGATTATTAATATGTTCAGATTCTTATATTTGTGAAACACCAGGTACAAAGATGTGCTGAGGACATGTCCATCTTAATCACAACCTATGAAGGGAACCATAACCATCCACTGCCTCTAAATGCGACTGCCATGGCTTCCACCACTTCAGCAGCAGCTTCCATGCTACAGTCTCAATCATCGAGCTCCCAACAAGGCCTCGGCCTCGGCCTCGGGACCTCGGTGTCTGCACCCGCTGCTTCCATGTCTTCTTCTTCAGCTAACCATCTCCATGCTCTAAACTTCAACTTTGCCCAAAACTCACTGCCATATCACCAGTACAATTTCCCCAACTCTTCAATCTCAACTTGCAATTCTCACCCTACTATCACCCTTGATCTTACTACTGCACCACCCAATAACTCCTCATATTTCACTAGATTTTCAAATGCACCCAGATATCCATCAGCATCTCTCAACTTTTCCTCTTTACCTCCTTCTTCTTCTTCTTTAGAACTACTCTCCAACCCACAGGCATCTTGGAAGAACACCAGCCACTTAACCTTCGGGGCGGCATTCCCTAACCATGCAAATAGTTCCATTGGGCCAATATTGGGTTATCCTGGAAGGCAATCTCCTTACAAGCAAATGGCCGACCAGAGTTTATCGGAGACAATAACAGCTGCAACCAAGGCTATTACATCAAACCCAAGCTTTTGTTCTGCCTTGGCAGCTGCTCTCACTTCCTTTGTTGGAAATGGAAATGAAGGGAAATGGGGTGAGGCGTCGCTTTCTATGAAAACAGCTCCCCAAGCTGTAGAGAATGAAGTAGGCTACTTGGGAAGAACCTCATCCATGAATAATCCTCATCAGCAACAACAAAAGCAAGGAAGCTTACTACTATTCCCAGTATCCAAGACTGCTTCAGATCCTCCTGCAGATAATAACAAACATATCAAGTGATAATGCTCTAGCTACTTGTATGTTAAAGTCAAACCATTTTCACTTATGTTTTTGCAGTAAAGTAAAAGATTCTTTTCTATATAGAGATATAAAGAGACTTTTGGGTTTTTCTTTTAATATAATGTGTTTATAAGGTAGACTATTTCAGAACAACAGGTGGCATGCAATGTTGTTAAATGGCTACACTTGGCATTAACAACTCCCCATGCATAAACCAAAAACTTGTAAATATGATTTAGCACACGAAATGAAACTGCTTGCCCTGAAAAGTGAAGCCCGATCCCAAATTTTCTGTGCACTTTTTCTGCTTCCGTTGGGATGTGGCTTGCACTAGATTTTATTCCTACCATTTTCTTCTGTTATATTCTCTGCGAACTAAAGAATGTAGTGGGTTTCCTAATACAAATTACATGAATAATTTCTCTTCTCTTTAATTTTGATGTTAATTATATATACAAAGAGTTGGGAGCCGCAGTTGCTGGACTAGCGGTCGCTGCTGTGGCAGCTGATCAAGCATGAGTCCAGCAGCTGCTGACAACTTGGGTTCAAGTTGAGTGGGATAAATTTTATGGTGCAATATTTGATTATATATACAAAGGAGTTGGGTTCAAGAAGAAGCATTTCTTTGTTTATATGTTGGTTTTCTTTCTGTATGAATAATAATGTAACCCCAAATGACCTAAGATAATTCTGGTTAGATACCAGAATGACGATCTAGTAACATGCAAAGTGGATTCAACTCTCCAGAGTCTTGGCACCAAAGGATCTATGTAGTAGTAACAATTTCTTGCCATCTTGTATAATTACTCCCTCTACATGTAATTTCAAATCCAATGATGAAATATAAAAAATATTAGTCAAACAAATTAACCGAGTACAATCAGGTAGAAATTTACCATTTTTTCTAGACCGTCCATGAAAAAGCTAGAGACATTGTTTGATATTTAATACGGGTCATGAAATAAATATTAAAATTATACTTTTTTATATCAAATGTGTAATATTATATATGAAATTTAATTTTGGGTAGTTGCATAAATATAAAAAAAATATAAATTTTGGTTAAATATGTGGGTGTAAATGAACAGAGCGCTCGATGAATTGTTCGTATAATGTTCATTTATGTTCGTTTATTATGTTAAATAAACTAGCGTAAACAAAATTTTTTTGTTCGTTTAACAAACGAACAAACACGATTCGTTTATGTTCATGAACAAGCTCGTTTATCGACTCGTTTCTAAGCAGCTTGTTTACCAGATTCCCCTTTTTTTTTATTTTTTTACATTTTAAATATTAGTGAATGTATGAACTAAATTGAACACATGGTATACCTTAGAGTTCAATTGTAAAGCCTAATGAGCTTAAGGACTAATGATGTAATTCCACCGTTTTGGCAAACATATAAATGAATATGTTCGTGAACCTTAAATGAATATGTTCGTAAATATATAAACGAACATGTTGCGAATGTTAAACGAACATGTTCGTGAACGCTAAACAAACGAACACGATATTAAAATTTTAAACGAACATGTTCGTGAATGCTAAAAAAACAAACATGATATTTTTTTAATAACACAATATTAAAATTTTAAACAAACATGAACGAAGTCTTATTCATTCAAACTTATTCCACTCCTAATAAAATACATAACATGGAATGTTATTAAAATTGTTGTCCCCACAACATCATTTTATGTTTAAATATTATGCATATAATAATTATATATCTAATATAAAAATGGACATATTAAAATTTTAAATTGTATATAATTCAATGTATAAAATGGAATAAAAAAATAAAATTTTATGTGTATCATTACCATAAATATAAAGTTATGTATCAGGTTGTACATCTAACCCTAAATTATTTCTAAATAAAATTAAAAATACAAAATTATTGAATACTATTAGTTAGAATATTTTACCCGTGGAAAAAAAAACATAAATGTTTCTCTCTTAAAATTCTCGTTTTCATCAACAATCAATTCGTGGAGTGAGAATGAGTTAATGTTACAAATGACTGAACTTCTAAAATACTTTATTCGAATTAATTAATTATTAAATTGAATACCTTTAATTAAACAAAAAATCCCTTTTATTTTCTTAACAAGTTTGTTTTCTCTTTTCTGTAGGGAAAACTATATATTTAGTACACAACTATGTATGTGTTACTGTTTTAGCACCCTAATTATTATTCTTTTGGCAAAATGGTACCTAACATTACGTTTTTGTTCTATTTTGGTACTCCAACCATTAAAAACTAACGTAGATGATAACGTGGCTTGATATAATCACAGTTTTAGTCCAAAATACTTATATATAATCAATTTAGCCCAAAATCCATCAATTTAAAACATCATGTTTATTTTGATTGAATTTTGTCCCATCTCTTTCTCACCCCCTAGTACTCTCGTCGGTATCCCGATCGTGGAGTTTGGGTCCTCCAATGGACCCTGCATTAGCCCACATTGATCCGCAAATACTAAAATTTTGATTGTCCTAAAGTTTTTTAAACTCCAAGACCCAAAAAAATGTTCGACTGAAAGAAGAAGAAAAATAAAAAAATTAAAATTTTAATCCAAAAATTAAAATAATGTTTAAATTAATAAAATTTTAGACTAAATTGATAGTTTGTGTAAGCGAATTATAAAACTATGTTTTTTTCTCCATGATGAATATTCAAAATGATTTTCCCCTTTGATTAGAGCTTGAGATTCTGAGTTGGAAGTGTTAAGTTCGAATCATGGGGATGTCGGTTAGAGTTATGGGGTGGGGGGAGAGAGCTGCCTCTTGTTGTGTAGCAATGGATATTTGCATGCTCCACAATGTAAAAGATTAAGGTTTGTATGTCAACCTTCATGTAAATTTATACAACATATTTTTTAAACTTGGCTTAGTACTTCGGTTGTAGAATTCTGATTTCAATCCAACATGCTTGGTGTTTATCTTAAAGAACTCTGGTTTCTTGTACCATTCATTGTATGCATCTGTCTGTTGATTTTTGATCGGTCTCCTTTAAATTTGTAGGCGGTGAGAATGTCGACTCCGGCGAGGAAGAGTGATTATGTCATTTTTACTTGTTTCCTGATATTTCTATCATGGAATGTTGGCATTCCACTAGCAACTAAAATTAATCTCTAATTTGATATTTTTGAATCTTTCGGCAGTGACAGAACTATTTTTTTTTATAGGAATCTGTATGATTTATTATTATAATAAAGCGATATAGGCGACCACACCGAGGCCTCGTTAAAAATCTCCCTAAATCCTATTGGAGGAAAAGAGTACCTCGGAGAAGCCAAGCTTGGTTACATATTCAAAGCCCTCACAAAACACGGATATATCCGTCCCGACACAAAGGCAGGCGGAGACCGCATGCCTTGCGACTAAGTCCAATACCAAAATTATCCGATCCCAGCTTTCGCCAGAGAGTCTGCTGTCGTGTTTGCACACCTGGGGATTGCTCTAAATATGCATCCAAAAGTTGAACCATATCTAGAGAATTCCAAAATTTGGTTCTTGAAAATCCTTGGACAGGTACAGGGGTTTAAGATCCAATTAATTATCACCTTGCAATCCGATTCCACAATTAGCCTGGCCTTCTTGCTCGAATCATGGTTAAAGAACATCACCATGCCTTTTCTCAAAGCTTCTAACTCATCCAAAATAGGAGGGCAATGGCCACAGTTCTCTGAAAAAGCGACGACCTGCGAACCCGCGTGATCCCTGATGATGCCTCCTATACCACTGCCACGGCCGACGCAACTTATCGCACCATCCACATTAAGCTTTAGGAAACCTTCCGGCGGTGGACACCAACCAACGTGAACATCCGGGCCAAAGGTTCCAATCAATGATCCGTCTGTGATCGATGGGTTGCTGATGATGTCGAAAATTGGGATTAAGGAGGATGGGTTCCTAGCTTTGAACCATGTAGCCAATCGATTTTTGGTGAGAAAAAACAGTTGATGAACATCCAAAGAACCCATATTGAAGATTAGATCATTGCGGCACAGCCATACGGACCAAGTTACAGCACTGGGAATCATTTTCCACAGCTCAACGTTTGTTGATCTTGGTTTTAAGCTTAGCCAACCTTCGAGGACCGCCATCCCATCTTTCGGCATTACCCAACACAAATTCCAGAATGCAGATAAGTGCATCCAAATAGCCCAAGTAACTTGACAGGAGAACAGAAGGTGATAAGCAGTTTCAGGGTGATTTGTACAAAACGGGCAATTAAGATCAGAGATCGACGACATACCTCTTCTGTAAAGCTCGAGTTTAACTGGGATTCTATTCTGAATAGCCTGCCATAGGAAGAAATCAACTTTAGGGGGAACCATGCGTTGCCAAACGGAATTGAGCCAAAAGCTCGACGAACTAATATCCGATGTATAAGTTTTGTAGCTAGCTCCCACCGAGAAACATCCATTTCCCGCTCCTCTCCAGAGTAGACAATCTACATCAAGTTTTGCCGATTTAAACTCCTTTAACAGCAACATAAGGGAATTCCATTGGGACAACTCCCAATCAAACAACCTCCTGCGTAGAGGGATTACCCAATTCCAACCCACCTCTGAACGAGAACCAAAATCCGCTATGCTGCCTGCCTTATTAACTGATAACGCAAAAATCCTGGGGAATGAAACAGAAAGGGGTTCGTTACCCAGCCACACGTCAGACCAAAAGAGCACCGACTTACCGTCCCCAACCTGAATGGAAAGGTTCTCCCTAAAGCACACCCCGATGTTGTCATTGCTGAAAAATGATTTTAAGATCTCACGCCAAATCAAAGAATGCGAACTCGAATTGGCCTCCGAAGGTAGGAGAGCTAGCGTGTTCATGTTGTACTTGGCGCATATAGTCTTCTTCCATAAACTGTTGCGTTCCGACGAAAACTTCCAGATCCACTTACATAGTAATGCTCGGTTTTGAAAAGAAATATCCCTGATGCCTAAACCTCCCATGGATATAGGCCTACAAACATGCTGCCATTTCAACCAATGGATTTTCCTTTGATTGCAAGAGCCACCCCACAAAAAGTTGGCCATGAGCCTATTCATCATCGTTGCCACTGATTTCGGCAAAGCAAAAATAGACATGAAGTATATTGGAATCGAAGATAGCACAGATTTAATCATTACAAGTCGGCCGCTAAAGGATAGCTTCGAGGCCTTCCAGCTTGCCAACGCCTCATGCATCTTTTTTAAAATCGGATCCCACAAGTCTGCAGAGTTTCGTTTAGGTCCTAATGGGAGGCCGAGATATTCAGATGGAAATTGTCCAACCTCACAGCCAATTACTTTTGCCCAATTCGAGCATTCCAATTCTGATACATTGATCCCAAATATTCTGCACTTGGACAAGTTGATTTGTAGACCAGAAGCAATTTCGAATAGCCGCAGGACTCTCTTCATATTCTTTATGCTGCCTTCCGACGCTCCGCTGAACATGATCAAGTCGTCGGCAAATTGGAGGTGGGAAATTGCAACTTTGTTCTCGGCATTTCCGATTTCGAAGCCATTAACTAATCCCGATAGGACTGCCTTGTCGATCATTAGATGAAGCACCTCCCCTACAATATTAAACAGTAAGGGGGATAATGAACAACCTTGCCGCAGCCCCCGCGCTAAGGTAAAACGATCAGTAGGAGACCCGTTAACCAAGACTGAAATGGAAGCTGTAGTGATGCATTTCGATATCCATGAAATCCACCTCTCACTGAATCCAAACTCCTTTAGTATCCTGAGTAGAAAACCCCAGTCAATTGTATCATATGCTCTTTTGAAGTCAACTTTGAAGACAACCCCCTTGCGCCCTTTCTTCTGGAGATAATCAATCGCTTCGTTTGCAATGAACGAGCAATCTAAGATGTGGCGACCCGGAATGAAGGCGAACTGACTTTCACTGATGATCGAGTCCATACACCGTCGGAGGCGATTGGACAGCACTTTGGAAACAATTTTGTATAACCCTCCCACTAAGCTGATTGGCCTAAATTCCTCCAGAGATATGCTCCATTTTTCTTAGGGATTAGCGTAAGAAAGGAGTGGTTTACCCCAGGATTCCAATCCTTACCAAGATAAAAGTCGTCGAAGAATTGGATGATGGCTGGTTTCAGACTTGTCCAGAAAGTTTTAAAGAATTCCATCGAGAACCCGTCCGGACCGGGGGCTTTACCTTTGCTTGAAGAGTCGATTGCATCCCAAATTTCGGACACAGAGAATTTCTGATCTAGTAGATATCTTTGATCCTCGGAGATTCTCTTGAAGTCTAAATTGATATCTTGAATTTCCAGTGCTGAGGTCTTGTTGTAAGCTTTATCAAAGAACTCAAAAATTTCCGCGCGGATGGCACTCGGATCCAATACGGCAACCCCATTTATTGATAGCGTAGATATCATATTAGTTTTCCTGCGAAATGAAGCAACGGAGTGAAAGAATGAAGTGTTGCGGTCGCCTTCCCGAAACCATCTGACCCGCGATTTCTGAATCCAAATCCGTTCTTCATCCCGGAGAATATCCCACAACTTCTTTTTGAGTTCGGATAGTTTGCAAAACTTCGAGGGGCTCGGATTATCTGATTGAAGCTCTTTTTCAATTGAGGCAATTTGTTGTTCTACCTCTGAAGCATATGCTTTGGAAGGGTTTCGTTTTGAAGCTGACCATTGCTTAATGACAACTTTGGACTCCTGCATCAGCTTCGTGGCATTAATGTTGGGGTTGGCACTCAGCCAAATTGATAAGCAATTGTTCATCTTTTCAACAAAATTCACATCATCCAGCATATAATTAAAGAGCTTGAAAGGCCGGGGGCCCCAGTTGGATGAGGCCTCTGCTAGGCAGATTGCATTATGGTCGGAGACTAACTTGGTAAGTAGAGTTTGTTTAGCAGTTTGGAAAACCGATAAAAACTCTTGATTGACCAAAAACCGATCAAGGCGTACGAATGTCGGGGGATCACGACCATTCGACCAAGTGAATTCCCCCCAATAAGAGGGAGGTCCAGTAGAAGCGAGTCTTGAATGAACCATCTGAACTTTTCAGCAGCCATGTGGTTGAAGGAATGACCCAGTTTTTCTTCCTTGCATGTAATCGCGTTGAAATCCCCAGCCACGCACCATGGAATTTGTTGGCTAAGTATAAACCTGCTCAAATCAGCATAGAACTCATCTTTCTCGGCTTCAATTGATGGCCCATACACGTTAATGAATCCGCAAATCTGGTTATTGCTAGATAGAGAACCCACCACCGCCACAAAGTGTTTATGAGAGGTACGGTTTATGATACAAAAGGCGTTTTTATCCCAGAAGCTGAGAACACCACCCGCGCTTCCATTTGCGGGAGAAAATTCATACTCAAATGCCGGACTGCAACCAATTTTCCGCAGCAAGGTATGTGAAAAAGAACCTTTTTTTGTCTCCTGTATAAACATGAATGTCGGTTTTTTTGAGGTGACGAAATCCCTAACCGCTCGAGCCTTGACTGAGGCACCTAAGCCTCTAACATTCCACGAAATAATTGACAATTGCATGACAAAAAGGTATCAAACCCAGAAAATCCCAGAGTCATAAAGTAATTACTTGCTCTGTTCTAATTCCACCACTTTCCCCATCAGCGCATCTTTACCGCCTTTAAAGGTTAATCCCAAAATGTTACTAACCCCCCACGCTGCCAAGGCTTCCTCAATGTAACTAAGATGAGTAGAATTGATCGAGCTTTCGCATGGTAGAATTGAATTGTGTGGAGAGGGATTTTCCAATGAATCCCTTATTTTTTGCCTTAGCTTTCTCCGGTCCGACGCATTAAGGGAAGGATTTGCGCCGGCACAAGGGATCGAAGACTCGGACTGGGATCTTGCTTGGAGCGAACCATTCTGATCAAATCTTTTTTCCAGATTGAAAACCATGGGGGGAGAGCTTACCTCATTCTGTGATTGAATACCTCACTGACCGAAATTTGTTTCTGGAACCATGCTTTGGCAGGAGTTGATATGCTCTGGATCAACTGAATCTTTGATAATTAGACCCAGCAGTTGACTCATAGTATTGGAATTGGTGGACGGCCCAAATGCGGTTTGGAGACCCGGCCTTGAACCCAAGTTTTGAACCACTATACCCGCCCGTGATATAGGATTTAATTGATTTCCCACGTTTAAAATGTCAACCACGTGCCCTTGCATGTTGACGTTCGGAACGTTGGGATCCTTGGAAATAACAGCATTCTGAATTTCTGGAGAATTGTGACCAATAATTGCTTCTCTCGGGGTTCCCTCCTGCATCTGAACAGACACAAAACTATTTTCACCCCCGACTGTTGGACTGACCGCCGCCGGAGGAGACGCATTCGCCGGAGGGACAACCTCTTCATTGGAAACTTTGTCGTTCTTATCAACAGAGACATTCCCCCCATCTGTAGAAGAAAACGGAGAAGACGACCCACCGGCCTGGGCACCCTGATCATCTCGAGCATTATTCGGCCAGATGTCGGCAAAAGGGCCGTCCTCCCTGGGAAAGACAACCGAATCTGCAGCTACGGGAGGAGTGTCGTGAATGATGTTGATATGGAAGTTCCTATCGTTCACACGAGTAACCACCGTTTTTGGGATGGCAAACTGATTTGGCGTTCTTATAATAAGTTTTGCAGTCGACAGGTCCACCTTATTACTTGTATCATCATCGATTTTTACCAAGGATCCCCATCTCTCTGCCAAAGAACTGAAGAACCTACTGTGCCAGCAATGCAACGGAACACCACTGATAGAAATATGACATAAGCTCCACGGAGTGCCGTCAACCAGGGCATCAAAATCAAGATATTCGAACCAGAATGTCAACTCCTCCTTTTTGTGTTCCCAAATCTCCTCCTTCATCTCTGCTGATTCAAAGGTGACCAAGCAAAAATTCTCTTGATTGCCCCATTTTGCTACCTGAGCTTTGATCCCATCGCTTCTTAATGCTTTCTGGACAAATTCTCTTTCAAAGTTCGGTTTGATTATCCCAACCATAGAATTTTTTATCCATCGTGTCTCTGATTCATCCGGGGTAAAAATCACATGAGGGTGCTGAAAGCCACTGACGTTCTCCCCCTGTTTCGAATTGAGATCTCCAACCAGCACATCCTTGAAGGATCTGTTGTCCCTCATCTTTGCATAATCCACGTGAGTTTTATCACCAGCTTTCTTCCCACCTTCGTTGACCGCCGGCTTCCTGTGGAAACTTCTAGAGTCGTTCTTAGCGCCATTGGTTGTAGTTTTCTGATTAGCAGGAAATTTAGCCCTAGACACAGAAACTTTTCTCCCATCTATCACCATTTCGTTGACCATTTCAATTGCCCTCTTCAGCTCCGATTCACTGCCCATATGAACTATTGCAAACGTACAATTTTTATATTTTGGTTTTTGGTTAATCAACGGTATGAATACCCTGCGAACCGCGCCATGGTGACTGAAAAGCTCCCTGATCGTCCTTCTTGAGATACGCCTGCTAAGATTATCGATGAAAGCAGCCCAGAAACCTTCACTTGCTCCTGCCTGAGCCTTGCCGTAGGAAGATTTCCCAGAAATCTCTTCGTTTGCGACTCTTCCGCTCCCCGCCATTTTTGTATCCTGCAGTGACAGAACTATTAAAGGGTGGGAGGGGCAATTGCCTCCACCTCGAAAAAAATTTATTTTTTCACTTTAATTTTTTTATATAATTTGTTTTTAAAATTAGTTCATTTCTGAATTTATCCCCATACTTTCTAATATTTATATTTTATCCTCTAACTTCAAATCTTAATTCCGTCTTTGCACTTCAAGTACGTTTAACTAACGCTTCAATTTGCGGAGCGGTTCGGTTTGTTTCTCGAATGTTTTATCCGAGCAGCGAGCCTCTGGACAAATCCTACAATTTAGCTGCATCTACATTTTCCTTTACTCTTGCATGCCCTGCATTATTAATTACAGGCTTCAACTTTTGGCATATTTGTATAAAGCTAAACTTTTTCAGTGATTTTAATTTTTAAATAGTTGGAATGTGAGTGATACTTGTGATTTGTGGATGAATGGACCCTTAATTGGAAAGTGGGTGCTCACCGAACCAAACTCTTTTTTTAAAATTAATCAAACCAAACTTTGTTCGGTTAATTTTCGAATTAACCGAAATAACTATAAAACACTTAAAATTTCGGTTAATATATATATCCGATTAATTTTCGCATAGTTTAATATATGTTTAACATATATATTATGATTAATTCGGTTAATTAACATATTTCGAATCGAATTAACCGATAATCAGACTTTAAAAAAATAATCATTAGCCAATCTAGCAGTTAATTAATCGACTGAAATTTTGGTTCGGTCGATTAATTCGATTTTAACCGAATAGTGAACACCCCTAGGTGATAAGAAGACTAAATTGGTTTTATTTGTCTAATCTCACTTAATATGCTTTTATTCTTCATTGTAGACTTTTAACAACAAATAATTGAGCCGTTGAAAATGGGATTTAAATTTCAAAGTGCCCATTTGTGGACCACATTACCTAAATATTTACACCTACTTGGCTACTTCCTTGTGGTTTAGGGCCCATTTGCATCGCTTTCTTTCTTAGCACACAGACACAGCGGCATTTATTTAATAATTAATTTTAAATTCTCCCCAAAAGAAGAAAAGTTTGCTCAAGAATCTTTTATTCCAGGAATCCTTCTCGGTACGATCTTCAGTGCTACAGTGGGTGTGTTGTTTGTGTTCTTTCTATCACAGAGTTTTTCTTCTTCTTCTTCTTTTCAAGTTTTCAAAATATAAACACGAAATTCCTTCTTTAGATCTCTGAATGCTTGGCAGCTTACTAGCTAACTAGAACTTCAAGTTTGCTGCATTTTTGAGGTAAAAGTTTGAATTCCATTTCTGCCGACACTCATTATTTTACTGGCTTTACTTAAGTAGATGTGGACTTGGGTCATTAATCTTTTGCTTTTTACCGTTAACATTGTGAAGAAAATCTGAAAATCCCCGTAAAGTTTCCAACTTTCTCTGTTTTATTTTGCTTGCTTAGGTTCTACAGGTTCCTTTGCTATCCACTTCGATATCAATTTGTATTTTTTATGCTTGAATTAATTTTCATATTTTATAGTAACTAGGGAGCTATTGATTATGTAATGTAGTACACATTAATTGCAAACTGTAGTAAAGATATTGAGAATGTTTGGTTGTTCTTTAAAAATGTTACCTTTTAAAACAACTTTTATTTAGTTTAATGCTAACATGCTAAGTTTTGAGGTTTTGGTTGGGAATGACTTTTGCAGATTTCCAATTTTAGAAACTTGGCATTTTCATTATTTTGGGTTCAACTGAGATGGGAAAATCTCCAGCAAAATGGATCAAGACCTTGCTTCTAGGGAAGAAATCTTCAAAGTCCAATTTCTCAAAAGGAAGAGAGAAGCTGGTAAGAAAGTACTGATTATCTTCAAATAGTAATTAGCAATTGAAGATTGGAAATGTCTATATTCTAATTGCTGTTATGTGCAGAATTCTGCAAATAAAGGCGAGGTTTTGGTTTCTTCCAAGGTAACTTTGTCTGGCCTATCAGTGGATCCTCCATCAATTTCAGCACCTATTCCAGTGAGCAACGCGTGGACCGCGGTGGACTCTGAGAAGGGTATACCTGCTCAACTGCCATATGATGGGATAAATATTCCGTCACCAAAAGCGGATGGAAATGATGCCACAACTGGTGATTTTGGTAACCCAGAAAATCCTGATAAGATTAGGCTTGACCAAGCTGCTGCGACATTACAGGCTGCTTTCAGAGGTTACCTGGTAGCTACCCTCCCTTTAAAACTTACTATTATTCTTAAGGGTCATGCAGAGTAATGAAATTTGTAAGCCTTTTTACTGTTAATAGTCTTCATTCAGCTGTGTGAAAATTCTGCTGACTAGTATGACACTGTCATTGTTCTGCTTATTTTGCTTGAGTTAGCATTTTGGTGGTAATATTGGAACTTATGCATCATGCCTTATATTGTTTATGATTATTTTTTATTTAAAGTTAGGATGTGCAAGGATAGAATGAGATGTAATTGATTCATACTTCTTTCATGATATGCCAGACTCTACAACAGCCTGCTGCCTTTATGTTTTATATTTATTTCATTCTTTCTTAGGGTCTGTGTGTATTCAACTTAGCCGCTTTCTGTTGACAAAAAATGAGCACAGGAAATGTAAGTGAATGAAAATTTCTTTTGGCATTCATTACAAATTTACAGTAACTTGGGCAGTCAACTCAGTTTCTCAGATTAATACATTATCATTTTCATACAAACATCTTCTAGTTTAGAGATATTCCAATATATAAATAATCAACCACGTACTGATTTATACTTTTATAGTGTTCATATGACATTTAAATGCAAATATGCTATGGGTTTTCATAAAATGTGATAGAAATATAGAATCTGCTGTCAAATTTTGCGTGCCCTTATATTAGAAGTATTATCCTCTCCAAAATCATGTAGTCTTATTGATGACGATATTGTATAATGGAAGGCTCGCCGGGCATTTCGAACTCTCAAGGGCATTATAAAGCTGCAAGCACTTATTCGTGGTCACTTGGTCAGAAGACAAGCTGTTGCTACTTTATGTTGTACATGGGGAATTGTTAAGTTGCAAGCACTAGCTCGTGGTCAAAAGGTCAGATGTTCAGATATTACCGTTGAAGTACGGGAAAAACATCTAAGACTGCTTCAGGTGATTTTTCTTACCCACCAATGGATGATGGCTTGTCTCTTCTTGCTATCCTGACAAAAAAAAAACGTAAACACCTGCTATATGCCCTAGTTATATTTGTTGTTTATGTAAAAGGTCTATGAGAATAAAGGTATTTTTTTGCTATTATATCAATATTAACATTGGCACTTGTATAGTAACCATGCAATAATTTAGGATTATTTTCGTTATGTGGCATTTATTTATTTATTTAAGCAGGGTTCTAAAAGCTTGGGCTCGGTCAAAGTGAGTGCATCTTCTAAGGTGAAGAATTTATCAAATAATGTGTTTGCTCAAAAGGTATGTCATGTAAATGAGATCTGTGTTGATACAAAGTTCACGATCTTTAGCCTTTAGAGGACATCCTCCGTGCTCCTAATATGCATGATTTTGTTGCCATACTAGTTGTTTGATGCATATAACGTGAACATATTATTGCTCCCGTTTCTTGTGCTTCAAACCTCCACAGTGCATCTTGATCCTTTAAATGATTCCTTTTACTTTAAAGTTATAGTTTTGCATTGTGTATATTCTTGCTCTTTGTTGTCTTTAGAAAATTTTCCTCCGTGGTGCTTAATGTTTATAATATCATTACAATAGATGAATCTTTCCTATTTAAACTCGCCACTCATGTCTAAATAGCTCGATGCCTCCTCTTTATCTTGAGAACCTCCATGCCTGAATCGTGTATCTCACCTTCTGAGAATCACAAATGTAAATGTATCAGTTGTTCATAGATCCTTTCTTTTTGCATCAAAATGACCACAGACATTCATGCTTGTTATTTCGGGTCCTCGCCTGTTTTTTTTAATGATTGTTTATCTATCCCCCCCCCCCCCCCCCCCCTATTCTTTCTTAGTTCTTGATAATGCTTACTTCTTAATATATTCTTCTCAGAGGACTTAAATCCTAGAAAATGCCTTCAATTATTTTGGGTCCCCTCATGTGGCCCTTTCTCGTTGTTGAACATCATGAAATTATTTTTTTTAAATCCTGTCAGGCCAAGTGTTCAAACTCTAGCATCACTAGTAAAATATTTTGCATGCAAGATGTAATCCTGCTCTTCGCTCTTTTTTCTTTAAGAAGGACAAACTTTGTTAATGATGAATGTTTCTGACGTTTGTCGCTGCTTCCTGTTCTTTAGCTGATGGCCTTTTGTGGATGCCAAGAATCATGTGTCTTGACTTATTCAATTTCTGATATGATTTTTTTATCCTCCAAACTGTATTTGACTATGCATTTCCATCACTTTCAGCTTTTGGCCTCATCACCTACCGTAATACCTCTAGGACTTCAGTATGGTCCAGAGGAACCTAACTCATCCTGGCAGTGGCTTCAACGATGGACAAAGTCACGTTTTTGGGGATCCCCATCAAAACCAATTAGGAGTGGAAAGACTAAGCGTAGTGTTCGGAAACTGTCCAATGGAAAAGTTGTCAATGGATCTAGTCATTCTACCTCAGAGTATGAGAAAAACAAACAAGGTCTGAGGAGAGTGTCTGGCAACTCAGCAGCTGACTCAGTTCGCAAACATCCACAAAATGAGCTTGAGAGGGTTAAGCGCAATTTAAGAAAGCTTTCTGACTCTTCAAAGGAGGTTTCTGATAAGTCTGATGTTGTTAATGACAAGACAAAAAAGACTCTGAAGAAACCTTCTAGTTCTAATGACTCTGATGTTTCAGAACACGAATATGCTGAGAAGATGAGGGATGTGCCTGCAGTACTATCAAAACTGTCAAATCTTGAGGCAGATCTTAAATTATCCTCGGAAGATGCTTCTCTTGATGAGCCTAACGTCTATCCTGCTGTTGATTTTCCACATGCCGAAAACAATGGTAAAATTGAGCACATGCCAGTGACAGAGGAGTTAAGCTCTAAGGATGAGCATGTCAGTGATGAGAGCTCAAAAGCAAACCAAAGAAGAGCTTCTTTCCCTGCAAAAATTGATAACCAGGCAAATGGGTTCAATAACAATCCAAAAGTGCCTAGTTATATGGCACCAACTGAATCTGTGAAAGCCAGACTTAGAGGTCAAGGCTCCCCAAGGTTTACCCATGAGATTGTTGAGAAAGATGGGTTAAACAGGCGACATTCTCTTCCGTCTTCGACCAATAACAATACAGGTTCACTGTCCTCACGTGCTCAAACACGGGTTCGTGTAGCTGGTAAAGGTTCTATCTTCAATGACAAATCTCAATCATCCTCTAAAGATGCTAATGGTAAGCACAATTTTACATTGGATGTTTTATGGCCTTATGCTTGTGTTTTTGTTTTGCTGTATCAGAATTATCTATGAAGATACTGCTTAGTTTTTCCCCATTCTTTAATTAGGATATGGAAATTGACTCCCATTGGTCTACATGAATTTATGTCTACATGTGTAGTTGTACTTGCTCTTATGGGATTGTTTTATGTTGTAATTAGCATGCAAGTTTCACTTGTAGGATGGTATTGGTATCCGACTTGGATAGTCATTGTCTTTGCTTTATGAATTGTTTTCAATATTCTTTTCTCATATTCAATTGAAGCAAGGTTCTCTCCCTGATTCCCTGTATACTGCTTCTGCATGATGATTATATGATATATTTTACTTGGAAATTTCAGATAAGGCGCTCAGAGCTGAGTGGAGGAGGTAATTTTTGGGCAATGAATTGTTTCATTGAAGTTCACATGGAGTTCGGGCTTAATAGAAGTTTCTTCATGTGTTTTAAACTTCTGGTGTCTGGTTGTTGAATCGGAAATTAATCATCTGATCTTTTGTTGCTTGGTGTATCCTTTAAGTTTCCTTTGTCATAGAAGTTCTGATGTGGATAAATAGGTTACAGTTGGTTATTTGGTTTGTTTTGGTTCATTAGTGTTTGTATGTATAATTCTTTGGATCCCCTTTTCACCCTTTGGTACCATTTAATATCATGACGAATACAGTGTGCTGATTTGCAAAGCTGGCTCTCAGAGATCTCGATGTATGTTCGGTTATTGTATGTTGATTCTGTAAAGTAGTCTCTCAAATTTCATCTCTCCTCTATTCAGGAAAACTTGCTTCGTTTCAAGAAGAAACAAATAAAAAATAAAAAGTCTCAAACTTTGTGTCTCTCTCTATTCAGTAACTAAAATTGACTTGGCTTTAATGTCATCGACTTCATGCTCCAAGGCTCTTGTTATCAAAGTCTCCCGGTTGGTCTCCAATTACATGAGCAATGCACGTAGCTTTAAATGTAAATGCTAGATTTTACAGTAATATCCAATGTTCAACGTCGAATTTGTAGTTCTAAGATCATGCTATTAGAAGCAGAGGATGTGTTGATTCAGAGGCATTTGAACATTGGAGCAAGAACTTGGCGAAGTCTGTTGCGGTTCTATTTAAAGGGTAAGCAATAGCAATGCGAAATCTGCATTTGAATCAGCGCACTTCTGTTTTCATTGTTTTGGTGACATATACTGCACTTCTTATTACTTCTAGCTTTAGCATCCGTTGAATTGGTCTTGAAGATGATTGCAAGGCAGTGAAACTAAGGCTGCAGTCGTAGCTGATTGAAGGAATGTGTTATATCCTTCACTGCAGCCTGCAGCTACACTACTGTGATCATATTGATGAAGAAACGGAAGCAAAACCTTCTCTGGGCTGCCCTCATCACGGAATAATGAGTGAAATTGAGATTGCAGTCTATCTACAAAACAATGCAATGGCACTTGAGAAAATGGTGATTGATCCACATGCCTGATCTTACAAAGGGTATGGATTTCCACACCCTTTAAAGCTCCTCGAAACTCCGGTGACAGTCCAATAAAAAAATGGTAACGCATGACTTGGAGCAAAGAAGTCTACATGCATGGTGTGTAAAATAAACATGATAACATGTGGACAGTTGAAGATTGAAGACTATATATCCACCAAACTTGCCCAATCAACGTCAGGTGCCACCCAGAGTTCCCCCAAACACTTCAGTAGGTCATCAAGGGTCCAAGAAGAGCAGACCCCATAACCCCAGTGAAGTGATCAAGGGAACTCCAGACGACAGCTGACACTCTATTTCGTCTTTGCGGTTCGATGATTAGGCAATAGAAAGCTAACCTACCTATTTATAAGTGAAGGCTCTATATGTGCATGGGGCAAAGTAATTGTGACCCTTCAGCCGATTGGACCGGCATTAGATATGAAACAAAATCCACATGTGAAGTTCTTCAAACTGAATGTAGCCAGGATTATGGCTTTTGGGGGATTAGAGATGACGAGATAGAGAATATTCTTGAGCTAAGTGGACTGAGTTCTCCCCACTCCTTTTCCATACTCGTATCGTTGTCATAGTTGATAGTTCAGAAAGTTTTATATGCAATTCCCTGTAATAACTTGGATATATATGCCATTAATAGTCCAAAGCTATGTTTAAATAAGAATTGTCTGTATGTATGTTTTTGACAAGACATTAAATAAAAAGGTTCATTTCAATTAACAGCTTCTTAGATTCTATGTGGGATGAAGAAAATGCTGGATAGAGAATGAAAACAGCACTACTAAAACCAATCGCAAGGGGTCCTACAGAATAGGTGAGGTTAATTAACCCATGTTTCCACGAGGCAGCCACGACCATTTCGGAACTACCGGCTACTTCCTAGAGAAGTTTTCTTGTTTTTGCAAACAGTCCTGACCAGTTGAAACTATTTGCAGCCATAAGCTCTCTCATTTATGCATACCATTGTTATTCGAAAGGAGGAATACTTAAAAAAAAAACAGGAAAATCTTGCAACCAGTTTAGTTAATGTCATGTTTGTATAATTTCACATTTATTGTAGTAATTCTCCCTGGAATGTAAAAGCTGACTGAGCAATAACATAACTACTGTTTTCATTGTGGAAAGGAAACAACTCTAAAACGAGTAGAATTTGCCAAAATGTGCTGATTTCTTTAGTTATTTACAATGGTGATTTGAATGGCTTGTTGCTACCATTATAGCTAGCTACAGGGTTGGGTTGTTAAACTAGATCAAACCAAACCAGATAAAGCTGTTTGTTTACCTACTAAAACTGGTATTTTCTTTGCATAGTAAGTAGCCATCTAGCTACCTTAAAGTGGCAGGCCATTATGTTTTTTTTTTCATCAGTGGTATCATTAAGCATACTTTTATGGCTAATTAGCACTCCTTGATAACATTTGTATCAAGTTAAGCTATTGCCTTAAAACCTTTTCAGATATGGCATTTACAGTTTCGGAGTACTGCTCCTAGAAATGTTCTCCGACTGTGTTGCAGTCAAGAGAAGTAGTTACGGTACCGAGAGCCGAGAGGGATCTCGCTGTATGGGCTTTAACCACATCTAAGCAATCACATGGATCCACATAACATCATCGCCAAGAAAATAGCAAGGAGCATCGATATGGAAGAAGCATACAGGTTTGCTTCAATCACCAGCCAGTGCCTTAGCTCTGACCCTAAGGAATTGCAGCAGGATATGTTACTCAGCAATCTGAACACACTTGGACTATTCAAGTTCCATAGAAGGGCACACATGCTACAAGAAGTTACCAAGTGAGTGCTCAACTATCTGTAAGTTTCTGTTGGTCATATTCCTCGGCAAAAATAAGTAATTCTGATTAGATTGTTTCATGAATATTATCCTAACTCGTTATCTTATATGCAAGCTAAGAACTTTCTTCATATTTTTACAATATGACTATCGTAATGCATCATGCCCATAATTCATAGACACCTGGATAAGTGCTTGGTTGCTTAACAATTCGTAGCATGGAATAAGGTTAACATTAATATGCATCGCTAAAAGTGAAGGTACTATTACACCAATGAGAGAAGTTGACTATCACAATGAGAAACTGAAATCCTCACGAGACAAGGCGGTGCTAATTTGTCACACGAAATGCAAAATTGCATAAAAAAGATATACATACGCATAGGAAATTTACAGATGGAATCAACGTGCTCGTGGGGATTGCTAGTGAGATGGTATTGGAGAT
This sequence comes from Hibiscus tridactylites, assembly GCA_958450335.1. Lineage (NCBI taxonomy): Eukaryota > Viridiplantae > Streptophyta > Magnoliopsida > Malvales > Malvaceae > Hibiscus > Hibiscus tridactylites. The sequence continues at coordinate 15,740,782 of OY288283.1, forward strand.
GCACTTGGTGTTAGATGCATAGGTGAACGAAGCTGCCTCATTGGAGTTTTCTGAACTGGAAGTGGAATTGTTTGCTGATCTGATTGAGTGTGTTTGGGGGCTTCAAGCTGCTCCAATGCAGCCAAAACTTCCGACATTTTAGGCCTGAGTTTGGCTTCCCTACTTAGACATTGTAAAGCAAGGGTAGCAGCTGTATAAGCGCTTTTCTGGGGGTACTGACCCCCCAACCTAGTGTCCATAATTCTAAATAATTTTCTCTTGTCCCCCAAATAAGGTTTTGCCCAGTCTACTAGATTCTGTTCCACACCAACTTTTGTGTTATCCACCGCACGTCGTCCAGACAATAGTTCAAGCAGCACAACTCCAAAACTGTATACATCACTCTTAGCTGTCAATCGACCTGTTCAACAATGGAAGCTTCATTACATGTAACTTTTGACAAGATATAATATACAAGTTTCATTAGGAATCATCCTGTGCAAAGATGTTTTCTATGAGTGCCTACTTTTTTTCGGGCAAGCAGTTTGCATGTGAAAGATAGAACCCAGAAAATAGTTGCTTTGGCTAAGTATTCCTAGTTTTGGAACTAATGCACTGCTATAAAAGACAAACAAACAAATGCTGCTTGCTCTCTAAGATACCTTCACAGTTTGTTTTTCAGCAACAAATATTTCTGATGGTCAATTAAGATACTATAACTTGCGAGAAGTCTATGGAAACAGTAAGTAGTATTATGGGATTTCACTAAACCTCATACCTGTAGCAACATATTCAGGTGCTGCATAGCCGTGAGTACCCATGACCTGAGTTGACACATGAGTCCTATCACCAGTAGGCCCTGCCTTGGCCAATCCAAAATCAGAAAGTTTTGAATTGAACTCCTGCATCCAATCGATTGTTACCATCAGAGACGTGTATAAATTTATAACACAGTTTTAAACATAATATTGAAAAGCACAGGATAATTATTTTTCTTGACTCAACATACCCCGTCTAGTAATATATTAGAAGCCTTAAAATCACGATATATGACTTGGGATTTTAAATCATGAAGGAAAGAGAGTCCTCTAGCAGCACCTATGGCGACCTTAAGCCTCACTGCCCAAGAAAGTGGCTGTGGCCCTCCTGTAAAACAAGACATAGCATGATTAGCACCAAAGGTAACTAGAGTTCTCTTGTCTGGTTGTCTAAGAACCAAAACTGCATGGGAAACCTCCATTAGGACTGACAATAGTTTGTCTGGAAACTGTGTGTAAGTTAATGGTGATTATTTGAGGTTAAGAATTAATTTCAAGCGAGAGACATATAATACAATGGAACCGGATTCCAGAAATCCTCCTTATCAATTCATGGATGCAACACTATTAAATAGATGATTCTTTGAAAATATTCATAGGATGTGAGACTTACTTCTAAAAAGATGATTCTCTAAGCTTCCTTTAGGCATGAACTCATAGACCAAAAGTCGGTTTTCACCCTCTGAGCAATAGCCAATCAACTTAACCAGATTTGGATGATGAAGTTGTCCCAGATAATCAACTTCAGTCTGAAATCAAGTAATGAGCTGACTATCAGCCAACAGGGCAATACACACAGAGGTAAAGCAAATGGAGGGGGGGGAAAGAGAAGACATTATAGAAATGAAACCTACCAACCACTCTTTGTGACCTTGAAAACCTTCAGGTTTAAGCTTCTTCACAGCAACAACCATCCCCGATCCAGGCTTTGTAGCAGCTAATGTGTTCTCATCAAGCCATCCTTTAAAAACATAACCAAAACCACCTTCACCAAGAAGACTGTCAGGACGGAAGTTTCTAGTGGCACTCTTCAACTCACTGAATGAGAAAGGTTTCAAATTAGGGGATGACAATATTTCTCCTTCAGTCCTTGGAGTCGGGAGACATCCTGTACTGCTTGTATCACTGAAGGATGGGATGGTCAAACTTGAAGGAGCTGAAGAGCGACTAGTTTTGCTGGAAACTCTTGAGCCTCCTGATGCTGCAAAAGAGAAGAACAAGTTCCTCAGTTCCCATTATTAAATAGAGAACATGATATATTAAATACAAAAGAAATTCAAACTAAAAGTTATTTAACATCTGGTTTGCTTCCATGAGAATGGTAAGCATCACAAAACCACCCAACTCAGCAGTCAGCACGTATTTGCATTAATGGAGCATGTGTTTAGATGCAAACTTATTTTACATCTAACTTATGATGAAATCCTCAATACATGGTAATGACTAATGAGGAAGTCAGAATTGACCTAGTTACCCAAAATAAATTTATTTGAATAGAAGTTTGACAAATACATCCCAGTTTTAAAATCCAGCAACATTTATTAGGTAAAAAAACCCATAGATTATGCATAGGTGAGAGCACTCCAAGCAAGCACCTACTGTACTTTTTGCATTTACTTCATAACATAAATTTGAAGAATATTTTGTCCTACAAGAACCCTGCATATTCATGTTCACATGACACTCCAAATATTAAAACAAAAAAATTGCCAGTCAAGCTTACACTTTCCTATAGTTTGCACCTTGAAACTCATTAAAACTTTACTGGGAAAAAAAGGAACACCATTTCAAGCGAACTACATCTAGTCACCGACAATTCCTCACTCTCAAACTAAAGAAACTGAAGAACAGTCGCAAAAATCTAGCTCGGAGCAGCTCTCTACACCTTGAACCAGAAGTGAAACCCACGGACAACAATAACAGAAAGTATAAAATGAATGTAATCAGATTCATTTACAAGGGCAAGGAGAGAGAAAATAAACACTAAAAGAATACCCCCTCCCAAAAAAAAGTTAAACCTTGAGAGCCAAAAAGACATTCCAAAAATCTTCAGAAAACAACAAATACCCTTTTTAAAAGAAAGAAATGGTTACCGGAAGTTGCATGGGGGCTTTGGCTGGAATCCACTCTAGTAGAAGAAAATAAGCAGTTGCCCATTGTAGAAAAGCTAATGCTTGGCCGAAATAAGAAATAAACTATTTCTATTTTCTTTTATATGAGCTAACACTTGAACAAGTCATGGTAACTAATGAGGCTCTCAAAGAAGAAAGGGAACTGAAGAAGGAAAAAAAACGGCTCTCTTTATATTGGAATTTGTATCTCTCACATGGAGGTTTGGGTTGGTTTAGTATGTCAAGGTGAAAACTTTAGATAATGTGAAGATTTAAATGGTGGGAAAAAAACTAAATTCTTAGCTGAAAAATAAGGAGAAAATGGGAAGAAGAAGAAGAAGAAGGGAGATGAGAGGCAACAACCGCGTGAGGACTTGGCCTTATCTATGGTATGACGCGTGCATCACACATCCGGTGCTTCGCTTGGTATTGGTGGCAATGCTCTTCATCTTCTATCAAATGGCCAGATCATTTCTTATATATTTGCCAGGAAAATCCCTTCTTTTGTGAAATGACCGACTTCTCCTTCATTTCACATCAAAGTCCACCTGCTTTTCATGTCTTTACAAGTCAACCTCAAATGATGCCTCCTTTTTATGCTTTTTCTTTTCTCCTAATGCACTCTGCTAACAAATTTTATATATTGGAAAATTGAATAATTGTACACAAAAAAAATTATTATTTTTTATTTTAGATAAATTGATTTGTATTATATCTAAGAAAGTAGTAGTTAGCAACTGAAAAAACAAGAATATCCTCACAAAAAATGAATACTCAAGCTCAAGCACTAATATCCCAAGAAATAACTAAGTGTTTATGCATATAAAAAGGAAACTAAAATAACTTGTGTCAAATTTTCAGTCGAATTTCGGACCCATAGCATGCGAGTGTTCAATTTAGTAAGGTCACCTATAGCAGCAAAAACAGGATTAAGCTTCAGTCTTCATCGAGAACATCTTCCTCAAACTCTAGCTTATGGATCCCTAACTCCCATGAGAATGTTTAAGTTTTCACGTGAACTATTGCAGTTTAATCTAAAATGTTTTATATAACATTTAAAACATCATATCCTTTTTTCACATATAAATCGAATGAAAATACACACTTAAACATACACATACTCAGGCTTAGTTTGTGGTTGCTTTTAAAAAGTGCAGTGAAAAAAGTGATTTTCAAACTAGATGTTGAAAAGTAGTTTTGAAAAGCTGGTTAGTGTTTGTCATTGATGTCAAAAAGTGATTTTGAGGAGATAAAATGTCTATTTTAGACATGATATTGAAAAGTAAAAATAAATTTGGGTGATTGTTCAAATTAATTAATGTTATGATTTATGAAATAAATAAATTTCAATTATAATAAAAAAATTATTTTTTATAAATTTAATTTGAAAATGTAAACTACATTTTAAATTATATACGGGCATACCACTTACACATTAATAATAAATATAAAATAAAGTACAAATAAAACAATTTTATTTTTAATATAAATATTATAAAATATATATTATTTTACAATTATGTATGCATAAACATTATTTTAACAATAAATTATAATTATATAATAAGGGTACAAAAGTAATTTTATTTTCAAACTAGCTTTTCCACCCAAGAAGCTATAAAATCCAACTTCTTGGTTTGGGTGGAAAAGCTAGTTTTAAAAGCAACCAAAAACAGCCTGTTTTAACTAAAAGCACTTAAAAAAGTGATTTTTGGTTGCCAAACGCAACCAAAAACAGGCCCTCAAAGTCGTGTCTTTATATTTATTACAACAACAATAATACCTAATCAATTAAAGACACAATTAGTCTCAGTTACATTTAACTGTTATGTTTTTATATCTTATACACTAGTTAAATGCGACAATTTGAATTCAACTACGTTGGACTCAAATATCTTCAACTGAATCGTCAAAAAATGATGAATTGGCTTTGTGATAGAAAAGGTGGAAGCAATTGGAATTTAAAAATTTGCACAATAATTTATAGTGGTTTGATTTCTTAACCAAGTCTACCTCCGCTACCTTATCTTTCCACTAAAGTTTTTCCATAAATTCACTAAGTTTGTATTTACTTTTTCAAGCAAATAACCTTTACAGACCCTCAAAGTTTATACTCCAGAGCTTTGAGACACTCCCACTAAAAGAATACAAATTTAACAAACAATGATAAAACCTCATAAGACAAACGTGTTTGCAAAATTAAGCTCTCGTTCAAAACCTAACACTTGAGCAAATTTAACAATTAAGCTCACAAGTATGTTCTAATGATAAAAATAGTATTTACAAGCACAAAACATTTCTCTATACATGAATGTTTGTTGTTTGAATGAGTCTTTTAAACCTTATAAGGTGTTCTCGATCATTACTAGTAGTTGGGAGTTGATTAAAGCCGTTTGGGACTTTATTTACAGCAATAAATGCATTTCTGGCCATCTCGGTATCGGTACACGGATCTCAGTATTGGTATATGCCTTAAGAAGAAAGAGTCGTTACAAGCAATTAATGCAGGGCGTACCGATACACAATACATCTGTATCGGTATAGGCCATTGCGTACTAATATGGGCTTGGTCCTAGCAATACGAAGATTGGTTACTAGAAATTTTGAAAACTTGGAGAAATAAAGGGCGTATTGGTACACGTACGATCGTACCGGTACGAACTGTTGGTTATCGATACGCGAAAAATTGTACCGGTACTCACAGCTTGTTTTGACAATTTGGTTATTTTGAAAGCATTTAAACATGTTGAAAACACTTTGAAAACATTTCAATTATATTTTTCAAGTTAATAAACTTTTGAAATATTTTTATATTTATTTAAATCAAAAAATATTTTTCATTTAAGTTATATCAAAATTATTATCTCAACAAATTATAATAAGTCACTTAAAATTATTTTAGATTGATGGTACCTTTCAAGTTTCAATTAAATTTACCGAAAATCAAGTCCAGTTTTGGACATTTATCGTTAGTTAATCATCTAAAATTCAAGTATTTCATTAGCAAAATACCTCGGCAACACCATCAATAATAAAAATATATATAGAATATAAAGAATTTATTTAAATAAATTTTGATGGGTGGGAGGATTTATATCAAATTGTTGTGGACATTTTCTTTATCAAGAATTTGTTGTGGACATTTATGGAGCTTTAAATAGTGGAACAGACATTTTGGTTCCAATATCTAATTCTAAGTAAATATGTTAGTTGTTTAGTTATTGATTTAAATTGGTTGGAAATATAAATTCAGAAAGCAGAATAAAGTAAATAAGCAAACCTTCCCATATAAATGTGAAAGCAAGCATATGACTCGTATTTGCACGTTCTACAATTCCCATATGTTTTGCTTTGCTTCTAATTCACCTCTACCATTCCACTATTAAATATCCAAGTTTCAAATCTCAAAAAAATGAATGTTTCCACGTGATTTTATCAATATTTTTTTCTTCCAAGTTCCCAATCTACCACTATTTTTCATTCTTCCATTCCAATCATTCTAGATTTATTAATCATTTTTAAATATTTTATAACTTGTAAAATTAGCCTATATTTTTTTAGAGAATATTCAAATAAGATAATTAATGAACATGACCTAGTGATAAATGATGATGTTTTTAATTTTAAAAAATCTAAATTTAAGTAATTTAACATGCAGTTGTACATAAATTTATATATCTAGCAACTAAATTAAAATACTAAAAAAATGTTTAATGTGTTTTTTCACTGACTAAATTAATTTGAACGCAATTCAAATATTATAAAATTTAATCAAAAAATTATATTACAACGCTATTTAATCAAAAAAAATTAAAATCTCAAAATTTCATAGCTTATTATCATTAAACCGATGCATTATGAGTGATTGTGGGAGGTTCTGCTGTGAGGCGGTTAATATACTGTTAATATACGGTGTGACCGGTTAAAAGCACGGCTGGATATGTTATATGCTTCCACCAGAAAGATTATTTGTGTTAATAATATTATCAATATATTAGGTAACGCCTATTATGTTATTAAAGTTTAAGCTAATGAGGCTTTGGAAATTCGACGATAACAAAATAGGTAAATTACTTATTTTGTTGATAATATTATCAACATATTAGGTAGCGCCTATCATGTTATTAAAGTTTAAGTTGATGGGCCTTGGAAATCCGACGATAACAAAATAGGTAAATTACTTATTTTGTTGATAAGAGTATCAACATATTAGGTATCGCCTATTATGTTATTAAAGTATAATATTTTCGAAAGTATCTATACTTTTTTAAAAGTTTAAGCTGATTGACATAACATACTGGTAATGTGGCTCGAAAGTATCTATACTTTTTTAAATGTATCGATACTTTTTTTAAAAACAATGTAATCGATTGCAATGTGGCTCGAAAGTATCTATACTTTTATGCAACCGGTTACAATGCTTTTTAAAAAAAGTATAGATACTTTCGAGCCACATTGCAACCGATTACATTGCTTTTTAAAAAAGTATCGATACTTTTAAAAAAGTATAGATACTTTCGAGCCACATTCCCAATATGCTATGTCAATCAGCTTAAACTAAAAAAAAAGTATAGATACTTTCGAGCCACATTGCAACCGGTTACATTGTTTTTTTAAAAAGTGTCGATACTTTTAAAAAAGTATAGATACTTTCGAGCCACATCCCCAGTATGCTATGTCAATTAGCTTAAACTTTTAAAAAAATATTGATACTTTCGAAAGTATCCATACTTTAATAACATAATATGCACTACTTAATATGTTGATACTCTTATCAACAAAATAAGTAATTTACCTATTTTGTTATCGTAGGATTTCCAAGGCGCATCAACTAAACTTTAATAACATAATATGCGATACCTAATATGTTGATACTTTTATCAACAAAATAAGTAATTTACCTATTTTGTTATCGTCGGATTTCCAAGGCCCCGTCAGCTTAAACTTTAATAACATAATAGGCGCTACCTAATATGTTGATAATATTATTAACAAAATAAGTAATTTACCTATTTTGTTATCGTCAGATTTTCAAGGCCTCATCAGCTTAAACTAACTCTAATAACATAATAGGCGTTACCTAATATGTTGATAATGTTATCAACAAAATAAGTAATTTACCTATTTTGTTATTGTCGGATTTTCAAGGCCCCATCAGCTTAAACTTTAATAACATAATAGGCGCTACCTAATATGTTGATACTCTTATCAACAAAATGAGTAATTTACCTATTTTGTTATCGTCAGATTTTCAAGGCCCCATCAGCTTAAACTTTAATAACATAATAGGGGCTACCTAATATGTTGATATTCTTATCAACAAAATAAGTAATTTACCTATTTTGTTATGTTTGTATCGATACCTACCGATAAAAAAGTTTGCTGGTTACCAATTTTTTTTAATATTTTTTCATATTTTCTACCTACTACATTATATTATATCAAATCGGTCGCGCTTTACCAACTTTATTAATTATCTTATAATATTTTCGATCACACCGTTTTTTAGCCGTATATTAGTACGTCTTTCCTTAGAATTTTCGAGTGATTGTTAATGTGGTTTTCATGTTACTAATTATTTGAGATTATCATGACTGACATAATATCATAAATCACGTCAAAATTAGGTAAGCAAGTAGCATCACTTTACGAGAGCGGGCCAATCTCTTGTCTTTGCCCACCAGAAACAAACAAGGTTGAAAAAAAAACAAAATTCTAAGCACTCGTTCCTCACTCGCTCGTAGCGAAGAACGTAAAGTGATGGAATTAAAATATAAATTTAGATTTAGAAAAATATAATTTAGAAAAACTATTTTAAAATATTTAAATTTAGAAAAACTAATAATATAAATTATATATTTTAAAGGAATTAAAATATAATTTTATCTTTATTTTAATTTTAAAAAATAAATTTCAAATTTTTTGAGGGGATAGAGCATAGTCTCATCGATCTCTCTTGAGTAATGCTATTGCTTATTACAAAGGTAGCAGTTAGAATTGTTCTCGGATGAGATTCGATTTCTTTTTATATCTTTTATATAAATTTTAATATTGATAGTTTATTAATAATATATCTTAATAATTAAATTTCAATCCAAAAAATAATTCCTTACCAAAGAGAGAATAAAAAAGTGACGCCAATCATGTATTTTGACAAAGCTTAAGATTAGTATTATACTATCAAATAGGTTTATAGTTTATAATAATTTATCTTTATACATTGCTGACAATTTTTAAAGAAATCGAACGTGAAATTAAAATTTTTAAATGGAAAATATTAACAAAAATAATCTCGTAGGACCAAACCTCTAACCATCGAATTAAATGAGCTAAGTGCTGATGAGTGGAAAAAAGGAAAAGGGAAATCCTCTTTAGAATATAATAGGATGAGAATTGACCAAAATTTCTTTTACGTGCATCACCTATTTATTTACATTTTGGACCCTACCATTTTTTTTTTGGAATAATATTGTAGGCTTCCATGTATGATTCCGTGAATCATCATGCTCAAATATACTAGTATTACCAATTTACCATTGGCATTTATTTATATATAAAAATGTAAATTACATAAATCATAATGAATTATTATTCTTAAATTTATTTTAGTCGCTAAAATTTTTAAAATATTTAATTTATTCACTAAAATTTAACTATTAAATATTTTTTGTTATTTAATACCAAAATTACACAGTTGCTTCGTCTTTCCCCAATAAAAAAAGCGGTAGATGCTGTTGTGAGAGCGATCTTTGACTCTCATCCTCCCATGTGGGGATAATGGAATATCAAATTTTGCTTTAAAGCAAAGCTGCAGCAGCTGATTTTGAGTTTGGAAGACTTTAACCATTCTTTAACCTTTAATTATAACGACTCTTTGAATTTTTTCCCCATTATTTTCTGGGCTTGAACTCTCTACTGATTTTATGTATGTTCCAAATTCTTTTTATGTTGACAAATTTTCCAGCATCTTTTTCTTTTAAGAGACATTAACTTTTTTTTTACCATTCAATCAAATAGATTTCAATAAATAATTTAATCTTATACATGTTACAGCTCTTTCAGGTTTTGACTGGGTACAAAGTCCAGCTAAAAATTATTTTCTTAATCATTTTTTGAAGGATTCTATATATTCAGCAGAAAACAGTGTATTCAGACCATATGAATGAATGTTATTATTTTAGTTTGGAGTGATTCAAATATTTTCTTTGTTTAAATCATCGTTCCGATTTTTTATGTTGCCTTTTTCGGACCGACCTGCGTCGCACACCTGGTTTTGGCGGGTGAGTCTTCCAACGAGAATTTTCTGCGTATACAATGACTCGAACTTGAGACTTGCTTAAGCGGAACTAAGCTGCTTACCACTTGGACCAACTCTGTTGATCATCATTCCGAATTTAAAGCACCTAAGATCTGATATTAGCGGAATAGAATTTTTAGGTTGGAGTAAGCCTGAGAAAAAAGCATCTGTTTTTTCACTCTGAAATTGAGCCCAAGAAAAGGAGCCTGGTCTTAGCAAGCGAGAAGAAAAGACTGGATTGGATGGAATGTTGGTAAACGACAATTAGTGTGGAATAGTGGGATTTTAAAGCCGCGTTGCAAGATTGATTAGCGATGGGGCAGGGCAGGGCTGGTCCCTTTGTGATACGACAAAAGTGGAATTAAGGTCGTGTCCTGACCTAACCGTGGTTTCAGCGTACAAGGGACGCCCGAAAACCGAGCGAGTCTAACGTAAGGTATAATAAAGTTATTGTTCGACACTAATCGAAAATGTTACAAAATACGAAAAATAAAATTGAAAATTAATATTTTCTGATAATATTTTAAATTGGTGGTTAAATATCAAAATTTAACTTCAAATATCAATATTTATCGCTTCTGATAATATTTTAGATTTTTATAAGTATCGCAACTTATCTCTAAGTATCAATAATGTCGTGAGATATCAACCTAAAATATTATCAAAAAGTGTAACATTTTTAATTTTGTAATATTTTCTGTTTGTGCGGTACCGAAACCATTGTTTACAGTGTCTGTGCTGTCATCAAATTAAGGGAATACCAATCATTATCAACTCTCAACACAATACAACAACACTCGATGAAACTCAGCTGACGACGTCAAGAAAAAGATTGTTTGATTTACTCTTTGTTATACTAATATAGAGTATAAATTCAAATGTGTTCCTATTTCTCTCTTTATTTTACAAGTTTAACTATTTATACGGTCTATAAACTGGCCCAATCAATATCGAGAGAGTTCATGCTATAGCCCTTAAAAAGGTTTATTATAAAATCGTAAATGTTTATATATATATAATTATTTGATACACTGGCACTAGAAATTAAAAGTTTTCGCAAGCGTTTCAGTTTTAAGGTTTATGGGCTTAATTTAGGGTGTATGGTTTAGGGTTTTAGGTGCATTAGTTTTGAATTTAGGGATAATGGTTGAAATTTACAATTTAGTGTTATAATTTAGGGTTTGTAGATTAAAACATAAATCCTCGCCATATTATTCTAAAAATTAAAGCTTAACCTCTAAACATTAAATTCCAACCATAAACCCTAATTTATAATCACTATCCATAAATTCTAAATCCCTAAACCTAAACACCACGCCCTAAACTAAGCTCCTAAACCCTAAATCTAAGGCGTTTGTAGAAATTTTTAGTTTTTACCGCCAGTGTATAAAATAATAATCTTATATATAATAAATTATTATTTTATGTACTGACAATGAAAAAATACTCTATAAGCATGTTTAATTTTACTTTTAAAATTTAAATTTTAAATCTTGCATTAAATCTATAAACTCTAAATTAAACATTCTTATAAAAACAAAATTTTCACCACATCTACATGAAATATATATTTTTCCATATAATTCATAGTTATAATGATTTAAATATGTTTGAATAAGAAATAATCGGGCTCCTGAAAATATTCAGCCCAAGCCCGATCTATAAGCATTCATAATTGTGGAACAATCGACCCATAACCCAACAGTTCAATTAATTCGGGTCGGTTCCCTTCAAAGTAAAAAAAGGGAGCTTTTGAATACGGTGGGGTTGAACTTGAAGCGTGACGGAGGGATTGGAGAACCAGCAAAAGGCCGCGTTTCAATAACCAATCAAAACAAAGTCATGAAGTCACCCATCCAATCAAATAAACACACGTGGACAACCCACGCAACCTTCCCCAGGCCAACATGTTAATATCAATCAACTCCATTTAATTTTCGCATCCTGCTCTTTGATCTCCTTTGGGTTCAATAATCTTCACCGGTTGAAACAAGTAAAAAGAAAGGGGGAGAAACGCTCATCTAACGGCGTCGTAATGGAAGCTCACGGCGCCGGACTCCGGCGAGTTTTAGTGTTGGCATTTTGCGTGGCCGGGATTTGGTCTGCCTATATTTATCAGGGCATTCTTCAGGAAACTCTGTATGTTCTGTTTTATTTTATATACATTTTTTCAAAAAACAATTCTTGTTATGCTTATTTCTGTTGAACGTTTTCGATTATTTATTTCTTCGCTTGATCTGTTGTAGAAAGTTTCTTCGGTATGCATTTTACTTTTAAATATGCCAGACAATCTCAATTTATTAGTTAATTTGGAAGTGGGATTAGGTGTGAAGGAGAAAAAGCTTGGATCTAAGTTGATATTTTACCATTAGCTTGAAATGGCTGTTATTTGGTCGAATTTGAATAACTTTGTTGTGATTCTTCCATTTCATTTTGCTTGAATGTACTTTTTTTTTTGGCAGAAAGCAACTGTTCATTTTAATAGTTTGAAATGGCTTTTGTACGAGTAAATTGTTAGCGTTTATGATTTTCTGATTACATTTTTTTGGCCTTTTTTGAGTTTAGGTCCACCAAGCGATTTGGTTCGGATGGGAAGAGATTTGAGCATCTTGCTTTTCTTAATTTGGCGCAAAATGTTGTCTGCTTAGTTTGGTCATACATAAGTAAGCCCCTCTACCATACTGTTATAATAAATTTGGTTATTTGTGCACCATTGATTTTCGCGGATTATGGTTAATAATATGTTTGTTCTTATGCCTCACATCTAGTGATAAAACTTTGGTCCAGTAGCAGCGGCGGCGGTGCTCCTTGGTGGACTTATTGGAGTGCTGGAATCACGAACACAATTGGTCCAGCCATGGGTATAGAAGCATTGAAGTACATCAGCTACCCAGCTCAGGCATGTCCTAGTTTGTCCGTAATCTTATGTATCTGATCATTTTACCTCATGTGTCTAAGTGCCACTAGTTATCGCCCAGCCAGATTGTTTAAATTCCTAGTTTGGCTGCTATTGTAGGTTGACAGTTTAACATTTAATGTTGCTCGTCTCTCTTGCAGGTTCTGGCCAAATCCTCAAAAATGATTCCAGGTAAGATACTACTATAAGCTCTTTTTCTTACATGTCTTCATTGATTAGTAGACTCCTTCCGTGTGATTTTTCAGTAATTAGCTAATAATGTATTTTGTGTTTATGCAGTCATGCTTATGGGCACTCTAGTTTATGGTATTCGGTACACTTTCCCCGAGTATATGTGTACATTCCTTGTGGCTGGAGGAGTATCTGTTTTTGCACTTATGAAGGTGCGAAAAGTGTTATATTTATTTCTGTAAAAAAATGATGATGCTATTTTTATTTTGTTAATTATAATTGTCATCTTGCATATTCACTAGGCATATTCAAGGACTAAATGCCATTAAACATTCCCCATGAAACTCCAGTTCTGAGTTGTGTGTTACTCTTGTGTCTAATTTGATCTTGTTTCAGACTAGCTCAAAAACTATTAGCAAGTTGGCACACCCCAATGCGCCGCTTGGTTATGGGCTTTGTTTTCTGAACCTTGCATTTGATGGCTTTACAAATGCTACGCAGGATTCGATAACTGCAAGGTATGTTTGTGGAAACATTTTCCTTTAACTTTGGACCCGTTTTCTTAAAGCATTATCATTATTATCAGCATCTTGAAATGTACATTACTTTTTGAACAATAATCCTTGTATTTAGAGCGTAATTACGATGAAGGAGTGAGTTTGCAGCAACTGGCTGACTTCAACAATTACGAGTACTAAACAGATCAGCCAGCTTGCTGACACAACGAGCCTCAGTTACTCCATGCCAGCATTCTTAATATTTTAATTAGAACCGATTTTCTGTTGTTAGTTTGAGTATGTATCGCTCAAATCTTTTTGCTTTCCTTTGCCTAGGTATCCAAAGACAAGTGCTTGGGATATAATGTTGGGAATGAACCTTTGGGGTACCATATACAACATGATATACATGTTTGGGTGGCCACACGGTAGTGGCTTCGAGGCAGTCCAGTTTTGCAAGCAGCATCCAGAAGCTGCTTGGGATATACTCCTCTATTGCCTCTGCGGCGCTGTCGGACAAAATTTCATCTTCCTGACCATAAGTCGATTTGGCTCATTGGCAAACACAACCATTACCACCACACGAAAGTTTGTCAGCATCGTGGTGTCTTCTCTGCTGAGTGGCAATCCACTGTCACCAAAACAATGGGGTTGTGTACTAATGGTCTTCTCTGGGTTGTCATTCCAAATCTACCTTAAGTGGAAGAAGCTGCAGAGGTTGCAGAAAAAGAAAAAGACCTAAAGGGGCATCTTTTAACAGTTAAAGTATGACTCATATTTTCCCATTTTGTATTTTTAACCGTCCCCACGGTATACTATCATTGCAGCCCTAAGGTTGAGTGATATCCCAATTTTAAGACAATACAAACTAGATGTAATTTTGAATAGATTTCCATTTGTATCGATTTAGTTGTCAGTTTATCGTATCCAGGTTAATTAACCCACAAAATAACAGCTCTAACTGCATTTGTAGTCTACTTTTTAACTTAATGTTAATGTAAAAAAATTTTGAGGCTTAAACCAAAAATAGGTGCTCTAAGTATACTTTTTTCGAACTTGTAAAAATAGGTGCTCGAATTATTAAAACTTACAATTTTAAGTGCTAGACCGTTATGACTGTTTAAAAAAATTGTTAACCAACTAATACTTGGCATATGACATATTTTATTTTATTTTTTAAAAATTAAAAAATTAAAACATTTTTTGTTCAATTTTCATAAATTCTTGAAAGTTTATATTTTTTTAAATTGTTCTTAAATCCCTAAACCTTCCAAACTCAAACTCTAAATTACCGATGTTTCCACCACCGATCGCCGCCCCTAAGCTTACCACTTTAGTCGTCGGACCTAGCTGATCGTTTCTCTCATAACATCGTCACCAAAAATGGTGAACGACGTGACAGTCGAACGTTGAACATTGAACGCGAAATTAAAGTTCCGCTGCCACGCTGTTCGTCATTTCTGACGACGACGTTATGAGAGAAATGACCAGATAGGCTCGGCGACCAAAGTGGTAGGCTTAGGGGCGGCGATCGGCGGTCGAAGCGACGACAATTGGGGAGTTTGGGAGACTTTAGGGATTTAGGGACTGTGTTAAGCTCGATATCCTTCAACCGAATTGCTTGCCAAGTGTGGAGAAGATTGATTTTTGGGTGCTTTTGGTGGACGAAAAAAATGGACAAAAGATTTATAGTGGTTCAAGCTTCTAACAAGATCTACATCTACTACCTTAGCTTCCACTAAGGATTTCAACCAATTCACTAAGAATTTTTTCTCTTTTCTTGGCTTAGGAGGCAACCAATTACAACCTAGACTCGCTCGCCAAGTCTAGCAACTAAAGCTCACAAACCGAACTTTGGGATCACTCTCTAACAAGAAAAAACTTAGCAAACTAGAAATCCCCATAAAAGGTTGATGTTTGCAGTCTTAAGCTCAACAAGTGTAGTGTATAAAGAATGGGAAAAATAAGTACTAAGACTTGATTACAATCATAGACATGTTGGCATTTGGATCATTAGTCTTTTATAGATGTTTGAAGGTCTCTTTTATACTCTCAATTAAGTTCTTATTCGTTGGAGACCGTTGGGGTTGAATTGGAGTCGTTGGAGCCTTTATTTCCCGAAATACATGCAATTTTGGAGCTGTCCGTAACAATACACGGGTAGCACTATCAGTACGCCCTTTTTAAGAACTAACCGTTGATCTCTTCTCAGCTGATGCGTATCGATGCGCCTTGGAGCGTATCGGTACGACATGCAATTCAAATGACCGTTGGGAATCTAGTCGTTGGGTAGTTAAAATCGTATCGGTACGACTCTCCTCCGTCTCGATACGAGCAAGCCATATTGGTACGAGTTTTGGCTACTGAAATTTTTTTGTAGCTTGAAACCCTAAAGCGTATCGATACGGTGTACACCATATCAGTACGGTTACTTGAAAGATTCAGGTTTGACTATTTTAAAGACATTTTAAAACATTCCAAAGCCTTATAAAATCCATCAAACATATTTTTAAGTTGTTTGGACTTATAAACATTTTTGAAATCTTTTTAATTTAGTCCAAAACAAATTTTCTATTATTATATCAAAACAAACATTTCAACATATTGTTTTGTAAAAATTGCAAACTTTTGGGAATTTATAAAAAATGATAATTTTGGGTGTTTTTATTTTAAAAAATAAAACAAATTAAATTAGTGTTACGTGTCAAGCATTGATTGATTAAGATTTTTTAACACCCGTTAACAATTAGATACCTAAAATTATAACTTTTGAAACTTTGAACACCTATTTTTAGTTTAAGCCAATTTTTTAATCAAATAGAGATTCTAATGAAAAATGCCAAGTTCATGTACATGGGTTGTAAATATTGAAATTAGAATCCCAAAATCAATTAATGTCAAGTTCATGTACGAATCAGTTGGGCTAAATCTGGTTCTGGTGTTGGGTAATCTTTTTTCTGCATTGTTGCCATTACGGAGCCCACTTTTTATAATGAAGTATGGAAGATGAGTAACTAGGGATGTGCATTTCAATTAGGTCGGATTTTTTTAAAAAAATTAAGTTCAGGTCGAAATTTTTTGGGTTTGAATTTAAGTTAAATAAGTATTCGACCCGACTCGAGATTAATAGTGTAATTTTCTTTATATTTTTTAGGGATATTTTTAATAATGCTTTTCTTTATATTTTTTATAATTAGGTCCTTAAAATTAAATTATTTATTTATTATTTGATAAATTTAATTAATTTTTTTACAATTAGATCTTTAACATTATTTTTTTATAAATTGAGTCGGGTTCAGGTATATAATTTTCGGATTAGTTGAATTTTTTAAAAGAGGTGATCGAGTTGGATTTATGGTAATTATTTTTGGGTCAGGTTCAGACCGGCCAAAAACCCGACCCATCCCTGTAGATACCTGTAGCATATAAAAAACAGCACCTTCCATTGAGAAACTTGATGGGCAATAGGTTCAATTTATTTTGTATGACGTTCCCTCCCTCTTCTGTTTAATTTTACCCTCTACCTTTTGCTTTTGCTTTGGTCATAATAACACTTGTCCACCACTATATCTCCTTCCTTATCCCTTCACTATGATGTTCCAACACTTCTCCTTATCCAATGGTTTCATGTAGGAAGGAGATGTTACAGAAAGGGGTTGTTTCCTCTCCATGCTCGATCGCTTTCTCCGTAAGTTTGCTGCCTTACATTCTTATTTTCTCATGTTCTTTTCATCTTTCTGGTTCCTGGATGTAATGGAACATATGAAAAATGCTTGAACCGAGTTCCTGCTTTCATTGCTCCTGCTGCATCATACTCTGAGGCTACAACCAAGTGTCAGCCCTTCTAATTGGAGCAATTGTAAGTAAAAATGTGAAGAGCTTAAGTCACACCAAAGCCAAAACACATTCACTCAAATCATATGAGTTTCATTACATTAGGAATAAGGATAGAAAACCACACAATAACTTATTCTATACCCCGCCTGCACACCAAATAGGATTCAAATCAAGTGGTTAATCCTCCTTTACTATTTCATTTTTCTTCTTCCTCTCTATCTTTTATCATATTTAGGCAGATTGCCTATGTATAATTACACTCTAATGACTTTATATAGTAGGTTCGGTACTAGATTACAAAAACTTGACCAGAAGGATGGATGTAGAGATACCCGAAACCGCTCGGATGAGATGACAAACAGAAGAATGACACACTAACAAGCACACACTAGTTTTGATGTGAGTATTAAGGTAGTACTCCCTAGTAGGGGGAAATAAAGAAATTAATGGAACTCAGGACATCGTATCGGATGTCTCTGGGAAGCTAGAATGCACCAAAACATTCTAAACCAAGGAGTTGGGAATGCAGATCATTAAATGCCTTGTAAAATTCCAGGCAAAGGCTGCAACCTTAGAAAAAAAGGAGAAAAAATGGATGAAAACTCAAATATGAGCTATGTTGCTCAAGGAAACAAATTATGAGGTATACGTCTATATGGACTATAGACTGATGTTGATTTCATTATAAGAGACGATCAGAGGTTATTTATAGACTATGGAGGAGGACTCGTTTGCAAGGTGGTGGTTGTGAAAGATTGTTTCCCGGATTAGGAGAAGGGGACTCCATTCCAAGTGTCTTAAGTAGGAAGTTCCTTTCCTGAAAAAAGAAACAAAACACAGTGGTCAGTCTTGTATTGAAGTTTTGAGATAATGCAACTATATGTGTGTGTATGCTTGCATTTCTATGCTAAATTAGAAAAGGGGAACAGTAATCAAGAAAAAGTAGTGCTTTAACTCTATTCTGAGCTTCCCATGCCTGGTCAAAGAATATAAGATACAAGGGAACAAATCGGAGGAATTTTATGAGTAGATGGGATTGTAAGAACCGAAAACAAGACACTGAACCAGTATTCCCACTTGACCATGAATAAAATCCTAAAAATTTCCATACATAAAAAGTTCTGGTTAAAAAGATCCTTTCCATTACTTAGTTAAACTACCATCCAGACTCTATTTTTCTAAGTGGATGTAGGAAAGTAAGATTCCACTTGGGCAATGACCAGGATTCTAACTGGTGGCTGGCCTCAGTCCTCACTTAGTCTTGAGACGATAACATCTATGTGATAATCCATAGAAACTATGAAGTGTGCTTGAAGTATAAATACTCATCTGACTATTACTTAAGTTTTGATGATTAGTTATTAGTACTACTATACCTTGCACACACACAATGGTCAGTGTGAAAGAAGAAGCAGAAATGCTTACAACAAAAATAAATGTGAGGAAATGTGTCGGACAATGATGCTTCAAGATAGAGAAGAGTCACAATGGTTGGTGGAACCAAAATAACTTACACTTTCTGAAAAATTTGGACTGGGAATTCCTGCTGCTAGAGATCTGAAAAGTGGGGTAACTTGGACCGGGGAACTGAACTCTACGCTTGATGAGGTAGAAGCAACTATATTGTTTGTTTGGTCGTTACATGACGGGATTATCTCGACTGTGGTACCGTACCAGAAGACATTTCATCAGAAAAGTCCTTATCCACTTTATAGCCATAAACAAGGTATTCCTAGGCCTGATACCAGATACAGAATTTTATTACCTTGATTTGTGTTTGCTCCAGAAGGAGCCCTTCTCTCCTCTTCACCCCCACAATTCTGCTCTACGATATGACTTGACAGCATATCCTGTTGCAGTGCATCTATCTTAGCTTGGATTTCTTCTCCTGCTTCCCCAGCTGGATGAGGCATGCGTGTCGACCCTGTACTGTATTCAGAGCTGGCTGGAGATGCCTCGTACAAATCAGGTTGCCTAGAACATATTAATGGTCAATTAGTGTAAGTACAAAAACTGACAAAATCTGAAAGTCAACTGATTTTTCTATTACCTCCAAGATGGTTGACTTGCCTCATTACTACTCCTTAAATCCTCTAGCAAGTCTTTGAAATCTTCTAGTTGCAAATCAATATCAGACATTGTATATCTCAGTATGTCATTTTCTTTACTCTGATTCAAAAAGTCTTGGAAAATCTGAATATAACATAGGATGGAGTTTAGGGACATAGTACACAATGCATGGATCGGATCATCGGACTGTTAGTCCAATAGCCGCAAAAATATTTAACACAAAAACAAATAGAAAATAACAAATTACTTCTCACCTTCCAAGCATTTTCCAGACTTTGTTCTGTATTGTCTGAGTTAACTTTCAATGCGAGTGAGCTGAGTAGCTCTGCTTGCTGCATCAAAGCATTTATCTTTGGATCATCCTTTTTGAGAAATGTTCCTTGGGTTGTATTATTCTGTGCTGCTAATCAATAATGGAGGAAGAGAATGTAAGTGTATATTATGAAGTTTAAAGGAGAAGAGAATTAGTAGAAGAATGTATGCACTGTTTTAGCTAAACTACAAAGAGATTGACAAATACAGAAACTTGTATTTGCAGGTTTGACAAGAGAAACATGGGTGCCGATAACAAGAATTGTCGGCTTGAGGTGATTTACCATCATTAGAAATCTCCTTAACATTGTTGACTTGAGATTGCGCCACAACATTGTTAGCATTGTGGAGATTTTGACCCAAAACTGCAAAGGGATGTCTTAGCTGCTGATTGATCATTGTTCCGGATACTCTATGTGATCTATCTCCAAAGTTGCAGTTTTCAGTGAGATCATAAATGTGGGATCTCCTGAATTGGATAAAGTAAAAGACTTTCAATTTGTTGAATAACATCAAATCATTTATATGCATAGACATTTCTGTATTTAAGGTACCTCATTCTCTTAACAGAACCAGTACAGTGTGCTGTTCCATCTACATTCAACCCATTCTGAAGTAAAATTCTTTTGTTATTTGGGTTTATGCATGAAGCAGTATTCTCTTTAGCTAAGGCTTCATACTTGGCTCTCTTCTTGCATAGCGTGGAGAATCGATTTTTAACAGCATTATCTGTTCTGCATTAATAATATAATCAATACAAAAACTGAAAAGAAAAAGATTGCAGAAAAGAGATCATTTTTTTTCTCAGTTAGTTCTTGTGATGATAAAATACGGGGTTAGAATCCCAGCTTTTGCAATCCATTTCCTTATCCCGAAGCTGCGCCTTGCTAGTAAAAAAACGAAAGAAAAAAACATATGTATACCTGCCTGAAACCACCTTTGCTATTTCAGTCCACCTATTGCCAAAAACTTTCTGAGCCTGCAGATCACACCATAAGTCATCTACTTAGAAGCAATATTCAACAATACACAGAAAACACTTATCCAAACTGAACTTAGTGTCTGTTGTTTTCCCTACTTTTGAATGACACAGTGTGTCAATTAGTTAAAAAGTCTGGCCTACCTCTAAGATTTTCTTTCTGTTTGGAAAATTCAACACTTACTGTACCAGTAACATGCAATGGCCTGGCACAACTGATCAATTATAGTGACAATTCCCCCCTCCCCCGCCCAATAAATCACCATTAAATAAGTTTTTGAAAATGTTCAAGTTTTTTTTTCAAACAAAAACCAGACTGACCCCATTAACTTAAATGAAAATAGACCATACAAAATCGATATTACCTCACATAAAAGCATATCTTCCTCTGGCGACCATCCTCCTTTCTTGAAATCTGAATTCAAGTATGTGTACCATCTGTGTTTTCATTATATTTTTCAGACATTATATGAGTTTAAATGATGGAACCCCAAATGGATCAAAATACAAGATCATCATGGTTTGGTTTCACCAACCTTCTTCTGCACTGCCTTGTTGTTTTATCCTTGAAATTAGATGCAATGATCGCCCAGCTGCATTCCAAGATTCAAAAACACAACCCCCTTGAGTTTTTTCAATAAAAATATATCAAAATACTTTCAATGAATAAAAAAAAAACTCACTTTTCAGTTCCATGCAAACTGATTTGTTCACGAAGGATATCATCTTCCTGCAACAACCCCCAGATATGAACCCATCAAACTAATAAGAACTCTAGGACAAATAAATAAATAAATAAATGAAACAGAGGAAAACAATTTCTTTTTTTTTAAAGAAAGAAAGACCTCTTGAGTCCATGTCACTATATGACGCTCCTTCTTCTTGAAATCTTCATTGCCTCCATTCTTCTTCTTTGTTTCCTGCATCATTTTCCCGTTTGTTTTGCCTTCACTTCTCAGTCTTTGGCTGGCTTTCCTTGACGCTCCCTTCTCCTTTTATTAAATCCCAAGTGGCATATGCTAGAAAGCTACTACCTTTCTCACCCTTTATTAAAAATGAAAAAAAAAGAACACTTGAATTAGATCCCTGGAAAAGGAACCAACACTATGCTTTCTACAACGTAGCTTACTGTTGGGTTCAAATGGAATCCATATTACTCTCAACAACTCTATGTTTTGTTCCCTTTCTACTCCGTTCCTCGGATTCCAACCCTTTTTTCTCCTTCTGTGTATATTTGGAAAACTAGAATCACAAAGTCCCCACTTTCCACCACCCCACCATTACCAAAGCCTTTTTTTTATAAAAAAAAAATCAAATTTACATTTTATACACGTAGAATCGGAAAAAGGGTAGATCTAAAATGGGGGAAAAATTGAAACTTTGATGAGGAAAAGAAGAGAAATGGAAGACTGACTGGTGAATGATGTGTATGTGAAATGAATTGGTATATTTTGGTCGGTTTTCTCTTTCAAAGAAAGGAACTTTCATTTAAATACTTTTTATCTTTCTTTCAAGGCTGTTGGATTTTGTAGGATATGGATTTCTCAGATTTAAAAAAGGGGAAAATAGAGCTAAAATATTAATTTAAATCAACGGATTCTTGCTTTAGTGCGCGGTATGAAGGGGGAGTTTGAAAATATTATATTCCTAAAAGAAATAAATAAATAACGCTGAATTTCATGACATCGGTTGTGCTTTTAATCAATACTTCGCGGACTAAGCCCACTGTGCTCTTTAAGCAAACCCCAATTCCATCATATTAATATATTGAAAGTGAAGTATTTTAATTTTAAAATATAAAACTATAAATAAATAATAGTATCAAATTTCTATTAAACTATAATATTGCATAATTTCATTCATTATTTTAATACATTAGATAAGAATATCATAAAAATGTTTCTTCTATTTTTAAGTGTCCTTCAAGCACACATTTATTTTTTTAAAATGGATAATTTCTTTATTTTTTTATTTTTCGAATCATTGATAAATTTAAATTAAAAGGAACTTGACGATCGTCGTGACCTAACCTACACATAGCCAGGCTCAGTTTCTTTTATTATTTCAGATTTAAATTCATTGATTTTATGATTTTGGAGGGTTAATTTTACATTTCAAAAATTCTAAAGAATCCACACTCGTCCTGATATAACGTGAACCACACGCTTGGCGTTATTGGTTGGGATGCCTCATGTGTCAGTCAACGTGGTTTGTTCCTATTGGGGGCGTGAACTACACTTCAATCATTGGTAACATTAGTTTGCTTGGTATTTTTTTTTAAATAAGTGTTATTTATTTACTGGGTAAATTAATTCAGCGAACATCAAATTATTTGGGTGTACCTATTTTGACCATCGGACTATGCAACTCGTCAATCAAACCACTAAACTTATTAAATTGACATATTTTGACCACTACCGTTAGAAAACTAATGAATATGTAACGTGACAGTTAACAAATTTTTTTATAAAATTACACATTTAGTCATAATTTTATTTTAATTTAATTAAATAAAATTAATCAATCAATTATATGTCACCACCTAATTAAAGGAAAATTGAAGAAAAATGATAGGTTTAGGGTGGATTAAACTTGCAACCACCAGGTTAAACACCCTATGGCTTTACCACTGCTCCAAAGCTTCCTTAATAAAATAAATTGCATTATTTAATTTATATCTTATAATACAACAAAGGTTAGGGAATAAAGAAGTAAAAAATTATTGAAAGGAGACTTGAACCTAATCACTTGAGATGTGTAAAATCACACAAACCATCAAATGAAATCAAATAATGAATTAAAAATGAAAATATATTTATGATTTTTTATTTTTAAATTAAATCAAATATTTAAAAGCATTTTGTTGAGTTGTGTGGAGCTCGATTCGATCAACCAATATTGCTCACCAAGTGGTGGAGAGATGGATTTTTGGGTGGAAGGGTTGTGGAAGCTAGAAAGAATAAAGACACAATGATTTATAGTGGTTCGGCCTTCTAACAAGCACCTACATCCACTACCTTAGCTTCCCACTAAGGATTTCACAATCAATCCACTAATTGATTCGTCCCCTTTTCTAGGATTAGGAGGAAACCCTTACAACCGATCAAGCTTCTACCCAAAGCCTTGATCAAAACCCTCTTTTACAAAGAGACAAAGAAAGCAAACTTAAACCCTCTAATAGGTGTTTGTTTGCACAATGAAGCACTCACCCAAATCCTAAAACACTTGAGCAAATTTGACAATTTTGGCTCACTAGTGTTTGTCTATACAAGAATTGACAATTTAAGTGCTAAGACAATTTCTTGATCATTTGATGTTTGACAATATGAGCATTAGCCTTCTCTTGATGCTTAGAGGTCCCTTTTATACTCCCAAATGAGTTTGTAGCCGTTACTAGCCGTTGGGGATGAATTGAAGCCGTTGAGGACTTTATTTCCCTTCTTAAATGTTGTTCTGCAGCTACCAGTATCGATACACGTGGAACAGTATCGATACGGCCTTCTTGAGGAAATAACCGTTGGGCTCTTGCCAGCACAGGGGTATCGATACACGTGGAACGGTATCGATACGGCTTGATATTTAAATGGCCGTTGGAAACTAGCCGTTGGGGTAGTTGAAATGGGATCGGTACGCTGACGTGGCGTATCGAAACGACCCCACTCCGTATCGATACACTAAACCCTTGTATCGATACGGGTTTTGACAGTGGCCAAACTGAGGCAAAATGGTATCGGTACGGGCACAACCGTATCGATACTGGGACGTTGAAAATACAAGTTTGGCTGTTTAAAACATGAAAAATATTTGCCAAAAACCTCTTAATATACCTCAAACATAAATTCAAGTTGTTTGGACTTAAAACCAAGTTTTAAATTCTTTTCAAATTGGTCCAAAACATTTTTCAATTATTATATCAAAACATAAGTTCTACAATCTCCCCCTTTTTGATATAATAAAACTCACTTGAAAAATTGTTTGGGATTCTCCCCCTTAAACTTAAAAAAAATGTGAATAAGAGATTAAATGTATGAAATCAAATATAGCTCCCCCTTATTCATTTGAAAATTCAATTTTTCAAACCAATTGTTGAGTTTTTTGGGGCTCGATTCGATCAACCAAAGTAGCTCACCAAGTGGTGGAGAGAAGGATTTTTGGGTGGAAGGGTTGTGGAAGCTAGAAAGAATAAAGACACAATGATTTATAGTGGTTCGGCCTTCTAACAAGCACCTACATCCACTACCTTAGCTTCCCACTAAAGATTTCACAATCAATCCACTAATTGATTCGTCCCCTTTTCTAGGATTAGGAGGAAACCCTTACAACCGATCAAGCTTCTACCCAAAGCCTTGATCAAAACCCTCTTTTACAAAGAGACAAAGAAAGCAAACTTAAACCCTCTAATAGGTGTTTGTTTGCACAATGAAGCACTCACCCAAATCCTAAAACACTTGAGTAAATTTGACAATTTTGGCTCACTAGTGTTTGTCTATACAAGAATTGACAATTTAAGTGCTAAGACAATTTCTTGATCATTTGATGTTTGACAATATGAGCATTAGCCTTCTCTTGATGCTTAGAGGTCCCTTTTATACTCCCAAATGAGTTTGTAGCCGTTACTAGCCGTTGGGGATGAATTGGAGCCGTTGAGGACTTTATTTCCCTTCATAAATGTTGTTCTGCAGCCACCAGTATCGATACACGTGGAACGGTATCGATACGGCCTTCATAGGAACTAGCCGTTGGGCTCTTTCCAGCATAGGCGTATCGATACGCTTGAGGGCGTATCGGTACGGGTCCATATTTGAATAGCCGTTGGGAAATAGCCGTTGGGGTAGTTAAAATGGGATCGATACGCTGACGTGGCGTATCGAAACGACCCCACTCCGTATCGATACGAGGGTTTGCCGTATCGGTACGGGTTTTGACAGTGGCCAAACTGGGGCAAAATGGTATCGATACGGGTAAGACCGTATCGGTACGGGTACTTTGAAAAACGTAGTTTGGCTATTAAAAACTTGAAAAATCTTTGTCAAAAACCTCTTAAAATACCTCAAACATAATTTCAAGTTGTTTGGACTTAAAACCAAGTTTTAAATTCTTTTCAAATTGGTCCAAAACATTTTTCAATTATTATATCAAAACATAAGTTCTACACATTTTAAATATATTTTTATTTTAATTCATTATTTGATTCGATTCGGTGATTTGTGTAATTTTACACATCTCAAATGATTTAGGTTTGAGTCTCTTTCAACAATTTTTACTTCATTATTCCCAAGCATTTACTATATTATAATATACATATTAAATGGTGCAATTTATTTTACTAAAGATGGCTTGGAGCAATGGTAAAGCCATGGAGTTTCTAACTTGGAGGTTGTAAGTTCAATCCATGCCAAACATATCCTTCCTCTTTAATTTTCCTTTAACTAGGTGGTGGGAAAATAAATTAAAATTTAAGTAAATTTATCCAATTGGGTGGTGACACATGTCATTATTTAATTGGCTGGTTAATTTAATAACTTGATATAATAAGTAAATAACAAAGATCAAATGTGTAATTTGACAAATTTTCGTTAACTGCCACGTCATCCATTCGTTATTTTTTTAACGGCGGTGGTCCAAATAGGTCAATTTAATGGGTTTGGTAGTCTGATTGACGAGTTGCATAGTTTGGTGGTCAAAATAGATATGCTCAAATAGTTCAGCAGTCACTAGAGTGGTTTACCCTTATTTATTTATTAGAAATATTCATGGAAATTATATAATGCGCATTGCCCAACTTAAATTTGAGATTTCAAAACTTTAATGCTTAAAATTTTACCTTAAATCAAGGTGTCATTGACATATTTTTAAATATGATATAAATATATAATATATTTAGAAATATTAGAATAAGGCTTATTTATGATTTATTTAATGTTTGTAACATGTATGGAATAAAATACCACACGCATGCAAACATAAATAAATAAATAATATCTATTTTTTTTCTTTCCTCTATTATTATTATTATTTGGACTTAAATGGAGTTAGTTGCTTCCATTAAATTTTTGTCATTTGTCATTTGTTTGTTTCTTTCATGAGAAGCATATTTGGATTTTTAGAGGGAAACTACCAAAACATTTTTAGATAGGAAACTTCTCTTTTCCTTATTGTTTTTGGAACATTATTATAAACAAAATAGAAAGAAAAAAAAACACAAAGGTTATTTTGAATTTTACAATAATATTTTCACCATACATGAACCCTTTAAATCATATATTGCTAGGCATTTTAAAACTCAAAAATTCATCCAAAAGTCAAATATTTTGGCTAACATACGTTTTCATTTATGATCAATTAACACTGGAAAAGTTTTAAAAATTTAAATTTGGCATTTAGGTTATAAATTTTGAATATAAAAATTTATTTAAAAAATATCATACTTTTTATCATTCGACCTAAGCAATAAAAGAAAATAAGTAGACCGCCTATATTTGTGTAGTTTAAACCATACGGTGTCTACTTCCAAACATATGAAACATGATGCATGAAAGACAGACCAATATCAGAAAAATGAGCCAAACCTAACCTTTGTTCCTTATATTATGTTTCAACTTTATTAAAATTGAAATTTAGTTATAATAAAAGGTGTGGGAATGGCTGGTGTTACTTAGTGGCAGGGACGAACACATAATTTTGCGTTCGGAGGTAAACTTATAAAATCTTAAGGGGTGAAAATAAATTTTTAATAGAAAATACATAATTTTTTTAAATTATATTCAAAATTTTCAGAGAACGACCGCCCCTCCAACACCAATGTCAATTCCTTCTTAGTGGGTATTCTCGTATGAATTCTATTCCATAGTATTTGATAAAAAGTTGGGTAATTGTTCTATACACAAGCGCTCGTGGAAACTTTTTTACACAAGCGTCTTAATTTTAGGGGTTAGGGACTCTGTTTAGGGTTTAAAAATTTAGGGGTATAAGTGTAGTAGTTTTGAATTTAGGGATTGTTGATAGAATTTTGGGTTTATGGTTAAAATTTAGGGTTTATAGGTTAAAACCTAAATCCCTACCCATATTACCCTAAAACTAAACTCTAACCCTAACCCCTAAATTCTAACCTTAAATTCTAAATTCTAAACATGAACCCTAAATTCTAAATATTTACACTAAAACCCCTAAACTCTAAACCCTAAGCCCTAACCCTAAACCCTATAATTGAGGCGCTTGTGGAAACAAAAATTTCTACTGACAGTGTATAGGATATTAATCCTAAAAAGTTTGTGGGGAAGCATAAATACAAGATGTAGTACCGAACCCTAGCTTAGTTGTTGGAGTTGAAATCCTATAAATTAACAAACTACTCTTTTGTTCTCAAGCAGTCGACGTGGACAAAGAGATTGCATGCCATGTGGATAGAAAATTGAACGTGATAGAAAAATAATACGATGGGTAATAAATTTTTTTCTTTTTATCGGTGTATTTGGTTAACAGGATGAAAAAGTAGAAGAAAAATAATATTTTTTTTCTCTTTATTATTTGTTACCATGAAAAAGTGAAAGTAAAGAAAATTAAGCATTGAAAACTATAATTTATTTTTTAATTTTATAATTTAGTCTAATATTTTTAATATAATTTTTTATTCAATTTAGTCTCTAATTTTTTTATTTATTTTGAAATTGGCCCTTATTTATTTCTAATTTTTATAATTTAATCTAATATTTTTAGTATAGTTTTATTTTTGTTTAATCCCTAAAATTTTTATTTAATTTAAAACTGACCAATATATACGTATTTCTATTTTCTTATAATTGAGTCTAATATTTTTATATGTGTTAAGATATTTGTTTTGATATAATAATTGAAAAGTATTAAAAATGATTTTAAGTCCAAACAACTTGAAAATATGTTTGAGGAGTTTTCAAAAAAGATTTTTTAAGTGTTTTGAAACGTTTTAAAGTAGACAAACCTAAGATTTCAGTGTGACTGTATCGATACGCTATACCCCATTTCGGTACGCCTTAGGGTTTCAGCTACAGTCAATTTAAAACTGTCAAAACTCATACAGATATAGGCCTTAGCCGTATCGATACGGATCGTGGTCGTTTCGATACACTGTCTAGCGTTTCGATACGCCTACGTGGCAAAAGCCTTAATAGCTCAAAACCCCCAAACGTTATTTCCTAACAGTAATTTAAATTGTAGGTTGTACCGAAACGACACAGAGGCGTACCGATATGGGTGCACCAAAACGCACGAAGGCGTTTCGATACGGGATGTTGCATAAAGCTCAACGGCTAGTTCTAAGAAGGGCGTACCGATACGGCTACCCGCGTATCGATACGGACAACTATAGATTAACATTTATTGCAGAAAATAAAGGCCCCAACGGTTTCCAACGGCCACAAGCTTGTTCCTAGCTATCTTATGAAGGCTATAACACTTTGTTGAGTTTGTAGCACGCTCGAATCGATCATCGAAACCGTCAAGGAGAGTTGTAAATGTTTGGTGGTTGAATTGGCTAAAATCGAAATAAAGGTAGACAAGTGACACAATGATTTTAGAGTGGTTCGGCCTTCTAACAAGCACCTACATCCACTACCTTAGCACACCACTAAGGATTTCCCAATTCACTCAACAATGAATTCGTCCCCTTTTCCCGGTTTAAGAGGAAACCGTTACAACCCTATCTTTTGGACTTGGCTAAGATAGAACCAACTCTAGTTTTTCTCTCAAGGCTAAACTAGAACCTCTCCTTTTACAAGGGATTTGTTTGGTAAACTAAATACCTCTCTAGGTGGGTGTTTACACAAATTTAAGCTCACAAGAGTGTACAAAAAATTTACAATAAAGCACTCTCTACAGACTATGTACAAGAGAATAGTAAAACAAAGATTTAGACTCTAATTCTCTTGACCATATTGCTTGGATGTTGTCTCTAACCATCTTCAAGTGTCCCAATGTTGCTTTTATAGTGTGGAATGATATTCTAGCCGTTTATGGCCGTTGGAGATGTTTTGGAGCCGTTGGGAAGTCATAAAGTCGAGCTTTAAATGCTCTCCTGCACAATAGTTTTGAAACCATTGAAGAGGTTTCGAAACCTTAAGAGGGGATTTGTAAAAACTAGCCGTTTATGGCCGTTACAGGGCCAAAGTTTCGAAACCTTCATAGAGGTTTCGAAACCTTTGTGCCAAGGTTTCCAAACCTTCATAGAGGTTTCGAAACCTTTGTGCCAAGGTTTCCAAACCTTAATAGAGGTTTGGAAACCTTTGTTAAGGTTTCAAAAACAATAGCTTACTGCCCAGAGAGGTTTCGAAACCTTATAGGGAAGGTTTCGAAACTTCCACTTAAAAACACAATTTTGGCTAATTTTTGACTTTAAAATGTATATTCGATATAGGTGCAAAGTCAAAAATATTTTAAACATATTTTTCAAGTTTTAAGGACTTTTGAATTATTTTTGAAATCTTTAAATAAGTCCAAAGAATTTTTCACATAATTGTTATATCAAAATATTTCTCAACAATCTCCCCTTTTTGATATAACAAAACTTCTTTGAAAAATTGTTTTTGACAAAAGCTCCCCTTTAATTTTTCACTTCTCCCCCTTTAACTTTAAAATTGTGAATAAGAGATTAAGATATGAAATCAAATAAAGTCCCCCTTATTCATTTGAAAATTCAATTTTTCAAACCATTTTCCCCCCTTTTTTGTTATATCAAAAATAATTCAAATCTTTATAGTACATAATAACAATGGAGAGTAAGTTAAAAAAAGTTTAAGTACAAAACATTGGAAAAATAAAACTCCCCCTAACTAAAGCATTCCATTAAATTTTTAGCACAAAACTTTACACTTAAAGAGATTGAATTTCAACATTGAATCAAATCAATTTAAAATCACATGAAATTTAATTTTATCCAAGACTTTTAAAAAAAACTTTATGCAAACATAAGAATGAAACAATGTGATACATATGCATAAAGAATCATAAAATGCCATGCACTTATAAATATAAATAAGCAAAGATGCATGAACATTTATCATCAACATAGGCAACCGAATGATTTAAAATCAAATGCATTAAGATTAGAGGTTACCCATCTTCTTCACTTGTGTGACTAGAGCATATGAGATTCTTGCTTTTCTTGCCTTTGCTCCAACACACCTACAAGAGACACTTACTTGGATTTTGGTATCCAAATTGCTTTGGATCCATTAAAATTAATCTCAATGTCTCTAGTTCCCTTAGGAACCCATACTTGTCTAATCCTATAATATTTTTTCTTCTTTATAGGACAAGTATGCAAGGAATGACCATGATAATGACAATGTGAGCATTTTGTCATTATGGGATGAGATGAATTATTAAAAATAATTTTTTTTCTTTTGCTAAGCTTTCAAGCTTAACTTTCAAATCAAGATTTTCTTTTTCTAAAATTCCATTGCTTGTTTTTGAAAACTCTAAATCATTTTTCAAAATTTCATTTTTTTTTTCAAAATCCAATTTTGTTTTCAAAAGAAAATCATTTTCAAATTCAAGTTTAGAAATCATTTTCTTAAATTTGGAATTCATGGTCTCAAATTCCAAAAATAATTCATCAAATGCATCTTGTAACTCATCAAAAGAATATGAATTTAATTCATTTGAGTTAGAAGATACCTTGGGCTCATCGAGAGCCATAACACCATCCACCTTTGGTGTTGAGAGGAGGATTGCACACGATGAAGCATCATCTTTCTTCTCTTCTTTCCCATATAATTTCTCAAGCTTCTCCCAAATTTCTTTGGCACTTTTAAATGGGGAGATTTTATTGTAAATCTCTTCACATAGGGCACAAAGAAGAATGTGCATAGCCTTTGCATTGAGATGGTCCTTCTTTGTGTCTTTGGCACTCACTTTCTTCTTCTTCTTAGGAGCTTCCGAATGTCCATCTTTGATAATCATCCAAATGTCGAGGTTGAAGCCTTGGATGAAATATTTCATGATGTTGCTCCATTGGAAGTAACCTTCTCCTTTGAAGAGAGGAGGACACATGATAGAGCGGCCTTCTTCAAATGAAATCATTGTAGAACCGCTTGCCATTTTCTTGAACGGTGGACTACGAGCGTTGGATCTTTACTCCCGGATGTTAGTCCTTCGATGGAGACGAGGCTCTGATACCAATTGTTGAGTTTGTAGCACGCTTGAATTGATCACCGAAACCGTCAAGGAGAGTTGTAAATGTTTGGTGGTTGAATTGGCTAAAATCGAAATAAAGGTAGACAAGTGACACAATGATTTTAGAGTGGTTCGGCCTTCTAACAAGCACCTACATCCACTACCTTAGCACACCACTAAGGATTTCTCAATTCACTCAACAATGAATTCGTCCCCTTTTCCCGGTTTAAGAGGAAACCGTTACAACCCTATCTTTTGGACTTGGCTAAGATAGAACCAACTCTAGTTTTTCTCTCAAGGCTAAACTAGAACCTCTCCTTTTACAAGGGATTTGTTTGGTAAACTAAATACCTCTCTAGGTGGGTGTTTACACAAATTTAAGCTCACAAGAGTGTACAAAAAATTTACAATAAAGCACTCTCTACAGACTATGTACAAGAGAATAGTAAAATAAAGATTTAGACTCTAATTCTCTTGACCATATTGCTTGGATGTTGTCTCTAACCATCTTCAAGTGTCCCAATGTTGCTTTTATAGTGTGGAATGATATTCTAGCCGTTTATGGCCGTTGGAGATGTTTTGGAGCCGTTGGGAAGTCATAAAGTCGAGCTTTAAATGCTCTCCTGCACAATAGTTTTGAAACCATTGAAGAGGTTTCGAAACCTTAAGAGGGGATTTGTAAAAACTAGCCGTTTATGGTCGTTACAGGGCCAAAGTTTCGAAACCTTCATAGAGGTTTTAGCCAAGGTAGTGGATGTAGGTGCTTGTTAGAAGGCCGAACCACTCTAAAATCATTGTGTCACTTGTCTACCTTTATTTCGATTTTAGCCAATTCAACCACCAAACATTTACAACTCTCCTTGACGGTTTCGGTGATTGATTCGAGCGTGCTACAAACTCAACACACTTGAAAAAGAAGAGAAAACACATCCAAGCAACACGATCAAGATAATTTGAGTTCAATTCTCATATTTTTATTTCTCTTGTAAATAATATTTAAGAGAGTGCTTTTATTGTAAATCCTCTACACTCTTGTGAGCTAAAATTTCTATAAATACCCACCTTGTGAGGTTAATTTGTTTACATCTTATCCCTTGTAAAAAGAGAGGTTCTAGTTTAGCCTTAGACAAAAACTAGAGTGGTTCTATCTTAGCCGTTAAAAGATTGGGTTGTAAAGGTTTCCTCTTAAGCCTTGAAAAGGGGACGAATTCATAGTGAATTGGAAAATCCTTAGTGGTGTGCTAAGGTAGTGGATGTAGACCCAGTTGTGTAGTCGAACCACTCTAAAATTCTTGTGCAAATTGTCCATCTTTATTTCGGTTTTTAGCCAATTCTTCCAAGGAGCAAAATCAAGCCTCTTGACGGATTTCGGTGATCGATTCGAGCGTGCTACAAGCCTAACAATATGGCTTTATTGTTGTTCAGTTAGTCCATAAATTTTTTGTTTAATCCAAAACTAATCTCTATTTATTTTTAATTTTTATAATTTAGTCTAATATTTGTATAATCAATGTAACACCTAATACCTGGTCCAGACAATTCCAGCTCGGATATCAAATGCTACAAATGACCTATTTGTGGCTTAAAACATATTTTTTTTGTAAAAAAAGTATATTATATTACAAGAAAGTAAACAAGCAACGTGAAAATAAATTGGAAAAATATTAACTAAAGTCATCCGAGAAAATAAACCTATAAAAACTTTAGAAAAAAAATATTTAACAAAAAGGTATTTGGTAATTTTACAAATTTAAACCCAGAAAACATCAAAAACTTAGATACAAGTTTAATATAAGTAGAAACATCTTATACCTTTGTTTTGCTAAAAAAAGTTCAAATCAAAGTAAATTTAATCGAATCGAGGTTTAGGGACTAAAATGTAATTAATTCATTAGTTGGATTTTATGTTAAAAACTTAATTCAGGGTCCATTTTAGACTCATTAGTTTCAATTAGACTCAATGGTAAATTCATGTTGAAATCAGATTTCAAATAGAGTGTTAATTGCAAAAATAAGTAGTTTATGGGCCACTTTGAAAACATTCATAAAATACTAGGACCAATTCTTCAAAAAGTGAAATTAAATATTTCTTTATGAAATCTATACCATCATTGACATATAGACCAAGTTTCAGGTTAATTCGAGCTAAAACGAGTCCTTAAATGCAGTTATAAAATTAGTGACTAACGTGATCAAATTATTTTAGGGATCAAATTGAAAATAATTAAACCATAGTAAAAATATTAGATAAAATTATAAAAATTATAAACAAATAAGGGTCAATTTTAAATTAAATAAATATTTTAGGGACTAAAGTAAAAAATATTATTATATTAAAAATATTAAATTTAGCAATAAACTTAGAAACAATTAAGTGTAAATTTTATATAAAATAAAATTCTTAGAGATTAAACTGAATAAAAATAAAATTATAATAAAAATATTGGATGAAATTATAAAAAAATAATTATAAATATGGTGAAAATAAAATTAGAATTTTTAAAATATAACTTGATAATTTTATTATTAAAGTATAATAGCTTTTACTAGGGGTGTAAATGAACAGAGTGTTCGACGAACCGTTCGTATAACGTTCGTTTATTAAGTTAAATAAACGAGTATGAACAAAAAATTATGTTCGTTTAATAAACGAACGAACACGAACAAATGTGTGTTCGGCTCGTTTATGTTCACGAACAAACTTGTTTATGTGCTCATGTATATGCTCGTTTATAGGTTTGTTTATGCGGTCGTTTATAGGCTCGTTTATAGTCTCGTTTATAAGCTTGTTTATAGGGTCGTCAGGGGCGGTTCAAAGATTTTGGGGGCCCTGTGCAATTTATTAAAATAAAATTTTTAATTTATAATCGGTAAGAGATATAAGTATTTTTTTAAATACTTTAATACATAAAATATTATTAAATTGTCCTCTTGAGCAACAAAAAATTAACTTATAAACCTCTAAAAATCAAACATTTTCACTTCAAAATTATCATTATTTTTTCATGCTTTACGTTTTAGATAATTTTTATATACATATAATTATATATATAATTTTATTTTTTAAAAAAATATTTAATTTAATTTAGGTTCATTATTTTCGGGGCCCCTCTCTCTTGGGGGCCCTGTGCGGTCGCTCCTGTCGCGCCTGTCCAAAACCCCCATTGAGGGTCGTTTACATGCTTGTTTATAAGCTCGTTTATAGAATGAAAATGTTTGTGGGTGTATCTAAATACTACTTTTTGTTGTTGCTAAGGATATTATATTAAGTTCATGTTTAAATGTAAGTTTTAATTTGTTGCTTTTTATTTATTTATTTATTGTTAATTTAGTTAACATTTCTTAAAATATAAACAAACATGTTCGCGAACGAATAAATGAGCACGTTCGTGAACGCTTAAATGAACTTGTTCGTGAACACTTAAACGAACACGTTCACGAACACTTAAACAAACACGTTCGCGAACACTTAAACGAACACGTTCGTGAACACTAAACAAACGAACACGGACACCTTCAAAAATAAATAAACGAACACGGACACAATATTAAAAATTTAAACGAACACGAACTGAACACCTTTAAAATTAAACAAATGAACACGAACATAGGCTTGTTCGTTCAAGCTCGGTTCATTTACACTCCTAGCTTTTACTCTTCTTTCCTATTTTTCACCCAATTTTGATAAAAAAACTATTTATAGGATCAAGAAAAAACTACATTCTCTTCTATTTTTTTTTCTACCAATTTTCCACTCTATCAAGCTAACTCTTCAATTTATTTTCTTTTCATTTTTCTCACCTCTTTTTCCTCCCTTTTATTTTTCTGCCTAACCAAACAAAATCTTAGTTTTTGCGGTATTGTGATCTTTCTAACTTTATACTATTGTTAATAGGTCCAAATTGACAATATCATAAGTTATTTATGTTAAAATGATGACATGAATTTCTTTTTAATATTTTTTGTTCATATGGACAAAGATACGTGTAAGTCTCATTAATCACATTTAATCAAATAATATTGATTTATATATAAAGTGTAACAAAAAACAAGCACTTATATAAAAATTCATTAATTGGTTGAGTGACCAAGAATGTTTATATTGTCATATCTTATATAAGTTTAGATTTCGACATTTACTTTGAGAATGTAATATCTCTACTTAATAAAAAAATAAATATTTATACGGGAGAATCAGTAGAGTGAAAATGTTTAGAGCATACAGATAGAGAGCAAAGGGGTGAGAGTCGGTGATATGTAGGTTCATATTGTCCCACATGCAGCCATTAAAGAGGAAGGCGACCCCTTAATAGAGCATCGTGTGGAACCCTATATAAAAGTTTCATTCACTATTACCCTCTTTATAAGCTCAACTTTAAAAAGAAAGGAAGAAAACTCCCTCCCTTTATGATGCCTTAATTTTGTCAGTAAGTGAAACATTAAACTTTAGTCATTTTGTCTAGGCTCGACCCTATGAATATCTAAGATGGCTTTATCATCTCCTCATGATTATATTTTGCAAAAAATGAAAGCAAATTATCGTAATCTTTGACAATTGTAACAAGATAATTTTACATGTATGCAACTATCCCCCCATGGTCCCAGAAAACGTGTTCTCAAAAGTCCAATTACGTTTTCAACCTTATTTACATTACATCTTTCTAGCTAACTCCACATGTTTCCACCTATATTATATTTTCTAGTGTAGGCCATTGTAGAAGGAGAAATTAACATCTTGTTTTTAGATTTTACTTTCTTCACTAGGGTTTAGGAGTATAAGTTTGAAATTGATACACGATGTCAATCAATAGCTAAACTCAATACAAATCTTTTATCAATATTAGTACGTTTGAGAAGAGTCAGAGACATTAATCCTACATCGAAAACGAAAATAGAAGTATTGAGATATATAAACGCGGGCACTGTATATTTTATCAAACATATTTTTTTTTTGAAAAAGGTAATGACCATGTGACAATATGTTAAGCAATGACACGCTATGACTTTATTTTTTTCATCAACATGACGAGTAATTGGTATTATTAGTGGTATACTAAAATTCGACCACCCAACACCCTAAGGCAGTAGGGGTCCCTAACAAAGAAGGCTTATTAATTACAATTCTCCACGCCCGACGCCTATGGCCAGCAATGATCAAAATATGTTTGAAAATTAAAACAATATGTTCAATGCTTTTATCATCCCTAGATGCACCATGTTTGAAATTACATCATCAAGCATAATTAATCGATATTTGTTGTACATAAACATATTTTTGTATTTTTAAGGATGTGATTTCAAATCTTTCAAGAAACACATGATGATAAAATCTTTTGAAAACGTTTATAAACATTAAAAAATAATCTGATGCTAGGATAAAAATTCTCTGCCATTTTTTAGTATCCTTACTCATTCTCTAACATTAAAAAAATATTACAAAATTAAATTTTAAGCTCTAACCCTAAATTCTAAATTTTAAATTCTAAATTCTAAACCCTAAACCTTAAATCTAATTTTAAACATAAAAGCATAAGTAAAAACACTGAAAAGGGGCAAAGGATTTCCATCATACTTTCATAATACGATCCGATAAATCAAATAAATCATTTGTAGATAACTTTATAAACCATGAAGTAAAAGACAATATGCAATATTAGAGGGGCAATGATATATCTCCAAATGAATAGAAAATCTCTTGCGACTTTATTATGTATTTATTTATGTTCGCGTATTAAAAATTAAGTTTAGGTTTAAAGTTTAAAAATTTAGTGTTAGGCATAAAAAAATATATAAAGGTTTTTTTTTGTTGTTTTCAAAAATGGGCAGAGCCGCTTTTACCATTGGGGTGTTGACACCCAATTTATTTTTTAGAAATTATATTTTTTTATATAATTTATATATAAAAAACTAAAAATATGTATAATTGATACCCTTTAAAAATAAAACGACACTAAAGAAGAATTGCCAATTGTAGGCAGAGAGGAGTTTCAAAGTTGGAATGATAAATTCCACTAATCCATGAATGAAAAACCTATAGAAGAATACAAAAAGGATTAATGGAGGTTGAGTGGGAGAGGCCCAAGTTCCCAAAGAGATTGATGGTTGAGTGTGGTGTGGGTCTTATCCTTCACCTTCTTTTTATGACCCAATCAGATGCTGCCACCCATCTGTTCCATCCGCCTTTCTCTAAAACACGTGGGCCTTTACCATAAAGGGAAAGATGCGAATGATTACCTACTAAACATTCAATGATCTTATTATAACATGTTTTCCCTTCTTATGAAGCTCACCAAGCTTAATGCTGCGGTCATTTGCTATATAACCCTAATTTCCCTTTCAAAAACCATGTTACTTTACGATCATTGGTTTTGAAATATACGCTCTTCAAATGATGAAATTGATACATTTAGTGATCAAGCGCTTCACGCTCCTGGAAAAAAAGTAAAGAAACATAAAGCTTTGATGCTTTAGCATACGGCTCGAGCAGTGAAGTGCAATTTTCAAAACTTTTAATTAAGAGTTAAGACCCTACTTTGTTTCATAAATTTGGTTTTACATTTTAATTAATCAGATTGGAGTCAATTTGTTTATACTCCATCAAAACTTACATTTAGTAGAAAAGGGTCCATCATCGATCTTTTTACTTCCATTTTAACAAAGAATTGCTGAAAAGAAAATTAAAGAGAGATATAATTTTAAAGTTAAAGAAGACAAGAAAAAGACTAAACCCTCTTTAATTGAAACCTTGGCCACTCATGTTGATGTCTCGCGGGACAATGGATGGAAATGAATCATACCTAGCCTAGCTATATTCTTATATTAATTGAAACCTTGGCCACTCATGTTGATGTCTCGGAGGAGGAACTACTTGAAAACTATTCATTAGCTCGTGTTGGCGTGCTATTTTGTCTAGTGTTAGCCCTATAACCATGGTTGGTTAGGGTTTGTTGATCCTAACCAACCACTTATCTTGTTAGATAATTGACCTAATGCTACTAGTCGTCAACTGGTTAAATTAGTAATTACTTAAAGTCTCATAGATTAAGGTTTTTTTATAGTACAGACTATTATAATATTGGACCGTAATCTTATTCATGAGCTGGTCTTACCGTTTAAACAATTATATAGATTTTCCCACCCCTTTGTTGGTTGGTCTTACTGTTTTTTCGGAAAGAAAAGCAGCATGTGTATGGGGGAGCGACAAGACAACTTTACCCGGTGAATTGCCTTTTTGGAAAGAATACAATGCAAAGCTCTAACTTATATTTTTAAAATATTTTTATCAATCATAAATTTTTAATAATTATGAGTCAAATAAAAAAATACTAATAAAGTCAATATAGGACAAATTAATCTTCATAGGACATAGAGAGTACTGACTTGTCTTTGTTGTTTGTGCATTACCCCGTAACATACCATTTGATTATAAGCTAATTCACTCAAATTAATCCCTACTTCTTTTTCCCTTTTGAAAGGCCCCCGTTTCGGATTTGTTTATAATATTAGATTAAAATCCGTAATTGTGGGCACATATGTAAAATGTATGTTGCTATTATAAAGTATGACACAAAAATAAAGTGACCAATTAAGTTAAGCGTGTCATAGGTATTAAAATGTCATGGAAATAAAAGTGTAGATACCATAAGATATATTTATAATTCAATGAGGGGCAGAGTTATAAATATTTAATAGTTTGATTTAATAATCAACTATATAAAGAGGTAGTGGTCCCCAAGAAATAGATTAACTTGTTTTTCTCTCCTTCCCTGTCAGAGAGTTTTACTTCAAGAGATAACCTATCTTCTTGGAAGATAAATACCAAAGTTTTGGGATTTCTACATCAAGATTCAAGATTTTCAATCTATCAATGAATTCAGGTACGCTTCCGCATTCAATTTATTGTTCTTAATGATCTGACATGATAGATCTTGAGTTTTAGATTTCATATCTATTATGGTTTAATTCTAACAAGTGGCATCAGAGCCTCGTCATGTTGAATCATTGAAAACCTAATGATACTCTCTATTTTAAATTGATTCATCTTTATGAATTCAATTTTAGGGTTTGATGGCAATACATATAATTCGATTATTAGTCGATTAGAACTCTTGTTTGCGGTGATTTCGAGAACTTAGTTTTTCTTTTCTTTTTTTTCTGCGCATATCGCTAATTAAGAGATAGGAATTTTGTTTTAAAGAAATTTTGTTCTTTTTGACTTTAGGTATTTTTTTAAAGCATCTATGATATCATAAATTGATGACAATTTTTTTTATTAAAAACTTTGGATTTGCAAGACTGTTTCGGCTGATTTTCTTTGGTATTAATCTTGGGTGCAAAACCATGCACATAAATAGTTAATATGATTGTCTTCCAATGAAATTCAATACCAAAGCATAATTCGTAGACCCTTTAATTTAAATTACATATATATATTTTTTTGGCTCAACTAAAGTTAGGTTTATTTAATAGAGGGACCAAATTTAAGTTATGTTTAGAAACTGTGAATGCATACGGTGAAGGGAAATTTGTGATTAGAAACTGCAAAATGTGTATTAATTTGCAATATTATACTGAAATCGGAAATTGAGATTGTTGGGAAATTTAGGTAAATATATGCTTCTGGAATAATGCATTATAAAGTTGGATTAATGATTAATATTATTAATCAAATAAGTTTGGGTCAATTTTTGAATGCACGTCTAGTAGTGTGATCTTGAATTATGCATTTGGTTTAAGTTTTGGAATATATATTCGATTTGGTTTGATCAAGATTTTTAATTTTGATCATTATATTATTACGAATATATTAAAGTTTTATGTGATAATTATATGAATTACTCATTTATATAATACTTCTGATTTTAGTTTTTAGTTAAAGATTTATTGTCTTGAATTCGACTTTGATTTTTGGTAAATATATGCTTAAGATTTAAGACATTTCTTTTAAGGAACAGTTAAGGATTTAGTTTTTTTTCGAGTTCTGATAGCCCCATTCAGACAACCTTATTTTGGGTTATTTCAGAAACTTAAGTGTTATCAGAAATTTCAGTTTTGACTGTTACAAAAAATTTTAAATTCGGATATCGGTATATTTATTGTATATATTTTAAAATAATTTAATTGAAACATTAAGTCACCAAAGTGACCTCTATTGTGGAAATTATTTTATTTTAAAATATAGAAAGATTTTGTGCATGTAAGTCGGATTATGTTAGTATTAATCGGCCCAAAGGAAGGTTAATAATTAACATTATTACATGTGCAACTGTGGTAATAAACATGTGATAATTATTCAGTTTTATATGTGAGCAATAAATCGGCCCAAAGGAAGATTTCAGTTTGACATGTTCTTATTATCAATGTTAGATTATTATACCAAGATATCACTTGCAAGTTAATGTTTTGTCCAACGATGAAATATTAATGGAGTGTTCGATATCTTAATATGATGTTTACCTTTATTCAAATTTATTATTAATTTGGTTATCTTTTAATTTAATTGAAAGATAAAAAAAATAAGATTTTTTTTTTGAAATAAATAAATTCATATTTTGGCTTCGGACATCTAATATTTTAATAGATTAGTTGAAACATAATGTCACCAAAGTGACCACTTTTGTGTAGATTAGTTTATTTAAAAGATTAAGATGAATATGGGTTTTTGTAATTCATGCGTTTATTAATTGGCCCAAAGGAAAGTTAATATTTGGCAGAATTACAACGACAACTGTGGCGATAAATATGTGACAATTATAAGGTATTTTATGTGAGCAATACGTTAGTCCAAAGATTAGCCTATTGTTTGACATAGTTTATTGTCAATGTTTGATTGCTACAACAAGAGTACCGCTTACAGTTAATATTATTGTTCAAAGACTTGATATTAACGTTGTGCTTGGTATCTTGAGGGGAACTAGCCATTATTTTGAATTTATTTGTTTACTTATGAATATTTATGTGAGCTTGTTTTAATTTTATTTATTTATTTTTGTTCTATATTTAGTTAATTTATCATTTATTGTCACAATATCTGTTAAATACATTCTAAACTCATGTTTAGTGAAACTAATTTCAAGGAATAAGAAAAGACACTTACATATAGTATTTGGTTGTATGAGCATAGACTTTGCACTAAGGAAAGAACATTTTGCACCTCTCACTACGGTAAGCACTTATAAAAAAAATATTTTGAGAGGTGAAATCGTTCGAATCGCGTGAGTTTAATGATCATAAAGTACAACATTCTATTTTTTAGGATCACAAATTTAAAGAAACTACTCAAACTAAGGGTTTCCTTAACGAAATTAAGAAATGTTTTACCCAAAACATTAAAGTTAAGATGACATCACTTATGTTTTTTTTTACTTCTATGAAGTATAAGGGTCAAGGAAATGTGAGGGAGTAGATTATGAAAATTCTTAATATTGCTTCAAAATTTAAGGCACGTAAGATCAAACTCTCTAACAATTGTTTGTTCTTATTATTTTGGTACCGCTTCCTATACAGTTTAACCAATTCAGATTCAGTTACAACTGCCAAAAGGAGAAATAGACTCTAATTAGGCTCATTTCTCATTATGTTCAAGAGGAAGAAAAGTTAAAGCATTATAAGTGTAAAAGTACTCATTTGGTTAGTGCTCATTTAGTTAGCGTCTTTAAGAATAAGGGCAATAAAAGAAAATATTAGAATAAAGTTGCTAAGAGTTCTAGTCAAAAGAAACAACAATAAGTTACAAAATGTTGATTCTTTTGTATAAGTTAGGACATATGTGAAGTAATTAAACTTCAAAAGTGAGCAACTACTTCGTTTATTTTGAGTGATCCATGGGCCGTAAATTTTATGATCCCACAATTAAGATTATTTTAAGGAGAGTTTATATTTTTTTTAGGATGTTGAGTTTGGGGGGAGAAATAAAGTTAGATACATTACTATTGAGGAGGAATTGAATTATAATTTAATTCATACTATCACTTTTTGATGATGTTTAGGTTTTCACACCTATCATTAATCAAGAAGTGAATCAAGTACCTCAGCAAAATAATGTTGAACAACTCTCATTCAAGATAAGGTAATTGTTTCAGAAGAACAAACTCAACAACCTTAAAAAAAACAAGTGTCTTTAAAGAGGTTCACGAGAGGAAGATGAAAAACTATTTCAGATTATTTTATTGTATTTCTTCAAGAAAATAAGGCAATAATGGAATGATAGAAAATGACTCAATCATTTATATCAGACCATAAAAGTTCTTACTCTCGAAAGTGGATTGATGTCATTCAAGAAGAGTATAATTTTATGCAAGACAATAAAGTTTAAGAACTTGTCTCATTACCTTAAGGTGCAAACCAATTGGTTGTAAATTAATATTTAAAATCAATAGGGATGGAAATGGTAATGTGGATAAGTATACAACACGTCTTGTATCTAGAGGATATACTCTAAAAGAAGACATTGATTTTTAGAGACTTTCTCTTCAGTTTTATTGAAAGACTCTTTCAAGATAATTATTACACTTGTTGCTTGTTTTAGTCTTAAGCTACTTTAGATAGATGTTAAGCTTGTTTTTTTTTTCAATGGCGACATTGAAGAAACTATTTATAT
Source organism: Hibiscus tridactylites (assembly GCA_958450335.1). Lineage (NCBI taxonomy): Eukaryota > Viridiplantae > Streptophyta > Magnoliopsida > Malvales > Malvaceae > Hibiscus > Hibiscus tridactylites. The sequence continues at coordinate 15,784,517 of OY288283.1, forward strand.
GGTACAATCATAAAGTTGTGTCTTATGATACAATATCAATGATATGTAAATTAAAGAAATCTATATATGAGCTTAAGTAGGACTCTCATTAATGAAATTATAAATTTCATGTCGATTATCTCATTCAATTTTGAGATAAATTTGGTTGGCACTTGTATATACTACAAGTTCAGTGGGAGTAAACCAAGTGACACTCATATTGCTAAAGTAGATAAGTATTATCTTGCTCAATGCCCTAAAAGTAACCTTGAAAATTTAGAAATTTCAAAAGATTCTCTATACATAAGCTATTGAGAATCTAATTTATGCTTAAGTATGTATGCGTTCGGAAATTGTGTACATTGTTGGAATGTTAGATAGATATTTAAGAAATTCTAGTATGGACTATTGGATAGCAGCCAATAGAGTTATGAGATATCTTTAGAGAACAAAAATTACATGCTCACATGTCGAAGTTCTGGTAAGTTAGAGATCATTAGGTTTACAGACTTCGATTCTAATAGAATATTGATGCAAACGAATTTTGTCACATAAGCTGCTAATTTTAGATTGAATAAAAAGACAACTTTAGTTATTTTGTGACAATAAATATGCATTCATTTATTCTATACACAATAGGAACACTTCAAACTTGAAGCACATAAATATTACGTTCCTAGTTGTTAAAGAAAATTCAGAGTGTTTGTGTGTTTAAAGAGCATGTTGGTACAAACTCCATAATTGCGCGCATATTAAGAAACTGTCACCCTAGTTCTTTCATGAGCACACTACTCATGTGGGTGTAATGTTATTTAAGGATATTCGGTTTTAGTGGGAGTTTGTAATTTTGAAAAATGCTCATTCGGTTTAGACACAATTTCAGTTTCTTCAGTTTAAAGTTATTTAAGATTATTTTCTGCAGAAATAAAGTTCTTTTGGTTTATGCACACTCTGAATTCAGTAAAGTTGATCTCACTAAGGTTTAGGAGGACAAGTTGGAAATAGACATGTATGGTTCACATTTCATGTAATTTTCCGTGCTACACATCCATGATTGATCTATGTCATTTGACTATATTTGTATACGTGACCATTGATGGGTCCAGTCATGATTGATATGGCGAAGACCGCTTTGATCCTATGTGGATATAGTTGATGGACGAGATTGTTATAGAATACCTATTATATAATAGCAAAATTTTGAGCTCATAAGGTTATACATTTATCAGGAAACATATGTTGCCTAAGTGGGAGATTGTTGGATTAGAATCCGTAATTGTGGGCACATATGTAAAATGTATGTTGCTATTATAAAGTATGACACAAAAATAAAGTGACCAATTAAGTTAAGCGTGTCATAGGTATTAAAATGTCATGGAAATAAAAGTGTAGATACCATAAGATATATTTATAATTCAATGAGGGGCAAAGTTATAAATATTTAATAGTTTGATTTAACAATCAACTATATAAAGAGGTAGTGGTCCCCAAGAAATAGGTTAACTTGTTTTCCTCTCCTTCCCCGTCAGAGAGTTTTACTTCAAGATATAACCTATCTTCTTGGAAGATCAATACCAAAGTTTTGGAATTTCTACATCAAGATTCAAGATTTTCAATCTATCAATGAATTCAGGTACGCTTCCGCATTCAATTTATTGTTTTTAATGATTTGACATGATAGATCTTGAGTTTTAGATTTCATATCTATTATGGTTTAATTCTAACATACAATTCCTCCATTATCTGTTTTCAAACTATTACATAAATCAATGTTAAGACTTAAGCAAAAAGTAGAAACAAGGTTTTAAAAAAAATAGGCCAAAGAGTACACTTTCACTTTCTACCATTCACATTTTAATTTTAATCTCAATCCTACCTAGAGGGGAATGGAAGGGAATGGGAGACTCCAGTGTCTAGGGGAAGGAATGAGTGTTTTTAGTAGGTCTAGAATCCATGACCTAAAGAAATATGAGGGAACAAAGACGAGCAGCTTGACTAACCGGCCACATGTGCCAGCATGAAAAACTATGCACTATTAGTCCTTATTCACTAAAACAAATGCAATCATATTTGAGAGTATGGAAATGGTTTGATGAAGGTGCATTGTTGCTCAAGATATTCTTCAACTTGAAATGAAACATGGATTGTAATGTAGCATATATAAGTCAAGGATACAATCTTGCGCTTTGGCTTTTATGTTTAATTATTTCCTTTCTTTTCTATGAATGAAATGACAAATCTTGTTCTTATTGAACCTTATTTCTCTTTGATAAAGATTTAAACAAGAAAAAGGAAAGAGGGAAGGTCCCACGTGTGGAAGGAAAATTGGAGCATATGCATCATAAAATATATAAATATAGCTTTATGTGCATGGGATTCTTACCTTTTGATATTTGAGCCACCTTTTCAGCACAAGCCGGATATTCACTCCCTTTCTTTTTCTACAAACCACACTCTTCTTGTTAAAGGGGGAAATAGGGTTTTGGGAATCCAATGTATATCCCTAACTATCACTTGCTTCTTAATGGTTTCCCCCACAATTTATTATCCCTTTGAAACTTCATCTTAGGACCCCAAAAAAAGCATCTGATCAATGCAGATTTGTAACTAAGGCTTCGTTTAGCAGAGCTGTTGAAATGGAAGGCTGGACAAAGAAGCACCGTTTGGGGAGAAGCTGAAAAGTAGCGTTTGAGACTAAATCCGATGCACTAAAGGAATTGAAAAATGTCCTGCATGCCTCTCTTCCATGCTGTACAACTAAAAATCATCACTCTAGCTACTACTATTGTTTAAGTACATTCCACATGTTTCAAAAAATTAGTATTATTAACGAATGATGACCACGTTCCTTGATTAGGTTGTTGGTTGGACTATGTCTGCATAACATGATAAGTTTACTTACCTAATCTCCATGTCCATATATATATATGACAAAATGAATCAAAAGAGTTTGCTAAATCTGATTTGATTCAATTGATGGTCCCATAAAAGATTTTGTGACAAAAGCTTGGATTCTGATTTAGTATTAATCAAGGGATAATTCAAACCACCATCCTTATTTTCCTTGGTATAATTGTGATCGACTAGTAAGATACTCTAAATTATTTTGGGCTGCGTATTGTGCCCATAAGTTGACCATATGTTTATGTTTTCTCAAAATTCGTAGGTATATTATGTTGAAAGAGGCAAGAGTCAATCTCCCAACCATATAAACATCTTTGTACTGTTACATTCATTAGTTGGCAACACTGGTGAGTAACACTAACAGTGAGATTATATATATATATATATTGCAAAGTGGCATCTGCCAAGGGAGGATTAACCCTGAGATGCTGTTGTGCTGATTGAAGAGCTCACCTACCAAATGGGCACAACACAGCATATAGATAGCCCCCTATCTTCATCAAAACCATGACTTGACATGTCTTTTATTTATTGTTTCAGAATTCTCATCACCCTGCCCTCACTGACAGTATCTACAAATAGTAACTGCAAAGTAAAGTTTGGTAATGCTGACTGCAGACTGCTACTACTTTCTCAAAAGCACTACACTCCTATAACCCCAGGGCCAGCAGCTTCACGTTTCTCTCAGAGCTTTGGGCCATTTTCATTCTTTTCTTTAACTCTGCCCGAGTCAGTACTCAGTAGGGAATATCACTAGCTATATCAGTGATAACCCCAGCAGGCCAGCACCTTCCGTTTATCAAACTCTGGCCAGCCCTCACATGACGTACGTAGATTTACACTTTCTTACCTCTAAAGCTTTGGTTTGTACCCTTGCAAATGTTACCACCCTAGTGAAATGGGGCATGCTTACTCTTGGAGTCTGACGAGGGTAATTAACTGCCCCAGTCTGATCACATGATTGCTTACTTTTTTCCACATTATCTGTCAGATTCTAATGAGTAAATTCCATTAGTTCCATGACACATAAAACTCATTGGAACAGCAAAGGATGGTTTGATTTGATTGAGCTTTTTAAAGCTTTTGTTTTTCAAATGTCAAATAAATGATTTACTTTGAAAGCATTATGGGACCCCATTTCACCGCTCCATGACAGAAACAAGTTGGGGGAGGGAAGGCCACTTTTCCCTGCATGAGATCTCATTCAATATTTTGGCTCCAGGGTTGAACCCCATGTGCCGTCACCTTTCATGATAACAGTGTCCCCCGGCTCCATTTTGCTTCACCCAGCTGTGCATATGGGCCACCATTGCTCTAATCCTTGATTCACTTCAGTCCCATTGCTTATATTCTACTTTCCGTATTGGGCTTTCAACTTGTTGAGCCCAACTCAAGTCAACAGTTTGACCTTCTTGGTTTAGCCTCCAGGTTAAGAAGCCAAGTTTTGCAAGGTAAAAAGGTTGACTTGAAGTAAAAAAGAAGTGCAGTTAACCAACAACCAGTTGATCTTTTAAGCAAAGTTAAGGGTTTGAATATTAACATTATGAATGGAGCAAAATGAGTTGGGAAGGTCGCTACCATATTAGACTTTGCAGTACTCCGAATTAATCATTCAATAAGTTAGATATCGATGGTTAAATAAATAAAAAAAATGTAGTTAACTCAGAGTGGAGGGCCATTGCCATTTCCCCATATGACCTACGTAAGGGAAGGGCGTCTCTTGATAATGGAACCAAAAATGACCCTTTACGTGGAAAAAAACAAGACCCAATTGTTGTTAAAAGAATCAAGTAAACTCATCATTTTTTTTTTCGACAAAATATGATATTTATTAATGGAAAAATCATACACGCCGTGACTCTATATGTTGATTCAATATGATTTGTTTAATATTATAATGTACCAACATGATACATGTAAAATCATTCATCTTATTCAGCTATATAAATTATAAAAATAAAATGAAGTCAAGTTTCGTAAACTTGAAAGCAAAATCGGATTTTGTCCACATATATAAAAGATGATGTTTAATAAGTCGCATATCGACATGATAATATATACGTCTAAATCAAGCTATAAATAGTGACAGAAGACATTGTTTAAATGATTTTCTGGGATACACAAAGCTTCATTAATTGAGTTAGATATACTAGTTGAAACTATGAATCTGACTTTGTGTATATATTATGGTTATGGTTATACAATTCAATGAACGATAGGATCAGATTATATGTTAGCTACCAAACGATGATACGATTAGGTGCCTAACACGTGTATGCAATTAATTTCTCATGTCGAAAAATTATTAGATGGACTCAGCTCATCACGTCATTCGCGGTCTCAGCCAATAACATTTATCTATTTCAATTCTTTTCAAGGTGAATCATCTCTTTCCCTCCATGTTAATAAAGAGTGGTTAGTTATTAAGTAATTATTTTGAAGCGGATAAACTTTATTGGCTAAGACTATGTATGAATAACCAGATCAGATCGGTCGGATTGGATATTTTTTAACACCCTTAGGCTGGCAGTGGGTCATAGCATACATATGTATAGAATTTTGGTGCAATCAAAGAGTCCAAAAAATGGCAGAGCAGTAACTGGCAGTGGTGGGTAAAATAGGGCTTTGGCAACGAGAACGACCGTTTCCAACCCTTGTTGTTTTCTTCTTCTTCTCTTGGAACGTGTGTTGGAATTCGACACTAGAAAAAAAGGGTTAAAATACTACAGTACTTCATTAACCATTGTCGTTTGATGACTATCTATCAGCATCAAAAAGAAAGAAAGAAAGAAAAAATCATTACAATGTGATCTCTCTTCAATGCAAAGAACAAGATTCCAAAGCTAGCTAGAGCTGCAGCAATTCAACTAGTCATCAAGCCTGTTGAAACCTGAACCCAGTCCCAGATACATAATTTATTCCTCCATAATCACCTCTCTTGATTATGATATGATATTTAGAGCACTCTTTTATGTAAAACTTTTCTGTAACTGTGGAAATGGTGGAGGGGGGGACTATTCCAAATTTATCAGTTGAAATTGTGTTGCTCCAGCCATGGCCAAAACCCGGTTTGATCCTCCATGTTACAGAACATGTTCCCCAGGCCTTCTTCTTTAACCATCTGGTCTATCTTTTGGCATGGCAGGTGATTATCAGGCCTCGACGGTGCCGTTTGGAACAGCTGTGCAACCGCAACGCCGCCGTCTGTTGGCCTAATGGATGTCGTAGGGAAAAGGGTTATGCTTGTCGGATGACTGTCGATTGCTGGTGTCCTTGAGATAACCAGATTCACATCGGAGCTGTTTTCACTTCTGATACTGCATGAACCTTCGGTGTCTTTATTGAGGTTGATGGATTCTGTCGGTTCCCTTCCTTTCAGTGCCAATATCTGCTCCCACAAATTAACTTATCCGATCAAAGATGAAGCATGTTGTTACACAAATAACCCAATATTCATAATTTTATACTAAAACCAATGAGATCACTATCCTAAATTGTTAGGCAACAAGGTTTATTTATGGTTTTAGGCCCTCTACTATGCTAGCATTTGCAATTAATCCCTCTATTTTCAAATTCAAAACAGCACTCCAATGACAACTAAATTTTGACTGGCTAATAACACTATAAAGTAGAGGGACTAAAACCATTAATTAACCCCATAAGAAAGTAGAACTAAGTTGTCTGAAAACAATGATTCCATAGAAAGTGAATAAAGCTTTGTGGTTATGATTATAATCTTGAAAAAGCTCAAATATTATATATGATTTACCTCTGAATGAAGCTTTTGGTTCTGAGCTTGGAGTGCATCATTATCTGCTTTGATTGCTTCATACTGTCTTTTAAGCAGATCATAGTCTTTCTCCAGTTGCTTAGTTTTCCACCTGGCTCTTCTGTTCTGAAACCAGATAGCAATCTGCCTGGGCTGCAACCCGAGAGCTCTAGCCAGATGCATTTTTCTCTCGGGTTCAAGCTTATTTCCCAACTCAAAGTTCTTCTCAAGAGTCCTCACTTGTTCCATGTTAAGCCTCCTCTTCTTTTCTCCTGCCTGTGAACCATCATCTGATAAATCATCCTCCCCATTTGCTTCTTCAATACCAGAAAACGATATTGATCTCTTCCCCAGAAGTGATGCAACACCTACACACACACACACAAAAACAGAAATCAATTCCATTATATAAACTGATGAACCCTAAAGATTTTATATATGTACCATGAAAGTCTTGGGGTGAGCATGAAGGAAGCATTTGATTGATGGGATTTGGGGGTTGATGATGATCTTCTTCATGAGGAGTTTGGAGCATGAAATTTTCTGGGAAAAAAGCCATCCGATTGCAAGACATGACCCAACAGGCTGCTGAGTTTTAGCACTAATCTTAATTCAAATGATGTTGCAGCAGATACTGGGAGTGGTGACACAGAGTTTAATGGAAGCAAAGCAACTGAGAGATTTGATTTTTCAGTTTAAAAGGAAAAGAAATGCAGAGATTTTTGTGAAATGAATGACTTTTATACCTTATCAACTTGTTGGAAAAAAGAACTATTTTTTTCTATTATATTATGTGTGTGTATCAATTCTGAGAGAGAAGGAAAGAGAAACAGAGATATGCATGTGTGATGACTCTATAAAGTTTCACTTCTCTTTATATGAGAAGGGTTTTATTTCCTTCAGAACAGTGTTTTTTTAAATATATAATGTTATCCTAAAATCAAATTTGAAATTATATTAATTAAAGATTTTAGTGTTTGTAGACTATGTTATTGGTTAAGGAACAATTAGCAATAAATAAAACTTCAAAAAATTTAGCTAAAATAATTGAAAGAATAATTTCTATATACACGTGCATGCATGTTCATGAAAAAAAGGTGAGAAAAGAAAGAAAATAGAAAAGAACATTATAAATTTAGGGTTATTATTCCATGTACTCATAGTGGGAAAAATACTCCACATGAATGCATAAACTAAATCTCAATTCTTAAACTTTAAAATTTAAAATCTAATTCTAAATTTTGACTCTTAAACTTTAAAATATAAATCCTAACCATAAATCTTAAATTTTAAACTCAAGATTTAAATTAACCACTAAATTTTAAAATAAATTCACTTATAAAAAACAAAATTTTCACTACGGAATATTTTCCATAAAATATAATGGAAAATGTTAGTTTGTAAACTTGGTTATATGTGGTGACTATGAAAGCATTTAAAGAAGTGATTCCAACCTAAGTCCAATAATTTGAGGTCACTTTCATTGTATTAGACTCTCTTTCTTTCCACCCTTAGGAGACAAATAGTGGCGTTTTCTCAATAAGGACAGTTGTCTTTAGACATGAATTAATTAAAATTTTCAAACAAGCTTGAATCCATAGCTACAATGACATATAGACATGGTGAATGTTGCCTACGATACATATTTAAACATAAAATTATAAACCACACATATATGTGTTTGTAGGCACAAACACAAAGTGGGTGTAAATTTTTATACTTAATAAAATAAAATTATATGAGAATTTGAAATTTTAGTGGGTGTGAGATTAAATCATCAATATAAAATATTATAAAAAATTCAGAACTATATATATGAGAATTTAATAAAACTAGATAGAAATTTAAAATTTTGAGAGGTACGACTGCTGGAGACGCCTCGGTTCATCCATGTGTGTGGAAGTCATGGTAAAGGGCCCCATTGATATCCGTTGGAGATGGGTGTTACGTTCTCGAAGGGGGCTATAGTTACGTGAGGAGAAAGAAGGGTTGCTTGAGAAGCAAGAGAGGATGGGACCAGGGGGCAGGGGTTGCTACCTAACCCACCAACACCCATCGTGGTTTGGGGCCAACCCTTCTTTCCCTTCACTCATCCCTCTCTGCAAAGTTCAAATGCCTCTAAAATAAGATAACACCAGCAATACTCCTGTCCTGTCTGCTGTTTCCAACCCTACAAGCTACAACACCTGCTTTTTCTTCTTTCTCCTCCCACCCCATAATTTACAAGGAAAAAAAAGAAGACTTAGTTTAAATATTCCCATTAAATCCATGCTAAACCAAGATTCTGCAGCAACGATCGGTACCAAATCTGAACTTCCTATCTTAAACAAATTTATGCAGGTTTCATGATTAGACATAGATGCTTTCTTTTCTTTTTTCACTAAGGATAGGATTTCAATCAGTGCTGCCCGGGTCTTGCCTTTTAGAAACCAACTTTTTAACCTTTTTTTTCCATCCAAATCTGCCCGAAATTTAATGAGACCAGACACTAAATCTATAAAATAATGTTCAAAATTTGAATTCTAACACTGTTAATGAAATAAAAAGGGATGGAAAAAGTTGTAAAATATGATGAAAGGGTGAAAAAAAGGGGTTAAACATAAATAAGTAGCAAAGACTTGTGGCCGTAACTGTTTATTTACCAAAAGTATGTAAAATACGATGAAAGGGTTAAAAGAGGGATTGAAATGTCAATAAATAGTATACCCTGACAGTGAAATTCTACTTTGACCACAGTTGACAGTACTACACAAAATAATGGGTTATGAAGAGAAAGTCAGTAAATACCCTGACAGTGATTTTTTTTACCTCTTTGTTACACAGAACAAAACAGTTCTACAAGAGTAATGCCACAATGATTGGTCTTTACCGTTGTAATTTTCTGACCTGGTAATTACAGAAAGGGAGTAAAGATGTAAAGTTAACCTGTAGAAGGAACAGTACAAAAATCTTAGCGGCCCTTTGATTGTTGTCACAGGAAAGAAAGGAGAATGGAGGCAATGAAATGAAGTATCCAACATAGGGTCCCTAAACAGATAAAATTAGCCACAAATGTACAACTGACACAAATTTCGTAGATGATGAAACGGGCTGTCTAATTTCCGTTTAGTTTTTGGAAGCTTTAGAATTGAGGGTCTGATCTTGACGTGTTGCAAAAAGTAAACTGAATTTCACTGCCTTTTCCCGTTATAAACGCCCATCTCTGTCGATGGGATGAATATTTCCTATTTTTTCACTTTGGATTCTTGATTATCTTTGCCAACAATTATTTCACGATTTTACAATTTTTCGATCTAATCTTGAACATTTTGGAATTGTGCAACATTATCACTTCAAATCTTTTTTAAAATATGAACAAACAAAAATTTATTGACCAAGTTGAGAGATGATTCCGAACTCAAAGACTAAATATTACTACTTTATACATCCATCTAATAAGCAAACCAAGTTAGTTTAGTTCAGGCTGCCTAAACTTGAATGAGATTAAATTGAATATAATTTTTTTGAGTTATTTCAGTTTGAGTCATTTCGATATTTGATGTAAATAAGTTTATGTGAAGGAAATGAGAAAGGGGAGATGCAAGAGTCATGGATTTTGGTGGTCCAAATAGGAATATACAGGGTATGCAACTATGCATGGCATGGGAAATGTTTATTAAGCGTACGTGGTCATGGTATGTTTTGATTGGGAAAATGATTAGCTGCTTTTAACCTAAAAAAGGGACGGGGGATTGAAGAACGGAAATATATATGTGCATAGTTGGGAGCTGGGACCCCATTCCATCAATCTGCCTGGTGGTGTTGAAGATAATGATAAAACAAATGGGGACAAAGACAAAAGCTACTCTCACACTCACTGCCTTTCACATGACTTTATTAGTTGGAAGCTGAAGCCTGCCCCCATTTCAATGTGTGACCATATTATATACACTCAATAATATAAAAACAATCAATTGAATAATAGTAACAAATCATATAAATCGATTGGTAAATGTGGTAAGTAGCTTGATACCGCTTAAGCAGAACTCGAGTTCGAGGCTTTGTATATACAAAAAAAACCCCGCTGAGAGACTCACTCACCAAAGTCAGATGTGCGATATAGGTCGGTCTGGATTAGTCAAGTCAAAAGCGAGTAGAACCTTGGCAATCCACAAGGCATGTTGCAGCTCTTATGGGGCAGGCTTCAGCTTGCAATCCCATGTGCTAATCTTTGCTTGACGACGCTACCTGCCCACCCGCCCCTCTGCCTTTTTGTTTTCCCCCCTCATGAATTCTGGGCCAAAGGGGCAGGGGAAGGGAATATGCAACCTGATAGTGATTTCTCAACCACTGCTGCTCTTTGTTTTCTTATTACTTTCATGCTGTGGCACTGGCTGCCCCATTCAAACTCTACACTTCTTGGATTCCCCACAATTCAGAACTAACATGCTATTTTAATACCTGGATAATGAGGCTGATCAGAATCAGATGAACCTTTTGTTTTTATATCAATTTGGTAAATCTCTCATCCTTAGATATACTTCTCTTCTGTTAAGAAACATAATATATTAAGGGTTTGATTTTTCTTTATTGCTTTTTTCAAATCAAAGTTTTGTGCATGTATTTTGTTTCATATAATTGAAGTCTTAGAAAAAAGAATTTTGAACGAAAATAAAAATAAAAACAAACACACAACGTCATAACTCAAATCCAAAACATAAACACTCTAACCATCAGAGCTCACATTCATAATTACTTTTTAAATTCGTACCGATAAGTTTAAATGTAAGTAACGTTCTTGTATAAACATATTTAAGTCTTGATTAATTTATACAGATGGAAATCATCTGCCCCCAAAGTATGCTTCCATTTGTGCCCCCACTTTAAAATAGTGGGTTTAGGGTTTAAGGTTGAGACTTAGGGTTAGGGTGTAGGGAATTAGGGGTAGAGTGTATTTTTTAGGGTTTGGGGTTTGGAGTTTAGGATATGAAAATTAGGGTTATGGGACAAGATTTAATTTTTAAATATTTTTAAGCAGGGGCATAGAAGGAGGCAGGAGATTTTTATTCAATTTATACATAGTACACATTTTATTATTTCACGATTTACAATGAACATAATAATTTCAAGTTGCACAAGAAAAGGATGTATATATATACAAGAAAAAGCCAACTCAGATTTACAATGAACATAATAATTTCAAGTTGCACAAGAAAAGGATGTATATATATACAAGAAAAAGCCAACTCAGCTTTTTTGTCACAGTCAAACCACTGTTCCTTCCACATGAAATGTAGCATTCAACGAGTTAATTTCTAAGCTGAAACCAGTCAGTTTCGTTAGGCAAACTTCACTAGTAATAAATGCTTTGCAGTGTCCACCACTACCCTACCATCCTCAGTAAAATAAATAAGGAAACAAATCAAAACACCACTTCTCGTTAAATATTTTTTTGATCAAAACTTCTCGTTAATTTTATGAGAATGCTACCAGCACATAGAAATGGAAATAATCCAGCATTCACATGACAACGACATTCGCAAACAATTGGACCATAGGACTATAGGAATAGAAATCTTGTGCACTTTTTAGTATCGGTACAGTTATCGGAATGAAAGATTTAACATTTTGATGAACTGTTATAATCCCATTTAAATCGATTATCGCCAAAATAGTTAACCGGTTTGTTTGGTAAGGTTACTAAATTAACCATGAACCGTTTTACATCTAGTATTATATATATTGCTACTAATTTTAATAACTTAAAAATATCAATCAAATAAATTTAAATAGAGTCTTCAATATTTATATTTAGGAAGTCTTCAAAGTTTAAAGCAATAAAAAAGTTTAGAGATGCAGTTTTCAGGTACTGTAAGAACCATATGGTTGGTGTCAGTTGGAGCGGCTATTTGGAGTTTATGGCTCACAAGGAATGAGAAGGTGTTTAAAGAAAAGGACACCAATCCGATAGATCTTCTCTTCTACACCAAACTCAGAACTTTATTTTGGTTTAAGGCGACTAAGGAGGATTTCCTTCCGAGTATAGATAAATGGTGGGAGAATCCAGGTTGTATTATGGATAGTCATGCTAATAACAAGGTTGTCAACTTTTGCTGGTCACCTCCAAGGACTGGTTTCATAAAATTTAATGTCGATGGAGCGGTGAAGAATGAAGTGGCTGGATGCGGGGGTGTGTTGAGAACGCATGAAGGTGTTTTACGAGCTGTTTTTGCAGGTCCCGTGGATTGCTGTGGGGTTGATTATGCAGAATTATCAGCAATTAAAATAGCTCTTCAAGTTTTCACAGAGATAGAATGGTCAGGGAGCGAAAGTTTGATAGTAGAGTCAGACTCTAAAATTGTGTTGAATTGGATCAATGATGCATCTCAAAGGTCGTGACGTTGGTGGTCAATTCTATTAGAAATTGATTCTTTAATACGTGAAATTGGTGTGGTAATTTTTACTCATGTTGGAAGACAAAGCAATACAATGGCGAACGCGTTGGCGAAGGACGACATGAGGCGACTTCAGCTATTTAAAGCATGGTGGTAAACATGAGGTGTTGCGCTTAAGTTTTTGTTGAGCTGATTTTGGTTATTAACCAGCTGTGTGGTCGTTGCTTTAATATGATATATTTTTTTGAACTGAGACTGCAGCTGTAATGCTTTTATTTGGGAGTTTAACTTTGTATCCCCTGAATTATGTTGTACTTTTTTCTTCCATATAGGTTTAGGGAGGTTTTTAATGAGGCGCGCATTCAGGGTAAGGCGTGTAATTTTCAATAACTTAATAAAATCGCCTTTGCTGAGCAAAAAAAAAGTTTAGAAAAAAACATAATAATTACACATGTAACCCCCTCGTCCTGGCCTAGCCAATAGACCGGACCGAACGAGTTACACGGGGAAAACCGAAGAGAAACCCGCTAAGGCCTCACTTCGATTAACAACCCTATTTTTTCTTTTAATTATCTTGTCTACATGCTTTATTTAATCCTACACGAGTTGAGCAACAACGGAAAAGCATCCAAGAAAACGACCCAAGCAAACCAACACTTAAAGGTACATTTTTAGCCATTTACAACAGGCCGTATAGATACGCTATAGGACCGAATCGATACGCCTGGACTTGGTCAACAACCCAAAGTCAACATGGGGAGACTGTATCGGTACGCAAGAAGACAATATCGATACACCCCCAACGGTCAACTTCTCACGATCAAACTACGAAGACCGTATCGATACGCCAAAATCTCGTCAATTTCTCATATTTCTAGAGAGCTTTTGGCGTAACGATACACCCTCGTTTACCGGTACGCATAGCCTAAAAACAAGGTTCAAGCATAGGACCATATCGATATAACCATTGGGCGTATCGATACGCCCTGCACTACAAACCTATTTTTAGCTATAAAAAACACAAGGGACTTAACATGAAGGCACTTAACGAGTATTTAAGCAACAAATAAGCATACATATGATTCAAGGTAAGCAAGAAACATCCATTTAGGTCATTCCAACACATGCCAAAGCACCAAGCCATCAAACATGATACATAAGAGGCAATAAAGCATACTTAACATCCATCAAAGGTATCAAGGCCATAACAAAGCATACTTCAACATCAAAACATGTTAACAACTTTAACAATAACAGACTTAAGAGTTTGAGCACCAACTCCATACAAAGCCTAATATTCTCATTGTCTAAGCATTATTACAAAGCATAAACCATACTTGAGTTACTAGAAAGCTCCGAGAAACTCCTTCCTTGCCCACTTGCCTCCCAAGCCACTAATGATCTGCATTGTTGGAAAAGAAGTGAGCGAGGCTCTAAAACACAACAACAATGCAGTTTTTAAAACACAAGTCTTATATTTAAAGCAAAACCATTTAAGAGATGACGTAATGAAACACAATCATCACAAATACAAGGTATGCACATGCATAACCTAAAACTGTAACACCCGTGTTTTGGGCCTAGGAGTTAACCGGGTTATAGTTCGAGTCAAATAAAATTTAATTAAAACAATCCAACTTCAAATAATGACCTAATTGAGCTTCTGTAAAAGGGGAAGGACCTAAGTTGTTATTTTACCAAAGACTTTCAAAAAGTAAGACCACTTTATTCATAAAGTTGTCATCTTCTTCATAAAACCCTTTTACCAACATTAAAAAGGGAAAACCTCCATTTTCAAAACCTCTCAAGTATCAAGTCACTATTCCATTGATTTTAGTACTCGATTTCAACACCAAATTAAGAGGTAAATATGTTTTCTTGATCCCCTCCTTATCCTCTATCTATCTATGGTCTTGGATTTCAAAAATATGGGGTTTCGGAAATTAGGGTTTATATCAAGGTTTGGGTTTTTAAGGGGGTTTTCCAATTTGTTTTGATAAATTGTGTTGGGCTTTTGTTTAAGCATAATGAAATACACAATATATATCAATTTGGGTGAATTTGGATGAAAATTCGTAGTGGGTCCTTATGGTAAATTTTAAGGTATTAAAATTTGGGTTTTTGGTGGGTTTTATGTTTAAATTGAAGGGCTGATGGTCTACCTATGTTAGGAGGGTGATTTGGGATGTTTTGGAAGTCATTTGGGTGTTTGGAAATGGGTGTTTCAGCCAAGGGTTATTGGAGTACGAAAATTGGGTTTTTGAGATATTAGGTGGTTTGGGAAATTGTGGAAATTGGGTTGTGTTTGCAAAGTAAGTTGATGGTTGAGTTAGCATTGAATTGGGAAGTAATGTATGTGTTTTGTTTGACTAGAAGCAAGAGGAAACATTGAAGAGGGCTTGGGACCGAATCTGGGTTCATAGGAGGATTGGTTCGAATTGCTAAGGAAGGGCGGTGAGTGGTCTTAACTTGTTTTAAAGTTTGGTTCGAGCATGAGTAGTGTGTGTGTGTAAAGTGTGCTTGGTAGGCCACTTCCTTATAACCCAGGTAGTTAATTTAGTCTTGTTTTCCTTAAATGCCAATGTGCTTAATGACTATGCTCTTGTACTTGTGATTATATGGTGCATGTATATATATCATGATGTGGATATATGTGATGAGCATGAGTGTGGTTGATGATATATGATTGATGATGATAATTGGCACTAAATAATTATCGGTTGTAAATGATTGATCATTAGGATAGTGTGCACACAAACTGAGTCAAAACGTACGTGGCCTTGATGGCGTTAAGTCATCAAGGAGGAGTACGGTGATGTAACATTCCACCGAAAGCTTTTATTTATTTCTACGAGATGATGAGTGGAATCCCATCCATAGGGCATGTGGTGATGAGTGGAATCCCGCACATGCAAGGTCCGGTGATGAGTGAAATCCCACCGAGGTAAAGTGTTGTTGAGGTTTATATCCGCACAATCGGGGTAATTAAAGTGGCCAATTAAACTTGTTCATGTATTGTGATGTATGATGGTGATATATGGTTGTGGTATGTGGTGTTGTTGCATGATGATTGATATTGATGTCTAAGCTTGTTAGGATTGAGAGACCATATATGCCACTTGAAAGGCTAGCTAGGTCTACTCGATTTTATGCCTATGCTTGATGTATGTAAGACTAGGATTAACATGCTTGAACCCTGCATTGTTGATATTTTTCGTTTTAGAGCACCCTCACTAAGCTTATAGCTTACGCTCTCAATGTTCAACAATGCAGATCATTAGCGTGGTGTTAGCTCGAAGCAAGGCAAGAAGGGCTTTCCAAGTTGTTGCTCAAGTATGGTTAATTTTGTAGTAGTTAAACAATGTGGCAATAGGGTGTGTTTGTATGAGCCTTGTATGACTCTTTCAAATGATGTTGTTTTGGATTGATTATGGATTGTAAGCATGTTATACTTTGATGAATGTTGGTGTGTATGATGGCATGCTTTAGGATGTTTTAGGTTGCCTTATGCTGAGTGCAAATCTCTTTTGTTTGACTTGTGGCTTTATGACCATTTGAGCCTTTAAGCATGCACATTATGGCCTAAATTGCTCTTTAATTAGAATGCTATGTATGAATGCTTTAATCCATGTTTGAATGACACCCTTGGCTTAAATATGTGTGCTTGCATGTTCGTGTATGCTTAGGTGAGTCGAGAAATGCATTTAGAGTTGTGTTGGGGTCGTTTAAGTTGAAATTGAGGAATTGCAGTGTAGGGGGTATCGATACCCCTAGCTAGGGTATCGATACTGTCTTGCCCAAAGGCCTCGGATTTTGCCTGGGGTATCGATACCCTCCAAAGTTACTGGAATTTGGAGTTTTGAGTGGGAGTAGAGCGTATCGATACGGGGTTCCCGAGTATCGATACGGGTCTACTCTGTTGACCAAGGAGGGTTGACCGAGAAAGGGGGTATCGATACCCCTGGTAAGGGTATCGATACGGTCTTCTCGTGGTTGACTTCTTGGGTTGACCTAGAAAGGGGGTATCCATACCCCTGGCAAGGGTATCGATACTGTCTGCCTGTAAGCTTAAAAAAATGAACTGTTATGCATGGCCGTGGTTCGAGTGTGTTTTCCTTGGTATTGTTTTCCGCTGTGTGAATCGCTTAGGACATAATGATCATCTAGACAAGAATTAATATAAAAAGAAAAAAGTAGGGTTGCTAACCGAAGGGAACCTCAACGGGTTTCACTCGGTTTTCCCCGTGTGGCCACTCGGACCGGTCATCCGGCCAGACCGGGGCGAGGGGGTTAGAAAAACCCGGTGGGACTACACATCACCGTTCAACTAGTAGTTTTCCGATGGGACTACACATCACTGTACTCTTCTACTAGTCACTACCGGTGGGACTACACAACACCGTAGTAACGACAACCGTCACGTGAGTCTCGACACTAACAACGACTACACAACAAACATTAGACGGAGAGTAAAAACAATCTAAGAACATCACCACAACACACATATCATGAGAACCGAAAATCAACCAACAAATGAAATTAGATGAACTTACTCCTGGGTCTAGGCTAGTCTCTAGGACTCCACCCAAACCCCAAACCTTCATTGAACATAAATAAGATTCCAAAACAATATCCACTCACCGATGAACCCAATCGTAAGCCGAAACACCGACCTCATGCCTCTGTAGCACCCAAACCCGATTCCTCTGTTTAAAGCAATCCAAATCATACTATTAGAATACTAATACACTTGTAAACCAGTAGCTACCCGAAAACTCAGTATTGCAACCAGAACACATCAATTAGAATACAAATTTCATCCAAACTTCACCATTTTCGTTCTAAACAAACCCCACACTGAAATCAGTCATTCCAACCATCAAAACACACCCAAAAACGTCTAGAAACATCCCCCATCATCAAAGGAACCACCAACCACGTTTCCAACCTAAAACCAACCCAAAACCCAACCTTTTCAACCTAAAAATCTCATTTTTATACCCATTTCGGGTTTTCAACAAAACTATACCATTTTAACATATAATACACTTAAGAGCAATATTAAAACTAGGGATGGGCACGGGTCGGGTCGGGTCGGTTTTTTGGCCCACTCGAACCCGACCCGATCCAATTCTTTAAAAAACCCGACCCGACCCAAAAATAAATATTCTAAACCCGACCCCGACCCGACCTATAGAAAAAAAATTAATTTTAGGGACCTAATTGTAAAAAATAATTTTAAGAGGCATAATTATAAAAAATAATATTTTAAGGACTAAAATATAAATAAAAAAAATTAATTTTAAGGACCTAATTGTAAAAAAATATATAAAGATAGGGTATTATTACAAATATCCCTAAAAAATTTAGGGGAAAATTACACTATTAGTCCCAGGTTGGGTCAGATTTTTTCACCCTAAAACCCGAATCCGACCTCACCCTACACAAAAATCCGACCCGACCCGATCCGAACCCGATTTTTTCATAAAAATACCCGACCCGATCGGACCGGGTCGGGTCGGAACCCGTCGGGTCCGGGTACCGTGCCCATCCCTAATTAAAACATATATTAACTTTACAAATAAAAAACCAAATAAAAACCCATCAAAACTTCCTCATTTTTCTTAAAATTTGAATACTTGGAGAAATCCAAAAATGGAGTTTATGAAAATCTAAAACCATAGAAACGTTAAGGATGATGAGGAGAAGTCAAAAACACATTTACCTTGATGAAAGCTCTTGAAAACGTGAAGGGAGGAGATGGAACAGTGATTGGGGTTGAAGGGGGGTTTAGTGTCGTGGTTTTTGTTGAAAGGAAGAAGAAGATAGCTTTTTCTTCAAAACACTATTTTACTTGTCTTATTGCAATTATTTAGAAAATCACCATTTTACCCTTAATGAAAACACAAGCCCCTTTTAATTAAAATCAAGCCTATTTAACCCGAACTAATCCCAATTCAAAACCGGTAAACTCTCGGGCCTTAAATCGGGGCGTTACAACTCTCCCCCACTTAAGGAATTTCGTCCCCGAAATTACCTGACGGAAAAAGATATGAAAACTGTCTTTCCATGTCTTCTTTTCTCTCCCATGTAGCCTCCTCCATACCTCGGTGTCTCCACAGAACCTTGACTAACTCGATAGATCTCCCATGCAACTCTTTCTTGTCCGTAGCGAGAATCTTAACCGGCTCTTCATTATACGACAAGTCGGGGTTCAACTCAATCTTTTCCACTGGCATTACGTGAGACAAATCCAATTTATACTTTCGGAGCATCGACACATGGAACACATCGTGAATCTTCTCTAACTCGGTCGGCAGTCTCAATTTATATGCAACGGGACCGATCCTCTCAACCACCTCGTAAGGTCCAATGAATCTCGGACTCAACTTACCCTTCCTACCAAACCTCATCACCTTCTTCCAAGGTGAGACCTTCAAAAACACCTTCTCACCCACGTCATACTCTATCTCCTTTCTCTTCAAATCGACATACGACTTCTGTCGGTCTAAAGCTGCCTTCAAACGATCACATATCAGCTTTACCTTCTCGGTAGTGCCCTTAAGCAAATCAGGCATCAGTACAAGCTTCTGCCCGGCCTCGGCCCAACAATTAGGCGTCCTACACCTCCTACCGTACAGAGCTTCATACGGTGCCATCTGAATACTAGCCTGATAACTGTTGTTGTATGCAAACTGAACTAACGGTAGGTGCTTCTCCTAAGAACCCTGAAAGTCGATAATACAACACCTCAACATGTCCTCCAACACCTGAATAACCCTCTCCGACTGACCGTCCGACTGCGAGTGATATGAAGTGCTGAAGTTCAACCAAGTACCCAAGGCACGATGCAAACACTCCCAAAATCTAGCTGTGAACCTCAGATCTCGGTCTGACACAATCGATATCGGTACCCCATGCAACCTCACTATCTCACTGATGTACAGATCAACCAACTTATCTAAGATGTAGGTAGTATGAACATGTATGAAGTGAGCACACTTAGTAAATCTATCGACTATCACCCACACTGAATTTTTCTTCGAAGGAGTCAACGGTAAACTCAACACAAAGTTTATGGTAATACGTTCCCACTTCCATTCCAGAATCTTCAACAACTGTAACAAACCTAAAGGAAACTGATGCTCGGCTTTAACTCTCTGACATACCATGCACTTACTCACAAACTCAGCCATATCCTTCTTTAACCCAATCCAGTAGTACTCTTCTTTCAACCCGCGGTACATCTTCGTACTACCCGGATGCATAGCAAAAGGAATGTTATGTGCTTCATTTAAGATTATACGCCTTAACTCGACATTTTCCAGAACTACTATCCTATCCTTGAAACATAAGATCCCATTCTCACCAAAACAGAAATCTGTGGGTCTACCCTCGGCTATATCTTGCACGTGAGGTACCAAAGACTCATCTTGCAACTGCTTCTCTCGAATCAACTAAACCAATGAAAGATTAACCTGAAGTTCGGCTATCAAACCACCATCCCTTGACACACTCATTCTTACAAACATAGCTCGTAACTCAACTGCCACTTTTCTACTCAAAGCATCAGCCACTACGTTTGCCTTACCCGGATGGTACTCTATCGTAAGGTCGTAATCCTTAAGGAGCTCTAACAACCTACGCTGTCTATGGTTCAACTCCCTCTGAGACATCAAGTACTTCAAACTCTTATGGTCGGTATAAACGCTGCACTTCTCACCATAAAGATGGTGTCTCCAGATCTTCAAAGCAAACACTACTGCGGCTAACTCAATATCATGAGTGTGGTAGTTCTTCTCGTGAACCTTCAACTGTCTCGAAGCATAAGCTACAACCTTACCTTCTTGCATAAGCACACAACCTAAACCTACATACGATGCATCACTGTAAATCACAAACTCTTTCCTCGGTTCGGGCTGAATCAATATAGAAGCTTCGATCAAAGCTTTCTTTAACTTCTCGAACGCTTATTGTCTTGCATCTGACCGCTCATATGGAACATTCTTCTAAAGCAACTTGGTTAGAGGAGCCGCTATTTTCGAAAATCCCTCGACAAATCTTCGATAATATCCCGCCAAGCCTAGGAAGCTACGAATTTCCGTCACTGACTTCAGTTGCTTTCAATTCACTATGACTTCTATCTTCTTGGGACCACTAATCCCATTGGCCAAGATCACGTGACCTAGGAAGACTACCTCCTTAATCCAAAACTCACACTTACTCAACTTGGCATACAATTGATTCTCAAGCAAAGTCTGAAGCACTAACTGGAAATGCTCATCATGCTCTTCCTCGGTCCTAGAGTACACTAAGATGTCATCTATGAACACTACCACAAACCTGTCCAAAAACTTATGAAACACTCGGTTCATCATGTCCATAAATGTAGCTGGGGAATTAGTCAAACCGAAAGGCATTACCAAGAACTCATATTGCCCATAACGTGTACGGAAAGCTGTCTTTGGTATGTCCATATCTTTCACCTTCAACTGATAGTAACCGAATCTCAAATCAACCTTCGAAAACACTGAAGCACATCTCAACTGATCAAGCAAGTCATCTATCCTAGGCAAAGGGTACTTGTTCTTCATGGTTACCTTGTTCAACTGCCTATAATCTATACACATCCTCATACTATCGTAATTCTTGTTCACAAACAAGATCGGAGCACCCCACGGAGAAATACTAGGCCTAATGAAACCTCTATCTGACAACTCCTGAAGCTGTGTCTTCAACTCTCTAAACTCTTTCAGTGCCATTCTATACGTAGCAATAGACACAAGTGCAGAATCAGAATACGTCTCAATAGCAAACTCAACTTCTCTGTCTGGAGGCAAACCCGACAACTCTTCTGGAAAACACTCAGAAAATCACAAACTGTCATGATGTCTTACGGCCTAACCTCACTCATATTTAGATTCATCACATAAGCCAAGTAAGCCTGACAACCCGAATCCATCAACCTCTGAGCTTCCAACGCAGAAACAACATTGGACAAGAACCTAACGTTCTCGCCAACTACAACAACCTCAGAGTCATCTATAAGCTTTAAGAAGACTCTATTGGTCTCAAAGTCAACACTAGCTCTATGCTCTACGAGCCAATCCATGCCCAAAATCACATCAAAACCATAGAACGGTAACTCCATCACATCAACCGGAAACACGTGGCCCTGAACCTTTAAAATATATGAATGCGTCGAACCCGAATCTATCAAAGAAAGCAAAGTCAAAGACTGTAACGAGAAATTACATGGAATGACATCCGTTTCATTCCCAGCCTCTCGCTGTGCGTACACCCTAGCCGGTCCTCCACCCTCAGGCTGGACTGCCACTACATGAGCCAAGTTCCTCTAACCATCATTCCTCGGCTGAAAGTTACCATGACCGCGCCCACGGCCTCTCTGATGCTCAAAACCCCTAGATGGAGCCGGTCCACCCCTAGCCGGGTGTGGATAGTTACGCCTCAGATGATCTCGGGAACCACAGTTCCAACACACTCCATAGGTACCCATACACTCGCCCTGATGGCGTCTCCCGCACCTAGTGCACTCGGGAGTGTGAACAATAGCTCCTTGGCCCTGATGGCCCCGTCCATAGTTACCACCCCTATGCCTCGAATCAGGCTGATACCTCTCATCTCTATGCCTCTTGGCATGATCTCTATCCCAGTATGCGTGTCTCTTCCCAGAATCGGACCCACTAGCACGAGCACTGGAGCCTAAGTTTTGCTCAATATCCTTGGCCCTAGAGGCCAAAACATCAAACTCGGTGTAGTTAGAGGCAAGAATGTAAGTCTTCACATCTCTAGTTAACCCATATCGAAAGCGCTCACACCGTTCCATCTCACCGGAACCAACTCGGGTGCATATTGGCTCAATCTCACAAACTGAACCTCATATTCGAACACCATCTTGCTACCCTGAACCAAGGCCATAAACTATCTCTTCTTTTTATCAAAATATCGGACTCCGAGATACTTCCTCTTAAAGGCATTTCTGAAGAACTCCCACGTAACATCCGCTTCGGCCATACCCGAAGTAACAGTGGTCCACCAAGTATATGCGTCCCCCTGAAGCAAGGAGACAATGCAACCCAACTTACGAGTGTCTGAGCACTCCATCTGACCCAAGATGCGTGTAGTACTCTCGAGCGAAGCCTTTGAACCCTCGGGAGTCAAACCACGGAACTCGACCCCGCCCAAACTACGGAGCATCTCAAGTCGTAAACCAGTCCCCGCACCCTGAGGTGGTGCTGCAGCTTGCATACCGGCCAAATATGTCTGAAAAGCTCCAGCTATGGTCTGAGTCAAATGGGTCATGTTCGCACCTGCCTAACCCTAACCCGCCTGGGCTCCATTACCCCCAACGTTCGCACCGGCCTGAGGCCCATTACCACCACCTCCGACTTGCGCACCAGCCTGAAGCACATTACCTTCGCCACCAACTCCATTACCCTCGAGGGTAGGAGGAACATGAGGCTCATTCCCGGGTGTCTGGTCACCTGATTTAGGCCGTCCCCTCAGTCTCACCATACTAGGATAAAATCTAAAACAAACAACACATCACACATAAAAGAAGACATGAGGTTAGCAAGGGCAAGGATTCAAGTTCTCGGCCATTTAAACCAAATCTTTTTCCGATAACAACACCTAGCAATGGGAACACTTGACTAGACTTCAACCAACAACAAGAACATTTAAAAGCATGCATTCATACACTGTGCAATAGCAAGCAACCATACAACCAACTTACCTGACCTACATTTTTTGAGAAACCTCGTAACCGAGGCTCTTATACCACCAAATATAACCCCTCGTCCCGACCTAGCCAATAGATCGCACCGAACAGGTTACACATGGAAAACCGAAGCGAAACCCGCTAAGGCCTTACTTTGATTAACAACCCTATTTTTTTCTTTTAATTATCTTGTCTACATGCTTTATTTAATCCTACACGAGTTAAGCAACAACGAGAAAGCATCCATGAAAACAACCCAAGCAAACCAACACTTAAAGGTACATTTTTAGCCATTTACAACAGGCCGTATCGATACACTATATGACCGTATCGATACACCTGAACTTGGTCAACAACCCAAAGTCAACTTGGGGAGACCGTATCGATACGTAGGAAGACAGTATCGATACGCCCCCAACGACAAACTTCTCACGGTCAAACTACGAAGACCGTACCGATACGCCAAAATCTCGTCAATTTCTCATATTTCCAGAGAGCTTTTGGTGTATCGATACACCCCAATGTACCAGTACACATAGCCTAAAAACAAGGTTCAAGCATAAGACCGTATCGATACAGCCCTTGGGCGTATCGATACGCCCTGCACTGCAAACCTGTTTTTAGCTGTAAAAATACAAGAGACTTACATGAAGACACTTAACGAGTATTTAAGCAACAAATAAGCATACATTTGATTCAAGGCAAACAAGAAACATCCATTTAGGTCATTCCAACACATGCCAAAGCACCAAGCCATCAAACATGATACATAAGAGGTAATAAAGCATACTTAACATCCATCAAAGGTATCAAGGCCATAACAAGGCATACTTCAACATCAAAACATGTTAACAACTTTAACAATAACAGACTTAAGAGTTTGAGCACCAACTCTATAAAAAGCCTAATATTCCTATTGTCTAAGCATTATTACAAAGCATAAACCATACTTGAGTTACTAGAAAACTCCTAGAAACTCCTTCCTTGCCCACTTGCCTCCCAAGCCACTAATGATCTGCATTGTTGGAAAAGAAGAAAGCATAAGCGTAAAGCTCATTGAGCGAGGCTATAAAACACAACAACAATGCAATTTTTAAAACATAAGTCTTAGATTTAAAGCAAAACCATTTAAGGGATGACGTAATGAAACACAATCATCACACATACAAGGTATGCACATGCATAACCTAAAACCCATGTGACTACACATCACCGTTCAACTAGTAGTTTTCCGATGGGATTACATATCACCGTACTCTTCTACTAGTCACTACCGGTAGGACTACACATCACCGCTCAACTAGTAGTTTTCTGATGGGACTACATATCACCGTACTCTTCTACTAGTCACTACCGGTGGGACTACACATCACCGTAGTAATGACAACTATCACGTGAGGCTCGACACTAACAACGACTACACAACAAACATTAAACGGAGAGTAAAAATAATCTAATAACATCACTACAACACATATATCAGGAGAACTGAAAATCAACCAACAAATGAAATTAGATGAACTTACTCATGGGTCTAGGCTAGTCTCTAAGACTCCACCCAAACCCCAAACCTTCATTGAACATAAATAAGATTCCAAAACAATATCCACTCACCGATGAACCCAACCGTAAGCCGAAACACCGATCTCAAGCCTCTGTAGCACCCGATATCGCACCCGAACCCGACTCCTCTGTTTAAAGCAATCCAAATTATACTATTAGGACACTAATACACTTGTAAACCAGTAGCTACCTGGAAACTCACTCTTGCAACCAAAACACATCAATTAGAATCCAAATTTCATCCAAACTTCACCATTTTCGTTCTAAACAAACCCCACACTGAAATCATTCATTCCAATCATCAAAACACATCAAAAAACGTCTAGAAACATCCCTCATCATCAAAGGAACCACCAGGCACGTTTCCAACCTAAAACCAACCCAAAAACCCAACCTTTTCAACCTAAAAATCTCATTTTTATACCCATTTCGGGTTTTCAACAAAACTCTACCATTTTAACATATAATACACTTAAGAGCAAGATTAAAACATATATTAACTTTACAAATAAAAAACCAAATAAAAACCCATCAAAGCTTCCTCATTTTTCTTAAAATTTGAATACTTGGAGAAATCCAAAAATGGAGTTTATGAAAATCTAAAACCATAGAAACGTTAAGGAGGATGAGAATAAGTCAAAAACACATTTACCTTGATGAAAGCTCTTGAAAACTTGAAGGGAGGAGATGGAACAATGATTGGGGTTGAAGGGGGGTTTAGTGTCGTGGTTTTTTTTTTTGAAAGGAAGAAGAAGATAGCTTTTTCTTGAAAACACTATTTTACTTGTCTTATTGCAATTATTTAGAAAATCACCATTTTGCCCTTAATGAAATCACAAGCCCCTTTTAAATAAAACCAAATCCATTTAACCCGAACTAATCCCAGATCAAAACCGTAAACTCCCGAGCTCTAAACCGGGGCGTTACAACACAAATATTTATTAATCAATAATTTGTATTAATTACACAAATGTTAGTAGCAATCAATAATTTAATATCATTGTAAAAGTTTCTTACGATTATAATTTAAGATCATTATTGATAAGTAGCTAAAATGGTCACTATTTTATCTTTAATTAGGCCTATAATGGTTAGAATATGTTGCTGATTTGGATTTTATTATGTGTTTTTCGTGCGGGTTTGTAATTCTAGAAAACACACTGGAAATAGGCGAAATTTTGCAGTTTTTATTTTTCTGGAGTCAAGGCCGGATTATTGGGCATGAAAGGCTGACTGAACTCCACGCCAGAAGCTTCTAGAAGATGACGTTAGCGACGTCGGATAGCTTATCAGCCGCGTATCGATAACTTATCAACCGAGATTTAAAATTTAAACTTGGAAATTATCTTTTGTATTTAATTTAAATATTTTAGGATTTATCTTCTATCATTTTAGGGTTATTTTAGGGTTTTTAGAATACTATAAATACTCCCTTTGGGGTAAACTCAAAAATTATCTCTTGTTCTTAGCTTATAAAATTTCCTTTCTCTTTACGTTCTCATTCTTTGTAAGTTTTTTTTTACTTATTTTGAAAAATGCTAAGTATGATTTCTTCCATAATCATGCTTAGCTAAATTTTCTGATTAGCCAAAGGCTTAAAGTGAAGCTTTAATTCACTTGTGAGAATTAAAAGCACCCAACAACTTTGTTTTACATTCTCAATTTTCTGAAAACTTAGATCGACAATCGACCTTTCTATTAAAACTTTTTCATTTTCATTTCAAAAGTGCACGTTGACTTGATAGTTGTTAAGATTTAAAGTTAGGAGGAAGGATCGACGATTGTCGTGCTTTCAACTTCCTATAAACACACTTAGCGGCGAATTTGCTAAGGGAAACTGAGACCAGATTTGATTCTCATCGAGACTACGTAGTCCGACTCGGGTTTTTCATGTTTTTAAACAGTTTTATTCTAACGACCATAGTAATGGTTAGTCTAACCAGAAAACTAGAATCTAAAAATTGATTTTAGATTACCGGTTTATTGGAGAGAAAAACAAGTTACAAGGTTGGGCCTTGTAGACTATAGCCGGCATGTATCCGGAGTAAAAAATCATTTTTCAATGTTCAGTTTGAATTGAAGCTAAGAAAAGCTTGAGGCTAACCAATTTAATCAAGTTTCTTCTAAAAATATTTATTTATGTCATTTCTTCTAAATTAGTTATTTTACCTTTAGTTCCTACTCTATCAAAACCCCCCATTATTTTTATTTTCACACTAAAGTCAGAATCAAAACCTTCAGATATCATAAGCTTCGAAGTCCATGCGGATCAACTATTCTTATATCTATACTTCGCTATTTTTACATTTATATGAGATTAAAGGATATTTATTTGACAGTTTACGATGTTTGTCAAATTGGCGCCATTGCCGGGGACTTCGACAAAGTTACTAATATCGTTTGTTTTGATTTATGACCAGGAAGAATCCGAGCAAACTAGCAGATTTTGTACCAGAGATTGAAGCATTAGCCTGAAGACTACACACACAAACACTTCAAGAAAAACAACAATGACAACAAGAACGGTGATAGCGACAAGAACGATTTCAACAAGAACTAGAAATATCCTTCGAAGCTAAAACATAATTTGA
This sequence comes from Hibiscus tridactylites, assembly GCA_958450335.1. NCBI lineage: Eukaryota > Viridiplantae > Streptophyta > Magnoliopsida > Malvales > Malvaceae > Hibiscus > Hibiscus tridactylites. The sequence goes on from OY288283.1 coordinate 15,812,438, forward strand.
GTACACCAGCTACGAACAAACTTCAATGGCGGACGAAGACCAAATCATTCGCCAACTTTTCGCGGCACCAGACGATCAACAACCTTTGTGCATTAAATTCCCGAATGGCAAAACATCATTCACACTTAAGACGAGTTTGATACATCTTCTACCAACCTACCATGGTTTGCCGAGCGAAAATCCGTACAAACACCTCAAAGAATTCCATATGGTTTGTTTGAGTACAAAACCACAGGGAGTGTCTGAAGACCAGATAAAACTTTGCGCTTTTCTTTTTTCTTTAGCTGATATTGCCAAAGATTGGTTATTTGACTTACCTTCCAACTCGGTTACAACTTGGACTAACATGGCTCGGTTTTTTCTTAACAGGTTTTTCCCTGCGGCCAAAGCAAGCAAACTAAGGCGAAACATTTTGAGTTTTCGACAAATGGACACTGAGTCTTTATATGACTACTGGGAGCGCTTCAAGAAGTTATGCGCAAATTGTCCACAATATGGTTTGTCAGAACAAGCGTTTCTCCAGTATTTCTACGAAGGGTTAACGCATATGGATATGAAGATGATCGACGCAGCAAGTGGAGGAGCACTTGTTAACATGACTCCGACTGCGGCAAGGACCTTAATATCTACTATGGCCGCTAACTCGCAACGATTTCACTCTTCTAGTGAACCCTCTTGGAGAGTTCACGAGGTAAGGAACATTTCATTAGAACATAAAATTGATAAATTGGCTAAAATTGTTCAATCCCTTGTTGCAGACAAAAGAAGCGCAACTAGACTTTATGGGATATGCATGATGATACAAGAGCAGGATGCTGCGTAAGTAAATGCCATATGTAATTTTCTCGGACCTCCCCAGAGAATACAATCCCAATACTAATACATACAACCCGAGATGGAAAGATCATCCAAACTTTAATTACGCGCAAAGCCAGAGACCAAATCAAGCTTATCAACCACCTGCACCACATCAATATCAACTGCAAAAACCATCATTGGAGTCGATTGATGAAAGGTTCGCATTATCCCAAGAAAATTTTCAACTAAAGACTGCATCACACTTTGAAGCAATTGAAAAACAGATAAGTCAACTGACGTTAGCTATAGAGCGTCTAGGTGTTCTCTATTTATGAGCCCAAGTGCACACTCTTGTCAAGTTATAGTATAAAAGATATCGTCTCCCACAGGGATTGGAGAAGCTCCTATGAATGGTTTCCTGGACAAAGATTTAGTAAATGCGCAATTAAATCTCACGATGTGGAAATATAAAAACACAAATAAAATAAAGATAGTGATGAGAGGGATGATAAGGAGAGATTTGGTCGATAGATTGGGTAAGACAATCGCAGCTCAGTAGTGTGTGGACTGCATTGTAAAGCTTGAGTATGTTTTTTGCTGCCATGAATTGCTGTGTCGGCGGGTATGGTGGGCAGCAGGCTACAAACCTGTCACGCGGCCGCAGCGGGTCAGTACCACTACAACTTTCGCTGTCTCAGTAGGAGGAACGAAAATAGGTCCTAGCAGCAAGTCTGTCAGACATTCCAAGTTTTGCGGGATAGTCGACAATGATCCTTCCTATTTCTAGGCAAAGATTCTTGAACACTCACGTGATGTAGGCAATACCTACCAATCTCAGTGTAAACTTAACACAGGCAAGTCTATTCGATTGGTGATCCCTCTTAGCCGCTGAAACTTGTGAAGTGGTGTAGAACCAAGTTAGTCACGCCCCAACATGTTGTGACCGTGCTTAACCCTTTCGTGAGCCTTGCACTTTCGTGCCCGACAAATGGATTCTCTCAACTGACTGATGTAGACTTATCGAAAGAATGAAGTGCAATGGATAAAGTAAACTTTGGAATTTTTATTGAAAACGACTAAAAACTATTACAACCGTTTCTCACAAATTACTTTACATACGTGCGCCTAAACCCTAAGAGAGTTTGGCCGCGACCCCCAACAACTTTAACCTATCTAGCTACATCTCCGATGTGCGGCTATTCAAGCACGCATCCCCTCACACCTCATCATGCCCCTATACCCTTACAAGCATTGGGTATATATAGGGCTCATAGCCAAAGTTTGAGTCCTTCTTGAAGTAGTTCTTAAAGTATATCTACATTAAATACAGACTCCTTTTTGACTTAAATATGGACTCTTTGGACGTTGCCCTCTTCCGCAATGAATGATAAGTGCTCCTACTTATCGATCTTGGATTAGCTCTATCGGCCGCTACAGGCTTTAGAAAATTGCAAGACTAGGCTCATTGGGCTTAGGAAATTGCCCTCTTTCAATCGCGACCCATCTTGGCTAAGTCGGTGTATCTTCTTCCCGGGCGGCACTTGGCGGCAATGCTGCTTCGGCAGCGTCTTTGGCGACATCAGGAACTGCTTCAGTACAACTCCTTTTGTTCCAACTTTCCTGTCCTGTCCTCTCCTCTCCTTGCTATAGCACCTGAAAATATAAACTAAACTAAAACAATATCTTTTCTCAACCAAACATAAAATATTCAATAAAAGCATGGTGAAAGAGAAAATATTGTTATAATGCATGCAACACACCTAAATATGTCTAAAAGAGCTTAAGAACAACAATAATAAGAGCAGAAATGTGTACAAAATATAGAATTTGTGGACACTCTACATTAGCGGCGAGTCATTTAGAATCTAAAGGGAAGTTTCCGTCTCAAACCGAACCAAACCTGAGAGAAAACGTCAACGCCATCACACTCCAAAGTGGCACCATCGTCAAACCGAAAGCCACGAAGGAGGACGGCCAAAAGAAAGACAAGGAGAAAGCGTAACCATCAACATAAAATGGTACATTAGGTTCATCCTCTAGTCCCTCTCCTTACGTCGTACCACCTCCTTTCCCATCGAGGTTGGTAAAGCGAGACAAACAAGCTGAAGAGAATGAGATCTTGGGTGTATTTTGAAAAGTAGAAATTAATATTCCATTGTTTGAGGTAATCCGAAAGGTACCAAGGCATGCTAAATTCTTAAAAGATTTATGTACTAACAAAAGACGACTTACCGGGATTGAGAAGGTGAACCTGGGAGAACACATTTCCGCAGTTTTTCAGCGAAGGCTACTGCCAAAGTTGAAGGACCAAGGTATGTTTACCATTCCCTGCAAAATTGGTAATGTTGGTATAAAACGTGCAGTGTGCGATTTAGAGGTTTCTATTAATGTTATGCTCCTTTCTCTATATAACTCACTGTTTGCTGAGCCCTTGAAGGATACTAAGGTGACTATACAACTAGATGGCCGATCCGTAATATACCTGGAAGGACTTCTCGAGAATGTTATAGTAAAGGTAAATGACCTCAACTTTCTGGCGGATTTCTATGTAATAGACATGGAAAATGATCGGTCCAACACCTCTTCAGAAATTCTTCTCGGCCATCCCTTTCTAAGCACAACACATTCGAAAATTGATGTAAGAAGTAGAATTCTTACAATGGAACTCGATGGTGAGGTAGTAAAATTCGATGTCTACAAAGCAATGAGATACCCTGATAATGTCGCTAGTATTAATTTTGTTGATGTTATTGAACCTACCGTTGAAGAGTGTTTCGAACCTAACCTTGTTGATGATTTGTGCAGTGAATTAGAGGACTTTGAAGAGGAAATCAAGGAGTTTGAGAAAAAATTCTATTGATTCTGATTTCAACCTTACTCTGTCTAAATCTAAACCCTTACTTTCCATTTTGCAGGCATCAAATATTGAATCGAAACCACCACCAGAACATTTTAAGTGCTTATATTTTAGCAAAGAAGATATCTTTTCTGTGATTAATTTAAACAAGCTTTCAAAGCTGAAAATGATCTGAAGAAATGCCTACATTAATACTCTAACCTACAAGAAGAAAACAAAGGAACCCTGTTGAGTGGATCAAAGGATTGATCAAAGCCAAGAGGGGGTGAATTGGGTTTATAAAATTTTGGAAGTGAAGTGGAATGGATAAAAATGAAGAACAAGACAATTATAATGGTTCAAGTTCCAAATGAACTCTACATCCACTACCATAGCCCCCACTAAGGATTTTCCAACAACTCCACTAGTTGTTCTTCCCCTTTTCTAGGATTACGAGGAAACCTTTACAAAACCGGTCAATTTTCTACTCAAAATTGACCAAACCCTCACTTGGTTACAAAGAAGAAATTGAAGGCAATAATAATATCTCTCAATACAAATTTTCCCCTTTGAATACAAGCACTCAACCCAAATTGAAATACAAAATAAGATTTACACTAAATACAATTTGGGATTTTACAAGAATGAGAATTTTGGCACTTGAGCTTGGATTTTGTGTATGGATGTTTCTCTTAGATTCAATAGTTGTTGCTGGTCTTCAAATGGCTTTTTTTATACCCTCTTCATTGGTTATAGCTGTTTGGGTGGTTAGAGAATTGATTATAGCTGTTGGAACCCTCATTTTCTACCATAAATGCACTTCTGCAGCCTACCGTATCGGTACTCGAGGAAGCGTATCAATACATGTCTCAAAAAAGAAAGAGTCGTTGCACAAATATAAGAGAGGTGTATCAATACGCGTTCAGGCGTATCGGTACGGGTTAAGGATCTATTTCGATACGGGTAAGACTATATCGATGCAATTTTTCCAACACAACTCAGTAGATGAAATTGTATCGATACGAGTAAGAGCGTATCGATACTCATTAACCACCTCTTTAAAATTTGGTTACCTACCAACAGACAATGCACCAGTCGAAATATTTAAAGCTCTGAATTGTTAAAATATTTTAAACCATATCGATACGGGTGAAACCGTATCGATATTCGATTCAAACTCCTTGGGATTTTATAGAGAGAGCGTATCGATACAGATGGAATCTGTTTCAATACCCAGTTTCGATACGGCAAGGAGCGTATCGAAATGTTTGTCTCCAGTAGCCAAGTTTCTAAAAAGGGTATCGATACGGTAAGAAGCATATCGATACTCATAAACGTTTTTGAGCAATTTGGCCTTGGAATACTTAGAAAAAAGTTTAGGAGTTCTAGTTTTTTCAAACTAGAGCAAAGCCTTGTTGATTTGAAACCTTTTGAGGGACTTAAAAATTCATTTCAAGTTTTACAATTTGGTCTTTAAAACACTTTTTTATATCAAAATCAAACATAAGTTTTACAATTTCCCTCATTTTGATATATCGAAACCAAAGCTTAAAATTTTTAAGTCTTTTGAAAAACTTTAGAAAACAACTTCCCCTTAATGTTAGCTAGGTAAATTTTAAGTTTAAGTTTTTAAGTGAGATTGTGAACTTACCTCTCTCCCTTTTTGTTAGATCAAAATAAGAGACATAGGCTATAAAGGCATAACATTAAACCAAGCAACATTTAATATGTAAACATAAAGTTCATAAATGAAGGAAGCATCAAACGAAAATCCAAACAATAGAAATCAAAGCATAGATTTTAAATGATAAACTTAATTCTAAAAGCATAAAACAAAGTGCATAAATATAAATCCTAAGATGACATGAATGAGATGCAAAGACTAATCTAAGACTCGTCTCCATCACCATCTTCATTATCTTCATCTTCATCTTCATCTTCGTTGGCATCATCGTTCCTCCTTGATTGACGCCACTCATCATGGAAGGCCGTAAGAGAGATATTCATAGAATTGTGCTCGGCCTCAATAGAAGAGATACGCTTCTCCACATTAGTCATGCGATCTTGTAAGCTTGTGAAGTGAGTATCAATGGAGGCACAACCCGGAATTCATGACTTGATCAATAGAACCAATTCCCGTGCGTAAGCTTGTGAATTGTTCATTAAGATAGGTCATAAGAGAATCAATGGATAGAGGAGGTGCTTGAGGAGTTACGGTAGGATTTGCAATCTCTTCGAGTATAGCATAACTAGGAAGCTCGGAAAGGTGAAGCCAATCACCATTGAAATAATGAAACTTGCCCCGAGATAGAGACCTCTCATCAATCGGATCGGTAAGATTTTTCAGATAATCATGAGAACAATTGATCTCCTTCTTAGTGAAAAAGTAGCTCAAAGTGGGCCATAGGTGAATGAAGTAACAAGAGTGGTGTGACGATGTTAAACGAGGAAGACTATCTCCGCAAACATAATACGAGCAAGGTTAGGATGTTTCCTCTCATGAAAGCATCTAATCCAAAAATCATCAACTTGGCGGATTGTTGAGTATTTTCCTCTGGAAGGCCTAAACCACCAAGTGATCATCAAATGTAAGATGCGGTCATGAGCATTTAGAACGGTGACGGATCCCCCCAAAACATGTCCAAGAGCACATTCATCATCAATAACCTCATCCTCAAATCCAAAAACATCACAAAAGGCCTTGACATCGATGGTAATCTTCTTGCCCATAAGATTGGAATTAACGGCATAAACATTACCCTCTGCATCAGCGACACACTTTGCATTGGCATAAAAGATTAGAACCAAATTTCTAAAGAAAAACCCTAGAATTTGAAAAAAATCCATAAACTTCCATTTTTCGAGCAATGGTAGATAAGCAAACTTGAAACGCTCCGAATTGAGAAAAAGAATAGAAATTACCATCTCCGGTCGAATCTTGTAGTTTTGAAAGGTTCGGGAATAGTTGAATTCACCGGGAGTTCGAAAGCACTTTTGATAGATTAAGGTTAAATTTGGACGAGTGCCATCACCGGGATTTGATCCTTCTCCAACTTCTCTACTGCATGCTCTCTTTTTAGGTGCCATAGTCTAAAAAATTAATTAAAACAATGTATGCATCAATATCATATTCAATCCCATTGTTGAATCAATAATTAAGGTAAGAAAAAATTTGTTTTTTGAAAAAAGAGAGTTTAAAACAAGGTTTTGAATAAAAAAGAAAAACAAAAACCAAAGAAAGAAAAAAAATAAACGAAAATAGAAAAGAAAAATAGAAAGAAAAGAAGATTTTACACCTTGATATTGAGAGAGGGAGGAATGTATGATGATTTTGCACCAAATTGATGGAGAGCCTTAGACTTGGCTTGATTTTGAAAAATCCTCAAGAAACTTTAAGTTTTGTGGTGAAAATATGAAGGATTGAGAGGCTTTTTATAGATGAAAATCGGTTAGGGTTTTGAAAAAGTGCTTTGGTAAAAGTAAAAGTCTTTTAATTCCCAATTAAAGCTTCTGCGCGATCGAGTATTGATACGCCTAAAGGCGGTATCGATACGAGGGTACAAGAGTAATTTCCTGGAAACACGTATCAGGACACCGTATCGACACGGAAGACATCCGTATCGAAACGCTCACAACTCGTATCGAAACAAATTTGATTGTATCGATACCCGTAAGAGAGAAAATGCAATCTAGAAAGCTAATGAAGTACGTGTATTGATATGTATAAGACCGTATCGATACCCTATGCCCAGAAATACATTTTTGGTCACAAGAATAACCAAAGGCTCGACTTTAACATCTTCTAAATGTATGCAAATGATGAATGAGCAGATCTAAGCATGTTCTAATAGAAGCATACTCCCCCTAGCTACAAGCATGGTTACCATTAAGATCAACAACACATAAACATGAATTTTCATAAGATTAAGCAATTTTAACCTCAAAAAGAGTCTTAAAGGGTCAAGATAGGCTAGTTAGACCTAACTCTCTCCTAAGGGACCAAAAAAGCTATTTGTTTAGAGGCTTGGTAAAGAAGTCCGCTAATTGATTTAAGGTGTCAACATACTCTATAACAACATCTTGCTTAAGGACATGATCTCTAATAAATTGATGCCTTATCTCTATGTGTTTGGTTCTAGAGTGTTGGATGGGATTTTTGGTTAAATATATAGCACTAGTGTTGTCACACTTAAGTGGTATGGTGTCTACCTCAATACCATAATCTAAGAGTTGTTGCTTCATCCAAAAGACTTGAGCACAACAACTCCCTAAGGATATGTACTCGGCTTCGGTGGTAGATAAAGCTACACTATTTTGTTTCTTAGAGAACCAAGATATGAGCAAACTACCTAGGAACTGGCAAGTGCCGGAAGTACTTTTCCTATCTATTTTGCAACCCTCTTAATCCGCATTCGAAAAAACATGAAGGTTAAAGGTTGAGTCTCTAGGGTACCAAAGACCTAAACAAGGAGTATCTCTAAGGTACCTAAAGATCCTTTTAACGGCTATAAGGTGAGATTCTCTAGGACTAGCTTGAAACCTAGCACACAAGCAAACACTAAACAATATATTCGATGTACTTGCGGTAAGGTAAAACAATGATCCAATCATAGAGCGATAAAGCTTAGAGTCAACGCGCTTACCTCCTTCATCTTTGTCAAGCTTTGTAGATGAGCTCATTGGTGTAGCTTGAGGCTTTGCATGCTCCAAGCCAAACTTCTTGAGCATATCCTTGATGTACTTAGCTTGATTGATGAAGATGCCATCCTTCATTTGTTTGATTTGGAGTCCCAAAAAGAATGAGAGCTCCCTCATCATGCTCATTTCAAATTCACCTTGCATCAACTTAGAAAAATCTTGACAAAGCAATTCATTAGTAGAAGCAAATATAATATCATCAACATAAATTTGAACTACTAACATATATTTGCCATTGTTTTTAATAAAAAGTGTTGTGTCCACCTTTCCTTTCTCAAACCTTTTCCAACTAGAAAACTTGAAAGTTTTTCATACCAAGCTCTAGGAGCTTGTTTTAAACCATACAAAGATTTTGAAAATTTAAATACATGGTTTGGAAAAATTGGATCTTCAAAACCCGATGGTTGTTCCACATACACTTTTTCATTTATAAAACCATTTAAAAATGCACTTTTGACATCCATTTGAAAAAGCTTGAAATCATGATAACATGCATATGCAAGCAACATCCTAATAGCTTCCATTCTAGCTACGAGTGCATATGTTTCATCAAAATCTATTCTCTCTTCTTGATTGTAACATTGAGCAACTAGCCTAGCTTCGTTTCTCATTATGTTACAACTCTCATCTAGTTTATTCCTAAATACCCATTTAGTTCCTATAATAGATTGATTACTAGGCCTTTCAACTAATGTCCATACATTACTCCTCTCAAATTGGTTTAATTCTTCTTGCATAGCTAAAATCCAAAACTCATCTTTTAATGCTTCTTTGATATTTTTAGGCTCTATGCATGAAAGAAATGCAACATTATTCATTAATTTGAGAGAGGATCTGGTAGTTACTCCCTTGGATGGATCACCTAAGATTTCACCACCTTTGACATAGTTGAACTCCCTTGGGTAAGATACCTCATTTTTCTCAAGAGCCAAGTCCTTCAAGGCTTCAAGCGGTGGATCTTGTGCATCTTCTTCTTCAGTTGGAATCTCATCCACCTTTGACGTTTGTCCTCCATCAATGGCATCAAGGGTCCCTACATCATCATCATCACAAGATTCCTTTCTCGAAATGAGGTTATCATCGAAAACAACATGTATAGACTCTTCTACTACTAAAGTTCTTTTATTAAATACACGATAGGCTTTAGAGTTTAAAGAATACCCTAAGAAAATAGCTTCATCACTTTTAGCATCCAATTTACCTAAGTTGTCTTTTCCATTGTTTAAAACAAAACACTTGCAACCAAATGGATGAAAATAGATAATGTTAGGCTTCTTAGATTTTAAAATATCATGTGGTGTTTTCTTTAAAATTGGCCTAATCATTACTCGATTTACAATGTAGCAAGCGGTATTTGTGGCTTCCGCCCAAAATTATTTAGGTAAATTGTTTTCACAAAGCATGGTTCTACCTATTTCTTGTAAAGTCATATTTTTCCTCTCAACTACCCCATTTTGTTGAGGAGTTCGAGGTGCCGAAAATTGTGGCTAATACCATTTTCATTTAAAAACTCTTCAAAACCTAGATTTTGAAACTCGGTTCTATGATCACTTCTAATGTGAGAAATCTTAAGCTCAAGATCATTTTGAGTTGTTTTAGAAAATGTGATGAATTTTTCTAAAGCCTCATCTTTTGTACTTAGAAATAGAACCCAAGTAAACCTATAATAGTCATCAACAAGAAAAAAAACATACGATTTACCACCCAAGCTCATAGTTCTAATAGGCTCAAAAAGATCCATATGAATCAATTGTAAACATCTACTAGTAAAGACATCATTAATGGATTTAAAGGATGATCTATGTTGTTTACCATTAGAGCATGCATCACATACTTTATCATTTGAGAACTTAATCTTGGGTAAACCTCTAACTAGATTTAGGGAAACTAATTTTTCTAAAACACTAATGCTAGCATGTCCTAGTTTCCTATGCCATAACCATGCATCATTTTCATTTTGAGCAACAAAACATGCACGAGATGTATGAATGTCATCTAGATGCACAATATATATGTTTCCTATGCGATGAACAATGAGCATTATTTTATTAGATTTAATGTCAACAATTTTACACCCATTTTTATCAAATAAGACATTAAACCCTTTATCACACAATTGACTAATGCTCAACAAATTATGTTTTAGACCATTGACATACAACACATTTCCAATGAGTACGGTAGAGTGATTACCTATGGAGCCAATACCTTCAATGTGGCCTTTGGAGTTGTCACCAAATGTCACTACTCCTCCACTTTTGGTTTTAATTCCATGAATCGACTCTTGTCTCCGGTCATGTGCCTCGAGCATCCACAATCAAGATACCATGAGTTTTGGCTTTGTGATTTGGCCTTGTAGCAATGCTCCCCCTACAAACAAAGAATTTAGACTTTGATTTTTGGTACCCAAATCATTTTGGTTCCACGAGTGTTAGCTTCCAAAAGCTTGGTTCCCTTAGGAATCTAAGGTAACATGGCATCAACATTATTAGATTTAACAAGTTTCTTATGAACCCATACACTTCTAATTCTTTTAGTTTTAGTATCCTTATAGAAGCCTCTTTGTTTTTAGTTAAAATTCTTTCTCTTAGGTTGGTTGGTTCTAGATGATTCACCTATTTCATTTTTCAAAGAACTAACACTCTTGAAAGAATTTTTGAGCTCATTGAGCCCATCTAACACCTTTTCGTGTTCAATGTTACATTGAGAAATAAGATTATTTAAATCTACATTTTCCTTTTGAAAGTATTCAAGTTCATCTTGTAGACCTAAAATCTTTTTCTCAAATTCCAAGTTAGCTTGAGAAATTAAATCATTTTTAGCATTCAAATCCGAAATGACTCTTTTATTTTTCAAAACGGACTCCTTTTACTTCTCAACTAACTCATCATACACCTCTTGTAACTCATCATATGCTTCATGTAATTCATCATAGGTAAAATGAAAAGTAGATGAGTTAGAGGTTACAATAGAATCCCCCTCAATAACCATGAAGCAAAGGTTGACCACTTCTTGTTCCTCATCCTTGTATGATTCCTCATCACTTCAAGTAGCAAGCTTAACTTTAAGCTTCTTCTTCTTCTCAAAACCCTTCTTCTTGAGTTGAGGACACTCGGAACGGATGTGGCCCGGTCTCTTACACTCAAAGCCTATGATCAGATCCTTTTATTCCTCTTTGTTCTTGGTCTTGAAGTCCATCTTTCTTTGAAACTTTCTACCTCGATTGGACCTCATGAACCGTGAGAATCTCTTGGCTATCATAACCAATTCTTCAAGATCTTCCTCCTCACTAGAAGTACTCCTATCATGTAGAGAAGCTTTGAGAGCCACTCCTAGTTTCTTCTTCTTGTCTACCTCAAGCTTCTCCACTCTTCTTTGTTATTTCTTCTTTTCATCTTCCCTTTCTTGCTTCATGAGTTAGGAGAGAACCAACTAGCTCATCAAGCTTTAGCGTCTTCAAGTTCTTTGCCTCGATGATAACGGTTCTTTTTCCATCCCAAGACTCGGGAAGAGAGTAGAGTAGCTTCCGGACTAGCTTGTCCTCCGGGATGATCTCTCCAAAACCTTTTAACCCATTGACGATGGTTGAAAAACGATCAAACATCTTAGATATGGTTTCGCCGGGCTCCATCTTGAAATTCTCACAGCAAAGATTGAGAATTCCAACCTTTGTTTCTTTCACATCGCTTGTCCCTTCATAGGTTGTCTCAAGTGTATCCCACACTTCTTTAGCACTTTCAATGGAAGAGACCATGAAGTAGATATTCGGTCCAAAAGAACAAAATAGCATGTGAAGAGCCTTGTCGTTGATTGAAGCTTCTTTCGATCATCTTCACTCATTTCTATTTTTCTTTTCGGCACAAGTCTTCCTTCATCGTCTCTCTTCATCGGAATGATGGGACCATCCCTTATATCATCTCAAACAAGGGAATCACTTGACTTTATGAAGAGGCACATTCGGTTCTTCCAATAAGGATAGTTGTCACCATTGAAGAAAGGTGGTTTGGTGATCGATTGAGACTCGTACATGCTAGAGCCGGAGGTAGATGCCATGGCTTGCTTTGTTGATGATCACACTCTTCCTAGAATCTCCTCTTTCGGTTGTTAATCCTTTAAAGAGGTAGGCTCTAATACCAATTGTTGAGTGGATCAAAGGATTGATCAAAGCCAATAGGGGGTGAATTGGCTTTTTAAAATTTTGGAAGTGAAGTGGAATGAATAAAAATGAAGAACAAGGAAATTATAGTGGTTCAAGTTCCAAATGAACTCTACATCCACTACCTTAGCCCCCACTAAGGATTTTCCAACAACTCCACTAGTTGTTCTTCCCCTTTTCTAGGCTTAGGAGGAAACCTTTACAAAACCGGTCAATTTTCTACCCAAAATTGACCAAACCCTCACTTGGTTACAAAGAATAAATTGAAGGCAATGATAATATCTCTCAATACAAATTTGCCCCTTTGAATACAAGCACTCAACCCAAATTGAAATACAAAATAAGATTTACACTAAATACAATTTGGGATTTTACAAGAATGAGAATTTTGGCACTTGAGCTTGGATTTTGTGTATGGATGTTTCTCTTAGATTCAATAGTTGTTGCTGGTCTTCAAATGGCTTCTTTTTATACCCTCTTTATTGATTATAGCTGTTTGGGTGGTTAGTGAATTGATTATAGCTGTTTGGGTGGTTAGTGAATTGATTATAGCTGTTGGAACCCTCCTTTTCCACCATAAATGCACTTCTGCAGCCTACTGTATCGGTACTCGAGGAAGCGTATCGATACATGTCTCAAAAAAGAAAGAGTCGTTGCACAAATATAAGAGAGGCGTATCGATACGGGTTCAGGCGTATCGATATGGGTTAGGGAACCGTTTCGATACGGGTAAGATCGTATCGATGCAATTTTTCCAACATAGCTCACTGGTGGAAATTGTATCGATACTCATTAACCTCTTTAAAATTTGGTTACCTACCAACAGACAAGGCACCAGTCGAAATATTTAAAGCTCTGAATTGTTAAAATATTTTAAATCGTATCGATATGGGTGAAACCGTATCGGTACTCGATTCAATCTCCTTGGGATTTATAGAGAAAATGTATCCATACAGATGAAATCTATTTCGATACCCAGTTTTGATATGGTAAGGAGCGTATCGAAACGTTTGTCTCCTGTAGCCAAGTTTCTATAAAAGGTATCGATACAATGAGAAGCGTATAGATACTCATAAACGTTTTTGAGCAATTTGGCCTTGGAACACTTAGAAAAAGTTTAGGAGTTTGAGTTTTATCAAACTAGAGCAAAGCCTTGTTGATTTGAAACCTTTTGAGGGACTTAAAAATTCATTTCAAGTTTTACAATTTGGTCCTTAAAACACTTTGTTATATCCAAATCAAACATAGGTTTTACAAACTCCATGATCACAAAATTCATCTTAAGGAAATTCTCAGTTGGATAAAGCACAAGAACTAAAAGAAGTATTTTCGCAGTTTCTGTAGTCTGAGTTAGGTCGTCGAGCTAACGACGTTAAATACATCGCTAACTGGGAGGCAACCCATTTCATTTCGTTTTATTTTATTTTAATTTTTTTACTTTCTATTTATTTTCGTCTTAAATTTATTTCATTTGAATTTTCAGGTACCCAATTATTTTAAATCGAACATTAAAGTGCGATATTTTTGGTCGAATTAGAACATCACGGTGCATCATTGCCGAGCCCAACACCGAATCTTCAACCACCATTTAAACCTCCGTGAACATCAGTTAAACCAATGGGTGCATGTTAGCAAAGCCCACATTTGTAGGCGCATGCTAGTGTAACCCTTTGGTTAATCCTAAAAATCAATCGATCCAAATCTAAAACTTTCAAACTCATCTTTATCCATTTTTTAAACACATTTTTCTTATATTCGTGAACCCCACGAAAAATAAGTTATCACCCTTTTCTTTAATTTGTTTTATTCCCACGTGACTTCTAAAAACCTAGAAAAATATAGCTTTTTTTTTTCTACTTTACCACATCAGCAAGCATCCCCACCTCCTCCGATTGAACTCGAGCCTTCACCCGTTCGCACCTTCGTAGCCGTAACTAAATACATAGAGTATTCTATTCCCTCTCTTTTGCTTTATTTTTCATAATGGGACATTATGATTAAGTGAGGGGGCGTGATTCACATCAAATTCTTTTGCTTATTCAATCGATTGCCTTTGTGTTCTCTTGATTATACTTCATTGAAGTTTCTTGTTGCATATCCTTTATTTCGCCTTGTCTCTCTACTTTCCATATGACTGGTTATCTTACTTGTATTGGACTTTATGATGCATGATAGATAATAGCTTGACTAGTAATTCCAAATAAACCTTTTATGACATTCCTTGATTTGTTAGTTGAAATGTTGCTTACTAGGTACACATAACACTTCATGTGAGTTTTGAGCCTAATGAGCATATATTTTTGTTCTTGCTCTTTGATTCATTGAGTGTGCCTAACTAATTGTAAAACCTATGTTTGATTTTGATATAATTAACACTTTAAGGACCATTTTGTAAAACTTGAAATTGTTTTTATAAGTCCCTTAATAAGTTTTTAAAACACCAACACTTTGAAACTGATTTATAAAACTCAAACTCAAAATATTTTCTAAGTGTTCCAAGACAAAACCATTGAAAATTGTCCAGGCGTATCAATACAGCACCAACCGTATCGATACCATTTTACCAAACTTGGTTACTGTCGGAACCCGTATCGATACCCCAAACCCTCGTATCGATACGCCCCTGTGTTAAAATTCAAAGAGTTTGAATATCGTACCGATACGGCTAACCCTCGTATCGATACGGGCTTTATAATTTTTAAATATAAGTCGGTTTAAAAAATATGACCGTTGGTGTCAGTTGGTTGGTAACCAAACTTTAAAAGTTCGTTGACCCTTATCGATACGCCAAACCCTCGTACCGATACGGTTGCGGACAGTGAGCTAAGTTCAGAAAATAGTATCGATACGACCCTTGCCGTTTCGATACCCTGTACCGATACGCTTACGCGCGTATCGATACCCCTTATTAAATGCACACAACGACTCTTTCTTTTCTGAGACAGGTACCGATACTCCTTCCCGCGTACCGATACCGGTAGCTGCAGAAGTGCATTTATGGTGGTAAGAGAGGGTTCCAACGGCTCCATTTATGTTCCCAACCACCCAAACGGCTAGAAATCAATGAGGAGGTATAAAAGACACATCCAAAAGCTATAGCAACAACTATTTGATCTTCAAGAAAACAATTGTTCATCAAATCCAAGCAATTGTGCCAAATTTCATATTTGTCTAGAAATCCCAATTTGTAATCTTCATTCATACTTTGTCAAATTGGGTTGAGTGCTTGTATTGGGGCTATCATTTGTATTGAGAGATACCTTATTAGCCTTCAAATTTTCTTGTTCACTTGTGTGAGGATTGGGTTGATTTTTGGGTAGAAAAATCAACCGAAATTGTAAAGGGTTGCCTCCTTGTCCTAGAAAAAGGGAAGAGCAATTTAGTGGAATTGTTGCAAATCCTTAGTGAAGCTAAGGTAGTGGATGTAGAGTTCATTTGGAACTTGAACCACTCTAAATCTCTTGTCCATCAATTTTTAATTTGCAAATTTCCACCACAAACCTTTAAATTTCCAATTCACCCCCCCTCTTGGTCAATTTCGATCTTGCGATCCACTCAACAATTGGTATTAGAGCTTAACTCTTTGAGGATTAACAACCACAAGAGGAGATCCTTGGAAGAGTGTGATCATCAAAATATCAAGAGATGGCTTCAACCTCTGGTTCCGGCATGTACGAGTCACAATCCACTACAAAGCCTCCCTTCTTCAACGGTGATAACTATTCTTTTTGGAAGAATAAAATGCGTCTATTCATCAAGTCAAGTGACTATCTTGTGTGGGATGTCATTGAGGATGGGCCATATATTCCATTGAAGCAAGATGGTGAAGGCAAGATGGTGCTAAAGAAGAAAGTGGAAATGAGTGAAGAGGAGAGGAAAAAGATTCAAGTCAATGATAAAGCTCTCCACATGTTATTTTGTGCTTTCGGTCCGGACATCTACTCAAAGGTCTCATCTATTGAAAGTTCCAAAGAAGTGTGGGACACTCTTGAGACCACTTATGAAGGCACCAATGATGTCAAAGAAACTAAGATTGGACTTCTCAATCTTAGTTATGAAAACTTCAAGATGGAGCCCGATGAGACGGTGTCAAAGATGTTTGATCGATTCTCCACGATTGTCAATGGTCTAAAGGGCTTTGGAGAAATCATACCGAAAGACAAGCTTGTCCGGAAGCTACTCTATTCACTTCCCGAGTCTTGGGATGGGAAGAGAACCGCTATCATCGAAGCAAAGAACTTGAAGACATTAAAGCTTGATGAGCTTGTGGGTTCTCTCCTTACTCATGAGATCATGAAGCAAGGAAGGGAAGATGAGAAAAAGAAAGAAGAGAAAAGAGTAGAGAAGCTTGAAGTTGAGAAGAAGAAGAAGATGGGAATAGCTCTCAAGGCTAAAGCTTCACAACATGATGAGAGCTCATCTTGTGAGGATGATGAACTTGAAGAATTGACTATGATAGCCAAACAGTTCTCACGCTTCATGAGGTCCAACCGGGGAAGAAAAATCCAAAGAAAGATGGACTTCAAAGGGAAGAACAAAGAAGAAGGAAAGGATCCTATCATTTGCTTTGAGTGCAAACAACCCGGCCACATCCGTTCGGAGTGCCCTCAACTCAAGAAGAAGGGCTTTGAGAAGAAGAAAAGACTCAAAGCCAAGCTTGCTACTTGGAGTGATGAGGAGTCATCGGAGGATGACGAACAAGAAGTGGATAATCTTTGCCTCATGGCACTTGAGGAAGATTCCTCCTTGGTAACCTCTAACTCATCTACTTTAGATTTTTCATATGAAGAGTTAAATGATGCATATGATGAGTTACAAGAGGTATATGATGAATTAGTTGAGAAGTTTAAAGAGTCGGTCATTAAAAACAAGAAAATCATTTTAGAGCTAAATGAGAAAAATGACTCACTCACTCAAGCTAATTCAAAATTTGAGAAAAAGATATTATGATTAAAAGATGAGCTAAAGTTCTTTCAAGATGAAAATGTTGATCTTAATAACCTTTTATCTCAATGTAATAGTGAAAACCAAAAGGTGTTGGGTGAGCTAAATGAGCTCAAAAAGTCTTTAAAAAATGTTGGTAGTGTCAAGCATGAAGTAGGAGAATCCTCTAGAACACACCAACCTAAGAAAAAGACTAATTACTACAAACAAGGTAGCTACCCTAGACATAGTAGAGCTAAAAGAATTAGAAGTGTATGGGTTCCTAAGGAACTTGTAAAATCTAATAATATTATTGCTATGTCATCTTGGATTCCTAAGGGAACCAAGGTTTTGGGAGCTAACACTCATGGACCCAAAATGATTTGGGTACCAAAAACCAAAGTTTAATATCTTTGTTTGTAGGGGGAGCATTGCTACAAGGCCAAGGCACAAAGTCAAAACTCATGGTACCTTGATAGTGGATGCTCAAGACACATGACCGGAGACAAGAGTCGATTCATGGATCTAAAGCCAAAAAGTGGAGGAGTAGTAACATTTGGTGACAACTCCAAAGGCCACATTAAAGGTATTGGCTCCATAGGTAATACTCTACCATTCTTATTGAAAATGTCTTATATGTCGATGGTCTTAAACACAATTTATTGAGCATAAGTCAATTGTGTGATAAAGGATTTAATGTTTTATTTGATAAAAATGGATGCAAAATTGTAGACATTAAATCTAATAATATTATGCTCATAGGTCATCTCATAGGAAACATATACATGGTGCATTTAGATGACATACATACATCTCATGCATGCTTAGTTGCTCAAAATGAAAATGATGCATGGTTGTGGCATAGGAAGCTAGGACATG
The DNA here is from genome assembly GCA_958450335.1 of Hibiscus tridactylites. Taxonomy (NCBI): domain Eukaryota; kingdom Viridiplantae; phylum Streptophyta; class Magnoliopsida; order Malvales; family Malvaceae; genus Hibiscus; species Hibiscus tridactylites. Next base: position 15,830,728 of record OY288283.1, read on the forward strand.
CTAGCATAAGTGTTTTAGAAAAACTAGTCTCTCTAAATCTAGTTAGAGGTTTACCCAAAATAAAGTTCTCAAATGATAAAATTTGTGATGCATGCTCAAAGGGTAAACAACATAGGTCTTCCTTTAAATCCATTAATGATGTTTCTACTAGTAGATGCTTACAATTAATTCACATGTATTTATTTGGGCCAATTAGGACTATGAGCTTGGGTGGTAAGTCTTATGCTTTTGTGCTAGTTGATGATTTTTCTAGATTTACTTGGGTTCTCTTTTTAAGTACTAAAGATGAGGCTTTGGAAAAATTCATCACATTTTCAAAACTAACCCAAAATGATCTTGAACTTAGAATTTCACATATTAGAAGTGATCATGGAACCGAGTTTCAAAATTTAGGGTTTGAAGATTTTTTAAATGAAAATGGTATTAGCCATAATTTTTCGGCTCCTCGAACTCCTCAACAAAATGGGGTAGTTGAGAGGAAAAATAGAACTTTACAAGAAATGGCTAGAACTATGCTTTGTGAAAACAATTTACCTAAATATTTTTGGGCGGAAGCCACAAACACCGCTTGTTATATTGTAAATCGAGTAATGATTAGGCCAATTTTAAAGAAAACCCCTTATGAGATTTTAAAATCTAAAAAGCCTAACATTAGCTATTTCCACCCTTTTGGGTGTAAGTGTTTTGTTTTAAATAATGGAAAAGATAACTTAGGTAAATTTGATGCAAAAAGTGATGAAGCCATTTTTATAGGTTACTCTTTAACCTCTAAAGCCTATCGAGTATTTAACAAAAGAACTTTAGTAGTAGAAGAATCTATTCATGTTGTATTCGATGATAACCTCCTTCCTAGGAAGGATTCTTGTGATAATGATGATGTAGGGATCATAAATGCCTTTGATGGAGGTCAAACTTCAAAGGAGGATGAGATTCCAACAAAGAAAGAGGATTTACAAGATCCACCTCTTGAAGCCTTGAAGGACTTGGCTATTGAGGAAAAGGAAGTGAGCTACCCAAGGGAGTTGAACTATGTCAAAGATGGTGAAATCTTGGGTGATCCATCCAAGGGGGTAACCACTCGTTCTTCTCTTAGATTAATGAACCATGTTGCATTTATCTCATGTATAGAGCCTAAAAATATAAAAGAAGCATTGAAAGATGACTTTTGGATTATGGCTATGCAAGAAGAGTTAAATCAATTTGAGAGAAGTAATGTATGGACATTAGTTGATAGGCCTAGTAATCAATCTACAATAGGAACTAAGTGGGTCTTTAGGAATAAACTAGATGAGAGTGGTAACATTGTGAGAAATAAAGCTAGACTTGTAGCACAAGGTTACACTCAAGAAGAGGGAATAGATTTTGATGAAACCTATGCACCCGTAGCTAGAATGGAAGCCATTAGGATGTTGCTTGCATATGCATGTTATCATAATTTCAAGCTTTTTCAAATGGATGTTAAAAGCGCATTTTTAAATGGTTTTATAAATGAAGAAGTGTATGTGGAACAACCATCGGGTTTTGAAGATTCAAAATTTCCAAATCATGTTTTCAAACGTACCAAATCTCTTTATGGTTTAAAACAAGCTCCTAGAGCTTGGTATGAAAGGCTTTCAAACTTTTTGATTGAAAAAGGATTTGAAAAAGGTAAGGTGGACACTACACTCTTCATAAAAATGTACAAAAATGACATCTTAGTAGTTCAAATTTATGTTGATGATATTATTTTTGGTTCTACTATTGAATGTCATTGTCAAGAGTTTGCTAAGTTAATGCAAGGTGAATTTGAGATGAGCATGATGGGGGAGCTCTCATTCTTTTTGGGACTCCAAATCAAGCAAAAGAAGGATGACACCTTCATCAACCAAGCAAAATACATAAAGGATATGCTCAAGAAGTTTGGCTTGGAGAATGCAAAGCCTCAAGCCACTCCTATGAGCTCATCTACAAAGCTTGACAAAGATGAAGGAGGTAAGTGTATTGACTCTAAGCTTTATCGCTCTATGATTGGATCTTTGCTTTACCTTACCGCAAGTAGACCGGATATCTTGTTTAGTGTTTGCTTGTGTGCTAGGTTTCAAGCTAATCCTAGAGAGTCTCACCTTATAGCCGTTAAGAGAATCTTTAGATACCTTAGAGACACTCCTTGTTTAGGTCTTTGGTATCATAGAGACTCTACCTTCAACCTTCATGCTTACTCGGATGCGGATTATGGGGGTTGCAAAATTGATAGGAAAAGTACTTCGGGAACTTGCCAATTCTTAGGTAGTATGCTCATATCTTGGTTCTCTAAGAAACAAAATAGTGTAGCCTTATCTACCACCGAAGCCGAGTACATATCCTTAGGGAGTTGTTGTGCTCAAGTCCTTTGGATGAAGCAACAACTCTTAGATTATGGAATTAAAGTTGAAACCATACCCCTAAAATGTGACAACACTAGTGCTATTTGTTTAACAAAAAATCCCATCCAACACTCTAGAACCAAACATATAGAAATAAGGCATCATTTCATTAGAGATCATGTCCTTAAGAAAGATGTGGTTATAGAGTACGTAGACACCTTGAATCAATTAGAGGACATATTTACAAAACCCTTAGACAAAGAGCGTTTTTGGTCCCTTAGGAGAGAGTTAGGTCTAGCTAGCCTATCTTGACCTTTCAGAACCTCTTTTGTGCTTAAATATGCTTGATCTTGTGAAATGCCATGTTTGTATGCTTGGACTCCCAATTTCTTTCATGCCTATAGTTAGGGGGAGTATGATTCTGTTAAAATATGCTTAGAACTGCTCATACATCATTTGCATACTCATAGGAGAGATTAGGTTCGAGCCTTTGGTTGTTCTTTGAACCAAATATGCATTTCTGGGCATACCGTATCGATGCTATTATACGCGTATCGATACCTGTTCTTCATTTCGTTTCCCAGAATTCTCTTCGCTTCACGCGTATCGATACGATTCATACCGTATCGATACGGGTCGTTTCGATACGGACCCCTCCGTTTCGATACGACTTTTCCAACGGGCATTTTTGCAAAAAAGACATCTTTATCCCCGTATCGATACTCCAACGGGCGTATCGATACTCGACTGCGCTGATGGCTTTAATTAGGCTTTTAATGTATTCAACTTTTACCTAAATTCAAACTTTTGAAAACCTAATTAAACCTAGCCGTTTTTGCCTATAAAAAGGCCCTTCCTCCTTTATATTTTTCACATCTCAACTCAAACCTAAAAGAGTTTTTGAATCAAGCAAGGCTTTGTGCTCTCTTTCTCATCCTTGTGCTAGTTTTCTTCAAATCTTCAAGTTTCTATCAAGGTAATCTCCTTCTTTCTCTTTTTCAATTTTTTTTGTTTTGTTTTAATTTTTAACAAACTTTGTTTTTCTTCAAACTTTTTCTTGACTTTTTTTTTAAATTTCTCTCAAAATTTTTAAATTCCTTTTACCTTGATTTTTACTTAAATTGAGGAAATCTCCCTTGCTTATTTTCTATCTTAGATCATGGCACCAAAAGATCCATCGAGGAAGCGACCAAGGACTAATCAAGCCGGTGATTCCTCCACCGGTGGAGAAGTTGCTCGTCCAAACTATTCCATCATCTATGATCAATGCTTTCCCGGCAATGCGGGTCTCGCTCATTTTCGTCAATATGAGAATTACAAGATCCGTGCCGAAAGAGTAATATCCATTCCTTTTCTCAATTCGGAGCGTTTCAAGTTTGAATACCTCCCCTTGCTTCATCGTTGGAATTTCATGGATTTTATCTCCATTCCGGGTTTTTACTATCGTCTCTTGGTTGTGATTTTCTATGCTAACGCGAGATGTATTAGTCGTAATGGGGAAGTTGTGGCTATTAGCTCTTTTCTTATAGGGAAGAAATTAATCCTTGATGTCAAGTCTATTTGTGATGTCTTTAAGTTGGATGATGAAGGCTTTGATGATGAGCATGGTATAGGGCATGTTCTTAGTGGTTCCGTCACTGCCCTTAATGCTCATGATCGAATCCTACATTTGATGGTGTCGTGGTGGTTTCGTCCTTCCGGAGGGAAATATTCCACCATCCGTCAAGTGGATGATTTTTGGATTCGGTGCTTTCGTGAAGCCAAGCGACCAAATCTAGCTCGTCTCATGTTCGCGGAGATCGTCTATATCGTTCAAAATCGTAACACTCCTCATGTCACCTCCTTCACATACGGTACGACTTTGAGCTATTTCTTTCTTAAAAAGGATATTGATTGCTCTTATGACTATCCAACTTCTCTCACCGATCCCATTGATGAACGCTCTCTTGCTCGGGCAAAATTCTCTTATGTTAATGGTGAATGGATACGTCTTGCCGAGTTACCACCGGAAGCCGCCGCCATGTATGAAGAGGCTCAAGCTCCTCAAGCTCCTCAAGTCCAACAACCCAATATGGATGCTCTCATGACCTATCTCAATGAGCAATTTACCGGGTTGCGCACTGACATGAATACTCGTCTCACTTCCATGGAAACTTCTTTTGACACTAGGATGACGGGTATGGAGAATCGCCTTCAATCTCTTGAAAGTGGGCACAATTCCTTGAATATTTCCATTGCCGCTTTCCATGATGAATGGCGTAATAGCATGCGCTCTAATGAGCCTTTGGGACTTGATGATGAAGAGGATGAAGACGAAGAAGACGATTCTTAGACGTTTTCTCTTGTTTGTCATGCATATCATTTAGGATTTTATATTTTTATGCACCTATGTTTTATGTCCTTAGGATTAAGTTTATTTTAGGATTAAAACCTATGCTTTGATTTCTATTTTTGCCTTTGTTTGGATTTTAAGTATGTTGCTTTAATGAATAATATCTATGTTGCTTATTATACCTTTGATTTCTTATGCACTTAATTGTCTCAAAGCTTTTTGATCTAACAAAAAGGGGGAGAAGAAACTAGCTCACACTTTAAAATATTTTGATTTTAATTCAAAGGTTACCAAGCTTATATTAAGGGGGAGTTAACTTTGTAAATTTTTCAAAAATGTTAAAAATTTTAAGTTTTAGTTTTGTTATATCAAAAATGAGGAGATTGTAAAACCTATGTTTGATTTTGATATAATTAACACTTTAAGGACCATTTTGTAAAACTTAAAATTGTTTTTATAAGTCCCTTAATAAGTTTTTAAAACACCAACACTTTGAAACTGATTTATAAAACTCAAACTCAAAATATTTTCTAAGTGTTCCAAGACAAAACCATTGAAAATCGTCCAGGCGTATCGATACAGCACCAACCGTATCGATACCATTTTACCAAACTTGGTTACTGTCGGAACCCGTATCGATACCCCAAACCCTCGTATCGATACGCCCCTGTGTTAAAATTCAAAGAGTTTGAATATCGTACCGATACGGCTAACCCTCGTATCGATACGGGCTTTATAATTTTTAAATATAAGTCGGTTTAAAAAATATGACCATTGGTGTCAGTTGGTTGGTAACCAAACTTTAAAAGTTCGTTGACCCATATCGATACGCCAAACCCTCGTACCGATACGATTGCGGACAGTGAGCTAAGTTCAGAAAATAGTATCGATACGGCCCTTGCCGTTTCGATACCCCGTACCGATACGCTTACGCACGTATCGATACCCCTTATTAAATGCACACAACTGCTCTTTCTTTTCTGAGACAGGTACCGATACTCCTTCCCGCGTACCGATACCGGTAGCTGCAGAAGTGCATTTATGGTGGTAAGAGAGGATTCCAACGGCTCCATTTATGTTCCCAACCACCCAAACGGCTAGAAATCAATGAGGAGGTATAAAAGACACATCCAAAAGCTACAGCAACAACTATTTGATCTTCAAGAAAACAATTGTTCATCAAATCCAAGCAATTGTGCCAAATTTCATATTTGTCTAGAAATCCCAATTTGTAATCTTCATTCATACTTTGTCAAATTGGGTTGAGTGCTTGTATTGGGGCTATCATTTGTATTGAGAGATACCTTATTAGCCTTCAAATTTTCTTGTTCACTTGTGTGAGGATTGGGTTGATTTTTGGGTAGAAAAATCAACCGAAATTGTAAAGGGTTGCCTCCTTGTCCTAGAAAAAGGGAAGAGCAATTTAGTGGAATTGTTGCAAATCCTTAGTGAAGCTAAGGTAGTGGATGTAGAGTTCATTTGGAACTTGAACCACTCTAAATCTCTTGTCCATCAATTTTTAATTTGCAAATTTCCACCACAAACCTTTAAATTTCCAATTCACCCCCCTCTTGGTCAATTTCGATCTTGCGATCAACTCAACACTAATTCTTTGCATTCTAGAACTTGTGGCATAATGCTTGTCGAGACTACACTTTTGAATATGACGCTTTAATGTGATAGAGGCATTATGTTTTAACCCCCTTCTCTTCCCAAAAAGTGGCCTACCCCTTGTCTATTTCCCCCCTTAGGGAGCCAATTTTTGAGTTGTATCCTTTTCTTTGATTCACCACATGTTTAAACTAAAATCGGTTTTCTTGATTTTTACTCTTTTTGTGACCCTTTTCAGGAAAATGTTAGGGTTATTCCGAAAAAATCAGATTCGAATTGGTTCGAACAGTGAAGTGCAGAAAAAACACCATGCAGAAAAAAACAGTGCATAAATGATTAGAACAACGACAAGAAAAAAGAGAAAATGAGTACAATTTTGTTCGAACACTACAAAAAAGAACATCACAGAAAATAGAAGAAAAAACAACGCAGAAAAGTAAACTGTTCGGGAAAAAAGTTCGACAGAAAAGGAAAAAAAATAAAGAAAGAATAAAGCGTTAATGTAACCCCCTCGACCTGGTCTGGACCGAATCGAACGGGTCACACGGGGAATATTGAAGTAAACCGAGAATTTTACTCCTATAAACAACCCTAATTTTTTTTCTTTTCTAGATGCTCATTATTAATATAAGTGATAAGTTTCGCAGCGGAACGACTTGCACCTCGATCAGACCTCAATTTTGGACTCGTTTTCATACAAACACATTTTAGGGACCATTTTGTAATTTTACCAAGGCACATGTGAATCTCATATATTGGCATTTTAGCAACATTACTCGAATATGCGAATAGCTTGGCAGAATCTCACATCGTAAAGTCCTACCCTGGTGGAATCTCACATTACCAGACTCTTATGGCGGCATCTCTCATCGCCACAAAGCTTGATGGAATCTCTCATCAATAAGACCTACTGTGGTGGAATCTCTCATCACCACATTACCGAACCAAAGAGCACGTACGAATTTTATATATTATAGTGCACTTCTCATCTTATTGGTCGACCAATTATATCCGGTAAAAATAATCTCATCTCATGCCAATATACTCATTTTTAAACATCATTACCTATTGTTTTTCAATGCATAGACATATATCTATCTCATCCCATTTCAAAAACATAAACAATTCATATCATTTTCTCAAATAGTTCTAACTCTTTGAAATAACAAATCTATCTCATGGGATCATGTAAATCATCATATCATTTCTCAAAACATTCATAGAACAATATGTGTAATTCTATCTTCAAAACAAGAGCATGATCATAAAATCAATGGGATAAAAACCGAGAAACGAGAGCGAAACATCTCAAACTTACTTCCGGATTTAGGTTAGTGTTTCAAACTCAACCTAACCCCCCAAACCTTTCTTTCAAGTCTTTGAAAGGCTTTTAAAACCAATTCCACTCACCGACAACGCCACGCTCGCTTTGTCGAAGCGTAACTTAGCTTCCAGAGCTCCAGGAACTTCACCAATCTCTTCTGATATGTTCACCCATGTTTATATCACATAAGAACATAGGATTAATGCATCTCAATGCATTAAAACCACCAACAATCAAAGCTATATCGTTGCTCTGCCCCAAAGCATCAAAACGACTATCTGAAACAACCAAAAACACTTTCAATTACCCCACAATCTCAACCCAGCCATAATCTAACACTTCCATCCAATTTTAATCATCGGTTAACATCCAAAAACAATCTAATTTCATCATTATACCTCTAGCAACACCAGAACCAAATTAACTCCAAAAAAAACCCAAATCTAACCATCTAATAACTAGAGATCCAATCCAATTTGAGATTATTATGATAAAACCTTTATTTCAACATCATTTAACATCCAAATCATGATTAAAACCAATCTAAAATCAATCAAAATAGTAGTATTACGAAAATCATGAGATTGCAACCAATAACCACAATTTAACAAGATTTCCATGATTTACTCATCAAAACAACTTAGAAAATATATGTAAAGGATTGATAACTTAGGAATCTCAGTAAAGAACTGATCATTAGAGGAGAAGAACGAACCTTACTTCTAGTGGATGAAATCTCTCTCAATTGGATGTGTTTTTCTTGAAAAATCAAAGGAAAAACAATAAGGTTTTATAAATCAAGATTAAAGAATCCTTTAGAAATAAAAAGCTTAGTGAATCAAGAGCTCTACCTCAAGTTTCTTGGAAATGGAGAGTGTTTGGCTGAGAGAAAACTTTGAGAGAAAATAGAATGAGAGAAAATGATGTAAAATGATTTTGAATGAAATAACCAACTCTCTCTTTATTAAATCGTTTTAATCATTAATTAAAACCCTTTTAAATGATCCTAATTGAGAGAAAAATCTAATAAAAACAAATAGGTAAATAGATCCTTAAAGATTCAAAGTTTCAATCCCTTTACAAAACAGTCACTAAAACAACTTTGTAAAAATCGCGTTTTGGTCACTAACTCAAAATGTCCCACTTCCAAAATCATTTTCTTAAAATTGATTTTACCAAAATCATTTATATAATTAATAATGATTTTTAAATATTTTCTCATATTTTTATCATAACCCGAACCTTATTTTTCCTGAACCATTCCTAAACTAACCGAGATCTCTAGTCTAGATCCTACGAACCTCGAGTCAGCCTCAAATACTTCTAGGCCCAAAATCGGGGCATTACAACTCTTCCTCACTTAGGAAATTTTGTCCTCAAAATTTTACCTGATGGAAAAAGATAAGGAAACTACATCTTCATGTCATTCTTCCTTTCTCACGTGGCTTCCTCAACACCACAATGTCGCCACAAGACCTTGACCAACTCAATGGTCTTACCACGAAGAACCTTGCTCTCCGAATCTAAGATCTCAACTGGTTCTTCATCATATGAAAAATTTGGATTCAACTCAATCTCCTCAACATGCATAACATGAGACGGATCCGATATATACTTCCGAAGCATGGATACATGGAAAACATCATGTATCTTCTCCAACTCGGAAGGCAACCTCAACCTATAAGCAACAGGTCCAACACGCTCAAGCACCTCATACGGTCTAATAAACCTCGGGCTCAACTTGCCTTTCCGACCAAATCTCATCACCTTCTTCCAAGGTGAAACCTTCAAAAACACCTTATCTCCCACATCATACTCAATCTCTCTAAGCTTCAAATCTGCGTAAGACTTTTGCCGATACTAAGCCGCTTTCAACCTCTCACTAATAAGCTTCACTTTTTCCATAGTACCCTTAAGCATATTAGGCAAAGAAACCAACTTCTGCCCTGCTTCCGCCCAACAAAAAGGCGTTCTACACTTCCTCCCATACAAGGCCTCATAAGGAGCCGTTTGAATGCTTGCCTAATAACTATTATTGTAAGCAAACTCTACCAAAGGCAATTATTTCTCCCAAGAACCTTGGAAATCAATGATGCAACATCTCAACATATCTTCCAACACTTGGATAACTCGTTCAGACTGACCATTCGTCTGAGGATGATACAAAGTACTGAAATTCAAACGTGTACCCAACGCTTGATGAAGACACTCCCAAAACCTCGCTGTGAAACGTGGATCTATATCCGAAATAATGGACTTAGGGACCCCATGCAACCTTACAATCTCATAGATTTAGAAATTCGCCAACTTATCTAACGTATACATAGTATGCACTGCCAGAAAATGTGCACACTTCGTAAAACGATCGACAAACACCCAAATGGAATTCTTTTTGGACGATGTCAAAGGCAAACCCGTCACGAAATCTATGGTAATTCTCTCCCATTTCCATTATGGAATCTTTAAAGGTTGCAACAATCCAGAAGGAAATCGATGCTTAGCTTTAACACGTTGACAAACCATACACTTACTAACAAAATCATCCACGTCCTTCTTCAAGCCAACCCAATAGTACTCATCCTTCAACCCACGATACATCTTTATACTACCAGGATGCATAGAAAAAAGACTGCTATGAGCCTCAGTCAAAATAGTACGCCTCAACTCAACATCCTCCGGTATAACTATTCGACTCTTAAAACACAAAACACCATCATCATTGAAACAAAAGTCTGTTGGATTTCCTTCTGCAATGTCCTGAACATACGGTACCAACGAATCATCCAACAACTGCTTCTCCTTAATCAACTCCACCAACGAGGGTTTCACTTGTAACTCAGCCACCAAACCACCATTTCGCGATATACTCAACTGAGCAAACATCGCCTTTAACTCTACAACCACCTTCATACTCAAGGCATCGGCAACAACATTAGCCATCCCTGGATGGTACTCAATCGTCAAGTCGTAATCTTTAAGCAACTCTAGCCACCTTCGTTGCCTAAGATTCAACTCTTTTTGAGACATCAAGTACTTCAAACTTTTTTGGTCTGTGTACATCGTACACTTTTCACCATAAAGGTAATGCCTCTAAATTTTCAAAGCAAACACCACCGCAACCAACTCAATATCATGCGTAGGGTAATTACGCTCATGCACCTTCAACTGTCGAGATGCATAAACTACCACCCTACCTTCTTGCATCAACACACATCCCAAACCAACATAAGATGCATCATTATAAACCACAAACTCTTTACTCGATTCAGGTTGGATCAAGATAGGAGCTTGCGTCAACGCTTCCTTCAACTTCTCAAAAGCTTGTTGCCTAACCTCCATCCACTCAAACTTAACATCTTTTTGCAACAACTTCGTCAAAGGATCAACAATCCTTGAAAAACCATCCACGAACCTACAATAGTATCCCGGTAAACCAAGGAAACTACGCACCTCATGAACTGACTTAGGCGACTTCAAATTCATCACCGCTTCAATCTTTTGAGGATCAACTCTAATCCCTTCGGCCGATACCATGTGACCAAGGAATACAACTTCCTTAAGCCAAAACTTACACTTGTTCAACTTAGCATAAAGTTGATTTTCCAACAAAACTTGCAACACAACCTGCAAATGCTTATCATGATCCTCCTCGGTACGAGAGTACGTGAGAATATCATCGATAAACACCACCACAAACCTATCCAAAAACTCGTAGAACACACGATTTATCATATCCATAAATGCAGCAGGGGCATTAGTCAAACCAAAAGGCATCACCAAAAACTCATAATGCATGTACCTAGTATGAAAAGTAGTCTTAGGCACATCCACATCCTTTACCTTCAACTGGTAACATCCGGATCTTAGATCAATTTTGGAAAACACCGAAGCACCTCAAAACTGATAAAAAAGATCATCAATCTTTGGCAAAGGTTACTTGTTCTTGATTGTCAACTTGTTCAATTGACAATAATCTATGCACATGCGCATTGTGCCATCTTTCTTCTTCACAAACTAGACCGGTGCACTCCAAGGTGAAACACTAGGCCTAATGAAACCTCGATCAAGCAACTCCCGAAGTTGTATCTTAAACTCCTTAGGTGCCATTCGATAGGGAGAAATAGACACTAGAGTCGTATCTTCATACAACTCAATGCCAAACTCAACCTCTCTGTTCAGTGGCAAACCAGACAACTCTTCCGAAAATATGCCCGAAAACTCACATACTGTACGTATTTCCTGCACATGCACCTTCTTTGTACTTGGATTCATCACATACGCTAGGAAAGCTTCACATCTCGAACGTATCAACCGACTCGCTTCAAGAGTCGAAACCACATTAGACAAGAATTTCACATTCTCACCAAAAACCACCACCTCATAATCATCGGCAAGTTTCAACGAAAATCACTTGATATCAAAATCAACCACAACCCTATGCTCAGTTAACCAATCCATACCAAGGATTACATAGAACATAGAAAGGCAACTCCATAAGATCAACCTCAAACACATGACCTTGAACATAAAAAGGACACCTCCTATACAACCTTCTTGTAACAATTGTTTCACCAAAAGAACTTGTTACACTGGATTTGAATATTGAATATGGTTATTGACATTGAAACCTTGGATTTGAATGGACATTGGATACAATTGGCATGCCATAGAATTCACGAGCTTAGTGTACGGGTGGACTACAGTCCTAAAGCTGCGAGCTATATTCATTTGGCGAGGTGGAGGGACTAGGCCATTCATTGATTTGGCGAGGCGTAGGAATTCGCGTATCCATTATCTTGATTCAATCCAAGGATTATTAATGAATTTGATATGTTAAACATTGTATATTGAAACGTGGTATTGTTATTGATAAGCATGAGAATATGTACTTGCATCGCTCATTGTTATTATATTGCATATGACTACCTCACTAGGCAATGTATGCCTAACGTGTCTCATCTCATGCATTTTAGGTTGAGAGATCTCTGTGGTTGAAGATCACATAGTCGAGGCAAGACAAGTCACTACAAGCCTAAAGTAATGTATTTTGACCTTATGAACTCCTAGGAAGGTGGAAAAGTAGTTGAACTAGTCATTTGTGCCCTATTTGGTATGCTTGTATTGTGTATAAGTTATAATATTGTTAAAGGCCCTAAAATGACTTTGGTATGGCTAAAAGTTGGTCAAAATGGCTTATTTGGCTCACATAGGTCAAAACCTAGTAAACATATTCGAATGACAATGAAATTTGGCATTCCAGTAGTTTATAGTATTGAAATGTTGTGTGTAAAGTTTCATTGCATTTGAACATCGTTTGGTAGGTCAATTCGATTAAAAACCAGCAAAAATCTGTCATTTCAGGTCAGGCTGTATCGATACGGTGTAGTGGCGTATCGATATGGTTAAGCATAATTGAACCTAAGGAACAAGGCATATTGATACGGTTTAGAGTTGTATCAAAACATTTTTCTACTGGAATTTTTTGTTTCGATACGGGCCTAGCCTATATTGGAACGGGTCAAAGTCAATGAAAGTCAACCCATACCGAAACAGGGCTTCCCTGTACCGATACGGGTAATGGGAAAAGTCAACCAAGGCTGACCATCATGTACTCGTATCGAAACAGCTTCAAGGTGTTTCGATACAAGGTTAGTTAAGTTGGTTAAAAAGGCATAAACCGAAGGTTTACATTATTCACAATTTGGTCACTATATTTAGGGTGATTAAATTGGATGAGTAAATGAATTCCGAATTGCATGAAAATTTACACTTGCCGATATTGTATTGAATTTCATTATGGTTTAATCAATTTCATCGAAGAACCTCTAATTTGTCAGATTTATAGTTTAGTCCCTAAAACTTGTAATAATTAGGAATTGGTCCTAAATGACTAATTATCGATTCACAATGGATAAATGGGATTAATATGTATCTTCGGTAAAGTTTTCTAGTGTAAAATTTCTTATATATTGTTTATGAATTGAAATTTTATTGCACCGATCACCGTACTGTTTATCAATAACACACTCCGACCTGGTTTTTGACCAGACCGGGAAGGGGGTGTTACAGTGAGTCAGTATTTTACAAACTTAAACGTTTTTATCTACAACATTGTTGTTGTTTAGATCAATTTCCAAAACCGATATCAAAGATTGCACTTGGGTATTCAGTATACAAAGCATAGTCACAAGGATTGGTCCTTGTACACAAGTAACCGACGTGAATCTCGAAGTAAAAAACCCTTTTTTGGTGATCCTAGGAAACTGAGTCAGAGAGAAAACCTAAGACTGACTTACACCATACTGAATCTATTTCTTTTTAATCTCATTTATAACCTCCTTATTTTCTTACTTTTATCCACAAATCCCTACCTTTACTTAAATATTATTCAACTCACTTCTTGGCCCATAAATTAAACAAGCATGAATCAAGAAGTTTTCTTAGTCCCTATGGGATCGACGCTTACTTCTCTCTTACTATGCTTAATTTCCTTTATTTATTATTTGAGAAGAATGAATTATTTTGATGCGAAAAACGACGCGTGTACTCTCTATCTCATCATGTTTTTTCTATCTCATGCTTGAAACCATTTTCAAAACAAAACCACATCATTTAAACCACATGTACCATCTATCTCATGCATTCATCAAAATGCAAAATGTATCCCCTAAACCCGGCCTAGAAGAAATGATCGAATTTAGGAAGTCACCGTTGAAAACTTTTCTCTCAAGTAATAAATTTTAGGTTTAAATAATTTATAAAACAAAAAAATTATTTATTGAAAATAGTGTCGTTCCACAATAGGTTTTTTAAAAAAACGCGGCCGTAAAAAAATAAAAATATCATAAAATAAATTATTCAAATATCCAAATAAAAATTCCCATGCATGTTAAAACAGTTAAAAATCCCAAATAAATGTATAAGTAACCGAAATTACATAAATCTCAAAATAATAACTAAAATAAAATAATTCTGTAAATCTGAAATGTTTATACTGAAAACTGAAATAAATCTGATAAATTGTTGTCCTCCAAGTACCGAAAGCCTATGTCTGAGAATCTGAAATAGAAGCTAAGGGGGAGTCAGCTATTAAGCTCAGTGTGTCTCTAAAGTGCAGACAATCACAAACTCAGTTTCACAATAATAAATTTTGACAAATATTTAAAAAGACACAAAGCACATTTAAACACGGTTTTATGAAATCACAATGCAATGCACCCATACTTCATAGTCACCAAAAAGAGAAGGTTCCCCAGAACCTCTCGCTACATAGTCACCAACACAAGTGATATAAACCACTAACTTCCTCCGTACAATCCCAACCAATGATAACACAGTAAAAAGATATCACAATTTTCACAGTCTCAACACAGTCCGATGATAAATCCGAGATTCACAACTCATTTACTTTAAATCACAATTTTATTCACAACCTGGAAATAGTATGCACGGAAAACATAATGTAAAATCACAACACAATTGAAAATTACAGTCACAAAAACAAAGTATGTAGCACAAAAAGAGAACACACATAAAAATCATTTATTTATAGCACCAGAAGAAACACACCTCGCAACGATAAAGATATAACGACGTGATGAACAACTCTCGCGTTCGTTGTCTAGTACTTGATCTTAACCGAATCGAAAACGTTTTGATGAGATAATAATTGGGTATTGGGTGTGGGTGGCGGCACGGGTGAGGGCGCAACACCGACTAGGCAACAACACATTAGTGAGTGCTTTCGAAAGTAGGTGCGGCTGAGGGATTGATTAGGGGGGGAAACGAAAGTTCTTGTGGTGAGGTATGAGGGAATTTATAACATATAAAAAGAGATAAATAGGGTAGAATTCGGTGGAGGTAAAAGTAATAATTAAAAATTAATAGTAATAAATAAAATATATTTTTAAGGGATTTCAATCAAAACCACAAATTTGAGATTACATATATATATATATATATAAAAGAATAGTTCATAGAGTTTTGGTGTGAATAAATTAGCTATTATATATATATGTGGTTGAATTGGCATAAACTATATGATTTCGGTAATATATACATGGGGAATTTTTGGAATAAAATAATAATATAAAGGAATTACAATTATAAAAGAAAGAAAACACCGAAATTGATTTGGATTTAAAAACAAAATGGATTAATCATTCAAAAGTTCCACAAACTTCTAATTTGTCCAATAAGGTCGTAAAATTATGATTAAAGATCACTTGACTCTCGATTTGGTCAAAAGAATTTGTTTTAAAGTTTAATTTAGTCCCTTAGAAAATTAGGGTTTTTTAATTAAAATTTTCAAATAAAAAGGGGTTTGAATTAAAAATTCTCAATTCTTAGGGTTTTCAATTAGGGATTTCAAAAGTAGGGTTTCTAAATTAGGGATTTTTGAATATAGAGTTTACAATTTAGTCGCAATTTTTGGGGTGTTACACAAAATCTCAAGGCAAAGCCTTACATGCTTAAATCTCTCAAAGCATTTCTCAAATCATATTCTCACATGCAAAATACCATGCATAAAATCATTTATAAACAAGGTACATGTGAATCTTATATATTGGCATTTTAGCAACATTACTCGGATATGTGAATAGCTTGACGGAATCTCACATCGTCAAGTCCTACCCCGGTAGAATCTCACATCACCAGACTCTCATGGCGGCATCTCTCATCGCCACAAAGCTTGATGGAATAGCTCATCATCAAGACCTACCGTGGTGGAATCTCTTATCACCATACTCTCACTTTGGAACGGGATGGCACTACCCCCATCACTCGAACCAAAGAGCACGTACGGATTTTGTATATTACAGTGCATTTCTCATCCTATTGGTCAACCAATTATATCCGATAACAATAATCTCATCTTATGCCAATATACTCATTTTTAAACATCATACTTATTGTTTTTCAATGCATAAACATATATCTATCTCATCCCATTTCAAAAACATAAACAATTCATATCATTTTCTCAAATAGTTCTAACTCTTTGAAATAACAAATCTATCTCATGGGATCATATAAATCATCATATCATTTCTCAAAACATGCATAGAGCAGTAGGTGTAATTCTATCTTCAAAACAAGAGCATGATCATAAAACCAATGGGATAAAAATCGAGAAACGAGAGCGAAACATCTCAAACTTACTTCCAGATTTAGACTAGTGTTTCAAACTCAACATAAACACCCAATGTAACCCCCGAAGCCCGGCCTAGACGCCCGACCCGAACTACGGAGATTACACGGGGAAAACCAAAGTCAACCCGAAAGTCAACTCTGGTTAACAACCCTTTTTTTTCTTTTTAATCTTATCTAGATGTACATTACTCCTATGTGTGATCATACAAACAGCATATTAAATGATCACAAACATCAGAGATCAAACAGGGACCCAATTGAACAAATTACAACTTTAGGGACCAAACTGTAATTTCTGATAAATTAAAGGACTTAACCCAAATTAAGGTTACCAACTTGGAATTAGTCAGGTTTCATGCTTCTCTGTGAAATTTCAGCTCAAAAGAACAACCACAGCTCATGCAATTGATCATACAAGATTCAGGACCAAAACATAAACAAAACAAAACATTCAAAGATTCTTTTAACTGATTTTAACGGTCCGGTATCGATACACCACGTGTCGTATCGATACTCGGGGAAGGCAGTAACCAAATTCAAGCAAGGGTATCGATACCCTCCCCCCAGTATCGATACTCCATTCATATGGTATCGATACTCGTTCATCAGGTATCGATACCCCTGGCCTGAAACTTGCAAATTTGGCTCAGGTGTATCGATACCCCAAGCCCAAGTATCGATACCCCTGTCTGCAGACAACTCCAAAACAGCATCAAACATGCCTCAAACATCAAATTAACATCACCAAACCATTACACAAAGTCAACCAACATGCAAGGACCTCAATTGCATCATCAATTTAACACATTAACATCACATAAGAAAAACCCCAAATTTATATAGCATGCTTCCTAGTTAAGCTATCCATTCAACTCCAAACTTGCAAAACAAGCTTATAAGGTTCCAAATCAAAAACCAACATTCTCAACAACATTTAACAGACTTAGGGAGTCTTAAACACCTCCCAAAACATATACATTGGTCCCCCATTGCCAAATCAACCAAAAAGCTAAAAGTGCTTGTAAAACCTCATACATTGAGCTTAAGTAGAACTTGATTGCTTGCCCTCCCTTGCAGCCCACAAGATGCTCTAATTCTCTGCATTATTGAATTAAGAAAACGTAGAGAGCGTAAGCAAAAGCTTAGTGAGGCATGCTCATTTAAAACAATTCAATAACGCATATAAAACCATTTACAAAACATGCTTTAAATCAATCCATGCATAAGTTCAAAGCATTCTTAAAAACCATGTAACCACATGCTTATAACATAATCAAACCAAGCATCACATGCTTCTTACACACTTTCCATGTCATATTGGCACAAGTGACAAATTCCATTTTGATGAACAAGATCAACATCTTTGTCAAGGACTTTTAAACACCTTGACCCCAAGGACTTTTAAACACCTTGGCCATGGACTTTTAAACACCATGATCATGGACCACACAAGGACTTTTAACCACCTTTGTGTCCGTAACTTGAATCACCCCAAGGACTTTTAAACACCTTGGCCCCAAGGACTTTTAAACACCTTGGCCCCATGGACTTTTAACCACCATGGAAAGGAGCACCTAAGGACTTTTAACCACCTTAGAGTCCGCAACATCGAAGGACTTTTAACCACCTTGATGTTCATGTAACAAGGCTCACTCAAGGACTTTTAATCACCTTAGTGACCTCCACTTTTTCAAAACCATCACTTGCCAATATGCATCAATTTCATCATAATATCCACTGTTTTAAAGCATTTAAACCAAGCCATTTCGTCATGCATTTCATGCATCAAATCCACATTTAAACAATGTACAAATCAAGAAACTCCTACCTAGAGTTACCTTCAACACATGGCTTAAATCAACAGCATAATCCATGCTAAAACATGCTTTCAAAACAGTAAGTAAAACATGCAAATCATCATTTAGCAAAATATCAAGTCATGGCCACCACTAGAGAGAAAATCCGGAAACTTACACTTGAGCTTAGCAAAGTTGTTTAGACTTAAACTAAGCTCCCATAACCTTCAAACCTTTGTTTAAAAAGCTGAAAATCCAATTCCAAAGTTGCACTCACCAAAAACCACTTAGCTTCAAGCCTAAGCACCAAATCAAGCCTCCAAAACAACCGAACTTGAATCCAATGATGCCTCCCCTGTTTCAACACATCAAAGCAGAGGATTAATGCATCATCTTGCATTAATTGCTTCAATGAAAGCACCTAAACTCGCTGCTCTCAATCAACCTCCAATTTCGGCCACCAAACACAACCGAAATTGCATCCAAAACACTTCCAAACAAAGCCCAGCCATAAACCAGCAAAACCTCACATCTATTAACATCAAACCTCATCTAAAAACAACCTAAAAGCAACCTTATAACCCCAGCAACACCAGAACACCAAAATCACCTCAAAAACAACCTTAAAACACAAACTAAACTTAGGAAACACAACCTATCCGGGATTGCATTAATCAAGACTCACTTCCACATCAATTTAATGATCATTTATCATCAAAAACACTTCTCAAAACTCAGATTTAACAGATCAAACGAAAATCAAATGAAAACACCAAAATCTTGCATAATTAGCCAAGATCCATAAATCTACTTGAAAACCTTTAATTAAACATACATTTAGGATTGAAAACTTTAGGAATTTCATTAAAGAACTTAAAGTTCAGAGGAGAATCGTTCATACCTCCAAACTTGTGATTTCTCCACTTTTTGGAATGAAAACTTTGTTGAAACTTGTAGCAATTGAGTAGGTTTTGATTACACAATGATTTGCTAACAATTGTGAGTTGAAAAGATGAATTTAGGTGAAGAAATCAGATCAAAATCTCTGAAAATGGTGATGTTTGGTTGGAGAGAAAAGGAGAAGAGAAAATAGGAAGTTAGGAAAGAAAAAAAAAGTAAAATGAGTTTCCCTCCTTTTATCAAACCTTTAAAATCAGATTTTAGGATTAAAATATCTTAGAAAAATCTGGAGAATTCACTTTTGGGCAAATAGCTCCTTAAAGATTCAAAGTTTCAATCCTTTTTAAAACAACCACCAAATTTGCGAAAATTACATTTTGGTCACTAGCCAAAATGTCAACCTTCCAAAACTCATTTTCCAAAATTGTTTTCACAGTTCATCAATTTATATTAAAAGATGATTTTAGAACATTTTTCCATATTTTTAATGCAACCCGAACTAGGTTTTCCTAATTTAACCACTTACGATTCGAACAGCACTTTGACCAACCGGTCAACACCCAAGACTTCTAAGCCCAAAAACCGGGGCGTTACAACTCTCCCCCCCTTAAGAAATTTCGTCCTCGAAATTTACCTGAAGGAAAGAGATAAGGAAACTGCTTCAACATGTCTTCCTTTCGCTCCCACGTGGCTTCCTCAACACCTCGATGCTTCCACAGCACCTTCACCAACTCAATGGTCTTGCCACGAAGAACCTTACTATCTGAATCCAGAACCTTCACCGGTTCCTCATCATAGGTCAAATCCGGATTCAAAACCACATCCTCAACAGGCATCACATGCGAAGGATCAGATCTATACCTCCTGAGCATAGAAACATGGAACACATCATGAATCTTCTCTAGCTCCTGAGGTAACCTCAACCGATACGCAACAGGACCCACTCGCTCAACCACCTCATACGGTCCAATGTACCGAGGGCTCAACTTACCCTTCCGACCAAACCTCATCACCTTCTTCCAAGGCGAAACCTTCAAGAACACACGGTCACCCACCGCAAACTCTATCTCCTTACGCTTCAAATCCGCGTAAGATTTCTGCCGATCCGAAGCAGCCTTCAACCGCTCACAAATGAGCTTCACCTTCTCGGTGGTCCCTTTCAACAAAGCAGGCATAGAAACCAACTTTTGACCAGGTTCAGCCCAACCCAAAGGAGTCCTACACCTCCTCCCATACAGAGCCTCATAAGGTGCCATCTGTATACTCGCCTGATAACTATTGTTATAAGCGAACTCAACCAAAGGCAGATGCTTCTCCCAAGAACCTTGAAACTCAATCACGCAGCATCTCAACATATCCTCCAAAATCTGAATAACCCGCTCAGATTGACCATCCGACTGAGGATGATAGGATGTACTGAAATGCAACCTTGTACCCAGAGCTTGATGCAAACACTGCCAAAAACGCGATGTGAACCTCGGATCCCTATCCGACACAATCGACTTAGGCACACCATGCAACCTCACTATCTCAGCAATGTACAACTCTGCCAGCTTATCCAAAGAAAACGTAGTATGCACAGGCAAGAAATGTGCACACTTCGTCAAGCGATCCACAATCACCCAAACAGAATTCTTCTTCGACGGAGACAAAGGCAACCCAGACACAAAATCCATGGTAACCCTCTCCCACTTCCATTCGGGGATTTTCAACGGTTGCAACAAACCAGAAGGAACCTGATGTTCAGCCTTAACCCGCTGACACACCAAACACTTGCTCACGAACTCTGCCACATCCTTCTTCAAACCAACCCAATAGTACTCATCGCGAAGATCACGATACATCTTGGTACTACCAGGGTGCATAGCAAAAGGACTACTATGACCTTCAGTCAGAATAGCACGCCTCAACTCAACATCAGCAGGCACAACTATCCGACTACCAAAGCACAACACTCCATCCTCATTAAAGCAGAAATCTGAAGGTCTACCCTCCGCGATATCCTGAACATGAGACACCAAGGAATTATCCATCAACTGCTTATCCTTGATCAACTGAACCAGCGAAGGTTTCACTTGCAACTCAGCAACAAGGCCACCATCCCGCGATATGCTCAAGCTAGCAAACATCGCCCTCAGCTCAACAGCTACCTTCCTACTCAAAGCATCCGCAACAACATTGGCCTTTCCAGGATGATATTCAATCGTCAAATCATAATCCTTGAGCAACTCCAGCCAACGTCGCTGCCTAAGATTCAACTCCTTCTGAGACATCAGATACCTCAAACTCTTGTGATCCGTGTACACAGTACACTTCTCACCATACAGATAATGCCTCCAGATCTTCAAAGCAAAAACCACTGCAGCCAACTCTATATCATGCGTAGGATAATTGCGCTCATGCACCTTCAACTGCCGCGACGCATAAGCCACAACCTTACCCTCTTGCATCAGCACACACCCCAAACCAACATAGGATGCATCACTGTAGACTACGAACTCTTTCCCTGATTCAGGCTGAATCAAGATAGGAGCTTGCGTCAAAGCCAACTTCAGCTTCTCAAAAGCTTGCTGCCTCGCCTCTGTCCACTCGTACCTAACATCTTTTTGCAAAAGCTTCGTCAAAGGAGCAGCAATCTTGGAAAAACCATCCACAAACCTCCGGTAGTATCCGGCCAAACCAAGGAAACTACGGACCTCAAGAACAGACTTAGGAACCTTCCAGCTCATCACCGCTTCAATCTTCTGAGGATCAACACGAATCCCCTCAGCTGAAACGACATGTCCAAGAAACACCACCTCTCTAAGCCAAAACTCACACTTGCTCAACTTAGCATAAAGCTGATTCTCCAACAAAGCTTGCAAAACCACCCGCAAATGCTCTTCGTGCTCCTCCTCAGTACGCGAGTACACGAGGATATCATCAATGAACACCACAACGAACTTGTCCAGGTATTCATGAAAAACATGATTCATCATGTCCATGAAAGCAGCAGGAGCATTTGTCAAACCAAACGGCATCACAAGAAACTCATAATGCCCATACCTTGTCCTGAAAGCTGTCTTAGGCACATCCACATCCTTCACCTTCAACTGATAATACCCTGACCTCAAGTCAATCTTAGAGAACACAGCAGCTCCCCGAAATTGATCAAAGAGATCATCAATCCTCGGCAAAGGATACCGATTCTTGATAGTCAACTTGTTCAGCTGACGGTAATCAATGCACATCCTCATAGTGCCATCCTTCTTCTTCACAAACAAGACAGGAGCACCCCAAGGCGACACACTCGGCCGGATAAAACCACGATCAAGCAGCTCTTGCAACTGCGTCTTCAGCTCCTTCAGCTCCTTAGGTGCCATTCTATAGGGAGTAATGGACACAGGAGTGGTATTCTCATACAGCTCAATACCAAACTCCACCTCGCGATTAGGAGGTAAACCGGGCAACTCCTCAGGAAAAACACCAGGAAACTCCTTCACTACGCGGATATCTTGCACTCTCAACTCCTTAGAGCTAGGATTCATCACAAAGGCAAGATAGGCTTCACAACCTTGCCTCAGCATCCTACTTGCCTCCAAGGTAGAAACAACATTGGCAAGAAACTTCACATTCTCACCAACCACCACTACTTCATAATCATCCGCAAGCCTAAGCGACACCCGCTTATTCTCACAATCCACAACAGCACGATGCTCAGCAAGCCAATCCATACCAAGGATCACATCAAAACCATAAAAGGGCAACTCCATAAGATCAACAAGAAAGACATGCTCTTGAACAACCAAAGGGCACCTTCTATACAGCTTACGAGTCACAACAGTTTCACCAAAAGAACTAGTGACTCTAACACCGACATCCAAAGACTCAACAGGCAAACCAAGCAACTCAGCATGCTCACGCAAAATGTATGAATGAGTAGATCCAGAATCAATCAAGGAAAGCAAAGACATGGATTGCAAAGTAAAGGTACCTGCAATCACATCAGCATCATTCCTTCTTTCGCGCTGAGCATACACCCTCGCCTGGCCTCCACCCTCAGGTTGAATAGCTACAACATGAGCTACTCCTCGGCCACCTTCCTCACGCCTCTGGAAATTACCACGGCCGCGCCCACGACCTCTCTGCGGTGCCGCAACAGCAGGAGCACGCTCTTGGCCACCAGCCATCCTCGGACAATCACGTCTCAAGTGGTCAGCAGAACCACAATTCCAGCACTCATAACCAACATTACCAGCTGCCACAACAGGAGCCTGCACCTCCCTACCAGCACGAGGACAGTCACGCCTCAAGTGACCACGGGAACCACAAATCCAACAAGCACTAGGCTCAGCCCTAGCAAAACCTCCTCTAGCAGGTGCACCTCCACCTCTCTTAGCTGAAGACTGAAACCTCTGATCACGTCCTCTCTTGTTCCGTCCACCTCCGGAACTATACTCGGCAGCTCTCTTCCCAGAACTAGCTCCAGCACCTTTCGCAGACAAACTCAGATTCATCTCAATATCCTTGGATCGACCAACCAACACATCGAAATCATTGTACTCAGCTGCCAACATATAGGTCTTAACATCCGGCACCAAGCCATAACGAAACCTTTCGCACCTCTCTCGCTCATCAGGTACCAGCTCCGGTGCATACTGGCTAAGGCGTACAAACTGTACCTCATACTCAGCCACACTCATGTTCCCCTGAGTCAGAGACATGAATTCACGCTTCTTTTCATCCAGATATCTCACTCCCAGATATCTCCTCTTGAATGCATTCAGGAAGAATGTCCAAGTGATGTCAGCTTCAGCCATCCCAGAGATTGTGGTCGTCCACCACGTATAGGCATCACCTTGCAACAAAGATACCACACAGCCCAACTTTTGCACATCCGTGCAACTCATCTGTCCCAGAACACGCTTGGTACTTTCCAACCAGGCTTCCGACCTCTCAGCTGACATACCTCTGAACTCAGTCCCACCAAGACTGCGCAGACGCTCTAAGGGTAGTCTTACACCAGCATCTCCCTGATGCCCAGCTCCTTGAGCTCCGGCTACCGCTGCTCTAAAAGCACCCGCAATAGCTTGTACCAAAGCAGACATGTCAGGCATCGTCTGTCCCTGACCAACCTCAGGTCCTGCAGCTCCAGCACCAGCTGCCTCAGCTCCAGCTCTTCCCCTCTCCGCACCACCACCAGGTGGAGGAGGAGGTAGCACAGCACTACCAGTGTGCTCATCATTCACATTCCCTTCAGGAGTCGTAGCTCTTACGTTACTCCTTAACTCTCTACGTGGTGCCATACTTTACCATGCAATAATAATGCAAAACAAAACAAGTCAGGCCCAGCAAGGGTAGCAATTTCAAGTATTCAAGCTCAATCTCTTTCAAAAACAACATCATTTCTTTAGCTTTTGTTTGGCAATGGGTACCCTTATCATGCATCATCACAACATACTTCACAAAAACATCATCAACATAAATCACTGAACATGCTTTCACCCAACAAGCATACAAACCAAACCATGCTTCAATCATGCACAACAACATTCCCAATTACTCAAGAACTCAGCTCTGATACCACCAAATGTAACCCCCGAAGCCCGGCCTAGACGCCCGACCCGAACTACGGAGATTACACGGGGAAAACCAAAGTCAACCCGAAAGTCAACTCTGGTTAACAACCCTTTTTTTCTTTTTAATCTTATCTAGATGTACATTACTCCTATGTGTGATCATACAAACAGCATATTAAATGATCACAAACATCAGAGATCAAACAGGGACCCAATTGAACAAATTACAACTTTAGGGACCAAACTGTAATTTCTGATAAATTAAAGGACTTAACCCAAATTAAGGTTACCAACTTGGAATTAGTCAGGTTTCATGCTTCTCTGTGAAATTTCAGCTCAAAAGAACAACCACAGCTCATGCAATTGATCATACAAGATTCAGGACCAAAACATAAACAAAACAAAACATTCAAAGATTCTTTTAACTGATTTTAACGGTCCGGTATCGATACACCACGTGTCGTATCGATACTCGGGGAAGACAGTAACCAAATTCAAGCAAGGGTATCGATACCCTCCCCCCAGTATCGATACTCCATTCATATGGTATCGATACTCGTTCATCAGGTATCGATACCCCTGGCCTGAAACTTGCAAATTTGGCTCAGGTGTATCGATACCCCAAGCCCAAGTATCGATACCCCTGTCTGCAGACAACTCCAAAACAGCATCAAACATGCCTCAAACATCAAATTAACATCACCAAACCATTACACAAAGTCAACCAACATGCAAGGACCTCAATTGCATCATCAATTTAACACATTAACATCACATAAGAAAAACCCCAAATTTATATAGCATGCTTCCTAGTTAAGCTATCCATTCAACTCCAAACTTGCAAAACAAGCTTATAAGGTTCCAAATCAAAAACCAACATTCTCAACAACATTTAACAGACTTAGGGAGTCTTAAACACCTCCCAAAACATATACATTGGTCCCCCATTGCCAAATCAACCAAAAAGCTAAAAGTGCTTGTAAAACCTCATACATTGAGCTTAAGTAGAACTTGATTGCTTGCCCTCCCTTGCAGCCCACAAGATGCTCTAATTCTCTGCATTATTGAATTAAGAAAACGTAGAGAGCGTAAGCAAAAGCTTAGTGAGGCATGCTCATTTAAAACAATTCAATAACGCATATAAAACCATTTACAAAACATGCTTTAAATCAATCCATGCATAAGTTCAAAGCATTCTTAAAAACCATGTAACCACATGCTTATAACATAATCAAACCAAGCATCACATGCTTCTTACACACTTTCCATGTCATATTGGCACAAGTGACAAATTCCATTTTGATGAACAAGATCAACATCTTTGTCAAGGACTTTTAAACACCTTGACCCCAAGGACTTTTAAACACCTTGGCCATGGACTTTTAAACACCATGATCATGGACCACACAAGGACTTTTAACCACCTTTGTGTCCGTAACTTGAATCACCCCAAGGACTTTTAAACACCTTGGCCCCAAGGACTTTTAAACACCTTGGCCCCATGGACTTTTAACCACCATGGAAAGGAGCACCTAAGGACTTTTAACCACCTTAGAGTCCGCAACATCGAAGGACTTTTAACCACCTTGATGTTCATGTAACAAGGCTCACTCAAGGACTTTTAATCACCTTAGTGACCTCCACTTTTTCAAAACCATCACTTGCCAATATGCATCAATTTCATCATAATATCCACTGTTTTAAAGCATTTAAACCAAGCCATTTCGTCATGCATTTCATGCATCAAATCCACATTTAAACAATGTACAAATCAAGAAACTCCTACCTAGAGTTACCTTCAACACATGGCTTAAATCAACAGCATAATCCATGCTAAAACATGCTTTCAAAACAGTAAGTAAAACATGCAAATCATCATTTAGCAAAATATCAAGTCATGGCCACCACTAGAGAGAAAATCCGGAAACTTACACTTGAGCTTAGCAAAGTTGTTTAGACTTAAACTAAGCTCCCATAACCTTCAAACCTTTGTTTAAAAAGCTGAAAATCCAATTCCAAAGTTGCACTCACCAAAAACCACTTAGCTTCAAGCCTAAGCACCAAATCAAGCCTCCAAAACAACCGAACTTGAATCCAATGATGCCTCCCCTGTTTCAACACATCAAAGCAGAGGATTAATGCATCATCTTGCATTAATTGCTTCAATGAAAGCACCTAAACTCGCTGCTCTCAATCAACCTCCAATTTCGGCCACCAAACACAACCGAAATTGCATCCAAAACACTTCCAAACAAAGCCCAGCCATAAACCAGCAAAACCTCACATCTATTAACATCAAACCTCATCTAAAAACAACCTAAAAGCAACCTTATAACCCCAGCAACACCAGAACACCAAAATCACCTCAAAAACAACCTTAAAACACAAACTAAACTTAGGAAACACAACCTATCCGGGATTGCATTAATCAAGACTCACTTCCACATCAATTTAATGATCATTTATCATCAAAAACACTTCTCAAAACTCAGATTTAACAGATCAAACGAAAATCAAATGAAAACACCAAAATCTTGCATAATTAGCCAAGATCCATAAATCTACTTGAAAACCTTTAATTAAACATACATTTAGGATTGAAAACTTTAGGAATTTCATTAAAGAACTTAAAGTTCAGAGGAGAATCGTTCATACCTCCAAACTTGTGATTTCTCCACTTTTTGGAATGAAAACTTTGTTGAAACTTGTAGCAATTGAGTAGGTTTTGATTACACAATGATTTGCTAACAATTGTGAGTTGAAAAGATGAATTTAGGTGAAGAAATCAGATCAAAATCTCTGAAAATGGTGATGTTTGGTTGGAGAGAAAAGGAGAAGAGAAAATAGGAAGTTAGGAAAGAAAAAAAAAGTAAAATGAGTTTCCCTCCTTTTATCAAACCTTTAAAATCAGATTTTAGGATTAAAATATCTTAGAAAAATCTGGAGAATTCACTTTTGGGCAAATAGCTCCTTAAAGATTCAAAGTTTCAATCCTTTTTAAAACAACCACCAAATTTGCGAAAATTACATTTTGGTCACTAGCCAAAATGTCAACCTTCCAAAACTCATTTTCCAAAATTGTTTTCACAGTTCATCAATTTATATTAAAAGATGATTTTAGAACATTTTTCCATATTTTTAATGCAACCCGAACTAGGTTTTCCTAATTTAACCACTTACGATTCGAACAGCACTTTGACCAACCGGTCAACACCCAAGACTTCTAAGCCCAAAAACCGGGGCGTTACAACTCTCCCCCCCTTAAGAAATTTCGTCCTCGAAATTTACCTGAAGGAAAGAGATAAGGAAACTGCTTCAACATGTCTTCCTTTCGCTCCCA
This sequence comes from Hibiscus tridactylites, assembly GCA_958450335.1. Taxonomy (NCBI): domain Eukaryota; kingdom Viridiplantae; phylum Streptophyta; class Magnoliopsida; order Malvales; family Malvaceae; genus Hibiscus; species Hibiscus tridactylites. The sequence goes on from OY288283.1 coordinate 15,859,084, forward strand.
CGTGGCTTCCTCAACACCTCGATGCTTCCACAGCACCTTCACCAACTCAATGGTCTTGCCACGAAGAACCTTACTATCTGAATCCAGAACCTTCACCGGTTCCTCATCATAGGTCAAATCCGGATTCAAAACCACATCCTCAACAGGCATCACATGCGAAGGATCAGATCTATACCTCCTGAGCATAGAAACATGGAACACATCATGAATCTTCTCTAGCTCCTGAGGTAACCTCAACCGATACGCAACAGGACCCACTCGCTCAACCACCTCATACGGTCCAATGTACCGAGGGCTCAACTTACCCTTCCGACCAAACCTCATCACCTTCTTCCAAGGCGAAACCTTCAAGAACACACGGTCACCCACCGCAAACTCTATCTCCTTACGCTTCAAATCCGCGTAAGATTTCTGCCGATCCGAAGCAGCCTTCAACCGCTCACAAATGAGCTTCACCTTCTCGGTGGTCCCTTTCAACAAAGCAGGCATAGAAACCAACTTTTGACCAGGTTCAGCCCAACCCAAAGGAGTCCTACACCTCCTCCCATACAGAGCCTCATAAGGTGCCATCTGTATACTCGCCTGATAACTATTGTTATAAGCGAACTCAACCAAAGGCAGATGCTTCTCCCAAGAACCTTGAAACTCAATCACGCAGCATCTCAACATATCCTCCAAAATCTGAATAACCCGCTCAGATTGACCATCCGACTGAGGATGATAGGATGTACTGAAATGCAACCTTGTACCCAGAGCTTGATGCAAACACTGCCAAAAACGCGATGTGAACCTCGGATCCCTATCCGACACAATCGACTTAGGCACACCATGCAACCTCACTATCTCAGCAATGTACAACTCTGCCAGCTTATCCAAAGAAAACGTAGTATGCACAGGCAAGAAATGTGCACACTTCGTCAAGCGATCCACAATCACCCAAACAGAATTCTTCTTCGACGGAGACAAAGGCAACCCAGACACAAAATCCATGGTAACCCTCTCCCACTTCCATTCGGGGATTTTCAACGGTTGCAACAAACCAGAAGGAACCTGATGTTCAGCCTTAACCCGCTGACACACCAAACACTTGCTCACGAACTCTGCCACATCCTTCTTCAAACCAACCCAATAGTACTCATCGCGAAGATCACGATACATCTTGGTACTACCAGGGTGCATAGCAAAAGGACTACTATGACCTTCAGTCAGAATAGCACGCCTCAACTCAACATCAGCAGGCACAACTATCCGACTACCAAAGCACAACACTCCATCCTCATTAAAGCAGAAATCTGAAGGTCTACCCTCCGCGATATCCTGAACATGAGACACCAAGGAATTATCCATCAACTGCTTATCCTTGATCAACTGAACCAGCGAAGGTTTCACTTGCAACTCAGCAACAAGGCCACCATCCCGCGATATGCTCAAGCTAGCAAACATCGCCCTCAGCTCAACAGCTACCTTCCTACTCAAAGCATCCGCAACAACATTGGCCTTTCCAGGATGATATTCAATCGTCAAATCATAATCCTTGAGCAACTCCAGCCAACGTCGCTGCCTAAGATTCAACTCCTTCTGAGACATCAGATACCTCAAACTCTTGTGATCCGTGTACACAGTACACTTCTCACCATACAGATAATGCCTCCAGATCTTCAAAGCAAAAACCACTGCAGCCAACTCTATATCATGCGTAGGATAATTGCGCTCATGCACCTTCAACTGCCGCGACGCATAAGCCACAACCTTACCCTCTTGCATCAGCACACACCCCAAACCAACATAGGATGCATCACTGTAGACTACGAACTCTTTCCCTGATTCAGGCTGAATCAAGATAGGAGCTTGCGTCAAAGCCAACTTCAGCTTCTCAAAAGCTTGCTGCCTCGCCTCTGTCCACTCGTACCTAACATCTTTTTGCAAAAGCTTCGTCAAAGGAGCAGCAATCTTGGAAAAACCATCCACAAACCTCCGGTAGTATCCGGCCAAACCAAGGAAACTACGGACCTCAAGAACAGACTTAGGAACCTTCCAGCTCATCACCGCTTCAATCTTCTGAGGATCAACACGAATCCCCTCAGCTGAAACGACATGTCCAAGAAACACCACCTCTCTAAGCCAAAACTCACACTTGCTCAACTTAGCATAAAGCTGATTCTCCAACAAAGCTTGCAAAACCACCCGCAAATGCTCTTCGTGCTCCTCCTCAGTACGCGAGTACACGAGGATATCATCAATGAACACCACAACGAACTTGTCCAGGTATTCATGAAAAACATGATTCATCATGTCCATGAAAGCAGCAGGAGCATTTGTCAAACCAAACGGCATCACAAGAAACTCATAATGCCCATACCTTGTCCTGAAAGCTGTCTTAGGCACATCCACATCCTTCACCTTCAACTGATAATACCCTGACCTCAAGTCAATCTTAGAGAACACAGCAGCTCCCCGAAATTGATCAAAGAGATCATCAATCCTCGGCAAAGGATACCGATTCTTGATAGTCAACTTGTTCAGCTGACGGTAATCAATGCACATCCTCATAGTGCCATCCTTCTTCTTCACAAACAAGACAGGAGCACCCCAAGGCGACACACTCGGCCGGATAAAACCACGATCAAGCAGCTCTTGCAACTGCGTCTTCAGCTCCTTCAGCTCCTTAGGTGCCATTCTATAGGGAGTAATGGACACAGGAGTGGTATTCTCATACAGCTCAATACCAAACTCCACCTCGCGATTAGGAGGTAAACCGGGCAACTCCTCAGGAAAAACACCAGGAAACTCCTTCACTACGCGGATATCTTGCACTCTCAACTCCTTAGAGCTAGGATTCATCACAAAGGCAAGATAGGCTTCACAACCTTGCCTCAGCATCCTACTTGCCTCCAAGGTAGAAACAACATTGGCAAGAAACTTCACATTCTCACCAACCACCACTACTTCATAATCATCCGCAAGCCTAAGCGACACCCGCTTATTCTCACAATCCACAACAGCACGATGCTCAGCAAGCCAATCCATACCAAGGATCACATCAAAACCATAAAAGGGCAACTCCATAAGATCAACAAGAAAGACATGCTCTTGAACAACCAAAGGGCACCTTCTATACAGCTTACGAGTCACAACAGTTTCACCAAAAGAACTAGTGACTCTAACACCGACATCCAAAGACTCAACAGGCAAACCAAGCAACTCAGCATGCTCACGCAAAATGTATGAATGAGTAGATCCAGAATCAATCAAGGAAAGCAAAGACATGGATTGCAAAGTAAAGGTACCTGCAATCACATCAGCATCATTCCTTCTTTCGCGCTGAGCATACACCCTCGCCTGGCCTCCACCCTCAGGTTGAATAGCTACAACATGAGCTACTCCTCGGCCACCTTCCTCACGCCTCTGGAAATTACCACGGCCGCGCCCACGACCTCTCTGCGGTGCCGCAACAGCAGGAGCACGCTCTTGGCCACCAGCCATCCTCGGACAATCACGTCTCAAGTGGTCAGCAGAACCACAATTCCAGCACTCATAACCAACATTACCAGCTGCCACAACAGGAGCCTGCACCTCCCTACCAGCACGAGGACAGTCACGCCTCAAGTGACCACGGGAACCACAAATCCAACAAGCACTAGGCTCAGCCCTAGCAAAACCTCCTCTAGCAGGTGCACCTCCACCTCTCTTAGCTGAAGACTGAAACCTCTGATCACGTCCTCTCTTGTTCCGTCCACCTCCGGAACTATACTCGGCAGCTCTCTTCCCAGAACTAGCTCCAGCACCTTTCGCAGACAAACTCAGATTCATCTCAATATCCTTGGATCGACCAACCAACACATCGAAATCATTGTACTCAGCTGCCAACATATAGGTCTTAACATCCGGCACCAAGCCATAACGAAACCTTTCGCACCTCTCTCGCTCATCAGGTACCAGCTCCGGTGCATACTGGCTAAGGCGTACAAACTGTACCTCATACTCAGCCACACTCATGTTCCCCTGAGTCAGAGACATGAATTCACGCTTCTTTTCATCCAGATATCTCACTCCCAGATATCTCCTCTTGAATGCATTCAGGAAGAATGTCCAAGTGATGTCAGCTTCAGCCATCCCAGAGATTGTGGTCGTCCACCACGTATAGGCATCACCTTGCAACAAAGATACCACACAGCCCAACTTTTGCACATCCGTGCAACTCATCTGTCCCAGAACACGCTTGGTACTTTCCAACCAGGCTTCCGACCTCTCAGCTGACATACCTCTGAACTCAGTCCCACCAAGACTGCGCAGACGCTCTAAGGGTAGTCTTACACCAGCATCTCCCTGATGCCCAGCTCCTTGAGCTCCGGCTACCGCTGCTCTAAAAGCACCCGCAATAGCTTGTACCAAAGCAGACATGTCAGGCATCGTCTGTCCCTGACCAACCTCAGGTCCTGCAGCTCCAGCACCAGCTGCCTCAGCTCCAGCTCTTCCCCTCTCCGCACCACCACCAGGTGGAGGAGGAGGTAGCACAGCACTACCAGTGTGCTCATCATTCACATTCCCTTCAGGAGTCGTAGCTCTTACGTTACTCCTTAACTCTCTACGTGGTGCCATACTTTACCATGCAATAATAATGCAAAACAAAACAAGTCAGGCCCAGCAAGGGTAGCAATTTCAAGTATTCAAGCTCAATCTCTTTCAAAAACAACATCATTTCTTTAGCTTTTGTTTGGCAATGGGTACCCTTATCATGCATCATCACAACATACTTCACAAAAACATCATCAACATAAATCACTGAACATGCTTTCACCCAACAAGCATACAAACCAAACCATGCTTCAATCATGCACAACAACATTCCCAATTACTCAAGAACTCAGCTCTGATACCACCAAATGTAACCCCCGAAGCCCGGCCTAGACGCCCGACCCGAACTACGGAGATTACACGGGGAAAACCAAAGTCAACCCGAAAGTCAACTCTGGTTAACAACCCTTTTTTTCTTTTTAATCTTATCTAGATGTACATTACTCCTATGTGTGATCATACAAACAGCATATTAAATGATCACAAACATCAGAGATCAAACAGGGACCCAATTGAACAAATTACAACTTTAGGGACCAAACTGTAATTTCTGATAAATTAAAGGACTTAACCCAAATTAAGGTTACCAACTTGGAATTAGTCAGGTTTCATGCTTCTCTGTGAAATTTCAGCTCAAAAGAACAACCACAGCTCATGCAATTGATCATACAAGATTCAGGACCAAAACATAAACAAAACAAAACATTCAAAGATTCTTTTAACTGATTTTAACGGTCCGGTATCGATACACCACGTGTCGTATCGATACTCGGGGAAGACAGTAACCAAATTCAAGCAAGGGTATCGATACCCTCCCCCCAGTATCGATACTCCATTCATATGGTATCGATACTCGTTCATCAGGTATCGATACCCCTGGCCTGAAACTTGCAAATTTGGCTCAGGTGTATCGATACCCCAAGCCCAAGTATCGATACCCCTGTCTGCAGACAACTCCAAAACAGCATCAAACATGCCTCAAACATCAAATTAACATCACCAAACCATTACACAAAGTCAACCAACATGCAAGGACCTCAATTGCATCATCAATTTAACACATTAACATCACATAAGAAAAACCCCAAATTTATATAGCATGCTTCCTAGTTAAGCTATCCATTCAACTCCAAACTTGCAAAACAAGCTTATAAGGTTCCAAATCAAAAACCAACATTCTCAACAACATTTAACAGACTTAGGGAGTCTTAAACACCTCCCAAAACATATACATTGGTCCCCCATTGCCAAATCAACCAAAAAGCTAAAAGTGCTTGTAAAACCTCATACATTGAGCTTAAGTAGAACTTGATTGCTTGCCCTCCCTTGCAGCCCACAAGATGCTCTAATTCTCTGCATTATTGAATTAAGAAAACGTAGAGAGCGTAAGCAAAAGCTTAGTGAGGCATGCTCATTTAAAACAATTCAATAACGCATATAAAACCATTTACAAAACATGCTTTAAATCAATCCATGCATAAGTTCAAAGCATTCTTAAAAACCATGTAACCACATGCTTATAACATAATCAAACCAAGCATCACATGCTTCTTACACACTTTCCATGTCATATTGGCACAAGTGACAAATTCCATTTTGATGAACAAGATCAACATCTTTGTCAAGGACTTTTAAACACCTTGACCCCAAGGACTTTTAAACACCTTGGCCATGGACTTTTAAACACCATGATCATGGACCACACAAGGACTTTTAACCACCTTTGTGTCCGTAACTTGAATCACCCCAAGGACTTTTAAACACCTTGGCCCCAAGGACTTTTAAACACCTTGGCCCCATGGACTTTTAACCACCATGGAAAGGAGCACCTAAGGACTTTTAACCACCTTAGAGTCCGCAACATCGAAGGACTTTTAACCACCTTGATGTTCATGTAACAAGGCTCACTCAAGGACTTTTAATCACCTTAGTGACCTCCACTTTTTCAAAACCATCACTTGCCAATATGCATCAATTTCATCATAATATCCACTGTTTTAAAGCATTTAAACCAAGCCATTTCGTCATGCATTTCATGCATCAAATCCACATTTAAACAATGTACAAATCAAGAAACTCCTACCTAGAGTTACCTTCAACACATGGCTTAAATCAACAGCATAATCCATGCTAAAACATGCTTTCAAAACAGTAAGTAAAACATGCAAATCATCATTTAGCAAAATATCAAGTCATGGCCACCACTAGAGAGAAAATCCGGAAACTTACACTTGAGCTTAGCAAAGTTGTTTAGACTTAAACTAAGCTCCCATAACCTTCAAACCTTTGTTTAAAAAGCTGAAAATCCAATTCCAAAGTTGCACTCACCAAAAACCACTTAGCTTCAAGCCTAAGCACCAAATCAAGCCTCCAAAACAACCGAACTTGAATCCAATGATGCCTCCCCTGTTTCAACACATCAAAGCAGAGGATTAATGCATCATCTTGCATTAATTGCTTCAATGAAAGCACCTAAACTCGCTGCTCTCAATCAACCTCCAATTTCGGCCACCAAACACAACCGAAATTGCATCCAAAACACTTCCAAACAAAGCCCAGCCATAAACCAGCAAAACCTCACATCTATTAACATCAAACCTCATCTAAAAACAACCTAAAAGCAACCTTATAACCCCAGCAACACCAGAACACCAAAATCACCTCAAAAACAACCTTAAAACACAAACTAAACTTAGGAAACACAACCTATCCGGGATTGCATTAATCAAGACTCACTTCCACATCAATTTAATGATCATTTATCATCAAAAACACTTCTCAAAACTCAGATTTAACAGATCAAACGAAAATCAAATGAAAACACCAAAATCTTGCATAATTAGCCAAGATCCATAAATCTACTTGAAAACCTTTAATTAAACATACATTTAGGATTGAAAACTTTAGGAATTTCATTAAAGAACTTAAAGTTCAGAGGAGAATCGTTCATACCTCCAAACTTGTGATTTCTCCACTTTTTGGAATGAAAACTTTGTTGAAACTTGTAGCAATTGAGTAGGTTTTGATTACACAATGATTTGCTAACAATTGTGAGTTGAAAAGATGAATTTAGGTGAAGAAATCAGATCAAAATCTCTGAAAATGGTGATGTTTGGTTGGAGAGAAAAGGAGAAGAGAAAATAGGAAGTTAGGAAAGAAAAAAAAAGTAAAATGAGTTTCCCTCCTTTTATCAAACCTTTAAAATCAGATTTTAGGATTAAAATATCTTAGAAAAATCTGGAGAATTCACTTTTGGGCAAATAGCTCCTTAAAGATTCAAAGTTTCAATCCTTTTTAAAACAACCACCAAATTTGCGAAAATTACATTTTGGTCACTAGCCAAAATGTCAACCTTCCAAAACTCATTTTCCAAAATTGTTTTCACAGTTCATCAATTTATATTAAAAGATGATTTTAGAACATTTTTCCATATTTTTAATGCAACCCGAACTAGGTTTTCCTAATTTAACCACTTACGATTCGAACAGCACTTTGACCAACCGGTCAACACCCAAGACTTCTAAGCCCAAAAACCGGGGCGTTACACCCAAACATTTCTTTCAAGTCTTTGAAAGGCTTTTAAAACCAATTCCACTCACCGACAATGCCACGCTCGCTTTGCCGAAGCGTAACTAAGCTTTCGGACCTCCTAGAACTTCACCAATCTCTTCTGATATGTTCTCTCATGTTTATATCACACAAGAATAGAGGATTAATGCATCTCAATGCATTAAAACCACCAGCAATCAAAGCTACCTCGCTGCTCTGCCCAAAAGCATCAAAACGGCTACCCGAAACAACTGAAAACACCTTCAATTACCCTACAATCTCAACCCAGCCATAATCTAACACTTCCATCCAATTTTAATCAACAATTAAAATCCAAAAACAATCTAATTTCATCCTTATACCTCCAGCAACACCAGAACCACATTAACTCCACAAAACCCCCAAATCGAACCATCTAACAACTAGAGATCCAATCTAATTCGGGATTATTATGATAAAACCTTTATTTCAACATCATTTAACATCCAAATCATGATTAAAACCAATCTCAAATCAATCAAAACAGTAGTATTACGAAAATCATGAGATTGCAACCAATAACCACAGTTTAACAAGATTTCCATGATTAACTCATCAAAACAACTTAGAAAACATATGTAAAGGATTGATAACTTGAGAATTTCATTAAAGAACTGATCATTAGAGGAGAAGAACAAACCTTACCTCTAATGGATGAAATCTCTTTCAATTGGAAGTGATTTTCTTGAAAAATCAAAGGAAAAACAATAAGGTTTTATAAATCAAGATTAAAGAATCCTTTAGAAATAAAAAGCTTAGTGAATCAAGAGCTTTACCTTAAGTTTCTTGAAAATGGAGAGTGTTTGGCTGAGAGAAGATAGAATGAGAGAAAATTTCGTAAAATGACTTTTAATGAAATAACCAACGCCCCCTTTATTAAATCCTTTTAATCATTAATTAAAACCCTTTTTAAAATGATCCTAATTGAGAGAAAAATCTGATAAAAACAAATAGGTAAATAACTCCTTAAATGTTCAAAGTTTCAATCTGTAGAGTGTCCACAAGTTCTATATTTTGTACACATTCTTGCTCTTATTATTGATGTTCTTAAGCTCATTTAGGCATATTTAGGTGCATTGCATGCATAATAATAGTATTTCCTCTTTTACCATGCTTTATTGAATATTATATGTTTGGTTAAGAAAATATATTGTTTTAGTTTAGTTTTTATTTTCAGGTGTTGTAACTGTGTAGAGGATGAGAGGACAAGAAAGCTAAGAGAGAAAGGAGTTGTACTGAAGCAGTTCCAGTTGCCTCCAAAGACGCTGTCGTAACAACATTGCCGCCAACTGCCGCCCAAGTAGGAGTTAAACCGACTTAGTCAAGATGGGTCGCGATTGAAAGATGGCAATTCCTTGAGCCCAATGAGCCCAGTCTTGCAATTATCTGAAGCTTGTAGTGGCCTGAAGAGATGATTAAAGATTGATAAGTAAGATGACTTATCTTTACTTGCTAGAGAAGGCAACGTCCAAAGAGTCCACATTCAAGTCAAAAATGAGTCAACATTTAATGTAAAGTTACTTTAAGAACTTCTACTCCAAGGAGGACTCAAACTTAGGCCATGAGCCCTATATATACCCATATATGTGAGGGTATAGGGGTATGAGGGGGCATAGAGGAGAGGTATATGGATAGATTTAGTGGAGGTTTTGGAGGTCGCGACCCAAATCTCTCTTAGGGTTTATGTTTTTGTATGTAAAGTAGTTGCGAGAAACGGTTGTATCTGTTTAAGTGTGTTTTCAATAAAATAATCTCAAGTTTGATTAATTCATGTTCTTCACTTCTTCAATTAGTTCCAAAAGTCTAGTTGAAGAAATCCATTTATCGGGCAAGAGTGTGTCAAACTCATGAAAGAATTAAGCACGGTCTCACCATGTCGAGGTGTTGACTAATTCGGCTTAGACATAAGTTCAAGTTTCAGCGGCTAAAAGGAGAAACCAAATGTCGACTGCCTATGTTAGGTTTACGCTGAGATTGCTATGTATTGCCTATGTCACGTGGTGACAGAATTCTTGCCTAGACATAGAGAGGATCACTTCATAATTGCTCTGCCGAACTTGGAGTGTCTGCCAGACTTTCTGCCGGGACTTCTCTCTATTCCACTTACCTAGATAGTGAAAGTTGCAAGAGCAGAGATCCGCTGCAGCAGCGAAAGGGTCGCAGCCTCAATCCGCCATCACCCGCCGAGGCAGCATATCGTGAAAGCACAAAACACACTTAGGCTTTACAATGCACTCTACACACTACTGAACTACAATTACCTTACTCGATCTATCGACCTTATCTTTCCCTATCATCCATATCATCTTTATCTTAAATTACTTGTGTTTTTATTTTTCCACATTAAGGAATTTAATTGTGCATTTACTAAATCCTTGTGCAGGAAAACATTCATAGGAGCTGCTTCAATCCATGTGGGAGATGATATCTTTTATACTATAACTTCACAAGAGTGTGCACTTGCGCTCATAAATAGAGAACACCCTAACGCTCTACAAGTTTTTGGCGTTGTTGCCGGGGATTGGTAACAACAACTGCATTTGAATTTCTGCACTTTTATATTAGTTTTTGCACTTAAATTTCTGTTTATTTTATTTTTCAAAAAAACATGCCTCTTGATTGTCTTTGGTATATGTCCCGCCAGGACAGCAAATATGGCAGCCAATACCCACATGAGGAGAAGAAGGACATACCCAGACGAAAAGCCAAACGCAAAGCCCTCAGGAAGTGGTTATGTTTGGGAACTGCGCAACCCAACATAACCTAATTTTTAATTTATTTTTATGCATTAGGATCAGATTTAATTTTCAGTTATTTTTATTTTTAATTTTTTCATTTAATTTATTTCAGGTTAGGAACGAAGGCAAGACCAAGAAGAATATAGAATAAAGGAGAGGTCCAACCCAGCGGCCCAGGGCAGATGAGCATAACGGCTAGCGGCTTCATAACGGCTAGCCACAATGGTTACATTTGCAACAACTGGTAGAACAACTATCTGCGTAACGGCTAGAATCGCGTACAATGCACCGCAATCATTATCGCCCGTTGGCAGCGTGCCCGCTAAGGCAGCAGAGAATAGCGGCTATATAAGGCCAACTATTCACTCATCATTCTTCACTTTGCTCTCTCTTTTACTCTCAATTCTTCTTGTCATCTTTGCTTTCAAGATTTCGTTTGCTTTACTGTCTTGCAATTTATTTTTCTTTCTTTAGGAAAACACAACAGTATTCACAACTATGACCACATCAAAACAACCCGCCTCCACCTCCAAACCAACCTTTCATATGTTCTTAAACCCTGCTATACCGGCAACTTACAAGCAGCATTTCACCGAGCGACAACTCTGGGAAGAAATAGAATTCCAATACATAAGGCAAGATGGGGACCTTGGCTTGGAGCCCAACATATTCGAAAGGGTTCATATATTGGGATGTGATATTTTCGCACAGCAGCCAGACGAGATAAACAACAATCTAGTGCGAGAATTCTATGCTCACAAGCCTACACCGGGAAACCCTTTTGTCTATGTCCGCGGTGAAGGAGTCAAGCTCACAGCAGAAACAATCAACAACTTCTACAACATAGAAATAAGAAAGAATCCACACGAAGAATGAATGTCCTTTTTAATGGCAGCTGGCTACGAAAAGATCAAGAAAGAAATATGTCGGCCCAACACAAAGTGGCTAACCGGAAAGAATAATGGATTAGTCAATCGCCACGATCTGCTGCCGAAGGCCATCCTTTGGAGCAAATTCGTCCAACGTCGCCTGATGCCCACTTCGTACGGATCAACAGTCAATGGGCTGTGGGTGGCCCTTGTCCACAGCATAATGAAAGGGCGGCCGATCAACGTTGGCGAAGTGATTCTTGAGGTGATCTATGCCCACGCAGACAAGCCCAACACCAAGGGACCTCTCGTCTTCCCCGCACTCATCACAAGCCTATGCGCCAACTTCCGCGTGCCGCCACACTCTAAAGATACAATCATTACCGCCAAGGAAGGATGGACAAGAAAGGCGCGCCTTCATATGATGCAGGAGCCAGAGTCTGAAACGCCAACAACCGCCCAGCCGTCGTCCCAACCTGCCGCCACCTCAGCCGCAGCGGGCAGTACTGATGTTGCCTTCCCTTCCGTCATGATTCCTCTGCTGCGAAGCCTTGTAGAGAGATGTCAGAAGATTGAGCATAAACATGTAATCTTCACCAAGTACATCGCGAAGTTGTAAGAGGCCTTTGTGGCCTACTTGCTAGACAAATACCACGACGACGACCCAGAGTTGTCTGCCTTCCCATCGAAGTTAGCAGCATCCAAACCAACCTAGATCACACCCAGACCAGCTGCCACTTCAGCCGCTACCGACATTGAGGGGCTGCACATCCACCCCAAGAGAAGGACCACACCCACTCCCATTACATCACCTCCTCATCGAAGTCAAAGAAAGAGGAGAAGACTACCGCCACCTCCCCAGCAGCAAAGGAGGCAGCTGGCAAAGAAGACGAGGACTCAGACATGGAAATATCTGACTTCTTCGATGATGAACCGGCCAAGGCAGCAAGGAAGATGAAACGACCAACCGCTGCGACCGAGCCTCAAGGTGGAGGGTCTAAACTTAAGCCAAAATGACCATCCAAGAAACCCACCCCTAGCCGCATCCAGCTGCCACATGGAACGAAGAAGAGTACAACCGCAAGACCATCTGCCACACACCGTCTAGTCTTGCCCGCCTCCTCAAAATCCTTCTCCAACGTAGAAGCAACAGAGGGGAACTCCCCTATTCTATAGCACACTTTTCTTATTTTTATTTCTTTTATGTTTTCTTTTAATTTTTCTGTTTTTGTTTTTGTTTTTATGTTTTATTTCTTTTTTGTTTTTATTTTATATTATGTGTAAGGCAATGAGGAAAATGCCAACCTTGAGTTTGGGGGGAATAGTCCTCTTTGTTTCTTTAGGTTTATTTAGTAACATATAAGAGCATGTGTAAATTCTGCCCTAAGCACTTAATGAAATAGAAATTCTTAGTTTAAAAACTTGTGCCTATGATAGATTAGCTGATTACTTATAGTCGCACCATACTTAAAATCTAACTTAACTATGGGAATAAGTAGAGGTGGCAAACGGGTCAATCAGTCTGGGTCATTTCAGTTTCGGTTATTTCGGGTCTAATATTTTCGGTTCAGTTTTGGTTTCGGTTCGGTTTTAGTTCGGATCTATTGTGTTTCGAGTCATTTCGGGTCGGTTGATTTCGGTTCGGTTATTTTCGGTTCAATGAGAGATCAGTCGATTTTAATCAAATTTTTAAGTTGGTCAGATTTTTACACCCTATATATGACTTTATAAAGTCAATATATTTGACATTTTAGTGACTTGTGCAGTTGTTCATATTTTATCTTTCTTTATTTCTATTAATCGGGTCCATTCGGTTCGGGTCTATTCGGTTCAGGTCCATTCGGTTTGGGTCTATTCGGTTCAGGTCCATTCGGTTCGGGTCTATTCAGTTTAGGTCCATTCGGTTCAACTAAATTCGGTTCAGTTTTTGTTTGGTTTATTTCGAGTTTCGGATCAGATTTTGGGTCAATTTCGGGTTGATTTTCAGTCTCGGATCAAGTTTGCCAAGTCTAGGAATAAGTATGGAAAATACTTAGAAATTTTTTCTTTTTACCAATTATTCTTACAATGTCTGTTAAATGTTGAGTTTTGTTTGAGTTCTAAGTTTAACATTGCCTACTTTATCTAATGAAATTCCTTAATTGGATACAGGTTTCTCGTTGCGGCAGCGCAGGGCAGCAGCACAAAGATGCTTAATACCCTGAGGTGCCTGAAACAAGCTCTAGGAATGATGCTTAATACCCTAAAGGTGCCCGAAACAGGCTCTAGGAAAGATCATGAGCAAGGACACTCTACTGCAATCAAAGTCCAAGCATCTGAATTTAATTGAAGTGACATACAAATTAGCAAGAGTGAATGAAAGCCTTCACAGGATGACTTTATTCAAAGGGTTCAGAGTTTCGTAGAATGCACCTATCTTAGCTTCAGACCCGGAGAATAGATGTGATGAGCTAAAGCCATTAAAGCCATGATCAAAGAAAAAGAAAAGAGAAAAAGAACACCTATTTGTTGTGCTGCCAAGGCAGCAACTCGTATCCTTTTTCGTAGTTGTAATGCCCAGGTTTGGGGCCCGAGAGATAACCAGGTTTGGTTAAACCGGTTCGGGTTAATTTAATTGAAATAAAACATTTTTAATAGACAAAAAGGGGTTTTAAATGAATAAGGGCAAAGAGGGGTTTTGAGAATTTTTAAAGAAATGGTTTTTTTTATTTCAAAATATCATCATCTTCTTCTTTCCGACACTTTTCACATTTGCTTTTCTCAAAAATCTTCATTGTTACTATTCCATTGCTCCCACCTTTCCCTCAAGCAAGTTTTCAAGGTAAGCATTCCCTTGTTTTGATTTTTCTTTCCTTAAGTTTGTTATTAGTTAAAATTTCCTTAAACTCATTATTTAAAGTTATTTCAAAAATGCTTTGAGTTTGAAAAATAGTAAAATGAAGGGATTTTCGTTTGGGTCTTATGATGTCATGTTTAAGGGTGTTTTTAATCTTGTTTTGGTTTCTTAAAAATGCTAAAATAGTGGCTAATAGTAAGAAACCCGAAATGGGTCTAAAAATGGGATCTTTGAGTTGAAAAGGTAGAGTTTTTGGCTTGGTTTTGGGTTGAAATTGTGGCTGATGATTTCCTTGTTGTTGGGGTGTTTTTAGATGATATTTGGTGTGTTTTGATGTTTGGAAATGACGGGTTCAGCTTCAGGTTCCATTAGAACAAATTTGGGTAAAGTTTAGGTTGAATGTCGATGTGTTTTGAGTTGTTGCTATGTTTGTGGGTATGTTAGCATCCTAATGTTCTTTTTTGGGTTGCCTAAAGCAGAGGAAACGAATTTGGGCTTCGTGGACATGAATCTGGGTAGTTCGGAAGCTTGAATCGGGGATTTGTCTATCGTTTAGGCTCTATCGGTGAGTGGAAATTGTTTTGAAGCTTTAAATTGGTCAAAAAAGTTTTCTTGGGGTTTAGGTGGAGCCTTAGAGGCTAACTTAGACCCGAGCGTAAGTTGTCTATTCTTGCCTTGTTTAGTTGATTGTTGGCGTTCGTGTTTATGTGTGTTGTGGTGTTGATTGTGGAATGCTTTTATCCCCGTTTTAATGTTGTTGTGTTGTCGTAGTTGATGTCAAGCCTCATTGATGGTTAGTCGTTGTGTACGGTGATGTGTAGTCCCACAGGTAGTGACTAGTAGATAAGAATGGTGACGTGTAGTCCCGTCGAAAATATGCTAGTTTTTGTGTACGGTGATGTGTAGTCCTATAGGGGGTTGGTTGTGCATGTTCATACCACGTTTTGTTTATGCTTCTATTTTATTGTATCTCTTTCTTAAATGGTTTTGCTTTTAAATCTAAGATATGTGTTTTGAATTGCATTGTTGTTGTGTTTTAGAGCTCCGCTCACTAAGCTTTTAAGCTTACGCTCTCTTTTTCCAACAATGTAGATCGTTAGTAGCTTCGGAGGCAAGCGGGGCAAGGGAGGAGTTCTTGGAGTTCCTTGCTAGCTCAAAGTAAGGTTTTCTTAGTTGTAATAATGCTTATGCAATGGGAATGCTAGGCTTGTTGCTAGGGAGTTGGTGTTCAAACTCTTATGTTTGGCTTTTGTTAATGTTTCTAGCATGTTTTAAATGTTGTTACCATGATATGTTGAGGCTCGTGATGGCATTGGGTCAATTGTTATGTGTTTTGACTTGTTAGAATTTTTGAACTAAAGTGTTCTTATGAGATTTTGGATTTGAGATCCATATTCGCGTGTATGCATGTTTGAAGCTTGTCGTTAGGGTGTTTTGCCTCTAGATTGTTTGTTTAATAAGTTTCCATGAGGTTTGTGATGTTTCGAGGTAATTTTGGGAACATTTGGAGATGCCAAAATGCATTTTCGGGCCAAATTATGTCCAGGCGTTTCGGAACGTCTGATATGGTTTCGAAATAACCAAGCTCCAGGGGCACCCGTATCGGAACGGGGGTGGTGCCATTTCGGTACAATTTGCCACTAGAGGCTCATGTTTCGAAACCATGTGGGGCCATTTCGGTACGATTTGCCACTGGAGGCTCCTGTTTCGGAACCATGAGGAGCCATTCCGGAACGGACTGATGTTGTTTTTTGAATGAAGCCCGCGTTCTGGAACGGGTAGTCCTATTTCAAAATGCGGGTAGTTGAATCGGTTAAAGGGTATCTCTGAAGGTTTCCATATGTTACGGTTTAGTCCTTAATGCTTGTATGCTTCCTAAATGAGTTTATATGTACCCTTTGTGATGGTTTTGCCTCGTATGCATGGAACTTGACTAATAACTACTTTGTAAGGCTAAGTTACCTTTATGTCTCTACTCGGTTTGTATTCGTGTTCATTTTTTCTGTTGTTTGCCTTCACACATAGGATTAAACGTGACATTTAGACAAGATTAATAAAATGAAAAAATATGGTTGCTAATCGGAGTGAGGCCTTAGTGGGTTTCGCTTCAGTTTTCCCTGTGTAACCCGTTTGGTTCCTTATGTTGGCTAGACCGGGATGAGAAGGTTACATTTGGTGGTATCAGAGCCAAGTTATGAGGTCTTCTGGGAAGGTAAGTCAGGTAAGTTGGTTTGTTTGGTTTGTTTGCCATCGCATGTTGTGTGGAAGCATGTTTTCTCGTTCTTGCTGTTGGTTGAAGTTTAGTCGAGTGTTCCCATTGTTAGGTGTTGTTATTGGAAAATTGTTTCGATTTAAAAGAGCTTGAGCACTCGGATCCTTGCTCTTTCTAACCCATTTTTTTTCTTGTGTGTGATGTGTATATTGTTAGATTTTATCTTCGTTATGGTAAGACCGAGAGGACGGCCTAGAGCGGGTGATCAGGCACCCATGGATGTGCCTCTTGTACCTCATGCTCCCAATGGTAATGGGGTGGATGTCGAAGATAATGTGCCTTAGGCCGGCCTTAAATGTTGGAGGTGATGGTAATGGACCTCAGGTCCGTGTGAATGTTAGAGGAAATGGAGCTCAGGCTGGTCAGGGTCCGGCAAGTGCGGAAATGACTCATTTGATTCAGACTATAGCTGGGGCTCTTCAGACAGCTTTGGTCGGTATACATGCTGCAACACCACCTCAGGGTGCGGGGACAAGTTTACCCCTTGAGAGGCTTCGTAGCTTGGGTGGAGTTGAGTTTCGTGGTTTGACTCCTGAGGGTTCAGAGGCTTAGCTCGAGAGCACTACACAAATCTTAGGCCAGATGGAGTGCTCATACGCTTGTAAGTTGGGTTGTGTGGTCTCATTACTTCAGGGAGATACGTATGCTTGGTGGACTATCGTTACTTCAGGTATGGCAGAAGCGGATGACACTTAGGAATTCTTCAGAATTTAAGAAGAAGTATCTTGGTGTCTGATACCAGGATGAAAATAAGAGAGAATTTATGGCCTTGGTTCAGGGTAGTAAGACGGTGTCAGAGTATGAGGTTCAGTTTGTGAGGTTGAGCCAGTATGCTCCCGAGTTGGTTCCCAGTGAGAGGGAACGGTGTGAGCATTTCCGTTATGGTTTGACTAGGGGTGTGGAGACTTATATGCTTTCTTCTGATTATAGCAAGTTTGATGTTTTGGTCTCTAGGGCCAAAGATATTGAGCAAAACTTAGGCTCGAGTACTCGTGCTAGTGGGACTGATTCCGGGAAGAGACATCAGATTGGGATAGAGATCATGACAGGAGGCACAAAGATAAGAGGTATCAGCTCGATTCGATACATAGAGGCGGTAACCATGGACAGGGCCATCAAGGCCAAGGAGCTGTTGTTCACACTCCTAAGTGCACTAGATGCGGAAGACTTATCCGAGCGAGTGTATGGGTACCTTTGGCGTATATTGGAATTGTGGTTCCCGAGATCATTTGAGGCGTAATTGTCCACACCCGGCTAGGGGCGGATAGGCTCCAGCTAAGGGGTTTGAGCATCAGAGAGGTCGTGGGCACGATCGAGGTAATTTTCAGCCGAGGAACGATGGTCAGAGGAACTTAGCTCATGTGGTGGCAATTCATCCCGAAGGTGGAGGACCAGCTAGGGTGTATGCACAACGAGAGGCTGGGAATGACACGAATATCATCGCAGGTAAGTTCTCGTTACAGTCTTTGACTTTGCTTTCTTTGATATATTCGGGTTCGACACATTCGTATATTTTGGGTGAACATGCAAGGTCTATAGGTTTACCGTATGAGTGGTTAGAAGTAGGTGTGAATGCTACTAGTTCTTTCAGTGAGACCGTGGTAGTTAGGAAGATGTATGTGAGGTGTCCTTTGATGATTTAGGGCCATGTGTTTCCGGTTGACTTGATGGAATTGTCGTTCTATGGTTTTGACGTGATTTTGGGCATGGCTTGGCTCGTAGAGCATAGAGCTAGAATAGACTTTGAGACCAAGAGAGTCTCCTTGAGGCTTACGGATGATTTTGAAGTTGTAGTGGTGGGCGAGAACATTAAGTTCTTGTCCAATGTTGTTTCTGCCTTAGAAGCTCAGAGATTGATGATTTTGGGTTGTCAGGCGTATTTGGCTTATGTGATGAATCCGAATATGAGTGAGGTTAGACAGCAAGACATCAGAACAATTTGTAATTTTCCGAGTGTTTTTCTGGAAGAGTTGTCGGGTTTGCCTCCAGATAGGGAAGTTGAGTTTGCTATTGAGACGTATTCCGATTCTGCACCCGTGTCTATTGCTCCGTATAGAATGGCACCGAAAGAGTTGAAAACACAACTTCACGAATTGTCAGATAGAGGTTTCATTAGGCCTAGTATTTCTCCATGAGGTGCTCCGGTCTTGTTTGTGAAGAAAAAGACGACAGTATGAGGATGTGTATAGACTATAGGCAGTTGAACAAGGTAACAGTGAAGAGCAAGTATCATTTGCCATGGATAGATGACTTGCTTGATCAGTTGAGAGGTGCTTCAGTGTTTTCGAAGATTGATTTGAGATCGGGTTACTATCAGTTGAAGGTAAAGGATGTGGACATACCGAAGACAGCCTTCCGTACACGTTATGGGCACTATGAGTTCTTGGTAATGCCCTTCGGTTTGACTAATGCTCCAGCTGCATTTATGGATATGATGAATCCAGTGTTCCACGAGTTTTTGGATAGGTCTGTGGTAGTGCTCATAGATGATATCTTAGTGTACTCCAGGACCGAGGAAGAGCATGATGAACATTTGCGGCTAGTGCTTCAGGCTTTGCTTGAAAATTAGTTGTATGCCAAGTTAAGTAAATGAGAGTTTTGGATTAGGGAGGTAGTCTTCTTAGGTCATGTGATCTCAGCCAATAGAATTAGTGTGGACCCCAAGAAGATAGAAGCCATAGTGGGATGGAAGCAACCGAAGTCGGTGACTGAAATTCGTAGTTTCCTAGGCTTGGCGGGGTATTATCGAAGATTTGTCGAGGGATTTTCGAAGATTGCGGCACATTTGACTAGGTTGCTTCAAAAGAGTGTTCCATATGAGTGGTCAGATGCGAGACAACAAGCATTTGAGAAGTTGAAGAATGCTTTGACCGAAGCTCATATTTTGATTTAGCCTGAACCGGGGAAAGAGTTTGTGATTTACAATGAAGCATCGTATGTAGGTTTAGGTTGTGTGCTTATGCATGAGGGTAAGTTTGTAGCTTATGCTTCGAGACAGTTGAAGGTTCAAGAGAAGAACTACATCACTCATGATATAGAGTTAGACACAGTAGTGTTTGCTTTGAAGATTTGGAGACACCACCTTTACGGTGAGAAGTGCACAGTTTATACCGACCACAAGAGTTTGAAATACTTGGTGACTCAGAGAGAGTTGAACTTTAGGCAACGTAGGTGGATAGAGCTTCTTAAGGACTATGACCTTACGATAGAGTACCACCCGGGTAAGG
The DNA here is from genome assembly GCA_958450335.1 of Hibiscus tridactylites. Lineage (NCBI taxonomy): Eukaryota > Viridiplantae > Streptophyta > Magnoliopsida > Malvales > Malvaceae > Hibiscus > Hibiscus tridactylites. The sequence goes on from OY288283.1 coordinate 15,879,189, forward strand.
CAAACGTAGTGGTCGATGCTTTGAGTAGAAAAGTGGCAGTTGAGTTGCGAGCTATGTTTGCGAGATTGAGTGTATCACGAGATGGCCGTTTGATAGCCGAGATACAGATTAAACCTTCGTTGGTTCAGTTGATTCGAGAGAAACAGTTGCAAGATGAGTCTTTGGCACCTCACATGCAAGATATAGCCGAGGGTAGACCTACAGATTTCTTCTTTGGCGAGAATGGGATCCTATGTTTCAAGGATAGGATAGTAGTTCTAGAAGATGACGAGTTAATGCGTACTATCTTGAATGAAGCACATAACAGTCATTTTGCTATGAATCCGAGTAGTACAAAGATGTATCGTGGGTTAAAAGAAGAGTACTACTGGATTGGGTTGAAGAAAGATGTGGTCAAGTTTGTGAGGCCGAGCATCAGTTTCCTTCAGGTTTGTTACAACCGTTGAAGATTCCAGAATGGAAGTGGGAACATATTACCATGGACTTTGTGTCGGGTTTATCATTGACTTCTTCGAAGAAGAATTCAGTGCGGGTGATAGTCGATAGATTCACTAAGTGTGCCCATTTCATACATGTTCATACTACCTATACCTTAGATAAGTTGGCCGACCTGTACATTAGTGAGATAGTGAGGTTCCATGGGGTACCAAAGTCGATTGTATCAGACCGAGATCTGAGGTTTACAACCAGATTTTGGGAGTGTTTACATCGTGCCTTGGGTACTTGGTTGAACTTCAGCACTTCGTATCACCTGCAGTCAGATGGTCAGTCATGTAGAGTTATTCAGGTGTTGGAGGGCATGTTAAGGTGTTGCATCATAGACTTTTAGGGTTCTTGGGAGAAACACCGGCCGTTAGTGGAGTTTGCATACAACAACAATTATCATGCTAGTATTCAGATGGCACCATATGAGGCTCTGTATGGTAGGAGGTGTGGAACACCTATTTGTTGGGCTAAGGCCGGAGAGAAGCTTGTACCTATGCCCGACTTGCTCAAGGGCACTACCGAGAAGGTAAAATTGATCTGTGATCGCTTAAAGGCAGCTTCAGATCGATAGAAATTGTATGCCGTTTTGAAAAGAAAGGAGATAGAGTATGTCGTGAGCGATAAAGTGTTCTTGAAAGTCTCACCTAGGAAGAAGGTGATGAGGTTTGGTAGGAAAGGTAAGTTGAGCCCGAGATTCATTGGTCCTTATGAGGTAGTTGAGAGGATTGGTCTCGTTGCTTATAGATTGAGACTGTCGACAAAGCTAGAGAAAATTCATGATGTGTTCCATGTTTCGATGCTTCGAAAGTATAGATCGGATTTGTCTCATGTAATGCCAGTGGAAGAGATCGAGTTGAACCCAGACCTTTCGTATGATGAAGAGCCGGTTGAAATTCTTGCTACGGATAGGAAAGTGTTGCGTGGGAGATCTATCGAGTTAGTCAAGGTTTTGTGGAGACATTGAGGTGTGGAAGAGGCCACTTGGGAGAGAAAGGAAGACATGGAGAAACAGTTTCTGTATCTCTTTCCGTCAGGTAATTTCATGGACGAAATTCCTTAAGTGAGGGAGAGTTGTAATGCCCGGGTTTGGGGCCCGGGAGATAACCGGGTTTGGTTAAATCGGTTTGGGTTAATTTAATTGAAAGAAAACATTTTTCATGAACAAAAAGGGGTTTTAAATGAATAAGGGCAAAAAGGGATTTTGAGAATTTTTAAAGAAATGGTTTTTTTTTTTATTTCAAAATATCATCATCTTCTTCTTTCCAACACTTTTCACATTTTCTTTTCTCAAAAACCTCCATTGTTACTATTTCATTGCTCACGCCTTTCTCTCAAGCAAAATTTGAAGGTAAGCATTCTCTTGTTTTGATTTTTATTTCCTTAAGTTTGTTATTAGTTAAAATTTCCTTTAAACTCATTATTTAGAGTTATTTCAAAAATGTTTTGAGTTTGAAAATTAGTAAAATGAAGGGATTTTAGTTTGGGTCTTTTGATGCCATGTTTAAGGGTGTTTTTAATCTTGTTTTAGTGTCTTAAAAATACTAAAATAGTGGCTAATAGTAGGAAACCCGAAATGGGTCTAAAAATGGGATTTTTGGGTTGAAAATGTAGAGTTTTTGGCTTGGTATTGGGTTGAAATCATGGCTGATGATTTCCTTGCTGTTGGGGGTATTTTTAGATGATATTTGGTGTGTTTTGATGTTTGGAAATGACGGGTTCAGCTCGAGGTTCCATTAGAACGAATTTGGGTGAAGTTTGGGTTGAATGTTGATGTGTTTTGTTGCAAGATTGTTGAGTTTTGAGTTGCTTCTATGTTTGTGGGTATGTTAGCATCCTAATGTTCTGTTTTGGGTTGCCTAAAGCAGAAGAAATGGATTTGGGCTTTGTGGACGTGAATCCGGGTAGTTCGGAAGCTTGAATTAGGGATTCGGCTATCGTTTGGGCTTTATCGGTGAGTGGAAATTATTTTGAAGCTTTAAATTGTTCAATGAAGTTTTCTTGGGGTTTGGGTGGAGCCTTAGAGGCTAACCTAGACCTGAGCGAAAGTTTTCTATTCTTGCCTTGTTTAGTTGATTGTTGGCGTTCGTGTTTATGTGTGTTGTGGTGTTGATTGCGGAATGCTTTTATCCCTGTTTTAATGTTGTTGCGTTGTCGTAGTTGATGTCAAGCCTCACGTGATGGTTAGTCGTTGTGTACGGTGATGTGTAGTCCCACCGATAGTGACTAGTAGATGAGTACGGTGACGTGTAGTCCCACCGGAAATATGCTAGTTGTTGTGTACGGTGATGTGTAGTCCCGCCGGAGGTTGGTTGTTCATGTGCATACCACATTTCGTTTATGCTTCTGTTTTATTGTATCTTTTTCTTAAATGGTTTTGCTTTTAAAACTAAGATATACATTTTGAACTGCATTGGTGTTGTGTTTTAGAGCTCCGCTCAATAAGCTTTTAAGTTTGCGCTCTCTTTTTCCAACAATGTAGATCGTTAGTAGCTTCGGAGGCAATTGGGGCAATGGAGGAGTTCTTGGAGTTCCTTGCTAGCTCAAAGTATGGTTTTCTTAGTTGTAATAATACTTATGCAATGGGAATGCTAGGCTTGTTGTTAGAGAGTTGGTGTTCAAACTCCTATGTTTGGCTTTTGTTAATGTTGCTAGAATGTTTTAAATGTTGTTACCATGATATGTTGAGGCTCGTTATGGCCTCGGGTCAACTGTTATGTGTTTTGACTTGTTAGTATTTTTGAACTAAAGTGTTTTTATGAGCTTTTGGATTTGAGATCTATATTCGCGTGTATGCATGTTTGAAGCTTGTCGTTAGGGTGTTTTGCCTCTAGATTGTTTGTTTAATAAGTTTTCATTAGGTTTGTGATGTTTCGGGGTAATTTTGGAACGTTTGGAGATGCCAAAATGCATTTGCAGGCCAAACTGTGTCCAGGCATTTCGGAACGTCTGATTGATTTCAAAATGGCCAAGCTCCATGGGCACCCGTATTGGAACGGGGGTGGTGCCGGTTCGGTACGATTTTCCACTAGAGGCTCATGTTTCGAAACTATGTGGGGCCGTTTTGGTAGGATTTGCCACTGGAGGCTCTTGTTCAGAACCATGAGGAGCCGTTCTAGAACAACCTGATGTTGCTTTTTTGAATGAAGCCCGCATTCCGGAACGGGTAGTCCTGTTTTCAAACGCATGTAGTTGAATCGGTTAAAGGGCATCTATGAAGGTTTCCAAATGTTTTGGTTTAGTTCCTAATGCGTATATGCTTCCTAAATGAGTTTATATGTACCCTTTGTGATTGTTTTGCCTCGTGTGCATGGAACTTGACTAATAACTACTTGGTAAGGCTAAATTACCTTTATGCCTCTGCTCGGTTCGTATCCGTGTTCGTTTTTTCGATGTTTTCCTTCACACTTAGGATTAAACGTGACATTTAGACAAGATTAATAAAATGAAAAAATAGGGTTGCTAATCGGAGTGAGGCCTTAGCAGGTTTCGCTTCGGTTTTCCCTATGTAACACATTCGGTTCGGTCTGTTGGCTAGACTGGGACGAGGGAGTTATAGTAATTTAATTATTTTTAGCATCCTTTGTTTACTTAGTATACTCATCATGTTTAGCATGAACACGGACATGCATACACTGCACTAGCACTAAGAAAATTAAATTCTAAAGTTATTTCATGTCATTCCCTATCACTAACATAAACTAGGTGCCACAGCCTTGAGGTAAGAAATCAAGTTAAAGGCTGAGTTTCTGTTAATTCTATGCAAGGGGTGGGTTTACTAGTTAGGTTGCATTGCTTGAGGATAAGTAATAGTTCGAGTTTTGGGGTTTGTAGAGTGTCCACAAGTTCTATATTTTGTACACATTCAAACCCTTATTATTGTTGTTCTTAAGCTCATTTAGGCATATTTAGGTGCATTGCATGCATAATAACAATATTTGCTCTTTTACCATGCTTTTATTGAATATTCTATGTTTGGTTAAGAAAAAAATACTATTTTAGTTTAGTTTTTATTTTTAGGTGTTGTAACTGTGTAGTGGAGGAGAGGACATGAAAGCTAGGAGCGAAAGGAACTGTACTGAAGCAGTTCTAGTTGTCACCAAAGACGCTGCCGTAACAGCATTGCCGCCAACTGCCGCCCAGGCAAGAGTTAAACTGACTTAGTCAAGATGGGTCGCGATTGAAAGAGGGCAACTCCCTGAGCCCAATGAGCCCAGTCTTGCAATTATCTAAAGCCTATAGCAGCCTGAAGAGATGATTAAAGATTGATAAGTAAGATGACTTATCTTTACTTGCTAGAGAAGGCAACGTCCAAAGAGTCCACATTCAAGTAAAAAAGGAATCAACATTAATGTAAAGTTACTTTAAGAACTTCTACTCCAAGGAGGACTAAAACTTAGGTCACGAGCCCTATATATACCCATGTATGTGAGGGTATAGGTGCATGAGGGGGCATAGCGGAGAGGTAGATAGATAGATTTAGTGGAGGTTTTGGAGGTCGCGGCCCAATTCTCTCTTAGGATTTAGGTTTTTGTATGTAAAGTAGTTGTGAGAAACGGTTGTAACAGTTTAAGTGTGTTTTCAATAAAATACTCTCAAGTTTGCTTAATTCACGTTCTTCACTTCTTCAATTAGTTCCAAAAGTCCAGTTGAAGAAATCCATTTGTCGGGCATGAGAGTGTCAAACTCACGAAAAAATTAAGCACGTTCTCATCATGTCGAGGTGTTGACTAATTTGGCTCAGACATAAGTTCGAGTTTCAGCGGCTAAAAGAAGCAACCAAACGTCAACTGCATGTGTTAGGTTTACGCTGAGATTGCTAGGTATTGCCTACGTCACATGGTGACAGAATCCTTGCCTAGACATATGTAGGGCCACTTCAGAATTGCTTTTCCGAACTTGGAGTATCTGCCAGACTTGCCATTGGGATTTCTCTCTATTCCACTTGCCGAGAAAGCGAAAGTTGCAAGAGCAGAGATCTGCTGCGACAGCGAAAGGGTCGCAGCTTCAATCCACCATCACCCGCCGAGGCAGCATATTTGGATGCACAAAACACATTTAGGCTTTACAATGCAGTCTACACACTACTGAGCTACAATTACCTTACCCGATCTATCGAACTTATCTCTCCCTATCATCATTATCATCTTTATCTTAAATTACTTGTGTTTTTATTTTTCCACATTAAGGAATTTAATTGTGCATTTACTAAATCCTTGTGCAAGAAAACATTCATAGGAGCTGCTCCAATCCCTGTGGGAGACGATATATTTTATACTATAACTTGACAAGAGTGTGCACTTGCGCTCATAAATAGAGAACACCCTAACGCTCTATACAATCCCTTTTCAAAGTAGTCACTAAAACAACTTTGTAAAAATCGCGTTTTGGTCACTAACTCAAAATGTACCACTTCCAAAATCATTTTCTTAAAATTCATTTTACCAAAATCATTTATAATTAATAATGATTTTTAAACATTTTCTCATATTTTTATCATAACCCAAACCTTATTTTCCCTGAACCACTCTCGAATTAACATGAATCTCTAGTCTAGGTCCTACGAACCTCGAGTCAGCCTCAAATACTTCTAGGCCCAAAATCGAGGTGTTACAGTTGATTTTAATTTCTTTAGAATAATTTTTCTTGTCTTGAATTTTAACCTCGTTTCTTGGCCTTTATCCTACACGAACCTTACCCCCATTACAACCCTTTTCAAAGACCTCTTGATTTTTGCATCATATTCATATTTAGTAGTGGAGATTGGATTTAGTTGCAAGCCTATGGTAATGCTTTAATTATTTATGGTTTGAGTGATTTATTCTACCCTAAACGCTTTAAGTGAAATGAGTGAATACTTGTGAGGGTACTATGTTTTGTTTCATTGATATTAACAGGTTACTGGAATGTCTAAATTTTGCTAAAACTATTTTTAGCCTTGTCATTTTCTGATTGCTTCTTTACTTTCATACATGTTTAGATACTAAGTCATACCGAAATCTTAGAGACTTCGTGACATTAAGGATGAGGACTTGAGCTTTGATATTTATAGTTGTGAGATACTTGAGGACATGCATCGAGCAAGTGAGGGGGATTTGATAAGTAGCTAAATGGTCACTATTTCATCTTTAATTAGGCCTCTAATGGTTGGAATATGGTACTGATTTGAATTTTATTATGTGTTTTTCGTGCAAGTTTGTAATTCTGGAAAACACAATGGAAATAGACGAAATTGTGCAGTTTTTATTTTTCTGGAGTCAAGGTCGAATTAGTGGGTATGAATCTGGGCATAAAAGGCTGACAGGACGCCACGTCAGTAGCTTCTAGAAGATGACCTCATCGACGTCATATAGCTTATCAGCCGCGTTTCGATAACTTATCAGCCGAAATTTAAAATTTAAACTTGGAAATTATCTTTTGCATTTAATTTAAATATTTTAGGATTTATCTTCTATCACTTTGGGGTTATTTTAGGATTTTTAGAATACTATAAATACCCCTTTGGGATAAACTCAAAAATCATCTCTTGTTCTTAGCTTGTTTTTACTTTTAAAACTTATAAAATTTCCTTTCTCTTTACTTTCTTATTCTTTTTATTTTTTTTTACTTATTTTGAAAAATGCTAAGTATGATTTCTTCCAAAATCATGCTTAGCTAAATTTTTTGATTAGTCAAAGGCTTAAAGCGAAGCTTCAATTTACCTGTGAGAATTAAAAGCACCCAACAACTTCGTTTTACTTTCTCAATTTTTTAAAAATTTAAATCGGCAATCGGTTTTTCTGTAATTTTTCGCTTTTATTTCAAAAGTGCACGTTGACTTGACAATTGTTAAGATTTAAAATTGGGAGGAAGGATCGACGATAGTCGTAGTTTCAACTTCTTATGAACACACTAAGCGACAGATTCGTTAAGAGAAATTGAGATCGAATTTGATTCTCATCGAGACAACATAGTCTGAGTCGGTTTTTCATGTTTTTAAATTGTTTTATTCTAACGGCGATAGTTGTGGTTAGTCTAACAAAAAAACTAGAATCTAAAAATTGATTTTATATTATCGGTTTACCGGAGAGAAAAACAAGTTACAAGGGTTGTGCCTTGTAGAATGTAACTGGCATGTATCCGGAGTACAAATTCTTTTTCGGTGATCAGTTTGAATTGAAGCTAAGCAAAGCTTGAGGCTAATTAATTTAATCAAGTTTCTTCTCAAAAATATTTATTTCTACCATTTCTTCAAAATTAGTTATTTTACCTTTAGTTCCTACTCTATAAAAAACCCTCATTATTTTTATTTTCGCACTAAAGTCAGAATCAAAACCTTCAGATATCTTAAGCTTTGAAATCCCTATGGGTCGACTCTTCTTATCTTTATACTACGCTATTTTTACATTTATCTGAGATTAAAGTATATTTATTTGACAATTTACGACGCTTGTCAATTATAAAGCATGGTCTAAGTATGATAATTACACAAATATTATTAATAATCAAAATTTTATATCATTATACAATTAATTTTAAATTTTATATCGATTTTTTTGTTAACTGTTTAACCAAAAATCGTAATTGTTTCCATCTTGTTTAATTGCTAATTTTACTGGTATGGTTACCGTACATTTTCAATAAATTTTTATTGGTATAGTTATCTACCATTTAATTCAATTTTTTTGGTATGGTATATAGGTTCGGGTTTTTATGAACATACCTATTTTTCGATGTCCCTTTCTATGCCCCAACACTAAAAAAATTAAGTTTATGGTTTATAGTTAATGTTGGTTAAGGATTAGGAATAGAGTGTTTTTTAGGGTTTAAAAATTTATAGTTTAAGATTTAAAATTTGAGATTAATGCTTGAACTTAATTTTTAGTTAAAATGGATTTGTGTACTCGACGATAGTTTGTATGGTAATTCCCGATAAATAAATAAGAAAAATGTGTAGCTTTCTCATTTAGAAATCTGTCTAATTTCCAGAAAATCAAGGAACTCATTCCAAATCCCTACTACTTAACCCAAATCTATGTGCGAGTAGGAGTGTCTAAATTCCAAGGCACAATCATCCTAATATTATTAAGTTTTAATCAGAGCCGTTTCTGAAATTTTAGTGACCTAAGGGCGAATTAAAAATATTAGGCCTCTAATAATAAATATTAAAAAATAAATTTTAAAGGTAGGCTCCTAATAACAAGTATTTAAAAAATTAAGCTCCTAATAATAAATATTAAAAATGAATTTTAAAAGTAGGCCCCTAATAACAAGTATTAGAAAAAAATAGGTTTCTAATAAGAAATATTAGAAAGAAATTAAATTTTAAGAGTATGTTCATAATAACAAATATTGGGGGGAAATCATGTCCCTGTTGGACCCCTAATAACAAATATTAAAAAATTAAATTTTAAGAGAATGTCCCTAATAACAAATAAGGAGAATTGGGCCCTAATTATAAGTATTATAAAAAATCGAATCTAATAACAAGTATTGAAAAAAATTAAAAGTTTATCCCTAATAATAAATATTGAAAAAAATAGGCCCCCAATAATAATTATTGAAAAAAATGAATCCTTATAATAAATAAATAAAAATCTAAATATCAAATATTATAAAAAAAAAAAAATGGAGCCCTGGACGGGCGCCCTTCCTGCCCGTGTCTAGTGACGATATTGGTTCAAAATGTATTTTCAAGGTTATTCATACCAGAAAATATATAGTTGGCATACAATATGTCTTAACGGTTGTCATAAGAATCCTTCAAAGAACACGCATATATAATAACAAGGAAATTTTATATATACGAGTGTATTTTCAGCTTCCAAGGTGTTTAAGGCTAGTAAATAAAATTAATTACATGGAATCAGTTCAAAAGTGCAGCAAACAATGTTGAAGGACATGTCTAGGAAGTAGGAACTATCAGAGTTAAGTGGCGAAGACTTTCCCCCTTTACAGAATCAAGACTGTTGTTTCTGTTAGGTATTAATTTCAGGTCTGCACATCATCACATGCCAACCCCTAAATAGCTGATGTATGCTGCAAACTTAGCCAAAAGAAGAGCTACATCTAATCTGCGAAGCAAGCGGATGCTCAACAAAATAACAGAAGCGATCAAGAATCTAGAGATAAAGGGCACATAACCAGATAAGCTATATAAAGTATATGTATGTTGATCATGAATGTGTTCAACACCCCCTTGGTGGTAATATGGGGCTACCATGGTGGAGGAGATGAAGGAGTTGTCAGCTCTTTTGGTCTCAGGTTCTGAGAGGGGGGGAGGTATTGGAGGATCCTTTATACGAAATTAGAAGGACGTGTACACGTGTCAACCAAAGAGGACATGTGTGTTAGTAAGTTAAGTTGTCGTAACTCGAATATTGACGCGAATCACGTGATTATGCATGTGATTCGGGTAGCGTTCGCATGTCGAGTCCGCAACGAAATGACTTTAACCCTACTAGTATGCTTGCAGAGGATTGTTATTGAGTATTCGCATGGCAGTAGCTTGCTAGTGCTAACAACTCCCCCAAGTGGGGAAAGGTTATAAAGTGACATTGGCACGCTTGGAAAGTACCAGAGGTTTTGAGGAAGGCGGGAGTAGCTATGAGAATATTCGAAGTGTAGAAAAAAATAGTTTATTGGATATAAAACGTCACGTGTCATATTGCTTTGGTGAATGTCGAGATAATCTGGAATGTAAGAATTTTTTTATGGCGAATCGTTTCACTATCAGTTTAGTGTGCGTACTGGGAAGATGCCAGTTAAATTACACAAGCAATCTTCCTCTAGGTAAGCATAAATATATTAAGGTGGAGTGCGAAATTGAAAGTTTTGCTATTCGTGTCGCCTAGCGTCATTCGGGGAAGGATAGAGTTGAATCGTCTAATTAAAAAAGTTATTGTCTGGTGAGTTGAGTCTTTCTAGGAGGTTGGAAGGGGGTCTTCCCTTGCGATTTGGGAAAGTAGGTACTCCGAGGAACATATGGGTGTATTGTTTTAAAGGGTCAAAGTCCGAATGATTGGGACGAGTTTGATTTCAGCGTGTTTTTAGAGGGGTTATTGGCGAAAGTGTCAATTTATACAGGGGCTTGGCCTTTCGGTGGTCATGTCGTGTGGCGAAGATTCTTCTTGTTTACAAGACGAAATTTGAGAATTTCTTTTACCGTTATGTCAATATTCGTATTCACCCTTGAAAATATCAGATAAAGGTTGGAGGTAGCAAATGGGAGAAATGGGGAATCTGCGTGTTTGCCCATTCATTCGTCTGTGGAGGAAAAGTGTGATGTTGTTAATTTGGAGCCCAGGACAAATGTTGGGGGCGCTTCGTCGTGCATTCCAAGAGATAATGTAGAGCAGCCTATGCTTGCGCTTTATTTGAAGGTACAATTGTTTTCCTATTTAGTTTTAAATTATAACTTGTTTAGCTCGTGTTTTCCTTTTGTTCGTAAGTGTGGTAGAGGCCCCATTGCAAGCTGTTGAAGGCGATAATTTATTGGAGGTATCTCTTCTTTCATCTGTTGACGGGCGAATGGGTTTGTAGGATTTAAAAGGGGTAAACTCTCTGCGTGCTTCTGCCGACGAACAAGTAAATTCGTCAGGTTTAGTGACTCTTGTAATTACCGTGGTATCTTTGGGAAACACAACTGGTGATATTTCTCGCTCAACAAGCTTTATTGGTGCTCCTATTGTTTCATTCGTGGAGGCGTGCAATGTAGTAGTCAGAGATTCACCCTCGTTAGACGCGTTGAAAGTGGCTAGGTAAAGTATAGCTAGTCGGCTAAGAACTTACAATTATAATCCGCAACTCAAAGTAACTACGCAAATATATAATTCGCTCCGAGAGAATGAAGTCGTTCCATGAGGAACGATGTAAAGCGAACTCTCCTACGAACTATTTTCAAACGAGGGCAAGCGTTCGCTACTTATTTATCTTGCAAGTTTGCAAATATTAAAAGTTTATATGTATGTATTACCATTTTAAAGAAAGAGAAGTGCAACGCTAAACACCAGAATATAAGCAAAATCAAAGGGCAAAAATTAACATAACAATAAATTAAATGAACTGAACTGAAAATTAAAAAAATTATTAACCGAATTATCTGAATTGTGTATAATGTGAATCATATTTTAGGATGGGTCACCGCAAGGTCCGCAAGATCGTAGGATAAAATGTGAAGAAAAATAAAATTAAAGTTTAAAATATAAAATAAATTTATTTTACCAAGTCAAGTTTAGGTTTTAGGAAGTTGAATTAATACAAATTTTCATTTTTTTCATTTTTCCTTTTAATTTTCGAGCACAAGAACAAAAACTAAATACATGATGGGTCTAGGATCAATTTCAGTCCTAAATACAAGGACAAAAACGTTGATGGGTTCAAATTTATTAGCGTTATTGTCCGCCGTTGTGTACGTGAGTTTTTTAAAATTTAAAATCAAATTAAGTTATTATGTTGCAATTGAATTAGAATATTTTAAGAAATACTTGCATGAACCAGCTCAATAAAGTTGGAGTATAAGCTAATTGAGTTATGCTTGTAAATCTCAAATGGGCTGAGAAATGTCTATTGAACCGCCTTTACTTGGGTTCAAAGCCCGGGCAGCTAATGAATAATGGTGAATTCCACTAATTTTTTTCTTAAATCCGAACCCCAACTATATCTGGATTCTTATCTCCTCAAAATCTAGAGCGGCCAATTGTTTTGCATTCAGAATATGAGGTTTCGTTATGGTGGCCACTGGCCCAGCCAGCATCAGCCTCGAATACAAGTACAGTGCCACTGCCAGCTAAAGGGTAGAATGGACTAGTGGAGAGATTGAATCGTTCCCTTTTCTTTTCCTTAACCATGGTAAAGGGCAATATGTTTTTCTAGTGATTCGGATTCGAACAGCATAATTTTTTAAATTATGTGTGAATTTATACAAATATGAAACTGGGACTAAAAAAAACTCACCTTGGAATCGAATTAGAATACTGAAAAACATGTGACATGAATTATATCCAAATATTCATTTTAGAGGACATAAAATAAATTAAAATTAAACTATTGGTTTTAGGGGGGGGGGGGGGGGGGGGTGTTACCGATTTTGAAACTAATTGGCTATTTGTTAACAAAGCTATATTTATTAGAGAATTTGGAGTTAGAGAATTTGGAGGTGAGGATGGAGTTGTGTACGTACGAAGGAATTTATGTTATGGGAGTGAATTTATAAAATTTTAAGGGTGTTAATTTATAAATATTTAGAGGGTAAAAATAGATTTTTAAAAGAAAATACAAAAAAATTACATTATATACGAACTTCAAAATTTTAGGGGGCGATCGTCCTCTCCAGCCCCCTCGGTCCATCCCTGGATGGAGTACTTATAAGGGCTCATGCTTCACAAACAAAAGCTCTATATTCCTTTTTTGTGTCCTTATCTATGTTCTAACACTAAAGAACTAAACCATTCACTCTATTCTTAATTTGTAAAATCTAAAACTCTAAAAATTGAACCATATATATCAAATCATACACCATAAAATTTAAACTATAATCTTAAGCTTTAATGTTGAAACATAAATATGAAAAAAAAAAACAGAAAATTTCTATTCAATGCTTCGCCATCTTTTATTTTATTATATTATATGCGTCACTTCTAAAGGTGTAGAATCGATCTACCACGGCTTGAGCTTCTCTAATACCAATTGAGAATCAAAATACACCCTTCTTTTCATTTATATTTTAAAACTTTTGTGTACTATTCTTCGAATTTTCAAGCATTTAACATTGATAAATTCAATCAAATATTCTTTAATCTGTTTATGCACCAATCTAAAGTTTTTCTATTCGATTGATGTATACAACTATTTATTAAAAGAAATGTCTATCATTTTTTAAAGTTAATTTTTTTGTATTTAGGTTTAAGGGTGCTTAAAGCCCTTAATTTTTTTTCAATTCAATTAAGTGATCACAACTTTTTAAACTTATAAATCATTAATTATTTAAACACTATGATTTGAATATTTTTTCTTTTTTTTTCAATTCAATTAAGTGATCTCAACTTTTTAAACTTATAAATCATTAATTATTTAAACACTATGATTTGAATATTTTTTCTTCAACTCTAACCAACGCCCATGGAGGTATTTTATTGTAGGGATGACAATATAATTCGAATTCAAAAAAAAAGGTTTGAGCTCTAATAAGAGGTGGATCAGATATGGACATTGCCTTGATCCGATTCGAATTCATATTTGATCCGACTCTAATTCGAGTTCGATCCATATATAAATTCGAATAAAAATATTTTTTAAACAATTTTTACTTAGGGGAGGGGGAAAGGGAATTTTGCTCCTACTAGATCTTGAACCCACAACCTAGGGGAAGGGGAGGGTGTCAACTCAGAGTTTTAACCACATGCTCTAGAGATTGATGAATTAAGATTTTGTATATTAAAATATAAATTTAAAACTCTTAAATTTAAAAAATATAGATATATATTAAAATCTTAGTTAAGTTGAGTTGAATTATATATATATATATATATATATATATTAAAATTCTATTTAGTTGAATTGGGATTATATATATATATATATATATATTGAAATTTTAATTAAGTTGTGTTGAGATTATATATATTTAATATATATATATATATATATATATTTATTGAAATTTTAATTAAAGTTAAATTAGGATTATATATATATATATATATTGCAATTCTAATATAAGTTGAATTAGGATTAAAAAGGCTATATAAAGGTACGAGAGATCTAGCAGTTATTAATGATTTTTGGAAAACTCTCTAAATAGTTTAGAGAGTTGTATATGTTTGTTTCAACTAGGTGAATTACGTAGAAGTCGGAGCGTTATCGTTGCGGCTTAGAAATCGACATCGTGTTTGGGTATCTATCTTCTCCAAATTCAGAATTTCAAATTTTAAACAGGTAATTCTTCACCCTTAATCACCTTGATCTGTTTGATGAAAATTAGTTATTATTTTTATTTAAAGATATTTGTTTGAGTTGTTACTTTTAAAAAAAAATTGGATTCAAGCTTTCAGATTTGGATTTAAATTTTAAATGTTTTATTGGATCGGACTCGAATTTATGTAATCAAACTTAAATTCTGACTTGAATTTTTTTAAAGGTCCAATTATTAATTAGATTGAACTTGAACTTTATATAATCCGATTCATTGTCATCCCTATTTTATTGTTTCATCTTACTTGGCCATTAAGCTTTTGGTAAATTGGCGTGTGCTTTGCTCCAAAGCTTCGAAAGAGAAACAAATGGTTTCATGTATCTCATTTTAGCAATAATTATATGTGACAGCAATTTCTTTTTTATGCTAACAATAATTACGTGTCTAAACTCTTTTTCTTGTTTGATTTTATATATTAGATGGGATAATTATTATGTTTTTGATAAATGAAAAAAAAATGTTGGAAAATTTTGATGATTTTGGAGCTTTGAATAAGAAATTGATTCAAATGTTGTTGAGGAAAATGTGGAACCAATTGTTGGTTCGTAAATATGCAGACATGCACGATGTGGGTAACGTAAATGTCTGAATTGGTCTAGTCCTTCGTGGGCTTGCAGATATTTTGACCCAAATTTGAAATGAATTTTTCTCAAATAAAAGCATTAATTTATCAAATTTTATCTTGGAATTAAAATGGTAAATATTGAAAGTTACCTTTAATTAAGATAATAATTTTGAAAATTGCTTTATAGGAGAATCAATTGATTCTCAATATTAAATGCTTCATTAGGTTAAAATTTCCACTTATACCCTCGTGACAATCCTATAAATAGAGAGTAAAGCTTCTAGTTTTACAACCAACAAAAACCATAGAAAATTTTATTGTTTTACTCTGTGGATTTTACAAGTGGTTTTCGGTAATAAGTGAAGGCAATGGTCGGTTCGTGATCTCCATAGTAGTGCAACTGTGGCTGATCTTATGTTGTTGTATCCTGGGAGACAGACGACCAATGAACTCGAGCACTATAGGAGTGGCCAAAAATATGTCTTAAGGAAACTGCGTTCGTGCAGGCCTCAACACGTTTCTTTTGGTTCCAAATCGGTTTGATTTATATATTGTTGTATTGTTCTTAATTTTGTACTATTCGTTTAAATAATATTATTTTATCTTATTATTTATTCTTGGATTAACGCTTATTTTCTAACAATCTTAAGACAGATTCTCAGTTTTAATCCAAGACGAACAGATTATTGTATCTAAAGAAATGATTCACACGATGAGAAAATTTTCACGCATAGAAAAAATAAAGCCTAATGTTGTTATTTATGATTTACATGCGTGCTTTTTCCATAACCTTTTATGACTTTAAACTAAAGTGGCCAATTATTTCATATTTGACATTTGACCATTTTTTCTTGTCTTCAAAGCTTTTGGTGCGCGTAAATGCTCAAAGACATCTCAACGATTTTCATGACAGTGAATGCCTAAAGACAAGAAATGTTGAGATCACCAACACCATGGATTCAACGCGATGCAAGCAGATTTCTTGAGATAGAACATTTGGATATTCGATTAGTAAGGTAATTTAAATATTCCTTAATAAATTTTCTTGTAAATATGACACTTTTAAAACCATAAATTATAGTATTATTAAGGTAATATTTCATATTAAATTTTGACTTTTAATATAGTATGATTTATGTCATAATTAAACTTTTTTATGACATTGTTAAGGTAATAATGAAATATTTCTTAAATACTTTTTACATTAATATTAAATAATAAATATGGCATTCAATATGAAAATATGGTAATTTTATAACCTTATATGCCAACTTTTCTTGAAATGAAAATAAAAACTTTAAATACATATATGCATGTATTGTTAAGATAAAGTTTTAAATTTGGTAATATTTTTGGTAATATTATTATGATAGTGTTACCTTATAATGTGGACATTTTAAATATGACATGTATATAAATTATACTTTGTCACATTTTTTGTCTTATTTGTGATTCTTTGTACTTTTGGAAATTATGTGGATTTTATTTCGTACTAACAATTTCTTTTGAGAAGTTTTGTAGAGAGAAATATGATATCCAGGCAAAGTTGTGTTTTGTTCTGGAAATAAAAGATCTCGTAAATAATTCGTTTTGGGAATTTAATTCCTGTCATTTTAACGGGTTTACTTAATCTTCCAAACAAGAAATGGAATTAAAATCAAAGGATTAATTCCTTTTGATTTCTGTTGGTTAAACGGAACTAAGTTGGATTGATATCTATGTTGTTTAAGAGAAGATATAATGGAAATAAACTATTAAATTAGAATCTTGTGTTGATTCTAATTTTAAAAAAGAAAATAAATCATTGAATTTATTTTCAAGCGAATCTTGTATGATTCTAACGTTGCAAGGAAAATAAATAATTGAATTTATTTCCGTAAGAATCAGTATGATTCAATTTTTGTAAAAGAAAATAAATCATTAAATTTATTTCTATGCTAGAATCATGCGTTGATTCTAACTTGTTAAGAAAAAAACCATTGAATTTATTTCCGTAAGAATCAAATATGATTTAATTTGTGTAAAAGGAAATAAATCATTAAGTTTATTTATGTACTAGAATCATGTGTTGATTCTAACTTGTTAAGGGAAATAAATCATTGGATTTAATTTCGTGAGGATCTAGAATGATTCAACCTTAAAATAAATTGGTGAATTTATTTTGGAAAGAGAAATAACTTAAAGTTATTATTTCTTAAAGAATCAAGTATAATTCTATTTTAAAAATAAATCGGTGAATTTATTTTGGAAATAACATTGGTAATTAAATTCCGACTAAGGTCTCGAATCAAAGCATAGAAGAATTTGGTTCTCTATGTTAAAATTAAATTCTTAAAGCTTATTCTGATGCATGCTATGAAGTGCACAGTGTTTAAAAACGGCTAAAGAATCGAGAGGGTCGTTGGACCATAAATGAAATATTTCAAATTGTTGTGAATCAAAGGTAGTGATTTCGATTGATCATTCATGCTTGGAATAATTTCAAGAATATAATCCATAAACGGTGATTGAAAGAAAATTTAAAAATGCATTTATAGGATTGATTCTTTGAGAGACTTGGTATTTAAGCGTGCCTAGTGCACCACCTCTCTTTCATAAGTTACCTCCATGGTGCATTGTTTATTATTGTTCTTTCTATTAATATCGTGTGAACTTTTGTTTGGGGTTTAGTTTACTAAACAAGATATCTGGTCTACTTGCGGTAAGGTAAAGCAAAGATCCAATCATAGAACGATAAAGCTTAGAGTCAACACACTTACCTCCTTCATCTTTGTCAAGCTTTGTAGATGAGCTCATAGGAGTGGCTTGAGGCTTTGCATTCTCCAAGCCAAACTTCTTGAGCATATCCTTTATGTATTTTGCTTGGTTGATGAAGGTGTCATCCTTCTTTTGCTTGATTTGGAGTTTCAAAAAGAATGAGAGCTCCCCCATCATGCTCATCTCAAATTCACCTTGCATTAACTTAGCAAACTCTTGACAATGACATTCATTAGTAGAACCAAAAATAACATCATCAACATAAATTTGAACTACTAAGATGTCATTTTTATACATTTTTATAAAAAGTGTAGTATCCACCTTATCTTTTTCAAATCCTTTTTCAATCAAAAAATTTGAAAGTCTTTCATACCAAGCTCTAGGAGCTTGTTTTAAACTATAAAGAGCTTTGGTAAGTTTGAAAACATGATTTGGAAATTTTGAATCTTCAAAACCCGGTGGTTGTTCCACATACACTTCTTCATTTATAAAATCATTTAAAAATGCGCTTTTAACATCCATTTGAAAAAGCTTGAAATTATGATAACATGCATATGCAAGCAACATCCTAATGGCTTCCATTCTAGCTACGGGTGCATAGGTTTCATCAAAATCTATTCCCTCTTCTTGAGTGTAACCTTGTGCTACAAGTCTAGCTTTATTTCTTACAATGTTACCACTCTCATCTAGCTTGTTCCTAAAGACTCATTTAGTTTCTATTGTAGATTGATTACTAGGCCTATCAACTAATGTCCAAACATTACTTCTCTCAAATTGATTTAACTCTTCTTGCATAGCCATAATCCAAAAGTCATCTTTCAAAGCTTCTTTAATATTTTTAGGCTCTATGCATGAGATAAATGAAACATGGTTCATTAATCTAAGAGAAGAACGAGTGGTTACCCCCTTGGATGGATCACCCAAGATTTCACCATCTTTGACATAGTTTAACTCCCTTGGGTAGCTCACTTCCTTTTCCTCAATAGCCAAGTCCTTCAAGGCTTCAAGAGGTGGATCTTGTGTGTCCTCTTCTTTTGCTGGAATCTCATCCTCCTTTGAAGTTTGACCTCCATCAAAGGCATTTATGATTCCTACATCATCATCATCACAAGAATCCTTCCTAGGAAGGAGATTATCATCGAATACAACATGAATAGATTCTTCTACTACTAAAGTTCTTTTGTTAAATACTCGACATGCTTTAGATGTTAAAGAGTAACCTATAAAAATGGCTTCATCACTTTTTGCATCAAATTTACCTAAGTTGTCTTTTCCATTATTTAAAACAAAACACTTGCAACCAAAAGGGTGAAAATAGCTAATGTTAGGCTTTTTAGATTTTAAAATCTCATAAGGTATTTTCTTTAAAATTGGCCTAATCATTACTCGATTTACAATATAGCAAGCGGTGTTTGTGGCTTCCGCCCAAAAATATTTAGGTAAATTGTTTTCACAAAGCATAGTTCTAGCCATTTCTTGTAAAGTTCTATTTTTCCTCTCAACTACCCCATTTTGTTGAGGAGTTCTAATATGTGAAATTCTAAGTTCAAGATCGTTTTGCGTTAATTTTGAAAATGTGATGAATTTTTCCAAAGCCTCATCTTTAGTACTTAAAAATAGAACCCAAGTAAATCTAGAAAAATCATCAACAAGCACAAAAGCATAAGACTTACCACCCAAGCTCATAGTCCTAATTGGCCCAAATAAATCCATGTGGATTAGTTTTAAGCATCTAGTAGTAGAAACATCATTAATGGATTTAAAAGAAGACCTATGTTGTTTACCCTTTGAGCATGCATCACAAATTTTATCATTTGAGAATTTTATTTTGGGTAAACCTCTAACTAGATTTAGGGAGACTAATTTTTCTAAAACACTTATGCTAGCATGTCCTAGCTTCCTATGCCACAACCATGCATCATTTTCATTTTGAGCAACTAAGCATGCATGAGATGTATGAATGTCATCTAGATGCACCATGTATATATTTTCTATGCGATGACCTATGAGCATAATGTTATTAGATTTAATGTCCACAATTTTGCATTCATTTTTATCGAATAAAACATTAAATCCTTTATCACACAATTGACTTATGCTCAATAAATTGTGTTTAAGACCATCGACATATAATACATTTTCAATGAGAATAGTAGAGTGATTACCTATGGAGCCAATACATTTAATGTGGCCTTTGGAGTTGTCACCAAATGTTACTACTCCTCCACTTTTTGGCTTTAGATCTATGAATCTACTCTTGTCTCTGGTCATGTGCCTCGAGCATCCACTATCAAGGTACCATGAGTTTTGACTTTGTGCTTTGGCCTTGTAGCGATGCTCCCCCTACAAACAAAGATATTAAGCTTTTGTTTTTGGTACCCAAATCATTTTGGGTCCATGAGTGTTAGCTCCCAAAACCTTGGTTCCCTTAGGAATCCAAGATGACATAGCAATAATATTATTAGATTTTACAAGTTTCTTAGGAACCCATACACTTCTAATTCTTTTAGCTCTACTATGTCTAGGGTAGCTACCTTGTTTGTAGTAGTTAGTCTTTTTCTTAGGTTGGTGTGTTCTAGAGGATTCACCTACTTCATGCTTGACACTACCAACATTTTTTAAAGACTTTTTGAGCTCATTTAGCTCACCCAACACCTTTTGGTGTTCACTATTGCATTGAGATAAAAGATTGTTAAGATCAATATTTTCATCTTGAAAGAATTTTAACTCATCTTTTAATCCTAATATCTTTTTCTCAAATTTTGAATTAGCTTGAGTGAGTGAGTCATTTTTCTCATTTAGTTCTAGAATAATCTTTTTATTCCTAATGACCAACTCCTTATATTTCTCAACTAATTCATCATATACCTCTTGTAACTCATCATATGCATCATTTAATTCTTCATAATCTAAAATAGATGAGTTAGAGGTTACCATGGATGAATCTTCCTCAAGTGCCATGAGGCAAAGATTAGCCACTTCTTGTTCGTCATCCTCCGATGACTCCTCATCACTCCAAGTAGCAAGCTTGGCTTTGAGCCTCTTCTTCTTCTCAAAGCCCTTCTTCTTGAGTTGAGGGCACTCTGAACGTATGTGGCCGGGTTGTTTGCACTCAAAGCAAATGATAGAATCCCTTCCTTCCTCTTTGTTCTTGCTTTTGAAGTCCATCTTCCTTTGGATTTTTCTTCCCCGATTGGACCTCATGAAGCGTGAGAATCGTTTGGCTATCATAGCCAATTCTTCAAGTTCATCCTACTCACTAGATGAGCTCTCATCATGTTGTGAAGCTTTAGCCTTGAGAGCTATTCCCATCTTCTTCTTCTTCTCAACCTCAAGCTTATCTACTCTTTTCTCTTCTTTCTTCTTCTCATCTTCCCTACCTTGCTTCATGATCTCATGAGTAAGGAGAGAACCCACAAGCTCATCAAGCTTCAAAGTTTTCAAATTCTTTGATTCGATGATAGCGGTTCTCTTCCCATCTCAAGACTCGGGAAGTGAATAGAGTAGCTTCCGTACAAGCTTGTCTTCCGGTATGATCTCTCCAAAGCCCTTTAGACCATTGACAATCGTGGAGAAGCAATCAAACATCTTTGACACCATCTCATCGGGCTCCATCTTGAAATTTTCATAACTAAGATTGAGAATTCCAATCTTAGTTTCTTTAACATTGTTGGTGCCTTCATAAGTAGTCTCAAGAGTGTCCCACACTTCTTTGGCACTTTCAATTGATGAGACCTTTGAATAGATGTCCGGACCAAAAGCACAAAATAGCATGTGGAGAGCTTTATCATTGACTTGAATCTTTTTCCTCTCCTCTTCACTCATCTCCACTTTCTTCTTCAAAACCATCTTGCCTTCACCATCTTGCTTCAAAGGAATATATGGCCCATCTTCAATGACATCCCACACTAGATAGTCATTTGACTTGATGAATAGAGGCATTCTATTCTTCCAAAAAGAATAGTTATCACCGTTGAAGAAGGGAGGCTTTGTAGTGGATTGTGACTCGTACATGCCCGAACCGGAGGTTGAAGTCATCTCTTGATATTTTGATGATCACACTCTTCCAAGGAACTCCTCTTGTGGTTGTTAATCCTCAAAGAGTTAGGCTCTAATATCAATTGTTGAGTGGATCGCAAGATCGATATAAACCAAGAAGGGGTGAATTGGAAATTTAAAGGCTTTATGGTGGAAATTGCAAATTAAAAATAATAGACAAGGGATTTAGAGTGGTTCAAGTTCCAAATGAACTCTACATCCACTACCTTAGCTTCACTAAGGATTTGCAACAATTCCACTAATTGCTCTTCCCCTTTTCTAGGACAAGGAGACAACCCTTACAATTTGGGTTGAATTTTCTACCCAAAATTCAACCCAATCCTCACACAAGTGAACAAAGAAACTTGTTGGCTAATAAGGTATCTCTCAATACAAATGATAGCCCAATTACAAGCACTCAACCCAATTGAACAAGATATGAATGAAAATTACAATTGGGGTTTCTAGATAAAATGGGATTTTTGCACAATTGCTTGGATTTGATGTTTGGATGTTTGCTTTAGGATCAATAGTTGTTGCTGGAGCTTTTAGATGTCCCTTTTATACCTTCTCATTGATTTCTAGCCGTTGTGGTTGTTGCACTCATCAATAGAGCCGTTGGGATGTTATCTCACCTCCATAAATGCAGTCTGAAACAACCCGTTTCGAAACGCGGGGCACCTGTTTCGGAACGGACTAAAATAGAAAGAATCGTTGGGTGCATTTAAGAGCCCGTTTTGAAACGCCTTAGGGCCGTTTCGAAACACCTTTGCCACTGTCAAGGGTCGTTTCGAAACAGTCTTAGCCCGTTTCGAAACACCCTAACGGTTTTCAGAAAATCAGTTAAAAACAATTTCAACGGTCATATTTTCAATTTGAACTGAAGAACTGTTTCGAAACGCTAGGCCTCGTTTCGAAACGATTTTGCTACTGTCAAGGGTCGTTTCGAAACAGTCTTAGCCCGTTTCGAAACACCCTATTTATCTTTGTAAAATAGGTCAGTTAATATGACAACCGTTGTGTTTTTCAAATTAAAATTGAAGAACTGTTTCGAAACGTATAAGACCGTTTCGAAACGGGTTCAAGTGTTCTAAAGTCGTTTCGATACACGTTTCAGAACAGGGGTTGACAGTAATGAAAACGTTTCGAAACGCCTTAGGCTGTTTCGGAACAGGGGCTTGAAAATCACTGTTTTGGCTTTAAACACTTAGAAAAATATTTGAAAAAACTTTGTTTTTAACTTTGGCATAATCTTGAATTTATATAGGGATGTTTTGAGGACTTAAAATTCGTTTTGACATTTTCGATTTCGTCCTTAGGTTTTTAGTTATATCAAAATTAAAATATTTGTTTCACAAAAATATTACCAAGTGTCTTGACTATTTCGATACATACTCGCATGTATCAAGGATAACCTCCATAAGTATGATACTTACAATTGTCGCTTTGCGAAATCTAGACGTACATCGAATAGATGTTAAAAAGCTTTTCTAAATGGAGATCCTGATGAAGAAATATACATAGAACAACTTGAGGGTTATGTAGTTTCAAGTCAAAAGAGAAAAGTTTGTAGATTGATGAAGTCCTTGTATAGAATTAAATAAGCAACATAGTAAAGACATGAGAAGTTCGATAATGTCATGATGACAAACGACTTCAAGATAAACGAGTGTGACATATGTGTATATATCAAAACTACTAACATTGGATATATTATTCTATGTTTGTATGTTAATAACATATTCATTGTTGGAAGCAACAATAAAATGATAAACGTACCAAAGACTTGTCAAATTCAAGATTGACATGAAAAATATGAGATCAACATATTTGATTTTGGGCATCCAAATCAAACGGTCACTTGAAGGTCTCATATTGACGTAGTCACACTACGCGGGTAAGAGAAGTTTTTTTTTATGAGAATTGGTGACCTCGTTAAAAACCCCCTTCATAACGATCCACTTCGAGAAGTGAATCGACAGCGGAAGGAGGAAAAGAGTGTCACAATGGTATTATTAAAAATCAAAGTTTACATAAACAGCTGCAAGTCAAAGTCCCTATGAAAGCAGTACAATAATAAGAAGCTTAAACTCTTTAATTCAACCCAGATTGATCCCCCTTTTCGCCAACAGATCTGCCTCCACGTTGATCCTTCTAGGAATTTTCTTGAATGAGAAAAGATTTGAGTTCCCAAGTTCAATAATAGTCCGGACCAACTGACGATAGAATATCGGACAAGAATCGGGGTGCGAGATCCATTCTAACCCAATGCTGCTATCGCTTTCGATGATCACCCGACAACCTTTGCAAACCTTGTTCCCCGAGATGAGAGTGAGTCCATGCTTAATGGCTAATAGTTCTGCTAAAGTCGGAGGGCCTGCACCAATCCTGTGCGAGAAAGATAAAACGATATTTCCATTAGAGTCACGCAAAATACCACCCACCCCACCGGCGCTACAATTACCCAACATGGCCCCGTCAACATTTAGTTTGAAGAATCCGATGGGCGGGGGTTTCCAGCATTGCAATTCTCCTGATTTTCCAACGTAGCAATCAGCAAGAGAGGGGTTGGCTGTTAAATCTTACATAGATATCATCATTTCGGGAAATCTAGTTTTGAACCACAGAGCCAAACGATACTTAATGAGGAACCATAACTGTAGTCTGTCAAAATTTTTCTGTTGGAATAAAATCTCATTTCTCGTTAGCCATGTCGACCAAAGAACAGCATGGGGAATGAAATTCCATATGGAAATCGAAGAACAATCCGACCGCCACATTTGAATCAAAGCGCAGACATTGCCAAGAATGATCAGTGAGCGTTTCCAAAAAGCTGCAATTTGCATCCATATTTTCCAAATCGCTGAGCAGTGTAAAAATAGATGGGAAACAGATTCATCAACGCTCTCGCAAAAAGGGCATGAAGTCGAACCCGCAATAACAAGTCCCCTGCCATGAAGAACAGATTTTACCGCCACCCTCCCATTAGCAACAAGCCAAATGAAAAAATCTACCCGAGGAGGAGCTAACCCAGACCATATCCACTTCTTCCAGTCAAAATATGACCTGTCATTACTAAAACTGCATTCATAACCAGATTTAACAGCGTATATACCATCCCCACTACATTTCCATAAAACATAGTCTTCCGAAAATCCCTCGGAACGATAGGATAATAGAAGACTCATGAAGGAAGACCATTGGCTGACTTCCCAATCAAAAATTTGTCTGCGTAAAGGAATATCCCAAGACCACCTTCCGTTGTCAACCTTTCCAAATTCGCAGACAAATCCCACCTTATTGCGGGATAAAGCAAAAATTCTGGGGTATAGAAATTGTAAAGGAGTTTCGCAAATCCATGCATCGGTCCAGAATTTAACCGATTTACCGCATCCCACCTGTACTCGGATGAAGTTGCGAAAATTGATGCTAAACTCATCAAATTTATAGTAGGAATTGGATATACCTCTCCAAATCCAAGATGACATCCTGTTTCGATCAGAAGATGGCAGTAGCAACCCCTTACCCCCAGTCTAGTTTACTGCATATGATTTTCACCCACTCCTTATCCTTGTTGTTCGCGAAGTTTATAATCCATTTACCAAGTAAAGCTCTGTTTTGATGGATCAAATCCCGAATGCCAAGTCCACCGCGATCAAAAGGCATACAAACTGAGCTCCAGCCCAACCAATGTATTCTTCTCTTTGTGTCCGATGAGCCCCACAGGAAATTAGTTAAGATACCATTTAGCTTCCGAGCAACCGCGCTTGGTAGATTGAATATAGACATGTAATATGTTGGTAGCGCTATGAGCATAGATTTTATCAAGACTAATCTGCCGCTGGGAGAAAGATTGTTACCCTTCCAACTTGCCAAATGTTGATAGAATTTTTTGAGGACCGGATCCCAAATGGCTGCCGAGTTTCTTTTGTGCCCCAATGGAAGACCCCAGGTATTCAGATGGAAATTTCCCGACACCACAGCCAGTTTGAGCATCCCACTCATCTAGTAAATTCGCCTCAATATTGATGCCGAAAAGCTTGCTTTTTGTCAAATTAAGTTGTAGGCCGGAAGCAATTTCAAAGACACGAAGGACCCTCTTTACATTCTTAACTTCTCTGCTTGAAGCACTACAGAAAATTATGAGGTCATCTGCAAATTGCAGATGTGAAAGACTATAGGTATTGCCCTCCTTTCCGATAGAAAAACCGCTGAATAACCCCACTTCTGTAGCCTTCTCAATCATCAAATGGAGAGCCTCGCCAACCAAGTTAAATAATATAGGGGAAAGAGAGCAACCTTGGCGAAGGCCCCTCGATAAGGTAAAGCTCGGCGAAGGAACACCATTAACTAGGACCGATATTGAAGTAGTCGAAATGCACTTATAAATCCATCGACACCAACGGTCCCCGAAGCCCATTTCTTGCATAACACGCATTAAAAAATGCCAATCAATTGTGTCATATGCTCTTCTAAAGTCAATTTTAAAAACAGCCCCTTTCCTACCAAGCTTCTGATAGTAGTCAATTCCTTCATTAGCGATCAAAGAGCAGTCAAGGATGTGCCTACCTTGAATGAAACCAAATTGCGTTTTGCTGACAACCGAATCCATAACTTCTTTTAGTCTACGCGCCAAGACTTTCGACAGGATCTTGTATACCCCTCCAACCAAACTGATCGGTCTCCAATCCTCCAACGATTCCACCCCGCTTCTTTTCGGTATCAAGGTAATGAAGGAATGGTTCACCCCTTCCTCCCAATCACGTTCCTTGAAGAAATTGTCAAATAACTTAACCAAATCAGCCTTTAGTACGTGCCAATATTTTTTGAAGAAGCCAATGTTGAAACCATCGGGTCCCGGGTCCTTGGAGCTATGCATCGAAGCGATTGCCTCCCATATCTCTTGTTCCTCAAACTTCTTTTCTAAGAGAGCTTTCATATCAATTGATAATTTCTTGAAATCGAGTGGCAATTCAGATACTTCCAATGTATTACTTGAATTATAAATGTTATAAAAGTGCTTGAACACACCAGCCTTGATGCCAACATGATCATAAATTTTCTCACCATTTACTTCAATCGCCGGAATGAGGTTAATGCGTCTACGATTAGAAGCGGAAATGTGAAAGAACCGAGTATTTCGGTCTCCCTCCGAGAACCATCTCACCCTAGACTTTTGGAGCCAAATGGATTCTTCACGTCTTAACAAGGACCAAAGCTGATTTCTGCAACTAGCCAACTGATGCTGGTTTTCCAGATTTAGAGGATCTCGAAGCAATTTATCTTCAAGTTCAGAGATGACTGTTTCTAGCTTATGAATTTCACCCTTTTGTAGTAAATTATGTTTCTCCGACCAGCTTTTGATCTCAGATTTGGTGCCTTTCAACAGGCTAAGAATGCCCTTTCTGTTATTGGAACTCTTCTTCCGCTTGAAGGCTTCCGCTATCAACTCGTCAAAACCCTCAAGCTCCATCATGTAATTGAAGAGTTTGAAGGGTTTAGGACCGCTGAAACCCCCCTTGTTCACTAGGGACACCGAATTGTGATCGGAGATACTTTTTGGCAAAAGAATTTGTACTAAGTCTGGGAAGTTGTTAAAGAAGGAAGTATTCACCAAAAATCGGTCGAGGCGAATCAGCGTAGGAACTTCTCTATTGCTTGACCATGTGAAATATCCTCCTTTTAAAGGTAAATCAATCAAGTTAGCCTCTTGTATGAACTCCCTAAACAGCTCCATGATCACACGATTGTGGCCAGCTCCGATTTTTTCTTCGCAACCAATGTAAGCGTTAAAATCACCACCTAAGCACCAATCAATATTATGTGCTTTAACCAGTAGCAGCAGTTCTTCAAAAAAAGCATGTTTCTCAGCATCTAAAGTAGGGCCATATACATTAATCAAACAGACTTTAGAAATACAACCACGCCACTAACCAAACAACGCGATAAAATTCCTCTGGTTCACCTTCTCAGTCACGGTGAAAAACTCAGGATTCCAAATGCAAATAAGACCACCCGAAGCACCAACAGCAGGTTCGAAACAGAATTCAAAATTTTTACCACATCCCATTCTTCTAATAACCGAAGAAGATAAGTTGTTTAATTTGGATTCCTGTAGAAATAGAATCCGCGGTTTCTCCTTCTTGACAAGTTTCCTAACAGCACAAATTTTTTCAGGTTTTCCCAACCCCTGACATTCCAAGTGATTAAAGATAGTTCCATAGACACATTAACAGAAACCCAATAACTCCCTTCAACCCCAAAATTAACAAGATTTCTTCTCTAGCTCGACCACTTTCTCAATTAAAGCTTCCTTACCTCCCTTGAAAGAGATGCCCAGAAGGTTGCTCACTCCCCAAACTGCCATGGCCTCCTCGATTAAGCTGAGATGGATGGAGTCTCGAGAAATCCCAGGAGCTTCAACGGAGTTTCTAATATTGACGTTCTCCAAGGAATCGCTAATGTGACTTCTAATGACTCGTCTGTGTTCCGCATTATAGAAGTCACCGAAGTGATCCATAGAGGGAAGAAAATTAACTTGTTGAAGGGGAAGAGAGGATCCTTGCTTAGAAAGGGAAGAAACTGATAAACCCCTGATAGGGGACAGAGCTAGTCCCGAGCAAGAGTTTGCCGCTAAGCTATCGGGCACAATATCTGGCACACTGGAGGATAAATTGGGCCTTTGGTTGCTCAATAGAGAATCATCAACAATTAAATTTTCCAGCCTAGCGTTCTCAATGTTTGCCCCATCAGAAACGGGCTCAGCATTCCTAAGCCCAGTATGAACCAAGTTAGCATTATTGGGCAACAGGGGGGCCACTCTATTAGGTAGAGAGACATTGATCATAGATATCGATTCATTGCATGAGCCTTGAAAAGGGTGTATCTGACCAGATGGATTCTCTTTCTCCGAAACCTCGGGAAAATATTCCCCATCATTGTGCTTTGATTGTTCTGCTAAGAAAGAAACACCCAACCTCTCGTTCGAGGCCATAACACCCAAACCGTTATTTGCATCGGGGATGCCAACCGGCACGTCCGGAGAGTTAGCAGATGAAAAATCAAAGTTTCCGACATAGCCATAACTCCAATAAATACATGACAACTTTTGTCCAAGAACAAAGACCAAAGTGTTGACCAAGTAGATTCAATAGACTAGATATTGTTTCTAATATGAGCAGTTCAAGTAGATTCACAAGCAATTCAAGTGAAAATCACTGGAAAGCAATTGTGAGGGTATTGAGTTATCTTAGATATACTCGAGATTATGAATTGCATTATTCCAGAGATTCTACTATTTAGAATGATACTCCGATGGGATTGGATATATGATATTCAAGATATCAAAGGCACAAGTGGATATGTCTTATCTTTGGAAGGAGGAACTGTGTCATGAAAATCCTGAAGAAAATGGTTATAATCAAATCCATAATAGAATTTGAGTTGTAGTTCTAGACAAGTCTAGAAAAGAAGTCGAATAACTTCAGAAATTTCTTGAAGGATATTCCTGAACGACCAAAGCCAATGCCCACAATTGGTAGAGCACAAAGCTTTATGTATAATGGGTAAGTCGAGATATATGCGTCGTCGACATAATACCGTTAGACAACCGGTATCAAATGAAGTTATCTCTATTGATTTTTTGAAATCAAAGGATAATGTTGCGGATCCACTAACCAAAGGGTTAAGTCGAGATCAAGTTCAAAAAAAAAAGGAATGAGACTAAAGCCCATGTAAATTAAAGGTGCTATGTGAAGAAAAACTCTATCTAGTTAACTGGAAATCCCAAGATCTAGGTTCAAAGGGACAACCTAATTGTATAGATCTGTGCGGTCACTGTAGGGGCTCTTATCCCCAGGTCCATTCCTATGATGTAAACAATGATCAAAGTGGTTTAGGCTAAGCAGTGCTTTTAGTGACTATTGTGTGCTTTTGTGAGTCAAGCAACATAAGTCACTTATGTGAGAGTGAAGTGGGGTCGCTTCAATAAGACTATTGGGCATAGTTCTTTCAAACTCTTGCAGAACGAGGCGATGTCCACGACCATATGGACATACCCATGAGAACTAATACTCTTGTCAGAGAGGTAGTTGTGTGAAGTATATCATCGTTTACACAAACGGCAGAACAGTTCAAAGACATTACGTCTACTGGTCAGCTAGTAAAGTAAATATACTTTCACAATGGAAGGTTCAAGGGTGGACACCTACCTATCCTATGCAGCTATCGATCGCAGAATCTATCACCACATCGAGTCAAAATGTTTTTGATTAAATCAATTTCATTCATGTGGGGGATTGTTGAAAAATTTTGATAATTTTGGAGCTTTGAATAAGAAATTGATTCAAATGTTGTTGAGGAAAATGTGGAACCAATTGTTGGTTCGTAAATGTGCAGACGTGCACGACGTACGTAACGCAAATGTCTGAACCGATCTGGTCCTTCGTGGGCTTGCAGATATTTTGACCCAAATTTGAAATGAATTTTCCTCAAATAAAAGCATAAATTTGCCAAATTTTATCTTAGAATTAAAAGGGTAAATATTGGAAGTTACCTTTAATTCAGATAATAATTTTGGAAATTGCTTTATAGGAGAATCAATTGATTCTCAATAATAAATGCTCCATTAGGTCAAAATTTCCACTTATACCCTCATGACAATCCTATAAATAGGGAGTAAAGCTTCTAGGTTTACAACCAACAAAAACCACAGAAAATTTTATTGTTTTACTCTGTGGATTTTACAAGTGGTTTTCAGTGATAGGTGAAGGCAAGGGTTGGTTCGTGATCTCCATAGTAGTGCAACTGTGACTGATCTTATGTTGTTGTATCTTGGGAGACAGACGACCAATGAACTCGAGCTCCATAGGAGTTACCGAAAATTTGTCTTAAGGAAACTGCGTTCGTGGAGGCCTCAACACGTTTCTTTTGGTTCCAAATCGGTTTGATTTATATATTGTTGTATTGTTCTTAATTTTGTACTGTTCGTTTAAATAATATTATTTTATGTTATTATTTATTCTTAGATTAACGCTTATTTTCTAACAAAAATAACTATGTGTCTCATTAAAAAATTTCTCTAATCTTAAATGTAGGAAAAATCCACATAGAAACTTAAAAGAAGCCCTACGGGAGAACCTTGGCTAAAGCCAAAAACGGCATACCAAAACTAAGAAACCTATAACCTGTGTTAAACGCCCTCACGAACTCAACCAACATCCAACTCCATAAAATTATTATTTTTTGATAGGATAACTATTTAATTTATCGGTTTGTGTAATTTTTATTTTTCAAAAAAATTAAAATATATTGCATGTCTTTAATTAATATTTTAGAAAATAAAATATAATTTATTTTATTTTATTTTATTTTATTTTATTTTATTACGTTTTTTTAGATTATCAAGGTTTTTTTTCTTATAAAATTAAATTATAAATAGACGTGTAACAATATTTCATCAAAAGATCGGAAATGTGTGCTATGCTATGACGTTGCTATCACTATTTTATCGGATTATAAACCCCATACCATTTTCGATAAGCTGTAAAATAAAAATAGTATACGTTAGGCAGGTTTCCATAAATTTTCATTTGATTTTATGGTTTTTAAAACTAAATTCATGGACTCTTTTTATAATGGACCTTACAAAATTGTGTAGAAAATAAGTCTCTCACCTGACTGATACAACGATTATCATTCTTTTTAGATTTGTTATTTTTTATTATTATTTTAATAAAAGCTACTAGTCTTATTATAAAGAAAAAATATCTAAAATTACAATAAGATTTACAACTATCGACGTAAACTAAATATATAATTTGGACATTTTAATAATAGCATTGGCACACGAAACTAGTCACCTTAGATCATACAAGGACCAAACATAGAAAATGTTAAAACCCCAATCAAAAGATTCGAACAAAAAATATATACGAACAAATCTAACTACATCGGCAAACGAACTACAAAAAAGGATTGAACTATTAAAAAATCACCAAGAACCGCAAATCAGAGCCGAGCGTCGTGACAAACTATCCACGAACCCAAACCACATATCCAAATTCAATACGAGGTCCAGAGCAGAGAAGAATAACAGGATTACAAATATGCACCTTTTTTATTAGTCGTTGTGTCGTCAAATTCAACCCTTAGAAAATATAAAATAAAAAGAATAGTCAAATGACCGAAAAAGAAGACGAAAAATGTGCTAAAAGACAGACAAAAACGTGTCATAAAAATAGAGTTATTTTTATTAAAAATTAAAACAAAAACATAACCAATTGACAACAACAAACATCAAAACCGGCGATGTCGCCCGTTAAACAAAGTTAAAGAAGAAGAAAACGCAATGATCGAAGAGCGGCAGAAATCCTATTTTTTGTTATTTTTTATGTTCTAAAACCTTTATTAGGTTATGTTCTATTTTTATTTTGTTTATTAATAAAGATGTCCGGTTAACGTGTTAAAAAATAAGCGTACTCAACTTTATTTTAGATCAGTTGTTATCATTTAAGTCACTAATAGCATATATTAATATACACTGTTAATATATCGAATATAAATTTTACAAATTATTAACAAGGTTTAATTATAATACCAAAAAGAAAATACAAATATGGTACAAGGTACAAAATGCATAAGAGGCAATGCAAACAAATGAAATGAGATGGTCCATGTGCCGAGTAGTTGAGTCTCATAACATTATTGAAACTTATAGCAGAAAAAAGGAATTTTAATTTTGATAGTTTGGGATTATATGAGATGAGGATGAGGGGTGTTGAATAGATTTTTTTTGTTTTTTTTGTGTATAAATTTATGTTTTTACATTGAAAAAAATTAAGCTTAAAATCAGAATTTAAAAATAATATATATTTAAAAGTTAAATTTAAAAATAATATATATTTAAAAGTTAAAATTTAATTTTTAATGTTGAACATTTAAAAGAGCATAAAAAAGGACAGAGTATTTAAACTATTTTGATAATGAAGTCAATCATTGTGGGTAGCGCCAGCGCAAACGTTGGAGGCAGAAGATATAAGGAGAAAGCCATGCGAAGATGGATCCATGGAAGGTTGCACTTCTAAACTCTAATTGGGTCGACGAATCACGTGAATGCCACTTTCAAGCCACCCCTCCACCCTAACCCCACATGCCTTTTATTTTCCTTTCCCATCATTGTTATTAGGTGAAGTAGCACATGGGGGTTGGGTCTTGTTGATGAGTTGAATATATAGGACCATGGTGGTGGGTTTTCAGGCGGTTCATTCAGACTGATGTTAGCGAAAATATGCTATTAATATTTATAAGAGAGACGAAAAAAATAAAAGAAATAAGGTTCAGATCGATCTTTTAGGAAGGATTTAACTTGATGAAAGTTGATTGCCTCCACGTATCTATACATGTTCGTTTTTGAGATTTTAGTGGTTTAAAGGAGAATTTAAAAATTAAGCCTCTAATAAAAAGTATTGAAAAAATTAAAATTTAAAAGTATGCCCCTAATAACATATATTAGAGGAGAAATTAAGTCTCTAATAACAAGTCTTGAAAAAAAATAAAAATATGTCCCTAATAGCAAATATTGAAAACAAAAAATTGTACCCCTAATAATAAATATTGAAAAAAATGAATTTTAAGAGTAGATCATTAACAAAAAGATGGAAAATTGAATCCCTAATAATAAGTGTTGAAAAAAATTAAGTCAATAATATCATGTATTGAAAAAACGAATTTTAAGAGTAATAATAAGTATTGAAAAAAGCTCTAATAATAAAAATTAGAAGAAGAAAAAATAAGCGTTGGGCATGTGCCCCTTTTGCCCATGCCCAAAGACAGTCGTGTATATTGGGGGAGGTCTGATGGCTAAGGCAGGTTCAGCAATTTAAATTTGGTAGTTCACTGACATGTGTAATAATATGAAATCAATTTACACTTGTATAATAATGTATCGAGAATTGCAAGTGTTGTCCAAGCAAACATAGTTTATAGTTGATACATATTTGATATAGAAGTACCAACTTGTGCTGTGTAAACATGTTTGAGAGATTAGAACTATCTAGCACTAGTGTAATTATGTTTTATAGAGTATAAAAACTTATTATGTTGAAATTAAGTATTGATACGTGACAATTGTTGTGCAAGTCAGCATAAATTTTATATTTCAAAATTAATTTAAAATTTTAAGATTTTTCAAAAAATTACGAAATTAAAATCATTTTAATTTTCAAATACTCAAATTGATTACAACTTTATTTATTGTTTAGGTTTTAAAATGGTTTCAATAAAAAAAAATTCCATGTAAAGAGGGTACACGATTAAAAAAATATGTTTTAGGTAAATATGTTTATTTGATAGCTAAAGGGTATTTTCACTCATTTTTAATTTTATTTAAATTTAAATTTTGGTTAAATTATTTTGACATGAATGTTGATGTATTCAACTGAACTTTTTTTGAATATTTTTATTTTAAGAAAGCTAATTACTTAATATTTTTAATAGTAGGTCAAAGTACATACCATGTCTTGAGGTGCATCCGTCCCTGGCTGATGGCAGTATTAAATCTGTACCTCTTAAGTTATAATGGTGAGTTAGTGGACTTAACGATTATATTGTAAATGTCATTATGTAACTTATTAATGAAGTTACTCTGAAGGACTTAAGTATATCATGCTTCCAAGGTCAGCTTTACTATTCAATGACTATAAAATGAATAGCTCCAAAGGTTTTTTCGAAAATTTTAGTGAGCAGACGATTGTAATGCGGAAAGGTTAGACAGAATCATAGTAAGTATAACAACTTTATTTCTTTATTTTTTTTCATATACTTTCTTTCACATTCACTGGTGATAATATTATTTAAATTCGAATCATTCAAGAGAATTAAATAAATTATCAGTGGAAATTTTAGACAGGCACGATAAGAGCGACTGTACGTGGTTCATAAGAGAGAGGGGCCGAAAAATAAAGAACCTAAATTAAATTAAATTAAATATTTATAAAAAAATTATAAATATATATATATATATATATTTATGTGTGTATATATATATAAATAATCTTTTTTTTATGAAAGCTAAGATGATTACAAGTAGTATCTGTTCTAGGAATAACAACCGTTCCCTTAACCACTGAATCAAGTTGGTTTGTGCATATATATAAATAATCTAAAATTAAAATATGAAAAATTGAAAAATTTTAAATGAAAATATTTAATTTTTATATATTTATAACTCATTTTTTGTTGCTCAAGAAAATAATTTAATAATATTTTTTATACTAACATAAGTTTAAAAAAAATATTTCTTATAAATTATAAATTAAAAGTCTTATTTTAATAAATTCTATATTATCCTCAAAATTTTTAAACCGCCTATGTAAACTATACAAGTAAAACTGTTCTTTACGTCCTCAAATTTCATATTTTTTTTCGTTTTTATGGAACTTGGTGATCATATCATCATCACATTCACAGGTGTAGTGTTATTTTTTCTTTTCCAGTCAAACCAACGGTTGTTACAGAGTTTAAAATAATAAGACGGAGATCTGGCAAGATCCCTGCATTATCAAAGACAGTGCTGCGTCCACTGCGGTGTGTGTTCTCATTCACTCTTAATAATATTAGTTGCAAACTTCCAAAACAAAATTACTTTTTAAGAACCCCAACTTTTTATGCCATGAAGTTGGTGTTTCTTGCAAATTTGTTTAAAAAAAACGGTAAAACTCGTCGTCGAGTAATTACAAAAAGTAAAAGATGACGTTATTTTTTCCAAGTAATTCAGGTTCGAGCAGCGTAGTTTGCATAGTGTATTACGTTTTAAAAAAAATTAAAATAGATCTAGCTCACCACGTCATTTATGATCCATCTAATAATATTCATACATTTTAGTGTAACTTTCAAGTAACTAACCATTCCTCAGTTACATGTAGAAAATGTGAATATTTATCTTAAAAAATGACAAAAAAATATTATTAGATGAGAACATAGATAATGTGATAAGCTAGACCCATATAATATTTTTTTTGTCATGTAATCACATTATAATATTAAAAAAATAAAAATAGTAAATAAGAAGGAACCGGCCTAATCCTGGTTTCAGTCCCTAGATGTTGAAATTTAATATTCAATCGCTCTTCACTTTAATTTGGTGGATTTTACTATCCTTGTTTTTCTATTGTTTTCTCGATTCTTTAAGGCTTTGTCCTGACCCAATAAAAAATTATTTACCTTTTTAGTGTCCCACGTTAATAATTAAATTTAGGAAATTTGAGATTGAGTGTAGTGTTTTGAATTTAGAATTTAAGGTTAAGGGTTAGAATTTAAATTTTAGTATTTTTTAGTATTGGGGCACATAAAGGGACAACGAAAAGGGCAGAGAATTTGCGTCCGTCCTGACTAATCTGGATCGACTCACGTTGCACACCTGGCTTAGGTGGGTGAGTCTCCCGACGAGGATTTTCTACATACACAATATATTGAACTCGAGACTTGCTTAAGCGATACCAAACTGCTTATCACTTGGACCAACTCGTTAGTTACTATTCTTGATTTTTATTAGTAGGTTGAAATTGATAACACTTTTTTTTATAAAATTTAATTCTAATCTTAATCCTACTTAGAGGGAGGGGAAAGGAAGACTTTAGAGAAAGAAAGATAGTACTTCTAATAGGTCTAAAATTCATACCTTAAAGTATATAAATAAATAAGATAAACAATTTAATTAACTAGTTAAATGTGCTCGCTCAAGTCGATAAAAAGTTAGTTTATTGTTGTAAAAATTATACTCCCTACGTCCCATAAAAAATGTCCCTTATTAACTTTTGAAAGTCAAAATTTTTAAACTTTGACTATTATTATATTGAATATTTTAAATAATTAATTTTTATAAAATATATATTTGAAAACTACTCGATTAGAGGTTTTTAAAACATATTTTTTCATATTTTTATCAATGATGTATTTTAAATAATTATGAGTCAAAGTTGAAAAAAAATTGACTAAAAAAAGTCAATAAGGGACAAAAATTGTGGGACGGAGGAAGTAACATTATTTTTGTTTTATTATCACCTGACTATATTGTCAATTTGTCACTGCTATGTGGAAATCTTATCAATTATATTCAATTGATAATAAATTTAATTACATGTTAACTGAATTCTTAAGGTCGGTAAAAGATAAAATATATAATGTCGTTACTTTAACATCAATGGTTAACAATATTATCAATTTAGACTTATTAATAACAATTTAATAGTAGAGGATTAACTTAATCTAACAAGTGGTCTTAGTGGAAAAGCGCATAATGTTCATTTTAAGAGACTCGTGTTTAATCACTTTTTATCTGCAAAGTGTGTGCATTGTCAAAGAGTTAAGAATGTGTATGAACAAA
Source organism: Hibiscus tridactylites (assembly GCA_958450335.1). Lineage (NCBI taxonomy): Eukaryota > Viridiplantae > Streptophyta > Magnoliopsida > Malvales > Malvaceae > Hibiscus > Hibiscus tridactylites. The sequence goes on from OY288283.1 coordinate 15,916,365, forward strand.
TACTAACTTGTAATCACTTTAACACTATTCAAAAAAAAAGTAGAGAATTAATTGAGCAATTACTTTTTGTTCTTTCGTATTTTCGTCATGAGTTTTAAACTCGCTAAAAGTCTCTAAGTAAGATTAAAATTAAAAAAAAAAAGTAGAGAACTAATTTACCAAATAAAATAAAAAGAATAGATCTCTGATATCAATACGATGGAGGGACTAGAAATATAATTAGACGGAAAGTGTTCTTTAAGGTTGGATAGTACACGAATCCCCAGTTCCCACTCTAACAAGAAAATAATGAAGGATATTAGAACGGTATTTTTAAATTAAAAACTCATTTTTAAATATTTAATTAGAAGAATGACTCTCTGACACCATTATTTAGAAAAATAATTTCTTTTTAGTCTAGGTAAGATGAATTCGTGTTCTACGAAAAGTGAGTTTTAAACTCATGTTATATAGAAAGTGAGTTCTATCTTAAAAAAACACGGTAAATTAATTTTTTTTTACTAACTTACTCAACTAAAAACTCATGTTTTGTAAAAATCGAGTTTCGAACTCCCGTCGTCTAAAAAACGAGTTCGCCTTACGTAGACAATTTATGAATCATTTTTTTAAATAATATTGGCAAGGGGTCATTCTTCTAATTAAATATTTAAAAGAGATTTTTTATTTAAAATTGACTATTAGAATACTGTTTTAGAAGTACATTTTATTTTTTAAAGTTATTATATTAAATAAATTATTTTTAGTTTAGTAAATGTTATGAAGTTAATAGTCAGTTATCGATTAAACAACAAAGTATTAGTATAACTAGAACCCGTGGAGTGATCACAGTGGTAAAAGATGATATATTTCATTTAGGTGACTTGGGTTTGAGCACCATGTATGCACGTTGTGTATGCTTTATTAAAAAGCTAAGAAAATTGAAGAGATACTACATTGTAATCATACCATCATATTTAAAAAATATTAATTTAAGTAATATTTTAATTATATTTTTTTTATAAATAACTTTAAAACACAGTTAGCAATTTTTTAACAGGTATTTTGTTAAAAATTAAAATCAACAGCACACGTGATTTAGATCCAAATCTCAATGATAAAAATATGGGTTAAGTTCTTTGCTTTTTAATAATTAGTTATGTTTAATCAATTAATTCATATCAGATATTTTAAATTATTTATTATGTAAATGATTTTCTTAATTTAGTTTATTCAGATTTAATGGTTCATCCTTTAAACGAGTGATGCACCTATGACTATATGTTTAGAGGGCGAATCTATAAAATTTTAGGGGGCGAAAATAGATTTCCAATAAAAAATATATTAAATATTTTTAAAATATTTTAAAATCATATACAAATTTTAAATTTTTATAGGACAACCTCCCCTCGGTCCATCCTTGCTTAAAACCAAACTATAATTGATTTAAGTTTTTGTTTTTATTGCGTTTAAGCAATAAGCACTTAAGCATGAACCTTGCCATCGGTTAATTACTTTAAAACTATGCCGACACCCGGAAAAAATTGTATTAGATCAAGAAAAACGAAAAGAAAAGAATTTCCTGCAAGACAAGCAACCAATAAAGTAAAGCACTTTGTCTTTCTTAAATATAACTATAATTATATTATTTTGATGCAATGAGGAACATGAACACCTCCCCCAGAACGGTCAAATTATACTTTTTTTTCTTTAATTATACTGTTAAACTGCTTAAATAAACATTTGATTTAAAATTTTGATTGAGTTGGCGTTATCAATTTTCAACTTAGTTGAGAAACTATTTAAGAATATTTTTATAATTGATAATTAATATTGTTAAAAGAACACTTTTTTCTGTCAAAAAAATTTAAAAGAACACTTTTTAATAATACAAGACGGAGGTATATAGGGATGAAAGGGGTTGTTGCCCTTCTCAAAATTATTGGTATAATAATATTTTAGGTTATTTTTAGTGTAAATATTAATTAAATAAGACATTTGCCCTTCTCAATTTTTAGATTTAAAGGTTTAATAGACTCTTGTCTCTTCTAACGTTTGATCCTAGCTCCGTCCATGAACCTAAGTCACTTAAGAGTAATTACATTCTTTTTTCTACTTTGATCACCCGAATACTTATAGGTTCATATGGTTAACATTTAATTTCCCATAATATGAATTGAAATAATTTACAATTTATTTCGATATTTATTCATTAAATGTATTTTTAAGGATTTTAGTAGAACTATCCTAACATTCATTGTTAGATAAATGACAAATTTGTATCTTCTTTCGATATAATGAGAATGACAAGAAAATAATAAATAATAAAATAAATCGAGAGGTGGCATCATAGGAGTATATGCGCCGTGTGGGGTTTCGGATCAGGCGAATTTTTGGGATGGCATTCGAGAGGTGGTAAATTCTAGGAATATTGAATGGTGTGTGGGGGGTGATTTTAATGTTGTGAGGTGTGCGGAGGAGCGACAGGGGAGCGGAACTGGTTATTCGGGTATGAATTTGTTTTGTGAGACTATAGAACAGCTCGCGTTGATCGATGTTCCAATCAAAGGAACCTTGTTCACGTGGTTTGGACCAGGGGGACGATGTAGTCGATTGGACAGGTTCTTGGTTTCGGACGGTTGGATCCAGCGATTCGTTTCGTTAGTGATTCTCCACCTCTCGAAGGAGTTATCGGATCACTCGCCGATTATATTGGTGAGCGAATTGGAGGATAGTGGACCTAAGCCGTTCCGTTTTGTGAATGCATGGCTATCTAATTTGCCTCTTCTAGAGAAGGAATGGCAGCAGCTTTCTTTGGGGAGGGAGGGTCGAACAATAAGCGCGAAATTGAAGAGGCTGAAGCAGATTCTAAAGGGCTGGAACCGGTCAGATTTTGGGGATTTGGACAAGGAGTATGGGAGTTTAACAAAACAGATTGATGATTGGGATGCTAGGATAGGGGACAAGGAAAGGACACCGATCGAGGAAGAGGTTTACAGGAAGTTGCATTCTAGGCTTTGGAAAGTCGTCAGCATGCGTGAATCGTTTTGGCGTCAGAAATCAAGAGCATTATGGTTAGCGGAAGGTGACCGAAATACATCGTTCTTCCACAAATCAGCGAAAATCAGACAAGCCCAGAATTTGATTAGAGGTATTCAGTTTGGGGACGAATGGGTCACGGAGCCGAGGCGTTTAAAAATTATGGTAAAAGCAGCCTTTACTCGACATTTTGGGAAGCAACCGGGTGGGGGTGTATTAGTGCCGGATGTTGCATATGAACGGATTTCGGAACAGCAAAGTGCTGAGTTGGAACGGCCGTTTCGGTGGAGGAAGTGAAGAAGGTGCTGTGGAGTAGTGAAGGTGCGAAAGCACCGGGTCCGGACGGTTTTCCCTTTGAGTTCTTTTGCAAAGGATGGGAATTTGTGCGTGAGGACTTAATGGCATTCATGGGGGAATTTCACTCAACGGGCCGTTTGCCGCGGGGCTACAATTCCACTTTCGTTGTGCTCATAGCAAAGAAAGTTCATCCACGTGAGTTGGGAGATTATAGGCCTATTTGTTTACTCAACTCGGTACATAAAATTATGGCCAAATGTTTAGCGCGTCGCCTTCAAGTAGTGCTACCAAAGATTGTTAGAGATGTTCAATCAGCTTTTATATCCGGGAGGCAAATTCTAGATGGAATTTTACTTGCCAATGAAGTGATTCATTCGATGAAGTCTTCGAGGGAGGTTCTTGGCAGCTATGTGCTGAACCTTGACTTTGCTAAGGCATACGATTGCATTGATTGGGGCTGTTTGAAGATAATCCTTGTGCGCATGGGCTTTGGGGAAGTATGGTGTCGGTGGATGTCAGAGTGTGTGGAGACGGCGAGGTTGTCAGTTCTACTTAATGGTAGTCCTACGGAGGATTTCCCAATGAGGAGGGGGCTGCGACAAGGCGATCCTCTTTCGCCCCTCCTCTTTATGATTGTAGCCAAAACTCTTCATCTTTATTTGGTAAATGCGGAGCGTAGGGGTTTGATTGCTGGAATTCGTATGGTAGGGGATGTATCGATCTCGCATTTACAATTTGCGGACGATACGATTTTATTCATCTGGGGGGATGTAGAGATGGCTCGCAACTTGAAGCGAGTTCTTACTTGCTTCGAACTCACAACGGGGCTGAAAATTAACTATGATAAATCATGCTTGATTGGCATTGGAATGGATGAGGTGATAATTGAGGATGTGGGACGGGTGCTAGGCTGTCCTAGGGAGACATTACCGATGAAGTATTTAGGGATCCCTATTGGCCTGAGTCCGCGTGGTGTAGAAATTTGGAATCCGTTGATCCAAAGATTTCGTCAGCGTTTAGCGGGGTGGAAACGAGATTCGCTCTCCTTTGCGGGGCGACTTGTATTGGTTAACTCGGTGCTTTCGGCGCTTTCGGTGTATTACATGGGCGTTTTCATGATCCCAAAGAGGATCGTTCTGAAACTTGATCGTATTCGGCGAAATTTTTTATGGGGTGGAAAGGAGGAGAGAGCGAAGTTGAGTAGAGTGGGCTGGGAAATTGCTTGTAAATCGAGACGTTTGGGTGGTTTGGGTGTCATAAATCATACTCGAAATTTAGCATTGTTGGCTAAGTGGGCATGGAGATATGCCGAAGCGAATGGTTCTTTATGGAGGAGGATTATTGATGCCAAATACGGAACTGATGTGCTTAATTGGAGACTTCATCAGCAAGGTAAGAGATCGATGTCGGCTATGTGGAAGCATATCGTGGATGTTCAGCAAACTGAGGTCGTGGCACGCTTCATGAATACATCGCAATTCTGTTGGATTATAGGGAATGGCGAGATCGTGCTGTTTTGGCACGATTACTGGTGCTTACCTGAACCTCTGAAGTTAGCTTTCCCTCGATTATATGGGTTAGCAAGAGACAAATTGGTGTGTGTCGGTGAGGTGCTGGGGCTGTCCTTGGATGAATGGGGCTGCTATTTTCGACGTACGTTGAGGGTATTTGAGGGGGATATGCTTCACGAGATGGTGGGATGCATGCAGGGGTACGAGTTGCGCCATGGAGTGCTTGACCGTTTCGTTTGGATTCATGCACCTTCGGGTGAGTTTTCGGTAAGAGCTTTGCATAAGCTAATGATATCATTTGGGATGTCGGACATGTCGGACGTCTCTTGGCCGTGGCGGATCCCTGTACTACCTAAATTGCAATGCTTTCTTTGGTTCCTTGTAATGGATTGGCTGACAACCTTGTCCATGTTGGTTGCTCGTGGTGTAGCATTGGGTGACACTTCGTTGCGTTGCCGGTTTTGTGGGGATGGAGAGGATGAAGCGAACCACATCCTATGGCATTGCTCATTGGCGTGGGAGGTTTGGGGGTGCTTTTTCGCATGGTGGGGAGTAAGTGTGACACGTCCGCAACAGGTGCGCGACTTCCTTTTAGCTAGTTTCCACAACTTTTTTACAGGAGATATGCGTGTGTGGTGGCTTATAGGCTGCTCTAGTGTGTTGTGGTCGTTGTGGTTAGCGCGGAATAATTTAATGTTTCAGAATAAGAGTTCGTCGGTTGGGGGTATTTTTTTCTTAATTAAATTGCGATCCTTTCACTGGACGCGGGTGAGATTCGATACGGTGGATATTAGGGAAGCAGCTTGGTGGGACTGCCCTCTTATTTGCGTTAACGATGCACGGGGAAACCAGTCGGTTAGGGATGTGGTGGAGTGGTCTCCGCCTTGGAAGGGCGTGTGGAAATTTAATGTCGATGGTACAGCTCGGGGGAAGCCGGGGTTGGCAGGGTGTGGGGGAGTGCTTCGAGACTAGGAGAGTCGAATTAGGGGATTGTTTTCCGGTCCAATTGGCGTGGCGGACTCGAATGAAGACGAGGTTCAGGCGATAGCTTTTGCCCTGAAGATGTTGAGGGAGTTGCCTCGGGGGGGTGGAGTCGGTCATCATTGAATCCGATTTGAAGGTGGCCCTTGCGTGGATTCAAGGATGTGAGAGCCGACCTTGGCGATTATGGCGATGGTTCTTTCAGATTGACGATGCTTGTGAGGATTTTCCAGGTGTATGCTTCTCGCATGTTTTGAGGGAGGGGAATCAAGTGGCGGACTCCCTTGCGAAAGGGGGTGTTGACAGAGTGTCTTGGTTATGGGTTCGGCCTTGATCTGAGTCGTGTTGGTCATTGTATTACACAACTAATGGTACTCTTTTCCCCCACTTAGGCTTAGGGGGGATTTTTAATGAGGCTATTAGTTGTGCTTTGTATGATTTTTTTCTTCAATAAAATCATATTGCTGATAAAAAAATAAATCAAAAACCATATTTCATATTATAAATATAAATGTTAATGAATTTTAAAGAGTGGGCTAAATGTACTAGTTAATCGTTAAATAGTATTTTAATAGACACCCAAAATATTATAGTGATAATCGAGTGAGGAATAATTGAAAATCGTGAGGATCATATCCGACGCGTATGAGAAATAACTAAAATCTTCATTCACGGGGACGAAGCGGGGAAGTTTTATCACCGAAGTTTAAATGGAGATGAGAACGATGATTGCTATATCCGAGTCGTGAGGATAACAAAATCGTACTCGTGTAGATCATCGTGGGGATCCTCGAAAAATATCCGCAGGGATCCCCAATATTTTACAAAATCGGATGGTCGTTAGGGTAATTTATCCATTAAACAACAAAAATCTAATCTCCCACAACATGAGTATGGTTGGTTGGATTAATTTTGAAAAATTTTCCGTAAATTTCATAAAAATAATTAGGAAGTGGTCTATACATCATTATAAACATGATTCAATCTAGTTTTATTTAAAATGCATGATGATCGGTTTCGATGTGTATTTTAAAAAATATGAATATTTCAATGTTGAAATGTCATAAAAATTTGGAAGCATATTTTTTAGAAAACAATTTTAGCAGTGAGTTTTAAAAATCACCAAAACTTCTATAACCATACAGATGTTTTGATTCATTTAAAACAAACGGTTCTTAATTTCGAATTATATATTGTGAGTTATTAATTTTTGAGTGAGCAAAGCTCAGAAGAAAAAAATGTAGATTGTTCCAAAAACAACAATGGCGGTGACTTCAGAAATTCGTCATAAATTGTACGAGTAAAGTTAGAAGAGGTAATTTATATACTTGGAATGATTATCAAATCTAGTTCCGTTTAAAACAAACGGATCTTAATTTAGAATCGTAGATTATTAGTTGCATATTTTCTTTAAATGTAGTGCATCTATCACGTTTCAATACTTAATATTTTAGTCATGTTTTATAGTTTTAAAATGATTTTTTTGTTGTTGGTAAAATTAAATTTATCATTTATGTTTGTAATTTTGAAGATTTAAGATTGAGTACTTGTTTTAATGTATTAAATTTTTTTATAAAGATTTTAACTTAAAACTGCGAAGATCCATAAAAGATGAGTATGAGGACAAAAAAAAGCCTAAAACATTTAATGGGAATTTTTAAAATTGTACCTGAAAGTGTTGTGTAAGGAGTGGGGAATGCAAAATCATCCCCAGCCCGCATGCATTGCCACCCCTACGAAATATATTTATCTTTTTGACGGGTGAGATCTCAAAGGAAATTAGGTTTCAATTTTCTTTTAGGACATAATGTCAAAAAATGTCACTAACTTTTGACTGAATAGTCACTTTGGTCATATTTTTTTAAGCAATTTAACCTCAATTTTTTATTTTGGGTCAAAATAGCCCCTCTACAGATGAAAATTGTTAGTCAACTGATAATAAACAACTTGAAATTTCTTGACAAAATGACACGTCAAAAGAAAAAATACTTTATATTTTATACAATTTTTTAAAATTATTTTTTAACTCATGTGTCATTCTATAAAGTCAACATATTTGTCTATATGATATTGCTATTGTGTCGTGTATTGCTATATAGCAATGATCTAACGATTTAATCGTTCAAGCAACTTTGTCTGCAAGGTGAGTGTACCTTATCAGATGGTTAAAAATATATGAATAAATAGTAAGTATCTTGACTATTAACAAAATATTGATTTGACATTTATGTATAATATATTATAAAAGGAGTCTCTAGTTAGGGTTGGGTGTTTGATCGAGTCGAGTCGAGTAAAAAATTTTAGATTTATTCGAGTTTACAAGTCCTATTTTACTATTAAACTTCATTTGAATTTTTTTACTCGAGTTGAGTTTATGAAATTCGAGCCGGACGAATCGAGTCAAGTTTTTGAGTTCCTGTACAAATTTACTTGTAATAATTTATAATGTTATAATACATATTGATTATAATTTTAACCGCTTTCTGTATCCATATACGATATAAATATATGTTTCTTTATATTTTCAGATGTGATATACATAATATATTAACCAGAATTGACAGACTCAACTCGAATTTGAAAACCAGTCAACGAATTATTGAAAATCTCGAGTTATTCGAATTTTTATTTCATAACTCAAACTTTATTCGAAATTTTTCGAGTCAAGTTCATGAAATTACAAGTCGAGTTTTTCTTTTCCGTTGAATTGAGTTGAATAATTCAATTTTTTTCGAGTCGAGTCAAGGTATGTCCACCCCAATATCTATTAAACTTACAAGAAGTGATTGGGCATAGTAGCAGGGTTGCATGGGACATGATGCTTTGCGAAGCTTCCTAAATCCTGAAGGATTACAGAAGACGGGTGGATTCCCTTTATTTTATATATGACTTTTGTTTAGAGGAATTGAATTTTGATACTCCATTTCTCCCCCATCCCTTGGCGTTATCTCTTCAACTCTACTGTCTACTACTACCTGTGGTTATTGGTATTTATAAATGCATTAATGTTGGAATTTATTACTATTATGCCCATATATCTACAGGTTTCATCCATTTTCAAATGTTCATTTGTTGCTACATGCACGTCACAAGGATTGATTCATACATGTTTCATATCCATTCACCATCCATGTGTGCATCTCTTCCATTCATAAGAAAATCAAAGTTTAAACATTATATAATTATTTTTTTATTCACTAAAGACATTAGATTTTCATGCTGAGATTCGAATTCATACTAGATAAAAAAAATATGAGCATCTTTAATCATTAAGTTAATTAATGGATTATATATAATTATCTTGTTCATTGCAAGAGAATAAAAATATTCTACTAGTGAATTGAAAATTTCCTTTGCGTTCTTATTGTTAGATCTGAATATAAATAAATCACATGATTCGAAAAGTTGAAAACATAGATGAACATTTTCAACAATAATTTGATATCAAAATTATATGCAAAAGCATAAAAATAAATATGATTTGACCTTAATTATAACCAAAGACGAAACTACTAAGGAGTGAGAGGGGTAATTTCCCTCCAACCCTCAATTTTATTTTTTACCTTTGTTCTTATATATATAAACTTTTAAAAATTGAGTTACTTATAAATTTATCTTCCACTTTAAATATTTATGTTTTATCTTCCATCTCCAAATGATTCCATCATCTATCGTAACACTTGATTGATGTAAATTATATCTTTTTAGAGAACTTTCAATGTATCACAGACGAATTTTCAAAAGATTAAAATATTTTAAAAAATTGAAAACATTGAATATTATTATAAAATTGAAAAATTGAAAAATATTAAACAATAAAAGTTATTTTGGTTTTTAAAATAACTTTTATTGTTTATATATTTTTTAAACAACTGTTATTATTTTATATTTTAAAAATTAAAATATTTTTTAATATTTGTTTAATTTATTTTTTTTATAATTTTATGATAATATTTAATATTTTAAAATATTTTAATCTTTTAAAAAATATATTATTTATATTTTTTTAAATAAATTTAGAATTTTTAAAAATATTTTTATATTTTAAAAATAAATTTTAGAATTTTTCAGATTTTTTTATATTTTTTCTGATTTTTATTTATTTTTTAAAATTAAAATTTAAAAATTCCTAAAAATAACAAGCGACATTATTCTATTGCAACACGTGACAAAAAGATTTATAAAATTCGTTAAAATTAACAGTCAATATTAATCAAAGAACTAAATTAATTTTTTCTTTGAGTTGAGGGCTTAATTAGGTACAAAAAATTTAAAGACTTGATTAATTTTTTTACAAAATTTTAGGCTCTTATTGAACCCTTAAGCCAAATTAAAACTTCTAAAAACCTCCAAGACATAAAACGATTAAAGTAACTTAAGGTAAGGGGAAAAACCGAAAAAGTTTATTGATAATATATAGAATAATTTTAAAATTTTGGAAAAAAAAGAAAAGAAAGGTTAAAGGAGCATCTTAACAACAATTACAAGGCCTGCAGTTGTTTATTTATTTAGTTATTGTCATGTCATGTCGATGTAGTGTACAAACTCAGAGCTCTGTTCCCTTTTATGTCTGAGCTTTTCCAGTTTTCTTTTTCAGGCTAATGCTATTTAAACCTTTGATAGGACCCTCGGGAACCCCGAGACATGAATCTAACGGTCTACAATGAAAGGAGGCCAACTCATGCAGAGGTAGTCCGTTCATCTCTGTCTTATTTTATTTCGTTTTGACCGCAACTCCACTTTCCAATCTCTCTATATAACCCCTTTCCACCCTCCATCCCTCTCCGCATCCCCTTCCGCTTTTGTCTCCCATTTCTCCAATGGCTGAGCAGCTGCCCTCCAAGCGCCAAAGAGAAGAAACCCAAAGCTCAAACCAAGAAACTAAACGCCACAAATCATACAACCATATCCTCTCCTTGCTCGAAGCTGAAGAGGATGAGCCAACCCAAGACGTCTCTTCTCTCATCACCTCTTTGCAACAACACCTCTCTTCCGACCTCCCTTCCCCGCCATCCCAGCCGACAACGCCGCCGTTAAAACCCGACGGCCATGAGAACCCTACCACCATGGTCACCATAGAAGACTACACCACGGCAACTTCTTCCTTGAAAGGAGACGAGGATTACCCGGACGAAGATAAGGAGCAAGTCATTAGGCATTTGCTTGAAGCTTCCGATGATGAGCTCGGGATTCCGAACAGAGAAGAAGGTCTTGTCGGCTTTGAGTTCGATGAAGGTTTCAACAATGGTGGAAATGGCTTCGCATTGTGTGATGGGTTATGGGAACTTGAAGACGAGGCTGCTAATTACTACACTTTGTTGCAGTCTGAACTGTTCATGTAGTACTATGACCGGAAAAAAAAATATTAAGCAGAAAGTAAGGGTAGGGGTAAAAATTAGAGAAATGGGAAAAACCGAGGAGTGTGGGGGGAAATATGAAAAAATGAAGGCGTTTAATCTTTTTGGGGTTAATTCATTTCGGAACCCTCCCTCTTCTTTGAAAATATCAGGATTTTCCCCATGTTCCTTTGTTCATTGTAAAATTAAATTGTTGAAAAAAGGAAGATTATTCATATTTTGTCTGGGACCTCCTAATTATTTTATTCCTTTTGTATATTGATATGGGCAGCGTAGCTTGGACCTCTTCGAGATGATGAACAGCCTTATGAACATTAAGAATTTACTTTTATGGCAAAAAGAAAAAAACAAACAAATCCAACAAGTGGTATTAGTAGAAAATCTGACAACATTTATTTTAAGAGAACCGAGTTTAATTGTTTTGTATATTAGGTGTTTACATTTAAAAAAAAAAATTAAGAATATATATAAACAGATAATACATTATAATTACTTTTAGACTATTAAAAAAAGTGTAATAAGTTTTTTTAAATAATTACTATCTAGAGAAATGAGAAGAAAAAATTCTCTTCTTATTAAACCCACAACAGAGAAGACACCGAGCTAATTTAGAAATTTTAACTATCTGTTTTATGATATAAATTCTCTATCCCTTTTCGGTGCTCCTACTATGCTCTCATGCTTAAAATTAGGTTTAAGAATTTATGGTAAGATGTATTTTTTAGGATATAGGGTATAGGGTTTAGGTTTTAAAATTTAGAGTTAGAGTTTAAAATTTAATTTTGTAGTATTTTTTAGTATTGCGGCATAAGCAGAGGCACCGAAAAGGGCATACGATTTTTATCATCTGTTTTAAAGATTGTTGTCAAAATAATAAACCTTTGAATGGAAAAATTATATTATGGGTCCTTGCTGTCACCTCATCCATGAGACCGACCAATCAAATGCGTCTATTTCATTATATTTTACGTCTTATTTTTTTACCAAGTGAATCTTACATTTAACTGGTTGGTTATGCACGAACCAACTTACCTCATTGGTTAAGGGAATAATTGTTGTTTCTAGAGGTTACGAGTTCGAGCACCAGTAGTTGCATCAGGGTGATTGAGCGTTCATTGTCAAATAGTTGAGAGTATATTTAGAACATATACTATTTGTAATCACTTTAGCTTTCATAAAAAATTGGTTGGTTATATAGATGACGTGGCGGGAAAAACTCATAATATAATTTATCTTTTAAATGAATTTTATTTTATCAATGAATATAACCATAGTACTTCGGACACATCAAGCCTTTAAATGGCTTTTATTTAATCAATGAAATATAACCATAGTACTTGAGACAATGATAATAATAATAATAAATGTTTTTATAGACTCACTTTTAATTTAATTGCTATAATCGTTTTAATACATTCAAACGTGTATTATTCTCTAGTTTATAGAATAAAAATAATTTAAATATTATATTAAAAATATATACATATTCATTAATTGTTTTTATAATGGTTTTAAGTTGATTACAATATGATATATGTTCATATTTTGTATATCTTTGATAAAATATACATTGTAGACAAAAATTGTATAAATTTGAGTCTCATAGAGTAAACATCACCACCTCTTTTTTAACATCGTCATTTTTTTTACTGAGACTACTCGTAAAATACACATATTCATTAATTTTTTTTTGAAAATTCTAAAGATAATTACACAATAATATCTATTCATTAATTGTTTTAAATGTACACAATTTTACCCAGTTTAATAAGTCACTTATTGTAGTGGAAAAAACTTGCACGATTATCATGTCTTCAGCTTATATGTAATCTTAAGTTTAAATTTTGAACAATACATATTCTTCCCCATTAAAGAAATCACATTTAAAAGGGGTTTCAATAACATCGCTTAGATTGGTGGTGTTTTTCGTGAATCTACTGGCACTTTGTTATTTAGTTTTCCTAGGAGTATTGAATCGTGTTCGGTTCTGATGATCGAGTTGTGGGCGGCACATGATGCCTTTGCTCATGCATGAGCGCTTGGTTACCGATATGTGGATTTAAAAATTGATAATGCAATAATTGTTAAGATCCTGAATGAAAAGTCTGCAATTCTACAAGAGAGTAGGTTGGTTAAACAGATTAAGAGTTATTTGTCCCGGAGTTAAAATATAACGGTGTCTCATATCTCCCACAAAGCGAATATGGTAGCAGATAAATTGGCGGGTCTGGCCTGGGGTCTTCTATTGGGTGAAACGATTTATTCGTTTCCCCCTTTTGAGGTAGAGGCGTTATTGATCATTGATCAGACATGACTCATGTTGTTTACGATTTTTTTGTGCGATTGAGCTTGTTTTTCTAGTTGGTACTTTGTACATATCATCATGTGTACTCTTTTCCCCATCTAGATTTAGGGGAGGTTTAATGAGGCACATGGTGATATCCAATTTCTAATAAAAAAATCACCTTAAAGCTAATGAGTGGTCCCAGTGGAAAAGATGATGGTATTCATCCTAGGAGACCGGGGTTCAATCTGCTTTGTCTGTAAGATGTGTGGCACGTCAAATGGTTAAGAAAAGTATGAACATATACTATATTATTTGATAAGAAAAAAAACGATAGATAAACAGACTTAAGACTAATATTAACAGAAGATCTAACAAACTTAAGATTAATATTAACCGAAAATTTAATAATATACATATATATATTTATACGGTTTGTTTGTGTATAAAATATAATGTGTTTTCATGTTCGATGGGTAAGAAATAGATACTCATACAATTTTATTTTATTTTTATAAATACTCAAAAAATTCTAAAATTACCTTTTAAGGGAGAATAGATTATAAATTAAATTTGTGTATACATGTTTATATAAAATTAATCATTAAATGTGAAAAGAAAATGGCTTAAATATACACGAGATCCACTAATTTGCCTAGTGATTAATAATGTTCATCTTATCTTATCTTGTATGAGTTTGAATCTTGGCAAAGAAATATAATATTTATATTTAATAAAAACGGCTTAAACATACGGCTCTTAAAGTGTTTATATCATCATATTTATATTAGACTAATAAGTTATTGCACCACAATAGGATATTACATGACTTGAAATCCATTTGAAAAATAAATTGAAAATTATTATTATTTATTTGGAATGAACTATAAAGTAAAGAAAAAATAGTTAAGTATTTTTTTATCAGATCTATAATCTTCAACAAAATATAATCGTTTTGGTGGTAAAAATTAAAGGGATCGATCTTTGTCGGAAAAATATTGAATTATATTAGAACAAAGTTATGGAAGAGGCCATTGAGTCACCTGAGTCACCAAGAAAGTCTACATCAGAATCAATCTATAAGGTGGTTGAGGAGGAACCAACATTTGAGGAAAATGTCGTGGATGCAGGTGGAGAATTGAACGATTTAAGATTTTTTTTATTTAGGATCGAGAGAAAAGGAAAAATCAGAAGTTTCGAAGAACCTTGCAAGTGAAACTAAAGAGCTGAACTCGCAAATGTCAACGCACGTGAGGAAGGGTATAGGGTATAGGGGCAGTACTTTTACAAGAAGGGAGACCCATTGCTTACTTGAGTAAGGCTCTGAACTTAAGAGATATTGACTTGTCTATTCATGAAAAAGAATACCTGGCCATCTTAATGGAAGTGACTAAGTGGAGGCACTACATAGAAGGGAACTCATTTATCATTAAAACAGATCACGAGTCTCTAAAGCATTTATTGGATCAGAAATTGACTACCACTATACAGAAGAAGGGGCTCACCAAGATATTGGGGTTAGACTACACAACTCAGTACAAGAAGGGAAGAACCAATGTTGTGACAGATGCCTTATCTAGACAGAATGAAGAAGATACATGGCTCATGGCCATCACTGCTACTTCTGTGATTCCTGGATGGGTTCAAGATGTGGAAGGGAGTTATAGAGATGATAATGTGACACAAGAAACCATTGTTGATATGACTGTGAACAAGAAGTCTAAAGAAGGATGGACCTTTTCAAAGGGAATATTGAGATTTAAAGGTAAAGTATATATTAGGAAGACATAAAACCTGAGGCAACAATTGTTACAGGAGATGCATGACTCACCCCATAAGGGACACTTTGGTATTCAAGCTACATACCAAAGGATTAAGGGATTCTTCTTTTGGCCAGGCTTAAAAGGGATGGTTAAGCTACATGTCTAACAGTGTGAGGTCTGTCAGAGAACTAAAGAGAAATATGTTGCAAAACCAAGACTACTACAATCCATTCCCATTCTCACTCAAGCATAGGAGGTAATCACCATGAATTTCATACAAGGGTTGTCCACTTCGATAAAATACAATTGTGTGTTGGTAATAAATGATAAATACACAAAGTATGGCCACTTTTTGGGTCTATCTAATCCCTACACTGCCCTGGAGATTGTTAAGGCATACCTTGATCATGTCTACAAGCTACATGGACCCCCTAAAATAGCAATCTCAAATAGATTCAAAGTTTTCACTAGCCTATTTTAGAAGGAATTGATGAAACAAGTTGGGACCACGACCCATTTCAGCATATCCTACCACCTAGAGACTGATGGTCAGAGTGAACGACTCAATCAGTGCTTGGAATAGTATCTCAGAGGCATGTGCTTTCTGAAACCCAACAGTTGGGCTAGGTACTTACCCCAAACAGAGTGGTGGTATAATACTAACTATCATACCGCCATTGGAGTAACCCCTTTTAAGGCTTTATATGGTTATAAACCCCATACTCAGTCATGAAATCTTAATTCTAAGGTGAACAATGTGCAAGAAGAACATCGGAACAGAAAACAATTGAATAAGCTACTAAGAGAAAATCTAGAAAAACCCAACAACGGATGAAACATTATGTAGACAAGAAAAGGACTGAAAGACAGTTTAATGAGGGAGATGAAGTTTACCTGAAGCTCCAAACATACCGACAAACCTCGTTGGCCTTGAGAAAGAATTTGAAGCTGACCGCAAGGTATTATAGCCCTTACAAGATACAACAAAGAATTGGGTTAGTAGCTTACAGACTCGAATTGCCTCTCGGATCTAAGTTTCATCCCGTTTTTCACGTAAGCTTGTTAAAGAAAAAAGTGGGAAAAGGAACTGTTACCTAGCTGGAACCGCCGAAGATGACGAGTGATGGACAAGTGAAGGTTTACTCTGACTTGGTGTTGGATAAAAGAATGGTTAAACGACATAACAAGGTTGTCAATCAGGTACTAATACAATGGTCGAATTTGGGCTTAGAGAATGCCACTTGGGAAGATTACAACGTGCTGAAGTCACAATTCCCAGACTTCGATCCTTGGGGACAAGGATCTGCTTAAGGAGAGGGAAATTTCATGGACGCGGGTAGAGAATTGAAGGAGTTATGGTTTTTTGATTTGGGATCGAGAGAAAGGGGGAAATTAAAAGTTTTGAAGAACCTTGCAAGTGAAACTAAAGAGCTGAACTCGCAAATGTCGGGCGCACGTGAGGAATTAAACTTGACCAAGTAGAACGACAGTGTCTCGCGAGACGCGGTTGAGTCAACTCTGGATGGGCCAAAGAAGTGGGTCAGAGACGCGGGAAATGGTCGGGCTGACTATCAAGCCCAATAGATGTTATCCGTTGGAGTTGGAATTAAAAGGGATATGCGTTGCCCTGGTTGTTAGAGTTAGTTTTGCCAGTTTTTTATATATAATTTGTACGAACCATATATATACAGGGTTATACTGAGCTATGTGTTTTTATGCTTGATGAATTAATTGAAATTTTATCTCCTAAAACCTATTTCATCTACTATGAAATCTCCTCTTTTCTTTAAAAATTATAGCTTGATCGTTACAATTGGTAATCATAGCGGGTTTTAAGATCCAACAAGCACACTGGGAAAATCTAAGAAGTCGCAACAAATGGGTAACACAGACTTGGCCGCCTTGCAACACCAAATGGGCGAGATGAATAATGATAAGGACATATTGAAAGACATAATGGAAAGATTCGACACCAAGATGGATGAAGTCCAGGAGGATCTGAGGAAGATTATTGAGGTCGTAACCAGATCGAGTGAAAGCCCGAACAAGTGACACCTAAAAAGAACAAGCAACCAACAACCAATATTCAGTCAAAACAAGAGGGTAAGAAACTTGTGCTAGTTACTTATATTGATAACCATGAAAGATATTCTATGAACCTTGATGAACCTAGAATTTTGTCATCTAAACCACCTTTCACTTCCCCAAATGAGGAAAAGGGAAACACTTCGAACCTCTAGGAGAACCCAGGATAGAAAAAAGTGGTCAGGATAACATGTGGAACTCTTTTAACCTGAAACCTAAGATTGAGCTATCCATGTTTGATGGGGGAAAATCCCAGGGGCTGGGTAAGAAGGTGTGAGAAATATTTTGCTATCTTTAATATCCCAGAGAACCACAAAATGGAAATAACTGCTATGTATTTGAGTGGTAGAGCTGAAACATGGTTCGATGGCTATATGATGCAAAAACATATAGTCCAATGGCGGGAATTTGTAGTTGATTTATGCCACCGATTTCATAGAAAAAAATATGAGTGATGTTGTCGAAGACTTTAACAAACTATCCCAAAAATCTTCAATGAAGGAATATCAAGACAAGTTTGAGCAGTTAAAGTCATTCATGCTACAAATGAATGCATCCCTGGATGAAAATTATTTTGTATCTAGCTTTATCAGCGAGTTGAAGGAAAAATTAAGGCACAAAATTAAAGTGCATCCTCTCAGGGACTTAGTAGAGGCTTTCAGGCAAGCTAAGTTGTTCGAGCTGGCCCTAGACTTTGAGCATAGGCGACAAAAGTATACTGTTAAGAGTTTCTCCACGACATGGTCATTAGGGATGTAAAAACAGGTAATCAAACGAGTTTCAGGTCGGGTACTGTCAGGTCGGGTAAAATCGGATACAAGTCATTTTAGGTCATTTTTCAGTTTTGACTTGACTCGGGTCGGGTGCGGGTCTATTTCAGGTCGGGTCCATTTCAGGTCGGGTCCATTTTAGGTCGGGTCCATTTCAGGTCGGGTCCATTTCAGGTCGGGTCTACTTCAGGTCGGGTCCATTTCAAGTCGGGTCAAAACGGGTCGGGTCAGAAGCAGATAATTGACAGGTTAATTCGGATTCAGATACACTTCAGGTCGGGTCCATTTTAAGTCGGGTCCGTTTCAGGTCGGTCCATTTTAGGTCAGGTTCGTTTCAGGTCGGGTCCATTTCAGGTCAGGTCCATTTCAGGTCGGTTGCATTTCAGTTCGGGTGCATTTCAGGTCAGGTAATTTTAGGTCGGGTAGTTTCAGGTCGGGTAATTCAGGTCGGCGTATTTTCATAATTGGAATTCGTATTGAGTTTGAGTTCGGTACAACTGTATAAGTAGTTGATAGACTTTAGGTTGGCCTTCGTCAATCGTCATTGATTTTGAGTTAATTATTTAAAGTCATATCAAATTAAAATTATAAAACATTGAAATAATTAAAAAATAATGAAAGGGGTCACTTTGGACTGAAAATGGGTCAATTTAGATTAAAAATAAACTTTCACATATTATAATGAACAAAAATATTAAATTAAAATTATAAAACATTAGACAAATTTAAAAGGAAACAAGGAAAATGGGTCAATTTGGAATAAAAATAAAGTTTTGGGACTATAATGAACAAAAATATCAAATTAAAATTATAAAAATTAGAGTAATTAAAAAAACAATAAGTAGAGGCCAATTTCGAATAAAAATAAAGTTTCATGGTCTAGAATGAACAAAATTTCAAATTAAAATGATAAAACATGATGAATTAAAATATATACAAGGGTCAATACGAAATTAAAATAAAGTTAAGGGATTAGAATGAAAAAAAATATTAAATTAAAATAATAAAAAATTGGACAAATTAAAAAAATATATGTGGGTCAATTTGGAATGAAAATAAAGTTTTAGGGTATAGAATGATGAAAATATCAAATTAAAATTATAAAATATTGGACGGATTAAAAAATAATGAATATGAGTTTAGGGTTCATATATTTATAGGTACATTTATATACATACATTAGGGTTTAGGGTTTAGGGTAAAACTCATTAAGGGTTTAGGGCTCATGCATTGATAGCTACATATATACATACTTATATACATTAGAGTTTAGGGTTTAAGGTTTAGAGTTTAGGGTGCAGCGAAAACTCATCAAAGGTTTAGGGTTCATACATTGATAGATACAAACACACTTACATACATTAGGGTTTAAGCTTTAGAGTTTATGTTTTAAGGGTTTAGGTTGTGGATTTAAGGGTTTAGGGTATAGGGTATAAGGTTTAGAGTTTTATGAAAATTTCATTAAGTGTTTAGGGTTCAGACATTAATATGCACATATATACATACATGCATATATTAGGGTTTAGGGTTTAGGGAGAAATTCATTAAGGGTGTAGGGCTCATACATTGATAGCTACATACATACATACATACTTATATATATATTAGGGTTTATGGTTTATGGTTTGTTGTTTAGTATTTAGGGTGTAACGAAAACTCATTAAGGGTTTAGGGTTCATATATTGATAGATACTAACATACTTACATACATTAAGGTTTAGGGTTTAGAGTTTATGGTTTAAGGGTTTAGGTTGAGGATTTAAGGTTTAGGCATTGATAGGTATATACATACATACATACTTACATACATCATGGTTTAGGATTTAGAGTTTAGTGTTTAGAGTAAAACTCATCAAGGGTTTAGAGTTTATACATTAATAAATATATACATACTTATATACATTATAATTTAGAGTTTAGAGTTTAGGGTCTATGATTTGATGAATTTAAAGTGTTGATAAATGTAAAATATTAACTGATATTTTTTTAAATCAATTTAAAGTGTTAAATAATCTTTCTGTTAAATATACATATATAATCAATTTAATATATATGTATAAAAAATTGTATTTAAATACTTATTTCAAGCTTCTAAGTTTTAAATTTTATTAAATAATTTAATATGCTTAGTACTAACTCATTTAATATAAAATATTTGTGGCGTTAATAACTTAAAAGATTTATTAAATTAATAACTTGTGATGGATGAATTAAAAATAAATTATTTAAAATTTAAATCATTTTATTAATTATGATCATTAAATTAAAATTTTATTTTATTAAAAAATTTAATTAGGGGGAAAGTTAAAAATTAAAAATACTTTAATTTTTAATTTAGGGGGAAGTTTGCGCAGCCAAATTGGGGGGGGGGGTTCGATAAAAAAATTGGGGGGAGAGATGCCGCCAAATTGAGGGAAAATTGATGGGGGAAGGTTTTTTTTTCTTAATTGAAAATAGATGCCTAATTTGTTATTTAAGGGTTAATCACCCTTTAGGCCCTTTCTTAATTAGATGCTTAGGGTTTAGATTATTTAAGTTTTAATTTATTTTTTTAGTGATAACTTTTGGTATATTTTCATTAGATTTAATTAAACATGGTTGAACTAAAAGAAGGATGAGCATGTCACAACTCACATGTGTCCTCAATTTTTTGGTCTAATAACAATTTAGGTCTCTATAAGTATAATTATTAGATAAACTATGTATTGTCCCTAAATTTTGAGTTTGAATACTTATTAAGTCCATGTAATTTTGAAATTCAATATTTTAATTCCAACAAATGTTCAATCTTGATTTCTCCTTTGTATTGAAATAAAGTATTTTATGTGAGAAACTATGTCTTTGCTATAAGATTCGAGAGCTAATATTATTACAAACAAACTTCTTGTATTTTATCAGTTCAAGTCAACAACAGGTCGGGTTTAAAACATGTCGGGTTCAAAACAGGTTGGGTTCAAAACAGGTCGGGTCTGTTTCAGGTCGGGTTCATTTTAGGTCGGGTAAAATCAGATATTGGGTAAATTCAGTCGGGTAAATTTGGTTATCTGCCAGATCGACTTCGGGTTCGTTTTAGTCGGATGCATGTCAGGTTTCAGGTCCACAGTAACAGGTCCAATTCGGGTTCGGGTCGTTTTCAGTCGGACGCATATCGGGTTCGATTACTACAGTAACATGTCAAATTCGGGTTCGGGTCAACAACAGTCGGTTACAGATCAGGTTCGGGTCATCAAATTCTCGGGTCAAATCAGGTTCTGACTCGAGTAGGTTTCAGTCGGATTTCTAGGTCGGGTTAACTTTTTACATTCCTAATGGTCATCAGGAAATCAAAGGAATGCTAGCTCAAATCAGAACAGTAAAGTTGCAACCCCTACACTGAATCTAAGCAGTCCCTCGTGGAATACAAAAGATCTCACAACCTATGCTTTAGGTGTGGAGAGAATTACAACCCTAGCCATCAATGTAAACTCAAACAGTTGAATGTGATGGAAGTATGAGAGTTAGAAGAGGTGGAGGAACAAGAAGAAGGGATAACTTAGAAGGAAAGGTAATCGAGAAGGTGAAATAGCAGGATGTGGGGTTAGAGATATTAATGAATGCTCTCACTGGAAGTGTGGGTTTCAACACCCTAAAGATAGCAGGATCCATCAGAGAGAGAGCCCTCAACATTCTAGTTGATAGTGGGAGTACCCACAGTTTCATCACCCCCACTTGGGATAAAGATGGGTTGGAATTAGCTTCAACTTCACCACTAGCTATCACTGTAACTAATGGAGAGAAACTATATAGAAATGCAAAGAGTGATCAGTTGCTCTAGAAGATGCAATGGGAAGAGTTTGAGCACGATTTTAGAGTCCTAAGGATGAGAGGAAGTGACATGGTACTTGGGGTAGATTGGATGAGTAAATATAACCTTATACTCTTAGACTTTAAAAAGATGACCATCAGCTTTGAGAAGAAGAGAGAAACATCACCTTGCATGGAGAAAATAAAATAGCTAAGGTGAAGTTAATCTCTGAAAAGAGGATGCTGAAGTTGGCTGAGAAGGAACCTGATTGTTGTAGAGAAGTGTATTTGCTGAGTTTGAAAGGGGAAGAAAGTGAGATCCCAAGCACTCTACAGGCCCTCTTAGTAGAGTTCATTGTTGTTTTTGAAGAACCTAAAGGTCTACCTTCAGAGAGGTCACATGACCATGCTATTGTCCTTAAACCAGACACATAGCCTATCAACTTGAGACCTTATAAGTTTCCCTATCATCAAAAGGCAAAAATTGAAAAATAGATCACTAAAATGTTGGCTAACTCAGTAATCCAAACAAGCAAGAGCACCTTTGATATCCTTTGCCTAATGGTTAAGAAGAAAGATGTAAGTTAGAGATTCTGTGTAGATTACAGACAGTTGAATGGGGCTACTGAAAAGAACAATTTCCCTATTCCCATTGTTGATGATCTTCTTGATGAACTGAAAGGGCCATGGTATTTTTCAAAATTTGATTTGAGGTTAGGATACTGGAAGATTAGGGTTAAGAAGAAGGATACTTTCAAGACAGCATTCATGACACACCAAGGGCACTATGAATTCAGGGTAATGCTTTTTGGGCTAACCAATGCCCCAGCCACCTTCCAGGCTTTAATGAATGAGTTGTTTGGCCCATTTCTAAGGAAGTTTGTACTGGTATTTTTTGATGACATAATGATTTACAACAAAAATCTAGATGAGAATAGTGAGCATTTGAGAATTGTTCTACAAGTAATAATTCTTTAGTCAGAGACACATTGAATACCTAGGGCACATTATTTCTAGGGAAAGAGTAGCTACTAATCCACAAAAGATAGAGGCAATGAAGAATTGGCCAGCAACTAAAAGTCTCAAATCCTTAAAAGGTTCCTGGGGCTAACAAGGTACTATAGGAAATTTGTGAAAGGGTAAGGAGAGATCAGTAAATCTCTAACCAATTTACTAAAGAATGATGGGTTTAGGTGGTTTGAAGAGTTAGAAAAGCCTTTGAAAAGTTCAAGGCAGTTATGTGCAATGCTCATGTACTAGCATTACCAAATTTAAGCAAGGCATTTTGCCTAGAAACTAATGCTAGTGGGAAGGGTATAGCGGCAGTACTTTCACAAGAAGGGAGACCCATTGCCTAGCATTACTAAGTGAAGGCACTACCTAAAAAGGAACTCATTTATCATTAAAACAGATCATGAGTCTCTAAAGCACTTATTGGAGCAGAAATTGACTACCACTATTTAGAAGAATGGGCTCACCAAGCTACTGGGTTAGACTACACAATTCAGAACTAGAAGGGAAGAACCAATGTTGTGGCAGATGCCTTGTCTAGATAGAACGAAGAAGATACATGGCTCATGGCCATCACTGCTACTTTTGTGTTTCTTGGATGAGTTCAAGATGTGGAAGGGAGTTACACAGATGATAGTGTGGCACAAGAAACTTTTGTAGATATGATTGTGAACAAGAAGTCTAAAGAAGGATGAACCTTTTCAAAGGGAATATTGAGATTTGGAAGTAGAGTATATATTGGGAAGACAAGAAACCCGAGGCAACAACTGATACAAAAGATGCATGACTCACCCCAAGGGGGACACTCTGGTATTCAAGCTACATACCAAAGGATTGAGGGATTCTTCTTCTGGCCAGACTTAAAAGGGATGGTTAAGCTACATGTCCAATAGTGTGAGGTCTGCCAGATAACTAAAGAGGAACATGTTGCAAAACCAGAACTACTACAACCCAATCTCATTTCCACTCAAGCATGAGAGGTAATCACCATGAATTTCATAGAAGGGTTGCCCACTTCGATGAAATACAATTGTGTGTTGGTAATAATTGATAAATACACTAAGTATAGCCATTTTTTGGGTCTATCTCATCCCTACACTGCCTTGGAGATTGTTAAGGCCTACCTTGATCAGGTCTACAAACTACATGGACCCTATAAAATAGCAATCTTAGATAGAGATGAGGTTTTCACTAGCTTATTCTAGAAGGAATTAATTTAAACAAGCTGGGACTACGACCCATTTCAGCACATCCTACCATCTAGAGACTGATGGTCAGAGTGAACGACTCAATCAGTGCCTGAAACAGTATCTCATAGGCATATGCTTCCTGAAACCCAACAGTTGGGCTAGGTTCTTACTCCATGCAGAGTGGTGGTATAATACTAACTATCATACTGCCGTTGGAGTAACCCTTTTTGAGGCTTTATATGGTTATAAGCCCCCTACACAGTTATAAAATCTTAATTCTAAGGTGAACAATGTGCAAGAAGAGCAGCAGAACTGAGATGAAACATTATGTAGACAAGAAATGGACCAAAAGACAGTTTAATGAGGGAGATGAAGTTTACGTGATCCTCCAACCATACTGACAAACCTCGCTAGCCTTAAGAAATAATTTGAAGTTGACCGTAAGGTATTATGGCCCATACTCGAATTGCCTCTCGGATCTAAGTTGCATTCTGTTTTTCACGTAAGCCTATTAAAGAAAAAAATGGAAAAGGGAACCGTTACCTCGCTGGAACCGCCGGAGATGACGAGTGAAGGTTTACCCTGCCTTGGTGTTTGATAAAAGAATGGTTAAGCGGCATAACCAGGCCGTCACTCAGTTACTAATACAATGGTCGAATTTGGGCTTAGAGAATGCCGCTTGGGAAGATTACAACGTGCTGAAGTTGCAATTCCCGGACTTTGATCCTTGGGGACAAGGATCTGCTAAAAGAGAGGGAAATGTCATAGACGTAGGTAGAGAATTGAAGGATTTAGAGTTTTTTGATTTTGGATCGAGAGAAGGGGAAAATCAGAAGATTCGAAGAGCCTTGCTAGTGAAACTAAAGAGTTGAACTCGCAAATGTCAGGCGCACGTGAGGAATTAAACTTGACAAAGCAGAACGACAACGTCTTGCGAGACACGGTTGAGTCAACTATGGACGGGCCAAAGAAGTGGGTCGGAGACGCGGGAAATGGACTAGCTGACTATCAAGCCCAATAGTTGTTATCCGTTGGAGTTGGAATTAAAAGGGATATGCATTGCCCTGGTTGTTAGAGTTAGTTTTGCCAATTGTTTATATATAATTTGTACGAACCATATATATACAGGGTTATACTAAGCTGTGCGTTTTTATGCTTGATGAATGAAATGAAATTTTCTCTTCTAAAACCTATTTCCTCTATTTTGAAATCTCCTTTTCTTTAAAAATTCTCGCTTGATCGTTACAATAACAAAGGATTGCGCAGGGGAATGAGAGTGAGAAGGGCCCCAAAGGGTATAAAAGATTTTGTCTTTTCTTAAGTTTAGACTTGTTTAAATAAAACAAGTTGTAATATGCAAGGCATGAATTTGCTGAAAACTTCATTCTGAATACATAATCAATCTATTCCTTATTCTTAAAATTCTTGTGATAATGTGCTCATGATATTTTGTTGCTTTTATTAAGAGCAACAATGGTCAACAACAGTGAGATCATCAAGACTTTGCAAGACACCACGACTCAGCATGAGCAGATTCTGATGTCCTTTCAGAAGCACCTAAGGAACATAATTGTTGGAAGGAAAATACTGAACTAACCTTGCAAAATCTGGCTCGACAATTGACGGCTATTTCGGCTCATATAGGTGTGAACCATAACGAAGATTGAAAAATGGTGCCAAATCGGGGAAAAGTCAAGGTCAAGGTATAACCTAAAGATGTTTTTTCATTTGCCCCTCACCTGGTTCAAGTGGAATTATCCATTTCCACCTACAACGATCCAAAGGAGTGGCTCGCCTCTGCCCAGGATTTCTTTGAGTTCTACAACACAGATGATCACCATCGCGTGACCGTGACCTCTTTTCGATTAGAGGGGATAGCCAATGAATGGTACCGATGGATGTAACACCAACAATAGTTGGCTAGGTGGAATAATTTGGTTGAAGCCATTCGACGTTGGTTCTCCGTAACAGAGATTGATTCACCAGAGGTGCAGCTAACTAAGTTGATCCAAACCACCACCTTGGAAGACTGCCAAACTCGTTTTGAAGAAATGGAATTACGCATCGCTAAAACTTTATCTGAAGGGTTTATAACCCAGTGCTTCATTTTCGGGTTGCGATCTGATATCAAACATGAATTTCTTTCCCAATGGCATGTGTCCATAACAAAGGTTCTAGTCCTTGCTCGATTCTATGAGGCAAAGATAGGGGAGGCCAATAAATTGGTGGGTCGAGGAACATGGCCCAGATTATCCCAATCATTACCCACCCCGAATCCTCGTCACTCGGGCCCAGAGGACAACCGGGTAGACCACTTCTTTTGGATAACCCTAACTTTCGATCGACCCTTATGCAACCTCGAAAAATCTCAACATTCGAGGCCCAATCACGACAAGAGCGACGTTCTTGTTACTATTGCAATGAGAAGTATGTCGCGGGTCATAAATATTAAGATTCACAATGTTCATCTTGGATGATGATGTTCATGAGGAAACCAGCGTTCAGGAAACAAGTTCCGGTGATGAAACTAAACTAGGCAAGTTCGGTTGTGAGGGAGACAATCACGAGCAATTTCTGGTTTCTTTCGATGCTTTTACATGTTGTATGATGGCGAATACATTAAGGGTTCAAGGTGAGATAAAGGGTCAAGCGGTGCTGATATTGATTGACGGGAGAAGTACCCACAATTTTTACAGATACAGAGTGCAAAATACATGGGATTGTAGATACGACACCCCCCAAATTTTAATGTTCTACTAGGAAATGAGGGAAAGGTAACAAAACGAGGGTTGTGATTGAAATCTCAAGCTGTGAGTAAAAGGAACGGAGGTGAAAATGGACTTCTACGTTCTTCCTCTGGTGGGAGTAGAAATAGTTTTAAAAGTTGTGTAGACGGCTACCCTTAGACCAGTGACCATGGATTTTTCCAAGTTGCGCTTCCAGTTTCGAAAGGATGGTATAGAGCTTTAGTGGCAGAAAAAGATTGGCTTTGAACCCGCAATCTGTATGCTTCTAGGATTTTTGACATATGGCTGAAACCAATGCAGTAACTGAATGTTATTTTTTACAAATCAGTCAGGAAGGAGAAGAAGCTAGGGAGACTGAGCCAGAATAAATTAAACCATTACTGGAGGAGTTTGCAGATGTATTCCTAGCTCCAAAGGGTTTTCCGTTTGAAAAGGAACATGACCATGCAATTCATTTGGATCCGTCAAGCAAACCGATGAACGTCAAACCCTACCGGTATCCCTAATTTTAGAAGCAAGAGGTTGGATGACAAGTGCAACAGCTCATACGAAAAAATGCCGTTTTAGCATACCCAAACGTTCCGAAACCATACCATGTGTTTCTAAACACCTGGGCACAGATAAGTCCTAAAATGCCGTTTTAGCATCCTCAAACGTTCCCAAACTTACCCCAAAAGAGCACAACTCACAAACAACATATTGAGCAACCAAACTAGAGGCAAAACACACTAAAGATAGGTTTCAAACATGCACACACACAAGCATGCATCTCAACTTAAAAACTCAAAAGAAACACTTTAACTCAAAACACCAACAAGTTAAAACACATGGCATTTTACCAAAAGCCAAAGTAAGCCTCAACATAACATGATTTCAACATTTAAAACATGTAGCAACATGATCAAATACATGGGAGTTTACAACAATCTCCCTACCCACAAGAGCAAGTATTCCCATTGCTAATTTATTATTACAACTTAAAATTCGTACTTGAGCTTAAGCTACGACCACCGGAGCCTTTCCCTCGCCTTTCTTTGCTTCCCGGATCACTAACGATTCGCATTGTTGGAAAGAAGCGCGTAAGCATAAGAGCTTAGTGAGTGGTGCTCAAAACCACAACTATAATAATGCATTTTTTAATAAAACCATTTATGAGTTGAAAAACAAAACCACAAACGAAAATCCACAAGCACAAAAATCCATCAACATGATTATCACCAATTCTACATATGCTTGGCATCTTACATCAAGCAAAGCATCAACATAATAACAACATAACATGGCTCTCAACCACCAACATGATAACATTCAATCTTTTAGCATAAGGAGTATATTGGAAACTATGGTTACATTAATCAGATACGTGGATTGGATTCGATGACATCTTACATCATTGAATCTATAAGAACAACAGGATTCGCGATGGCATCTTACATCACCGAGGTCTAATAATAAAGCTTCTGGTGGCATCTTACATCACCGTACTCCTCCCTAATGGCATCTTACCTCACTATGGCCACGCGCGAATTTTACTAATGCACTCTAAACCTATGGTCGACCAATTATACCCGGTAAGACTCTCATATTTGCCAATACTCAAACACCAAGTAATCTAGTCATAAAAATACCACACTCATTAATCAAATACACACATTCATCTCATCTCATATCAACAATGCATAGCAGGATTAAAGCATCGGATTCTGGAAAAGTAAAACGTAAACATTTAATACTTACTCTCGAGCTTAGGTTGGCCTTTCAAGCACAACCTAAACTCTCAAAGACATTTCTACACACTGATAGAAGCCAAACGATAGCCGAAACACCGATTTTAAGCCTCCGCAACATCGGGTATCACGTTCGAAGTACCCAAATCTCTATCCGCTGCCTCCACCCAAATCAAAACAAGGAGTTAACACACTTTTCAACAATCAAACCCACCGAACTCAACCCTATCATAATTCAACAACAACCATTTTCGATTCCTACCTGAAACTAACCAAAATCATTCACATTTCCACTATAACCAAAAATCAACCATAACTTCATCAATTTGACATCCAAAACATACTTGAAAGCTTCAAAATCATCCATACACATCCACAAGCCCCTTAAGAACCATTTCCAACCATAAAAAACCCAAAACCCATATCTCCCCAACTCAAAATTTACCCATTTATTCATTTCGAGATTTCTTGATAAACACATCATCTAAACATTATTTTTACTCAAAACATGATTTAGAACTCACCCAAATCACTGTTTTAACTAAGTTTGTTTAAACTCTTCAAAAACCTATTTTACCCAAAATGAGGGGATTTGAGAAATCATCAAGTTCTTGGAAAGGAAATATTACAAGCAAGATTTAAATGAAGAGAAGAGTGAAAACCAAGTTGTTTACCTCCTTGAATCCTTCAAAATGGTGAATATTGGTGAAAATGGATGGTGGCTTGCCTTAGGAAATTTTTAACGTGAAAAAGGGGAAATGGGAAGGGAAGTAGAAAGTGCATTTTTTTCTTTTTGAAAAATGCTATTTTACTTCCTTTTTATTTTAAAACTCTTCTTTTAACAAATATTCTTTCTTGCCTTATTTTATTTGTATTTATCCTCAAAAACTCAATTTAATTTTAAATTTTTTTATGAAACCCTTTTCATTTAAAGTCAACCTGAACCCCAAAAATCGATTTACAACCCTTTCTCATGTCTCAGTCCCTAGACCCTAAACTCGGGGCGTTACAAATTTATTCAGAGATTTGCAACAATCGCAGCTCTATAGTCGGATCTCCTTTGAAAGGGTGAAGGGTTTGAATTGAATGAATCAGGTCAACATGCATTCGAACAACTAAAGGGATGCCTTTGTTCTACTTCAGTTTTGGGACTTCCGGATTTCAACAAGTATTTCATAGTGGAAATTGATGCCTCTAATGTTAACATATGAGCGATATTACATCAAGGATAACAACCGCTAGTATTTTACAACTAAAAATTAAGTTTGCGTAAGCAAGGAGCTTCAACTTATAATCACGAGATTTTCGCTATCACACAAGTTATATGCAAATGGTGCCAATACTTGCTTGAGAGAAAATTTCTAATCATCACGGACCAATGACCACTAAGAGGGCTTAACCAATAAACCATTCAAACCCATAACAACAAAGATGGTTGTTGAAGTTAATCGGCTATGATTTCGAGATATGTCATCAGCTCGAAAAACAAAATGAGGTTGCAAGTGCCTTGTCTAAGGAGATGACAACATTTGAGCTGCCGGCCAATGGGATACCGAAATTTCAGAGCTTAAACAGAAAATTGCAGCATAAACTCAAGCAAATGTGGACTGTACAGAATAAGAAGGATTACTGGTGTTCCGAGACATGGTTGTAGTACCTAATGAAATAGCCTTGATGACTTTATTGATGAGGGAATTTCATTGTTCAAAAATAAGAGGCCATGCAGGCATTAATCGAACTCACCATCGATTGTCTGTGAATTTTTACTTAAAGAGTATGTGGAACGATGTTTGCCATTACGCCAGGCAGTGCCAAGTTTGCCAACGAATGAAAAACGAGAGCTTAATCCCAGCCTGACTACTCCAACCTCTACCAATCCCCAACCAAGTATTCGAGGACCTAGCCTTAGACTTTATCATTGGGTTGCCCAAGTTAAATGAGAAAGAAACTAGATTAGTTGTGGTTGACATGCTCACAAAATATGGGCATTTCTTTGCTTTACCCCGAAAGTTCGACAACAAAGAAGTGGTCAAGGTGTTAATACAAGGCATTATCAAGCTAGATGAGATTCCAAGATCCCCGGTCAATGATCGCGATCTTGTTTTCATTAGTTGATCGACTAAGTATTGGATTTTTTATTTAGATACTTATTGGCAATAAATAAAAACGTTTATGGAATTAAAAAAGTCTAAGGTGTCAATATAAAAAAATAAAATGACTTTTTAACCTTTTAATTTATTGATTTAGTCATTTTATTACTTAAGTATTTTTACGTTCCAATTAGCTTCATCTTTTTATTTTTTTAATCAAATTGACTTAAATAAAATGAAAATATTGTAATGTGTATTTACTAAAATATTGACGTCAGTCATTTGTCTTTTTTATCACATTATCTAAAATTAAAATAAAACAAAAAAACTAATTTGTCTTCATTGAAATGTTGATATTAACTTTTTTTAATGTTTTTTATAACACAATAAAAAATGTAAAATAACATTATTTTTTTTTTGAAGAGATAAAACAACATTATTGTTCCATCGTACTTAAGTTAATTTGAATAAAATTTCAAGAGTAAAAATAATATTTTAAACACTAAAATAACTAAATTGATAAAATGAAGGACCAAAAAACATTCCGCCATATTAAAATAATAATCCAATAAAAAAAATTTGGTATAACACTATAATTACCTCTATTCAATCTACTTGTTAATTAATTCGAATGAGATATTGTAAAGATTTATTATGGGAAAAATCTCTCAACCCAATTTGACCTATTTTAAATGTCAATATTTGAACTATTAATTATTTAAGAGATCTAACCGGTTGATGATATAAAATAATATAAAATAATTAAGGTCAAACTAAGATAAAGACTCAGCTCGTTAAGATTTTGAGTCAAGTTCGAGCTTGGGTAATTTTTAACGAGCCTGAATAATCTGAGCTCGGCTCGTTAAGAACTCGAGTCGAGATCGAGCTTGAGCCGAGTTCAATCGAGTCGAGTGTTGTCCGAGCTTTGATCGGGTCAAACTCGAGTAGCTCGTGATCTGTCTCGTCCATTTAAGGCCATATTAGGGGAAAAAGCTTTGATACACAATATTGTTAATTTTAGGGTTTAGGATGTTAGTTTAAGGTTTAGAGATTTAAGTTGTTTGGTTTAGAATTTAGGGTTTAGGATTTATGTTTTAGGATTCTAGGTCTAGCAATTTATATTTTAAATTAAAAATTTTTAAAATTTTAATATATTATATTTTCGAGTAGCTCACAAGTTTTTCGAGTCAGGTATCGAATAGCTCGACTCGACTCGTTAAGAACTCGAGCTGAATTCAAATTCAGATTAAATTCAATCAAGTCAAATATTAACCGAGTTTTAATCGAATTAAACTCGAATAACTCATTATCTATCTCGTGTCAGGATCGTAACAATGATTCTTTGTCATTGGATACCTTTCTCTCTTTTTTTAGTTATCTTTATTTCGGGGTAACCTTTTTGTTGGTTAATGGTCCACCCTATTTTAATCGCCAACATGGGACGTGGGAGCACGCTCCAAGGTCATTGGTAAACGGTTGTTAAATCCACCCCCAGAGTCCGAACACATCCTCTCTCCTCTTTGATTGGAGGAGGTAACTGTCGCACTTACTTTTTTCGACATAAAAGTTTAAAAATCGAAAGCAAAGAGGAGTAATAGGGTGCAATTTTTGAGCAATAATCTCTTTTTAATTATTATTTAGGAAAATGGTTTTCAAAAAATATTATTCGATAAAATGACTCCCAAACTTGCCACGTCGGTGGAACTCGCGTTGTGTAGGACGCGGGGTCGGATATCGCGTTCCGTACAACGCGATTTCCGTCTACGTGGCCTTGTTGTTTGTGTTAACGGTTTTACAGTGCAGAACGCGAGGTCTACGAGAATTTTTAAGGGCGGCTGAATATATCGCACAGACCTCGCGTTCTGCAGGACGCGAGTTCTGTGCAACAGTGGCCTGAAGAAAAGGGGAAAACAAGTGTGGGTAGGCATGTTTGAGCCAAATTTCGGGCGTGTAAATCGTATATTTTTAGCGATCATCGAGTTTGGGATCGCAGTACTGAAATTTTCTATCGTATGATACCAACATGGTTAATTTCCATCTATTCTACAATGGTTTAAAATGGATTTGAAAACCCTATGTTATCATCTTTTTTTGAATGAAGTTGCATTTGAACAAATGTCGATTTTCGGTTTAGTAATCCCATAAAATTTATTTAAAACTGAAATTAAATAAACATTTTAAAGTTTAATTATAATAGATAAACAAAATTATAATACGACATTATAAAAATCAAATGTGTGGAATATAATTCTCGTGGACCTCGCGTTCTGTAGAACGCGAGGTACTGTAAAACCATTAACACAAACAACAAGGTCACGTAGACTGAAATCGCGTTGTGCAGAACGCGATATCAGATCTCGCTTCCTACACAACGCGAGGTTCACCGACGTGGCAAGTTTGAGGATCATTTTGTCAAATAATATTTTTTGGGAGCCATTTTCCTAAATAATAATTAAAAAGGTATTATTCCTCAAAAATAGCCTAATGGGGGAGTCTAGTAAAAATGATAAGTTTGTAAATTTATTAAAGACTTATCTAAGGATTTAATATATTAGATTTTTTTGTGATTTTAACAAGTTTTGAAACTTAAAAATTAAGTTTCGAAAATTTGATTTTTTTGATAATATTTTAAATTTTTGGACAAAATTTTAAAATTTGTCAAAAATTATGAAATAAAAACCAACTTAAAATATTATAAAAAATCTAACATTTTAAATTTTTTATCAGTTCTGAACAAATTTTAAAATTTACCGTATTTTAACCGTATCCAGACTCTCCCAAGAATAATGATTAATTATTGGTGCGTGACTCGGCGTGCAGTATGATGCGTGATGATAAGAGAGATGGGCAAGGCCCTTGTTTATGCTTGAAAATTGAATAAAGAAATGGAGTGGAACCAAGGCAACTTTAGGGACAGAGTGGGACCACATAGGGTAAATAAAAAGGAAAGAAACAACTGTTGGGACAGTGATGGGGACCTACCTTTGATGTGAGATGCCATGTCTTGGATCCCATCGAATAATTGTGATGATCATGCTGCCCCCATCATAATGCACCATGGATGTCGTATTTCGCATGAGAATTGAAAAAAAAAAATTATTAGGTAAAGTCAGCTCACCACGTCATCTGTAGTTTCAACTAATAAAATTTATTTTTTTTATTTTTTTTGAATACTCTAAAGGTAATTAAAAAGTAGTATCTATTTATACATATTTTTAACACTTTGACAATGCACATATACCTTGTAGACAAAGCGATTTGAACCAGTGTGTCCTAAGATGAATATCATCGATTTTTTCATTAGGACACTTGTTGAATTTCCATCTCATTTTTTTCAAAGTTAATTTTTATCTCTTTTTTACATGTCAATAAAAATAGGTAATTATTTAAAAATTAAAATAAAATAAAATAAACCTTATTAATAAGACCACAGATAATGTGATGAACTGAATTCATCTAATAATTTCTCTTGAAATTGGGATCCCACACACTCTCCCTTTTGATCATCATTAGGTGGCGACGCCAACGGTGTATGATGATGTTAAACGTCCCTACTCAATGATTCTTGTTATACCCGTTTCCTTCTCAGCTTCATCATTCAAATATACCTTTTATAAATATTTAGATAAATAACCTATTTAAAATTATTTAAATAAATATTTCTCTTTGTTCATGTAAATTAAACTAGCTACTTATAAAAAAAATTAAATTCACATTTAACTAAAAACGAGTGTTTCAGATAAATAGACAAAATATTTATTTCTTCACTTCTTTCATTTACTCTGAAACGATTACAAAGAATTTTTAAGTTTTAAAATTCTTCCTCTTTATACTATTTATTCTTCGTTTTTGTTTATTTTGCCAGGTTTATACCATATCTACTTCTATGGCGGGTTTTTTTATCTGTTTGTATAACAGTTCATTTGTCTGCTTTCTTTTGATTGTTTAAAGTTCGGGTGACGAGTATCATCGAACTTCTTTGTCAACGAAGGAGGCCGAGCTGTATATGTTATGATTTTCCTTTTTGTGGTTGTGTCGATACGCCAAGAACAAGTAGTGGAAGAATTTTATTTTTTTTCAAAGAGCACTCAAGACATTTTTTGTTTTGCACTGAACTTTCAATGTTTGAGGTGTGATTCATTTGTAATCCTTCCACTATTGAATATAATTCAATTTTTTTAAAAAAAAATTAAAAGCGAGTTATGTGTAAAATAAACATGGTCAATTAATTTTTTTTATTTTTTATCTACATACTCAACTCTAAACTCACTTTCAGTTAAAAGTAAATTTTGTCCTATGTAAGATGAAAGAGGTATTTGTCTAAATAATCTAGATGAGGTTATTTATCTATATAATTATTTAAAGTTAGTTATTTAGGCAAATTAGGCTTCCTTCTCAGCCATCAATTCTTCTGCTTTGTATAATATTTTTCTGCATGCAATGCACTTATTCGGACATAGAGTTCAATTTTTTTTGAAACACTCATCATCAACCTTAGCAAGAAGTTACAATACCCTTAACAATATAGTTGTAAGTCTTTCTGGCACACTAGTTAACTCTTCTGACTGATAGCTATGGCTATATTGTCCCACTCATCACACAATCCTACAAAACCTAAATTTGAAACCATCGTCAAAGCTCCTCTAATATAATTGCAAGATAAGATATAAAACTCGTGATGGAAAAAGAACTCATTTTTCTATATTTATTCCTTCCACAATCACTATCGATCGTGACTCTTCATTTAAATCAAAAAGAATGAAACGTTAAACAATAATAGTCTGTTATACTCGTCAACAATTTTAAAAATTGTATCATCTGATGTATTTTTTTAATTAATTGAAAGTTTAATTAAAAAATATATTTTTTAAAATATTGTTGTGGGTCACCTTCAAAATTATTTAGAAATTAAACAAAAAATTAAAGTAACGATAAAGTAGTCGTCACCAAGAAAGAAGGGTAGCACAAGTTGGGTGAGCCTTTGGCATCTGCCGCACAATAAACACACGCATGAGAATAGATATCCCATCCTATTTACTATTCCTTCCTATCTCTACTTCCCTCTATTTATGATTCATATCTACTATTCCCTCTTATCTCTACTTTGGTCCATTTAAGATTATTCTTTCCAAGAATCAATTAAATGGTTATAGTGAAAAGAGAAATATTATTATTTTTAGGTAATTTAAATTTGAACAGTTAATTTACACGATGTGTGTGCATTATTAAGGGACAATGATTAATGAACAAATATTCACTACAAGAAAATGTATTTTTTAGTGACATAGAAAGTAATCACTAAAAGTATTAAATTTAGCCACTGAATTTACCGTGACTATTTTTCTGAGTCGTCACTAATAACTCCGTCACTATATAATAGTGACAATTTTTATGCATTTCGTCACAATTAGTTATATTTTTATGACTACATTTTTTGACACAAAAGATTAATGATAGTGACTAAAATTTATACACTAGTGTTATTCTTATTAGTGACAAACATTTTATCACAAATACATATTAAAATAGTGTCTAAAATACGTTGTCACTTTCAATAATATATATATATATATATATATATTTGTAACCATTCAGGCTCGGATCGACATGTCGTACGACACTTGAAAGGGACTTATTCCAGACAAGCCAGCCTTCAATGTGTCCATTATTCAAGGACTTATCTCGATAGTATCGTCTCATGATCCGCCAAGCAACACACACATTGAATATCGAATCTCACGAGGCGGTAGCAAATGCTAGCTGCCAACCCCTGGACTTTCGCGACGACCGTGATATAGGGCCTCTGGCCCCAAACCGGTCCCTAGGAGGTCATCATCCTAGAGTCTCCAAATCGTCCCTAGGAGGTCATCCTAGAAAGACATTGACCATCTGCTTGGCCCTAATGCCCGCACACCTAGGCCCCACATGAGCCTAGGAGAATGTCACTTACATTAAGGTAGCTCGGTTGCTAGCCTATGGGGAGGGAGTTAATTATAGATGATGTGACATATTCATATATCAATTTTTAATAAATAGATACACATGGTTTCATGAGGGATCAAACCTGGAATCTTTAGAGGGAGTGCAATGTCTATCCACTAAGTAGGCAAGAAATTTAATATAATTTTGAAAGAAAAATGTTATTTATGTTAAATTATAATTGAAATTAATTTTATTTATTTTAAAAGTATTTATTAATTATAACGGTAATTAATATAATAACAATTTAATTAATTTTATACGATTTCCTATACGAAATACGTTTGTTGAAGAAAATAGGCTTAATGCATTAAATGCCCCCTAACGTTTACCCCATTTCTCATTTTGGTACCTAATGAATTTTTTCGGCCATTCTGCCCCTTAAAGGTTACGCCGTTACCCTAATAACTCCAAAAATAAACGTCGTTTGAAAAAAAAATCAATAGCCAATAAAACATGTCTCTCAGCCGTGCTCAGCTCCGCACCGCGCTTCCCACCTGCATAGTCATCTCCGGCCACCGCCGATGATTCCCCGGTAGCCTTACTGCTATTGCTATTATTTCCACTAGTACCCTTTTTAGCCATTTCACTCTTTGTAATCCCAGTATTGTTAACATTAACAACCTCATCAAGGAGCTCTTGAGCAGCCTTCAAATATTTAGAGCTCGACAACACACTTTGTATACCTGAAACCCCGTTGGTCACCGCTGAACCGGAAGAAGCCGAACCGCCTGAAACCCGCACGTCCTCACCCGAAACTGCTTGAGCATGTGATCCGTAACCAGGTTGCTGTTGGGAAGAAAGGGTCAAAGACAGTCCCTGCTGGGCGCGTGGGGTGTCACGTGCCGGTCCAGGAGGGTCGATAGGGTTGTTGAAGTTGTAACGGACGCGCTGTAGGAGGCCATGCAAGGGGAAGACGGCGTCTTGGTTGGCACCGGAGGTGGTAGGGAGAGGGATGTCGACGAGTTGCTGAGCGTGGGAAGATGGAGGGTTAGGAGAGAGGGAGTTGAGAAAAACGAGGTTGTTCGGCCGGAGATGAAGAGTTTTTTTTACTTTATTGGCCTTGTTTTATTGGCTATTGATTTTTTTTCAAACGGCGATTATTTTTGGAGTTATTAGGGTAACGGCGTAACCTTTAAGAGGCAGAATGGCCGAAAAAATTCATTAGGTACCAAAATGAGAAATGGGGTAAACGTTAGGGGGCATTTAATGCATTAAGCCAAAAAAATATATAAAAATAATTGAGTTGGTTTTAAAATATAAACATATGAATATTAAGATTTCCACCAAAAATATTAAATATTATATTTTAATTAATTACATAAGTTAATTTAATTTAATTCAAATTATTGATAGAATTATTCTTTATGTGATAATTATTTAGTATACCGACAATGCAAATTTTAACTCCACGAGCAAAGTTAAAACAAATATCAAGTGTAAAATTTTTCACAAGGTAAAATTTAGTATCACATACTATGTCAAGATTAAATATTAGTCTTTTTACTTTAATTTGTTCACTTTAAGTTTATGTACTTTCTATTAAAAAAAATATTTACTTTTTAAATTTTGATCTTGACATGAATGATAGTCTTTAAATATGTTAAGTAAAACTTTTTCTTAGCTCATTTGTTATACATAAGTTGCATATTTGATTTTTATTCTTTTATTTGATCATTTTTAGTCATATTTAAAATTACAATATGGGATAAAATAAATTTGGCTTATCTAAAAATTTAGTCATATTGTCGTTGTCCCGTTTGGATTAGGATTGAAGTTTTAAAATTTGACAAATATAAGGACTAAAATTGATCAAAATAGAATGACTAAAACACCAATTTACACATAATATAGAGACTAATAGAATTATTTTACCTTTTGATAAACTAGTTTATGGTAACTTCATTTTTTTTATAATTGTTATTATTACTATAATTATAAAAATAAATTTATTATTGTGACAATATATAATTTGTCATTAAGTTTATTTTTTCATTGGTGGAAAAATTTATCACAACAAAAAGTAAAATTTTAACCGACAAACAATTTCATTGTCACAACAAATATCAAATAATAGTGACCACTTTACATATCGTCACTATCATCTGTCAAGATTTTAGTGGCAATGAAATTTGTGTCCAATTATAGACTTATAGTGAGAATTTAATTGTGAAAAATGTAATCGTCACAATTAGTACTATAATAGTGACCAAATAAAAATACATCACAATTACTTATACTAATAGTGTAGCACAAAAAACTGTCATAAAAGTTTAATATTCGTGATCAAATTAATTCTAGTCACTGCTAATTTGTCACTAAAAATCTATATTGTTGTAGTGGTTATTTTGTAATCACGTTGTTGATGAACAACATGAACGACTGCGGCCTAGGGCCCTTGGTCGATGGTCATGCAGGGAATTCCGTTGAGGCTATCTTTTGTGGTTGTGATGGGAGAGTGAGATGATGAATGGTGACTATCCGGGGAATCCCCTTCATCTTAGGTTAGGTGCATGTGGTATTTTATAGGGTTTGGAAGGGGTGAGGATATGTGTTAATGGGTTGACACGTGCCCTCAGTGTATCGTCTTGACTTGACTATCAATATGAACCACGTACGTCATCACGTGGTTTGGGGAGCGCTTGCATATTAAGTTTGCGGAGAGATGTAGTTGGGTGTTAGCGCGCATGAAGGTGCGCTTCTGGGATGTTCGAGTGGTGGCGGTTCGAAAAATATTATTTGTAACCTTCAACCACACTACTTTAAATTTTTTTTTCATATATTTAGGATGAAATTAGATTTTTTTAAGACTAAAATTGAATCACAACTCTCTGGGAGACAAAATATTATTATTAACGCCCAATTAGCGTATAATTTTAAACGGATTGAATCACAATATCATTTTTTAAGGTGACCAAAAAAATATAATTTTACTATGCATTACTTTATAATTTTATAATTTTTAGCGGGATTTACACACAATTTTAACAATTTAGGAGAGTCATACTCATAGACCTATGTGAATTGTGATGTTGGGTCAAAAGATCTTACCCAACCCATGGGTCAGGACAAAAGTAACGTAAAATTATTCTTTAAATTCACCATAATGATTCCACTTCCACCCCACTTTTCTATATACATAAAAAAAATACATCTTTGGAAGACAATTTACACCATAATACATAAAATTATGCTTCTTCTGCAAATTAAATGATGATATCATATTTAAAAATTAAAATCTAATTTAATTAAAAACATTTTTAATGACGTTATATTATTTAACTTTTCAAAAGTACGTAAAGCTGTGCACTATTAATGTAAAAGAAACAATAGAAAGCGTGAAGGGAGTACCAAAATTAATTGGTTTAACGTGATTAGGGATGTGATATTACCGTCCCACGATCCGTTGTGAATATAAAATTTAAAATTATTCTTGCCCCGTAATGTTAAAGACTAAAATCATTACCGTTCCATCACTCACGTGGGTCATGAGACCCACCTAACCCATTTTTACCTGCCTCATGACTCATTTAGACTCTTACCACATATGTGATATTAGTCTAATTGTCTTAATAATAATAATAATAATAATAATAATAATAATAATAATAATAATAATAATAATAATAATAATAAATTAGATTTTGTACAACACACAAGCTTGGACTAATAAAATACTAAAGTATATTGTAATGGACCGGAAAATAGCACAAATAACATGTAAAATAATATTTCAATTGTCGTAACAAATACACAATATAAAAAAACTAAAAAGAAAACAACAATAAAAAACAAGCTTTAAACTAAAAAAAAAAGAATGGAGAGAGAGAGTGAGAGAGTGAGTGAGAAAGAGAAAGGAAAAGAGAGGGAGGTTTTGAGGCGGCAAGTGGGGGTGGCTGATGTTACCGGCGGCGGTGTGGCTGATTCCTCGCATAGACGGGCTGGAGACAACTCAGGTAATGGGTTCTCTCACGACCTAAATGGGGGTAATCGATATACCCGACCATCTTCGGGGAAGAACAAGGAAAAAACATATGAAACGGCTGATAATATCGGGGCTGGTGAAGCTCAAGGTTGGACACTGTTTTTCGATAATGTCAGTAAGAGGGTTCATAGGAGGGCGTTACGTGAGTTATGTAACCATTTCGGCAAAGTTATCAGAGTTTTCATCCCGGTAAACAATCAAAAGGTTAAGTACAGGGTTACGACTTTTGCCTTTGTTTCTTTGGAAAGTGAACGCGACATGGAAAACGTCATCAACAATCTGAATGGATCTCCTATTGATGGATTCCCAGTCAAGGTGTTTAGGGCCAAATATCCAAAACCTCTCCCTGGGAGGGTGGGTGCTGTGGGTGGAAACCCCAAGATTCCAGTAAAAGAAAAGACAAAGGAGAATAGAACTATCCCTGGGAAACCGGTAATGGAACAACCAAAGTGGAAAAAGGTCGACAGACTCTTCTTTGGACCTAAGACCTACAGAGAGGCGTTACTGGAAGATCAATACGTGGCCATGGGTTCCTAGGAGTCGGACATGCCAATGAGTTCTGAGGAATTGTGTGATGAACCGTTACTCGAATTCAAAGCCTCTTCTGCGGACATGATATGGTTGAAAAGTTGTTTAGTTGGTGTTCTAAAGAATGGGTTTGATCGGGATTTGGTTCAGCAAGCTCTTCGACACGATGGGATTCAAGTACAATTATCCAAATGGGGGTCGTCTTGTGAGTCTTTTGTTTTGATGTTTCAGTCGGTTCAACATATGGAAGATACGTTATCCCGTAAGCAGGATGCTCTTCACTATTGGTTCGATTTTATTAATCCCCTTTTGATTGACAATATTCCACATTATTATTGTCTCATTTTGCTGGTTGGAGTCCCATTATACTGCTGGCACAAGAGCTTTTTCAAAGCTCTGGGTGATAGATGGGGGTTTTTTGTGGATTGGGATCGATATACTGCCAGGAAATCAGACTTGGAAGAAGCCAGGATGATGATCAGAACCAATAGTATTGCGAATATCCCTGATTCTATTTTAGTTAAATCCATGGGTGTTAACTATAAAATCAAGGTTAAGACTGGTGGGGTGTTTGAGAAAGTCGGGTGCAGTGATAATTTCAACAATGATGCGGGGAAAGATGATAGTTGGCCGGACTCCGATTCTGAATCGGAAAGAAGGTCAAAAGTCGGCTGTCAGCAGGCAGGGAATGTCTGTTCAGATGCCAATGGAGTATTTAATAATGGGGATGCATTCCTGAAGGTGATTTCAACGGGGGAAAATGAGACAAAAGGATCCTCGAATGAAGAGCAGATATGCACTGCAGCCCCTAGTTTTAATAAACCCCTTCCCGAGGGGAATGTCAACGAGGAGGTA
This sequence comes from Hibiscus tridactylites, assembly GCA_958450335.1. Lineage (NCBI taxonomy): Eukaryota > Viridiplantae > Streptophyta > Magnoliopsida > Malvales > Malvaceae > Hibiscus > Hibiscus tridactylites. The sequence continues at coordinate 15,958,323 of OY288283.1, forward strand.
CAAGATTATGGTTTTGAATCACGGCCAAATATTGAGGGGGCTGTGAATCTGAATAACGGGTCTTTAAGGGGGAGCCCGGGAAATGTTGGGATTATTAATAGGGTACAATCGGGCCCACTACTTGATGAGCTAGCGTCCGTGAGCCCAGTTGCGCCTAATTGTGAAGTCCTTCTATCAGTTAACAACCTACTAGTTAATGGCCCACAAATATACAGATCCAGTCAGCCAATTCAGAATATATTCACGGATTCTTCAGAATTTGTGCCTGACAGCTTCGATGGTAGGGGAAATTCTTCTTCTTCTCCGGGTAGACTCGGTATTCACAACAATTTTTATTCTGCCCTTATTTTTCAGAAAAGCTTATTCCGTGCCAACACAAGGAGATGCTTGCGCCGGGTCATCCGTAACTCCCTTGAAGACCCCCCCGATTATCTCAGTGCAAAATCAGTCAAGGGAAGAATTGGGTGAGGAAATGTCAGCAATTGGATTAGAGGCCGAGTCAGTTTGGGGAATTTGCAACCTATTGGAAATATCTTTCAAGGGTGGGAAGGATGAGGTGATTAGGAAAGTCAGAGAATTGGAATTGGAGGTTAGAAAGAGTCAGTAGCTCTTTTACATTGAGGTTTTTTTTTGCTATCTCTTATTTTATGGATCTGTCAATTCTTTCATGGAATATTCGGGGCATTGGAAGGTCTGAGAAACTCAGGGCAATCAAGAAAAATATCAAGAGGTTTAATTCGAATATAGTATTCATCCAAGAGACTAAATTGGAGGTGATCCGACCATCTACTATCAAGAAAATATGGGGGATACGGAACATTGAAAACACTGCAGTTAAAGCCAGGGGTTCGGCAGGGGGCCTCCTTTGTCTATGGAAGTCTGAGGAATTTGAAGTTTCAGATAAGTTTGAAAATGATCGATTCATTGCTTTGCATGGTCACTTGAAAAAATTCGATTTCAAATGCGGCTTCATTAACGTCTATGGCTCTTCTACGGATGCAGATAAAGGAAATTTTCTACAGGAACTACAGGACTACATAGTTAGTTGGGATATCCTGTGGTGCGTGTGTGGTGATTTTAACCTGATCTTGGATCCTCTGGAAAAGTTAGGCGGGGCTGCAAATCTCCACAATATTGAATTATTCAGCAAATTCATCTTCGAAACTGGTCTTATGGATTTGTCGTTAGCAGGAGGTAAATACACGTGGTGCAACAACCGGGAACCCCCGACATTCGTACGGTTAGACTGTTTCCTTATCTCGCATGAATTCTCTGTTAAATTCCCCGGCTTGATTCAATCGGTTGTAGAAAAATCACTTTCTGATCACAATGCTATTTGCCTAAGAATTGAGAAGTGTGATTGGGGTCCAAAACCCTTCCGTTGCTATAATTACTGGTTGGAGGATACCGATCTTGTGGATTTCATCAACAAGGGGGTACAAACGGCAGTAGGCAAGCAACCATCATTGAGGATTGGCAACTTACTGAAAAGCATTAAAATGTCAGTGAAGGATTGGAAGCTTAATAACAATACTAACCTGGATGATTCGATTGGTATTCTGGAAGCCAAAATTGATGCTATGGAGAAATCATTGCAGGGGGTAAGCTTAGTCCGATTAATGCGAACCAGTTGTGTTCTTTAAGGGCGGAGTTATGGAACTTGTATCGAAAGGATGAAATTCAATAGTTACAAAAATCCAGAGTAAGGTGGTTCGTGGAAGGGGACCGTAATACCAAATACTTTCATTCGGTGGCGAACGGTAGAAGAAAACAGAATTTCATTCATTCTCTGGCCATAGAGGGGTCTATCACTACTGAACCAGTGGCTATAAAAAAATCAATCCAGGAACACTTATCCAGAATATATAACCTTCGAACCACACTGGAAGTTTGCAAGATGTCTCTCGACTTCAAACAGCTCACAGTGGATCAGTCACAAGATCTCCATCGTCCTTTCTCAGAGGAGGAAGTTTGGTCAGTATTAGCCTCTACTGACAGTAATCGGGCACCGGGTCCCGATGGTTTCAATATGGGCTTTTATAAGAAATTTTGGCCAGTTTTGAGTCAGAAAATTATGGCATTTTTTGATGATACTTACAGAGGTAAGAAATGGGAGCCGGGTCTGAATCACTCATTTATCACGCTTATTCCTAAAGTCCAGAATCCTACTTATGTGGATGAGTATCGCCCAATCAGTTTGGTGAGTGGTCTTTACAAATTATTTTCGAAGGTATTGGTGAACAGATTGAAAAAAGTTATAAGTTGTCTGATCAGTGATTCTCAATTCGCTTTTGTTCCCAGTCGTCAAATACTAGACTGTGTGCTTGTCGCTAATGAAGCAATTGACAGTGTGGTGAAATCTAAGAGTGAAGGTATCGCATTTAAAGTGGACTTTCAGAAGGCATATGACACGGTCAGTTGGGAGTTTCTCCTTTTGATTCTTAAGGCCTGCGGATTCGGAAATAAATGGTGCAAGTGGATCAAACTATGCATCTCATCAGCTTCTATTTCAGTTCTAGTAAACGGTTCTCCCACGGAAAAATTCTCCATTTCTCGTGGACTTCGTCAAGGTTGCTCTCTATCTCCATTGTTGTTCAATTTAGTTGGAGAGGCTCTGAATTTAATGTTGTTGAAAGCTTCTCGGGTGGGGCTTTTCGAAGGGTTTAGAATCGGTAAGTCGGGTGACATGTCTATCACTCACTTGCAATTTGCCGACGATCTTCTCATTTTTTGAGAAGCTTCAGAGAATCAAATCAGGAATGTCAAAAGAGTGTTACGGGTATTTGAGATTGCTTCGGGATTGAAGCTTAATTTGTCCAAAAGCAAATTGTTCGGAATTAATGATGCAAGAGAGCAGACCGAGAGTTAGGCCAATTCGATTGGTTCTCTATGGGGTGAACTCCCTACCGAGTATCTAGGACTTCCTTTGGGTGCTAAACGTAATTCTGCGTCCTTATGGGAACCAGTAGTACTAAATTTCCAAAGACAGCTAGGAGGTTGGCAACCAAGTCTTTTATCGATTAGTGGGAGAATCACTCTCATTAAATCGGTTCTTACCAGTTTGCCTATCTATTTTTTGTCCCTCTTTCGAATCCCGCATTCAGTCTCCACTAAGCTTAACAGCATGATGGTTGCCTTTTGTGGGGAGGTTCTGCATCCTCCCGCAAAATACACTGGATCAGTTGGCAGAATATTTGTTCTTCGATAAATGCTGGTGGATTGGGTATTAATGATATTGACATTCTCAATAGATCGCTTCTATATAAATGGTCTTGGCGGTATGGAAATGGACCGAATAAGGTTTGGAGAAGGGTGATTTCGGCTAAAACAAATGGTGCAAGCTCTGGGTTGCTTCCTAATCCCAACAATATTAACAATACTTCTTGGATTTGGAGAAGTATCGCTAAGAACTACGCGAAAGAGGATCAGTTAGGCGCTTCCTTTAAGGAAAATCTTGCTTTGGTAGTTGGGGATGGTTCTAAAATTCGATTTTGGGAGGATTCTTGGTGCAGCAGCTCTCCTCTTAAAACCTCCTTCCCTCGAGTTTATGCTTTGTCGATCGACAAGTCGGGCTTTATCTCGGACTATGGATTCAACTCTGAAAACGGATGGGTCTGGAACATTCCGCTTCGTAGATCTCATTTTGGGTGGGAGTTAGAACAGTGGGAAAATTTTCGCTTTTTGCTGGATAACTTCCATTCGAATGGTGCGGAAACTGACTGGGTTCAATGGAAAGGGTCATGTGATGGTACTTTTCAAGTGAAGGCTCTCAGATCAGCTTATGATAAGTCTTTGGGTTCATCTCTTTTCTAGAAAAAATCGATATGGTGTGGCTTTGCTCCCCCGAGGATTGAAGCTTTCGTTTGGAGAGTGGCCTGGGGCAGAGTATCGGTTAAAGCTGAATTGGCTAAACGGGGGAGCACAGTCCTGACAAACCTTGATTGCTGCATGTGCAAAGGTAATATTGAATCTATTCCCCATCTATTCTTTGACTGCATGGTGTCTTGGAAGATTTGGATGAAATTTTACGCTAGAGCAGGGATTTTGTCCGTACTACCTATCGATCCGGTGATGTTTCTTGAATCATGGTTTGAATTTTCAAAGTCGAAAGAGAACGCCTGGCTAATCATTGTTCCCTTTGCGGTGCTATGGTCCATATGGCTAATGAGGAATGATGTCATTTTCAAAAAATCTCCCATCGATGAAATTCTTCTTGATTTTTTAGTTAGAACACGGATGGCATCATGGTCCAAATGTAAAGTCCCCGACAGCTGCCCCTCTACTGAAGCCTTAATAGCAGACCCCTCCTTACTGGAGGATGTTTTGTGGCCGAAAGTTGCAAAAAAGCCTTCTCCGTCCTGGTCTCCCCCTCCGGTTGGTTTCATGAAACTTAATTCTGATGGTGCAGTTGCTACAAACGGTAAAATGGGCATCGGGGGGGGGGGGGGGGGGGTCATCAAAAATTCAGATGGTTGCTCTTTGATCTCTTTCTCTGAGACCGGCGGTTTTGGACCTCCGGCCTTAGCTGAATTGCTGGCCATGAAAAAGGGTCTCGACTTGTTTCTGGAGTCACAATGGGCGGTAAAGCACAGATTAGTAATTGAATCTGACTGTAAGGTTGCGATAGAATGGATTAAGGGGGAGGTGATTTGTCCACAAGCCTTTGTATCTCTGGTTTCCGAGATTAGTCGCAAGTTGGAGAGGTTTGGAATGGTGCTTAGACTCATTCCAAGAGCTATAAATCTCACGGCCGATGCTCTCGCTAAAGCTGGAATTGGATGATTGCTTTTAATTTGTTGCTTCTGTTTTGCTTATTCAATAACCGGCAGGGGAATCATCTGGTTTATTTCCCCAATAGGATCTGGTGCTGTACTGGTTGTTTTGATACTCTATGGTAATGTAGTAATGATTTCAGCTATTAATAAAATGTAGATTGGGGTACTCTTTTCCCCCTTCAATAGGAAGGGGGGTTTTAACGAGGCCCACCCCACTTTTAAAAAAAATAAGCTTTAAAAAATAAGAATAAATACCAATATAATTTAAATAGCATATGATATTAGGAAAATAATATTAAAAGAAGTAGAAGGAATAACATACATATGATAAAAACTGAGTAAAACAAACAAACTTTAGAAAAATAGTTTAACGACGTGCAACGGTAAAAGAGAAATCAATAAACATAAATATTATATTATATATATTCATAAATAAATCAATATAAATTAGCTTAAATTTAACTCTGACTCTGACTCAAATTAAAATTTTTAAAAATATTTATATATTTGAGTTGATCATTCTCAAACTCAATTATATATATAGTGAACTCTTCGTTACTATTCCAAGACAAGTCAATATTAATTACCTTAAATTTGACTATATTAATCTAAACTAATATTATATTTTTAATAATATTTATAATAATATGTTAAAAGTGATGTGAAGCATGCGAGGATGATGCGGGGCAGATATAATTACAAAGTTATATTCACACATGTCCTACCACCAGGGCGGACGGTTTAAGGAGCCTAAGGGGGCCTTGACCCCCCAAAATTTTAAATATTTTACATTTGGTCCTTCAAATTTTTAAAAAATATTAATTTAGCCTTCTCAAAAAATGGAAAATTTTAATTTGGCCCCCTCAAAATTTTAAAAATTATCATTAAGTTTTATTTCTTTAAATATTTTCAATTAAGTTCCCTTTTAAATTTTTGAAAATTTCTCATTAAACCTCATAATTTTTGAAAATTTTAGTTTGTACTTCTAAATTTTTTGAAAATTTTAAATTGGCCCCCTCAACTTATTATACCAAGATCCGCCTCTGCCTACCACCCACGACGAATCTAAGTTTTATCTTCATCTTCGCCCCACTACCTACAAAATTTATAGTTATTTCTACCTAATTGAATGCAAAGTGGGGAGAATCTCCATAAAACTCCCCCCAATAGCATCCCTAAACGCGACAAGGTATTAAATTTCTTAAATAAAATTATGAATTTATACATTAACGTTGTAAATGAAACAATTGAATTAAAAAGATATTATTATATTTTTGTAATATTTAATAATTAAATTGGATATAGGTAACCATAAAATAACTAAAAGTGGTTGGTTGAGTGGTCAAAATCACATACCCAAAAACCACAAAAGAAGGAGAGAAGTTAAGTACGTGTACGACTGTGGTATTTAAGAGATGTGGAGGTTTATAGTTATACAGCCTGGCTTTGCTTGTTTCGTCCCTCTCTTTTGCTTTTACTACTACATCTCTCAATTTAAAGTTCCACCATATATGTTTTTCTAATATGCCTAAAATATCCTAAATCAATACAACTAGTCAAGACCCCACCCATAAAGTAATTATATTCTAGGCCATTCTCACCGTGTTATTTATGAATAAAAATCTTATGTTTTTTTCGGTGTCTTTATTTATGCTTCAACACTAAAAAATAATACAAAATTAAATTCTAAGTCATAACCCTAAATTCTAAAATTTAAACCTAACACCCTAAAAATACACATTACCCCAACTTCTTTAAACTCTAACCATAAATCATAACCTAGAACCCTAGGCCTAATTTTGAGTGTGGGGACATAAATAGGGGCACCGAAAAGGGGCAGAAGATTTTCATCTGTTATTTATGGTCTCAACTAATAAAAACTGTACATTTTATTAAATTTAAAAAATAATTTTTATCAAGGGAAGATTTAGTAAAAGCATTATATGAAAAAATTAATAAAGTGAATGGTTTTTATTGGTTGGGGTCATGAATGACGTGGTGAAAAAGACTCATAATATAATTTCTCCCACCTTTGCTGATTACTTGATTTTTCATCAAGGATTGACACAGGGGTGCTGGGGCACCCGCACCCCCTAAAACTTTTAAGTTTCCCTTTATTTTTTTGTATTTTCTGTCGATAATTTAATTTTACACCCTAAAAATTTTGTAATTTTACACTCTTATATTTCTAATATAATTTTCTAATAGTTCGGACCCCTTACATAAAATCTTGCGTTTGTTCCTGATTTTCATGTCAAATTCTATCAACCATGTTGGTTTGAATGAACTCGACCTTGTTCGACTCATGATCATCTCTACTTGAATGTATGGATGGAACTAGTGATAGATCATATATGTATGGAACGCGGCAGTTCTCTCATGGCTAGTAGAGCAGTAAAATTGGGTTCAAACTTATGTGAAAATACGAGTCCAAGAATCTTGTAACCCATGATCATGATCCCAAACAAATCACCATCTTGGAGAAATAATTATTTTCTAAAGACATGGAATTTAGGAATTTCAGCATATAGGGTATCAGAATCCCTTTTCCCGAGATGGAAAAAGAAATAGAATTTGTGTCAAAAGGAAGAAGAGAAATTATTCTCCTGTGACTCTAACTCCATCTTTACCCGATTCAGTTGATAAAAATATAAAATTAAAATTAATTTAGGAATTTCAGCATAACTGTTTTGGTTGAAACTCGTACCGAACATTCAACCAGAGGGGTTTACAGGTTTGGATGGACTCGTTGGAAAAAATCGATGTTTTTAGAGCTTTAAATGAGAAATTAATCCGTGATTTGGTTGAAACTGATACTCTGAACATTCAACTAGAGGGGTTTACAAGTTGGGATAGACTTATGTATAAGATTAACATATTTCATGTTTGTTTAAATCATATCCGAAATATGAGTCAAATTTTGTCAAGGCTCACTCGTATTTGTGAGTGACTACACAAAATTCATTTTCGTTTCGTCTATATTTTTTATTTAAAAATAAATATTTATTTACATATGAATTCACATGTTTAGTAATTAGAGTGTGAGATGAAGGCTGCTCCTTCAAGCTCTAACTAACGTGGACGAATGATATTGTGCCTTTCATGTAGTTTAGCTCCATTTGCAGCCCACCACTTCTCTGCATTTTCTTCTGTGAAATGTTTCCGACTGTAAAAATGCACATAAAATTATTGAACCAAAAAGAAGATAGATGAAATCAACAAATGTCAAAAGCATATTCAAGTGTTGTTATGTTAGAATGTCCATTGAGGGTTGAGTTGAAATAGAGGGCCATGAATACATACCTAAAGCGAACACGCTGGAGTACGTTACTTCCATTGGGCAAAGGTAACAAAGTTACATACACTCCCGGCTCGTCTTGTATAATCGTCTTAGTTTGCCCTTTGGTTCCATTGGATGCATTGCAGCTTACTTCACTTGGCGTACACATCATGCTGGTTGCATTGATGTTATTTGGGAACACATGCTCGATGTTTGAGGTATGTTTAGCAATAGAACCGACATTATAGAAGCCGTTCTGCCCCGATGGAAGCATGTTAGTCACCTGCTCCAACTGCAAATCAGTACATCATAAACAAAAGTAAAGTTAGGGGTGTGTGGTTTGCAACCTCAGCCTTTAATATGTCTAATGTATCTTGTAATACATAATTTAAATTGTGTTCTTCGTAAATCTAAGTTGTAAGATCACCAACCTTAGCAGTTAGTGACTTGATAACTTCCTCCGCTGATTTATATTTCTCAGCTTCATTTTCTGCTATTGCAGTCACTTCTTTTAATTGCCTTGATGTTTTTTCAAGCTTGGCTTCAAGATGTCGGGATTTGCAAGTAAGATCGTCGACCTGCACGAAATGTACCATCTCATCCTTCTTATATATCTAGATAACTCAAACAGGTCTAAGTGAACATTCACATCATTATCATAGGATGCCTTCATTGTTGATAACATAGGTATTCATAGATTAGTCTCCAACCCTACTATCTATTCAATTACCTGAAAAATCTTTCAAAATAACAAGTATATGACAGTCACAACGATTGAATCCGTATACTATATATTATACGATTAATAAAGTAAATTATAATATAATACTGCTATTCCATCAGCATCTTCCTCCTTTCTGTTAAAATTGTACCAAAGCAACTTGTAAACAAAACAGATAAGTTCTCAATTTCTTTTTCACAACAAGGCAATGCACAATGCATGGTCATTGTTGAGGAAGACAATGCCATATGTTGTAATTGATAAACAAGATTTCGGAAGGTTACCTTTGCCCTTAAATATATGATCTCACGGTTGATACTGTCGTCTATTTGTTTTGAATCATCAATAGTTACAGTAGAAGATCGATTGCTCGACTTTCCTGAAGCAGGAGATGATGCTCGGGATGTCCTTCTAGACACTGGAGTTGGTAAATTCTTCTTAGAATCTCTAACTGGAGAAATTGATGACCTTGATGTATTATATCCTCCAAGATGAAAATTTCCATTATAAGGTGAGAATATGGACCGATTTTGTATGTCTAATTTCAGTTCACTCTTGCAAGATCGGCTTTCAGCCTGATTACTCAAGCAAAAAGTAGGCATTCTGGAGTGTTGTATAGGTGACCTTGGAGGTAGAACTTTATCAATATTCTCAATCGATTTACGAGAAAAATTTCTATTTCGATCCTTAGGAGGCCAAAGAGAAGAAACAGATTCTTCACATTTTTTCAATTTAGCAAAACAATCATCACAAACTCTATATGGTTTGTTCATAGTTGGAGCCAGTGAAGCCTTTAGAGATTTCTTCATTGTGCATGTGTTGCAGAAGATTAATCCACAATTATAACAGTTGTGACGCTTTCTTATGAAACCAAATGGATTCCGACAACCGGAGCACATCGATTGATCAACACTTGATACCCATTTATGAAGGCTTATAACTACAGTAAAGTTCGAACCACAAACTACACTCTTAATTTTCTTATCTTTTAGAAAATCAACAAGAGTTGGTGTATCTCTATCATCAGTGTCTCCATGTCCTAATTGCCCATTTGTGCCCTTTCCCCAAGTATAAACCTCTTTTTTTGAAGTCACAATGGCAACATGATGCGATCCACATGCAATCTCTTCAACAGAGCTATCTACTAATTTACCTTTAACCCGAGTTGGAACCTTGCCATCGGCTGTAGGACTTCCCAATTGACCATAAGCCGAACTCCCCATCGTATATACTTGTCCTGAGGTTGTAAGAGCAACTGTGAGATTTTGGCCACAAGCAACCTGGCTGATATCGTAATCAAATATAGTAGCTACAATTTGGGGCAAAAGCCTAGGTTCTCTATCGCCATGACCGAGTTCACCTTTATCTCCAGCCCCCCATGTAAACAACTTTGTTGAAGAGCTATCAGGACATCCATCGTCAGATGATTGATTCACAACCTCAACAACTGCAGCGGTGTGCCAAGCACCACATGCAACCCTTATTGTCCGTAATCCACTCAAAGACTCTACTTCCCGTGGAATAGTGGTGCTACAACGATCTCCATGGCCTAATGCACCAAAAGATCCATCTCCAAATGTGAACAACTGACTTTCAGATGTCAACAGAGCTGTATGCCATGGTCCACATGATACATAGGAGACATGTATACCATCCATGTTACTTACCCTTCTGGGGATCCAATGACTGACATCACTCCCATGCCCAAGCAAACCAGAATTGTGTTCTCCGTCACCCCATGTATAGAGATCCCCGGAGGCTGTAACAGCGCAAGTGTGATACTCCCCGCATGCTATAGATTCAAAATTCATGCCACTAAGAGAATCTACGAGTTTAGGCTGTGGTACATCTACATCCACACCATGCCCGAGCCTGCCCCCTGATTCCTCTCCCCAACTAAAAATCGCACCCTGCTTTGTTACTATTACCGCATGGCTACTTCCACAAGCAATATTATGCACATCAAGAGCCATTGTTGATTCCAATGCCTTTGGCAGAAGTGCATCGATCTTTGTATTGAACAAACTCTCAACTCTATCCTTGCCACCGCCCAGTATTCCATCACCAATACCTTGTCCCCATATGAAGATATCGACCAAGGCATCGATGTCCTCTTTACACGAACCATGGCTTGATGAACTTATAGGACTTGATAAACCGACTCTTGTTGCATCAGCCACAGAACTTTGATTGTTTGTGTTCTCTACACAACTGACTGCTAAAAAGCTAAACTCAACTAAATCTGATTTATTGGCAACCTTGATTGAAGCAGGATGTGTAGCTATGTCAGCAAATGCCTTTCCTAATCTATTGTGTGGCTGAATAGGCGATTGAATTCCTTGTGCATCTCCTTGATCCTATATCAATAGTAAACAAAATAAGAAAAATAAAGCACATAAAGGTTATCATGCTTTACAAGAAAATTAAAAACAGACAAGTAATATAACATACAAAATGCGAATTCGGGGAGCTTGTTTTGTTGTGTGATTTAGTACTAACTACCGATACAATATCACTTCCTGCTTCGACCCGACACTTGCGATGGATACCATTAGAAATTAATGCCTTAAGACCAAAGAACCAAACTTCGGCTTCTTCCTTATCTTTACATATCTGTACATGACGAAGGATGTTAACAAATCAAAACATATGCACACCATAGAAAATTCGGTACATCGAACACATCCGAATGCCATAAATAAGAACATTCACTCACCAAATCCAAGGTCCTATCATGGCATATTAATGAAAACGATTGATACTCCTTTTCAGGCTGAGGATATCGTTGAAAAACTGCCTGCAAATCGAAAAGGAAAACACTAAGAGTATGAACGTTTTTGGAATCAAAGAATGAGAATTAAGAAACAAAATAAAACTCACGGTACGCTGTCCAGGAATGATCCTGTAAACTTGACTAAGCTTTAGATGTTTCTCTTTCCGAGAGTACCATATCAATTTGGATTCATCCTGAAAAGGGTAAAAGAAAACCCCTCATTTTACAACTCAAAGTGATAATTAATAAATGATTAATGGACATGAAACATACATTGGAGAGCTTAAAAGGGCAAAACTTGGGCTTCCCTCGACGACCATATTTGAGCAAGTACGTTCTTTTCTTTAAGGTTGTAATGATCTGATTCGAAAAAGAGTTGGTATTTTATTAATCCTCAAGATTGAGATTTTTTTTTGAAAATGATGAGAAGAAAAAGAAAGGAACCTGGTTGATATCCCTCTCGACGACACCATTTCTCTGTAAATCAGCCATTAGACCCCAAATTCAGCCTTTGTATTTCCCATTTTTGCTCCATGAACGCACCGCCACTTTCACAAAGATTTTCCATGCTTTTTGTTTATACAGTCGCTAAATTCGATCATACCAGCTCTCCAAAACAGCTCAAATCCCACATGTTTGTTTCCTATTTTTGTAAGTTGTTCTTTTAAGACAGTATTTTCTGTTTGTCTATGAAAAGTTTCGATTTTAGAGTTTTGGCAACTGAAAATATACTCGATAAGGGAATTGTTTGTTTTATCGTTTATTTGTTTTTTTTTTCCTTCTTTTTATGGATTTTTATTCATTAAAAATGATTAAACTCGAATTGTAAATTAAATTTCAATAATTATAATTTCAAAGTTTAAGCATAAGAAGTTTTTTTTGGTTGAAAAGAGGTATAAAAAGTTGAACTGAAATCATATCAAATTTTAAGAAAAATAAATCTCAATTGAATTAAACATTATGATCCAATACAAATTTTTTACTTCACATATCGGATTCGAATGATCATCATTAAAAGTTGTATGTTTTATGGTATTTTATTTTTTATAAAACATTATATTAATTATCTTCAAATAGTGTTCTAAAAACATTAATATGTCGAACATTAATAGCAATGTGTTAAAAGTTTTAGTGATTTGAGCTTAAAGTTGGTTCTGTTGAAAATTATACTTGACACGTTGCATACTTTCAAACACTTAAGTTATATTTTTAATTATTTTCCATTGCGGTGCCTTAGATTTATTATTTTTAAATTTTATAACATAATGTTTTCAACTAATGTTATACATTTACATTTTCAATATATAGAATAACGAAATATTATTTCAATAAATATATTAGATGAGAGATTATTTGCAACAATGATGAGCTAAAAGTTGTCGTGGATATGATTTTTTTAATATCTTTCATGTTTGTTTTATATTTTATATTTAAAGATTTTTACTGTTTTTTTAATAATATTATATCTAAAATTTAAACCTAAATTCCACCTTAAAATCAATGTTCAAATATGTTACGGATCTCGACTTCCTATCATTATACATGTTCAAAGACATTATAATCTCTTGAGAATTGTAATCGAACATTATTATTTAGTTTGTTGACACCATTACTATTATAACACACATAAAACATAAGTTTAAAAACTATTAAACACACGTTATTCTCTATTTTATGTGAAAAGAAAATTAGATAGATAATTTGTTGAGTTGTGTGGTGCTCGATTCGATCAACCAATGTTGCTCACCAAGTGGTGGAGAGGTAGATTTTTGGGTGGAAGGGTTGTGGAACCTAGAAAGAATATTGACACAAAGATTTATAGTGGTTCGGCCTTCTAACAAGCACCTACATTCACTACCTTAGCTTCCCACTAAGGATTTCTCAATCAATCCACTAATTGATTCGTCCCCTTTTCTAGGATTAGGAGGAAACCCTTACAACCGATCAAGCTTCTACCCAAGCCTTGATCAAACCCTCTTTTACAAAGAGATAATGAAAGCAAACTTAAACCCTCTAATAGGTGTTTGTTTGCACAATGAAGCACTCACCCAAAACCTAAAACACTTGAGCAAATTTGACAATTTTGGCTCACTAGTGTTTGTCTATACAAGAAATGACACTTTAAGCACTAAGACAATTTCTTGATCATTTGTTGATTGACAATTGAGGCATTAGTCTTCTCTTGATGCTTGGAGGTCCCTTTTATACTCCCAATTGAGTTTGTAGCCGTTACTAGCCGTTGGGGATGAATTGGAGCCGTTGAGGACTTTATTTCCCTTCATAAATGCTGTTCTGCAGCTACCGGTATCGATACACGTGGAACGGTATCGATACAGCCTTCTTGAGGAAATAGCCGTTGGGCTCTTGCCAGCATAGGCGTATCGATACGCTTGAGGGCGTATCGGTACGGGTCCATATTTGAATAGCCATTAGGAAATAGCCGTTGGGGTAGTTGAACAGGGATCGGTACGCTTACCTGGCGTATCGAAACGATCCCGGTCCGTATCGATACCCTAAACTCTCGTATCGATACGGGTTTTGACAGTGGCCAAACTGAGGCAAAATGGTATCGGTACGGGTGCAACCGTATCGATACTGGGACGTTGAAAATTCAAGTTTGGCTGTTTAAAAACATAAAAAATCTTTGCCAAAAACCTTTTAAAATATATCAAACATAATTTCAAGTTGTTTGGACTTAAAGACAAGTTTTAAATTCTTTTCAAATTAGTCCAAAACATTTTTCAATTATTATATCAAAACATTAGTTCTACAATCTCCCCCTTTTTGATATAATAAAACTCACTTGAAAAATTGTTTGGGATTCTCCCCCTTTAACTTTAAAAATGTGAATAAGAGACTAAATATATAAAATCAAATAAGGCTCCCCCCTTATTCATTTGAAAATTCAATTTTTCAAACCATACCATTTCTCCCCCTTTTTGTTATATCAAAAAGAATTTAAACATTAAGTTCAAAATAACAATAGAGAAAAAAAAGTTTTGACTCAAATAAGAATTTGGTTTCAAAAATGGCTCCCCCTTACTCAAAGCATCATCAAAGATGTTAGTCCATCATATATGATCATCTAGTTGAATTAAATAAAAATAAGACTAATAAAATCAAAAACAACTAGAAAATTTTACCAACACTTGAACCCAAGGGAGGATGCGAAGCCTTCCTTCTTCAAGTGTTCTTTCTTGTGTGTATGGAGCTCCCCCTCAATGTTTGACTTGTTGAACATCTCCATCACACCTACAATAGACAATCAAGTAATTTTTGGTATCCAAATTGCTTTGGATCCATAAACGTTAGTTGCACAAAATTTAGTCCCCTTAGGAATCCATTTTTCAATTTCATCCTTTTTAGTTGAAGTGGTTAGTCCTTTTGGGACCCAAACACTTCGAAAACATTTTCCATTCACAAATCTAGGGGCACTAGATTGTCTAACATAAAAATTTGATTTTCCAAAATTGTTTTTCTTTTCAAGCTCTTTGGAAATCAAATCTTTTTCTACTTGAACATTTTGAAGCAATTTTTGTAAATCAAGACATTTTAGTTCAAATTCTTCTAGTTTTGCTTCAAGTTCAAGTTTGGTTTTAGAAAGCAAATCATTTTGAATTTTTAACTTTGAAATCAATTTATTGTTTTTCAAAATGTGGCTTTTAAAATCTAAAACCAATTCATCATAGGCATCTTGTAATTCATCAAAAGTGTAAGAGCATGAAGTAGATGAATTAGAAGTTACCCTTGAATCTTCTTCGATGGCCATAAGGCAAAGGTTGGCTTGTTCATCGTCGGTGGAGTCCTCATCACTCCAAGTAGCCACATGTGCCTTCTTCTTATGGCTTGAAGTGCTTGCCCTCTCCTTTCTTTTAGGTTCTCGTTCAAGCTCTCTCAAGGCTTTCTTCATGAAAGGGGCACACTTCTTGAAGAGATGAACTATCTCTTCATCTTCATCCTCCTCTTCACTTGTGTAGACATGATGGCAAGTGGAGGATTTGAGAGCCATGGCACTTGCATTGATGCCAAGCCCTTTGATTTTCTTCTCTCCCATAGCTCTAATTTCTTCCCTCTTCTTCTCATCCTCTTTGTTCTTCTTCATAATTTGATGAGTAAGGAGAGACCCCATGAGTTCATCAAGCTTCAAAGTCTTCAAATTTTTGGCTTCGATGATGGCGGTCCTCTTTGAGTCCCAAGACTCGGGAAGTGAGTAGATGAGCTTTCGAACAAGCTTTTCTTCCGGGATGGCTTCTCCAAAACTTTTAAGACCATTGGTGATGGTGGAGAACCTATCAAACATCTTCTCGATGTTCTCTTCCGGATCCATTTTGAAGTTCTCATACTCCAAGGTTAGGAGCCCAATCTTGGTCTCCTTGACTTCATTTGTCCCCTCGTATGTGACTTCAAGCTTGTCCCATACCTCCTTGGCACTCTCACAAGAAGACATCTTCTCATAGATGGATGGACCAAATGCACAAAATAAAATGTGCAAGGCTTTGCAATTTAGCTCCATCTTCTTGCGATCGTCGGCACTCCACTCCGCTTTATTTCTTTTAGGCACGAACGGGCCATCTTCAACTACATCCCATAGCTTATAATCTTTTGATTTGATGAAGAACTTCATCTTTGTCTTCCAATGGGCATAGTGGTCTCCGTCGAAGAAAGGCGGTTTGTCGATGGATTGCGCCATTTGAGCCGGTTGATGAAATAGTGATCGAGCTTGCCGGATCTTCTCAATAGGATGTTAATCCTCACCGATTGAGCCAAGCTCTGATACCAATTGTTGAGTTGTGTGGTGCTCGATTCGATCAACCAATGTTGCTCACCAAGTGGTGGAGAGGTGAATTTTTGGGTGGAAGGGTTGTGGAAGCTAGAAAGAATATTGACACAAAGATTTATAGTGGTTCGGCCTTCTAACAAGCACCTACATCCACTACCTTAGCTTCCCACTAAGGATTTCTCAATCAATCCACTAATTGATTCGTCCCCTTTTCTAGGATTAGGAGGAAACCCTTACAACCGATCAAGCTTCTACCCAAGCCTTGATCAAACCCTCTTTTACAAAGAGATAATGAAAGCAAACTTAAACCCTCTAATAGGTGTTTGTTTGCACAATGAAGCACTCACCCAAAACCTAAAACACTTGAGCAAATTTGACAATTTTGGCTCACTAGTGTTTGTCTATACAAGAAATGACATTTTAAGCACTAAGACAATTTCTTGATCATTTGTTGATTGACAATTGAGGCATTAGTCTTCTCTTGATGCTTGGAGGTCCCTTTTATACTCCCAATTGAGTTTGTAGCCGTTACTAGCCGTTGGGGATGAATTGGAGCCGTTGAGGACTTTATTTCCCTTCATAAATGCTGTTCTGCAGCTACCGGTATCGATACACGTGGAACGGTATCGATACAGCCTTCTTGAGGAAATAGCCGTTGGGCTCTTGCCAGCATAGGCGTATCGATACGCTTGAGGGCGTATCGGTACGGGTCCATATTTGAATAGCCGTTGGGAAATAGCCGTTGGGGTAGTTGAACAGGGATCGGTACGCTTACCTGGCGTATCGAAACGATCTCGGTCCGTATCGATACCCTAAACCCTCGTATCGATACGGGTTTTGACAGTGGCCAAACTGAGGCAAAATGGTATCGGTACGGGTGCAACCGTATCGATACTGGGACGTTGAAAATTCAAGTTTGGCTGTTTAAAAACATAAAAAATCTTTGCCAAAAACCTTTTAAAATATATCAAACATAATTTCAAGTCGTTTGGACTTAAAGACAAGTTTTAAATTCTTTTCAAATTAGTCCAAAACATTTTTCAATTATTATATCAAAACATTAGTTCTACATAATTGAACTATTGTATATTAAAACATTACTTTCATCTATTTTACTAAATGATTTGTGTTTAAGCCTATTTTTTTATAAAAATTTTCACTGTGATACTCTATAAGTAAGTAAGTAAAATATAAAATAAGTTTAATTACCTTCATATATGAACTATACCAAATTCTCACTTTCATACATAACATTTTAGAAT
The DNA here is from genome assembly GCA_958450335.1 of Hibiscus tridactylites. Taxonomy (NCBI): domain Eukaryota; kingdom Viridiplantae; phylum Streptophyta; class Magnoliopsida; order Malvales; family Malvaceae; genus Hibiscus; species Hibiscus tridactylites. The sequence goes on from OY288283.1 coordinate 15,975,914, forward strand.
TCTCAGTTTCATACATATGATATTTCGCCGTTAACGAGTTTGCCCACTTCCGTCACGAAAGCTGACGTGACATTTTTTCAAAAAAAATCACCATTTATTTAAAGGCATAATAGCCGAATTGATCCTTCAAGGTTTATTATTTTTCAATTTAAACCTTAAAAGTTTATTAATTTTCAATTTCTACCTTAAAAGTTTAAAAATTCTAAACCTTAAACCTTAGCTCTAAAGTTCAAAAAATTTAAACCCTAACTCATTTTCCAACCGCCAGCTCTGATCAGCCACCAGCCGACTGTTACAACCTCCGGTTACTGTCCTCATAGCTTCCTCACTTTCGTCTGACTTTGCCCAAGCCCATAACGTTTTCAGGCGTGGTCGCCATCGACCGTTTGAAACTCCCCTGGTGTTCAAGTTTTCGTCACCACCCAGATCCGCTGCAAGTCCTATCGTTTTAACCCAGCCCCGTTCAACTGCCCCTATCACTCGGTCCTTTTACCCAGATTCATCTTTCCTTGCGTCGATGGAGATTGTCGAATGGCGCGTCTAAGAGCAGTGAAAGAAAATTGAACGGCCAGGGGGTTTCAAGTGGTCGATGGAGGCCACGACTAAAGACGTTACGGGCTTGGTCGAAGTCGGACGGAAGTGGGGAAGCTATGGGGACGGTCGCGGAGGTTGTAACAACTAGCTGATGGGTGATCGGAGCTGGCGGCTGAAAAAGGGTTTAGAATTTCTAGGGCTTAGTGTTTTAGATTTTAAGATTTATGGTTGGGGTTTAAAATTTTTAAACTTTAGGGTTAAGGTTTAGGATTTATGTTTAGGGTTTAGGATTTTTAAACTTTTAAGGTCGAAATTGAAAAAAAATAATAAACTTTTAAGGTTGAAATTGAAAAATAATAAATTTTGAAGGACTAATTCGGCTAGTATGCCTTTAAATAAATGGCAATTTTTTATTAAAAAAATGTCATGCAAATTTGGTACATGCCACGTCAATTTTCGTGACAGAAGTAGGCAAACTCTTTAACGAAGAAATGCCATAGATATAAGATCAAAAATTGTAAAATGTTATACATAAAAATAAGAATTTAGTATAATTCATATATGGATGTAATTAACCCTATAAAATACTACTACAACTTATTTTCCTTCTTACACAGTACAAACTACGAAGTATGTACCTGAGTAGTTAATTAAATCAATCATAACTACCATACACTGAGCTATGTCTTAATTATTATTTAATGCTTCAAAACAAAGCAATCTGACAGCTGTTTATATATATAAACAAGAACAAGTCTAACATACAGCAAATTTAGGGTGCAGTCAAAAGATTGTAAGTTTTGATATTCGTTTAAAAATTTAAAATATTAATTTTTTTATAATATTTTAAATTAGCTTTTTTAAATCAGATTTTAGACAAGTATTAAAACTTTTTTAGCCTAGCCTAGAGCTACCCATATAAATAAGGACTCATCAAGAACCAAAATATTTATCATTTTCCTATTTACTGATATCCTAAGCAGTAATCATCAGGCTCTGCAACTCACAAATCTAGAGCAGATCATATATGGTAAATCCCCATCCCCAAAACAAACCCTACTTGGTTATATAGTTAAAGAAATACATGAGGCACTCTTTTTGAGGATGGGGATCTTCATAGATTTGCTGCCCAGGAAAAAGGTTTCCCAGTTTTGAAAACCTAAACAAAATCACCATGTAATAGCTTGCAGTTGCACCATTGCTAACAAGAAGAAGAAGACCCACTTGTTGGGTTTTTTCCTGTTATGTAGAGTTGCAGCTACAAGGTTTTCCATCAAAATATAGAGTTGACCCACACAGCATGAATGCATGATGAACGGTTCAAAGATGAATATACACAGTGAGTGAACCAGTTGAGTCCAGTGGTAAGGAGCTCGAGTTTCGACCTGGTGAGTGGTAGGGACATTAATAATGAACCAACCAATGAGTCTGTATATCACCAGCAAATTACTTCCTTATATGAAGAAGAGGAGGAATGATCCTGTTGTTAGTTAGTGATTGTTTACTGCTTTTAGTGACCAAAGGGGGCTCACCACTCCACCTGAGATATGCCAGAAAATTCCCTCATTCACGTGTGCCCTTTCCTCTCTATTTCTTAATACAAACCTCAAACCAGTTAAACGGTGATTGGTGCACAAATAACACACTGAAAACCCCACCATTCCAGTGAAAGAGAGAGAGAGAGAGGTAGTAATTATGGTGAATAAATGATGAGTTTGTTAAACCTAACCTAATGCAATCTAAGTCTCCTTTTCCCTTGAGCCTAAAGATTAACTTTGTTAGGTGATGTTGAAAATGCTTAATGATTAACACTGATATGAAATGATTAAACTGTTTAGTTAGTCACTCCCCCTGAGATGTTGAAAATGTTTAATCGAATACCACACTCAGTTTCATAGCGTTCAGATTTGAGCCTGTGTTGCAAATTGCACATATATATGTACTAATCAAAATATAAGTGAAAGAAGAAGAATAAAGCATGATCAAGCCATACAGTTTGTAATTTGCTTTAATTCCATGCCCGAATACTAGCCGGTTGAATCATGCTTGTTTTCTCCGCCGTGGTGTTGATGTGATCCGGTGGCCGGAGACACGGGCACGTTTGTACCTGGAATCGGTCTATAAGCGTTTAGTGACGCGAGCATGCCTAAATGAGTGTCGGTAACTGAACCACCACCGGCACCGATTCCTGAACCAAATTGTTGACCAGGAAGGAGAGCCATTGGAGCAGCGAAATTCATGAAATGTACCCCACTAGACATAGTACCCCTATACATATTAGTATTAGTAGCCGACGGAAATGTCCACATGGGATCCCCAGCGCCGGTCCCGCCGATGACTTGGTTTCCGGGGTTAGTCACCATCCAAAATGTTGTCGGAATTGGACTATGACTCGCCGGAATAGAACCGGCATTAGATTGTATCAAGTAGCTCCCCATCTGATTTGGTGGCGATTCTGGCTGCTCCGGCCTCCTCCGCTTCACTATACCAGCATCTGATGTCTCGGCGACGTCGACGCTGGCGTCCCGAATCTCTTGCTTAGCTTGCAAGAAAGCGTTCAAACCAGTAGTGTTACTAGTAGCAGGAAAGTTGAATGAATCTTCCGACGATAAAGCAACACCCGGGAACAAAACTCTCCTTTGTTGCTGAGTCGAGGAGTCGTCAAGGACATTCCTTTGATCCCATTCAGTTCTGAACCTCAATTGTTGTGTCGTAAAATTGGGATTGAAATGCGTATTCCTCAAGTGGGAAGCCGACATGGTAGAGCCTGAACTTCTGAGAGAAATATTAAGGGACGTAAAATTAGCAGGGATGGTACCTGTCCCCGTAGCAGCAATCACCGCAGGCTCAGCCTGTTGAAGCAACCATTCAATGGTTTCGCCATCCGATTTATGACCCAGCTCTCTCGTCAACTGGAAAACCCTAGCAGCACAGGTGGCGGGCATACGGATGCGGCGGCCTCGGCCTTCCACCTTGGTGTGCCTGTCTTTGGTTGAAGTCCTCTTAGGTGGAGGTTTCTTGGGCGGTTCCGACGTGGTTTTGGAGCTCGCCTCGGCGTTACCCGGTTGTTGTTGTTTGGTTTCTAGGAGCTGGAGGGGGAAGTTGGGCCTGCGGATCCCATTTTCATCCATGATCATGTGTGGGATTATATTTGGTGACTCCTAGTAGGTGACCCTCAATTCAGTGACTTTGGTGGCCTTGTGGGTCATTTTTTTCTCTTTGGAATTCCCTTTAGATGGGAGAAGATTGCAGCTCACTTGTTTTTCTTATCTCTGCAAACACCAAAGAGAGAGACAGGGACACAGAGGATAAGGGAAGCAACAAAGACAATGAGTGAGAATTATAAGGAAAAAAGCATTGATTTTTCTTTTTCTTTTTCTTTTGGGATTGGGATTGGCAAATATTTTGTTTCTTTGAGGATCTGTTTGTAATTTTCTGTTTCTTTCATCATCTACAACATCTACCCATGTATGTATAATGTATGTATGCATTTTGTTTTCATTATGATAATTGATAATAGTAATAAATAAATAAATAAACCCCCAAGGTTATTATATATGTGTATAAATAGATATCCTTTTATTGTGGCTGGACAGACCCTTGATTCAGACTCCACGTGCGGCGCTCTTTATCATTCAATCCATAAAGACAGTGGTGGCCTCAGCCTCAGGCCCCATCCCCTTAACTCTCCATTTCTCCATCGTTCAAAATCAAAAGCAATTCATATATAATATAATCAACTGCTTCCCATCCAATTCCTGTAATCATTGCCTTTTGCCTTTCATCTTATTCTTTATATATATAAAAATGGGTTTTCAGAGCTAATTTCCCCATTAATTTTGTATTATATTTATATGCACATGAAAATGGGTTAATATATACTCTCACCCTAAAACCTACTGTGTTGCATGTGAAGTTAAATTTTCAAACGTGCATGGTATCAGGTTTGTCTTAACCTCTTGCTTCTCAAAGTTTACCAAGTTTCTTGGTTTTAATGGAAAAATCTTTGAGTAGATTTCTGAGTCAATACCCAACACTTTTCAGGTCTCCATCTTTGAACATGTGAGCCATACAGTCTGCATTATTCCATACATACATGCATGCACACATAACATATGTATGTGGTCCTCACATTACATGCATGCATGAGAAACATGCACCCACCATCCATCAAGCATGAGAGAGGAGGAGGAGGAGGAGAAGAAAGCACAGCACGTCTAACCCATGTGGGTAACAGGCCAAAGTGTAGCTTAAAAGGGAACAAAAAACAAGCACATTGCCAAAAACACAGCAACTTTCAAAATCTATTTCAACAACCAACATACCTAACCCTATCATAAAAACCCATTTCCCCCCACCAATCTCTAATCATTCTGATTTTGACTATCACCCTTCCTTAAACCACGAATCTAGCTTTGTTTTACTATTAACACTTTGTGATTTAGATCCCAAAACACACTAGTCATTTCACCCATGAAAAATGTTCACTTATTATTTTTAAAAAATATATAACTTTTTTTTTCTTACAGGGCAATGATTCTTGATATGAAACCAATAATGTCGAGGTTGTCCTAACGAAAGTACTGTTATTATACAGCCAACAACAATTATTTTTGTGTCTGAAACTTAAATGGTACAGTTTCCGACTTTTATCATGCAAATCATCGGTTATTGAATATGCCACAAACTTATCTTCGTACAAGCAGGGATGGAGCCATGATTGAACTATAAGGGGCAGACCGATTAATTTTAAAACAAATAAATTCTTAAAAAATAATTAAACCATGAAAATTAAAGGGAGTTTAGATTTAATTTTACAAATTTTAAAATTGAAAGGTCTTAAAAAATTATTAAACCAAAAAAATCATGGGTAAAAGTTTAATTTTATTAAGTCTAGATGATAGAGTCCTAAAAGAATAATAAACCAAACAAATTTGAGAGAACAAGAGTTTAATTGCAATAGTTTCAAAACTATTTGAACCTAAAATATACTTAACCCATCAAGTTTGGGGGGAGGCAATTGCCACTCTCACCTTACAAGTAACACCGTCCTGCATACAAATAATCTGTTTATAGAAAAAGAAGGTTATAATATTAATAGAATTTTAATCAAATTTATTTGGAATTTGGAATGATTCGGATCAAGCTTTCATATTTATGAAGATGTAATTTGGAACTAACCAATTTTATCATTAACTCTCCAACTAATAATAATTGGATTTGGACCACCACAGTCATGTACTATTTTATAGTATATGGTTGTTGCATGGTCAAAGAAATGACAGTAAAACAAAATTCATCATCTTTATGACACGAATTAAAGGTGTTATAAGTTAGATCCAATTTAATTATTAATAAAACTTGCGTACACATTAAAAACAAAATTGTTTAAACTTAAATTTTCTGAAAATAACAACATTTTCTTTTTCAATGTGATTGTTCCTTGAGTTCTTTATAGTCTTATTATTAATTCTTATAAATTTAATGATTTATTTTTTAAACTTTCCAATACAATTACTAATATATTCACAATAATAAGTACATATAATACATATTCAAATAATTATCATTAAAATTGACCATTACGAAGTATGATTGAACTGATGATCGAAATATATCTAAGGTTGTTTCAAAATGAATCTCAACAAGGCGCAAATATGGTTAGACTTGCACTTAAAATTTCAAAGTTCTCTAAACTATAACCTTATCATTAAATCAAAATTTTATCGGACAATTTGATGGTTAAAATTCAAATTCGAACAAAATTAAGTGTAAGAAAAAAAAGAGTTTAAAAAATGAATCCATGATTGAAGTGAAGGTAGAATGGATCCCATATGGTCCTCAAAGGTAGCATCTAAAGGGGCAGCAGGTGTGATTGAAATGATAAAATGGGAATGGATTGGATTGGATGGAGTTAGAGAAGATATCACGTGCCTTGCCATCTTCTGCCGCTGATGCTGATGGCTTACCCTCCATTTGTGTTTTAATTATTCATCCAAATTTTGTCGGAATCTTCTTCCTACCTATTTCTGGTCAAGCTGGCTGCTCCCATCAGTGGCGATAACTCTTTTTTAAGTGATTACAAGATAATATATGTTCATTAATCTTTGTTTTTAAGTGATTACAAGATAATATATGTTCATTAATCTCCGTTATTTTATAAGATACACATTATACAAGACAAACTGTTCGAATCTATGTCACTTATGGATAACAACATTCTTTTTCTCACTGAGACTATTTGATGGATTTCGAATGATAGTCTGAGGGCGGCTGTCAATTTCCTCCATCACAATTCACAGTCCGTCCATTTTTATTTAAAATTCAAAAGGGAAATAGTGTCCAAATGTGAAAAGGAATGACAGGTTGGGTTGCACCAAAAAACAAAAACAAAAGTTTAGATAAAAAAGAATGACAGATTAGCAGAAGGAAGAACGAAAAGAGATAGATGGAATGGGGGATATGGTGAAGTGAAGTGTTTACAGAAAACAAAAGCTGCCAAAAGCCAATGAAAAAGAAAATCCAGCATCACTTTCCGTATCCATGGCTAAGGCTAAGGCTAAGGCTAAGGCTGAGATGAGTGGGTCATTGAAACATAATAAAAAAAAAGTATATATATTCATAAATCCCAAAGGGTGGAAAATAATGGGTTTGGACTGTAAAGTAAAATAGTAAAAATGTGACATTGAATTTCATTGGACAAAACTTTAAGGACTGAAATTACCCATGGGGGTCTTATTCTTCTCTGCCTGCCTGTTGACCATCACTATCAGTATCACCACAAATTCAATCCATTTATTATAAGAAAATCCCATGGAGAAGGAAGAGAGAGGGATAAATTTTGGGTACAATTATTAACAATAATTAATAAACAAATTAACCGTGGGTGACAAAGTTCAACAGGGCCTAAGACAGGGTCGGATCTTGACAATTTAGTTTGAGGGGGCTTATATAAAATTTTTGAAAATTTTGGAACCTTAAATTAAAAATTTTAAATTTTTTGAAGGGTTTAATTTAAAATTTTCATAAGATGTAGGGGTTTAACTTAAAATTTCAAAAAATTGAGACTTATCAAAAAAATTAAAAATTTTAAGAGGGAATTTAATTAAAATTATTTAAAATTTTAAAATATAATAACAATTCTTAAAAAAATTAAAGGACCAAATTAAATTTTTTAAAATGACTAAATATGAAATTTTCCAATTTTAGAGGGTCAAGACTCTCACAGGCTCCACAAAAGGTCCGAAAAGGCAGTTAAGGTTTGAAGGAATTGCACATGCCCTACAATAAAATCATATGTGTCTTTGGTTTTCCACCTTCATTCACTTTCTTGTGTTACTGCTTGTTGACAACATAGGTAAATCGGATTCAGATAAGAAACATGTATGATTGACAAAACTTTTAGTTTGGAATATAAACTTCGAATTTTATGCATGTTGGTCCATATTTTTTTGCAACTTATATTATGATATTGAATAACAAACTTGTTTTGGGAAAATTCAGATTTAAATTTTAGAGAAGTCGCGTTCCAGCTCACAGAATGAAATGTCTTTCTCCAGTCCTTCTGGCAAAGTTGGTGGGTGGGCTGACAGTGCCACATCACTCTCGACAGTTGGAATCTTCTTAAACTTATGGGCTGACATCATCCACGTCCAACTCTCACCACGTGGCACCACTTCCAACCCCTTGTTCTTCCCTCCAAAATCTTAGGGCTGATGTCAGCACCACTGTCGACAAAACAAAAGTAAATGTATATGATTAAAATAAACCCAATAAGAAGTTGGGTCACATCGCGCATGACTTTTTAGCTTGAGATTTCCGTTATGGTATGAATGAAATGAATAGGCTTGCTAGGTTAGCTTAGGCGCACTTAGGATAAGACTCTAGGCCCTGTCCCCTGAGACTCTAGGCCATAATAAAGGTGATTCGAAGTAACATCTTAATTTAAGATTAAAAATTAGTTTAAAATGTTAGAAAATAGAAAAATATAAGATTGAAATTTGTCATAAAACTACAAGTCGAAGTTTTAAAAAAAACTATAAACCTAAAATATTATAAAATATATATATATATATATATATATATATATATATTCTATGATGACTTTTTAAATTTTATATTTTCAAACATTTTGATTGTACTCGAGATTAAGCATGTAAACAAAATGAATGAACACGAACGAGGATATGTTCATGTTCGTTCTTTTAACTTTAACCGAACAAATAAACGAACATAAACATAAACAAACATATATAATGTGTTAAATATTTTGGGATAGTTCGATTAATTCAGTTAATTAACCAAATTAATCGATAATTGATATTTGAAAAAACTCTTAGTCATTAATCAAAACTTAAAATTATCTAATAAATTAACTAATTTTATTTTGGTTCGGTTGATTAGTTCAGTTTAACCGAACAATGAACACCCCTAGACATATGTGAATAAACTTAAATGAACACAAACGAGCGAACATAAACGAACAGATTATCAAACGTTCACGAACATAAATGAACGAACAAGTCCTTTGTTCGTGTTCGTTCCTTTAATTAAACGAACAAAAAATTTTGCTCATGTTTGTTCGTTTAATAAATAAACGGACATAAACAAACTTCCCGCCGAATGGTTCGCGAATAGTTTGCTGAACGTTCTGTTCATTTACAGCCCTACCCGAGATTAACCCACCTAATAATACTTTTCCACGGTCAAAGTAAGCAACTTTAAATTCAAAGAGCTTTGTTACTGTTAATAAATCATGATTATCACCTCCATCATCTGGATTTTGGTTATCATTCCATGTGAGATTGCCGTCCAAAACAAAATTCAACATCAATGGTTCACTCTTCACACTAGATGTGTTTTTTATCAAATTAGTTTTAATTTGCCTAAATTCAAATTGAAAACCAATTGTTCATATCAATATTTGTACGTTTTATACCTTGATTTAATTTTCAATGGCCCACTTAACCTCTAAATTTCAAACTAAGTAACTGTCACGTGATTTGACCATAGACAAATTTAGGGAATTGGCTTTAAAAAATTCGAAAATTCTCCTATATACCTCAAGGTACTATTTTTTTTTCTTTATTCGGGTAAATTCAAAATTGAAATAAGGGCCCACCCACGGTTGCCTTTAATGAAAAGACTAGAGAAAGACAAATTAGAGAGCAATAACTAGATATGGAAGCCGCCGGTGATTTTAGGGAAATACAGAGTTAATAATGGGTTGGAAGTTTTGAGAAAGAGTTGGGGGTCAAAGCGTTGTTTTCATAAGAGGTCAAATTTTGTGTACGTGGCCAATGCATGGTCGCTTACTGAAAACAAACACTCGAGCATTAATTAGCATGTGATGAGTCTCTATTTCTATAAATGGGCCATTTTTGGACGAAATGCTTCATTTGGGCTCTTTCAAAATCATTATTGAATGAAAACCACAGCCCAAAGATGAACAAAAATCAATAAAGGTTCTAAAAAAGAGATGAACATTGTTTCAGGAGGATTCTTTACCTGCCATTTAGTGGCTTTTAGCACAACATCTCAAACAGTAGGGCCGAAAAGGCCCCAGTCATTTACTTTGAAGTTTGTAACAGCTAGCTTAAAGATCTCCACCATCGGCATGAATCCAGATTGCGAAGCAGGAGTAGCTAATCCTGCACCAACTGCACTAGCGCTTTCGCTCAAAGGACTGCAGCCATAATTAAGTAATAGCAACGGTGTTATACAAAACCGATGGCACAATTCCATAGTCAAAGAGGCAGTGAATTGTTTGAGTAGAAAAGAAATGGATTTTGAGACAGATTTTTAATATCGTTTTTGTTGTGAATGCGAGGTCAGGTGAGCATCACAGTCAGCAGGATTGGCCAGCTCACAGAGGGTGAGTGAAAGGAGAGAGCCAAAACTGTTCGGTGACTATGCACACGGAGGCGTAATTCCATAGTCAAGGAGGCAGTGAGATGTTTTAGTAAAAAAATGGATATTGAAATGGATTTTAATATCGTATTTGCTTTCGCAAAGTCCTAAATGACAGATGGACAAGGAAATGATATCCCTTTATTTTCCTAAAGAGAAAGAACAGCAGCAGTGAATGTTTGACACTTACTTTATCAAGATGGGTTCATATGCAGTGATCAGAACATCTGTTCCTACTTCCTTAAGACGTATGTTTGCAAGGTAGACCTTCATGGATATTCATTAAGAAACATGTTATCAATTTAGTACTGAACAAAGTGAAAACTGAAAACATTAGAAAAGTTGTCACCTTGATAATATTCTGCGCTTCTCTTCCTTGCCGTCCCTTAGAAACAGCCTATGCATAAATAAGAAAATTAACTGTAGAAGGTATTAAAAGATTTGAAAGACAGACGGGACAATGAAAGAAGAGGGTCGGGCTACAGTGAAGCATTTGTATCATTGTATGGAACAATCTTCAATATGCTGTTTGACCATTTATGTAAAGTGCATAATAAAACAGTCCAACTAGTAAATGGATTAACAACACAACTTTACACATTCAGACATTTATATTTCTACATATGAGAACAACTAGTAAATGTTAGCAGGAACCAATATCAAATCTAACTTGTGGTTTCCTAACTGCACGTCAAGCAAAAGCTCAGCCTAAGCTTCCAAGAATTACGACATCCCAAAAAATTCTGAGAGGAAAATTTAAGAAAGATTTAACCAAGAAACATATTCCAGCTTGATAACAATAAAGCAAAACTTTTTGTTATGTCTCTAAGAGAAATCAAGTATGATAATAGAGGCAGACCAGTCAGACTGGACAGCACATGACATTGAAGATATAGGAAAGAGCAACTGAATGCTCCTTCCAAAATCTCAGATTCCTCATTTCAAATTTACCCAAACAAGTTCAGACAAATATTTAACCGCCAGTTCTTAGACATATATTACCTAATCTTACGATCTCAGTCCAGATAGCATGCCATTTCATTTACAGTCGTAGGATAAACAAAAATCAGCACATTCTATAAAGATTAAAGACAACATATTGTCACCAAGTATCAGATATGCTTCTACTGTGTTTTAACTTAAAACTGCTTAACTTGAAGAAATCAACCTACACTTACAAATTACAATGGAGGAACACATTATCAAACACATCAATAAGCCTCATACTTAAAATTGTCTTTCACCAGAAAAGCCATAAACTGAACTTTTGAATAATTGCTACTAGATAAAATAACAGCACAGAGTATAGAATCTGACATCATCTGGCAGAATTTGAAGGTTACTGTACTTATCGTGTAAAATAAAATAATAGAATGTTAAGGATAAGAAGCATCAAGACTCAGGAAGAGCATCTAAGACTAGAAAAAACAGAACTCTAAATGACCCATACCATTTGGCCAACGGCAGTTGTAACAATGGCTGGAATGTTTTTGTAACACAATCCAGGAGCCTCGACTACTGTTGACTGCTCAAGCAACTGAAGCATATAGTACAAAGGAAATGTTAGGTCTACAACCATATCAAATCTCAAACAGTTGCCAAGCAATGAAAAGCAAGTAATGTGCAAAAACAAATTTCTGGATTGTCTTTAAGATCAAGTGGTCCTAAAGAAATATGAAAGCGTATTACGACACCAATCCATAAAAAAAAGTTTCATTTCGTAGTTATCAAAGAACGAGTAAAGCATGTAGTTACTATCGTAGTAACTTTAACAATGGTATAGCCATATAGGCAAAACGAATCATTTTCTTTTTTGGAGCATACCCCATGATCCAAAAGAAAAGAAAAGAAAATAGAAAATTAAAAGAAATTGAAAAAAAACACAGTAATTAAAAGTGTAATACAGGAAAAACAGAATAAGTTAGTAATGTTCATAGATATAGGAAAACAAACGCAGACCAAACATCACTCTATTTCTAGACGAGAAAAATATATAAAAGTTTGAAGGCAGTACTAATAGCTACATAATAGTGCCATAAAACAACAAATTCGATTTTAGGTAATGCAATGCTTCTTCCGTTTAAAATTCTAAATCTGTAAAATCAAAACAAACATAAAATCAAAGTACCTTAACGAAACTAATCCAAATGCATAATTGCTTTAAATCACACTTTCTTAACTAAAATTGGATCGACAAACTACGATTTCAACATAATAGATTACCGTGAATCCTTCACCGTCTTGTTCAATGGCAAGGTCTCGAAGAAACCAGACAGCACTACCATCATCACCAACTTCATGCTTGTAATCTAATAACTCAAAGATTAAGCTATCGTCACGGGCAGGGTCCACAAACACCTCCTGTAGTTCACCCAAAAAATAAAAAACAAACAGATAAATACACAAACTAAAAATAAGAGTATCGAAAATAACGGAGAACGGCAAACTAACCTGATGATCGGGAACTTGCCTGATGTTACTAACATCCTACAACAATGAACAGTGTAAAAAGCGAGGAATTGGCTATAAATTGTGATAAAAACATGAAATTAAAAAAGAAGAAGAAGAAAGTAACCTGAAATCTAAGAGGAAATGAAGTTGAGATTGCTCCACCAAACAAAGGCCTTCCAGATAATAAATCCGCCGACATTTTTACTGAAAAAATGAATAGGCGAAGAACAAAGTTTGAGTGAGAGAAGAGGCCAAGACGAAAAAGGGTAGGTTCTTTTTCTGTGAAGAAATTTGTAGAAGGCGCGGGTTATTTTGTATGGTGCTTTTGTAGAGGAGGGTTCGGGGGAGCGTTTGAATTAAGCCATCTCTGCTTGGAATTTAAGCTTAATGGTAAGGGTAAAAGAGAGATTTTAGCTGAAACAACAATTCCAAAGGGTAAACAGCGTCATATTTTAAAATAAAACTATAAAGGTTGTATTTTTTTTGAATGAATGGTTATTTTGGTTCTTATTTTCTTAAATAATTTAATTATAAATGTTTTATTTTAAGTTACAAATGAAATATGAAGTCTCGAAAAAACAATAATAAGAAAAATATTGGCCATATTTGGTAATTAGTAGATAGATGATAGTTGATATTATATTACATTAGTTGATAGTTGATTGTATTAGCAAAAGATTTTTTATAATTCTTATGTCAAAATCTCTAATTTTAAAAATCTCATAATAGTAATTTTTTTTTTCAAAATTAAAGGTTTCACCTCAATTCGCTATTTACCAAACATTCAAATCAACGAATTTGACCATTCAAGCCTCTAATTTTAGCTTAAAACGCTATTTACCAAACATGATCATTAAAAAAAATAAAAGAATTAAAAACTTATATACAACGTTTAAGTATATTTATCAGACATTCTCTCATAAGTCATATATTACCAACAATATATTAATTAAACAAAACTCAATCAACTGTTAAAGTAATTAAATTTAATTTGATTTAACTTGTTTCTATAGATAAATATTTATTTAAACATTTATAAAAACAATAATTATTATTTGGGTAAAGTAAATTAATGGTCACCGAACTTTTATGGTAATTACATTTTGGTCAACAAAATTTTAAATTATTTATTAGATTCGCTCAACTTTTATTTTGCTTTCATTTTGGTCCCTCCCATTAAAAAATATTAGTGTGACTCGTTAGTTTTTTTTTCTCAAAGGTGATCTACATAAATGGTCATCAAACTTTTATAACATTTTTATTTTGATCACCGAACTTTTAAAATTTTCATTGGTCACCCAACTTTTATTTTACTTTTTATGTTGCCGTGGCCGGTTAGTTTTCCTTTTTCCTCAATACAATAATACTTTGAGTCACTGCAAAATGATGTTTAAAGCACTCAACAACTAAGAACTCAATGTTTACGCATTCACATTTTAAGATATATTATATTTAACATCCGCAAGATCTTTCCTATTACTAAGTCACTTTTTTCTTTCTACATGGACAAATGCAAGAAAATACTAATTTCCTAGATAGCAAAGCATATATAAAGAAATGTATGTTTCTAGATTTTAGTACTACAACTTTAATTGTGTAAAAGAAAATATATTTTAGCTTCGACTTACTTTTTCCGTCTTACAGACCTCAAATTATATCTTCATTAATTGGGTTGGGGGATTGCTAGAGTTGAAATAATTCGATATGTAAAACATGTACTCCAATTTTATCTCAAGTTGACAAGTAAAATTTGGTGAAAAGAAACATTATACTATAAAATTTATATGCCAACCAATAATTACATTATGTCATCAACATAAATTATTTTTTGTCTGAAATCTATATAGTTATCACGTCAACAAAATTTTACTTAAAAAGTAAAAATATTTTATAGACGGCTTATTAATGTCTAACAAGCAAATCACAGGGGATGGTTAAGAAGATGTAGTCGATGATATCAACTGATGGGGTTGATAGGTTGTTTTGGTGAAATTAAAACAATCATGGAAGATTGTTGTTGTTGATAGAATTTGAAGAAGAAGAAGAAAGATAAGAGTTTACGTAAGATGATATTTATTTTTAATGAACTGAAAGTGGAACTCATAATATATTATTTTATTAAGAAAAAGAAAAACTAACAGAGGTGTATGACAGTAAAATAAAAGTTGGATGATTTTAATAAATTTTTTGAAAATTAGTGACCAAAATGAAAGCACTTTAAACGTTCGGTGACCAACGATGTACTTTACCTTTATTATTTTAATACGACACTTCGTAAGACGTCATCCGTTTCATCATCTCTTCTCAAACGGTATCCAAAACCCAAGCGAAGAGGGCGAAGTATTCTTTATCTTTCCTCCTATCTCTCTTCCTTTTTTCACCTTTGCATCCCAAACAGAAACAGTTTTTAATTATAACTATATTTTATTTCTAATTATCTGTTTTCCTTGTTACATATTAGTTTCAATTATTTTAGGGCATACTGTTCAAATCTGTATCTTTGCATACATATATATATATTTATATCAACTGTAATTGAAAATAATCTTTCCATTTTCAAACCCTAAGTGGTTAGCCTCGCGCTACCGTCCGGACGCGAAATTGATTGGTCAATAGCTTTCTCCCTGATCGGACGTTTTGTAGATCCGTTTTTTTATTGGGGGTTAATCGATTTATTTCGGACGGGGTTTCTTCTGATCGGGTCTGGGTTTGAAGTGAAAAACGAAGGTAGCAAGGAAATGAGTAATCAAAAGAAAAGGAATTTCCAGATAGAAGCGTTCAAGCACCGGGTCGTGGTGGATCCGAAATATGCTGAAAAGACCTGGAAAATTCTCGAACATGCAATCCATGAGATTTACAATCATAATGCTAGTGGCCTCAGTTTCGAAGAGCTTTACAGGTTTCTGCTGCTTCTTCTTTTTTAAATTTTTGTTATGTAATTTTATGTTTCAATTTTGTCTATTATTTCTATGGATTTGATGCAGATATGTAGATGTGACTAATTTTGCGTTCAAGTCGAAAAACATTTCATAAATTTGTTGAAACTGTGAGGAGTTCCTCGTCCGGTAGATTATGTTGTATATCGATTTAGGTTACGAAGTTGTTGAAAGTACTTTGAAGGTAATCAGCGTCTAGGGATTTAATTAAGATGTTCTAGGTGTTGCTTTAGTTACTGCCATTTTGGGAACAATTGGATTGCTCGTTTTTGGATGATCTCGTCTCTGAAACTCCGCCCCGAGAAAATGATAAGAAAATAACAAAACTAGATGGGAGAAGGCGAAGAAAGATTCTTATATTGGTTGTGGCGATTCGTTTGGAATTTTGAGTAGTATCTGGGTTTCATTGTAGTATTTTTCTTTCTTCCTTTGCTAGCATGCAACTATTGATATGGAGTTTTGAGTTGCAATTAGCAACTAGCTTTCTTTGGTATTATGCTTCAAGTGGCAAGTAGCAAATGGCTATTACGCTTTCTTTGTTTCCCTTGCATTTGATGGCAAACAAAGGATATTTGAATATTTTGTTCTTTTCTTGTTTGCTTTAGAACGATTACATTTAGCTTATAACATGTGTTGTGCTAAAATATTTTGCCAAGTTGAAATCAACTCTAGTTGTGGTTCAGCTCAGATATTTGCATCTTAATTTTCCGTAGTTGTTCATAGAGTTAGTTTGCATATGTGCTAAACTTCTGTTATGTGCTTGCCAGAGTGAGATCTCTCTCTTAAGTGAATTTCACATAAGCTGATTAAGTTTTGGATCTTTTCTTTATGATGTTGGCTTTCTTATATGGATTCAGGAATGCGTACAATATGGTTTTGCACAAATTTGGTGAGAAGCTTTACTCTGGACTTGTTACAACTATGACTGCACACCTCAAAGAAATATCAAAATCTATAGAGGCTGCTCAAGGTGATTTATTTCTCGAAGAGCTGAACAGGAAATGGAATGACCACAACAAGGCACTGCAAATGATTCGAGACATATTGATGTACATGGACCGGACTTACATTCCAAATTCCCGTAAAACCCCTGTTTACGAGTTGGGGCTCAACTTGTGGAGGGATAATATCATACATTCTGGCAAAATACAGTCAAGGCTTTTGAGCACGCTTCTTGAATTAGTGCACAGAGAGCGAACTGGTGAAGTTATAGATCGGGGTTTGATGAGGAATACAATCAAGATGCTTATGGATTTGGGTTCTTCTGTTTACCAGGAGGATTTTGAGAAGCCATTTCTTGAGGTTTCTGCAGAGTTTTATAAGGTTGAATCTCAGAAATTTATTGAGTGTTGTGATTGTGGGGACTATCTGAAAAAGGCAGAGATACGTCTAAATGAAGAAATTGAGAGAGTTGCCCACTATTTGGATGTCAAGAGTGAAGCCAAGATAACTAATGTGGTGGAAAAGGAGATGATTGCTAACCACATGACGAGACTAGTCCACATGGAGAACTCTGGCTTGGTAAATATGCTTCTTGATGACAAGTATGAAGACTTGGGTAGAATGTACAATTTATTTAAGAGAGTTCCTAATGGTCTCTCAATTATACGAGATGTGATGACTTCTCACCTCAGAGAAACTGGTAAACAACTGGTTACAGATGCAGAATGTTCAAAAGATCCTGTGGAATTTGTCCAGCGGCTCTTGGATGAAAGGGACAAATACGATAAAATCATTTCTCAAGCATTTAGCAATGCCAAGACATTCCAGAATGCCCTGAACTCCTCTTTTGAGTATTTCATTAACTTGAATTCTCGTTCTCCTGAGTTCATTTCCTTGTTTGTGGATGACAAGCTGCGCAAAGGATTGAAAGGAGTCAGTGAGGAGGATGTGGAGATAATTCTTGACAAAGTTATGATGCTGTTCCGTTACCTGCAAGAGAAGGATGTGTTTGAAAAGTACTACAAACAGCACTTAGCTAAGCGGCTTTTGTCGGGCAAAACTGTATCTGATGATGCAGAGAGAAGTCTGATAGTCAAGCTTAAAACAGAATGTGGATATCAGTTCACTTCAAAATTAGAAGGCATGTTTACAGACATGAAGACCTCCCAGGACACAATGCAAGGGTTTTATGCCAACCATCCTGAGCTAGCAGAAGGCCCTACCCTAGTTGTTCAGGTTCTAACAACAGGGTCTTGGCCCACTCAGCCTACTATTACTTGCAACCTGCCCACTGAAATGGCAGCGTTGTGTGAGAAGTTTCGGTCACATTATCTCGGAACCCATACCGGTCGGAGGTTGTCCTGGCAAACTAACATGGGGACAGCAGATATAAAAGCCACTTTTGGGAAGGGTCAAAAGCATGAGTTGAATGTTTCAACGTACCAGATGTGTGTCTTGATGCTTTTCAACAACGCTGATAGGCTTAGCTACAAGGAGATCGAACAAGCCACTGAGATCCCTGCTTCAGACTTGAAAAGGTGCTTGCAATCAATGGCGTGTGTGAAGGGAAAGAATGTTCTCAGGAAAGAACCTATGAGTAAAGATATTGGTACGGATGATGCATTTTTTGTCAATGATAAGTTCACGAGCAAATTCTACAAAGTGAAGATAGGAACTGTTGTTGCACAAAAAGAATCAGAACCCGAAAAGCTCGAGACACGACAAAGAGTGGAGGAGGACAGGAAGCCGCAGATCGAAGCTGCAATCGTTAGGATCATGAAATCAAGGAGGGTGCTGGATCATAACAATGTCATAGCTGAGGTTACAAAGCAGTTGCAGTCACGGTTCCTGGCGAATCCAACGGAGATAAAGAAACGAATCGAGTCTCTTATCGAGCGGGAATTCTTGGAAAGGGACAGCGATGATAGGAAATTGTATCGGTATCTAGCCTAAAGACAGGGCTTCAATAGATCTCATCTCATGTTTCTTTTCGGAAAAGTTAGTGTTGACAAATGAAATTGTGCCCCGGTTGGCAAGTTTAAATTTGTTTTACATACTAAGCAAGCTCTATTTGTTTGAACTTTGAATGGATATCTATCGGTAATCGGTTGGTTTATGCTTTTCCCATTTTATTGCAATGCCCTGTATCTTTAGTTCAGAATGAATACTTGGATACTATAACCAAGGGGAAGAACCGGGGCCTATTGCTATTTCCACCTTAAACTTGTGAAGTTTTATAAGTTTTTATTTGGGTAAAAATTCCAGTATTTCAGTTCCTTACTGTAAGTACATGTATGTATTCTCTTGCACCTAAAATTTTAAATCAATTTTTTATAATTACATTTAAAATAAAATACAATTTATTAAATTAAGTTAAGTTGTTGAACTTAACTAACAATTATATTTGTATATAATTTTTTATGTTAATGTAATTAAGGTATATTTACTATATTTTATAAAGAAACCATGAAGACTATATATATAAATATAATTGTTTATTTCTGTCCCGCCGTTGAGGATGCAGGGTGAGAGGGTGGAGGGTGGATGGCGGCAATATTGGACTCTCTTCACGGTGTTGTTGTGGATGTCTTTATTCCAAAAAAGTTAGCAAAATAGAATGTGAAGAGATAATTGGTAAGGTAGGGGCCAGGGGGCAGATGGTTCTCGGAATTGAGACAATGGTCACCGAACATGAGTATAGAATCACGTAGGGTGTGGCTTGCTGTAAGTGAGATTCCAATTCATGGTTCGCGAATATGAAACAATTGTGGGGTAATTTGGTACGACTTGACTCCACGACCTTAGAAATAGCGTCCGAGAATGGGAGAGAGGGCGGCATGGGAGTCTAAGTCAGAGTGGAATGAGAGTATGTCAATAGATTTTTTTAAAAAAATAAGTTCAAAATTTTGGCCAACTTAATGGCCAAAAAGTCGAGTCGAACAACGAGTGTTTTTAACAAACACAAGTCAAGTTGAGCAACAATTTTTTTAACGAACACGAATCGAGTAAATTTTTATCGAACTTATTGAGTATCGAATGAAGCACTAATCGAACAGTTTTCGAATCAAGCACTCTTCAACTTGTGATTGACTCGGTCAATAAGCATCCTTAATTAATACCAATAGTGTAAATAATTAATTATTTGACCCACCGTTTAAGGTATATAAGACAATGACACCAATGGCGGATCCATAATTCTTTTTAGAGTGGATAAATCATAAAAATCTCAAAATTTTAAGGTGATCACAAATTATAAAATTTAAAGACCAATTCATAAAAATTAAAAAAATTGAAGTAAAATATAAGAACTTTAAAAAGTTTAGGATAAATACAGTCTTACCCAACCTTAAACATAGATCCACGGAATAACACGATGTTTGCTCAATTGGAACTCAATTAGAACAAAATATTTTCTTTTAAATTAAATGTATCTTATGTTCGACAAATAATGGTAAATTAAGATTAAAAACCCTAAAAAATTTAGGCATAATATTTGATTGATCATATCTATCTATTTTCTATTAATTACAGCCAATACCATTTCCCTCCATTTCGAGAGAGCGGTAAAATCCTAAAAGGGAAAAAAAGAAGAAGAGAAAAGCGTAATATATTTTGGCGCAATTGAATTCCCAAGAATAGACCGGTGCGCTCAAAAAATGAAACGAAAAAACGCCTGAATTTAGCGTCTCCCGCCAACTCTGCCAGTTATATTTCTTCCCGCATTTCTCATTTTTCATAAAAAAAAAACTAACAAAGTCTTCGTTCTCTCCGCAGAATCATAAAAGAACCAAAGAAAATACAATAACGGTTTCGGGGCCAATATGGATCTGTCAGATATAGCGAGAAAGCTTGGTCTCTCACAACACAAGATGCTGATCCGAAAAGCGGCGGAGCTCCGTCGCCTCTGCGATGTTCAGTTCGATTCCTCCATTATCGGTGTCGTAAGTACTTCTTCCTCTAGTCGTTTATAACTTTAACCCCATTAGAGTTCAAGTTCGAGGTGTTAATCCGTTATTTTCTCTTCCTCTTGTGTCGTGTTTGTAGGGAGAGGTTTGTAAAGCTGTAATATGCTTAGAAATTGCTGCTACAAGGTAAGATGCGTCAACTTCGTTTTTGTATGCATTCTAAATTTTTGGATTAGGTTTCTTTTTTAATGTGTAATGGTTATGGAATTTGTAGGTTTGGGGAGGTTATATTCGAGCGTCAGAAAGCTGTCAAGTTAAGTGGAATGTCTGAAAAGGCTTACAATAGATCTTTCAATTCATTGCAGAACGGTCTGAATATCAAGTGGGTTTCTCCTACTGTTCTTTTTTTTCATTGTAAATTTGAGTTATTATTGTACTCGGATTTTGACTAATTTTGGGGAGAAATTGGTGTTTCAGAACAACACTGGATATTAGAGAACTGGGGATTCAATTTGGATGTGTTAGGCTCATTCCTTTTGTGAAGAAGGGTTTATCTCTGTAAGTTCTTTTTCCATTTCATACAGTTGTGTTTCCTTGGCACTCATGTGTTTACAATAAAGCCTGAATGAGTAAACCTCAAAGCTAGATGATCTTTGTTGTGCTTAGAATTGTTAGGATTACAAATCCGTGACATTTTTCGTTTGATCATTGGGTGAAATCTTATGTTCATGTCAGCTACAAGGACCGGTTTGTTGCATCGCTGCCTTCTTCCAGGCAGGCGAGTGCAGATTTCACCAGGCCAGTGTTCACTGCTGTGGCATTTTACTTATGTGCAAAAAAGCATAAGGTAATGCACACTCAATCAGTCTATTTAATGCTTTTATTCCTTCGTTCTACTTGTTTTTGACATAAATTCTCTACTTTACAGCTGAAGATTGACAAGGATAGGGTGATTGAGGTTTGTGGAACCTCTGAATCTGAGTTTTCTTGTGTAAGTGACATGTTTTTTTCTACACAGAATCTACCTATTGTTAATTTGTAAATGTTTAGTGCCCTGAGCATTTATTTGGAACTTCTAATACAGGTCTCTACCTCTATGAAAGATCTGTGCCATGATGTTTTTGGAATCTCAAATGAGAAAAAAGATCCCAAGGAAGTGAAAGGAAACCGAGGTAGTTGTTCATTTTGACTTGTCTTATGCATTTGATGCTACCATTTACAGTACGATTTTAATACCGAATGTTGATTTTCAACGCATAAGGAATGACTTGCTTTGATCTGTCTGCAGAACTGCTAGATGTGTTGCCTGAGAAAAGAAAATTCGATGACGGTGGTTATTTATCTGATGATGAACCAGAGGTAATAGCATCTATAGAATTGGTTTACCGAGTGTCATGAAAGTTGGATTCATTGTTTTCTAGATATGAAGCCTAGTGATTTGATTGTGCAACATTACCTGACTATTTAATTGGTTCTGATATTTTGCTATATTTTCTTGTGCATCAAGTAGTATAGAACTAACATGAGCAGCCTCCTGCAGTTTTCAAGCTACAAGAGGAAAAAGAAAGAGGAGAAAGTTGCATATGAAGAGTGGAAAACAAGTGTTCTATCAACTAACAAGAAGAGCACAAAAGGTAATGAAAAACCCTATACACTGCAAAGATGAACCTAGCATAGCATAACTGATGCTTTTATGCATGTCTGTATATTTTGTCCAGCACCTTGCAAGCGGACCACACAAACCAGTCTAAACTTTCTCAAGGAAGGTTGTGAGACTAAGGAGTTAAAGGCTGTATAGGAAACATGTATTTGTTGTTTGAGCTCATCCTGCTCTGATGTTCATAATAGAAAGGAAAAGAAAAATTAGCTGCTAATGCCATTTTTGTAATATCTATATTTTAAGTTGTTTAATGACCAGCCTCGTTATCTTTAATAACCTGTTAATAATAGTTT
Organism: Hibiscus tridactylites; assembly: GCA_958450335.1. Classification (NCBI taxonomy): domain Eukaryota; kingdom Viridiplantae; phylum Streptophyta; class Magnoliopsida; order Malvales; family Malvaceae; genus Hibiscus; species Hibiscus tridactylites. The sequence continues at coordinate 15,998,544 of OY288283.1, forward strand.
TTCCTGATATGCATTTTGGATTTGGTTTAATTGATTCATATAGGCCACTGTTGGCGAGGCGAAAGCGAGGGACCATTGTGTGGTTTTCATCTTTTTTCATTTAATAACCTGCCAACCAACATCCCTATATTTGACATGACAACAAGTCATTTTGATTAGTCGATTTAGAATAAGATGGTAACATAATTTGATCCACAAATATGTTTACTTTCGAGTGGTCCAACTGAAAAGGCACAACTTTTATCCCTATGTTTTTCACTTTCAGTGCAAATGGACATGTAGCCAAACATTCTCACGGAATTATGTGGCCACAAAACATGTTTTCATCATTATGTTCTTCCATGGTCGTATTCTTATGTACCTACCTTTGCCTTTCCAATTCATTTCTCGATTTCCTTATGCACATGGCTGGCATTCTACTGTTACTTCCCTGCTGGTCCCCATGGGCAAAAAGACGCTGAAATTTTGGTTAATTTCTTCCTATCATCTTCATTCCTCAAGTTTGAATTAACAATATAAATATTTTGAATGGATGGCAAAGTTGGTGAATGGTGGCTAGTGTCATGGACCAATTTATTTATGATTTGTATCACACGTGACAGTGATGACACAAGCATTATCTACTAACATACCTAAGAGATGAACCTGTCCTTAGTAGACAATCTGCTAAGGATAAGCATTCAAGCTACAACTGCATGATAATACAAACCAAATCAATCGATGCCAATAAATCTTACTCAAGTGTTGTGTAATGAAGAAAGAGAAGTTTAACTCGTTTTCAAATTATACAATTATGGTGTAGAAGAATTAACACCAAATCTGATGGTTTTCATAGCTGCAACTACAACACCTTTCTCCATTGAATACAATAACAAACTAGTGCAGTTTTTTTCTCATAACAAAACTTTACATAAACCAAGGTAAAGTCCGTAATTCCAAGCTACAGCAGATGAGAAACTTGTGATGGCGAATGTGAATGAGGAATGGGAAGGGACCCGGCGCTGAGCATTCGCGGCGCTTCAAGACCACCGGCGGCATCGACTCGAAATCTCGTCACGGACATGTACGAGTCCGACACACGCCGCATTCTTGGGTCTAAACCCGCCTTCTGATTCGTTTTATGCACATCACCCGCCATCTTAACCGCTTTCGAGCTATTACACCCCATCAGACCGCTAGAACGCGGCCTCTGGACACGAAACTCTTTGTTGATTTTCGTCGGAAACGTTTTTATCGGACTCGATAATCTCATCGACGGCCTTCGTTCATCGTAGTCGGCTGCACTTGCGGTGACCACACTCCACTCTATACTGACCTCGCTCGGCGCGTAACAGTGATTCGGTTTCCCCGTTAAGCTCTCGATCTCGAACAAATCCGAACTCGCATCACTCTCCGTATCATTACAATTACCTTTAGAATTATTATTCTCAGTTTCTTCAACTCTTGGAATTGCACGATCCCATGATAACGTTTTACGCCTCCTCTCCAGATTCAAAGACTTGTTCCGCCTCCCGATTCCGAGCACCGGAGAGCCGAATACCTCCAACGATTTCCTTCCGATTTCATCCACATCTCCTCGCGACGGCACTTTAATCGGCCCAACACCCACGGTTGAATTCATGGTGGGGAATGTGAAAAGGTCTTCTTTAACGGCGCCCGTTGTTTTATTTTGCTTGCTTTGAAGAACTACCTCGCCGTTGGGTCTTTTGAAACTTACTTCACCAACTTCGATATCAATGGAGTTTGTATCGAAGCAGTAGCATTTACAGGCGGCGAGAGAAGAAAGGAAACTCTTTCCATTTACAGGCTTGCCGGGTTTTGGCCGATGAGGGTTTTGGACAACACTGTTATGAAGTAATGGATTCTGGCTGTTCCAGCTTGATTCTGAACGTATGCTCGGAGCTAATGGCTTCATTGGCTCTTGATTCTTGAATTCCAACTTGTTTGAATCTTTTTTGGTTGGTATTGGACAACCAGAATCGACCTCTGTTGCTCCATTGAAGTATTTTTCAGCTCCGAATACTCCAATTTCTCCATCTTCACCACTGTTTTTCCCGAAGGTTGATGTAAATGAAACCATAGCCATGGAGTTCTCGAGATTCAGCTGACAGAAAATGGACAAAAAGAGAAGGACCTGATAAAAGCAAAACCATACAAAATCGGGTACAAGACCAAGTTCCCTCTTAAGACAACAAACAAGATGTTTGTGAAACCAAAGACTGAACCTGAAACTATCTGTGAGAGAAGAAACAAACAGAACAGAGCTTTTGAGTTCAGACTTGAGAGGACTGCTTGGCTCAACAGCTATAAGTAGGCTTGGAACTTCTGCAAAGATATGTTAAATTCCGTAGGACCATATGCTTTTGCTAGTGGCTTGACCAAAGCCTGGTTATTATTATCTCTTCTTCCCCCGAATATGGGAGCTCTGAATTGTTTAAAAGTTTGCTTTTTTATCTTTTGCAATGAAGTGAAAAACTTAGAATTTAATTGTTACCTATGCAATCATTTTCAAGAGTGTTTCTTTCAAAAAGAATAAAATTTTAAAAGATATTATTGATTCTAACAGAGACTTTCTTCTTAGGGTAAGGGCACCCATTTTCTTTGTTCTTTAAAGAAGAAAAGAACTTGACAACTCACTGACAAACAAGAAATCCTGCATTAACTTCTCGAGCTAACATTTTGCAGATAAGACCAACACTAAAAATATAATGCAACTTTGGATGCATCATGCATATACGCTTTCAAAGCTGTCTATTCATAATTTAATACAAATGAACCCACAATGATCGATATTGGTCCATAGTTTGTAACGGAAATTGCCTCTCTATAACCGGAACAATAAAGCAGCCAAAGTTTTCAGGCCGGCCGCAAACTTCGTGTAACAGAGAGCATTGGCAGCTCAGTGCAGAGCACAAGGTTTTGAAGTCTTCTCTCCTATGCCGGTCACTCTGCGGCTGTTGAGTTTCCACCTACAACCCAATATTGCTTAACAGCAACCAATATCTTCTCAGGAACCAAAGGGCCATCTTCATGGTCCACCATCTTAGTGTCCCACCTCATTCCTGCTGTTATCTTCTTCACTTTAATAAGAACATCCACCTCGTCCCGGAATATAACCGCACCTTCTGGCCGTAAAATTCGGTCCATCTCCAATAGGATGTCCTCCAGATTACATCTGCAAACATCAGATCAAATATATGAAGTTCTAATGATAAGAAATGGGATGCCAATAGCTCTAACAATGGTGAGCTCTTTGGCGAGCATTTGCAGTCCAAATGTGACAATCAAAATAAAATGCAGGTAAATAGAGCAAAAGCATGAGAATAGAACTCCTGTTTTATTTGCAGAGTATAAGCAATATTCACAAGCATTGCAAAACAAATCACAGTTAGAAAGTGAACTCACTCAAACCAATCAATACTGGGAAAAAAGAAAAAGGAATCCATACATATTAGAATGCTCAAAAGAAATGGAAAGCACATTTAACTAGGGATACTTACTTGTCTTGGTACAAACTGAAAAGACCATGGGCATGAATGAGATCATATGTCCTCGGGTATGTTGAGAAAGCTTCACACCTGAACCAGAGAAAGACAACAAAACCAAGTTAAACTTATGCCACCATATTAAGTGAACCAGAGCGGTTCAAGGTACACAATGCTGGTCTAGTTTCTTATATAGCTTAAATTTCCATTGCCTGACCGCTCTCATGTTTCAAAATAGATATATGCAACATAACTTCTTTTTACCTCTCTTTCTCATTACCTAAACACTTCCCTATGGACAAAAGAATATACCTTAACATTTGAACACTAAAAGATGAGTATGAAGAAAATTATTTATAGCCTTACCAGTCATGGTAGATGCCAATTAATCCACGCTCATATATGACACCCAGGGTATCTTTCTCTGCTATGGTGGGCATGACATTCATAACCCACAATTTGGAAGAATCAAGGGCAGCAGCAAACCCTCCCAACCCAGCATTCATGTCCAAAATATTACGATACCGCCCAGAATCTATAAGCCTATTGATTTTCTTATAAGCACTAACATGCTTCTTCCACTTCTGGTTGTCCTCTTGGTATGTCTCAACAGAAACTCCAGGAACACTTCCGCTAGAAATTCTAGGAGGAACTGCATATAGCCTCTCTGGGAATGGCTTCAGTTTCCCGCCTGAAACTTCTTCCGGGATACTAACATCTGGATAAGGAGTAACACATGCATCCATTTTCTTGTACCTAGCAACCATCACAAGAGAAGCTGATTAAAAGGAAATTTAAGAACTAAAAGAAATTAGCTTACGGGGATCCAATGCAATGCACGTACAACATAAAGTGTAAAAATATATCAGGTGGTTTTAGAACCCCAAAAGGAATGCAAGATACAAACCCTGAAACTAATATGTTTCAGATCCCACATTGATCCACAGACTTAATGAAATAGCTAAACTGCTAGGCCTGAGATATAGGTTCCAAGTCATGAGACATGCATAGCAGGTTTCAACTTCTAATGCTTGCAGGGATGAGGCAACTTCTATTACAATTGACAAGATGAATTTTGACATAAGTGAACAAGTGTGAAGCTAATTTGAACCCCAAGCTTAAACACTGCCAGAGCAGAGGCAATCTACTGACTGCAATTTTACCAACACACAACTGTTTTCCTGCTTGTAACTTAAACAAGGAGTTCAAATAATGTTTCTATTGCAAATTGTATTATTTTAAAAGTTTCGAGCACAATTCATACCAGACATCATTAGCTTCTCCAGCCTTGCAGAAACTAGAATCATCTCGCCTACCACGACAAGCTTCATCATTGACCCTCTTTTGCCAAATGGCGATTTCACCCTTCTCATGTTTCTTCTCCCAGCAAAGAAGTTTGGCAACGTCCTCAATCTTTTGTTGTTCCTCCTGAAGCTCCTTCTTGGGACGCTGCCATGCTTTGTAACTGTTCCTCCAATTGATCGGTGGACCTGAAAGTACCCAGTAACCACCAGGTCTAAGAACACGATCAACCTCTTTCATGTACATTCCATCTGCAAATAGATAAAACCATAAGGATGCATCAGTCATTCAACTCCTGCTACACAAAGCTCTCACTAAAGCAACATCTACTCGGACAGAATCTACTTAAAATACCATAACTTTTTAAACTTAGCAGGATATACGACTCACCATTTGCTCCCCATGGAATCAAGCAACGAGAACAATGAGCCATATCAAAAGCTCTAGATGGATATGGCATCTTTATGGTTCCAAGAACGCCAATAACAGCAGGTACACCTCTCTCAAGAGCAAACTGAACCTGTGCTTCATGTGAATCTCTTGGAGCAAACGACATGGCAATAACATTTCTACTCCAAAGGTATGCACCCCAGCTCGCAACCTACAAAAAAGAAGCAAATATTCGATTCAGCACCTACACAGATCACAAAGAAACACACTTTAATAGTACAAGTGAACAGATGAACTGAAAAACTTTCAAGAGCATGGACATACACCACAACCAGTATCGAGCGCAGTCCTAACTGTCCCATTAGTAATTGGTATGACCGAAGCAAGCTGATCAATATAATTGTCCGCCCCTTGTGGAAACTGCGTTCCTCCACCAGGGAACCTAAACACATTACCCTCATATTGGATCCAATTCTGAATAGCCTTCTCAACGGTCAAAGCCTTGTATGGGGCATTAGCATAAGGCACATAATCACGACTCTTAGGCCAAGGAAACGGGGTCACATATCCTTTAGGTGCCGGGATAAGACAATGCAACTTCTCCTCCTCTCTGGGACAATGCCTCTCCCGATAAATCATGTTGTCCCTAGGAAAAGTCATGGCGCGCCTTTGATCTTGGCAAGGCGTGTAATCAACGTAACGAGGTTGACAGGGCTCCAAAGATTTGGGCTTCTCGGATTCATCGATGTTACCGGCTTCACCGGCGTGGTGGGTTTCGAAGTTCAGGTTGGGGACGATGTTGCAATCTGCACTATGTTTGGTCATTTCTAAAGCTATACTATCCCCTTTACCGAAACCACTTCTTTGCCACGCTCCCAATATGTAGAAGAAACAACACAATCCGACAACAATGAATATTTGAATCCAACTCCTAGTTCGCGCGTCAGCTGAATTCGGTTTCAGTGCCATTTTCTTTCTTCTTTTTTTAAATATCAACCTGCAATTAATTCCCTGATTTTAGATCAAGAAACCAAAATCTTTAATTTCTAAATACTATCAAAGACAAAGATGAGTGGATTTAGCGTTGGCTTTACACAACTAGCTAAAAGAGCTCATTTGAGTAAATTCTTTGTTTCTTAAGTAGAAAAAAAATGCAATCTTTAAATCGGAGAAAAAGAGAGAAAATAACAAAAGAAGTGTCAGATCACCTACCAATCGCATTAATGGTTCAAGATCTCAAAATGAATTTTTTTTTTGAATAATTTAATGATAATGCGAGGAGAGGAATTCTTATAGCACTGAAAGGAAGGAGACCGAGGTGTGAATAAAACGCTGAAAAGAGAGAAAAACCCTAAACTCTCTCAATTGAAGTAGATAAAGGAAATAAAGAATCAAAGATGAAGAAGATAGACCATCCAATTCTGAATGGCAAAACGACAAAATTGCTCCTAAAGGTTTCCTTGTTTTGTGATTTGAACTTATATTATTTTTAGTTTAAATATGCCCCTTAATGTTTGTTTGTTTTGTCATTTGTTTTCTATTCTTTCTTTTGGTCCAAATATGCCTTAACGTTTCATTCATAGTCCAAATATGCTCTTGTTAAATGTAAACTGTCAATCAACTGACGGTTAATGGCTTATAATTTTTTTTTGACGTGGCATCAGATCTTAATACGTGGCAAGTTCAGTTAGCATCAGTTGTTAAACGCTAGTTGACTAACAGTTTCCATCTAACGGGGGCATATTTGGACCAAATTGAAACGTTGGGGACATATTTAGACTACGAATAAAACATTGGGGGCATATTTAGACCACGAATGAAACATTGGGAGCATATTTGGACCAAAAGAAATAATAGGGGGCCAAATGATAAAACAAGCAAACGTTGGAGGTATATTTGAACCCAAAAAAAGAATAGAGGGCCAAATGACAAAACATGCAAACGTTGGAGGATCTTTTGTCATTTTGCCATTCGGAATTAAGCACAAAGACGTTGTGCTCTGTACGCAATTCGGCAATTTTTTTGTGATTTTCGGACTTTGCCTTTACTAATTCGGACAACGTGTCGCACACTTAATTTTAATGGTGAGTCTCCGATCGAGTTTTTTTTGTATATATAAGATTTCGAATTCGAAACATGCTTTAGTGATATCAAACTACTTATCGCTTGGATCAACTATTGTTGGCATTTTTACTTAAATAGTATATTTATTATTATTATTTATCAAATTAACATCAAACAGAAGCATTTATGAAAATAACATGTACAAATTCAGTAGGTGTGTCTTTGTCTATGTGGTGTTAAAATTTAACAAAGGTGTAAATGAGTGAATGCATCTTTGTAAAGCGTGTGTAAATAGGGGGGAAAGCAGCTTTGTGACCGTAGGATGGGTAAGTAAGGTGCATCAAACGGTGTGGGTGTAGGGTGTAGGAAGATGAAGAATAGGTGAATTAGGACATAGATTTGACAAGTACTATGGAACTGGTTTGGTTTCATTTGGGTTTGAGCTTTAAAAAAGTTAACATTTGGGGCAAAGATTCGGAGTAATTAAAAAGAAGGAAGGAAAGTGGTTGTAAGGTAAATGTGACTTGTTTTCTACAAGTTTGTAATGATTCACTTGCTTTTTTAAAGGAATTTTAATTGCTGGTCGTGTTGTTGATTTCACGTGATAAAGAAATTCTAGATCTGAATTCTGAATGCATCATTTCCTAATACGTCAAAAGGAATCTCACTTGAAAAACTAGTAATTCTTATAATACTGGTGATTAAAGGGAAATTATAAAATGAGGCAGTTTAGGGTGGAGTCAAAATGAGTCCGAGTATAATTTATGTTAGGGTTGATTAAAACTCGACTCGACTCAAAAAACTAAATAACTCGACTCGAGGCGAAAATACTCGATTCGTCTTGACTCCACTCAAAATTTCATAGAATCGACTCGTAAAAATTTCAAATAAAGTTTGAATTATAAAATAGAAATTCGAATAACTGGAAATTTTAAGTAATTAGTAAATTTATTTTTAAGTTCAAGACGAGTCCCTCAATTTTTAATAATATATACATACCGATATATAAAAATATGAAGAAATATTGTTACATATAAAAATTATGAAGAAATATATATATATGCATATCTTATATGATTAGAGAAAATCGTTTAAATTGGAATCAAAAGGTACTATAACATGATAAATAATTACAATTAAATTTTTATAGGAACTCGAAAATTTGACTCGACTCGAATTTCTTAAACTCGACTCAAATCGAAAAAAATTCAAATAAAGTTTGAGTTGTAAAATATGACTCGTCAACTCGAATAACTCGAAACTTTTTTACTCGATTTGATCGAACGCTCACCCCTAATTTCTGTAACTACATAAATTTTTATTATTTTTGTCAAAATTTATAGGGGTGTTCCAAAATACTCGAATCGAATTACTCGACCCGACTACTCGAACACAAATAATTGGATATTTATCCAATTTTTTTTTTGTTCGGATTGGGTACCCAGTCCACCATTTTTTTGGTAGGATCGGGGTCAAAATATTATGAATTTTTTGGTACCCAATTTTTTCGGATACCCAAATATATTTAAAATTAATATTTTTTTATATTCAATATATATATATATTAAACTAATAAAAATATTAAATTATGTTATATTTAATAAATACATATTTTTATTTTAAACTAATAAATATATATTTTTACATTAAACTAATAAAATATTTTTTATTTAAAAAATATATTTTTTAAAATTTTCGGGTAACCAAATACCTGATTTTCCGGGTACCTGCAATTTTTGGATACTCGACTAACGAGTACCCGCAATAATCGGGTCGGGACACGGGCTGAAGATAGTACTACCCGACGGTCTGGGTACTCGGTACTTCGGGTACCGAATACCCGGATTTGAACACCCCTAAAAATTTGAGAGGAATGGGTAAGAATTTGTTTAACTACATAAATCTTATCAACTTAGTAAGACCAATTTAGTAAGAATTTGTGTAAATCCGCCTAATTTTAGCCTCACCCTAGAATCACCCTGTGATTAAAAGAAAAAAGAAATTATGTTTATTTTTTTCGAGATTCGTAGTTCTCTTCTCTAATAATGTCATTTCTAAGGTTCAAACTCGATCTGTTTATTTTTCTTTAATTTTTTAATAAGTTAGATATTTGTAGCTAAATTTACTTGAATTTGGATCTCTCAAGAAGAACACCATCATATTTTTCATTGGAACCATTCCTTAAGTTTGGAATGTAACATACTCCAATTAGATGCAAAATAAAAAAGGCTTAAGTGTATCATAAGCCCATAAACGTTTGAAAAAAAATAATTTAACCCATAAAATATTTCTGCACTCGATTAAGCTCTTATACTCTAAATTTTCATCAATTCGCCCCTTTGACTAATGTTAATGGTTAAATCTAACAGGCTTTTGGATCAATTGACGCAACATTCTGTGTTACAGTGTTGTCATTTGTCATTTTTTAAAAATATTTTATTTAAATAATTCTTTAAAAATTCTAAAAAAACTAATAAAATTAATAAAAATATATTTTTTAGAATCTGTAAATATCACATGACAGAACTAGTGTGTCACGTGACAGTAATATCTCAAAAAAATCGTCAAAAATTGATGGTCAAAATTAATCAAATGGCTTAATTGATCCAACTTATTAGTCCAGAGACTTAATTGTGGTATAAAAAATTCATAGATCTAATTAATTTTTTTCTCTAAAAAAATTCAAGGACAGCCAATAAAATATAATACAGTTTATTAGTAAACATCAATGTATAACGTTAAAATAATAAAATATCAAATTGAATTGTGGGTTTAGAAAAAAAAAAAGGGTTTGGACTCAAGTTGGTGCATGATGTACATGAAAGATGAATGAACATCTGAAGAGTGAGATATTATGACTTTTAATTGACACTGCCAGCTCTCGTGTATGTAAATACATATTCTACATGGAGTAGCAATAATATATTTAGAAGTTTTATATAAAAATAAAATTAATAGTATTTTAAAAGATTATTTATACCATTTTTAAATGTTAACATCGTAAAAAGGATTCCGCAATTCCTTTGGTTAGCAAAGAGAAGATGTAGTCTTGTGATGGACTCGGCATTTGTTGATTTAGAGGACTTGCTCTATTTGTGCATTAGAATGGCGAATGAGTTAATCTGCGCAGGCTGTATTATTATTTATTTGACACGTCCATGGACATGATGGAGAGTAGGCCCCACCCATTAGTTTTGAGTTTTGAAAGTGTTGTAGTGCGCAGGCTGTTTCTTACACGATTACATGATGCTCCCTATTGGTGGGGTGTTTTAGTAATTAGATTTAGGCCATCTGTGTGTATAACTGTATATATTAGATCTGTTCCCCCTTGGGTTTTCTTAAACACTTTAGATCAGATCAGGGATCTCATCAACTTGGATTTGGGTTGAGGAACATTTGTTTATTACACTGAATTTATAATTAAGAAAGGAGTTCATGTCATCAATGTATATGTAGGGTTAAGTAGTGGAGTAATGAGTTTGCTGTCCATGTCCTTCCAAAACCACATCCCATTTACTTTAATTATACACTTAATCAACGTCTTTATTGATGCATACTCAATGGTGGGTACAGTTTTACAGATTTTGCATCGCGTCCAGCTTGTTGGGAGGGGATAGGTATGAGTTTGGTAATATAAATAGTTATATCCGTCGTAAGCTGTGATTAGGTGATGTATTTGAGTCTTTTTTTCGCCTGCATATACCTGCCCCGCCCACTAACTACTCACCATATGAATTTTGAACTATTATGAATTTAAAAATAAAGTCACAACCTATTCCGTAAACTCTAAGATTTTAAAAGACTTAACTTAGAATTTAACCAAATTATCTTAAGTATAAACATTCTTTACAATTATCTTCTGTCGTTAGTTAGTTAGTTAGTTAGTTAGTTAGGTAGATGTAGTTAAGTAGAATTTATAACAACGCAAATGTGCTTTAGTTAAGTTAGCTATAGTTAGTTAGTTAGCTGTAGTTAAATTTATACATGTGTAAATGTATTATATATATGCACTTGACCAATCAATAGAATATGAAAAGTTTTACTCTTCTTTACATAATTCTATAATTTGTTTTTACATAATTCAATATTAGTGGTTGCTTGCCAAGTGGGTACGTGCGGGTACGTGTTGGGCATCCAGTTAGATAGCGGTGTGATGGCGAATTTAAGAATATACTTGCTTGGGCGGGTGTGGATTTAAAAAATAGTACCAGTCGTAAATGGTGGGTAAGTGATTGATATAAAAATTTTAAATGGGTACAAGAGCAGAGGTATCCGCACTCGCCTTGTCCAGTTGCCACCCCTAATTCCATTGGGTTAAATAATAATAATTTTAGTCCTTTTCATTTGTCAATGATTTGAAAATAATTAATTCCAACTTCGAAGTGAACAAACACATTTATCAATTAATTGAATTATTTATTTTTATTTTCTATTTTTTATTTTATAAGTTTTAAACCTATTAAAAACACTACATTTCTACTCTTAGAGTTTCTTTTTCTCATCCTTCTAAGTTAGAATTAAGATTTGTCTCTAAAATAGAGTCGGAGGAGTTGGAGTATATTGTAGAACCTGCTTTATTATTATTATTTTTTCAGTTTCTGTCATGTTGTAGGTATAGAGTATATTTGTTGAAAGATTGAATATGGATTTTATTTATTTCTGATATCATCCAATTACAATCTACAAACATGTATTTATATACAAAAGTAATCAAGCTAGCTAACAAAGTAACTAACTAACTGCTATGCTAACAACATAACAACCTATAACTAATTTCAACACTCCCCCTCAAGTTGGAGGTTTGAACACATTCTTAATCCCCAACTTGCCAAGTAAATAGTTATGTTGTTGAACTCCCAAGGCTTTAGTCATCATATCTGCAACTTGCTCTCCAGTAGCAACATATTCAGTTCGCAGCAAACCTTCTTGAATCTTCTCTCTTACAAAATGGCAGTCTATCTCTATGTGTTTCGTACGTTCATGAAATACAGGATTTGCAGCAATTTGGATAGCTGCTTTGCTGTCGCAAAATATTGTCACTGGCTCTTTGCTGTTTACTTCAAACTCACTTAGCAATCCTTTTAACCATATAACTTCTGCAGTAGTCATGGCCATACTCCTGTACTCTGCTTCTGCAGAAGACCTTGCAACAGTACTCTGTTTCTTGGATTTCCAGGATACTAACGAACCTCCAATCTTAACAAAGAAACCAGTAACTGATCTTCTGGACATCGGGCATGAAGCCCAATCCGAGTCACAAAACGCCTCTATTTTACAGTTATCAGAGGCCTTCAAGAAAATTCCCTGCCCTGGACTCCTCTTAATGTATCGTACAACTCTCATTGCTGCTGCCAAGTGAGACTCTTTTGGACTCTGCATAAACTGACTAAGATGATGAACTGCAAAGGTAATGTCTGGCCTTGTGTGTGTTAAATAAATCAACTTCCCTATTAATCGTTGATAAACAGACTTATCTTGTATCAACTCATCTGTTATTGCACAAGAAGCTCCTTCATCAAATTCAGGTGTAGTAAGCTTGAGATTCTGCTCTAATGGTGATGCAACTGGCTTTGCCCCTCCTAGGCCTATGCTTTCAATAAGCTCAAGAGCATACTTTCTTTGACTAACCACTATACCTTGTGAAGACCTCAAGATTTCTAATCCAAGGAAGTACTTCAATTCTCCAAGATCTTTCATTTTGAAGCTGCTGTTCAAAAGACTTTTAAGCTCATCAATCATCAAATTATCACTTCCAGTGATTACCAAATCATCCACATAAATAAGTATAACCACCAGCTTTCCTTGTCTCTTTTTAACAAACAAAGAATAGTCTTACTTGCTTTGTTCAAAACCAGCACTTATCAGAGTCTCAGAAAGCCTTAAATTCCACTGCCTTGAGGCTTGTTTGAGCCCATACAGTGACTTTTGCAGTCTGCATACCAAGTTCTCCCCCTGACTGCAAAAGCCTTCAGGAAGTGTCATGTAGACTTCTTCATCAAGGGAACCTTGCAAGAATGCATTATGGACATCCATTTGATGAAGAGGCCAGTTGAAAACAGCAGCAAGAGTAAGAACAGTTCTGACAGTAACCATCTTCGCAACAGGTGAAAAAGTGTCACTGTAATCAATGCCTTCACGTTGTGTGTAGCCCTTAGCTACAAGACGAGCCTTGTAACGCTCAATGTCACCTGAAGCTTTATATTTGATACGGTATACCCATTTACATCCAATAGGTACCTTACCAGGAGGCAAAGGAACCAATTCCCATGTAGCATTAGACTCCAAGGCCAATATTTCCTCCTTCATGGCTTGAATCCATAAAGGGTTTTTAATGGCTTCAAAATAGTTGTGAGGTTCAATAGAAGAAGATGTGGAAGATAAAAACACTTGAGTGTGAGGAGGTAAATGATTATAAGAAATATAATTGGAAATAGAAAACTGCCCTGAAACATTGGAGGATGAAGAAGATGCAGTAGATGGATGGTAGGATGTAACATAATCATGTAACCAGGCAGGAGGTCGAGACACACGAGAAGGTCTGGTAGAAACAGGCGCTGGTTGAGGTTGAGAATGAGGTTCAGGTTCAGGTGGAGAAGGAAGGTCAGGGTCAGGTTCAGGGTGAGGAGGAGAAGAAGGTTCAGGGTGAAGAGAAGAAGAAGGTTCAGGTTGAGGATGAGAAGAAGGTTCAGGTTGAGGATGAGAAGAGGGTTCAGGTTGAGGATGAGAAGAAGGTTCAGGTTGAGGATGAGAAGTATACAACTGAGGTTCACTTGTTGAAAGATCAAGAGATAAAAACTCAGAATCTGGAACAGAACAAGGTCCAGGAAAGGAAAAAGAACGATCCTGAGGAAAAAGAAAAGGGAAAAGATGTTCATGGAAAAGAACATCCCTACTGACAAGAAATTTCTTAGAAATAAGACTGAAGAGTAAATAACCTTTTTGAGTTAGGGAATAACCCATGAAAACACAAGGAATAGCACGAGGAGAGAATTTATCAGAATTATTCAAGGATGTAGCATAAGCTAAACATCCAAACACTTTAAGATGAGAAAGAGAAGGAGAATGACCAAAGAAAAGTTCAAAAGGAGATTTCCAGTGTAGAATAGAAGAAGGCAGCAAGTTAATTAAATAACAAGCAGCCTGGACACATTCTCCCCAAAATTTAATGGGCACTTTAGAGTGAAAACGCAGAGCACGAGCAACCTCAAGGAGGTGTCTGTGCTTTCGTTCAGCCACCCCATTTTGCTGGGGTGTATGAACACAACTGCTTTGATGGACAATACCAAGAGATGAAAATAAAAGAGAACATGCAGAATTAAAAAATTCTGTACCATTATCACTTCGCAAAGTAAGAACAGTAGAATTAAAATGAGTTTTAATCATTGCAAAGAAATTTTTAAGAGCTAGAATAGTATCAGATTTTAATCTTAACAAGTGAACCCAAGTCATACGGCTGTAATCATCTACAATAGTGAGGAAGAAACGATGTCCTGAATGAGTAGATATACGATATGGTCCCCATAAGTCAACATGCACTAAGTCAAAGGCCTTTAAGGAAGTTGAAGTACTAAGAGGAAAAGAAGACCTAGTTTGTTTGGCTAAAGGACAAACATCACAATCACTAATGTGAGTAACAGAGAAGTGCAAATTATCAGCAACATTTAACTTGTGCATTTTATTCAGACTAGCATGCCCTAAACGAGCATGCCACAATTTGGTAGTATCAACAGTAGTTTGACAGGCAACAGAATCAAAAGGCAAAAAACCAGATTTCGAAAGTGAAGAAACCTGAGGTAAATTTGTGCTTGGTGAACTAATAACAGAAGGTGACTGAAACAGATACAAGCTCCCAACCATCCTACCAATCTCCATCATCCTTCCAGTGGAGAGTTCCTGCAGTAAACAAAAATGAGGGTGAAAGAATACAGCACAATTTTGAGAAGAAGTGAGCTGAGAAACAGAAATGAGATTAAAACGAAAATCAGGAACAAACAAAACATTATGGAGAATTAAGGTATTTGTGAGAGCTACAGAACCAGTGTGAGTTATAGGAACATTTTTACCATTTGGGAGGCGAACAGATCTGGAATTCGAAGCACATGAAACAGGATTTATTAGGCCATGGAAATCTGAAGTTACATGATCGGTGGCCCCAGTGTCCAGGATCCAGTGACTAGAGGAATGAGTTGAATTACAAGAGAAGCCATTACCTGCAGCATTTACAGCTGACTCAGGAGGAGCCTTCTGAAGCAAGGCCAAGATCTGGTTGTACTGCTCCTGTGAGAAGGTTGGGACAGATGGTGCAACAGAGGACACAGGAGGTGCAAGCACAGGTAGAGAAGCATCATCGGAGAGATCACCACTAGTTGCCATGGCAGCCTGAGGTTCTTTTCGTTTGGTGAAACGAAAATCCGAAGGAAAACCAACGAGACGATAACACGTCTCTTTCTTGTGACCTCGAACGCCACAGTGAGCACAGGCTCCATTAAACCGACGGCGAGAAGACGAACTGGAAGCAGATTGGGAATACATCACCGCCGTGTCTGTCAGTGGTGTGATGCCAGACAAATGAAAACGATTTGACTCTTCTTGAACCAGCATCGAATAAGCCTGATTCACCGTAGGTAGCGGTTTCACGAGAAGAAATTGACTCCGAACAACAGAATACGTCTCGTTTAATCCCATTAGAAATTGAAATAATCGTTGCTGAAGAAGTTGATCCTGATTTTCTTGAGACGCTTCGCAATCACAGGTTGAGAAGGGCACCAACGCATTGTATTCACTCCACAGTAACTTCAATTTAGTAAAATAAGCTGAAATTGAAGATTCACCTTGAACTAGGGTTGTGATTTCTCTGTGAAGGAAGAAAATCCGTGAACCGTCCACTTTATCGAAACGCTCCTTCAAATCATCCCATACGAGCGCCGCACTCGACGCAAAGACGACACCGGCAGACAGCTCCTGACTAACAGCGTTGAGAATCCAGGAGAGGACAATCGCATTGCAGCGATCCCATTGAGATTCCAAAGCACCAGTGAAACTCGATCGACGACAGCTTCCGTCAATAAGCCCTAATTTGTTCTTCGCAAGGAGAGCGATCCACATAGACCGGCTCCACACATTGTAATTTTCCACTCCGGTGAGCTGATGAGACACAAGAAGAGCTCCCGGTGTGTCGGACGGATGGAGGTATAACGCGTGATTGAAATCCACGGTAACAACGGTTTCTGACGACGGTATCGCAATACTCGGAAGATTTGGGGGAAAAACAAAAAAGAAAGAAATGAAATGAATGAGAGAAAAGAAACTGCCCTAACAGATCAGGGAGATGGGCTAACAAACCCAATAACCAACCGGGTTCTAGATACCATGTTGAAAGATTGAATATGGATTTTATTTATTTCTGATATCATCCAATTACAATCTACAAACATGTATTTGTGAAAATTCAGGCATAATTGCCTGAGATGGTGAATAACGACGGTGAGTGTGAGTAAGAAGAGGAACGGTGATTAGGGATTTTAGAGAGAATAAAGGTAATCTTGAAATTCTTATTAATTGATTGGATACCCTGAACTACATTGATATTGGGTATTTATAACCCAAAGTAATATCAGCCTAACTAACTAACAAGCCCAACTAATTAATAACAAACTAAACCATACAACTAACTCATTAGTCTAACATTCTCCCTGCTTACTCAAATTTCTCAATCTTCTTCAACTTCTTCAATAAAATTTTGAATACCCTGAAACTTTGAGCTGGTAGTTTGTGAACTGAAATTCTTATTTCATCCGGAATTTCTTAAAACAAACATATACCCCTTGTTTGGTGGCTTACCGAGAATCGAAGAAATTTATTTTTCTTTCGTTCTTCTTTGCTCACCTTCTTGTGCTACAATTGTTATCCAAAATTCCTTCAGAAATCGTTCGTTCTTCATCTTCACTGTCGTCATTCCTCACTTATTCGATCCTTCTTTTTGTTGGGAGCAAGGCGGTTAAGCTACGAACTCCCGGATGCAATCTGAAGCCTCTCTTGGGCAAGAAGACATCCTCTTATGTCTGGTTAAGGAAAGTAAGGTTGTTAAACACTTAACTCTCCCCAGAGATTTTCTTCCATGACAACTTGGCTGTCAAGCCTCAAGTTTCATGTTCACTTTGGAGTAGAAGCAACAGTTAATGAAGCCAAACTGATTTCAAATGATCGACACAAACGGAACCAACAACACCAAGCATCAGTAACAACAAACAAAATCAAATCACAAGCTTTCTCCAACAATATGAGGGTGTGAACTTGAAGCAACAATATTAGATAACACCATTTGAGATGCTTCAGAACCCAATAACTAACCATATCGAAGATGTTTAACTCAGAACCTAACTTCAGTAATCCATCACATTTGCAGCCATTACCACAGAACCCAGACATACCAACACATCATCAGATTATTCAACAGAAACTCAACACTAGTTATCAATAACCAATACGCTAGAGTCCTCAATCAAAAAACAATATTCACAAATCTCTTGAATTCCCTATCAAGTAGTAGCAGTAGTGTTTCATAGTAAAAAGCAGCAGCCAACAAATATCACTATATCAGACCAAGAGAAACCAATTTCTACAATAATCTCAGAAGACTCCCACATTAGCTTCAGTAACAGAAGATAATAGCAATCCACAGATTTCAAAACATTGAGCGAATCAGAAAATATGCCGAGAGAAGACTCAGAAAATCAGTTATATGCGCACAAAATCGAAGTATAGAAGAGATAACCAAATCGAAGCAGAGCACACAGTAGAAGAAGCATGAAGATTGTGACGAATCAAATAACTCCAATCTGAGAACGAAATTAAAATTTATATCAGATGTAGATCAGATCTCACCGTAGAACAAAGCAACCGCTAGAAAACGAAGAACAAAGCTCCAATTGAAAAGATCATCAACAACATCAATGAACTAGATATGAAATCGGTGGACTCTTCACTCGATCAGTTGCATGCATTAATTCCAAGAATAGAACTCTGATGTTCTAGAATCAGAAGCGAAAGCAATCGAAGCACAGGGCTGAAATCAGAGTAGCGGAAGTGAACACGAGACCGAGAGCTAAACGACGGACAAGACGGAGCCGAGAACGGAGAAGGACGGAAGTGAAATCGGAACCAGGACGATTAGAGGCGAACGAAAGCGAAATCGGAAACGGCGTCAGGACCGCCGGCGACTGATACCATGTGAAAATTCAGGCATAATTGCCTGAGATGGTGAATAACGACGGTGAGTGTGAGTAAGAAGAGGAACGGTGATTAGGGATTTTAGAGAGAATAAAGGTAATCTTGAAATTCTTATTAATTGATTGGATACCCTGAATTACATTGATATTGGGTATTTATAACCCAAAGTAATATCAGCCTAACTAACTAACAAGCCCAACTAATTAATAACAAACTAAACCATACAACTAAATTCTTATGGTATCAGAGCTATCGTTCTAGGGCCTCTCTGTCTCGTGTTCTTGTGATTCTCTTCATATCCTTGGTTTCAGTCTTTTTTCTTTTCTGTTTCGTCGTTGTTCGAAGCTTGATCTGGTGTTGTTGTGCTCATGGCTCCTCAACCAGAGAACATGGATGCCTCTCGATCCTTACAAGTGGATGAGAATGGCAATCAATTATCCTCTGCTGATTCGTCTGGGCCGATGTTCGCCAACAAGCAAATTAGCGTGAAGCTGGATGATTTCAACTTCTTGTTGTGGAAACAACAAGTGACAATGATGATTCGAGGGTATGAATTGGAGCACTACCTTGATTCAAGCACTTCAGTTCCTCTAAAGGTGGTCAAAAGCAACTCCGGTCAATTGGTGCTGAATCCAGATTACAGAAGGTTTAAAAAGGAGGATAACTCTCTAGCCTCGTGGCTGTTGTCAACAATCAGTGCCACTGTGTTGCCGCAATTGGTTGGAGCTGAGTCCACAGCAGATATCTGGGATATTGTCACCAAGCAGTATTCCAGTCTTTCAGCAACAAAAATTATGAGTCTCCACTGTCGTCTTCGTGCAATAAAGAAAGGAGCAATGTCGATTCGTGAGTATACTACACAGATCAAGGAAATCTGTGATCTGCTGGCAATTAGTGGGAGTCCAGTTGCAGCAGTGGAGCAGATCACAACTATTCTCAACGGTCTGCCGACAGAATATGAACCGTTCATTGTTGCTATCACTGTAAGTAGAGAACCTTACACTCTTGAATCTGTCACTGCTGTGTTACAAGATGCTGAGACTAGACTCCTAGATCCTATGCGTGTTTCTGTTGGTGTTAATATGACTCGTTATGGTGGTGAGAAAACAACTGAGTCTGTGGACAATAGTTCGAGCAAACCACAATACTATTCATCCTTTGCTAATAGAGGTCGCGGTCAGAGTCAGCAGTCTAATTTCAAGTTTAGGAATAATCAGTCTAGACCCCAATGTCAAATCTGCGGGAAGTTAGGGCATCTAGCTGATAAGTGTTGGCACAGATTTAATCAGAATTTCAAGAGGGATGTGTCTCTGCAAAACAAGGATTCAGATGATATGCGTGCTAATATCTGTCACTATGGCACTGAACCTGAAGAACAGTCTTATACCCCTTTTGCTCAGAATGATGTTGGCACTGCTGTGTTATCTTCAGAAATGACTCAGGATACTATTCAGGTTAACTCTCTTGTAGTCAGAGGTGTCCTCTCTACCACTGACAGGTGGTACCCAGACTCTGGTGCTACACACCATGTTGCTCGGGGTCAAAGCTCTGTCATTCAAAATAGCCCCTATGGTGGTAATGGTAAGGTGTTTCTTGGAGATGGTTCATCTCTTAATATTTCCCATGTTGGTAAGGCTATTTTACCTACTGAGTCTGGTTCATTGTTTGTTAATAATCTGCTTTGTGTACCCAAGATTACTCGAAATCTTCTTTCAGTATCAAAGCTCACATCTGATAACCAAGTGTTTGTTGAATTTCATGCTGACAGATGCTTTGTCAAGGATGAATTGACTGGCTCTGTGCTTCTTGAGGGGTTTCTTGAAGATGGTCTATATTGCTTTCAGGTTTCTTCTGCATCTTCACATGTTACTGCCTGTAATACTTTGTCTATTCCTTCTGCTGATTCTGTCAAACATTTTGATCATGCCTTGTACTGGTTGTGGCATCAAAGACTTGGTCATGCTTCACATGATATTGTTAGTCTGGTTTTGAATAAATCTGTTGCTGTTAATAAGACTGAAGTGTGCTCTGCATGTCAATTAGGGAAATCCCATAGGTTACCTTTTCATGCATCTACTACTGTTTACTCAAAACCCTTTGAACTTGTTGAGATTGATGTTTGGGGTCCAGCACCCATTAGATCAGCTGGTTGGCTCTATTATGTTTCCTTTGTTGACATGTACTCTAGAAACTGTTGGGTGTTTCTGTTGAAAAATAAATCAGATGTTGTTGTTGCCTTTAAGCAGTTTCATGCCCTAGTTGAGAATCAATTTTCTACTCATATTGTTGCTATTCAAACTGATAATGGTGGAGAGTTCATTGCTTTAGCTTCTGATCTTAAGAATTTAGGCATACAACACAGATTCTCATGGCCATATACCTCTGCTCAAAATGGAGTTGTAGAGAGAAAGCACAGGCACATTATAGACACTGCTTTATCTTTATTGGCACAAGCTTCAGCACCCCTCAAGTACTGGTCCTTTGCTGTTCTTAGTGCAGTGTTTTTAATAAATAGATTACCTTCTATTAAACTTGGTGGAATTTCCCCTTTTGAGAAATTATATCATAAAAGCCTAATTATCAGAATCTCAGAGTTTTTGGATCACAGTGCTTTCCCTGTCTTAGAGATTACAACAAGCATAAATTTGATTTTAGAACTAAGCCTCGTGTGTTCATTGGGTACTCTCCTCAACACTCTGGTTATCAGTGTATGGATGAAACTGGTAGGGTTTATGTGTCTCGCCATGTGAAGTTTAATGAGCACATATTTCCTTTTGCCCTTACTTCTCCTCCTTCAATGAGTCTTCCTCGATCAACATGTTTTCCTTCCTGTGAGTTTCCACTTCCAGCTTCTTGTGTGGATGCAACTTCTGTCCCTGTTGATTGCTCTATACCTCAGAATGGTGCTTCCCCAGCTGTTCCTTTCAATTCTCCTTCTAGTTCTATTTCTGAGCCTATTGAAGCCACTACCACTGAATCCCCTCCTTCTGAGCATACTGTGCTTCCTTCTTCACCTGCTCCTGATGAAGTCCTTCCTGAAATAGTTGCTGGGCCTTGTGATACTCTTGTTGATACTTCAGGTTGTGTTAATTCTGATACAGTCTTACCTACTGATGATTTTAGTACTGATGACTTTCAGAATTCTGTTCCTATTGTTCATTCTTTGCCTAATGATGCTCCTCCTTTGCCTGAGTTAAGTTCTGGTTTGGAATCCTCTTCTATCTTTTTACGACCTTCTGAGGATAGTCTTCCTCCCTCTCATGTGACTCCTGTTGATTCTACTACTGCCTTGCCTCAGAATAGGCATCGAATGGTTACAAGAAGTAAGGATGGGATCTTCAAACCTAAAATTTATCATATTGAGAGTCATGTTCTTCCTGCCAATGTTCATGAAGCTCTTCTGGATCCTAAATGGCATGCTGCAGTTCTAGATGAGTATAATGCTTTGCTTAAGAATGATACTTGGGAGCTTGTGCCACTCCCTCCTAATCGCAAAGCTGTTGGCTCAAAATGGTTGTTTCGGATAAAGCTTAATTCTGATGGTTCAGTGAGTCGATTCAAGGCTCGTTTAGTGGCAAAGGGGTATAGCCAGGTTCCTGGGTTTGACTTTGCTGAAACTTTCAGTCCTGTGGTTCATTTTTTCACGGTCAACATTCTCTTGTCTCTTGCTGTGTCTAATGGTTGGCCTGTTCATCAAGTCGACGTGAATAATGCGTTTTTGAAGGGGGATCTGCATGAGGAGGTGTTTATGAAACAACCTGAAGGTTTTGAGAAGACTGGGATGGATGGTACTAAGCTGGTTTGTCGATTGAAAAAAGGCTTTATATGGTCTTCGTCAAGCCCCTAGGAACTGGTTTCTTAAGTTGAAGGAGTTTTTTGTGTAGCCTAAACTTTCATTCTTCTAATGCTGACTCCTCTCTCTTCGTTTACCATGCTGACAATTGTGTGATGTATGTTGTAGTCTATGTTGATGACATACTCATCACAGGATCCTCTTCTGTGCACATTCAGCAAGTCATACAAGCTCTTGATGACAAATTTTCTCTAAAGGATCTTGGCCAAGTTAGTTTCTTTCTTGGCATTGAAGCTATACATGTTGCTGGTGGCATTTTGCTTAGTCAGAAAAAGTTTATTGATGAGTTACTTGCTAAGACTAATCTGGTCCACACAAATTCTGTTGACACACCTATGGTAGTCTCACCTAAATTGTCCAAAGATTCTGGGGAGTTGTTCAAGGATCCCCAACTTTATCGCAGCACTGTTGGAGCACTTCTCTATGTCTGCCACACGCGTCCTGATGTAGCCTTTGCTGTTAATAAAGTGTCTCAGTATATGCAGCAGCCCACTGAAACCCACTGGTCTGCTGTAAAGAGAATCCTTCGCTATCTCAAGGGTACATCTGACTTTGGTCTTTGGTTTTCTGCTCCTAACTCTTGTGTCAATCTTCAAGTCTTCACAGATGCGGATTGGGGTAGTGACCCAGATGATAGGAGATCTATCTCTGGTCACTGTGTTCTCTTTGGTTCTCATGTGCTAGCCTGGAGTTCGAAGAAGCAGCGTTCAGTCTCAAGATCCACTGCTGAGGCTGAATATAGAAGCCTTGCTGATGCTGCTAGTGAGGCCACTTGGATCAGTGCTGTACTGTCTGATATGAAGGTCTCCATGTCTAGTGTGCCTCGAATCTGGTGTGATAACACCAGTACTGTTGCTATGGCGGCAAATCCAGTCATGCATGCTAAGACTAAGCATGTCGAACTGGATCTTCATTTTGTTAGAGAGAAAGTTCTTCGTCATCAGTTGGAAGTCAATTACGTTCCTGCTCATGATCAGATTGCTGATGCTCTCACCAAGCCTTTGCCTGCTGTTCGTTTTCATGCTCTTCGTCAGCAGTTGCCTGTTTGGTCATTGGCTCAAGTTCGTGCAGAAGTTTTTGAAGAGTCAGAAGTTCAGAAAGTAGAGTGAATATTGGAATATATTGAAGATGGTGCAGTTGGTTTCAACCGGCCAGCTGTGTGTGTGGGCTAGCTGTGTGTGGGTCCTTGATCTGTTTTTCCTTTAACAGCCTAACAGCTAAAACAGAAAGCTAACAAAATAGTTTTTCTGTTAGCTATGGGCTATATAAACCTATTATAGGGTACTGGCCCAAACATCTCTTTTGGCCTACATTTCAAGAATTCTCTTTCCCTTTTCCGAGTTTTGCTTTCTTCTTCATTCAATTAGGGTTTTTCAGCTTTTCCCCTTTTTGCACAGTTTGTTTCTGTTTCTGTAAAGCTCATCGGAGCATTTCCGATAGTATTTATATACAAAAGTAATCAAGCTAGCTAACAAAGTAACTAACTAACTGCTATGCTAACAACATAACAACCTATAACTAATTTCAACAATATTGTATGAACGGATTTACTTGCGCTTATATTATTGTTTTTTGAACAGTCTGGACCGATGGAATTGCATTGTAGGGGCTTTTCTTAAGATTAAAAGAGTGTGATTCTTGTTTGCTGTTGTTTTTCTCAGCATTACAACTATAGTTGTACTTGGAGTTTTGTATGGCATATCCAACACCTTTGGGCCCCTTCCAGAAGACCTATTTCGCTATGGTATCCATTCTGCAAACCTCTTAATTGCTTTATCCTGCACAGGAATATGTTATCTTATTCAGTTTGGTCAGGTCACATTTGAAATTGCATTGCCTCATTCTTTTAGCCTTCTAGGTTATATCAGCATTTGCATGAAAGGCTGCTGATCAACCTTTCTGAATGTTTCCGATGGTAAATTTGAAAAACTTATGTTGATGCTAAGTAAAGGTTTAATAAAAATCTAAAACCAAATTTGACTGTAGCGCTCTGAGTGTTGTATCCAGATTTCAATCTGATATTTTGGTATATTCTTTCAGATTTGAAAGAACCTTTCAATCTAAAGAAAGGATGGCTCTTGTGGGCAGTGATTGGTCTTGTTGGTGCTGTTATTGCTATTGGTTTAACAGGGGCTGCCATGTCCTTGTTTCGTGGTGAGGAATCTCCAAGGGAGGTTAGAAATAATTTCAAACTATTTGTTATTAACAAAGGATAATCAAGTGAATTCCACTCTTCTTTCTTTTGATTATAAATTTTTTGAGAATGACCTAGATGACCAAGGAATTTAGAGTGGTGTCTGTCTTTTTGGAGCTAAAATCACAGTAATCCAACTTCATTTGCTTTCTAGCATGTAATGGAATCTTTATAAACTTTTGGAGCTAAAATCACAGTATTCTAACTTCATTTGCTTTCTAGCATGTAATGGAATCTTTATAAACTTTTGGAGCATTTTTTTTCAGACTGATGCCTTAGTTCGCTTGCTTCCATTGATTGGATCCTCAAGTATCAGGTACTTAGGAGTTTTCTTCATATTGTGATTGCAAGTTGGTTAGGATGATATGTAGCAAGTTGGTTAGGATGATATGTAGTAACTTATAGGTTTGAGTATTATGCACGTGAAACTCAAGTTGAAATGATCAGGTTGATATCTATTGTAGCACTGCTTGCTTGGTGGGAATCACGGGTGTTTTGGCTCCAGTTCTTGAGGAGACCGTATTTCGAGGGTTTTTTTATGACATCACTGACAAAGTGGTATTTTTCTTATCCCCATCTTAATAGATTATATGAAACACTATTCCTAATTCTACTTTTTTCTTTACTTTGTGGAGAATGAGCAATTTTTAAGGACTTAAAAAACATTTTCTTGGTTAAAAAAATACACCCTTACTTTCAAAGATGTTATTAACCCTATAAAAAGATTTGCCGAGAAAAAAGTAGAAAATTTAGTTCACAGTGGGTGGTGGAAGCACCAGAAGTGATTTTAAAATGAATTCATGCTTTAACAAATGGCTTCAGTAATAAGCATAATATGGCCCCGATATGTGGCACTATAAAGGTCAGGAACACAAGAAGAAGGTGGATCTAGTCGGTAAGAAAGACGTGTTAGTTGCCAAAGTGTATATGTGGTCATTTAAGTGTAGATACAAAATAGTATTTGTAGAATGAAATATATTTAGTTTGAAACAATGCTTGATTGAACATATTAGGGTTGTTAATTTGCAAGATAATGGAGTATATGTTAAACAAGTCTATCTTTTCTCTTCTTTCTTGATCATAAATACACAATTTGATGTTTTCCCCCTGTTCTTCATTCAGGGTTCCTACACCAGTTTCTGTAGTTATCAGTGCAGCTGCATTTGCACTTGCACATACATCTCACTCCCGGAGAGTTTCCCCAATTATTTATACTAGGTAACATATGTCAAGGATTTGTTGATAAAAATTACTACCCGAGTTCGCTCTTCACAATCGATAAGGATACATCTGAATAAATCCATATTAAACTATGGGCATTTTCAGTGGACATCAAACCAACACACTTCCTGGTATTTGTAGGGGTTACTTTGGGATTTTCATATGCTCAAACTCGCAATCTGGTGACTTCTATTACAATCCATGCTTTCTGGAACTCGGGAGTGATTTTACTTCTTACCTTTCTTCAGGTAAAATATACAGTACGAATGATTATATAGAAGTTTGCTTGATGACCATGATTTTGACTAGGCATCCATAAATGTCACGGGCAAAAGTAGAAACTGATATATGTCCTGTTTTCCGTGTTTGTGCAGCTGCAAGGGTATGACATCAAGGAATTGTTACAAGCAACCTGATGAGATTCTGCGTTTTCCCACCCGCCGATGGCTTGGATAATGGAGCTTAATGCAGGTTTGCTTTTTCAAAAATCTAATTTTAGTGTAAAATGTCCGACCAAGCAGCATGAATGTTGTAATCACATGCATGTGTAAATTGATCAGTTAACTTGCAGCTAGCAAAAGAATGGTGTGAGCATAGATTCTTCAATGGAACTGTTTAAAATCGGGTAACTTTGACCCCTTCATACTGCACAGCACTAACAATTTTAAAGGGTGGTGGTCTGTTGGACGACTTCCAACATTAGGTGCGAATGCGATACAAACTCCGTTGAGCAAAACTCGATTTTTTGTCGGCACTCTAAGGTGAACTTAGGGCTTTGCCGAAATGATTCATTCATCGATGTCACTCTATGCAGAAGATTAACTAATTTGCTCAAACGCATCCAAAGCACACGTGAGCAAGATGTCTTATATTATAGAAACCATGATTTGTCCTTTTCTTTACACTGGGAACGATACAAAGCCACGTGCTCACCTGCTGCCCACTTGCATGTTTTGAATTTCATGCTATAAATTAGACTTAACTATAAAATAAGTGACTAAAGTATAACTCTATTTTACAACTTGATTGAATCCTTCGCTATGAAAATGCCCTCTTCCCCAAACAACCATAGGGGGCTACCTTGCTTCCACTGGTGGCGGGCGGGCGAAGGGTCCAAAGGACACGTAGCTGGGGGAGAGTAAAAAAGAAAAGAGTTCCATTTTCCGTCTTGTTCATCAATAAAAAATCAAGACAAACCGGGCACTACGGTAAGACGTGAAAACACATGATCTCATTCCGACCACAATATGTGGAATCGCCCTGCGCCATATGTGCTGCGATTGTTCGAGAGACATGGTAAAAGCACGGTAAAAAAAGATAAATTGATAAGATAGCGGGGCAAATAACATTTTTACTCGGTATGTTATTTGCCACGCGAACTACATACT
Source organism: Hibiscus tridactylites (assembly GCA_958450335.1). Taxonomy (NCBI): domain Eukaryota; kingdom Viridiplantae; phylum Streptophyta; class Magnoliopsida; order Malvales; family Malvaceae; genus Hibiscus; species Hibiscus tridactylites. The sequence continues at coordinate 16,025,670 of OY288283.1, forward strand.
GGAGAAATTATTTGTAGGACAAATAACTACAAAAAGTGTGTACTTTACAGACTCGGACGCATAGTAACAAAGGAATCAATCCCGTAGCAGGACTTTAGCCTACATGGGATCCATCACGTTAACATGTATTTTGTTTACGCCACCCTCACTACAAGATTCTTGATACACCTACGCGGGCAAATAACTAAAATACTTTAGTCTATTTCTTTCCTTTTTTTATGTAACCCGCTAGGTGCTTATTGTATTATTTTAGCTCATTTTAAAGTTAATCTGTTAAAAAAATTATCACCCATTTATAGTTTGATACGTGACTTTTATTTTTTTATTTTCAAAAATAAACTGAAAAGAAGATGAATTAAAGATAGCTCGAAATTTTAAAAAATCACAAAACAGTCCCAATTCTGTAAAATCTAAAAATTCACAACATTGTCACCGTTGATAGTCTTGTTGGACCGTACCACTGTCCGTTGGTGGTCCCTACTCATTTTTCCTAACCACCTATTGTCGGTAACTGACGGGAGGCTTGTCAATCAGATATCGAATGACGAACGTGAAAGGTTCCTACTGTTTGACGGTTGATTGACAAGCCTATCGTTAGTTATCGACGATAGTTGGTTGGGAAAAATGTGTGGGGGCCTCTGATAACGACGATGATGGGATCCGATGAGGCTATCGGCGGCTGTAATGACATGAATTTTAGAATTTTAGACTATAATGTGATTTTAAAATTTTTGAATTTTAAAAAACATACTTTAAGATTTTCAGTTTTATTTGTAAAAAAACTAAATTAAATGACATCTCAAAGGGATGAATGTTTTTTAAACGATGCTATCTTAAAACTGTAATAGAAGGAAATTTTAGACATTTATTTCAACTAAAAACAATATTAGGTACTTATTAAAAAAGTATAATTTAGAAACCTATTTTATAATTAAGCCTATAAATTATAATGCGTCGTTAATTTTTATCACTCTTTCATTTTTTTGATATGAAATTTAGGATATCTAAATTTTTTGGATCAGTAATTTAGTGATCGTATTCCATCCGAAAAATTGAATATCAGATTTTCAGATTAGATATTCGAATATTTAAAATTTATGACTTGATTTAAGTATTTTTCTAATTTGACGGTTATATCCATAAAATTTTAGGTTTTTCGAATATAACAATCAATAAATTATTTAAATAACAAGATTTGTATCCATAGAAATTTCAAATTTTCATATACAACAAGTAAAAAAAATCAAATATAACAATATTCATATCTATAAAAAAAATTAAATTTTCAGATTTCGCATAATCGAATATCCAATCCGAATATGAAATAATCATCCATATTCGATCTGAAATTTTTGAATATTCGATTCAAATTATTCAAAAAAATAAAAATTAAGTGAATATTTAAAATTTTGAATCGGTCAGATTAAATTTTTTTACACACTCCTAATATTTACCACTCAAAGTAACAATCACTGTGATAATTATATCAGAATCAACCATTACAAAGCACGGTCAAATTGATAATCAAAATACATTTAAATCTAGACTAAACCTAGACTTTCTACTTGCAAGGCTAAAAAGAACAACCGGATTTATATTGGTTTCTCAATGGAAGTGAACTTTTTTTTTGTTGCTTTCTCGGTTTCTCAGAGTTTTATTACGATTAATATGGACAGATTAATATTGTACATTTATTTTTAGTGAGTTAGTCCTTCGACGAGAAATTTTAACATATACAAGACCTCGAACTCAAAATAATCTTAAGCGAAACTAAACTGCTTGACATTTGGATCAATTTCGTTAATACTAAGACTTTCAATTTACATGATTGTAACTAATAAGGGGGTAAAAATCCTATGTCCCCTAATAATACCTCCTTCTATGTAGGGGTGTTCAAAAAAATCTAATCTGATTATCTGTTGATCCGATCCGAAATTTCGGATATCTGATATGTTTTTTATTTTTCGGATAATTCGGATGGGATATCTGAAAATTTCAAATAGGATACATTGGTTTTGCATTCGGATCGGATATCCGATTACCCGAAAATTCAAAAAAATTTATAGGTATAAATCTTGTTATATTCGACATTTTTAGTTGTTATATATGAAAAATTGAAATTTCCATGGATACAAATATTGTTATATTCAATAATTTATTGATTTTTATATTCGAAAACTTAAATTTTTGATGGATAGAATAATTTAGGTGATCCGAATTTTCGAATCGGATCCGATCCGATATATGAAATGAACACCCCTACTTCTATGCCCCACACTAACAATCACTTAAAATTAAATTCTAAATCCTAAGCCTAATTTCCACATTCTAAACTCCAAACCCTACACCCTAAAATTATACTCAACCCTTAATTTCTTAAACCCTAACCACAACTTCTAACTTTAAATCCTAAACTCATTAGTTTAAAGTGCGACATAAAATAAAACATAATAAAGTGGCATAAAATTTCCATCTTAAGAGGTTAATTGTTCACGTAAAAAGATGCAAAGAAGCTTGGGTTTGAAGAGTTAGATTTATTTATTTGTTTTAAAAGCAAGCCCAAGGTGAAGGAAGAGACAGAAAAGGTTCCAACCGAGGGCTAGATTTGGGGAGGTTCACTGAATTTTGGACTCCCAAGTTTTGCATTTGACTCAGTGAACTCAACCCATCCCCAGTCCCCACACCACAACACTAAATTCATGATGCTAAAACTATCCACATGCCTTCCATTTACTAGACAATTTTTATTACCAAGTTCTTAACCACGTGAAAAACTGGATTTTTTTTAAGGGAAGGTTCAAAATTCATCTTAGTTTCCTTCAGATTCGACTTAATTACAGTAGTAAAAAGCAAGAAAATTGATGAATTCTATAGCATTTGGTTTCCCAAAGCTCACTAAAACAGAGGGGAAATAGCAGTAATTGAAATTGACTTTTACCCCCAGTTTCATTTAAACTTCCTTCACCTTGTAATTAATTAACGTAAACCCTGCTTGTAAGTTGTGCAATGTATTAAGTGTAATCACCCTTCATTAGTGACATCAAGTACATACAAAATATTACTTTGAATCTTAACCCATGTATTACGTGACATTAGCACTTACTTATCAAATGTCTTAGATTTGACTTCCGCATAGTAATTAAATTCGAAAGTAACTAAAATTTATGAAATTTGTATTTTTTCTGATAAACTATATTTTTGTTTCATTAAAAATTGCAATTGGTAAGGCTTGACCTCTAAAAAAAACACATCGAGTTTCCGTTTAACATCGTTTACCTAAACAATGAAAGAATCTCCAATTTTTTTCCCATATAACTTTGTTATACGTAGTGTTTTCGCCCTCGAAGAATTTTATAAATAATTTTTAGCGCTTTCGCATTTGGCGACTTTAGAAGCATCCCAATCCACCAGTCCTCCTAAAGACTTGAATAGTTTTGAAAGCAGACACTGTCAGACGCTACAACACCCCACTCACGTGATTGAACCGCAAAACCTAACATTTAAATAGTCGTGTCTATCTTTGCCAACTCATTCATAGGCTGTCTCACTAGGTCTTCCACCATTCAATCACCAACAATATCAAGAGATTATAAGTACCCATGCAACCAGGGACAAACACAACACTTTATGTTGAGGGATGAATCTATAGAAGTCTAGAGAGTGAATTTAATTATAAAATTTTAAGAGGGCGAAAATAATTTTTAATAAAAAATATATAAAAATTTTCTAAATCATATACGAATTTCAAATCGCCCCTCCAGCCCCCTCGGTTCATCCTACATGCAATCAAAGAAGGAGATTAGGTTGAATCAACTGATCAAGGCTAAAATCTCCACCGGTCATCGTGTTCCTTCTCTCACCTCCTTTATTTGTCGACTGCTCATTTTAGGCATCAACAAACTCTAACATAAAATCTTCTTTAAGGACATTAAACTTTTTCCTATTCAATTCAACATGTATCGATGAATACATTGTATTTAGAATCTATGCTATTTAAAATTTGGGTGAGTGTATATCTAAGAAAGCTCGTGAGTTTAAATCCTGACATCGTGAATAAAGTAAATTAATTGAGAAAGGTGTGAATGAAACAAATTAAATTAAAAGAGGTGTTCTATAATGGACCTCTATAGTACTACTACTCAATACGAATTAGTCAGCTAATAAATTGATTATTGGGGTTATATAAAAAGGGCCAAATTTTGAAAATAGAAAATGCAATCAATAGCATATTAAAATTACTAAGAGTGTACGTGTGATCACAGGATAATGAAGATTATTTTCTAAAGCCTTTGGTCTTAATACTTAATTTTAGCCTACATAAATAGGATCCAGAAAGTCAAATGATTTGGTTTTTAGGGGTTTGAAATCACTAACTCTGAAAGAAAGGCCAAATTTTCACAAAAAAATGGTCAACAATATGTTTGGTGTTAGGGCATGCAAGTGGTCCCAATTAATTTGTGCATTGAACCTGATGAATTATCACACTGATTTGTTACTATATTAATTTATTATCACTGCACAGATACAAAATACTATATATTATAAATCTGACAGTCAGTGGAATAGAAGCTCTGGGAATGGAATAGAAACTGAATTTTCGGATTCTGAGAAACCCTAAATTTCATTAGATTAATAACATCTGCATAGGAACTTTACAGTATACTTATTTAATATATGTATATGTATTTCATGTTATTGAATTGTGTGTATTGGGAGTTGGTTCGGGTCCATGTTTCTATATAATTGTTCAAACCAAAGACCATGATTTTTTTTTGTTATTTTGGATTTCTTTTTGTCTTGACTTGAAACTGGGTTGGCAAAAAATAGCATGTGGGTTTGCATTATAAATTTGAATTTATTAGTGATGGTATTCACCATGTGTATTAACTAATAACATTATAAATATAAAGAAATCAAATTATATAATTTTATTAGTGCTTTCAGTGAAAAAATTGTTATTATTTTAAGAAATTTTTTATATGAATAATTTATCTGTAAGAAATGTGTGTCTTATCGAAGGGTTAAAGAAAATGAACTATTACTAATATGAGATCACACAAGATGCTAAAAAAAAAGAGATTGACCAACAATCGGTTAGTCTAGTATGAGAAGACACTATATCCCTTAAACAATGCTAACGATTTAAATTTTAGCGTTGTGAACGAAGCAAATTGATTGAGAGCATCATCCACATAATGTGTTTATGCAATACCTAATATGAGTATAATAAAAGGACCAAAACTATAATTTAAAATTTTAGATTGTCAGACAAAAATATAGAGATAAAATCTAAAATTTGATTATAATAAAAGGACCAAAAGTATAATTAAACCTTTTTAGAAAAAGTCTAAATTTGCGAAATTACTACCGTTTGGCTCGCAAAACACAGAGCAGAAAAGGCGGCTGATACTTCGGGGGAAGACCCTTCCCCAGGGAGCATATATTGGCTTCAAATCAACTGAAACTTAACTCTCAACTTGCTGTCTTTGAGTTCATTTCTCCGCTCCCTTGTTCCTTTAAGCACAGTTTCTCCCATTCAAGATGGAGGAAAGACATGAAAATGATAAAATGGAAGAGATAATGCTTCCAGGGTTCAGATTTCATCCAACGGATGAAGAACTTGTAGGGTTTTATCTGAAAAGAAAGGTTCAACACCAACCTCTCTCCATGGAGCTTATCAAGCAACTCGACATTTACAAATATGATCCATGGGATCTTCCAAGTAAGTTAACTTACACCATATATTGCACTCTTTAAAGCTCTTATGTAGTGTGGAACTGGAAACTGATATTGTTTCATTGTTTTTTTACAAAGAACTGGCGACGACCGGCGAGAAAGAGTGGTATTTCTACTGTCCGAGGGATAGGAAATACAGAAACAGTGCAAGGCCTAACCGAGTAACCGGAGCAGGGTTTTGGAAAGCCACTGGAACCGACCGCCCCATATATTCCTCGGAAGGCAGCACCAAATGCATTGGCTTGAAGAAATCTCTTGTTTTCTACAAAGGCAGAGCAGCCAAAGGGGTGAAAACTGATTGGATGATGCATGAGTTTAGGCTGCCTTCGCTTGCTGATTCGGTTCCTCCGAAGAGATTCTTAGACAAAACCATTCCGGCCAATGTAAGTACTTAGATGACTTTTGTATTGTTTTATGATTTTATCCTCTTTCTTTATTGATCATTTTACTTGCAGGATTCATGGGCGATATGCAGGATATTCAAGAAGACCAACTCCACAGCTCAAAGAGCTCTTTCTAATTCCTGGGTTTCTCCGCTACCTGAAACATCATCGTTGTCTGATATGTCAGAAAAAACCAGTTTAAACCTCAATGTTGACATGTTACAGACATCTAATGCTGTGTTCCCCACTTTAGACTTTGTCCCCTACAAACCCATCACTCATATGTCAAATGGAGACCTCACCAGCGTTATTGCATCTCTTGGCCATACTCCATCAGCTTCCAAATCTTCTGTTGATGTCACTTCAATGTTGCTGAACATGTCATCTTCCATGCTGCAAGATCATTACCGTAAGGCCTCGGATAGTTTACATTTCAGCGGCGGATACTCGGGGACGATGGCTTTGCCACAGGAGATGCAATGGAACAAGTACAACATGATGAGTAATGGGGATCAGGAAAGTTGCTTGAATGTTAGCCATGGTGATAATGACCACTGGGACCATACTGTTCGGTCCATTGGACTTCCGTTTAGTAGTTTGCCTTTGCCTATGAATATTGTGGGAGATGCTTGGAAGCCAAGCTTGGCTTGGGATTCTTCATGTCCTACTGAGATGTCAACAAGTTTTTGCTCCACCAAGTGTTATACTTGATGTTATTGATATACTGTGTGAAAATATCATTTCCCAGTTTAGAAATTAGGCAGCAAGTACTTGTTAGGGGTTAAAAGAACAGAAATTATGTTTCAAAATGCAGAATCCTTTTGTAGGCATAATATTAAATCATTTCATTATATTTTAAGAAAAGAAACTTCTGCAGTTATAGTTAAAGGTCTTAAACAGTCAAATACAGCATATATATTATTAATGTGTGTATGCAACACTCACCATTTAAACAACAAATATAACTAGGGCATACAGCTAGTGTTTACACTTTTTTTTCAGTATAGTAAGAAGAGACAAGCCATCAATTGTTCATGGTAAGAAAATCACCTGAAGCAGTTTTCCTGTACTTCAACGGCAATATCTCAACATCTGACCTTCTGACCACGAGCTAGTGCTTATCTTAGTGTTATAGTGTGTAAGGGAATTTCAATTTGTTTTACTTGAAGTTAGTAGATCGAATCCTATTAGTGACATTTTTTATTCTCGGCTCCCTTAATTTTCAATTCCTGGCTTTCCATACCTACTTTTTTATTAATCAACAAAGTAATCATGTTGGACTAACCCATACATTGCATTGTATCGCACTGCTAACAAATAATGGGCGGTGAATCAATGAGCTAAGTTTTAGATTGGCGTAGCCAGGACATTACTATTTTAGAGACAAGGAAAGGGTGCAACAAATAGCATGGATTGAATTAAAACAAAATGAAAATTGATTTAGTTCCAAATCAAACAGTTCCACTGTTACATCATTAGGCTCCATGTCAGGCAATGGTTGTAGAAATTGCACCAGCTTAAACTCCTTGTCGGAGATTGCTATGCTTCTTAATTAAGTCTGCAATGGATTCTCAGCACTGTTTGCACAACCTTTAGATTTGGACCTCGTAAATCTTAGCTATGGCAAAACTCAAAAGAAGAACATTTCAACGATATTAGCCAAAATAATGGATATTCAACACTTTCTCATACAATATCAGCAAACTTATGAAAGAATTTTTTACTTGACCACCTCTCAAACTGCATTGAATTACATAAAATAATAGTTAAGAAGTTTACATAGTACTGGGAAAGCCTCCAACAGTATTTTGATGCAGCTGAGCAGTGTCAACTATCTCCTAGAGTTCCCCCAAACACTTCAGTAGGACAAGATTTTCTGGGTTAATAGCCCACAATGAAGTGATCAGAGGAACTCCAGGGAACACCAGACATTCCCTTTCTCATGCTCCACAGTTTCTTGATATATTTTTGCACAGAGGGTTCGGTGTATAAATAGGCAAAGGCATTGACAGGGTTTGAAATGGTGATCCATGGTGGGGAAGTGAAATTCATAGGTCTCATGTAGCTTCTGCAATACATGAAAAATCATGTTTCAGATTCTGCTTAGGAGCAAGCTGGAAAGGGACATTTGGTTGATTGTGTTGAACAAAGAATAAAACCCTAGAAATCAGAAAAGGGAAAAGGGTTGGATTGAAAGAGAATTAAACAAATGTGGGCTTTTCAAGATAGATGAAAGCCTGGGTCGGGTAACCCTTCTTTAATATAGCCCAATCTAAGCCTAACAGAAACGGTTATTATTTAACCGATCAGTTGAGCTCAGTTAGCGGGCCTAACTGAAAACAGTTAGAGTAACCAATCTTGCATAACCAATAGCCATCCTCTTCTATAAACCAGACGACTCATATAGAATATAGCCCATAGGCTAACATTCCCCCTGCTCCTCTTCACTGTTCTGGAATCGGATGAACACTCATCTTGCATCTAAACGACTGAAAATAAGCCTTGGACAAAGGCTTGGTCAACCCATCTGCTGCTTGATGTTCAGCCGGAACATAATTGACTTGCACCCTTCGATCAGCAACTTTTTCCCGCACAAAATGAACATCTAGTTCAACATGCTTTGAGCGTGAGTGAAAAACTGGATTTGCCGACATGGCTACTGCACTTGTATTGTCGCACCACACTACAGGAACTGATGAACAGCTAACACCCATATCACGCAGCACTGTATCAACCCACATAATTTCTGAAACAGCATCAGCAACGCTTCTATACTCAGCCTCGGATGTTGACCTTGAAACAGACTTTTGCTTCTTAGAGCTCCACGCAACTAAACAATTATCAACATAAACACAGTAGCCTGTTGTTGACCGTCTATCATCAGAACCATTAGCCCAATCTGCATCGGAGAAGGCCACGATGTGTCCAACACCTAAGTCGGACGGAGAGAATAGCAAACCGTAATCAAGTGTACCAACTAAGTATCGAAGAATCTGTTTTACAGCCTCAAGGTGACCTTCACACAGTTTGTGCATGAACTGAGCAACTCGATTCACACTAAATGCTATGTCCGGCCTTGTATGACACACATACAAAAGAGCTCCAACAAGGCTACGATAAACATACGGATCAGACAAAGGACTCCCAGCATCCTGACTTAGTTTAGTGGTGGACAGCATCGGAGTGGGTGAAGGTTTAGCTTGACACATCTTAGCTTTAGCCAACAACTCAAGAACAAACTTCTTTTGGCTTAGTATTAAAGAGTCACCATTTTTCAATGCATTAATGCCAAGAAAAAATGAGAGCTCACCTAAATCTTTGAGAGAGAATTTTAGGTTGAGTTCCTGGATAATCGTTTCAACAACTTCATCCGATGACCCAGTGATGATGATATCATCCACATACACTAGAATGTATGTAATAGTAGAATCACAACTGCGAATGAACAAAGAGGTGTCAGCAGCGGACTCCTTGAACCCGAGGGAGATGAGACAACTTCTCAACTTTGTGTACCAGTTGCGAGGGGCTTGTCGCAACCCGTACAGAGCCTTCTGAAGAAGACACACCAAATTAGAACCATCAGCAGCTCTCTCAACAAAACCAGGGGGTTGTTGCATAAAAACTTGTTCTTCTAACCCACCATTGAGGAATGCGTTGTTCACATCAACTTGACGCAACTTCCACTTTCGAGAAACAGTAATAGACAGAAAGATATTGAGGGTAAAGAAGCGAACTACAGGACTGAACGTATCACTAAAGTCTTGCCCTGGGACTTGAGAAAAGCCTTTGGCAACTAAACGGGCTTTGTATCGAGAAATGGAGCCATCAGAGTTGTACTTAATACGAAAAAGCCATTTGCATCCTACAGTCTTCCGACCTTCAGGCAATGGAACAAGTTTCCATGTACCATTCGACAACAAAGCATTATATTCAGCTAACACAGCTTCCTTCCAAGCTGGAATTTGCAAAGCTTGCTCAATTGTTTCAGGAACAACAGCGACAACAAGACTAGCAGTATAGATCTTAGGTTTGAATATTCCCAATTTACTCCTAGTAACCATGTGATGACCACCCAACCCAGGCAAACCTGGTAGACTAGACGCAGAAGCAACACAACCAGAACTAAGGGGCAAACTAGAGTCATTATCATCATTATCAAACTCAACATGCAGACGGTCTGAACCACCAGCATTGGACAACACAGTATTAGAGACATGAGTGCCAGGCTCAGCAGGAACATCACAAGCAGAGATAATATGACCACCAGATTCAGAATGACAAGCAGGGCTACCAGTTTCATTAGATAAATGTAAGCCATGAATACCAACCACATCAGCAGACTCAGTACTACAGCAAGGCATACTAGTATTAGGCATAGAACCAGTATCATTCACATTATCAACAACTGGTGCAACAGACTCAACAACATCATGGTGCACATAAGAAATACCAGCAGCATTATCATCAACAGTATGAACATGACCAGCAGTAGCAGTATTACTAACATCAGGTGCATTAGTAGTAGCAACAGCACAAGGCACACACGTAACACCAACAGACTCAGAGGAACTAGAAACTTCAGGTGCAAGAACTGACCTGGATGGTACCACATTACCTTGGTTTGCAGAAGTAGCTCGACCACAAGTACGACTATCCACAGCGACCAGAGAAGGTCCCTTAGGTGCCACTCCCTTAGGTGCCACTGCTGATGAAGAGGCACCACCCTTGGCCATATCTGCAAACGGAAAAACATTTTCGTCAAATACAACGTGTCTAGAGACCACAATTTTCCCTTGAGACGTAAGGCACTTGTAGCCCTTATGCTGCATACTGTAGCCTAAAAAGGTGCACGGCTCCGATCGAAACTCAAGCTTGTGCTTCCGGAACGGTCGTAAATGGGGAAAGCAGACACACCCAAAGACACGGAGAAAGGTATAATCAGGCGTACAACCAAATAACTTCTCATAAGGACTGATATTACCAAGAACTCGAGTGGGTAACCTATTAATAAGGTGAACTGCGGTGATGACAGCGTGAGACCAAAACTCAAGCGGTAAGGAAGCCTGACTCAAAAGGGTAAGAGCCATTTCTACAAGATGCCGATGTTTGCGTTCCACCACACCGTTCTGCTCCGAGGTGTGAGGACACGTGACTCGATGTTTCACTCCAGATTCAGTAAGCAAAGCAAACAAAGAACGATACTCTCCTCCCCAATCACTCTGTACCTCTCGAATTTCAGTACCAAACTGAGTCCTAACCATACTTGCAAATTGCTTATAAGCTTGAATAGCTTGAGATTTATTTCGAAGCAAATACAACCACGTATGCCTAGTACTAGCATCAACAAAGGCTACGTAGTACAAAAAACCATCAGACTTTGGACACGCAGGGCCCCATAAATCTGTGTAAACTAACTTAAAAGGTTCTGTGTATACAGTAGCAGAGTCATGAAAAGGTAGCTTGTGACTTTTTCCATTACGACAAGCAACACAAACAACATCTTTATTAACATTGGAATGAACAGACATATTACAACCATGCAAAACCTTAGTGAGAACAGCATGGGCAGGATGCCCTAACCTACGATGCCACATATCAACCTCTTCTTGTTTACACATACGAATAGAAGACTGAACATTATTCACAGAAGGCACAGAATTATTAAAGACATACAAACCATTATTCTCACCACCACGCAACAGCTCAGCACCAGTGCACTCATCACGAACCACACAACCATCAGCGTGAAACTCAAAGTACACATCGTTGTCCTTAGCACACTTGGACACCGAAACAAGATTTTTAGTAATCTGCGGCACTAACAATAAATCATGTAAACGTAATTCACGGGAAGCAGTAAACAAAGCAGTAGACCCTATTTTATGAATATCTAGCCCCTTACCATCACCAACCAACAATTTACCTGGGCCCGTGAAGTCAGCACCCTGATGAACATTTGAAGGTTCAGCAGTTACATGGTGAGTAGCACCAGTATCAGCAAACCACTGACCTCCAGAGTTTCCAGAACCATGCGAGGAACTCCCATGGGTACATTGATGACAAGCAGGGGACGCAGAACCAGCACCAGACACAGATACAGAGGAAGATTCAGGCACAGACTCATTCAAAGAACACAAATTAACAGCAGGAGAGGAATCTGACCGATATAGACTAGCAGACACTCCAGCAAAACTCTGGTCGAACCGACGATAGCACCTATCCACCAAGTGACCCATCTTCCCACATAGTTGACACTGAAATCGGTTACGACCACGGCCAAACCCTCGACCAGATCCATTCCCACCAGACGACGCACCCTGACGATACGGATGCTGACCAGATCCGCCACCACCAGCATTAGTAACAGTCGTAGCACCAGACGGAGCAGACGAGGTCACCGCAACAGTATTAGCATGAGAGGGCCTTGTTCACGATCAAACAACCCTTGTTGTGCTTCAGCATCAATCAGAATCGTAGTGACCTTCTCTAGGGACAGCACATCACGGCTAGCCGTGATAACCGCCACAAACGGCTTGTAGTCAGCTGGTAAACCCCCCAGAATGGTAGCAATATGCTCAACCTTCGAGACGGGACTACCACACGACGCTAGGGCGTCACACAGCTCCTTAATCCGAGAAATGTACTGCCGCATGGAGAGATCGCCTTTGCGCACAGTCCGAAGACGGAAGTGCAAACTCATGACCGTCGTTGTAGACTGACTACTGTAAGACTCAAGGACCAGGGACCAGATTTCTGCCGTAGACGAAGCACCGACAAAGTTTGTAAGCAGCTGAGGACTCATGGTGGAGAGAATCCAAGAGGATAACGCGCTATACTGCGCAAGAAAATCCTCGTAATCATCGTTATCGACCTCAGATTCGTCGGCCTGACGAACTTTGGCCGGCGGAGCCTTTCGAGAACCCGTGAGAAACCCTTCGAGACGGTGACTGCGCACCGTGAGCAACACCTGTTGCTTCCACACCAGAAAGTTCGACTCGTCCAGAAGTATATTGATGCGCTTGTTCGCAAAGAAACGGCCACCAGATCGGACCGACGAATCACCATCGCCAGACGCCATATCTCCAACACGCACCATTAAAACAAAGAGAAAGAACAACGAACAACCAAAGAACTACCACAAACACAGAACAACAGAACCACAACGAAGTGGCGGAGCGGCGGCACCAGGATCAAACCACGGTGAATGATACCATGTTGAACAAAGAATAAAACCCTAGAAATCAGAAAAGGGAAAAGGGTTGGATTGAAAGAGAATTAAACAAATGTGGGCTTTTCAAGATAGATGAAAGCCTGGGTCGGGTAACCCTTCTTTAATATAGCCCAATCTAAGCCTAACAGAAACGGTTATTATTTAACCGATCAGTTGAGCTCAGTTAGCGGGCCTAACTGAAAACAGTTAGAGTAACCAATCTTGCATAACCAATAGCCATCCTCTTCTATAAACCAGACGGCCCATATAGAATATAGCCCATAGGCTAACAGATTGAACAACAATCAACCGACACCGCTTGGATTCTTTTACCTCCCATTTATCCCATAGTTGCGTCTATGTTCACTTGCCACAGACTCCTCTTAGTTAATGAAACAAATGCAGCAATTCCACTGAATAAAATGTGGAAGATATCTCTCATAACAAGTTTCCATAAGGTTAAAGCACTTTGATGAATTTTGAAATAGATTGCCTAATCTTCTTAAACATGATTATAACACGGAGAAATATAAAAACACTGTATGAATATACAGATTGCTAGGTTTTCCTTTATCAGCCAGGAGAATTATTCCTCTTTGCCAGTTACATTTGTATGTGTAATAGAGATCTTATGGCTTGATTATAGCTTCCTGGCCTTGGCTGTTTCATGTGTGAACAAAGATGCTTGGATATTCCCATAGGAAAGATTAATGTAGACGCAATAACAGACTACATGGATCCTTGGGAAAGATGTTGAGGTTAAAGGTTGCATAGAATTCTAGCCATAGGTACTTTTATTCTCCATCCACCACATAGAATCTAAGTAGCTGTTTAACATATATTCATACAAATCCTACTTAAACATAGCTTTCATTATTAGTGGCAGATGTAACGAAGTGACTACGGGAAATGTGTATAACAGTTTTCGAAACTACGACAATGACAGAAGTGTGGGGAGAACTCAACTCCACTCAGCTCAACAATATTCTCTATCTCATCATCTATAATCCCCCAAACCCCATAATCATGGCTAGGTTCAGTTTTGGTAACCTATCCTGCGTGGATTTTGTTTCATATCCTAACCCAGGTTCGATTGGCGCAACACACGCATATAGAACCTTCACTTATAAGTAGGTAGGTTAGGTTTCTATTGCTTAATCATCTAACCACAAAGAAGAAATAGAGAGTCGGTTGTCCTCTAGAGTTCCCTTGACCACTTCACTTGGGTTATGGTGTCTGATCCTCTCGGATCCTGGAGAAAAGGGAGGTCCTAGATGACCTACTGAAGTGTTTGGGGGAACTCTGGCTGGCCCCTGACATTGATTAAAAAGACGAACATACGAAGGCCTCAACTATAAAGATAAGGTTGGTGGATATATAATCTTGTTTCTTCAACGGGCGCATATTATCATGTTTATTTTACATGCCATGCATCAGGATTTCTCGCATTAAGTCCTGCATTGCCATTTTTTATATGTTATCGGAGTTTCATGTAACATTGTGTTCAGCAAATCAGCAGTTCCAATGTGGACTAACTTCACCTCTGAGATGTCTAAAGAGCCCATGTCTTGCATTGTAGCCCAACTTTCACAAGTTTCTGTAACTTCTCATCTGCCTCTGCCTTGTCGATTATTGAAGCTAGGACGAGTTAGGTTTCTCTGGACCATACCATAAGTTGTAGAGGTAATAATACGGAAAGTGATGAGGTCAGAATCTGAAAGTGATAGAAAAGAAGCAGTGGCCATCAGCTACATATTCGCAACATAGCAAAACTGTGACAAGTCATGAAACCAAGATCCTAAATATTCGTAACAGGCCATCATCTCTGAACAAGAAGCAATGGCATACATCAAAACCATTCATAACTAACAAAGATCTCATCCATATTAGAGAAAAAGGAGCAAAGAGCAGGACTACTCCTTCCATGCACCCACATAGAATCTAAGTAGCTGTTTATGAAGAACTTAAATCAAAATAACCAAGATAACTATTTTACTCTTTTATATCTTTTCTACTCATTCCACATCTCAAATGAAATCAACAAGGCCTTTATATAGACACTAGGCACTTGTTATGTTAAAAAACTTAAACACAATAAATTCTATTAAAAACCATAAAGACCACTAACTCCTATATCACCCTTTGTCCTTTCATCTACAAAGACTCTTGACCTTTTATTTTCCGCATAACTTCTAAATTTAAGACTCACTAAAAGCAACATTTAAATTTTATTCAACAAAACTCCCCTATAAACTTAAATGCTTCTACCATCCATCATGCCAATCATCTTCTTGCATTTGTCGAGAAGTACTTTCGGTAGCGGTTTTGTGAAGATATCCGCAACTTGATCCCGACTCGCCACATGCACCAATTCCACATTTCCTTCCTTCACATGATTTCGGATAAAGTGAAAACGAACGTCGATGTGTTTGCTTCTTTCATGGTTCACCGGGTTCTTTGCCAACTCAATTGCTGATTTGTTGTCAACTTGAATCACGGTTGCACCTAGCTACTTTAGCTCCATCTTGCTCAACAAATTTCTAAGCCATATCGCATGACATACACACAAAGATGCTGCCACATATTCAGCTTCACATGTTGAGAGCGTCACAATCGGTTGCTTCTTTGAAAGCCATGTAAATGCAATATCTCCCATAAAGAACACATATCCCGATGTGCTTTTTCGATCGTCTATGTCTCCGCACCAATCGCTGTCGGAGTACCCAACCAATTTGTAATCTTCTACTTTCGAGTAGAACAACCCGAGTGTCATCGTTCCTTGGATGTACCGTAGGATTCGCTTCATCGCCTTCCAATGTGAATGAACCGGCTCCTCCATGAACCAACTTACAATGCCGACACTTAATGAAAGATCTGACCTTGTGCATGTGAGATAGCGAAGGCTTCCAACCAAACTCCGGTATCTACTCGCATCGACACGTTCTCCTCCATCGAACTTCGAGAGTTTTGCACCTGGTTCCATTGGTGTTGATATCGGGTTGCAATTTTCCATCTTGTACTTCTTCAAAATTTCTTTTGCATATGTCTCCTGTGATAAAAAAATACTTGTCTCTACTTGTCTAACCTCCAAACCAAGAAAGAACTTCATCAAACCCAAATCTGTCATTTCAAATTCCTGTGTCATTGTGCCCTTAAACTCTTCTATCATCTCATCATTGTTACCCATAAAAACGAGGTCATCGACATAAAGAGCAACAAATAACATGTTACCTCCATTCTTCTTTACATAAAGGGCATGCTCGTAGGGACATTGCTTGAACCCGTTCTCCTTGAAATATGTATCGATGCGTGTATTCCATGCCCACGGTGCTTGCTTCAACCCGTAAAGCGCCTTCTTCAATTTTAACACCTTCTTCTCTTCTCCGACTTTCATGTACCCGGATGGTTGTTCGATGTAGACATCTTCTTCAAGTACACCATTCAAGAATGCCGACTTGACATCCATTTGAAATATTGGCCATTTGAATTGAGCAGCTTGTGAAATGAGTAATCGGATTGTCTCCATTCTTGCAACGGGAGCAAACACCTCGTCGTAGTCGATACCTGCCTTTTGCTTGTATCCCTTCGCAACAAGTCGCGCCTTGTATCGTTCTATCTCACCTTGAGCATTCATCTTTTTCTTAAACACCCACTTCACACCAATAGGCTGACTTCCTTTCGGCAATTCTGTTAGCTCCCATGTGTTGTTGCGGTCAATCGCCTTAATCTCCTCATTCATGGCAGTTTGCCACTTCTGGTCTCGCAAAGCCTCTTCAAAGCTTATATTTTCATCATCTGCCAAAAGACATACAAGGTGTACTTCATTTGTCGAATCATACAATTCTTGCAAACTTCGCATTTTGGGTTGTCGTGGTTCATCTTCATCATCGGTAGTTTCAGAGTTTGTTGGTATGCTTGTTGGTGCAGCAACTGATGATTCTCCAACTTCAATAATAACCTCTATCGAATTGTTCCAGTCCCACTCGCTTGCTTCGTTTACTCGCACATCACGACTCACTGTCACCTTCTTGCTTATTGGATCGAGTAGCTTGTACCCTTTTGTCTTCTCATCATACCCAATAAAAATATACCTTTTGCTTTTGTCTTCGAGCTTCGTTCTTCGTTGATCCGGTACGTGTGCATAAGCCACACTACCAAACATTTTGAGATGTGAAACTGTCGGCTTTTGTCCGCTCCATGCCTCTTGTGGTGTTTGATCATCTAACTTCACATGTGGACATCGATTTTGCACATAGACTGCACATTGCACAGCTTCTGCCCAGAATTGCTTCAGCATTTTCTTGCTTTTGAGCATTGATCATACCATATCTAGAATGGTCCAGTTCTTCCTCTCGGCCACACCATTTTGTTGAGGAGAGTACGGTGCGGTTAGAAATCTCCTTATGCCTTTCGTCTCACAATACTCCATGAAAGCCGTCGAAGTATACTCGCCACCTCTATCGGATCGAACGGCTTTGATGTGTCTACATGTTGCCTTCTCCACCATCACTTTGAACTTTTTGAACGCCTCAAATGCCTCAGATTTTTCTTTCAGAAAATAAACCCAAGTTTTTCGTGAGAAATCATCGATAAAAGAAATGAAATACCTTTTACTGCTGAAAGATTCGGGGGTGATTGGTTCACATATGTCGGTATGAATCAACTCGAGAGGATGTTTAGCTCGATATTCTGCCTTCTTTTGAAACGAGATTCTCGTTTGCTTGCTAAGCACACATGCTTCACAAAATTTGCCCTCATAATCCATGTCCGGCAGCCCGTGCACCATGTTCTTCTTTGCTAACTCTTTTAGACCACCATGATATAGGTGACCAAAGCGGAGATGCCACAACGATGCCTTGTCTTCTACGTCGACTCGCAAACATTTTTCTCGCAAGCTTCTCAAATTCAGTTTGTACATCCGATTTCTACCCATCTCGACTCGAGCAACTAGACGCCATTGCTTATTCTTCAAATGTAGTACCAGGTCTTTCAAAAGTACCGAGTAACCTTTCTCCGTGAGTTGCCCCATACTTAAAATATTGGTCTTGAGATCTGGTACATAATAATCGTCTTAGATTGACCCTATCAAGCCATCCTTTTGTAAGTAACAAATTGTACCTCGGCCTTTGACCTCCACTTTTGATGCATCCCCAAACAACACATGGCCATCTTCAATCTTTTGCATCTCTTTGAATAGGTGCTCGTGACCACACATATGGTTGCTTGCGCCCGAGTCGAGGTATCACAAAGTGTCATTGTTGTCGTTGACTTCATTTTGAGCCATCAAGAGAAAGCCTTCATTCGCTTCGTCTTCCAAGGCTAGGTTGGTTGTTTCTTCCACCTTTTTATCGACTCGACAATCTTTTTCAAAATGCCCCACTTTACCACAATTATAACATTTGTCGGAATTGCAATCCTTCGCATAGTGACCATACTTGTAACACTTGTAGCACTCGAAGTTGGAATAGTTTGATCGGCCGCCTCTTCCTCGACCGCGTCCTCTTCCACGCCAATTTGGTTGGCTCGACTGTCCCTTCTCATTATAGAACCCTTCATGACTAACGCCTTGACCACCGCGACCATTTCCACGACATCCACGACCACGCCCTCTACCTCGAAAATTTTGAAAATAGAGTACCTTTTCGTCTTTGATTGATGCCTTGGTTTGAAGTGCTTGCTCGAGTGTTTCCTCTTTCTTTTTCTTCTTACGTTGTTCATGTGCCTCGAGAGAATCGGCGAGCTCGTCGACTGTGAGCGTCGCAAGGTCCTTTGACTCTTCTATTGCGCACACAACATTCTCAAAATTGTCGGTTAATGATCTCAAAATCTTCTCCACAACTCGTGCATCGGTAAATGTTTCACCATTACGATTGAGTTGGTTCATCACGGCTTGTACACGCGTGATGTAGTCAGATACACTTTCTGACTCTTTCATCTTCATGCCCTCCAACTCGCAACGAAGAGTTTGGAGACGCACTTTCTTGATTCGATCGACTCCTTTAAACACTTTTTCTAAAATGTCCCATGCTTCTTTTGAAGTAGTTGCACCGGCAATCTTCTCAAAGCCCGACTCATCAACGGCTCGGAACAATATGTATAGTGCCGCATTATCCTTCGATCGCGCCTCTTTCAACGCCTTGGTTTGAGCCGCTGTATATCCCGTGGTAGTTGTTGGTTCTTCGAAACCTTCTTGGACCACCTCCCACGCATCTTGAGATCCGAGAAGAGCTTTCATTTGAATTCTCCAGTTTCCGTAGTTCGTCTTCGTTAGTCGTGGTAGCGGCATTTGACCCATTACATTCGCCATTGACTCTGATGCCAATTTGAAGAACTTAAATCAAAATAACCAGGATAACTATGTTACTATTTTATATCTTTTCTACTCATTCCACATCTCAAATGAAATCAACAAGGCCTTTATATAGACACTAGGCACTTGTTATGTTAAAAAACTTAAACACAATACATTCTATTAAAAACCATAAAGACCACTAACTCCTATATCACCCTTTGGCCTTTCATCTACTAAGACTCTTGACCTTTTATTTTCCACATAACTTCTAAATTTAAGACTTACTAAAAGCAACATTTAAAGTTTATTCAATAGTTTAACATATATTCAGACAACTCCTAGTTAAACATAGCTTTGATTATTAGTGGCAGATGTAAGGAAGTGACTACGGGCAATGTGTATAACAATTTCTGAAACTACGACAATGACAAAAGTGTGGGAAAGGTGTGAGGAGGACTCAACTCCACTCAGCTCAACAATATTCTCTATCTCATCATCAATAATCCCCCAAACTTCATAATCATGACTAGATTCAGTTTTGATAACCTGTCATATGTGGATTTTGTTTCATATTCTAACCTAGGTCCGATTGGTGCAACACACGCATATAGAGCCTTCACTTATAAGTAGGTAGGTTAGCTTTTTGTTTCCCAATCTTCTAACCACAAAGAAAAAAATAAAGAGTCGGTTGTCCTCTGGAGTTCCCTTGATCACTTCACTGGGGTTATAGTGCCTGATCTTCTTGGACGGTTGGACCCTTGAGAAAATAGCGGTCCTTAATGACCTACTGAAGTGTTTGGGGGAACTCTGTATGCTACTTTTAGCTTGCTAATGTTAGTTCCATGATTGTATCAACTATTTTTTTGGTCCCATAAAGTAGTACTTTATTGAGCTTTACCCATTGGCATCCAAGCTTCCCTGGCATGTGCTCATAAAACCACAATCTATATCATGCTTAACTTGAACCAATTTCCTTTTCTATATTTTTCCTCTTCAATAAACTTATTACTCAAATTATGACAACAAATACCTTATCAAGTTTTCAAATTACTTTTCAACTTGAACCAATTAAAATTCAATATCACCAATCAGCCCCACCAAGCCTTAGCAGCATCCACAGAAGCACCTATGGATGCAACACACAACCTTTCTTCCAGTTCTTCCCTAACAAATCAAAAGCTCGAAATATAAAATACCATCATCAACGTAATGGGTTATAAAACTCAAAATGAAAAGATAAAAGGCTCAATGCACTTAATCAACCAGTTTAATAAAGATCAATTCAGAGGGCTGTCTTGTGAAAAGATCACGATAGTATGAGTTTATTGGGCTCTTGTTTGGGTATATTTCCACATGTATTTGATGAAATGTATATAAATTCATTGGCATCAATATGCAAATATATGAATTCTAGGCTTTTAGCATCAATATAAAGACCACATTTCTCAAACTATACAAGACTTTGAGCTCCATCATCGAACACATTCCATTATAGTTGAATTGATTGTACAAAATAATCTTCGACAAGCTGAAGACCAACTTGTAAAATATATGTTTCCTTTTTTGGTATCAAAATGTCAATATCTATCTATCTATATACAAACTGAAAACAAGTATAGTGGTGCGGCAGCGGTGGCCACTGTTAACATGGAAACAATGTAAATGAGGGCTCTATCTCTATCTTCTTGCTACTAAAGTTAATCCTTTGTAACTTCTCTAGACACCAAACTAACTGATCCTTGTTTATTTTCCACATGTTTAATACTCTCGAAACCAATTTCAGTTCAACGTGAGCGATGAACAATGCATGATCTAATAGAATCCTCTGATGTTGTTGCCTTTAGAACTTATTTATTATACAGTTTGTGCCTCTCTGAATTTCCTTAAGCCTTTTTCTCCTTCTGCAATATGGGAATGAATATTTAGAATTCCGATCAGCAAAAACATGAAGAAAAAATGGTATTCAAAGAGGTTTAGGAAGCAATTAATCGGACCTTTTGAAGATCTGTTCTAACATCCATCAAGAGATCGAAATCGATAGGGTCATGCGGAACAACTTACGATTGAAATAGAGCCTTGGAGGTCGAGTTTGGTTCGTCTTTATCTGCTCGGAGGAAAGCCCAGAAAACATGCATTGATTCCTCAATGATGTCTTTTAACACCTCACTTGAGACTGCATCTTCCTTGTACTTTGAGCAATCATCTGCAAGAGCATATTCTATGTGCTGTGTTTAAACATATTTATTTTAGGAGTTAAAATTAAAACACATGTTGGAGATTATATAAGTTACCTTTGATAATCGTAACTTGAAGAAGATGTCGAACTGAACGTCGGTAGTTGACATAATTTTCAACTCTGGATCTGGTTCGAAACGGTTCATCCTCTAAAAATTTTTGCAGAAGGACTTAAAAATGTTGGAATTCACTAGAAACCTGGTTATACTGATGAACACCAAGGGTGTCACAATCCAGCAACTTCTTCACTTGTCTGAACTGCCAATGGAGTATTGCCCAAGATACGCATATTTGTCCAACATAGACTGTCTCGAAGTCCTTGTGCAAATCTCTAATCAACTTCTTTGTTGGGTTAACTTCTGCTTTTCTTTGTCTGAATGACAATGCTTTATGAAGTGACTTAATTGCTGGTGCTGAAGATTTTGCAGGTGTGCTCAGTTGAATTGGGACATCTTTTAGTTGAAGAAAACCTAAGATCACATTCAACAAGGGATTTATAATCTTAAGACATGTTTTTAGGGTACTTTAGAATCATGGAAAGACATGTTTTTTAGGGTAAAAATCTTCTGCCCCTAATCATGTTCTTTTTTATGTCTTACACTAAAAATTATTTAAAAATTAAATTCTAAACCCTAACTCTAATTTTTACATCCTAAACCTTAAACCTTACACTATAAAAAATACACCATATCCCTAATTCTCTAAACTCTAACCACAACTCTAACTTTAAACCCTAAACTTTAAACCTACTATTTTAAAATGGAGCATAAAAGGAGGTATGATAAGGGCACACTAAATACATCCTTTAGGCATTGTACAAACAATTTGAAAACTTAAACTAAAAACAAAAAAGGGGTTAATACTGACTGATTGCATGCATGGTCTGAGAATTCAGAATGTCAAGTTTTCTCATTTTATCAGAGTAGCTCTTGTAAACCTTTTTTATTTCAGCAATGTGATCTTTGTGGTCATATTTTTCATTAATTTGCAGTGGCCCCAGCATCATCTTTGGGGACTCGAAATCTTCTAAAATAGTTGGAAGCCCCCCAGTTCTAGCAATTTTCACTTCCGTTTTCAGCCGCTCGATCAAATCATCATCGTGTTCTGAACGAAACTCTGAATCTTCATCTTCTTGCATGTTTTGTCCTTTGGTTTTGTCTGGGGAGACCATTGATTCTGTCTCAATGCTTAAATCTTCTTCATACTGTGTTTGTTTCTCTGCAACATGTTGATTACCTTCGAGGTCACCTCCTTGCTTCTCTAGAATCTTTTCATTAATGCAATTCTCAACAGATTCCTTTGTTGTTTCTTCGAATTTATCTTCTGTTTCAATCTCAACGATGAAACACTCAACAGATTCCTCTGTTATTTCTCTAACAACATCTTTGATATCCTGTCCTGTCTGCAAAATAGCTCTTTGAAGAAGTGAATCCCCGATATAATCCTGAACCGGCTGTTCTACTTGAATAGCTTTGATATGTTTCTCAAAGTCGAAAATCTTTTCAAAGGAAAACCTTAGAGCACATTCCTCTGTTTTGTCTTCAAAAACATCCCCCATTTCAACTTCGATTTTCCCATAATCAGCACCGACAGAGTCCGAGGAATCAAGAATTCCACCATTGAAATAGGCAGCATCATTTGAACCCATATAGAGCTCATGCACAGTAAAGCTCTTTGTTGTTGGTTCTTCAATGAATCCACTAATACTTTTCCCAAACAAGAACTCATACTTGCTCGTGCTTGCCGCCATGGCAGAGCTTTCTCCTTCTCTGTTTCCTTGATCAACAACATGATCATTGCCATGTCTTTCGCTGAACTCATCGAAGTTTGTGTCCAAATCTTCAAGGTACAGATTGATTGGAAGCCTGGAAAAGACTCAAACAAATAAAGAAAAACATTAACTAAAACGGAAATAAAAAAGGTTAAAAAAACATAAAACAGAGAGAGTGTGTTATACTTATACCTGAAGAATGATCCAATGAACTTGAAGAGAAAAACCCAGAAGGGATTAACGACTCGTAATATGTTTCGAAACCCAAAAACGAAATCAAAATGGGTGTTTTTCAACATGATGAATCTGTTGGCACCCATTGATTCAATCAACCTTCTCATTTCTCGATCTGAAGCAAAGCTACAAAAGTAGTAGGACGGGCCACTTGTTTAGAAAGTAGAATCTTTGGAGTTAAGTTGATTGACGAATGGCGATAACTTTGGCCAGGACATTTATTTCAGACAAGTAGAAAAAGAAGCTGCTTGTTTTTCATTAAAGAGAATTAATGATTTCGACCAAGATTTTTATGTTCGTTCTGTAACTGTAGATTGACTGATATGAGACGTTTTAGCAGGTGCTAAGTCAGGGTAGACAGCTAAAATGATAAAATTATAAGAAAAAAAATCTCATGCACAACGTTTTAATTTTAAGGTTTAAAAATTTAATTTAGAATTTATGGTTTAAAGATTTAAGTGTAAAAGTTTAATTTTTAAGGTAATATAGTCAGAAATTTAGATTTTAAATTATAAACCACAAATTATAATCATACCCCTTACTTAATTCAAAACTTTTATATTTAAACTCATAGACACTAAACCCTACAAGTAATCCCTAAACTCTAAAATTAACCCATTTTATTTCCGCAAATCTTTTGTGTGTAATAATTATTCAAAATTACGGTATACAAATTCTCTTTAAAATATAGGGTTTATATTATTTAATACCTTATGATAATAAAATGCTAAATATTTTCACTAGAATCTATAATCGATTTCATCCTTGATTTCAGTGTAAAGAGTTGAAAAGAGTCGAATTGTGGTTGCTGTTAGAGCTCTTTGTTTGAGCGAAAGGGTCTTTTTTTTGTCAAATTTTAATTTTTCAATATTTGGCAGGAGTGTGCATTTGTGCTCTTACAAAAAGGAACACCTACACGCCCTACACGTGTTTAGTTGGTGGCTTAGTGATAGTATTACATTCTAATAAAGAATTTTACCTCGTAGGTCCTTATTCAATTAGACCAAGTGATAGGTCTGAACGTGAGGTAATCTTCTCGGCAATAGAACTATTGACCGCTAATGGTGTGTCTCTTCTTGTGTGTTTCTTTTATGCTATAAACTTGTGTGAAATGAAATTTTTACATCTTGTGTGATTTATTCTATGTTGGGATTTGTTAAAATTTTCGGATTTCATGCATATCATATCAGACTGTATTTTAACTAAAAATCAAATTTATCAAATTGTGAAATATCAAAATTTTGGAATCGTAAAACATTGGATTTATAGAATTGTGCAACTTGAATTTTTCATAATTCAAGTTTTGGATGAGATTTGAATTTTGAAATCTGCATCATATAATAGTGGGTACATGGTTGAGATTGTTATGGGAAACTTTACTCTTCGAGCAGTGTATCAGAGTTTAAGTATCGAGTCTTCATGAGCATCAGACATCATATCTTTATGATTTAAATTTAATGTGTTTTAAAAAAATTTCAAAAAAACAAAAATAATATTTTGCTTTGTGATTGCTTGCACTTTAGGGACACACTAAGGTCTTTAGCTTACACCCTCATAATTTTTTCTTTCAGATGTGTATTCAAACTCTTTAGGCGACTTGATATTTGGAGCATCTCACATTTTATTCAGATATCTTTATCATTCAATATGAAGTTTTTTCAATTATTTCAGACTAATATTTTGGGACATTTATGTAATTTGGACATTGAGATTGTTTATAATTTAGGTTTATTTGGATGCATGCATTTATAAAATTGTTTTCGAATATTTAATCAAACTATCGAGATAATGTTATACGAATACATTTTATAATAAATGAAATGTTATTGAGTTTATTTACCTTTAATAACAATTTTTTAATTTAACATATTTAAACCTAAGATTTATAACTTGAAGGATAAATTTTCAATCGCGACTTCCTAGATTCGACCCATTTCTTCTAGGTTGGGTTTAGGGGTTACACTATCAATTTATCAATTTTGCTCCTATGGTATTTTTGCATCAATTTATCCCCTAAGGTAGTCGAATTGCATCACTGTTTTCCCCTTGACTGACAGAAGCCAACGTTGACCGTTACGTCGCTGACGTGGCAGAGGGGTAAAATTGATTTTTCAAGAAAGTTCGAGAGAAAAATTAATGTTCTGGTTGAGTACAGGGGCACAAAATATGAGTAAAATGCTAAAATATTAAAATAACATAAAAATTAATAAAAATATTTTATTAATATGTGACTAAAAATAAAATAATTAATAATATCTAAAAATAATTAAGATTATAAAATTAAAATATCATAAGCTAATAAATTACAAATTATTCAATAATTAAATTTTGAAATATTTTTAAAGTATTAAAAATGTATAAAAACTTTCATAAAAAAATTGGACAATTTTGGTTTTCTTTGTCTTCAAAGAATGTAAGGAAGAAAGAATCCTAAAATAGGGTTAATGTGATTCTCTCAACCGAACAAAAGTCTTCTACCTTTTCTGGTGTCCCTATCTCTTCATACTAGAAAAAATAAACTCTACACTCTAAGTCTAATTTCTAAATTACAATTCTTAAACCCAAAAATTTTAACTTTTTAGTTGATTAAATTTATAGACACACTTTTATGATTCATAGTCATTTTATATTGATAAAATTTTCAATTAGAGTTTAGGATTTAAGGTTTACAAATTAGAGTTTGAGATTTTTAGGGTTTGAAATTTAGAAATTAGGATTACAGTGTAGAATTTATTTTTTAAGTTTTAATAATTTATAATTTAATAGCTTATAATAATTTAATTTTATATTTTTACTTATTTAAAAAAATTATTTTTAACCATATATTAATAAAACATTTTTAAATATTTTATTAATTTTAACATCATTTTAGTATTTTTATATTTTCTTAAATACAAATTTTTACTTAAAAATCAATTGTCTTCGTACTTAACTAGAAAATTAATTTTACCATCAAACTAGGTCAGAAAATCAATTTTGTCCCTCTTCCACATATGAACTGTCATGTCAGCACTGTTAACCTCCAAGTCAGCATTGTAACGGCCAAAATTGACTTCTCTAAGTTAAGGGGCAAACGGTGATGCAATTCAACTACTTTAGGGGCTAAATTGATGCGAAAATACCATAAGGACGAAATCGATAAATTGAGACTACTACATGAAAAAAAGTGACACTTAAGCCTTAAATATAAAAAATAATTTAAAATAAAAATATAATAAATAACTTTTATTTATTAGTATTAAATACAAAAATAAAATTCAAACCCCAAAACACGTCTTGTTTCCCACTGTTATTACTTCCCAATCCACCACTCCCTTCCCCGCCTCCGCCATCGATCACCGCCTCCCCTCCTTCTACCGTTTCTACATTAGAAACCCCTTTGCTTTTAGCATCCTTTCCCTTTCCTCTGCTTTTGCTAACAAAAACACAAAAAATAGCAGTGAAAACCTACTCACAACGCTTCCTATTATAATCTTGTTTGCCGCACATATTAATGTTACCAAAAAATGAAGAAATGTTGAACCGAACTAGAGCTGGGGTCACAGGGATTTGGCCGTAGAGTTGATTGTTCGAACCATTGAAGAATCTAAGACCGGTTTAATTCAAAGCCCGTACCTTTGAGTTTATTGTCTTGTAAGTAAAGAGTTTGCAGTCGTTTGAGTTTCAATAAAGAAGCTAGAATCCGACTGGAGATTCAATTTTTCAACAAAACAATGATTTTCAACTGATGTAAGCCCGTAATGGATTTTGAAAATTCTTCGGTGAAGTTTTTTTCGTTAAGAAAAAGTGATTTGAGATTATCTAGGCCGGAAAGGTCAAGAATTTGGCCGAAAGTGGAGTTGCTTTCGAAACTCAGGACCTAACGTTGATCCAACAAGTTCAAGCTCTGTTCATCTATAGAACAGACAAGTTCAAGTGTTCCAAAATAAGCTTTGTAAATTCTCTCATTCAAGCATTCCTTGATTCCTTTTCATGCACAAACATCGGTTCTTTTCCATGGTAATGAGTCGAAAGGATCAATGGATGATTTTAAGGCAAAAAGAGCCTCTGCATCCCTTGATCTAACATCTGAAATAACATAAAGAAGAACAAAAAAGATGAAGAAGAAGAAGGAAAGGAAACAGTACCTTGAAACAGAAGGTTTCGTCTCTTTTTCAGCCTACGAGATGATTGGGTGGTGACGCCAGCAAGGATGACGTCAGTGAAGGTGAGAGAGGTTTGGGGTGTTTGGGATTTGGGATGTTTGGGTTTTTTGTGTGGGTAATTTTTGTATTTAATAATAAATAAAATATATTTTATTTTTATTTTAAATTATTTTTATATTTAATAATAATAAAATATGTCACGTTACTCTAAAATATTAATAAAATATTTCAAAATGATTAAAATAGGACAAAAAAATAAAATTCAGTGAGTAAATTGATCGTTTTAAAAGTTTAATTACTAAAACAAGTCAGAGAACAAAATTAAGTGATGATTTAATATTTTACCCTTAATTTTAAATAGAACTTTAAGAATATCTTTAGCTAAATTCGACCTTAAAATCGTTACTTTATCTTAAGTTCCTTTTAGCAATGATTAATTTTTAATGTAAAGTTATCAATTATATCCTTCCTTTCTCTATATTGGCGTCATTGAGATTCTCAACTCTAAGTATGGTCCAAAATTAATTCTCAAATTCACTCAATTGAACCATGGTAGCGGGTGTATAGTAACGCAACTTTGGGTCATTTCTTGTTTTCAAATTCAATAAGAAAACCCATAAAATTACCAAAACTAACACAAGCATGCATGTGTGTTAGCAAATGCCATTTTTCTTAGGATTTTTTTTATTAAAGGGGAAAGCACCTATTACATGCCTCATTAAAAAACCTCCCTAACCCTAATGGAGGAAAAAAAGTACACGTAATAGGGCTATAAAACAAAACCGACCACA
The DNA here is from genome assembly GCA_958450335.1 of Hibiscus tridactylites. Lineage (NCBI taxonomy): Eukaryota > Viridiplantae > Streptophyta > Magnoliopsida > Malvales > Malvaceae > Hibiscus > Hibiscus tridactylites. The sequence continues at coordinate 16,054,467 of OY288283.1, forward strand.
AAGGATCCGAGTCTAACAAAACAAAACCCACAACGCCTCACAAAGCGCCACAAACCAGCACTGGCAACCAACAAAGCAAACACCCTAAACAATCGAACAGAATACGTGCATGGCCCGCCACTAGCCAATGCCATCCGAACTTGCCAGGCTCTCTCCCGCCATGGCTTCCGCTTGGATAGCGTCACGGATCATCTCAGGAGGGTCAAGGAATCGATAGTAGCTCAAAGGTAGATCCTTAACCCTTTTCGCCATCATATCCGCAATAGTATTCGCCTCACGCCGAGTCTAAGAGAAATTGACCTCCCAATTTCGCGATAGGATTTCCGCAAGGTGACCCCGCAAACTAGAATTAATCTGCGAAGGATCACAACGTCATAAACTGTTGTAAACATCTCTACTATCCGTCTCGACAATTACTTTGGTAAAACCGAGAGACCACGACGTCGAAAGACCTTCAAAAACATCCCAAAGTTCCGCATCAAAGACTGAACAAGCACCAATTCGCTTAGAAAATCCAAAGCGCCAACGACCATTGGAGTCACGCCCCAACCCTCCACAAGATGCCAACCCCGTCCCGGTATCCCTAGCACCATCGACATTTAATTTAATCCAACCAACCGGCGTCCCCCTCCATCTCATAGTAACCCAAGGAGTCCCCTGCGACACACTATCATGAACCTGTCGGGCAACAGCCATCAAGAAGGTATTACAATGACGCCTAGCTTGCAACAAAATGGGTTCCTAGATATCTGAATCATTCCCAAAAACAATCGCATTCCGGCGCTTCCAGGTCAGCCAAAGAATCGACGCGAACAACAGATCCCAATCCTCATGATTCCGAGCGAAGTGTTGCGTGTTACTAATATTCTTTAGAATCCACTCATTAATACTGCAGTTGAAGAACTCAGGGACCTTATCAGCTTTCACAAGCTGCAACCACGTCCCTCGAACCGTCAAACAGTCCCGGAGGACGTGGGAAATGTCCTCCACCGCCACCCCACAGATGGTGCAACCAACATTGTTCGCGACATGCCGACGCACCCGCTCGGCGTTTGTCATTATTCTCCCATGACAAACCCGCCATAAAAATGTCTTGATCCGAGGTAGACCGCGAAAACAAATTAGCGTCCTCCAAATCGGGTCCACAACCATAGGATTTGAGTTAGCACGTAATCTATAAGCGGACCGCACAGTAAACCGCCTATTCGACTCAAGTTTCCATCCGAGTCTATCAGGAAAGGATGAGGTAAGGGGTGGTTAACAACCATGATTCCATGGAGCACAGCAGGCGGAAGATCATCCGCAAACAAATTCCAATTTCACTGCCCATCGTGAGTTACCATGCTTCTAACAGGCGTGAAGTTAACATGAGCATTCACACCACCAAAGTAGCGGTAAAGGGGTCCAACCGAGTCAACCCAAGCATCTCTCCAAAAATCAATATGATGACCGTCACCTAAGTTCCAAACAATATTCTGGACAAGATCAGACCAAATGAGCGTAATACCTGTCCATAGACGCGAGCCCCTCATGCGAGGAAGAGTAGTCGGAAATCGGAATCTCCCCTTGAATACCATACTTACAACGAAGAATACGAACCCAAAGACAGTTCGGTTCCGATATCATAATGAACCCAAGCTTCATGAGAAAATCCTCGTTTTGGTACTCTAACTTCTTCATACCCAAACCACCCTCAACACTCGGAGAGCAAACTACGTCCCAATTAACGGCATGGTTCCCACGACTATCACCACAATGGCCCCAAATGAAATTTCTAATCAACCGCTCGTTTCTGTATAAACATATTTAGGTAAATGGACAGACTGCATGGCATACATAGGAATAGCTGCAAGAACTGATTTAGCCAAAATGATACGACCCGCAAAAGAGAGCATCCGAGTCTTCCAACGGGATAGCTTATCCGCCACTTTTTGGATCAAATATCGATAGGTTGTTTTAGTGATCCTACCATGAAGAAGAGGAACACCCAGATAACGACCAAGGTCATCAACACACTGAAAGCCAAAAGCTCTACTGATGTCCTCCCTAAGAGAAGCATGGATATTATGGGAAAAAAACATGTTCGTCTTCGATATACTTACTTTATAACCAGAGGATTCACAGAACTCGCGCAGAACCCTACTAACAACATCGAATTGGTGGAAAGAAGCTTCCGCAAATAAAACAAGGTCATCCGCGAAAAAGAGATGAGAAATCACTGGACCCCTCCTTTTAAACCGAAAAGCCTTCCAACTCCCCTGATTCACCTCCCGTTGAATAGACTGAGCAAGGCGTTCCATACATAACACAAAAAGATAGGGTGACAGAGGATCACCCTGTCGAATCCCTCTAGATGGGCGAAAGCTCGTAGTCGGACTGCCATTCCAAAGGATTTGGGTAGAAACCGAAGAAATGGAACTCATGATAAGCTGACGCAAATGACCAAGAATACCAATATCAACAAGGGTGTCATCGATGAAAGACCATTCAAGACAGTCGTACGCCTTCTCAAGATCAACCTTGATGGCAAACCACCCTGCCTTACCTTTTTTGCTACGCATGGAATGGATAATCTCCTGAGAAACAATCACGTTATCTGTAATTGAGCGTCCTGGGACAAAGCTGGTCTGGTTCTCTCACACCCAACCAGGAAGGTACGGTTTCAATCTGTTAACAATAATCTTACTAAGAATTTTATATACCACCGTACACAATCCGATAGGCCTAAACTGGGCAATCACCTTTGGAGACTCAACTTTGGGAATAAGCACAAGCAGAGTTTTGTTCAGCTTAGGGTCAAAAACTCCAGTGGCAAAAATACGCTGAATAGTGTCACAAACCGCTTTGCCAACAACATCCCAATTTCACTGGTAAAATGAAGCATGAAAACCATCCACCCCAGGTGATTTAGACGGATGCATTTGAAAAAGCGCGTCACGAATCTCCTCGCACGAGAGGGACCTAACCAAATCCTCCCTATCCTGCTGATCAATCCTGCGGAACTGATCTTGACAATTGAAAGCATAACCGTTACACCCCTCAGAAGCAAAAAGCGTCTCAAAGAATTCCACGGCAAGCATTTTCAACTCTTCCTGTAACACTCTTAATATATATATATATATATATATATATATATATATATATATATATATATATATATATATATATATATATATATATATATATTTATACATATAAAGAAGAGAAATAAAAAAAAGAGTGGCTGCCAAGGGGAGTCGAACCCGTGCCCCTTGGCATGAGAGGTAGAAGGGTTAACCATCTGAGCTAAGGACGCTCTCGGTGTTATTCTGCTTTGGTTTTATTTTAAACTATTATGTCTCTCATGTACCCGTATTAAATGAAGGTCTGAACCCTTCACCTACCCAATTTTTTTTGAACATCCAATCGAATATGTGATATGGGAGAGAAAATATCCAGAGGGTTTCAAACCCTTCAACTCCCCTTGCCGTTCATGCTCCGACCACCGTGCTTTGGCCGGCCGTGGTGTGCACCGCCCTCATCGCCGCCATCCTTGCCTCTTCGCCGTTAAAACCCGACCACCCAACCTCCGTTGTTGCTCGTCGTTCGTGTGAAAACGGTGGAAGACCGTTAGGCTTCGCCACCCTCATTCTGCGCCACCGTCCATCCGTGGCTGCCACCGCCCCAGCCATCAGAACCGCCACCACAACCCGGTCCGACCCTTGACCTTCACGCGCAGTTACGAGCCGTTGGTTGCCGTGAAAACTCGTTTGAAGGTCCGGTGTTGCAAACCCATCGCCGCCACTGATTTTTGCATTTTTCGGCCACTTCCGTCATGATTTTGGCGTGTCGACGGGACAACCGTGACCGATGAAGCTAGACGAGAAAAACCCCTAAGGTTTCGCGTTTGATCGACGCCGGTAAGACTCCTAACGGAGCTTCGTGGATTCCGATGACCCCTTTTTCTTTTTTGTAAGATTTTGGCATGATTTCAGTGAATAATCTGTTATGTGTAGTTTGGGTTAAACCATGTAATCCCAGATCTGTTCATTTTCAGGTAAAAGGTGGCATTTTCGGCTCTTCGGCGAATTTTCCGGTGACCGGCCGATAAAGTTTTTTTTTAATGGTAAGTGGACCGGTCTGAACCGGCTAAACCGGTCGGCCCGTGAACCAGACCCGAACCGGCCAACCCGAGTCTGACCCGAACCGTACCCGTTAACCCAACCCGTCTGCCCGATCCGAAAATCCGAACCGAGTCAGTCGAGTCAACTCGTCCGAGTCAGCCGAGTCAACTCGTCCGAGTCAGCCCGAGTCAACTCAGTTGACCCTTATCAGTTGACTGCTGATGTCAGCATTGACCTGCTGACGTCAGCGTTGACTCTGACCCCCATTGACCGTTGACTTGCTGACGTCAGCGTTGACATGCTGACGTCAGCGTTGACTTTGACTGTTGACCAAAAAGTCAAAATTTCCGAAAACTTCCATTAAATGTTTTTCGACGTCCTGAGTCTGATTTTGAAGCCCGTTTCGCAAAATTCTAACTCGAAGGTCTCCGAATCTGACCTTGAACCCGAGAGTGCTTATGTATTTAATTAATTGATTAATAGTTTTGTGAATAAGGTCTGATATTGGAATTTGTGTAATTGAAGGTATTAATAGTCCCTGGAATACGAATTGTTGAGGGATGCCGAATTCGGGTTCATGGGTGTTCGAATGTCATCCACAGATCAACCGTTGTAGCTCGGAACTAAGGTAATACACTACTACCCCTTGTATGCTTTATGAACATGTTGATATTCGGTTAACGCATGCATGCTTATGATGACGTATACTGTAAATTCTGCTTAAATTGAATCAGATTCGAGCAATAAGTATGGATATTAATAAGACCAAATTATCCGAATAAGTTTACTAATGGGCTAACAGTATCAGAAGTTCTAATAATTAAATTCAGTTAATCCGCAACTCAATCATCAGTGCGTAATAATCGAGACCCAGGATACAGAGTGAGAGATATTAATTATGAAATTACGAAAATGCCCTTGGAGCATAAGTATGACTAAACTACCCCCTCTGATAAAGGAAATGACCTAAAATCTGCATTCGACCTGATTATACAATTTACACTACCCAAGATGTATGTTCTTTTGGAAAAGACTTCGGCATCATTATTCAAATGTGTGTGATACTAAAGGAAACTTGAATTTTCCCCAAGCTCTGTATAACACATGAAGGTATAACACCTAAAGGCGAAATTACTGGAATTATTGTTGTATTCTTAAGCTGGTACGTACGACAATAAGGAATGAATTAATCGAAATGATCGTAATGAACAAAAAGACTGTAGTGCTTTCGAGTACCGAAATTCTTAATTAATCAGAATGACAATTTTAACCTTAAGTTCTAAAATGAGTAAACCATCTGTAAGGGCCGAAGGGATTAGAACGACTTAATCTCTACCGAATACGTAAACGATAGAGATGCTAAATATTAAGATTTGACAAAAACGGTGAATTTATCCTGATTTCTAAAATGACTGAAATGCTCTCTTGAGTTAAATATACAATTCTGCATTTGATGAAACCCTGAGAATTCTAATGAGACTTTAAGGGCTAAACTGCCCCTAAGTGTTAGGAAGCACGCTCATGTATGTTAATCACTCTTGATATTAATATAAGGGTTGATTAGTACTGCAAGATTGGGATATATTAGTTCGAACAGTTGGAGGCTTGAAAAACTTCTGGAATTATTAACTATTGTAAATCGTCATTTTATCATTACTGAGTTAAATTACAAAATCACCCCTGATAGTTAAATGACCAAAACGCCCTTGTTGGCCATAGTAACCAGAACAACCCTAGATGTATCCGATATCGCAAAAGATCTTATCATAGAAATCTCTGAATGCATGACTGGAAAACTAATGAGTAAATAGAATTTCCTGAGCGACTGTTTATGTCTCGTTGGTATAAATTACCAAAACACCCATGTATGATAAAATGACCATAATGCCCTTGTAAGCTTAAATGACTAAAGTAATCATGATATATCCAAACTTTCTAAGATCTTGATGTATCAATTCTTGAATACATAATATGAATCGTTTTACGAACCCTTTCTAATAGGAACCTCGTTCTGGAAATTCGTCTAAATTGTTAAAAGTTTTAATGCGTCCCCTTCTGTAAATGCCGAGTATTTTCATGAAATAAAATATTCCATCTAGTGTGTTCCATGTGTGTTATATTCTGTTGAATGAAGTGCATAATGATTTAATCACGAATAATATTATGTTTGATGAACTTGATATATGATGACATTCTCTGCCTACTTGATATATGTCTACTCAATCTGTATACTTGTTATGTGATTGCTTGATTTGTGATGGTATTGTCTGGCTGTCTGAACTTGATAGTATGATCTGTTAGCTTGACCTACGATGGTACAATCCGTTTGCATGATGAATGATGAAAATTGTTTGCTCTGCTCAATGGTATGCCCAATTATCTGTCAAAAGCATGAATCTTCTGTTTCTGATACTCTGAATAGAATGCCTGCCACATGTACTCTGTTATTTATATCTGAAATCTGAAAACTGACTGCTATCTGGGGTATACTATTGGGTTATGATATGAAGTCTCTGTTGGTACAGCCTTGATCAAGCTGGTAAATCCTTATGGACTCAAGGTCTCCCCTTGAGTGGCACCTACACCCATCGGTCCTAGGGTAAGTCCTTATGGACCTAAGGCATCCCCTTAGGTGGCACCTACGCCCATCGGGCCTAGGGTAAGTCCTTATGGACCTAAGGCATCCCCTTAGGTGGCACCTACGCCCATCGGGCCTAGGGTAAGTCCTTATGGACCTAAGGCATCCCCTTAGGTGGCACCTACGCCCATCGGGCCTAGGGTAAGTCCTTATGGACCTAAGGCATCCCCTTAGGTGGCACCTATGCCCATCGGGCTTAGGGTAAGTCCTTATGGATGCAGTTCTGGGGGACTGCATATTGGTGTAAGGTTGGAGGGTAATTCTTGTAAACTTCTGTATGAACATTGAACATTTGTATTTAATCTGTTATGTGCTCATATGATATGATGTTAAGTACTTATGTTTGTTGATCTGCACTTATTGGAACACACTAGACGCCGAACTCTCTGATTCCTACCTCGTATGTTATCAGCCTATATAATTTCCGTCTAATTCTCAAGGTCTGATTAAAGAACAAATACCATTATTCTTGAGTATGATGAAACCTCGAAATAGTAGAACAGAAATAGAGGACTATCACTGCTTGAAACATCATGAAAATGTTATGCCTACCACATGTCTGCATGAGCTTATAGCATCTTTTGGTAGTTCTGTATTACTGAGCTTTTCCAAGCTCATGTTGTTTTTACTATCGCAGGTTCAAAGAAAATAACATGACCTAATGTTTGACATCAGTGTTCGGAGTTCTCTCGGCGTTGCCTCTGGAGTACGGTACTGTATAGTTAGTGGGCATGTATGTCACGTATGGTTTTGTGATTGAGTCTGTAAAGTACTTTCTGAAATTTCTTGTTGTGTTTAAATGATTTTCTAAAATAGTATTTTAAACAGAAGTTGATTTTACAGCTTAATAAGTGTTTTGAGAAAGAAAAAAAATGTTTTCATGTGTATTTTACTGTGGGCCGCTCTTGTGATCCTAATGTGACTTCCTAGGATCCGTTGTAACACATAGGCGGGTCTAGGGGGTTACACTTCCGGATCCGAAATCCATTTACCACAATCGTCTTTAAGCGAGACAATAGTGTTACGCTTCCTCCTACCATTAGCAACGGCGTGATAATAGCTAGTATTCCGATCCCCGTCTCTAATCCAATCGCATCTTGCTTTTTGACGCCATAAGCTTTCTTCCGTGGCCAGAATGTTATGCAACTCCTGCTTAAGCGAATTCTCTAAAGCACTAAGAGTTGCAGAGTGTCTTTGCCCCAGAGCTTTATCAATACCCCTTAAACGAGCTACAATACGCTTCTTCTTCTTGATTAAATCACCATTGCATTGACTATTCCATTTAGATAAAGTATCACGAAGACTATTAATATTCTCACTATAAGACAAACCTTCCTTCCAAGCATTCTTAAGAACGGAAGCAAACTCACCAGAATCTTAACAGTTAGGGATAAACCGGAAAGGCCTTTCACCCAATTTATGAGCTAAGAAATCAGTACACAAAAGAAGGGGGCGGTGATCAGACCCAATACGATCAAGGTGATGAACCAACGTATCCGAGTACATATCAGACCACTGCACATTAACCAGACAACGATCAAGCCTCTCATACAAATCTGCCCGTGCCCATGTGAACTGAGGCCCCTTAAAATCCACCTCCATCAGAGCATTAGAAAAAACAAACCTTTGGAAATCCCTGCTAGCGCAGTGGCGTCGAGTCTGACCCCTACGACGATCATCAAGGTGTAAAATAGCGTTAAAATCTCCACCAATCAGCCAAGGTTGGTTACCCCTAGGTTTAACCGCAGAGAGAGGATCCCAGAGAAACCTCCTATACTGAATATGAGGACTAGCATACACAACGGTTTCGCAAGCGACAGGCCATGAAGAGAGAAATGCACAAATTGATTTGAAATAGTAAGAATATGGACCGACATATCACCATTCCAAAGCAACCAAATACCATCGCTAAACCCCTGAGCCTCAACCCGAAACAAAGACTGAAAACCCAGTCGATTAACAATGCAATTAACTCGAGTACCGCTAATTTTGGTTTCCAATAACGCCACAATCGACGGTTTAGACGACGATCATATCCTACAAAGATGGTCATGATAAGAAGAGCCTGCGGCTCCTTGAATATTCCAAAAATGAAAATTAACCATTAAAAGCAAAGGAAAGAAAGGACCTAATCAATCAACATAACGTTCGCAGCCCGAGTGTTGGCCACTCCCCCATTGGCATCGTCAACCGGCGGCACTCCAAGACTAGTGGCTGCGTCCTTTTTCATAGCACAACCAATTTGCTATTTATCGGCATGATCAGACAAGGATATAGGCTTATTGTACTGACCATTCGACTGTAAATCCTCCAAATAATTGGTGGCCGATTGAATCCAATCCGATAGCAACGGCGAAGGCGGCAATCGGTCCATTTTCTTCCTCCCCTGAGTCTGCGGTTTAGCAAGGTTTTTGCTGCTTTTTTGAACTCCTTGGACACGAACTTTGCTAGTTTTTTGGGTCGCATGGACCTTACGTCCATCATTCAAAATGGAAATAGCATTGTGACTAGATTCCCCACCACTGTGCAAATGTTCAACAACACTTGGAACCACGCCAGGAACCGTTGGAACCACGCCAGGAACCGTTGGAAACACGCACCAATCCGTGTGATTACTACTCAACCCAGCTCGAGGTAAATCATGCTGGCCACTTTACCCCTCAATCCTCATAGCCGACTGCACTTCACTAGTGACCTTGGCCGTTGTAGCTTGCTGGACCGGAACGGCAACATCAACATGACTCTCCCCCATAACTTGTTTACCTTTATTCAACCCAGAACTCCCCGTGTGACTACCATTAGCATTCACACTCCTATCATACATGTTTTTTTAACTTATCAAGACTCCGCAACACATCAAAATGCGATTGACCACTCTTAAAATCTCCACTCTTAACCGTATGAGCGCCCTCTCCCGCCTTCCTCGATCTTCGTTTTCGACTTTCTGCAACCATCTAAGGTCTATAAAGCTCACCACGATAATCATCTTGTGCTGAATTCTTCGACACCTCCTTTGCCCCATCAGCTTTTTCCACAATCTTCCTTGCGCAGAAATCCATTGTATGGTCATACACGCCACAATGGTAGCAAATAAGTTGTAGTCCTTCATATTCGATTTTCTGCAGAAAGTTATCGATTCCAATACAAGGCAGTAAAGGCTTGGATAAATCAACCATGACTGCAAGGCGAGCAAACTTACCGCGTTCACCAGCTACAATATTATAATCAATTTTAACAACCTTGCCAATGACCTCTGCAATACGTCGAAAGAGACCTCTCGAGTAGTAGCGAAAAGGCAATCCCGGTAGTCTAACCCAAACCACAACTTGCGTTGGATAAGCTTTCGCCGTAGAAAATTCTCTACTCCATGGTTGCACTGTAAGATAACTCCCGAAAATAGTCCATGGCCCAACAGTTAAGGTACGAATGTAGTCATCTTCCTTCTCCAATTTCACCAGGAAATATTCATTCTCCAAATCGATCAATTGAAAGCGACCCTCCAATTGCTAGAGTGCCTGAATCCTATTCCAAAGTACACGATAGCTAATGGTCCGGCCAAGAAGGCGTACAGTCACAGCTTTCTCCATGCTACGGTCGACTAAATCATGGACCCTCTCTGAAAACTTGATAGTTGGATAAGAACCACCATGACTGATAGTAACGTCTTCATCACGCACCGCAATTTCCACCTTAGAACCACTTGGAAAAGTGTTGCCTTTAGTCACCTTCGCGCTCGTCAAAACACTCGCATAAGAGTTTGGTGCACCAGGAACAGTACTAGGTTCAACAAGATGCATAGGAATATCCGCTGACTTCTCACCCACATTACCATTGGCATCAAACATAGGGTTCCCCATAACTTTCATGCCGCTCTGGAGCGGCATTCCATCATTGTTATCACTGCCTAAAGCAGCATCCGGAGCCACAAGGCCATCGGTTGTCACCCGCATGCCAGTCTCCGCCTGTACTGGTGCCCCAGTGGCCGATTTCAACACCCCAGCCCCTCCATTCACAGACCCTAAAGGTACATTAGCAACGACCTCCACACCATCGCCCACCCCTTCCATGACCGATAAAACGGTCCTCTCAAAACCAGGAGGGCACCCGCCAAGGTCCAAACAACCCGTCGGCGCCGGAGAGACCGCCCACATTAGAGTTTTGGTTTTCCACGCCATCAGAACCACCCGGTTTTTTCGGAGACATTAGGTTTTTTGCATTTAAGAATTTTTTTTAGTGGGTGTATAGTAACGCCACTTTGGATCATTTCTTGTTTTCAAATTCAATAAGAAAACCCACAAAATTACCAAAACTAACACAAGCATGCATGTGTGTTAGCAAATGCCATTTTTCTTAGGATTTTTTATCCGCAATCATATAAATTTAATTATATTAGAAGCTAAATTGAATTGGACTAATAGATGTGGATAATATTCACATTGATATTTTTTTAATAAATTTTAATCTTAATCTTAATCCTACTTAAAAAGGAGGGGAATGATGATTTTAGGAGAAAAGAAAAAAAGTATTTCTAGTAAATCTAAAACTCATAACTTAAGAGAAATGAGGGAACAAAGATGAGCAGATTAACTAGGGAGAATTGTTTTCCTCGATAACAAATGTCCATTACTTGCAAAAGATGTCGAGTCTCTACCGAATCAGTTTATAAATTTTAATCTTTTAATAAAATATATATACCATATAGATAAATTACTTCAATCTGAATCATTTAAAGATAATGATATTCTTTTTACTTAAATTATTTGATGAGATTATAAAATAAAATTTTTACTTAAATCTGAAATAAATTAATTAATCCGAACAGATTATCCGATCCATAACCAGATTTAGTCAGCACTCGCGAGTCGCGAACATTATCTAGTCATTAAATCCCATCAAAATGCCGACTTTCCTCTGTTCAACTTAAATTGCACGATTAAGGTCGGTGTTAATTGTTATTTTCTTCACAATGTATTCCTTTTACAAAATAATTTTCGAGTACTTTTTGACTCAAATTCCGCTTAAGATTATTTGTCTAATTGTCTTTTCGATATAAATATACAAACGTCATGGAAAAAATATTTTATTTGTATTTTAATTTCGTCTACAATAGAATCTCTATAAATTAATACTCGATAAATTAATAATTTTTAAAATAATAACTTTTTTTGGTCCTGACTTGAGCTCAAAGACTAAATTAATTATTTCAATGAATTAGTAAGATAATAATTTTTTGGAAGACCCTTATATAAATTTATAGACCCTTCAATATTATAAATTAATAATTCTATAAAATTGCAAATATAATTAGGACAACTTAGTAAAATATGATTCTATTGTTGTTTGTTTCTTCTTAAAATTTAAATATAGTTGTATTTCATCTCTAACTTTTCTTACTGCATCAAAAAGTTCCGGTGTTGCGTTCTCATACTGCAACAAAAAATTGTGAAGATTTCCTTACCATACATGAACTTGCATTAAGTTTTAACTGGTACTACAATGGACTTTTTAAGGGGTATGTATTATATTTGATTAGTCACATTGTACATAAACATCATTCAATTAGTCAATACAAAAATAATGTAGTTCTGTTGAATCAGAAAAAAAATCTCTTTAAATTAATAAACTATCATCTTAGCGATTAATTAATACCTCTTTAAATTAATAAAATTACGTGGTCCAGAAATTATCAATTTAGTCATGAATTTAATCTCTAATTTATATTGTCAAAATTTGATTTTTCGTATTTTAGAAATTAAAAAAATTAATCTCGTTATTGTAAATATATGAACTCAAATTATTATTTTTATTACTTTTTATATATAAATTGTTCAACTACTAATATTTAAATTGACAATTTAATTTATTCAAAAAATTGATAATTTAATAGTAAGATTTAAGTAACAATATTTACCCTATTAGATAAACTTCTTAATTTTTGTACCTTCTAATAAATTAAAAAATAATAAATATGTTGGGCCTAACGAATGCTTTGTTTGCTTAATTTAGGCCTACATGGTCTTGAAAACATTTAAAGAATGTTGGGCCTAATCTCACAGTACTTCCCCAACCCCCTCCCCTCGGCCTTTGCTGCTTTTTTATTTCCAAAATTGGTCATTTCTTTCTTTTATTTATATGAAAATTTGTTAAAATTTCTTATATCGCAACACTTTAGAAGCTCATAAACACCATGTTTTATGTTAATTGGGTATAGTTCGATTAGTATTGTCGTTGATACAATATACAAGAGAACGTAAAATTAAATATCTTTTGATTTATATGTGATAAAAAGTCTGAATATTACATGCATTATACACTGAATATTCAAAAATAATAAACATGATGCTTTGTTGGTGCTAGAGAATAGCACTTCTAAGTTACAATTAAATCACTTTTATCTATTAACCGACAAAACCAATATTGGTCATGTCAATTCAATTAAGGCATAAAGCTAAAAAATATACCTTCAACATTTGATTAAATAGTTATTTTTGTTTTTTTTTGGAGCAATTCAACCCTCAACGTTTCATTTTGATTGAATAGTTTTTTTTTTAATAATTTTTATCGGCAAAAGGGGTCTTGCTCTAAAAAAATATATAGGTCAAAATGACTATTCAGTCAAACGTTAGAAGGTATTTTTTAATTTTATGCCTTCAATTAAATCATTTTTATCTATTCAAGTAATTTAGTTCAGTTTTATTAGATTATGATCGATAAATTATTACTATATGTGACCAAATAAGCATCTTCTTTTTGTTGCTTATCATCATTAGGCAAAAGGATCAAAGTATTATTTTATAATTCCTTAACTAATCAAAGCATGCTTGCCTTTAAAGATTAGATAAGTAATAGATAACATACAAAAATAGAAATGTTCAAAGCTATATCTTCAACTAACACATCAAATTAGTAAAAAAAAATGGAAAACGACAAATGTAAAATAATAAAAAAAAGTCAAATGAAAAGGGTAATATATAGGTGGGAATAAACAATAAAATAATGAAAAAGATTAGGGGTTTAATTCATTCAAGGTATACCAAACTCAAAGGCAGAGATAGAACTTTTAATCTTTGAATAATACCAACTTTCAAAAGTGCAAAGATTTTGCTGCAAAAGCCAGTAATTCTCCATAAATCTGTAAAAGACAAGAAGACTACTTGCATATTCAGGACATCACCTAATCTGATAATACCCACAATTTGAACAAAACCACCAGCTTTTGAACAAATCAAGACAGATTAAACCAAAGTATGGAAAAGAAAGGCAACTATCAACTCCAAGCTACAAGACAAAGAATCATGTTATAATATGTCTAAAGAGTAACAATTAGTGGATATATTTAACAATGAAAAAAGTAAACTATCTTCACTTGTTATCCTCACAATCCATATTGGATCGAGCAGATGTTGATTAGTATGTATGATAATATTCTAAGAGCATGAACAAGTTTTAAACCAAAAAAAAGGAAAAAAGGAACAGCAACTAAAGCTTGTTGATTTCTATAAAATTTTGCAGTTAAATTAAGAAGCAGAAGAAGAGCCATTGTTAGTAACATGAAGCTGAATACAATACTCATTGTTATTGGAATCAAAGCTGTTTCCAGCATTGGCATCTTCGTTGCTGTTGTTGTTGGCATCAAGATTGAGATTACCGACTGTTAATATGTCTTTCTTACCAAAAGTGTTCTTGTTGTTGTGCATCCAGACCTTGAGAACCCCTCTGTCGACCCCAACTTCATTGCAGAACTCTTTTAGCAGCTTTTCTTCTCCTCTCGGCATCCTCCAACCGACCCTCTCTGCAAAAGCTTGCATCTTTTCCTTCTGTTCCTTGCTGAACTTTGTCCTTGACCTCTTTTTCCTACTCGTGTTGTTTTTGTCTGTCACTCCGACCATGGGATTAGAGTTGTTGTACTCATCCAACGGCACCCCCGAGTAGCCGCCGGTGCTCAAGGCCAGCAGCATGTGGGGTGCAGAAGAGTAGTAAGAGTAAGGGACGGGAGAGGGTGGAGTATGTGTTGGGCTGGGGCTAGTGCTGTTCGTTGGGCTTGGACTTGAGCTAGGAGGATTATGAGGCGGTGGCGGTGGCAGGTGATGGATGAAAGCAGGAGCGTCGTAAGGGTGACGGCGGTGGAAGTTCCGGTGGCAACCACAGGCTGCACATTTGAAGGAGCCAGGGTCAGATGGGGAAGCAGGCATGAACTCACCACAACCATCAAGGGCATGGCCACCCAAGCTAGCAGCATGGTTTTTGAGGCACTCCTTGTAGGAAACAACCATTGGGTGGTGGTGCTGATGGATGAGGAGCGATAAAGACTTGGTCTTGGTGGTGTTGCTGTTGGGGTGAGTCTCTGATGAAGACTCGGATTGTGCGTATGGGGTGGTTTTGGTGTTGTTGGTTAGCTCCATTTTTTTGTAAAAAAAGGTGAAAGCTTTGATGGGGGTGAAAAGGGGGGACCTTTTAGTGGGGTTAGGGTTTTTTGCTGCTCTAAATGTGGTGAATATAGAAGAGAAAGGATGATGTTTTAAGACAGAGCTGTGATTGTGATCTAATTATGATGATGGATTGGTGTAATGAGAAGTTATTGCACTCTCAGCCGAAACTCATAGTGTTAAAATAAAATACTTGTATTATATCTATGCCTATATTTAATATTTTTAAAATGTTTGATTTTTTATTTTTAGGAGATTCAAATTAAAGTATATATGTGTGAAATGTACGCGTTGTTAGTTAAAAAATACAAAAAGATAGTACAATATAATCATACCAGTATATCATGTTTTTTTTCTCTTATGTGAAATTTAATCTCTTTACTTTTAGGGTGTGTTTGGTTCGTGAAATTAAAGATTACATTTGGGAATAAGACTCACGGAATGCATCATTAACTTGTTTGGTTTATTTGTCAAAAATGTAAGATTATTATATTTGGTTGGAGGAATATAAGATTATCTAGAAGTAAACTTTATCAAATTGTCCATATATTATATTTTTTTAACATGCTAAACTTTTAATATTAAATTAATAATATCTCCGTAAAAAGTTATAAAATTATTTTTGTTATATTATTTAAAATTTACAAAAACTATATATTTATCATATTATTAATATAATTATTATATTAAAAAATTAAAAATATATTTTATATTTGCATATTCTCGTTACTCTATTAAAATAATTTTGTAGATTTTTAAATACTAAATGTTTAATATGTTCTATTTTTTAATTTTTTTATTACTTATGAAAGATTGTCAAATAAATTAAAAAAATAATAAAATAAATATAAAAGTTATAAAATAGTGACAAAAATTTTAGATTATTAATTTAACCTACTAAAATATTTTACAATACGAAAAAAATCTTATAAATCAAAGAATAAAATTAAAAATATCAACTACTAACTTATTAATTCTCAAGCAATGTGCAATCTAATATGTAACCTATAAGCATCATGAATATAATATTAATAAAAATACATTAAATATTAAAACAATATTTAAATATGTGTAATACTATTTAATATTAAACTAATATTAAATAAAAATATTTAATTAATTTACACCACAACAGTTAATCATCTAATTAAAAATTCGAATAAAAGATTTTTATGAACAAAATTCATTAACTTAAGAATACTATGGTTCAAATGGGTGGGAATTTATAAATACCTAAGAAATTAACGGGAATGACATTCTTACCATTTAGAGAAAAAGTAAAACTATTAAAAAAATTATTAATTCATAGAAGGAATACTCTTAAATCAAACATAAGAATATAATAATTATCTTTTCTGTAAACTAAACGCCTTTCAATTTAAAGTATTTAGTTCTACTCTTTTGATTCAATAATTAAAGTCCAATCGGTAATATGTTATATTAGATCCTATAATATTCTAAAAAAAAACACTCATTTGATCAACCATGTGAGCACAACAAAAAAACATCAACTTTAATTTCACTACTTTGTAGAGATAAAATTAGGTCAAATATTGAAAGAAAAAAATAAACGTATTATTTGATTAATATTTAAATTAAAACCAACTTAAAATATTATTATATTAAAAATTTGAATGAAAAGTGACTTCGTCCATGCTTTGTTAGGGATGTGAGAATTTTAAAAAGGTAAATAAATTTTTAAAGAGTTAATGTAGAAATTTTCATAAGATATAATAGAAGTGACCTCACTTGATTTGTTAGGGTATGAAACTAATAATATTTATTGTGATAGTATAAGAATCTTCGTACTTCACACTCTATTTATTATGACCTCACTGTATAATAATTCTGGTTCTCTTACTGTTAAAGAAGTTGCTGGTAATCTTATTGTCAGTAACTTAATCTTATATAAGATTAACATTGTTTTTATGTAAAGTTTGAATGTTGTTCCTCTTCTACAGAATTGTTGAAAAGGTAGGGGCCATGGGAAGGCATCCTCTTGATCGTGAATCAATCTCCTCTGCTCCCACGTGTTAAAGGAAAAACAAAAGCAAGACAATGCAGCAAGCAATCCATGTTTTTATTATTACATACTACTATTATAATAGGTTTTCTTTCCCAATAATAAACCTATTCTAATCCTTTCCTGGCTTTTAGTGACGAATTTGTCAATTAACACAACATGCATGTATCGTGTCATGTTTTCATCCCTTTCCCAATAATAGGCGGTGCTTCTTTCTCCCATTCACTCATGGTGGTGAATATTTACTGCTTGAATTTTATGCTCTTATGTTTAAAAATTAAAATTGTTGATGTTAAGATGAAAAGGAATCAAATAAGTAGATGAAGACCACAAATTATTATGGTCGTAATTATTTCAGACAATTTATTCGTTGTAAATTTGAAAAAGAGAGCTACAGTCAATACAATAGTAGAGGTCGAAGAGACATAAAAAGGAAGAAAGAAAAACAGTCTCATGTACAGATATCTTGCATATATTTCATGCCCCTCTGTTATCGGACATATGGGTATTTATATATTTCAGAATTATTGGTGATTAGACGGTATCAGACCTGTGACAATTTATAGACGAATTGGCAGAGATAAATTTAATTTTTAAATATCAAGTTTTGCATGTCAGTCACGTGAATGTAATTATTATAGCGTCTAATAATGTATATTCTCAAAATGATTTGTGCAGGAGTTATACGAAGGCAAACAATTTAGGTGTAACAAAAACATAAGGACAATTAAGAGGATTATAATCTCATGCTACGATCCAATTACGAGAATTATAAATTAGCTGTTGATGAACAGAATAAATTCATGAACCAAGAGTAGACCATCACAATTAAGTTAAAACGTCGGCAGGAGAGGGATGGTTTGGTCGGGTCCTTTCCTAATTACAACATGGAGCAACAGTTGTGGTCTGTTTTTGTCTTTTATGACCCTAATCTTTCTTCTTCAATCATGCCTTTTTATTTACATTCCAAGAAACAAATCCAATGCCATAATCCTTGTTCTTCAATCAAATCTCTTATTTGTAGAATTTCGACATTATTACATTAATTGTTTGCTCGTCTTAATCACTTTCCCAGCACGAAAAATGACAAGACTTTGAGTTCTAAACATGAATTCAATGTTCAAAAGACACTAATATTAAGCTATAAAAACAATGTCTTAATCATAATCATGTCATAATTCTTCAAAGAAGCACGCGCATTAGTATACTATTGAAACAAAGACTTCCATTCAAGATTTGGTTTTTGTCAGGTTCCTTCCTTGTACATTTTCCCCCCGCAAATGATTCGAATCGATTATTGAAATACTTGAATTTGACTAATTCTAATTGTTTGAATTCGAGTCTCAATCAAATTCGAATCAAGTCAAATAACTTATAAATGAATTCTTTCTGGCCCTGCAACTGGTGTTTATCAGAACAACCAACAAGAGGATTATTGTCCCAATAATGGGGCATTTGTTACAATGTCCTAACAGAGGGGAGGAGGGTTGGTTTTAAGGACTCAAAGTGCCCAAATTCAATGCCTATGACAGCAAGTAGGAGTAGAAGAAGTGGTCCTTAATTTCCTGCCTTTAATTTCCCTGCAGAAACACCTCGTGTTGTATCAATCATCACCGCTCTTTTTTAATCTACAGAACCAGATTCCATGGTCCACTGCCACTGTTTTTTTAAAGCCATTGGGACAATGGGACCCCCCACAAAGACCCCCTGTTTTGTATTTTATGTATCACCATCCACCACAATTAGAGGTCACAAACGGATCATCCGAATCGGTTTTAGTTCAAGTTATTTTAGGTTTGATAATTTGGTTTTAGTTTAGATTTGTGGTGATTCGGTTCGAATATCGGGTCGGGTCATTTATATCGGTTCGGTTAATTTTAGGTCGGATTAATATGCAATCAACCGATTTCGGTCGAGTTTTTAAGTCATGTCAATTTTTTACACCCCTATATGATTTTATAAAGCCAATATATTTGTCTTTTTGATGACTTGTGCGAGAGTTCACATGTTTATCTTTCTTTATTTTTTTAATATATTTTTCTTAATTTCGGGTTATCTTCGATTTAAGCTACTTTCAGTTCGAGTTCATTCGACTCGGTTGAAAATCAATTCAGATCCATTTCAGTTCAACTAAAATTCAAGTCAATTTCGTTTTGGTTTAATTTTTGGACTATCAAGTTCGGGTTGATATTGGGTTTTAGATCAAATAAATCGATTTAGATATCGGATTAAGTTTGTCCGGTCGAACCACAATTTACAAAGTCTTTTGTTTTGGGAGATATGGGTGGATCATCAGCATCCATCTAATTGCATTTATGTGCTTCTTTCGACTATTTACTCAACAAGATAAGATTTTTTTTTTCAAAATTAAAAAAGTAAAAAAGAAAATATCTCCATAGCCTGCCAAAGGCAGAAAACCCCTTCATGATTAGGGGTAAAAATAAGACATTGTACACGGATGATTCTGAATATGCGCAGTAAGAACAATAGATATAACTCGACCTGAAGCACGGTATGTTTAGATGATGTGAAAAATGAACCCAAATTTTATAAACAATGCATTAAAACAGGAATTAGTAAAGCTCCAAATCATCTTCAACAATCTATTTGGAGATAACAAAAAAAAATAATGGCTTTTACAAGTTTATTGATTGGGGGAACTGTCCTCACTTGCTCGTAAACTACCAATGTAATGTAATGTCAGTGCAGGAGTTCATCGTATCTCCTATAAGTTAAACGTTTTCCTGGTGGGGAGTCACGGCAGGTGCCGATGCTATCGCAAAATGCATGCCCCTACTTTGCCCAGATTGTAGTACAAAAGCAACCTGGGTTGCGGCCAATGCCGCTGCTTCCTGGTACGGATAATGTACGAGTTTCAATAACAAGGTCCGAACAAAAGCAAGAAGGATCTATAAAATGAAAAAAAAACCCGAAGTCTTTGTGAAGTAATGAGATGATAACCTGTCTTTGCCTTCGTTGTTGTAATATACTGATCGCCCAAGCCATGATGTAGCATGGTAAGAGAAACCCAGCGGCTCGAAGCAAGAAAAGCTGCAAGAAACCAAGCAGTTTTCAGAAATAAATGGCTCTATGGTATGATATCAGTAACCTAAATGCTTATGAAGTACATAGGTGAAATTGCAACTCTTTAAGTATAAACTTACAGAAAAAAATGAAGACATATCATCATCCGAATCAGCATCGGGAACAGTCACTGCATGCCGCAACAGCAGAAGTGCCATTAACTGGAATAATGGGAAAAAGATAAATCATCTCCAAACTCAACTGTTAATTTTATTTGGGTCATGTCATGTAACAAATGCCCTATTTTTAGTTATTTTTTAAGCCAGACAGCAATTCTCGGAGCTGAGAGGATGGTAGAAGATAACATTTGGTCCACCCACAGAATAAAAGAAAAGGAAAGTTGTTGACATGAAAATCGACTGAGATGGCCACTGCCATTGTGGCCTAAGTGGAATAGCAACACTGCTGCTATGGCTCAAATTTCACATGATGAGAGGAGGGAAATTGGGAGATAAATCCAAAACAATTGCATAAAACTGTAAAACTAAGTTTCCCCTCTGTTTAAGCAATAACCATGTCCAAATGAGGAAAATGACAGTAGAACTGTCTCCTAAGAACATAAAATTCTTCCAGTTAAAAGTTCGTACACCTTAGCAGAGGTCTTTTCTCCAAATTAATATATCAGAATGATTCCTTGAGCATGGCTATATGTATTTATAAATTGACTTGATGGTGGTCCAACTTTATGGCAAAAATGTTAAAACCCACTTAAATGAGGTGTTTTAGAGTATGTGCTAAACTAAACATGGTTTGAATGAAATTCAATATAACCAGATGATTGATTCGTAGCTAAATGCTTACAATTACAGCAGCTGAACGGCAAAAAGCAGCTCCAGTGGCACTTGATGAAGCATATTCATCATACCCGGTTTCCAAAAACTGGCGTTCCGCCTCCGCAATAGCCAAAATGCGAGGATCACGCAAATCCAGAGGGGTGCCAGAGATTGTCCAGCCTCCACTACAAGACAGATATGCGATCATTATGATGGAATCTTCCAAACAGATACTACAAAACTGCTTTCTAGCAAGTTTAGATCAAGTTTCTACCGGACATCATGCTTTTCAATCGTATGGCATACACTCAATTTTACCAATACAAAAAGTCCACCAACCATCATTTCATAAAGAAACTGATACAGGCAAGAAAATAAAAACTACCCAATATCAATAGCTGTTTCTTCAGTTCGGCGACAAGGTGGAGCAGTGTAATCAGGTTGATAAGGCTGCAGAGTAAATTAAAGACAGACTATATCAACGAGGAGCCACAACAACCAAGTATCAATCATACCATTTGTAAATTAGGATTAAAAGGACAAATTTTGAAAATAATAGATAATCTCCTAAACTCGGAATGATTCATTTTTATGCATGAGGAGGAAAATAACAATCTATCCTACAAACACACTCCAAAATTCATTTTCTTTCCTTTTTTTCACTCTACTGAGCTCATCATAAAAGCGAATGAATGAACAAATGATTCACAACTACTTGCTCTAAATTTGTAACTTCCAATTCTTGAAGGAAATGAAAGGCCTAAAATTCTATTTCAAAATATTTTAACATAAAATGATATCGAGTAGCAAGTAAGCCGATGCATATGAAATCAAAGGATTAACGGAAGTAGATACCTGATGACATATCTCACAAACTATATCTCCTTTCTCATTGCACCAATGCTGCACACACTTCCTATGCGCATGCTGCAATTCAGAACATATAGAACTCAACAATCTCTATCATAGAAATATTTCATACAGCATTTAATATACCAAAGCAAGTAACGCTGATTGAGAATTAGCTTAGTTTATAAGGTTTATTAAACTGCAAGTCAAATGGCTGAAAAGCACTTTTTATTCCTTTAAAAAAATTGATCAATTTACCAACAGAATAAAAGAAATGAATTACCTTGAGGCTGCCATTGCAGGCACAAGGAGTCTCAAGATTCTTAATGGAATCTTCCTCCTGACAAATGCGGCACTCCGCCGCCTGAATAAGCGGGTCCTCCTCTTCGCCTCCTTGGACAACCTCCTTTTCTTTCTCCTTCTCCTTTTCCTCCACCGAGAACGACGGCGCCGAAATCCCCGTCGAGGGACCAGCCTCCGATTCCACCGGATGCACGGGAACCGGCCTCACCAGACGATCCACATACAACACCAGGTGATCACTCATAATTTCTACAAAATTGAAAGAAAAAAAATTCAATTTCTTTCAGTTGATTCAACCAAAAATAAAGCATCAACATGATACGGGAAGCATAATTGTAAAAAGAGACCCGAGATCTCACTGAGAAAGAGCGCCGGGTCGGAGGTTTCCGAACAAATGAGAGAATGAAAAAACAAAAACAAAAATGAATCTGATAAGAGAGCAATAACAAATTGAACCAAATCATAAAAATATTTACCTTATAGCTAAAAAAATTGGGGATTTGTGCTTGCTTGCTAAATGAACAAAGAAATATATGACACAAATTTCTAATTAAGCTTCTTCTTATTCTTGTTTTTTTTACTGCAAACGCGTTTTTGCTTGAAAATTTCCCGACGATAGGAGTTTTTTTATTCAAAATTTAAAGAGTTTGGCTATTTATTTGGAATTTATTATAATAAAATAATATTTATATATTTTTTAAATGAAGAGTTTTGTGTAATATTCGACGACAATGAGACATGTGCTGACGTCTGTCCAAACAGCTCCAATGGTAATTTGAAATTCACACGCTTTAACTTTTAATTCTAAAAATTTACTTTTAGATTATCAAATTTAATTTATCACCCACATTTAGGTTAAAAAAACTAGTAACAAAATAATTTATTGAATATGGGTAGAATGATATCTCATTTGATCTTTAAATAATAAATTTTATTATATTTAAAGATTATATAAAAACAATATTATTTATTCTTTTAAAATAAAATATTAAAATAATACTTTATAAAAAAGAAGTTAAATTGCAATTAAATAAATCTTAAAATTTCAAATAAATCAACTCTTCTTTCAAAAAAAGTAAATCAACTCATTTGGCTTAATTAAATTCTAACGGAATTTATAAATCCATTAATCATGAGAGAAAGTCGCTTCTGAAAATAAATGCATCTCCGGTACATTAATTATTTAATATAATTATTCGAATGAGTCTACCACCTGCGAGGAACACTGTTGAACACCACTAATGTTAAATACTGCTAAATATCATTAAATTAATTAATAAAGATTTAAAATTTTAAGAATTCATCAAATAATTAAGAATTATTTTTAAAAAAATTAAGTAAATTACTTTTTATATATATTAAATTTTATTTTTTTAATAAGGGTAAATTATATATTTAGTACCTCGCCTATTTTCGTATTTCTATTGAACCCTTATTATTTAAATATTATTTCAATTTGACCATATTCTTTATAAAAAAATAATTTAACCCTTAGCCCTCAACCTAAAACCCTAAATTATTAAACCTTAAACCCTAAACTATTCAACCTAATTAAACCATATTCAACCTTAAACCCTATTCTTTTTGAATTCAGGCTCGTTTTTTTGGTGTTATTGTTCAGATTTTGGAGTCAGCTCTTTTATTTATTTGGTCAAATTGAGTTTGGGCAGGTAAGAAAAGAAAAATAGTTTACAGGTGGGTTTCAAGTTCAGTCCATTTTGCCACCCCTGCCTACAAGCATTAAATTAATCTACAGTTTATACACAAACAATTTTGAAGGCATAATGCTACTGCTACTAGTTTCCTTTCTGGAAGTATGCAACATATTATAACCGGGAAGTAGGCTTTTTCCTAATCAATTTTAACAAAAGTAAAATAAATAAAGTCCAATTCAATCACAAAATTTGAGATAAAGAGTTAAAAAACAATTCAAAACAGAAAACAATAATGTTTGTTGCAGATTACGTAATGTCTAAATGGAAATAGTAAATTTGAATTGTTATCCAATCCTATTTTAAATGTTTAAGATACTCATTTTGACGAGGTTTTGAAACTACACGATAGTTCCTCAAACGCGCTCTCAAGATTAAAAGTGTGACAACTGCAGATAATGTAAATGCAATGGCAAATTTTTGAGGGTATAAGGTTTAATAGTTTAAGGTTTTAGGTTGAGTGTTAAGGGTTAAATTATTTTTATAAAGAATAGGGTCAAATTTAAATAATATTTAAATAATGAGAGTTCAATAGAAATACGAAAATAGGTAAAATACTAAAAATATAGTTTACCCTTATTAAAAAAAATAAAATTTTAATATATAAAAATAATTAAATTGAATTTTTTAAAATAATTATTAATTGTATGATGAATCTTTAAAATTTTAAATCTTTATTAATTAATTTAATAGTGTTCAGCGGTGTTCAACATTAGTGGTGTTTAACAACGTTCATCGCACGTTGTAGAATTTTTTTAAATTAACCCCGCAATCTAAATGAGGAGATGATAAGATTTTTATTTAATCAGTAATCAAAGATTCGATTCTCACCCTATGATAAAATAATTCTAATTTTTGTAATTAAAATTTACCTAGTAGGCTTTTTTACAAAACTCTGCTTCTTAGCACGAATCCACTCTGCTTCTTAGCACGAACTTTGACAGTTTCTGTTTGTTTTTTCTTGAATTTGCTCCTTCATCCTTGATGGATAATGTTGATGTTGATGATGGATTAGCGATTTTGACTCTTGATGATGATGAAGATAGTGAACTCCGCCTTGATGATAACACGGAAACAGTGGAATCTCTTTTGATCTTTGTTTCGTCGGACGATTTCTTACATCAAGTATTATTCATTTTCAATCTATGCGTAACACTTTGGCGAATTTATGGCGACCTTTGGGTGGAATTGCAATTTCTGATTTGGGAAATAACCGGTATCTTTTTCGCTTTTACCATCAAGTCGACTTGGAAAGGGTTTGCGCTGGAAGTCCTTGGCATTTCAATTCTCATATGCTCATATACCACAAACTTGAGAAAGGAGAAGATCCTACAACTGTTCCGCTCCACACATGTCCTTTCTGGGTTTTAATTCGAGAGGTTCCACACGGATACATATCTGAAGGATTTGCAAAAATGCTGGGTAATTTCATTGGGGAATTTATGGAATATGATGCTACTGCTGTCTCCCTTGGTTACAAAGGTACAATGCGGATCCGAGTCCGATTTGATATTAGAAAGCCTTTAAAAAGAAGGAAGAAAACTTCTTTGCACAGTAGGGGTTCGGTTTACGTACGTTTTGAATATGAGAAGCTACAATTATTTTGTTTTATCTGTGGAAGGATTGGTCATGGTGAATCACTTTGCCCGGTTCGACTGAACAAACCCAAGGAGGAAATTATATTTGAGTGGGATATCAGCCTTCGGGCCCCCACTAGGAGAGCAGCGATGCTTCGCACCAGTCGATGGCTAGTTGATGAAACCCTTCCTTACATTGCAGGGTCTTCTCACACAGTAATAAAGACCCAAGCCACTAGTACTCATATCCCTAATCCATTAGTTCAGAATCAGGATGGTGCTGATTTGGGTAATACACCCCATAATACGGGTCCACAACCAGTTTCTCCTGATAAACACCCTGGACAGAACTTAAACTTACAGATCCAACAGGGAATTCAATCCAATCTGGATATTATTATGACTACTGCAAATGAGGAACATGCAGCTTCAGTTCCCGAAGGTGCAAAACGACCGAGAGTATCAACACAATTACCTGGAGTTTCTACTCATGATTCGATAGGTAACATTTCAAATATATCGGCAAACCCTAGTGAAGGGGTCGGCCGGACATTATGAAACCCTTAAGTTGGAACGTTCGGGGTTTGGGTCAATCCCGGACGGTAAATCGTCTCAAGAATATGCTTCGAGACGTTAATCCGGCTGTGGTTTTCTTGATAGAGACAAAACTACAGTCTGCAAGAATGGAGGGTATCAGGAAGTTGTGTGGATATAATAACGGAATTGATGTGGCATCTATTGGTCGAAGTGGAGGACTCTCAATGGCTTGGAGAACAAATTCCCAAGTTCGGGTACTCTCATACTCCGAACGCCATATTGATATTTTATTTGAGGAAGATGCTGATGGAATGACATGGCGATGTACAGGATTTTATGGAGCACAAGAGGAACATAACAGAGAAGCCTCTTGGAATTTACTTCGAAGCCTAGATACAATGCCCGATATTCCATGGATTACAATAGGTGATTTCAATGAATTGCTATTGGCTTCGGAAAAGAAGGGTGGGAGGGTTCGTAGTGAACGACAAATGAACAGTTTCAGATCTGCCTTAGAAGATTGTAATTTGGAGGATATTGGATACAAGGGTCAATGGTTTACATGGGAATGGGGAAGGCTATCGTCGAACAACATTAGAGAACGACTTGATAGGGGTGTTGCTAATCCAGCTTGGTTGGCTTTATTCCCAGATTATCAATTAGAACACCTTGTTCATAGCTTCTCGGATCACTGTCCACTGTTATTAACCACAAGTCAGTCGAATAACATGCGAAAGAGGACTCATCACTTTAGATTTGAAGCAGCGTGGCTCTTGGAAGATTCGTGTGAAATTGAAGTTATTAATTTATGGAGAAGCGCTACTGGAACAATTCCAGAACGTCTAAAATTTGTGGGTACAGGTTTGGATCTTTGGTTTAATAGAGTCAAAAAAGAAAAAAGAATACAAGTGACAGCATTGAAGCAGAGGCTAAAAGAGTTGAATGAATATCAGCCCAATGATGAAATCCTGGAGGAGACTTTAGAAACCAAATTGGCCTTGAATTTAGAAGCGGATCGAGAGGAGATTTACTAGGAGCAACGCGCTCGAGCAAACTGGCTGAAAAACGGTGATAGAAACACGCATTTTTTCCATAGCTTTGCAACCAATAGAAGAAGACAGAACAGAATTCGTCGTTTGGTTAATGAAAATAATGAGGAAGTACAATCTGATGAAGGAATTGAGAAGATGGCTATGGATTATTTTTCCTCCTTATTTACTTCTAAGGGAATGGCAAATCCTAGTGAGATCCTGGAAGGAATTCTTCCTCGAATTACAGGGGATATGAACAGTGAATTAACGAAAGATTTCTCTAATGACGAAGTATTAACAGCAGTTCGATCCATGGGCCCATTAAAAGCATCTGGTGCGGACGGTCTTGGCGCGATGTTCTATCAAAGATTCTGGCATATTATTGGGCCAGATATATTGAGTTACTGTATTAGTGCTGCAAGAGGTGAGCTCCCTATGTCTGACATTAACACTACGCATATTGTTATGATTCCTAAGACCCAAAATCCGACAAGAATGTCGCAATTCAGGCCTATCAGTTTATGTAACGTTCTGTTCAAAATTATTTCCAAGATGTTATCTAACAGATTGCAAACAGTCCTCTCTAAATGTATTGATGAATCTCAGTGTGCATTCATCCCGGGCAGACTCATAACAGATAACATCATCCTAGCCTACGAATCACTTCACTCAATGAAAAACAGAAGACTCGGGAAAAAAGGTACTTTTACAGTGAAGTTAGATATGAGTAAAGCGTACGATAGAGTGGAATGGGCTTTCATTGAAGAAGTTTTGAGGAAATTGGGCTTTGTGGAAGACTGGATACAGTGGTTGATGAATTGTGTGACAACGGTATCATATGCAACAGTGATCAATGGATACGTCGGGGAGAAATTCATTCTAACACGTGGCCTTCGACAAGGTGACCCACTTAGTCCTTTACTGTTTCTTATTTGTGGAGAAGGATTATCATCCTTACTTCGGATATGAGTGGTAAAAGGAAATTTGGAGGGTATACGGGTATGCAGAGGTGCCCCAATGCTCACACACCTTCTTTTCGCGGATGATAGCATCATCTTTGGTGAAGCGACGACGAGAGGGGCTCATAATCTTCAATTAGCACTAACTACATATGCTAATTGTTCAGGGCAATTGATCAACTACGACAAGTCTAGTGTCTTTTTTAGCTCAAATGTTATAGAAGAAAACAGG
Organism: Hibiscus tridactylites; assembly: GCA_958450335.1. Taxonomy (NCBI): domain Eukaryota; kingdom Viridiplantae; phylum Streptophyta; class Magnoliopsida; order Malvales; family Malvaceae; genus Hibiscus; species Hibiscus tridactylites. The sequence continues at coordinate 16,082,714 of OY288283.1, forward strand.
CGTGAAGTATGTCGGTTGCTACAGGTTACGGTTCAAGACTGCCCAGACAGATATCTGGGCCTTCCATCAGTGATTGGCAGAAACAAAAAAGCATCATTAGCATTTATAAAAGATAAATGCTCATCTAGTATGAATAGTTGGTCTACTAGATCTTTATCGATGGGAGGAAAGGAGGTCTATATAAAGTCAGTACTGCAAGCTATCCTTCTATATTCCATGTCATGTTTTCTACTACCTAAGTCACTTTGCAGCGAATTAGAAACTCTATTTGCGAATTTTTGGTGGCAGAATGTGAAGACAAAGAAGGGCATTCATTGGTGTTCTTGGCAAGCTTTATGTCAGCCTAAAAATCACGGTGGTATGGGCTTTCGAGACCTAGGCAAATTCAATATAGCAATGCTTGCTAAACAGGGTTGGAGATTACTAACTAATCCTGAGTCACTCGTTACAAGAGTTCTGAAAGCAAGGTACTTTCCAAATTCTGGTTTTCTAAATGCTAATTTAGGAACTAGACCTTCCTACATTTGGAGAAGTATTTGGTGTTCAAGAAAAGCTTTAGAGATGGGATTATATTGGAAAGTTGGTAATGGAATGGACATCTCAATATGGGATGATTATTGGTTACCTACACAACCATTGAGAAAAATTAATACTCCTAGAGTTACTGGCCTTACTCACGTTTCAGATTTGATGCTTCCAACATCACAAACATGGGATACATCTAATCATGGCTAATTTTACTAGTGATGATTCTGAAACTATCCTATCTATCCGCTTATCTAACACTACATCGAGCAATGCTTTAGCATGGATAGGGGAGCATACAGGGACTTATTCTGTGCAAAGTGGCAACAAAATATTGAATCAAAGTCAAACAGGTAGTAACTACACAGGTCAGGTCTTCAGCAACATTTGGAAAATTCAGTGCCCAGCTAAAATAAGGATCAATCTATGGAAGTTTGTGTTAAACTATATACCATGTTTACATAATCTGTACATGAGGAATATCTCATCAAATGGAATGTGCCCTAGATGTTATAATCAACCAGAGACAACTATGCATATTGTGTGGCAGTGTTCCTATATCAGACAAATATGAGATAGTTTACATATAACATGGCCACTGGAATTGGATAATACTACATGCTGGGAATGGATGGAATGGCATTTCGCAAACAATACAAAGGAAAATCACATGCTCATTGCAGTAACAATCTGGGCTATCTGATTTTCCAGGAATAAATTTCTACATGAAGGTACTCAACAATCACAATCCACAGTCTTTACCTTCATCAGAACTTATCTTACCGAAATGCAACAGCTATCAATCCGCCTTCATCACCACCACACACATGATCTCGAATGCTGGAAGGCCCCTCAAAACCCCGAAGTTAAGGTGAACATTGATGCTTCGTTCTCCTTGCAACAACAAAAATTTTGGTCAGGCATAATTATCAGAGATGCAGAGGGTCTAATTTTAGGAGCGGCTCACCGGCTTACCTCAAACATACCAACCCCATTCGAAGCGGAAGCACAGGCTTTGGTTCATGGTTTAGAGTTTGCCGCCGACTTAGGGTTTAATGAGATCGTTGTTGAAGGTGACTCGAAATCAGTGATAAACAAAATGAAATCGACCGAGTTAGACAGATCTAAACTCCGACCATACATAATCGGTGCAAAGAATTTATCATTGAGATTTAGACGGTGTCGATTTACCTTTGTTGGCCGGAAAGGTAATCAGGCGGCCCATGCGATGGCAGATCTAGGCAAACGCAGCTCGGAAGACCGCTTCTGGGTGGAGGATGCGCCGGCGGAAGCGCAAGCGATAGCGGATCTTGGTCGCCGTTTCACCGAACCCCCGTAGACATCGACCGATCAACGGATTTCTGGGCAAAATCAACATGCAGCCCTTTTTCTTTCTATTTGGTTCCCACTCCCCAAAGGTTTTTCAGATACCGAACCATCTAGAATATAGGGTCATCTGGCTTTTGCTTTCTTTTCTTTTCAGTTTTCTTTTCTAATCTTTTTATCTTCTGCGTTGTATTTATTGCTTTGTTTAATAAAATGCCAGGTGGTACTATTACCAAAAAAAATTTACCTAGTAGGCAAAGCAATAAATAATTTGGTAGGTTCCTTAAATAAGTCTCAATTACTAAAGTCAAGTGTGTAGCACGAGTTAATGGGAATTAATCAAAGTCTTTGAAACCAGCAACCGAAAAAATAACTGAACTTACTCTTAAAAAATTATTTTTATTTAACTTTTATTCATATTTCTAATTTTAAATATATATTATAATATTAAAATTAACCATATCAGGCACTCACTTGTCGTCGAGATAACACAAAAGGAAACTCCCCCTACAACATTCCTTGCATGTTCCTATCGTTTAGGCAAGTGGTAATAAACTAAAGGGTTTTGGTTCCCGGCTGATACCAATTGGGAATTCTAAATTAATATTTTTATCCTACTTCCCCGGCCATGATAATGTTACAATAAAGTCATGTCGGAACTCCATGATATCCATCTTACATTTCCCACCGCCGACATGTTGCTCTTAAGGTGGGGCAGATACCAAGGAAGCATGCCCTGGGTTCAAAAATCATAGGCTTCAATCTCCTCTGGACAATGATACATCAGCTTCTACCGATACTGCGTAACTATATATCGTCCTTTCTCGAGATCATAAACCGTCTTCACCTGGGGTTTTCTCCATTTCAATATAGACCAAGCTGTGAACATCAATATCACGGAAAAGGCAATGACGGGAAGTATTGTTGAATCGCTGTTGATAATATTAGTTATCCACTCGGTGTGCTCCCCATCTGAGTTGCTTGTGCTTTGCAATATGAAAGCTCCCAAGGCCCAATCTAACGGTATATCATTAACCTGATTAGCAAAGCTGATCCTGTTCAAGATTGAATTTCAGTTCAGAGAACGAATAAAACTATCAACAAACTGCCAATTTAATATTTTCATACGGACGAAAGCCACGGTGCCCCAAATGTCATTGATCTAACATGGTCTGTTTTCTTTTGAGGACACTGAACTAGCAGAGTAGGAAAGATACCTGTCATCATCCAAAGCAATTTCAAGGCTATCGTGAAGTAAAGCCACAATATATGCTGAAGAAAAACAGTAGCGCAACAGATCTTGCTCATCGAGTGATGGGTGTTTCTTCTTCAATTTCGACCAATCCTCTCCACAGAAATGTTGACCCGCCATAATTAGATTGGAAAGACAGCCCTTTTGGTGCAACCTAAAGAACTACTCCAGCATATATACAAAGAAATGTAAGGCGTTTCAAAAAAACATAAATTAAATGCACCCAAGCATATATTACATAGGTTTAGAATGTCACCTAAAGGGATCATAATTATACCTTTGAGGTATAGAAGAAATTTTCTGTAGCCAAAAATTTGCCTTGAAGCTTGGGCATGAAAACTGACCCCAAGTAACAGCGATCATAGGAACATTTCTCTGCATGTCAGAATATATTTAGTGATTATTATCCGGGGGCATAAGGTAATGTAATAAGTGTGGTGGTTCTAGGATAGTTTGTAACCTTTTCCTTTTTGTAATAGCATTAGTGCAGCAGATCTGCACTCGGAGAAGTTACCCCTACCTTGAAATTCAGAAACATATTTACTTTTTTCAGCCGTAGAACCAAATGAAAGGTTTGATGACTCGGGTAAGTATCCTTTAGGTGTACAAGGATCTCTATACGTTTCCTTGTGAATAGACTCAGCAGCTGCATTAAAGTACGGATAGAAAAACAATAAAGACATAATAACTTAACTGACTATTAACTCCACACCATCTCCGTCAACGGCTAAATGCTCAAAACTGTAATATACAAGCAGTGTTCATACACAAATTTAGATCTCTTCTCAAGCTTTAACATTGCAAGAGTCGAGAGATGACTTAAGTACAAATCTGTGACAAAAATTCCTATTTTGAGTTCAAACATCAAAACGCAGTTAAAATATTCTAAGACTTCTTCAAGCACTTCTAAGCCGGCAAATTTTAACAGAAAGCAAATGCCTTGAAACATACCTGGACTGAAATCTCCATTAATAAGTGATTCCCTCAATGACTCGTGCGCAACATTCTGGAAAAATCACAAAAGTTTAAAACTCCTAGATTAAGTTTGGATTTCTTGATAGAATCAGTAAAGAGATACTGCAAAATAATTGCAAAACCATAATGAAATAGTACTACCACCAATATTAATTAGAAGTTAGATGATCTGCAAATATTATTATTATTTTCAAGGTTTGAAGAAAAAAAACACTTTGGCTATCTACTTTCAGAAATATATATGCTCAATCCATTTAATTTTAACTAAGCCGCTTTTGTTGAATAAGATGTCTAAATTTAGAACACGTGCATAACAACCATAAACAGCAAAATAAATAAATAAATAAAAGAAGCTAATGCATGCAAAAGTTACCTGCCCAAAGTGAAGAAAGCTGTGACTATAGAGACTGTAAGTGAAATTCCCGAACTTGATGGAGCGAGAGAATTCAGAAGGCATGGGCTCACTTGAGAAAAAGGCTACCTGAAATATAAGTCGAGCAGCTAATTTAATGATAAACTTAAGCAAAGGACAAATATTCCCTTTAATGCATTTGCAATTAATTGAAAAGTATTGCTTCTAGAATAATCTGAATATGCATATAATTATGTTGTTTTAAGTATACGCAAGAAAAGGAACTCTAGTAAGTGATGTCACTAATTAGAAGCTTGAACGACTTGCAAATTCTGACGCGGAAGAATTCATTTTGGAAATATCTTAACACTAAAGAAAGGATTTAAAAAAAGCCAGAAGAAATGAAGAATAAAGATTAAAAACAAACCTGAGCAGATGCCCCACCGAGTTCAATAATTCCAGTTGTATGTAGAGGATTACCTCCAAGAGTACCAAGGACATAGTTTGCAACAACCCAAGCATACACTCCCTCATCAGAGCCTGAAACAGTCATAGCATCCGAAACTTAGCTTCAAAATATGGACCATGGATCAGGAACTACAATACAACCATAAACTGAGGATCTACAACTACAAAAGCTTATTTAATGAGCAATTATACTCATGGACGAATGACTGGGACGGGTTGTCGCCCCTCCTAAATTTTTCGGTATAATAGTGTTTTAGGTCCTTTTAGTCGAAATAAGGCCTTTGCCCCTCTAGATGTTTGACACTAACTTCGTCCCTGATTATACTACCTACATCCAATTAGTATTTCTAGGCTACTAGCCCTGTCCATACAACATGTCAACTTCCAAGTATACTGCCTTTTACTACTAGAATAACATAAAAAATTCCCCCACATTGTCTGAATAAACTTACTCAAAGCAAAGCACATTATGTTACCTGTAATAACCGAAGCCCAGACGTCGCGAAACTTAAAACCAGACACCCTAAGCACCTTCCTGCACTGCTCCAAAATCTTTTCCTGCACCTCATTGTCCAACAATCTCAACCCCGCCGTCGCCATTAACCTAACCTCCGTCTCTCCCCATTGGCTTTTCGGAACTTTCCTTCTCCCGAACTCCAAAAGTTCTTCCAAGGAATCTGCAGCTCCTTCCAGATCCTCAGCGTACGCCGACAATCCTGGGTTAACCTTTAAGGTCTCTAATCCTTGTTTAAAATCGAAAACCGGGTTTTTGTCTCCGTCAACTTTGTACCTAAACACGTGAATCCTCGTCCCCGTGCTTCCCCCATCGATTATGATGCTGTACTTGACGGAATCCTTGGAGGAGAAAAGGAATATGTAAACAGAAACAAACAAAGCAATAGAAATGGCGATTGAAACTGCGATGAAAGAAGGGAGTGGCTTGGTTTGACGAGGGTTTCGGGAGAAAAGAGCGGTGGATCGGGAATTGGATCGGATTTGGAGCTTAATTGGGTCCATTTTTTGTGAGTTGATGGTCGATTTGGATTTAGATTTGTTTCGGGCATGCGACCGTCGCATCAAAATATCAAACTTTGGTGGAGAAGGAGCATATGGTTGTGAACACTGCACAAACTCAGTTTTCTTGCAATAAAGAAAAATGGAAATTTCAAAAGAAATTGAATGAAAGAACCGGGATATAATGGAAAGAATAAAGAAGAATTTTTAGGGTTCTTATTCCTTGGAATTGGGATGAACCTGTTACCTGTAGAGGGAGAGAGCAGGTTTGAGCCCTCTCTCTCCTGTCTGAAAAATCTTTCTGATGTTTTTTTTTTTTTTTTTTAAAGTTTTGTTTATGAGTCTGTGTTCCAACATTCAGCACCTTTTACGCCTTCCAAGGAGCAGGGAAACACCTTCGGTTCGGTTCGGTTCGGTCCGAAAATGGGCCAAACATAGAGTATGTTCCAAATGGACCCAGTCTAGTTTTAATATTAAGGCCTAAATCCCTCACAGTTTTATCTGTGTTTTAATTAAGCAATTGGTTTAATTTTTTATTACGTTGGTGTGATTACAAGGTAGCATTTATTAAATTTTTTTAGCCCTTTAATAACGTTTACATACCGTGCATACATGGTGCTCGAACCCGAGTCACCTGAATGAAATAGGTCATCCTTTACCACTGTGACCATTCCACGAGTTTAACATTTTTTACCACTTGCTCTAGAGAAATTGAAAGTGTCAACTGAAAGCTTCTAACCACTTGCTCTAGAAATTGTAAGCTTGTAGTTACAATATTAGAGAATACTCATTAATATTTTTAAGATTTTTTTGGTAATCATATTATTTTCTTACTGATCTCTACAGATTTTGAGAATCCTCATCTCAAAAAGACAAAATATTTTAATTTGCAATGGTGTTTTTTTTTTCTCACAATAACAAAAATCGACAATAATGACAAGTTTAATATCACAATATATGTTCACTAATAACACTAATCGCAACCAAAAAACATTTCAATCAAGACACCAAATTTTTAAGTGAAAAAACCCCTTTAAACTAAGGGTAAAAGTCACGGGACTTTAGAGTCTGGTCAAATGCTACAAAAGAAATTAATTAAAATGTTTTTCTAACCATATAAGGTGGTATTTCTAATCCAACTTATACAATTTATGACAAATTTTTAATTCAAAATATTTTAACATAAAATGATATCGAGTAGCAAGTAAGCCTATGCATAAAATGATTTCGAATAGCAAGTAAGGCCCAAATCCCTCACAATTTTATCTGTGTTTTAATTAAGCAATTGGTTTAATTGTATACTGCATCAGGGGTGGTAACGGAACGAGTGAAACGAAAACAATTATGTATTTTTTTACTTCCTTTACAAGTAGGAAAAGATGAAAATTACTCCTACTAAAACCTATAACTAAAAAAAATATGTGTCAACTGAGAATTTTTAACCACTTAATTTAAAGATTGTTAACTTGTAGTTACAATGTTAGAGAATACTTATTAATATTCTTAAAAAAATTGGTCATCATATCATTTCCTTACTGATCTCTACAGGTTTTAAGAATTCTCATCTCAAAAAGATAAAACATTTCAATTTACAATCGGTATTCTTTTTCTCCCAATAACAAAACTCGACAATTATTACAAGTTTAATATCACAATATATGCTCACTAATAACACTAATCGCAATAAAAAAAACGTTTCAATCAAAACACCAAATTTTTAATTGAAAAACCCCCTTAAACTAAGGGTAAAAGCCACGCGACTTTAGAGTCCGGTCAAATGCTTTAAAAGAAACTAGATTAAAATGTCTTTCTAACCATATAAGGAGGTATTTCTAATTCAACGTGTACAATTTATGACAATTTTCTAAAGTTACTGCCTAAATTATTATTAGTAGGATGATCCTCTGTCTTTCTAACCATATAAGGTGGGAGATTATATATATTTTCCGGTAAACATCAGCATTGGTCACTAAACTATTCATGTTTATCTGCTTTGCTCATCAAATTATTATTTTGTGCAAAAGCATCACTAACGTTACATTTTTCTTTTTCTATTTTGGTTACTAATGTTACTTCTTTTTCCTGTTTTGGTCACCAATCTATTGCTTCTTTCCTATTTTTTCACTAAACTATTCTCGCTTTCTTATTTTTCCGCGAATTTTTTTAACAACAAATAGTCAAAATAGAAAAAAAAAATAATAACATTGGTGATTATTTTGTCAAAAGTAATAATTTGGTGATCAAAATTAAGACATCATATTAAGAATAAAAATAAAAAACCAGAAGCTGATATGGCCCCGTCCGTATTGTGTTTGGTTAGGTATTGCCCCCCCAAAGTAGAAATGCATGTATGGTTGACTTGTTGGGGTCGCATTCCGGTGAAGGTCGAATTAATAAAGAGGGGGTGAAAAACCTGGAGAATAATCTATGTCCTCTTTGTAATTCTGTTGCGAAAACTGTTTCGCATCTATTCATTGGCTGCTACGGTGTGTGGAGAATATGGGCAAAATACAACAAGTTAGTAGGTGTTGATATGGCCTTGCCTGGGGACGTTAGGAGCTTAATAGAAATGTGGGGAACCATTTGTGAACCAAAATTCAAGGAGTGGTGGTTGCTGGTGCCATTTGCTGTAGTATGGACAGTTTGGATAACTAGAAACGAAATCTCGTTCTGCGGTAAGAAGATAGACTGGGGTCAATTGGAACAAACTATCAGACTAAGACTCATATTCTGGTTCAAAGCTAAGAATGGCAACTGTACTTTATCTTCGGAGGCTTTGTATATGGATCCTACGTTGGCTTGGGGTCGTCCGACATCGAATGGTAGGAAGAGGAATGATCTGATATGGTCCCCTCCCCCATCGGGTTTCTTGAAACTCAATACGGACGGGGCCTTATCAAAGGGTGTGGGGGGCGAGCGTGGGGGCATTGGGGGGTTGCTCCGCGACTGTAGTGGAGCGACGCTGTTCCAGTTCACGGAGAGTGTTGGGGCAGACCCTCCGGCTTGGGTGGAACTCGAAGCTCTGCGGCACGGCATTGCTATATTTTATGATTCAGAGTTTGCGGCTAGGAATAGATTAAATGCCGAAGTAGACTGTCAAAAGGTGGTTGATTGGTGTACAGGATTGGCGGATCCACCCTCGATAGTGCAGGAAACCGTCGACTTTATTTCCCAGAAAATAAGGATCTATGGCTTAATTCTCAAATGGTCTCCTCGATGCTGTAATATCGAAGCGGACGCATTGGCTAAGCAGGGAGTGGGCTAGCAATTAGCTTGTGGTTATCTTTGTTGTTTTAATTAATTTCCCAATCTGATGTACTGTGGTACTATTGGTATTATTATAATAAAAGTAGGAGGGTACTCTTTTCCGCTTCATTAGGAAGGGGTTTTTAATGAGGCCCTATTTCATCTTTCAAAAAAAAAAACCAGAAGCTGATATATCAGAGAATGCTGACCACAGGCTACGAGACATTGCTCAGCGCCATTATAATTGGAGTCATGTTATGTAGGTGGGGATGACTAGATATACACAAATGACAGATTCAAAATGCAGGAAAAGAGAACTGAGTAGATGGTCAATAGGGTTTTGATTTTCTACCCTGAAAATCCTGCAATGTTGATATACCAATTGGGCTTCAGATTCCACTATCTTTGAATTATTCAAGATGGAATTCAAACAAAAACTCAAAACCATTATTTGCAGTAAATACCTCACCTTTTCCTTTCCATTCACATTTGAAGTCAAACAATTCATGACAACATCTATCACGATCTTGTTGTAACTCATCAAGTACAATACAACCTACTCAAATTCAAAGACTGTTATAAATTAAACTTTAATAATACATGGCAGTTAATTTAAGTAAACATAAGTTTATAATTTATTCATACCTAAAAATAATTATGTTAATTTTGTATTAAATGATACGGGGTTTTAGTATTAATTTAAGTTAATTACTTATAATTAATACTATTAAGTTACCTATGTATTCTATATATAAATAGCCTTTGTGCATCCAATAAATAGAGTGTGGAAAATAAAAGAAGAAGAATTTTAATAAAGGTCATCCAATTACATTTTCTTCATTTGTTACATTTTCTCCATTTGTTATTTTGTGCGAGTTCACAAATTTATATTTTTAAACATTCTCTTTCATTCTATTACCCTCTTCTTACGAAAGACAACTATGATAGTTTGTCTATTCGTGTAAAAGCGATTCTTGGATCACAAGGTGCTTGGAAAATTGTTTCTAGCGGGTACGAGATGCCTGAATATGAAACGTGTAATGTCCCGATTTTGGGCTTGGAAGTTAGTCGGATTTGGCTAGACGGTTCGGGCGAACCGGTCTAGATAATTTAGACCAGTTTCAGGAATAAATTAGTTTAAAATATTTTTGAGCGAAATAAATATTAGAAATGTCCTAAAATCCTAAAATAAAATTTTGAAGGTTTTGGAGAGTTCAATTTATAAAATTGGATTGATTTAATTGACATTTTGGAAATAGTGACTAAATCGTAAAAATTATAAAATATATTTTAATGACTAAATTGAAAAGAGTCAAGGCTAAGAATCTTTAGGGAGCTATTACACCAATGTGTTATCAACATTTCCCCTTATTTTGGATATTTTTAAAAATTTAATAAAAATGTTTATTAAATAGTTTTAATAAAAAGAATTTTAAAAAGGCTAAACATTTTCTTGTGCAGCTTTCCATTTTCTTTTTTCTTTTCTCTCTATTTTCTCACCAGCCAAACTAAGATTTCCACACCAAGATGATGAAGAGTCAATTCATTTGATTCTATTTATTGATTTCCTAAACTCCATCCATCATTCCTACTTGGATTTCTTGACGGATTTCATCAACACTATTGTCAAACAAGGGAAAAGCTTGTGTTAAAGGTGATCTTCTTAATTATCCTCTAATCAAACATTCTTTATTAAAATTTTCAAGTTCTTGACTGTTGAGTGTGTAAAAGTTCTATTATTTACACCCTTTTTAACCCATATTTCTGCTACATTCAAGCATTATTCATTGCATTTAGGTTAGTTTACAGCAAAACATCACAAATATATTAAAAGGCACAAATTCTACTAAGAATGGCTGTTTTTGCAGGTTGCTGCCGTAGCAGACGGAGAGGGCAGGCACTGGGCAGTGAAGTAGAAGAGCTGAACTGGATAAGCAGACAAAGAGGACGATGCTGCCATGGTGCTGCCGTGACAGCAGAGGACAACAGCAGTTTTGTGGAGAAGAAGCAAAGTGGACCTCGATAGATAGAGAAAATTCAGCCCGTCTGTCGTGTGAAAACCACATATTTTTCCAAGCCCCGGATCAAAAGATATTTCAAGCCCAAAGTTCAAGGCGGGAAAATCCCAAGCAAGAAGATGACGGCTGGAAAGTAGATTCCTTGAAGATTTAGTCTTTATTAGAATCATACTTTCAATTAAAGTTGAATTCTTGCCAATTTAGATAACTTGAGCCCAAAGCTTATATAAGGGCATGTATTTTAACCTAGGGCAGAGCATATACCCGCATAACCGATTACCCTAGCTTCCTTCCCAAATTCTAGTCGTTTTCCTGCCCTCGACATGTTCTAAATCCTTCCTAGGGCCACGGGTTGATTTGTAAAGTAGTTGCAAGGGTTGTTTTGTTTTAGGAATTTTCAGTTCAATAAAATAAACTTCAAGTTCTCTTATTTTGGTTATTAATATCTTGCAAGAGCATCGGGAGAGCATTGTGAGGTTATCTATTTACTTAGCATCGGGAGAGTTAAGTATACGAAAGAAATAAGAGCAAGTTCTCTAGTTTATAGTTGAACTATCTCGGGCCTAGGGATAGGACGAGGTTAAGTGGCTAAAGAAGAATTCATACACATCGGTGTTCATCCTTCGATTCACGCCGGGAGGTATCATCAAAGACGTGATCATCGACAGACTTGGACCTAGGGATAGGCCAAGGCACATCTGGGATTCTTGCCAAACTTGAAGTACTGAGTTGAGCGTTTGCTGCCGCGACAATCAACGGACTGCTGCTGCGACAGGTGCTGCCGCGACGGGCGCGACAACAAAACTGGATTTCCTAGACTCTGCAATACCTGCACTACTGAGCAATTCAATACCAGCCCATTCTCTCTATTTTGATATTTCTACTCTTTTATTTAAGTTTACTTTATTATTTTCGTGACAACTCTCAAATATTTCCTTTACTTTCGTGCAGTGAATTAAGGTGAAGCTATTAGCCCAATCCCTGTGGAGACGATATCCGATACTTCGTATCACTTTACTACTTGCGTCGTGTACACTTGTAATCAATTGCGATAGACTCTTTTACACGCAACAAGTTTTTGGCGCCGTTGCCGGGGATTGGCAACATAACTCTACCTTTTCTTTTACTGCACTTTTTGTTTTTGTTTTTGTTTTTATTTTTATTTTTCTGTTTTTCTTTGGTGCATTCAACTCTTGTTTTTCACAAGGTTTCTTGTTTATGCGCAGATCGAATCGAGGTAAAGATCTTGAGTATCCATTAGATCCGGAAATCGAACGTTCATTCAATCTCAAGAAACAACTTCGTCACTTACTAGTCAGGAACGAGTACCTTGAAGAACAGCTAGAGAAGATGGCCTACAATGGAAACGACCCGCCTGTCGGCGATATTATACCGCCTGTCGGCAACCCGCCTGCCGCCGCCGGACGACGGTCCTGTCGTGACTACATGTTGAACGATCATGTAGAACTGGAGACCACGCTGTCGGACATAGAAGTTGACAACTTCGAGCTGAAACCTGTCATGTTTAGCATGATCAACAATGTCGGTCAATTCAGTGGTGTTGTTACAGAGGATGCTAGGGAGCATCTCAAAACATTCCAGGAGATCTGTGGTTCGTTTAGACTGCCAGGAGTTAATCCGGAGATACTGAGGCTTCGGTTATTTCCCCATTCATTGAGGGACAGAGCAAAAACTTGGTGGAATAAACTTACGCCGGGTTCAATTAGAACTTGGGCAGATTTATCTCGTGAATTTTTATCTCATTTTAATCCTTCGCATTTATCTGAGCGATTACGTAATGAAATTGCTACTTTTCAACAGGAAGACGACGAGCCAATGCACGAGGCCTGAGACAGATTTACTACTCTTCTACGGAACTGCCCAATGCATGGATTCTCCGTCTGGAATCATATAACAAAGTTTTATAATGCTGCCAACTTACAAACTCGTATTCGAATTGATTCAGCAGTAAACGAACTATTATTGGATAAAGACCCGGACGAGGCAATGCAAGTATTGAAAAATCTGGCTAAGAATGAGGAGCAGTTTCCGACAGCAAGAAGAGGGGGTAAACGGGTATTAGCTGTCAAGGATTATGAGGCCGACAGCACGATGAAATCACAGGTAGCATTCCTTACTAAAGCAATGAAAAGGTTATTGAATGATGATACACAACATGGATTTGCTGTTGAGGAGGTATGTGAAATCTGTGAGGGAAATCATAGTTCAGATGAGTGTCCTATACAGTTAGAAGAGGGAAAATATGTTGGAAATTACAAGCCGAATTACAATGCCAACAATTATAATCCAAATTGGAGGAAGGATCCCAAGTTTTCTTGGAGCAATCCTAATAATGCCCTGAATCCTCAAGCACACAATATGAATCAGGGAGGACCTAGATTGCTGACGCGACAGCAACTGCCGCCGCAGCAGCAACAGCAGCCACCAGCTGCCACGAGCAGTATACTGGAATAGACTCTGACCACTTTTATGTCTCAGACATGTACTTATATTGAGAATATGAATCAGTTTGTTAAGAAAACAGAGACATTCATGGATAAACCAGAAATGCGGATGATGAATCATGAAGCTACTCTGAAATCTTTGAAGACACAAATGGGTCAGGTTTCCCAACATATTAAGCCAAGGCAGACTGGAGGATTCCCTAGTAATACTGAAAATGCTAGGCAGCCCACACATGAGCAATGTAAGGCCATTACTACTAGGAGTGGGAAGAAACTACCAGGGACGGAAAAGGAAGCTGAAACAGTAAGGAAATCAGCCTTGGACAGACCTGCCGAGGAAGCTGCCCCGACAAGTAACAAACAGACTGCTGCCGATGAGCCTGTCACGACAGCAGAAGCGACAGAGGAGAAAAATGATGAACCCAAACCTCCTCAGATTCGTATGCAGTGGGAAGGACGTATTGCTGATTATCGTCCCCCACCACCTTTTCCCCAACGGATACAGCAAGCAAAGCAAGAATCTCAACTCAAAAAAATTTATGATATTTTTAAGCAGGTTCATATTAATATCCCGCTGTTAGATGTCGTTAGGGAGATGCCCGGTTACGCCAAATTTCTCAAGATGTCATGTCAAAGAAATCTAAACTTGGGGAGTTTGAAATGGTAAAGATGACAGAAGGTTGCATGAGTATTCTTCATAGGCAGCCACCCCAAAAAAAGAAGGATCCGGGGAGCTTCATCATACCCTGTGTAATCGGAGACAAATACGTGGGTAAGGCACTTTGTGATCTTGGTGCTAGTATTAATTTAATGCCAAAATCTGTTTTTCAGAAATTAGGTATTAGAAAGGCGTGGCCCACGACAGTAACTCTGCAGCTGGCAGACCGCTCTTATGTTCATCCGAAAGGAAAAATTGAAGATATTATGGTAAGAGTGGATAAATTTATTTTTCCAGCTGACTTTCTTGTTTTAGATTGTGAAGCAGATGAAAACGCACCAATCATCCTTGGGCGACCCTTTTTAGCCACGGGAAGATCACTGATTGATGTGGAGAAAGAAGAACTCACCATGAAAGTGAACGACTAAGAGATTAAGTTGAATGTTCTCCAAGCTATGAAGCATGCTGATACGGATGAGGAATGCAAGGCTATCACTAAAGTTACCCTTGATCAACCCTGCATCAGGTCGGGCTGTCACGACATCAGAATTGGTCACTGCCTCGGTAGCCACTTATAGGCATGTCACGACAACACCGATGACAGCAACTCCTCTGAATCCGATACATCTGATACTGAAGATCAGGAGGAGGTAAACTGGATAGGCGATCGTCCAGGTAAGTTATTCGAACCTTTAAATTATACTCCGGATAACCATGCAATCCAAAAGCCATCTACTGTTGAGCCACCTGCCTTAGAACTGAAGCCCCTGCCAGGGCAGCTAAAATATGATTTTCTTGGTTCAAATGATACGTTGCCCGTAATCATCTCTTCCAAGCTGCCACAGGAACAGGAACAACAGCTAATAGGGATGCTGCGGCAGCTCAAAAAGGCAATTGGATGGACGATAGCCGATATTCAAGGCATTAGTCCGGCGTTATGCATGCACAAAATCCTTTTAGAGGAAGATCATAAGCCGACTATAGATGCTCAAAGGCGGCTAAACCATGCGATGAAAGAGGTGGTGCGTAAAGAGATAATCAAATGGTTAGATGCTGGTATTATTTACGCCATCTCCGACAGCAAATGAGTGAGCCCGGTACAATGTGTTCCAAAGAAAGGAGGAATAACCGTAGTAACCAATGAAAACAATGAGTTAATCCCAACCAGGACTGTGACCGGTTGGAGGGTTTGTATGGACTATCGGAAGCTTAACAAAGCTACCCGAAAAGACCACTTTCCTTTACCCTTTATTGATCAAATGCTTGATAGATTAGCGGGTAAACCTTACTATTGTTTTCTTGATGGTTATTCAGGTTATAATCAAATAGCTATTGCACCGGAAGATCAAGAAAAGACGACTTTCACATGCCCCTACGGAACATATGCTTTTAGGAGGATGCCGTTTAGACTATGCAATGCACCCGCCACCTTCCAAAGGTGCATGATGGCCATATTCTCCGATATGGTGGAGGACTTCCTTGAGATTTTTATGGATGATTTTTCAGTCTTTGGAGACTATTTTGAGAGCTGCCTAGGCAATCTACAAAAGGTACTTGAAAGATGTGAAAAAGCAAACCTCGTCTTAAATTGGGAAAAATTCCACTTTTTGGTGGATGAAGGGATAGTCCTTGGCCATAATATTAGCTGCCGTGGGATAGAAGTCGACAGGGCTAAAATAGAAGTGATCGAAAAGCTGTCGCCACCGAAAATAGTCAAGGGTATTAGAAGTTTCTTGGGACATGCTGGTTTTTATCGGAGATTCATTGCAAATTTCTCAAAAATCACCAAGCCCCTATGCCATCTTTTGGAGCAGAACCGACCCTTTGACTTTAACGAAGAATGTACTGAAGCATTCAAGGTTCTGAAGGAAAAACTGGTAACAGCCCCAATAGTACAGCCACCAGACTGGACACAGCCATTTGAGATTATGTGTGATGCTAGTGACTATGCTGTCGGGGCAGCACTTGGGCAGCGGAGAGACAAGTTATTTCATGTCATATATTATGCCAGCAAGACACTGAATGATGCCCAAGTAAACTACACCACCACAGAGAAGGAGTTATTAGCTGTGGTGTTCTCCATTGACAAGTTTCGTTCTTACATACTTGGGACGAAGGTAATAGTGCACACAGACCATTCTGCCCTGAAGTATTTGTTCGCAAAAAAGGATGCAAAGCCTAGATTGATACGGTGGATCCTGCTATTGCAAGAATTCGACCTTGAAATCAAGGACAAAAAGGGACAGAAAATCAGGTGGTAGATCACTTGTCAAGGTTGGAGAAGAGACATAGTCTACCAATAGATGAGACAAACATACTGGAGACCTTCCCAGATAAGCAGCTCTTTGTTGCCGCAATCACTGCCGCGACAGCCATGGCGGCAGGTAAGTCTTCTGAACTCCCCTGGTATGCTGATTTCGTTAATTTTATAATTAGCAGAATAATTCCTTCTGATCTTAATTACCAAGCCAGGAAGAGGTTCCAAAATGATGTTAAGCATTATTATTGGGACAAACCTCTTCTTTTCAAAATTTGTGCAGACCAGGTTATAAGGAGGTGTGTACCACAAGAAGAGCAAGAAGACATTCTTCATCACTGCCATGCTTCACAGTATGGAGGTCACTTAGGAGGCAACAAAACTGTTGCCAAGGTGCTGCAGTCAGGGTTTTACTGGTCGTCACTGTATAAAGATGCACAAATCTTATACAAGAACTGTGACAGGTGCCAACGGACAGGAAACATCTCAAGGAGAAACGAGATGCGGCTGCAGAATATTCTAGAAGTCGAAATTTTCGACGTTTGAGGGATTGATTTTATGGGACCATTCCCATCTTCATGTGGGAATCTATACATCTTCCTAGCAGTAGATTATGTCTCTAAGTGGGTTGAAGCTATCGCCACCCAAAAGAATGATGCCAAGACAGTCCAAAAGTTTTTACACAAAAACATCTTTTCTAGGTTTGGCATCCCTAACGCGATTATCAGTGATGAAGGGAGACATTTTGACAATAGGGTTATTGCTGTCGCCTTGAAGAAATATGGTGTCAAGCATCGGATCGCGACAACATATCACCCATAGACCAATGGACAAGCTGAAATATCTAATAGGGAAGTTAAGAACATTCTTGAGAAGATGGTTAAGCCAACTAGGAAAGATTGGTCTTTACTTCTCAATGATGCGCTATGGGAATATAAGACAACTTTTAAGACTCAATTGGGCATGTCTCCGTACCGATTGATTTATGGGAAAACATGTCATCTGCCTGTCGAAATAGAACACAGAGCATACTGGGCGATCAAGGCAGTGAATATGGACTTGGACAAGGCAGGCCAGAAAAGGCTGTTAGATTTGAACGAAATTGAAGAAATCCGGACAATGGCCTACGACAATGCAAGAATCTACAAGGAGAAAACTAAGAAGTGGCATGACAGGAAGATGCTGCCACGACAGTTCTGCCCAGGGCAGCTTGTATTGTTGTTCAATTCTAGACTGAAACTTTTCCCAAGGAAACTGAAATCTAGATGGTCTGGCCCATTCCAAGTCGTACAAGTTTTTCCCCATAGTGCCATCACAATCTGATCATTAAAAGACGGGCACCAATTCAAAGTCAACGGACAGCGCCTCAAGCATTATCAGGGGACTGAAGCCCTAAGAATGCAGGAAGTGGTTACCTTAGGAGATGCCCCACCTGGCATCCCTAATTTAACCTAAATTTTATTTTTATTTATTTTTATTATTTATTATTTATTAGGAAATAAGGTTTATTTTATTTTGAATAATGTTTTTATGTTTATTGTTTTTAGGAAATAAAGGAGTCAAGAAGAAAAAGAGAAGTGAACTCAGCCCACCATTCATCCATCAGCCCAACAAAGCCCAATATTGAAGCCTGTCGTTACAGCTTCAATGGGAAACAAATTCTTTTCTATATAACCCCGTTTTATTTTTCATTTTCACTCACTTCTGCCTTTCTTACTTGTTCTCCCTTTTTAGTTTTCATTTGCTTTCATTTACTTTTCACAACCCTTGCACTAATATGTCTTATTGGAAAACCCGACGCAATGTTGCCTCTACTTCCTCAGCAGCAGCAGCTCTGATGTTCAGGTTATGGAGCCACCACCTCACATCTCTCCAACCAGATCCCAGCCCGCCCCGTAAGACAGAGCCCACCGCCAGATCCGCCTCAGCAGCAGCAGCGAAGACATCGCCTAAATTTAAGTTTCTTATCTTCTTATTGCTGCCTGCTATATCTATATTTTGTGATGTACTGCCTTCATATGTTTTAATTTTTATTTTATCATTTGCATTGAGGGCAATGCAACCCTCGAGTTTGGGGGTGGCAACCCTCCATATTAATGGAGTACATCTTTAGTTAAATTAGTGTCTTTACTTAGTTTATTTTTCTCAACAAAAAAAAACTGAAAATATTGAAAATTTTGGCTGAAAACTGTGAACTGAACTTACCTGTCGTGACAGCTCTGTCGTGGCATTGACTTTAGGATAGTTTAAGGAGAAGTTTAGAGCCTTTCTATAGTTCTGAAAACTTAAACAACATTGTGACTGTTATACTGCTTAGACTTCTTTTAGCCAAACTAGAATAGGAAGCTTAGCACTTGAATAGCCCATAGAGGTGCCTAACACTGGCTCTAGGAAAGAAGTTTAGCAAAAGAGACTCAACAGCCCTAAAGGTGCCCGAAATTGGCTCTAGGAAGTTAACTAGAGGTGCCTAAAACTGGCTCTAGTAAAACTTTAGCTTGAAAAATAGCAAAATCGAGTCAAAACAAAAAAATCAAAGAAGCATGAAAATGTGCCTTCAAAAAGATAAACTTTGGCATAAAAATTCGAGTTAAGAGTTGAATATTCTAGTGAAACTAAGAGAGTATTGGCATATAACTGTTCACAAGCATGAACACACTACACGAGGACTATAGTGAGATTCCGGATAGATCCTAAATTATCCGATAGGTTGCTTCCGTCACAGGGGACGAACGATGGGTAAGTGAAAGTTCACTGTTTGAAAGCCAAAAAAAATATTTCATTTTTCTTTTAGGTCTTAGTTGCTTGAAGGCAAGCAAAAACTTGAGTTTGGGGGTGTGTTGAGTGTGTAAAAGTTCTATTATTTACACCCTCTTTAACCCATATTTCTGCTGCATTCAAGCATTATTCATTGCATTTAGGTTAGTTTACAGCAAAACATCACAAATATATTAAAAGGCACAAATTCTACTAAGAATGGATGTTTTTACAGGTTGCTGTCGTAGCAGACGGAGAGGGCAGGCGCTAGGCAGTGAAGCAGAAGAGCTGAACTGGACAAACATACAAAGAGGACGATGCTGCCATGGTGCTGCCGCGACAGCAGAGGACGACAACAGTTTTGTGGAGAAGAAGCAAAGTGGACCTCGATAGATAGAGAAAATTCAGCCCGTCTGTCGTGTGAAAACCACATATTTTTCATAGCCCCAGATCAAAAGATATGTCAAGCCCAAAGTTCAAGGCGGGAAAATCCCAAGCAAGAAGATGACGTCTGGAAAGTAGATTCCTTGAAGATTTAGTCTTTATTAGAATCATACTTTCAATTAAAGTTGCATTCTTGCCAATTTAGATAACTTGAGCCTAAAGCTTATATAAGGGCATGTATTTTAACCTAGGGCAGAGCATATACCCGCATAACCGATTACCCTAGCTTCCTTCCCAAATTCTAGTCGTTTTCCTGCCCTCGACATGTTCTAAATCCTTCCTAGGGCCACAAGTTGATTTGTAAAGTAGTTGCAAGAGTTGTTTTGTTTTAGGAATTTTCAGTTCAATAAAATAAACTTCAAGTTCTCTTATTTTGGTTATTAATATCTTGCAAGAGCATCGAGAGAGTTAAGTATACGAAAGAAATAAGAGCAAGTTCTCTAGTTTATAGTTGAACTATCTCGGGCCTAGGGATAGGACGAGGTTAAGTGGCTAAAGAAGAATTCATACACATCGGTGTTCATCCTTCGATTCACGCTGGGAGGTATCATCAAAGACGTGATCATCGACAGACTTGGACCTAGGGATAGGCCAAGGCACATGGGATTCTTGCCAAACTTGAAGTACTGAGTTGAGGGTTTGCTGCCGCGACAATCAACGGACTGCTGCCGCGACAGGTGCTGCCGCGACGGGCGCGACGACAGAACTGGATTTCCTAGACTATGCAATACCTGCACTACTGAGCAATTCAATACCAGCCCATTCTCTCTATTTTGATATTTCTACTCTTTTATTTAATTTTACTTTATTATTTTCGTGACAACTCTCAAATATTTCCTTTACTTTCGTGCAGTGAATTAAGGTGAAGCTATTAGCCCAATCCCTGTGGAGACGATATCCGATACTTCGTATCACTTTACTACTTGCGTCGTGTACACTTGCACTCAATTGCGATAGACTCTTTTACACGCAACATTGACTCTTGTAAATTGTTTTCTAAATTGATTTGAGTTATAAATGATGATATCTTGCTTTAATTAAGCTTTAAATAGAGTTAAATTGATGAAATTGGTTGGGTTTCATTTTGGACTGTATTTCTTGGGTTTTAGATTAATTTTAATCATAATCTTGATGTTAAATAATATGGTAAAGTGAGTTTTAATAATAAAATCCTGAAACTAGATGAATTGCTAAATTTCTAGGTTGAAATCTTTGGGATTATGACTTGTTTATGTGGTTTAATGGTTACTGGTGGTAAAAAGATGTTGAGATGATGTTTTTAGATTCAAATTGATGTTGTTTAATGGTTAATCTCGTTGGGTGTTGGCTGGAGGTTGTTTATAGTGTTTTCGCCGATGTTTTCGGTTGATTTCGGATGTCATTTGCTTGGTTTTTGTTAGAGAAGATTGTGGAGTTAAGTTGCTAGAGGTTTTGAAGCAAGAATGTGCATTAATCCTCTGTTTTGCTTTGGTTAGAAGCATGGGAGATTGATCTGATGTCTTTGAAAGAGGTCTTGGTTGCTTTGAAGGCTTGATATCGCTTCAGCAAGTGAAATGAAGCTTTGTCGGTGAGTGGAAATGATTTTAATGGCTTTTTAAAGGTTTTTAAAGCAAGGTTTGAGGGTTTAGATTAAGCTTGAAACTCTAATTTAAGCTCAGAAATAAGTATGGAAGATTTTCTCTCGGTTTATCGGTTTTTCTATTGTTCTTTTTTATCATGCTCATGTTTTAGAAATAAATTTATTACCCAATTTTATGCATGTTTTGAGCATTGAGATTTAATGATTATGATCCCATAAGAATTGATTTATGATTTGAAGGAGTTTATGACTTGTTGAGAAATGTTATGCATGATTTATGCTTTTAGAAATGGGATGAGACTTGATTTATGTTTGTGCATTGAAAATAGTAGGGTAACATGGTTTAAAAGTGTATATTGGCAAAGTGATGAGACTTAATATTACTAGATATAATTGGTCGACCAATAGGATGAGAAGTGCACTATAATATAATAAATTTGCATGTGAGACAAATTCTTCAATTACACAATAGGGGTAGATTCTATTGTGTTGCGAGTGATAGGGGTAGATTCTATCACCACGGGCAATGAGGGTAGTGCCATCTCAGCCGAAGTGAGATAACGGTGAGGGTAGGTTTCACCATGTGACTTGATGGGGGTAGATTCCATCAATGTGTCTGCATATCAGAACTTATATGGATATGGGTAGTGCTATCCAAGGATGGGGGTAGATTCCATCCGTGTCACTTTTAATGCCAATATATGAGATTACATGTAACCCCCTCGTCCCGGTCTGGCCGGATGACGGGTCCGAGTGGGCCACACGGGGAAAACCGGGTGAAACCCGTTAAGGTTCCCCCTCGGTTAGCAACCCTATTTTTTTCTTTTTATTTTAATCTTGTCTAGAGGAATATTAAGTCCTAAGTGATTCACAACAGCGAAAGACATCCAGAAGATCACATTCGAACCCCGACCATACACACTTAGTCCATTTTTTTAGCTTACAGGGCAGACCGTATCGGTACCTTAACTAGGGGTATCGATACGCCCTGACCAGGTCAACCCAAACAGTCAACTTGAAGAAGACCGTATCGATACAGCCCTTGAGCGTATCGATACACCCTATTTAGTCAACATCTCGTGGTCAACGAGATAAACCCGTACTGATACGCCCCAACACCGTATCGATAAGCCAAAAACTCCCCAATTTCTCAGAATTCCAGTGACCGTATCGATACGCCCATCCAAAACTGAGCTATGCAGGCAAGACCGTATCGATACGACCCTTAGGCGTATCGATACTCCCTGCACTGCAATTCCACCATTCCCAACTTGGTGACCTCAAACCCGACACTAGATGCATTTTTGGACTCGCTTGAACACATACAACATTCATGCATCAAAACTACAACCGAGACTTAGCTTGCAAGGCATTGAATCTAACAAGGTCCATACAAAACAAGACTTCATGCAATTTCACAAAGAGGGGCATACTTAGCAAGCATAAGGCACCAAATGCTAGAGATTGGAACATAAGGCATACCTAGGCCAACAACATACACATTTAGGCATGCTAACAAGCAACATAACAAGCATAATCAGTCATCCATGAAACAAAAGCATAACACAACAATGAGTTTAACATTCTCAAACGAAATCTCCTAAGGAGTTTGACCCCAACTCCTAAACTCTATACCCCATTGTGTAGGCATTATTACAAAATGCAAACCATACTTGAACTAGCTTGAGAACTCCGAAAGCTCCTCCCTCGCCCGCTTGCCTCCCGAACTCTAACGATCTGCACGTTGGAAACAAAAAGAGCATAAGCCAACTAGCTTAGTGAGAGGCTCTACAATTCATAACATGTAGTTTTCCAAAACACGATTTATATGCAAGAAAGCAATGGATGCAAGAAGGTCCATCTCAACAACAACACATGGTTTGCACAAGCACAACCATCATACACGTACGGCGGGACTACACATCACCGTCTCGACTAGTGGATTTCCAATGGGACTACACATCAAAGTACTACCCTACTAGTCACTACCGGTGGGACTACACATCACCGTAGTTAGACCACCATCACGTGAGGCACGAACTCAACTCGACTACACAATTAACAACTCAAAATACACTCAATGATCACGACATATAAGCATTCAACATATCACAACAACATGGGAGTAGAGAGGCTTACACACGGGTTTAGGTGACCCCTCAAGGTCCCACCCAAACCCCAAAAGAGTCCATATCGAGCACAATGCAAAATCAATAATTCTACTCACCGTTGCTACCCAAGAGAAGATCGAAGACCAAGCTCAAGACTCCGAAATCTCCGGATTCGTCCCCGAAGCTTCTCCAACCAAATTTCTCATTTCTAATCATTCCAAAACCAAGTAAACAATCCCAAATCAGTCCATATTCAAAAATAGTCAACCCGGATTACATACCAAGCACAAGACATCAAATTTTCCATTGAAAACAAACCCAAAATTCCAAAACCCGAGCAGCCCTTAAGCGCACCTCAAAACCATTGATTTCAACCCTCAAATTACTCCGTAAAGCCTTCAAAACAATACTTACATATACCCTAACCATCAGCCCTCAAGATTCCACCTAAAACACCCCCAAAACTCAACTTAAAACCTCCCAAAAACATCATTTTCACCCAAATCCGAAAATTCCATAAAACATTGTAAAAATCGGTTTTGTTGGACCCTTTTGGTTGTAGGCAACTCATATAACTTAAACAAATAGAAAGCTTAAGTTAAAGACCCCAAAGACAACATTTTTAATCTAAAATCCTCCAAACTTCAAATCTCAAAACATGTCTAAAAATGAAAACAAATGGTACTAACTTGTAGGGAATAACAAGGGTAAGTCAAAAACGTGTTTACCTTTGCGAAATTCTTCAAAACGAGCAAGACATTGGATGAAATAGTAACCTAAGGAGAGGGGGGTTTGACGTTGGAGTGAATAGTAGAGAGGGGAAGAATATGACTCAAAAGCATTATTTTAGGTTTATTTGAAATTAAAAGGCTAAAGACCCAAATGCCCTTAATGAATTAAGGGAACTACAATGGATGACACCCATGGCAATTTGGGCTTGTTTTGAAATTGGTCCAACTAAATTTTATTTGTCTTAAAACCCGAGGCCCAAACCGTTATTTTATTATTTAAAAATTAGGAACCGAAACCCGATCCATTATTAAATTACTATTTTCACCCGACCCCTGAACCCGGGTGTTACAACTCTCCCCCACTTAAGGAATTTCGTCCCTGAAATTACCTGGCGGAAACAAATACGGAAACTGCTCAAGCATGTCAACTTTCCTCTCCCACGTGGCCTCCTCCACACCTCTATGTCTCCACAATACTTTGACCAACTCTATAGTCTTGCCACGCAACACCTTGCTATCAGAAGCAAGTATCTCAACTGGTTCCGCGTTGTAAGACAAGTCCGAATTTAACTTTATTTCTTCCACTGGCATAACATGGGACGGATCCGATCTATACCTCCTAAGCATCGACACATGAAATACATCATGAATCTTCTCTAGCTCAACTGGGAGCCTCAACCTATATGCAACCGGACCAACTCTCTCAACTATCTCATAAGGCCCTATATACCTTGGGCTCAACTTGCCCTTCCTCCCAAACCTCATCACCTTTTTCCAAGGTGAGACTTTCAAAAACACTTTATTCCCCACGGAGTATTCTACCTCCTTCCTTTTTAAGTCGGCATAGGTCATTTGCCGATCTGAAGCTGCTTTCAAGCGATCACATATCAACTTTACCTTCTCGGTGGTTCCCTTAAGCAATTCGGGCATCGGCACAAGTTTCTGTCTGGCCTCGGCCCAACAAATCGGGTCCTACACTTCCTACCATGCAAGGACTCATAGGGAGCCATCTGAATGCTCGACTGAAAGCTGTTGTTATACGCGAACTCCACTAATGGTAGATGTTTCTCCTATGACCCCTGAAAGTCAATGATACAACACCTCAACATATCCTCCAAAATCTGAATTACCCTCTCTGATTGCCCATCTGACTGCGGATGATTCGAAGTGCTGAAGTTCAACCATATACCCAAAGCTCGATGCAAACACTCCTAGAATCTAGAGGTGAATCTCGGATCTCGGTCTGACACAATCGACTTCGGTACTCCATGTAGTCTCACAATCTCACGAATATACAATTCGGCCAACATGTCTAATGTATAGGTAGTATGAACCGGTATGAAATGAGCACACTTGGTGAATCTATCTACAATCACCCACACTGAATTTTTCTTCAAATGAGTCAACGGAAGTCCTAACACAAAGTCCATAGTGATACGCTCCCACTTCCACTCTGGAATTTTCAACGGTTGCAACAACCCTGAGGGAAACTGGTGCTCAGCCTTGACTCTCTGACAAACCATACATCTACTTACAAACTCGGTTACATCCTTTTTCAAACCAATCCAATAATACTCTTCCTTCAATCCTCGATACATCTTCGTGCTACCCGGATGCATAGCAAAAGGACTATTGTGAGCCTCACTCAAGATCGTACGCCTCAACACGGTATCCTCCGGAACCACTATCCTATCCTTGAAACATAGGATCCCATTCTCTCCAAAGCAATACTCGGTAGGCCTATCTTCGGCTATGTCTTGCACGTGAGGTGCCAAAGACTCATCTCGCAACTGCTTCTCACGAATCAACTGAACCAATGATGGCTTAACCTGAAGCTCGGCTACTAACCCACCATCCGTAGACACACTCAACCTTGCAAACATTGCTCGTAACTCAACGGCCACCTTCCCACTCAAGGCATCGGCCACCATATTTGCCTTGCCCGGATGATACTCTATGGTAAGGTCATAATCTTTAAGGAGCTCTAACCACCTTCGTTGCCTAAGATTCAACTCCCTTTGAGACATCAAATATTTCAAACTCTTGTGGTCGGTGTACACAGTGCACTTCTCTCCATAAAGATGGTGTCTCCAAATTTTCAAGGCGAACACCACTGCAGCCAACTCTATGTCATGTGTGGGGTAATTCTTCTCGTGGACCTTCAACTGTCGCGAAGCATATGCCACTACCTTACCTTCTTGCATAAGTACACAACCTAGCCCCACATAAGATGCATCACTGTAAATCACAAACTCTCTCCCCGGCTCAGCCTGAATCAAAATAGGAGCTTCGGTCAAAGCTTTCTTCAATTTCTCAAACGCTTCTTGTCTTGCATCTGACCATTCATACGGAACATTTTTCTATAGCAACTTGGTCAACGGAGCCGCTATTCTCGAGAACCCCTCAACAAACCTTCTATAGTACCCCGCCAAACCTAGGAAACTGCGGATTTCTGTCACTGATTTCGGTTGTTTCCAATTCACAATGGCTTCAATCTTCTTGGGATCTACACTAATCCCACTAGCTGAGATCACGTGACCTAGGAAGACTACCTCCCTAATCCAAAACTCACACTTACTTAGCTTGGCGTACAACTGATTCTCAAGTAGGGTCTGAAGCACTAACCTTAAGTGTTCATCGTGCTCCTCTTCGGTCCTAGAGTACACCAGGATGTCATCAATAAACACTACCACAAACCTGTCCAAGAACTTATGGAACACTCGGTTCATCATGTCCATAAAGGCTACTGAGCGTTGGTCAACCCAAAAGGCATCACCAAAAACTCATAATGCCCATAACGTGTACGAAAAGCTGTCTTCGGTATGTCCACATCCTTTACCTTTAACTGATAATATCCAGACCTCAAGTCAATCTTCGAAAACACGGAAGCACCCCTCAAATGGTCTAGCAAGTCATCTATCCTTGGCAAGGGATATTTGTTTTTCACTGTCACCTTATTCAACTGTCTATAGTCTATACACATTCTCATGCTACCATCCTTCTTTTTCACAAACAAGACCGGAGCACCTCAAGGGGAAACACTAGGCCTAATAAAGCCTCTGTCAGTCAACTCCTGAAGCTGTGTCTTCAACTCTTTCAACTCCTTCGGTGCCATTCTATACGGAGCAATCGACACCAGTGCAGAATCAGAATATGTCTCAATAGCAAACTCAACTGCTCTATCTAGAGGCAAGCCTGGTAGCTCTTCCGGAAAAACACTCAGAAAATCACATACGGTTCTGATGTCCTGAGGTCTCACCTCACTCATATCCGGGTTCATTACGTAAGCCAAGTAGGCCTGACACCCTGAACCCAACAACCTCTGAGCTTCCAAAGCCGAAACCACATTGGACAAAAACTTGACATTCTCCCCAACTACCACAACCTCAAAGTCATCGGTAAGCCTCAAAAAGACCCTCTTAGTCTCGAAGTCAACCCTAGCTCTATGCTCTACAAGCCAATCCATGCCTAAAATCACATCAAAGCCATAAAAGGGTAGCTCCATCATGTCGACCGGAAATACGTGACCCTGAACCATCAAAGGACACCTCATATACACTTTCCTAACTACCACTGTATCACCAAAAGAGCTAGTGACATTTACACCTACCTCTAGCCAATCACAAGATAATCCTAATGACTTTGCATGCTCGCCCAAAATATACGAATGTGTTGACCCCGAATCTATTAGAGAAAGCAAACTCAAAGACTGTAATGTGAAATTACCTGCAATGACATCAGTGTCATTCCCAGCCTCTCACTGAGCGTACACCCTAGCCGGTCCTCCTCCCTCGGGATAGACTGCTACAACATGAGCCAAGTTCCTCTGACCCTCATTCCTCGGCTGGAAGTTCCCACGGTCGCGCCCACGGCCCCTCTGGTGCTCAATACCTCTCGCTGGAGCCGGTCCTCCCCTAACTGGGTGTGGACAATCACGCCTCAAATGGTCTCGGGAGCTACAGTTCCAACATGCCCCAAACATACCCATACACTCACCTGAGTGGCGTCTCCCGCACCTAGTGCACTCCGGAATGTGTCCAACGGCCCCTTCGCCCTGACGGCCCTGGCCATGGTTACCACCCCTAGGTCTCGTATCCGGCTGGTACCTCATATCCCTATGCCTCTTGGCATGATCTCTATCCCAGTTCGCATGTCTCTTCCCGGAGTCAGACCCATCAGCACGTGCTCTAGAGCTCAGGTTCTGCTCTATATCCTTGGCCCTAGAAACCAAGACATCGAACTTAGTGTAGTCGGAGGCCAACATGTAGGTCTTCACATCAGTAGTCAACCCATATCTGAAATGCTTGCATCGCTCCTTCTCATCCGGAATCAACTCTGGCGCGTACTGGCTCAACCTCACAAACTGGATCTCATACTCAGACACGATCCTATTACCTTGAACCAAAGCCATGAACTCCCTTTTCTTTTTATCCAAGTACCGTACCCCGAGGTACTTCCTCTTGAAGGCATTCCTGAAAAACTCCCATGTGCCATCCGCCTCGGCCATACCGGAAATAATAGTGGTCCACCAAGTATAAGCGTCTCCCTGAAGCAATAAGACGATGCATCCCAACTTACAGGCATCCGAACACTCCATCTGACCCAAGATGCGAGTAGTGCTCTCAAGCCACCCTTCCGAACCTTCCGGAGACAACCCACGAAACTCAACTGCCCCCAAATTACGAAGCCTCTCTAGGGGTAATCCTGTCCCTGCACCCTGAGGTGGTGCTGCAGCTTGCATACCGGCCAAAGCTGTCTAAAAAGCTCCGGCTATAGTCTGAATCAAATGAGCCACATCTGGACCTGCCTGACCTTGGCCCGCTTGAGCCCCATTACCTCCTATATTAGCCTCAGTCTGAGGCCCATTACCATCACCTCCGACGTTCCCTCCATTACCATCGGGAGCATTAAGAGCAGGAGGCACGTTCTCGGGTGCCTGGCCACCCGCCCTAGGCCGTCCCCTCGGTCTCACCATAGCAATTAAAGTAATCTAAAACAACAAACACACAACAACAAAGAAACGTTATGTTAGAAAAGGGGAAAAGGACTCCAGTTCTCAAGCTCTTTAAACCAAAACAATTTTACCTTTTTATTTTGACAACAACACCTAACAATGGGGACTCGAACCAACTCTCAAACAACATCAAGGTCACCATAGCATGCATTCATACACCGTACTAGAGACAAAATTTAGACATACAAGGAAAAACACGCATGATACCTTAACTCACCTCACTTACCTGCCCGAGGTCTCGGAAACCTCAGGCTCTAATACCAATAAATGTAACCCCCTCGTCCCGGTCTGGCCGGATGACCGGTCCGAGTGGGCCACACGGGGAAAACCGTGTGAAACCCGTTAAGGTTCCCCCTCGGTTAGCAACCCTATTTTTTTTCTTTTTATTTTAATATTGTCTAGAGGTATATTAAGTCCTAAGTGATTCACAACAACGGAAGACATCCAAAAGATCACATTCGAACCCCGACCATACACACTTAGTCTATTTTTTTAGCTTACAGGGCAGATCGTATCGGTACCCTAACTAGGGGTATCGATACGCCCTGACCAGGTCAACCCAAACAGTCAACTCGAAGAAGACCGTACCGATACAGCCCTTGAGCGTATCGATACGCCCTCTTCAGTCAACATCTCGTGGTCAACGAGATAAACCCGTACCGATACGCCCCAACACCGTATCGATACACCAAAAACTTCCCAATTTCTCAGAATTCTAGTGACCAAAAATTGTATCGATACGCCCCTGTGTATCGATACGCCCAGCCAAAACTGAGCTCTGCAGGCAAGACCGTATCGATACGTCCCTTAGGCGTATCGATACGCCCTGCACTGCAATTCCACCATTCCCAACTTGGTGACCTCAAACTCGACACTAGATGCATTTTTGGACTCGCCTGAACACATACAACATTCATGCATCAAAACTACAACCGAGACTTAGCTTGCAAGGCATTGAATCTAACAAGGTCCATACAAAACAAGACTTCATGCAATTTCACAAAGAGGGGCATACTTAGCAAGCATAAGGCACCAAATGCTAGAGATTGGAACATAAGGCATACCTAGGCCAACAACATACACATTTAGGCATGCTCACAAGCAACATAACAAGCATAATCAGTAATCCATGAAACAAAAGCATAACACAACCATGAGTTTAACATTCTCAAACGAAATCTCCTAAGGAGTTTGACCCCAACTCCTAAACTCTATACCCCATTGTCTAGGCATTATTACAAAATGCAAACCATACTTGAACTAGCTTGAGAACTCCAAAAGCTCCTCCCTCGCCCGCTTGCCTCCCGAACCCTAACGATGTGCACGTTGGAAACAAAAAGAGCATAAGCCAACTAGCTTAGTGAGAGGTTCTACAATTCACAACATGCAGTTTTCCAAAACACGATTTATATGGAAGAAAGCAATGGATGCAAGAAGGTCCATCTCAACAACAACACATGGTTTGCACAAGCACAACCATCATACACGTACGGCAGGACTACACATCACCGTCTCGACTAGTGGATTTCCAATGGGACTACACATCAAAGTACTACCCTACTAGTCACTACCGGTGGGACTACACATCACCGTAGTTAGACCACCATCACGTGAGGCATGAACTCAACTCGACTACACAATTAACAACTCAAAATACACTCAATGATCACGACATATAAGCATTCAACATATCACAACAACATGGGAGTAGAGAGGCTTACACACGGGTTTAGGTGACCCATTAAGGTCCACCCAAACCCCAAAAGAGTCCATATCGAGCACAATGCAAAATCAATAATTCTACTCACCGTTGCTACCCAAGAGAAGACCGAAGACCACAAGACTCCGAAATCCCCGGATTCGTCCCCGAAGCTTATCCAACCAAATTTCTCGTTTCTAATCATTCCAACACCAAGTAAACAATCCCAAATCAGTCCATATTCCAAAATAGCAACCCGTATTACATACCAAGCACAAGACATCAAATTTTCCATTGAAAACAAACCCAAAATTCCAAAACCCGAGCAACCCTTAAGCACACCTCAAAACCATTGATTTCAACCCTCAAATTACTCCCTAAAGACTTCAAAACAATACTTACATATACCCTAACCATCAGCCCTCAAGATTCCACCTAAAACACCCCCAAAACTCAACTTAAAACCTCCCCAAAACCTCATTTTCACCCAAATCCGAAAATTCCATAAAACATTGTAAAAATCGATTTTGTTGGACCCTTTTGGTTGTAGGCAACTCATATAACTTAAACAAATAGAAAGCTTAAGTTAAAGACCCCAAAGACAACATTTTTAATCTAAAATCCTCCAAACTTCAAATCTCAAAACATGTCTAAAAATGAAAACAAATGGTACTAACTTATAGGGAATTACAAGGGTAAGTCAAAAACGTGTTTACCTTTGCGAAATTCTTCAAAACGAACAAGACATTGGATGAAATAGGAACCTAAGGAGAGGGGGGTTGACGTTGGAGTGAATAGTAGAGAGGGGAAGAAGATGACTCAAAAGCATTTTTTTAGGTTTATTTGAAATTAAAAGGCTAAAGACCCAAATGCCCTTAATGAATTAAGGGAACTAAAATGGATGACACCCATGGCAATTTGGGCTTGTTTTGAAATTGGTCCAACTAAATTTTATTTGTCTTAAAACCCGAGGCCCAAACCGTTATTTTATTATTTAAAAATTAGGAACCGAAACCCGAACCATTATTAAATTACTATTTTCACCCGACCCCCGAACCCGGGTGTTACATTACATGTATCATGATTTTTAATGGTTTTGTATAATGAGATTTATACATGATAATTTATTTTGAGATATGTTTTATGGTACTCAAGCATGAGAAGCTTGTATGAGATTTGCATTGTGATAAATGCATGAGATTGATGATATATGTTTTAATAGATGATTATTGATTTTGCTTTGGAAGTGTTTTAAGGCACGAGTTGTATATGAGCATGATGAGAAAAGATTTATTTTTTGAGAAATAATTTTAAAGTGCATTATTGTTGGTTTTTAATCGAGCGACCCTCACTAGGCATTTATGCTTACGCTCTTTTTTTTTCCAACAATGCAGAGAAATAATTTAATTTGGCAGCAAGAAAGCAAGAGAAGATTCCAAGAGCACTTCGTAGCTCAAGTATGGTTTTACATTTACTAAATAGTAATAAGTAGCCATGAAAGGATGCCTTAATGTTTTAAGAGGTTGTATTTTGAAACTCCTTGATTTGTGGCAAGTTTTAATTGCCTATTTAGACTTGCAAATGGCCTTCACTTGCTGGTATTCGGTTCGGTTTGTGTTTTGGTGTTCAAAAGGTCATTTTGCATAGGAAGCATGCCTATAGTTTGATAATCATGATGAGTTGATGTTGGAAGCATGGTTTGGTGTTTATTGCCTTTAGATATATGTTCTAAGTGGTTGATTATGTCTTGGTAACATGCTAGAATAATTTCAGATGAGTTTAAGCATAAAAAACCAGCATTTTTGGGCATTTTAGACCTAGGTGTACCGATACAGGTATGTATATTTTTGGACCTCGTATCGATACAAGTGAAGGTGTATCAATACGCCTCTTGGTTAAAATGGTTCTTGAAAGTTTCGTATCGATATGCTATCAGGGTCGTATCGATATGGCCCCATGTATGCACTATGGATCCGTATCGATACGCTTGGTAGGTAAGTTGGTTATTTAGGTTGTTGAATATTTCTAATTTCTTCAGTTTTGGTCCCTGAATGTTATGCAATCAATTGAATAAGTTTGGATAGTCGGTTTGAGCTGAAATTTGACATGTGAATATGAAACCTGATTAATTAAATATTGGTAACATCAATTTCACAATAAGTCCCTTTATTTTGTTAGATTTGCAATTTAGTCTCTAATTGCTAATCAGTGTAATCGGAAGTCAATTCGACGCCCGATTGAGTTGAGATTTCACGTGATGAATGTATGATCACCTTAGGAAATAATAAAAGCATATAGACAAGATAAAAGAAAAAATAGGGTCATTTATTGAGGTAAATATTCACCGATTTACTTCAATATTCCACGTGTAACTCGCTAGAGTTGGTAAAACGGTTAGACCGGGTCAAGGGGGTTCTTGGGAAGCAACAACGTTTGGATGACTCGACCTTTGAAAATGTGGCGAATGCAACAACGTCAAAGGAAGCGTGGGATGTTCTTGGGAAGTCCTTTAAAGGAGTAGAGAAAGTGAAGAAGATTCGTCTCCAAACATTAAGAAGCGAACTTGAAGCACTTCGAATGAATAAATCGGAGACCATATTTGATTATTTTTCTAGATCGCAAGTTGTTGTTAACCAGCTGAAGAGGAATGAAGAAGAGATATTCAAGGTCCGAGTAATTAAAAAGATTCTCTACTCTTTAAATCCAAAATTTGAGCACATTGCTGTTGCTATTGAAGAATCCAAGGACTTGGAAACTATGTACATTGATAAATTAAGTGGTTCACTACAAGCTCATGATGAGAGGTTAAATAGAAGCAAAATCAACTCTATAGAGCATGTGTTGCAAGCAAGGCTTTCCCTTCGATCCAAGAGAGAAGCAAGTGAACAAGGTGTGCAAAAGGCCCTAGAAGAGGACGTGGACGAAGTAGAAGACGCAGACAGGGAACGAAGGGTGGTCAGAATTCATTCCAGAATAATAAAAAAGGCCAAAACTCATCAAGAGGTCGTGGACGTGAAAGAGGCAATAATGAGAACAAAAGATATGACAAATCTCATGTGCAATGTTACAATTGTCAAAAATCTGGACACTACACTTTAGAATGCTGAGAGAGGAATGAAGAAACTAGTGAAAAGGCAAACTTGGTGGAGACAAAAGAAGACACTCATGATGCTACGCTGCTATTAGCTCTAAAGAAAGAGAATCAAGATGATGGTTATTGTTACCTTGATACCGGTGCTAGTAATCATATGTGTGGTGATAAAGAAAAATTTATTACATTGAAAGAGTATTCTGGTGAAATCACATTTAGAGATTCTTCCAAGATTAAAATTGAAGGTAAAAGTACTGTCTTAATTTCTCTAAAAATGGTGACCAGAAACTTATCACTAACATATACTATGTTCCAAAATTAAAATGTAATATTTTAAGTTTGGGACAACTCTTAAAAAAAGGCTATAAGATTCAAATGAAAAATCATAGTCTTACTCTAAGTGACGAAAATGCCAGACCTATTGCAAGAGTTGCTTTGACAAGAAATCAAATATTCTTGTTGAATATTAAAGTAGACACATCCATGTGTTTGAAGGCATGTGTAAAAGATTCATCTTGGCTTTGGCATATGAGACATGGGCATTTGAATTTTGATGGTCTTAAAGATCTTGGAGAAAAGAATATGGTGAAAGGTCATCCTGTTGGGTTTTATGGTGCTTGATTTCCTTCAACCGATGTGTTTGCCAAGTTTGGAGAAGATTGGATTTTTGGGTGATAAAGTGGAAGCTAAAAGATTGGAATTGGACACAAGGATTTATAATGGTTCGACCTTCTAACAAGCACCTACATCCACTACCTTAGCTCCCCACTAAGGATTTCAACCAAATTCACTAAGAAATTCGTCCCCCTTTCTAGGCTAAGGAGGCAACCTTTACAACCCTCAAAGCTTTCTACCTAAAGCTTGAGTAAACCCTCTTTACAAGAGAAATTCTAAGCAAACTTGAAATCCTTCTAATAGGTGTTTGTTTGCACTATTTAGCTCTCACCCAAAACCTAAACACTTGAGCAAATTTAACAATGTTTAGCTCACTAGTGTTGTCTATACAAGAAATGGACAATTTAAGCTCTAAGACAATTTCTTGATCATAATGTTGTTGAAAATTGAAGCATTAGCCTTCTCTTGATGCTTGGAGGTCCCTTTTATACTCCTAATTGAGTTTGTATTCGTTAGGGTTGAATTGGAGCCGTTGGAGACTTTATTTTCCATATTTATTGTAGTTCTGGTGCCTATCGTATCGGTACACGAGGACCCGTATCGGTACGCCCTTCTTCAGAACTAGCCGTTGGGCTCTTGCCATCCTAAGCGTATCGATATGATAGAGAGCGTATCGGTACAGTTTTCACTTTAAAATTTCGTTTGGAAATTGTCGTTGGGGTTGTTAAAATAGGGATCGGTACGCTTTAAAGGCGTATCGGTACGACCCCTATCCCTATCGATACGAGCAAGCCTATATCGGTACGAGTTTTAGCATAATCAAAACTGGAGTAAAAAGGTATCGATACGGGGTATACCGTATCGGTACGGTAGTGTTGAAAAGCCAGGTTTGACTATTTTAAAGCATTCCAAACTTTGTCAAAAACCTTTTTAAATACCTCAAACATATTTTCAAGTTGTTTGGACTTAAAGACATGTTTTAAATTCTTTTCAAATTAGTCCAAAACATTTTTTAATTATTATATAAAAACATTAGTTCTTCAATCTCCCTCTTTTTGATATAATAAAACCAACTTGAAAAATTGTTTGGGATTCTCCCCCTTTTAAGTTTAAAAATTTTAATAAGAGATTAAAAATTGAAAAGTAGTTAAAGCTCCCCCTTATTCATTTGAAAAACACAAATTTTCAAACCAATCTCTCCCCCTTTTTGTTATATAAAAAAATTAAAATACTTTAAGGCTCAAAATAACAATAGAGGTTTAAATTTTGAAACTATTAAAATGTTTGGTTTTAAAAGTGGCTCCCCCTTACTCAAAGAATCATCAAAAGATGTTAGTCCAACACATGATAATCTAGTTGAATTAAAGGAAATAAATTGAATTAAACAAATAAAAACAACTAGATTTTACCAACACTTAACTCCATGGGAGGATGTGAAGCCTTTCTCTTCAAGTGTCTTTCTTTGTGTGCATGGAGCTCCCCCTCATTGATTGGACTTGTAGAACATCTCCATCACACCTAATCAGGACAATCATACAAATTTTGGTATCCAAATTGCTTTGGATCCATAAACGTTAGTTGCACAAAATTTA
This sequence comes from Hibiscus tridactylites, assembly GCA_958450335.1. Classification (NCBI taxonomy): domain Eukaryota; kingdom Viridiplantae; phylum Streptophyta; class Magnoliopsida; order Malvales; family Malvaceae; genus Hibiscus; species Hibiscus tridactylites. The sequence continues at coordinate 16,118,900 of OY288283.1, forward strand.
GTCCCCTTAGGAATCCATTTTTCAATTTAATCATTGTTAGTTGAAGTAGTTAGTCCTTTCGGGACCCAAACACTTTTAAAACATTTTTCATTTATAAATCTAGGGGCACTAGATTGTCTTACATAGAAATTTGATTTTCCAACATTGTTTTTCTTTTCAAGCTCTTTGGAAATCAAATATTTTTCTTCTTGAACTTTATGAAGTAAATTTTGTAAATCAAAACATTTTTGTTCAAACTCATTAAGTTTTGATTCAAGTTCAATTTTGATTTTACAAATCAAATCATTTTAAATTTTCAAATTTGAAATCACTTTCTTGTTTCTCAAAATGTGTTTTTTAAATTCTAAAACCAACTCATCATAGGCATCTTGTAATTCATCCAATGAATATGAACAAGAAGTAGATGAATTAGAAGTTACCATTGAATCTTATTTGATGGCCATAAGGCAAGGTTGGTTTGTTCATCGTCGGTGGAGTCTTCGTCACTTCATGTAGCCACATATGCCTTCTTCTTATGGCTTGAAGTGCTTACTCTCTTCTTCTTCATGGATTCTCGTTCGAGTTCTTTCATGGCCTTCTTCATGAAAGGGTTACACTTCTTGAAGAGATGAATTATATCTTCTTCTTCATCCTCCTCCTCACTTGTATCAACATGGTTGCACTTGGAGGACTTGAGAGCAAAGACATTTTCATGGATGCCTAGCTCCTTGACTTTCTTCTCCCCCATCTTTTTATCTCTTCCTTCTTATTCTCCTCTCTTTTCCTTTCTTCATGATTTGGTGAGTGAGAAGTGACCCCATACGTTCATCAAGCTTCAAGGTCTTCAAATTCTTAGCTTCGATGATGGCGGTCCTTTTCGAGTCTATTTCAACTAAAAAAATCCGAAGATGTGTTTTCCCATTTTTATAGAAAATTAATCTTAAGGGGGAATTTTTTCTTAAAATTAATTTTAGGGGAATCTTTAAAAAGCTCGTATTTTGAATAAAATATTGTGAGTCGCCACCGATCATTCAAAAAAGGGTAGACTAGATACCGTAAAATAAAACCAGAGATTCAAAAAGAAAATTGGGTTCGGGAGTCGGTTATAGATGGGGAAGGTTTAGCACCCCCACGCCGCCCAAATTGGTACATAATGGTTTGTAATATATTTATTAGAAAAATTTAAAAACTCGGCCCAATTTAATTAATAATTTCGAAATGCATGAATGCATGGTTATACGAGACGAACATCCTAGCTCTCAACCCACGATACCAAAAGAGATGACGCCCGAATATTTGGGACGACACTCCCACTAGAATATCAGAATTTCGAGCACTAAAAATAAAATAAAACGACTAGTTAAATATGACAATTAATTATGCATGGACAAAATATATAAATATAAACAAGTAATATAAAGATAAATAAAATTAAGGACATTCATATATAAATACCATATAAAAACACATAAAAAGATACATGTACTACTCATTATTACTATTTATTATGTGACATACCATTTATATATATATATATATATGTATATATATATATATATATATATATATATATATATATATATATATATATTCATGCATACATATATGTTTTTTTACTCGGCAACATGTATGTTTTATTATGAATAGGGAACATACATGACCTACACGCCCATAAGCCTTGTTAAAAACCTCCCTAAATCCTATAGAGGAAAAGAGTACTCATGAATGTGTGAAAATAAATGAACCCATACACCAATCAGATCCAACCAATCTCGAGTTCGGGACCAAGACACTTATGCAAATCGTTTAAACCAAACATGCCGATCCACACCACTCTTTACCAATGCATCTGCAAGCTTATTCTCCTCTCGATAGACATGATGGAAACACACATCACTCAACGCTTCACACGCCTCATCAATTCTCCGCAACCAACGCCAAAATTTCCACAGCCTTTTTTCCAAGTGTAAAACTCAGGCAGTGGCCGTTGTAGAATCCGATTCGATCACCAACGAGCAATGACTACCTTTCGATTCCAACATGCACTCCAACGCAAAGTATATTTCTTGTAATTCCGCTTCATTTGAATCCGCTATCCCAATCGGACTCGAGAACAAAGCTAATATATACCCAAACTCGTCACACAGAACACCTCCACACCCAGTTTTTCCCGGTTTCCCCCTAGTAGACCCATCGACATTGAATTTAAGCACTCTTATGGGTGGTCGTTCCCACCTCACGTTAACCCGTAACGATATGTCACGGGGCTGAAACTCACACTGCCATGGACATTCCCACCATGTCGACTCCAAAATAACACCTAAAGGATATCCCATCCGCACCCGATACATCGAGCGAGTCTTTATCAAGAACAAAATTTCTCCCGATGTCGCCCGTGTACCCTTAAACAAGCAGTTGTTTCTCGCCAACCACAACGTCGCTGAACATCCCGTCATCCACCATCCGCGCACATGCTCGACAAACAAGCAATCAAAACATAGTGCCAACAGCTCCATTACCCCACACGGCTGCACCATGGCTACTTGCCACCAACGAAAGAAGCATAACCATACCTCCCATATGACCGGACATCGAACCATAATGTGGTCCATCGTTTCCTCCACTGCCCGACACCAACAGCAGCGAGAAGCATCCCTCTCAACACTCATACCTCGGCCTATCAATATGGCCATTATCGGCAACATATCCATCCATACAAACCACATAAAATACTGCGCTTTGGGCGGAATGGGCAGCCTCCAAATCATGGCCAACTCAACGTTCACCTCAAGGCCAAAAGATTGCATTAATTTGTATAATCCCGCCACGGAAAACTCTCTTGTAGATGAATGCGTCCACACAAGCCTATCAACTCGATTAGGATATAGGCGGAGGTCCCTACAAAGAGCACAAATATCATGGACTTGAGATACCTCAAAGGACCTTAATGATCTACCAAAGAAGTGTCCTCATTCCTCATGCTCGAAATTCCCCTCCCTCGTATACTTCTTAACCTTCGCTCTCTTGTCGATAGCTAGACGATAAAGTCTTGGGAAAAGCACTTCCAAAGGCTCCTCACTACACCAAACATCCTGCCAAAAAAGAATTTTCTCACTGTCGCCTAATTGCCAAACAAAAGTTGCCTGACCCATAAAGCGATTCACATCCCTATCACCCTGTACTTCAATAATTTGTTGTCAAACCGTCGACATCTTTCGTATCCCAATCTTATTCGGCCACTATCTAATAGAATAACACCCATTTTTTTCATCTATTATAGCACGCCACAACGAGTCTTCATTCATAGCATAACGCCACCTCCATTTAGCTAATAACGCCAAATTTCGTGCGCGCAAATTTACCACACCCAGCCCCCCAAGCCGACGCGGCCTACAAGCAATGGTCCAATTGACTCTACTCAATTTAATTTTTGTGTCCGATCCTCCCCACAAAAATCTACACCTAATCCGATCGATTTTAGCTATAATGCTCCGCGCTACCAAGAATAATCCCATGTAGTAGAGCGGCAAAGCTGATAAGACCGAGTTAATTAATAATAACCTCCTTGCAAATGATAATGTGTCACGTTTCCAACCAGCCAAACATTTCTGAAAACGTTGAATTAGAGGATCCCACATTTGTAGACTCCTCAAATTAATACCCAATGGCAATCCCAAGTATGTAATCGGCAACTCATCACGTTCACACCTCAAAATCGAAGCAATGTTATCTAGTAAATCTTCATCCACTCCCACTCTATACAATTTTGATTTGGCAAAATTAATCTTCAAACCAGAGGCGTATTCGAAACAAGTCAATGGGCGCTTTAAATCTCTAGCAAAACATACCTTCGCCTGGAAGAAAAGGATCGTGTCATCCGCAAATTGTAAATGCGACACCTCACACCCATCGACCACCGTCACGCCTCTAATCACCTCTAATTCCGTTGCATTCCGTAAAAATTGATGTAGCAATTCTTCCACTATTACAAATAGCAAAGGCGATAGCGGATCGCCCTGTCGCAACCCCCTATGCATCGCAAATTCGCATGTTGGGGAACCATTAACTAGGATAGACAATCTCGATGTACTGACACATTCCATTACCCAATTACGCCATATCGATCCAAACACCATTCTGCTCATAATTTGATCGAGACACCCCACTTAATGCAATCGTAAGCTTTTGCAAAATCTAATTTCAGAATTAAACCCCCCTCACCTCCTTGTCTCTTCTGTAACGAATGTATCGTCTCATTGGCTAACAATATGCCATCTAAAATTTTTTGCCCGCTGACGAAAGCCGATTGCACATCACTGATTGTAATCGCCTCGCCAAACATTTAGCCAAAATTTTATACAAAGAATTAAGTAGGCATATCGGTCGATAAACCCCCATGACTTTTGGATCCTCTTTCTTGGGGATCAACACTACAAACGTCGAATTCACTCCTTGTGGTAGCTTACACGATGCAGCAAATTCATGACCAACCCTGCTTATAAAATTCAAAAGTAAACCCATCGGGTCCAGGTTCTTTAGAACCTTCGCAACTCCAAATCACCCCACGGATTTCCTCTTCTGTAAATTCGACCTCCAAGCTTGTCGCATCATACTCACTTAGGCAATTAAAAATTAACCATTGCATCCATTGAACCAGCCATCACGATATGTTCAAAGTGTTGTTGAAACGCATAGAAGAAGTAACCTTTCAATTGGTTTGGCTCAGTAACCCACCTACCTCGCCACATCGCACCCCTGATTGTATTCCGTAGCACTCAGATACGCGAAGCTCGATGGAAAATGTAGTATTCTGGTCACCCTCCTTTAACCATATCATGCGCGACTTTTGTCGCCAATACGATTCTCGAAATTTCGTTAGCCTCCATAATTCCGTGTTCAACTTCCATCTTTCCTTTATGTCATCCCACCGAACCGATCCATCCTCCACTTTGCTATCAATGCCATCCAATTGCCTAGTAACAACATTAATATGGTTATCGGTATTCCCAAACGATTAAGCATTCCATTTCTTGAGATAGGATTTCATCCTATGTAATTTCGCCAACATTCCCAGCTCACCCCAACCCATATTCGATGCACCCAACCTCAACCATTCTTGCTCCATCAACCTCACATAATTATTAGATATCAACCACGCATTCAAGAACCGAAATGGCTTTGGTCCACTATCCCTCGGATCACTAGCCAACAACAATGGCACGTGATCGGATAGTCCTCATGACAAAGCAACCATCTGCAGCTCACTATATTTTTCAAACCACTCCGGTGCCAAAAGAAACCGATCTATACGGCTGCATTGTTTACCCGGGCCAAACAAAGTGTAACTTTTCTCCTGCATTGACATATCAATTAATGCATTCAATTCCACAAATTCATGAAAATTAACCATACCTCGCGACCTTGTGTCACAACCTCGCCTTTCCTTCGGATGCAAAATCACATTAAAATCCCCTCCTACATACCATGGAACATCCCTCTCCGATATTTCTGCAGTCACCAAAGCCCACAAATCCACTTCTTCACCTACCGCACAAGGTGCGTAAATTCCCATCACTCCATATCGCCAGTCCTCCAAAATCTATATGCCCTCCACCTTCACAAAACGATCACCCAATCGAATAGATGATACCATAAAACGGGTCGTATCCCACACTACAAAAATTCCCCCTAACCGTCCTTTTGACGGAGTAAACGCAAATTCGAACTCGTCGGAAATCCAAATCCGTCCCACCATATCGCCCGTTATCTCTTCTAATTTTGTTTCCTGTAAAATGATCAATTCACACCTATGTTGTCGCACTAGATTATGCATCGCCCACCTTTTCGCTGCTGAACCCAATCCCCTCACATTCCATGACAATATTCGCATCTCGTGATGCTATTGTTTCCCTCTCGATCCATAATCAATTGCGCGATATCCTTGACTATATCTTTCTCGTTCCCAATCGCCTTTGCACCAATATATTTCCCCAATACTAAGTCTCTCGTGCTTCTTTTATGATCGATCGTTTCCTATTTTCAAAATCAGAATCCGAAAGGGAAACGTTTGCAAATTATTGTGGTGTATTTGTTTTCTTTTTTGGCCATCCCCTTCCCCGCTTCGCCAATTTCTTCTCTGCTTCTTGCTTTTTTAGGGGATAGATCACTCAAAAGAATTTCAGAAAATTGTCTCACCCTACGCAGTTCCCCATTCGATTCAACCACTGTTGCTTTACCAACTCTATCAATTTCGGATCATGGCCCATCCACCAACGGTTGGTACACCACTTCTTGTTCTGTAGCCGTATCCCGTGCATCTTCACTCAATGTCTGCTTATACTCCACCCCAATCATCTTCACTTGTTCCTCCAAAGGTCTTGACACTACTCCCACATTTTCGTCTGCCATCCATCTCATGTCCCTCGTCGATACCTCCAGCATTCTCTCCTCACCCCTGTTGTTCCGTCCATAAGTTATTCCAATGTATCACCTTACCATTTGCCCCCGACATTGAATCCGAGACAATTATGTCATCCGCTTCACAACTCATATCCCCTAACTCTCGACAATTCAATGTTGCTGCAATCGATCCCTCTTCACTTTCTGTCTTCACATCACTTTCATCCTCTGTAATCCCACAACAACAATCGCACTTCACCCCCAACGTCTCTTCCATCTCCGAAATACGCACTCGGAATGAGTTTGCACCCACATTCATAGTAATTACAGCATCAATCATTTCAAGCCGGTATGTTTCAATTAGGAACCGGCATCGTTCAAAAGATGACGGCGCTATTGTTTCGCCGTCCATTTGAATGAATTCCCCCCACAATTCAGCAATGTTCCGGCAGGTGCCTTCAGACCATGCGTGTATTGGAATTCCACTTGCGGAAAACCAAACTCTCCTATTAGGCAATCCCAATGTCGCATCCCAATTCATCACATTCTCCAGCCACTTCTCAAAAGAATGCTCTTCTAGCAATCGCGTTCGAGTTTTAATATCATCGAACATCAATAATACCATTGATCTCGCCACTCTCATGATAGAAAATCCCTTCAATTTTGATTTCCTGAATTCAATTGCTAGCTCTCAAATTCGATAAGAAGATCTGCAAAATCCCACCGCGCATTTGTTCAGGATTTCCATTTTGTCCATATCAATCACACCTTCCACTATTCGATTGTCGATTGGTTTGTCCGTCTCTCCCTCTCGCCTTGGACTCACACGATTAGGCTTCAATTTAGATCTTTCCGATTCCAATTAATGCAAATCAGCTATTTTCTTCCTCCAGTATGTTGTTCGCGCCTCCCTCTGTGCAAATGACACCCTAATCCAAGCCCCATACAATTTAAAACCATCCAATCTTTCAATAACCCTATCTGCGTCAGCCTTGGATTTCATTCTCACGAACCCAAAACGTTTTCCCTCTTTTGATTTCTTCTTTCGGATAAAAACATCCACCACCACCCCATGCCTATCAAATACATGTCAAACACCCTTCCAATGTAGTTGCAACGGAAGATTCATCACGAATAACGTCCAAACCTTCCCCCTTTGCGATCCCTCTTGGGAGTTCTCCGCCGACGCCATTTTCCTTTACTAGATAGTTAAAACTTCTAACTTTTTATGCGTACATATATGTTAGAAACAAAATAAACGTAAATATATAATTTGATAACAAATAAAAAGGTGATTTATATATAGATATAAGCAAAAATTTCTAAATATATGTAAGTAATTTTGAAAAGGAATTTAAGCTATAATTACACTCTTACCAAATATATAAACAAAAATATAGGAACATAAATAATATATAGCAGTAAAGGCGTATGCATAATAAAAAATAATTTTAAATGTATTACCCTAAGAAGCTATATATCAAAAATACATTATGTATAACGGACTATATTAAAATTATATATTTTTTTATTAAAAATATATATTATACATTATTCATACAGAATAAGTATATACAATAAGTTTAAAAAAGGATTCATTCTCACATTCAACTTGGTGGTAGTATCGAATTATAAATTAAAAAAACCCTAAAACTTTTTGCTCTAAAACCTTTAGCCGCCGCTGTTTTCTTTTGATCTTTTTCTCTTTTAATCGACGGCTGCGGCACCAGTTTTAATACTGGTTGTCGAACGCCGGATCTATTATTTCTTTTGTTTTAATAAATTATTTTGCTCTTGTAGCACGATTTAGTCTACCTTTTGGTACGTATTTTTCTGTCTTTTGACATGTTTTTTCTTTTTTGTTTTGATTTTCAAGTAGGGCTGGATCTGACGACGCCACGACTGATCAAGATGGCGCTCCTTTCATTATGCTGCTGATCCCCCTTCTCGGACCCTTGAACCATATTTGGATACGCGAAGACATCTACCATTTATTCGCGATTGAGTTGTGGTAATGACCTTTTTTGTCAACGTACAATCATTGTAATATGCATTTGTTAATGTTGTTTGTTGATGGTTTTACCCATCATCGTCGATTTGGGGGTGTTTGTATACATCTTTTGCTTCGAGTCTATGGATTAGGTTCTTACCTATTCATTGTATGGTCCTATTATGATCTAGAGCTGCTAATTGTTTCTTCTGGGTTTGTATCTAGATTTAGGTGTTTGTTTACTCAGCAGTAAACTTTCATTGTAATTTTAGATATTTTCTCGTTTAATAAAATTAATGGTATCAATTTTTCAAAAAAAGAAGAAGTCAAAACAACATATTAAAAGTAATGAAGGATACATATGGTTAAAAGGGATTTGCATACATTAATGCATATTTAACAAATAATCAAGCAATAAACATATACCATATGAATCAGATTAATTGTTTAATTAAGGCAATATATAAATTAAATAACAATAAGGGAATAAAAATAAAAATAAAGAAACAAAGCTGGGATTCAATAGAATGAAAATTAAAGGGGCGAAATTAAAATAAATAAAAGATATGTACAATAATTAAAAGGGCGGAACTTAAGATGAATGAAAATAAAGTGCAAAAATTTTAAAAAATATATATAAAGGACTGAAAATAAACAAAATGAAAGAAAGGTGCAAAAATAAGTAAATTGATTAGGGGTTCAGGGGTAATTAACCCATTATAATTTAATTTGATCAATCAGTGGATAGATTGTAAAGTGTCGTGAAATAAAAGAGACTAGAACCATCATTTGTCGCATACGGAATGGCCTCTAGGGTTATTACCCATACACGGAATGGCTTATATGGTCGTTAACCCATTTTTAAAATAATCGGATAATATAAAACCTATTTTAAAAAATATTAGGCTCATTTATTATCATCTTCTTCAAACTAAAACCCTAGGTCTCTCTCTTTATCCTCTCATCTTCCGGCGTCGCATGCCTCACCGGCCGTCGTTAGTCGACGCCGCCGAGCCCACAAACCCCCTCATTTTATATATATTTTTTCATTTTTCTCTTTTTTTCGCCTAAAACCGCACCCTAAATCATATTTTGGAGCCTAGATTTCAATAATAAAAAAAAGAAAATCTAATCCATATCTCATTTTCATCTCTGTTTTCTTCCTTTTTAACCCGTTCAATTTTCTAAACATCATTCGAGACGACAACGCGGGTAGGCTTGGTCATCGGAGCATGAAAGGACATGGTTCGAAAGGTAACCTCTTTGTCTCTCTTTTTTGTATTCGAAATAGAAAAAAATAAATATAAAACGAAAAGAAAAAAATGAAAATAGTTACCTCAAGATCTCAATACTCTTTTTGTTATTTTGATTCGCAGTAAAAAACTTCCTCCTTTACATTTACAATCTCCGTTTATTATAGAGATTTTTAAAATCATTATTTTTTACTGTTTCTGACAATCTAATCTTCATTTTTTTGGCCACTTGCATGTCGGCCACATCTCGGCTGTTGATTTTGCAGTGATAGGCGGTTGGATTCGGCTCGGGAACGGACGACCGAGATTTGTTGTGGGCACCGCACGGCTCTCTCTAGATGCGGACACGTGGCGAGCGGAATTCTAGACGGTTCGGCGTGTTGTGCACACGCGCGTGGGGAGACGAATGGCCGGTGCGTGCATCTCACGCACGATCTGAAGGGCCATCGAGCTTTGATCTCAGTCGTTCGATCGAATTTTGATCCAACGGTTCTAGAGCGGCTGCGCATAGACAAGGAGATAAAATTAGGGTTTTGTGTTTTATTAGACTAGGCCCAAACTGGGCTTTTGTAATAGTATGGATTGTTTAATAGACTTTATTTTTTTTAATGTAATGTATTTTTATTTTGTTTTATTGACTTTTCCATTTTTATATAATAATAATAATAATAATAATAATAATAATAATAATAATAATAATAAACACTCATATTAAGATTAATAATAATATATATATATATATGGACAAAACGAGTGATTAAAGAGTCTCATGACTCGGGAAGGGAGTAGATAAGCTTTCGGAAAAACTTCTTTTCTGGGATGACTTTTCCATAGCCTTTGAGTCCATTGGTGGTGGTGGAGAACCTATCGAACATCTTCTCAATGTCATCTACCAGATCAATCTTGAAGTTTTCATAATCGTAGTTGAGGAGTCTGGTCTTGGTCTCCTTTACTTCGTTAGTTCCTTCGTTTGTGACTTCAAGCTTGTCTCATACCTCCTTAGCATCTTCACAAGAAGACATCTTCTCGTAGATGTTGAGGCTCAATGCACAAAAGATGATGTGCAAGGCTTTTCAATTGAGCTCCATCTTCTTGCGATCATCTGCGCTCCAATCTGTCTTCCTTCGTTGTGGCACGAACGGATCGTCTTCTACTATGTCTCAATGCTTGTAGTCCTTAAACTTTATGAAATACATCATTCTTTGCTTCCAATGGGCATAGTGTGTTCCGTCGAAGAATGGTGGCTTGTCGATGGATTGCGTCATTTGATCGGTTGTTTGATATGTTGTATCGAGCTTCCCGTATCACCTCAATAGGATGTTAATCCTCTTCGATTGAGTCTCGCTCTGATAACAATTTTTGGGTTTTATGATGCTCAATTTCCTTCAACTGATGTATTTACCTAGTTCGGAGAAGATTGGAATTTTGGGTGATAAAGTTGAAGCTAAAAGATTTGAATTGGACACAAGGATTTATAGTGGTTCGACCTTTTAACAAGCACCTACATCCACTACCTTAGCTCCCCACTAAGGATTTCAACCAAATTCACTAAGAATTTCGTCCCCTTTTCTAGGCTAAGGAGGCAACCTTTACAACCCTCAAAGCTTTCTACCCAAAGCTTGAGTAAACCCTCTTTACAAGAGAAATTCTAAGCAAACTTGAAATCCCTCTAATAGGTGTTTGTTTGCACTATTTAGCTCTCACCCAAAACCTAAACACTTGAGCAAATTTAACAATGTTTAGCTCACTAGTGTTGTCTATACAAGAAATGGACAATTTAAGCTCTAAGACAATTTCTTGATCATAATGTTGTTGAAAATTGAAGCATTAGCCTTCTCTTGATGCTTGGAGGTCCCTTTTATACTCCTAATTGAGTTTGTAGCCGTTACTAGCCGTTAGGGTTGAATTGGAGCCGTTGAAGACTTTATTTCCCACATTTATTGCAGTTCTTGTGCCTATCGTATCGGTACACAGGGACCCGTATCGGTACGCCCTTCTTCAGAACTAGCTGTTGGGCTTTTGCCAGCCTAAGCGTATCGATACGCTAGAGAGCGTATCGGTACGATCTACACTTTAAAAGTCCGTTGGGAAATAGCCGTTGGGGGTTGTTAAAACAGGGATCGGTACGCTTTAAAGGTGTATCGGTACTATCTGTATCGATACGGGTAAGCCTGTATCGGTACGGGTTTTGGCAGAATCAAAGTTGGAGTAAAAATGTATCGATACGGGGTATACCGTATCGGTACGATAGTGTTGAAAAGCCATGTTTGACTATTTTAAAGCATTCCAAACTTTGACAAAAACCTTTTTAAATACCTCAAACATATTTTCAAGGTGTTTGGACGTAAAGACATGTTTTAAATTCTTTTCAAGTTACTCCAAAACATTTTTCAATTATTATATCAAAATATTAGTTCTTCACTTCCCCCTATCAAACATTTGGAGCAACTATGTGAAGCTTGTGTCCTTGGAAAGCATGCAAGTAAGAGCTTTCCAAAGCAGTCATCTTCTAGAGCAACAATGCCACTCTAAATTGTACATGCAAATCTATGTTGACCTATCAAGCCATCATCTCTTGGTAAAAGTAAATATTCCGTATTTTTTACTGATGATTTTAGCAGGAAATCATGGGTCTATTTTCTTAAAAAGAAATCTGAAGCTTTTGAGAAATTTAAATGCTTCAAGATAATGATGGAGATTCAAAGTGGTTATATCATCAAAGCTTTGAGAACTAATAGAGAAGGTGAATTCACTTCAAAAGAATTTAATGTGTTTTGTCAGAACCATGAAATTCATCGTCCTTTAACAATTCCTAGAACTCCACTACAAAATGGTGTGGCAGAGAGGAATAATAGAATAATTCTCAATATGGCTAGAAGTATGCTGAAAAGTAAACATATGCCTAATGAGTTTTGGGCAGAAGCTATTTCTTGTGCAATTTATCTTGCCAACAGGTGTCCCACCAAGAGCTTGATGAATAAAATGCCTCAAAAAGCTTGGAGTGGAAGGAAGCCTAGTGTCTCTCATTTGCGAGTTTTTAGAAGTCTTACATGTGCTCAGATTCCTAAACAATAAAGAACCAAACTTGATGATAGAAGCAGAAGATATGTTTTTATTGGCTATAACTCAAACTCGAAAGAATATAAGTCGTTTCATCCAGATACAATGAATGTGCTTATTAGCATAGATGTGGAGTTTGATGGAAAAAAATACTTAGGATTAGAATGCCTCAAAAAAAGACTTGTATGGCTTCTTTCCATACTTTGACACTGAAGATGATGAGATGAAAAGTCAACCACCAATGCAAGATTAACAGAGAATCTTGAAGTATATCTAAATGTAGGGAAATTTGTTTCAGTGTTTCAAAGATCAACAAGAAAGATGAGATTGCCAAAAAAGTACAAAGATTGTTATTTAGAAAATAATGATAATCCTTCACTTTTTTGTTTATTTGCAGACAATAAACCGATCAATTTTAAAGAAGTTGTAAAAGAGAAAAAATAGCGACGAGCTATAAAGGAAGAAATTAATGCTATCGAGAAAAATAAAACTTGGTAGTTATCTACCTTACCTGAAGGTCACAAACCTATCAGTGTAAAGTGAATCTTTAAAACAAAGAAATCTGCTCTGGAGAAGTGGAGAGGTATAAGGCAAAGCTTGTTGCAAAAAGCTACACACATAAGCAAGGAGTAGATTATGATGAGGTATATGCTCCTATTGCTCGTATGGAAACAATAAGACTGCTAATTTCTATTACTGCTCAAAATAAATCAAAGATTCACTAGTTTGATGTAAAGTTAGCTTTTCTCAATGGCTTTCTTAAAGAAGAAATTTATGTTAAACAACCAGAAGATTGTCATTAAAAGACAAGAAGAGAAAGTCTTGAAGTTGAAGAAAGCTTTGTATTGTCTAAAGCAAGCATCGAGAGCATGAAATAGCCGAATTGACAAGTATTTTCAAGATAGTGGATTTAAAAGGTTCACTCATGAGTATGCACTTTATGTTAAAATTCAAAAACATAATATCTTTCTTGTTTGTCTCTACGTAGATGATCTCATATTTTTATGGAACAAACCAACAATGGTTAAAGATTTCAAAAAGAGTATGTCAAAAGGATTTAAAATGACCAACTTAAGGCTTATGTCCTATTACTTGGGTCTTAAGGTGAAGCGGAATGATACTGGAATTTTTATTTCTCAAGAAAGTTATTGCAAGAACGTGCTTGAGAAATTCAATACAATTGGGTGTAAACCTGTGAACACCTCGATGGAATGTGCAATGAAGCTTTCCAATTTGATGAAGGAAAGAAAGTAGATCCTACGATGGACAAAAGTCTCATGGGGAGCTTAAGGTACCTAACCTCTACAAGACCTGATATTCTTCGTTTCATGGAAAATCCTATGGGGTGGTTCGGCTGATTCATCAAAGATCCATTGGGTAAGTTGGGCAGAGGTGTGTAAGCAGAGGGGGTTGGGGGGCTTAGGAGTAATGAATATTGATGTTTTAAATCGTGCTCTCCTTGGAAAATTGTGTTGACGTTTCGAAAATGAATCCAACAAACTATGGAGAAGGGTGTTAATTAGTAAGCATCTTGCTGCCTCGGGTAGCCTGCTACCAAAAGGCAAAAATACACGTCACTTTTCATGGATTTGGAATGGTATACTACATTCCTTCGACTCAGAATATGCTATTGGGTCTTGTTTGCGAAATAATCTCCAATTAAGAGTTGGTAATGGTAGGTCAATTGTCTTTTGGCATGACGTATGGCTTGATGATTCACCTTTAAAATTTCAATTCACTTGGATATTTTCTCTATCGATTATCAAAGACGAATTCTTAGTAGATATGGGAATGAAGAATAGTGATAGATGGAAGTGGAATATCCAGTTGAGAAGAACCATATTCGATTGGGAAATCCTGGAACTCTTTTATGACAAAATTGAATAACTTAAGAGCAAGCAACCTTGAACATGATTGAGTGAGTTGGTATGGCTCAGGGGAGGGATCGTTTTCTGTTAAGTCACTAAAATCCTTGTTGAATGGCCCAATTCCTTTGAAAAACTTTTGGAACGACTTCGTTTGGGTCGGTTGTGCTCCACCGAAAATTGAACTATTTGTATGGCTGGTGATTAAGGGTCGGGTTCTGGTAAAGGTGGAATTGGCGAAATGTAGGGTGGATACAATCTCTAACAACTTATGCCCCTTATGTTCCATCTCACCAGAAACAATATCGCATCTTTTTTTTCTTACAAGATAAGTTGGTTACTTTGGTCCTGATTCACAATATGGTGGGACAAAAAGTTGCTTTTCAAGCCTTTGGGAGTGAGTTTTTGGAAGATTGGGGAGCTATGGCACCTGTAAACTTGAAGCGACTTTGGTCCTTAATCCCATTTGATGTAATCTGGACAATATGGTTGAACAGAAACATGGTTATCTTTAACAACGGTTCAGTTGATCCAATCCAATTGTTCCAGCAGGTAAGATATCGATTGGCTTTCTGGCTCAAGGCGAAATTCAAAGACTGTCAAATTCCAATGGAGGCTCTCGTGTTGGACCCTACGCTGGCAAAAGATAAAGCTCTAAATTGACCTTAGGTTAAGAGTATTCAATGGGTACCTCCTCCAGTTGGTTTCGTTAAACTGAACGTTGATGGAGATGTTTCTCCGGTAAGCTCTTTAGGAGGAATTGGAGGTATACTAAGGGATAATTTAGGTAACATTCTGTTTCAATTCTCGGAATCTTGTGGTATGGCCACCCTTGTTATGGCTGAACTTCTTGCGATAAAAGCTGGGATTGAAAATTTTGGGTTGGCAGAACGGGGTGTGAAATCCAGGCTAATTGTTGAATCGGATAGTAAAACGGTAGTTGATTGGTTGAATGGAATTAGGTCTCCTCCAGCACTATTATCTGGTATAGTGGCAGGCTTGGCGTCGACGATTTTAAGAAGTGGCACGATGGTCAGGAGGATCCCCAGGCTATGCAATGTGAAGGTTGATTCATTAGCCAAAGCTGGTATCTAATAAATCTTTTTGTTTTTTAGACCATATGAAGATGACATGGTAAAAGGTATATGTACTGTTATTTTATTGCTAGCTATGCTGTAAACTCTTATTTTCCTTTAATATATTTTCGGGTATTCTTTTCCCCTACCTAGGATTAGAGAGGGTAACGAGGCCTTAATCTTTCAAAAAAATTATGGCTTGTTTTATGAATCATCAAGTATATTTGAGCTTGTGGGATATTGTAATAGTGATTTTAGAGGAGATAAAAGATGATGAAAAAAGCACAAGCGGATATGTATTTTTTATGAGAGATACAACTGTCTCATGGAGTTCTAAGAAGCAACTAATTGTCACGCTTTCTAGCTGGGAAGCTGAGTATGTTGCTGCTACATCTTGTGCTTGTCATGTTATTTGACTACGAAGATTGTTGGTTGAAACTCAACTCTCATAAGAAAAGGCTACGAAGATTTTGATTGATAACAAGTCCGCTCAAGCTCTTGCAAAGAATTCAGTGTTCCATGATCGAAGCAAACAGATAGACACACAATATAATTCTATTCGTGAATGTGTTGAAAAGAAAGAAGTGCAACTTAATTACGTAAGTTCACTTGACCAGATTACAAACATTTTCACCAAGCCCCTGAAGTATGATATATGCAGCAAGTTTCGAAGTTTGTTGGGAGTGAGTGTAAATCAAGTTTAAGGAGATGATAGAAATTAAACTTGTTTTTAATAAGTTATTGATACATTGCAGTTCATTTAAGTAAACATAAGTTTATAGTTTATTAATATGTAGAATTAATTATGTTACTTGTGTATTAAGTGATACAAGGTTTTAGTATTAATTAAAGTTAATTACTTATAATTAATACTATTAAGTTACCTAAGTGTTCCATCTATAAACAGCCTTTGTGCTATCCAACAAATAGAGTGTGGAAAATAAAAGAAGAAGAATTTTAATGGGAAAACTACATCGGTGGTCTCCAAACTATTATTGTCTTCCTATTTGGTCCCAAAATTATTTTTGGCAAAATCGTCCTTTTTGTTACATAGTTCTCCTGTTTTGGTCCCCGTCGTTAAAAACTAACGGAATTGCTGACGTGATTTTTTTTATTTTCTCTCTCATATATATATATATTTTAAATTTTTTATTCAGACTAATGTGGTGGTGGCACATGTCACCACCATAACAAAGAAAATAAATTCAATGTGAAGGGGGAGCTAGGATTCAAACCCATGTCCCCTAGCTCTTAAGTCATTGAGCTAACCACTGGACTAAACTCCAAGTGCTGATATGTTTTAGCACAAATTATCTTTAAAGTAATCAAATGAACCCCAATCATTGGTACAACCTCAGCCGCAGAGGATCGTTCTCAGCATGCATTGTCTTGCTGGGATGGTCACACAGTTGTTTGACAGACCGCATCATTTTTTTAAGAACAGTTACACGAAGAAAGTTGATTATTTGCGATGGAGATCAAATTTAAATATTTTCTCTAAATTCAGCTATGAATTCAAGAGCACCTCAATCAATGTTTTTTTCCTAATTTGGAAACGTAAATATCACATTGACAACACCACTCACATCTACAGCCGTCAAAAACAAAACATTCTAGCGACTCTACTAACATAGAAGCATTTATCTTGAGAAAGAAGAAACAAAGGATCTTGCAACTTTTCACCTGCATTTTATTCACCACAAAAACAAAATTTGTCTTCTGCCCCCCAGTAGTTTACACACATATCAAATGTTCAGGGAAAAAGGACCTACAACACTGTCGGACCACATGTGAAAGGGGTGCAGGAGGTACAATATCATGTACGTCATTTTCGGAAGGTTTCGAATTAAAAAAAAAGTTTAAAAAGGATAACAAAATGACACGGATTAAATCGGTTTCAATCTTGTGAGGATTTTGAAGAAGTCTGCAAAGAATGTGGTGCAGAAGTAACTTGTTCGGATGGATCATCTAAATTTTTAGTATCCAAGTTTTGATGTTTCTTGCTTACGGGGTCGGTGTTCCGTGCCCTGGGAAGTCTTGATGGCAGAGGAGCTTCAGACAAATGGACTGTTGGTGACATTCTTTGATATGTTGTTTAAGGATTCATGCACATGGAGTTGTTGATGTTATATGCTTCATAAATAAAAAGAAAATCAAGAACTAGTGGGTTGGCTTTGAGTTGAACAGAGAAATTCCATTAACAATAGTATTGTCCAACAAAGATAAAAGTAACTTGGATGATGCATGCATGGAGGTCCCATTAAAAAAAATATCATAACAAATATCAAATTTATGTTAATTTGGAAGGATTACTATCTCATACACAATGTGTTTTAGTTCAATGACTTTAGTCCAGTAGTTCATTTGACTGCTTTAAAGATAATTTGTGCTAAAACATATTAGCACTTAGAGTTTAGTCCAATGGTTAGCTCAATGACTTTAGAGTTAGGGGATATGGGTTAGAATCCCAGCTCCCCCTCACATTAAATTTATTTTCTTTGTTATGGTAGTGACACGTGTCACCACCACATTAGTCTAAAAAAAATTAAATAATATATATAGGAGAGAGAAAATAAAAAAATATTTAAAAAATAAGAAAAAAATTTCACGTCAGCAATTCCGTTAATTTTTAATGACGAGGACCAAAACAGGAGAACTATGTAACAGAAGAGACGGTTTTGCCAGAAAAAATAGTTTTGAGACCAAAATAGGAAGACGGTAATAGTTTGGGGACCACCGATGTAGTTTTCACAATTTTAATAAAGGTCATCTAATTACCTTTTCTTCGTTTGTTATTTTGTGTGAGTTCACAAATTTATTTTCCAACAAAGACAACATTAAAAAACATGGATCATAATTAAAATATACATGTGTTCAACCAAGGTATATAACCTCATTGGATACGTTATTCGAATTTGTATTAGCAATAATATACAGTTGTTTACTTTTGTAGCATGTCGGGTCCATTTGGTTTTTCTTTTATCAACGCAAATCTCGGTTTAAAACAGATAATGCATGGCAATTCTTTATTTGATTAGAACACCCAATTATAACAAAGTTATCTCTTTTCCTTAATCCATGATTAAAGAATCTATTATCTGTACTTATATATGTACATATGTGTGTATATGGAGTCCACAACCTTTCTTGTAAGTATTTT
Source organism: Hibiscus tridactylites (assembly GCA_958450335.1). Classification (NCBI taxonomy): domain Eukaryota; kingdom Viridiplantae; phylum Streptophyta; class Magnoliopsida; order Malvales; family Malvaceae; genus Hibiscus; species Hibiscus tridactylites. The sequence goes on from OY288283.1 coordinate 16,137,682, forward strand.
TTTGCCTTGGCTCAAATATGAAAAAGAAAACATTTGGCTAGAAATTCATGTGAAAAACAAGGCCACCAGGGTTTACAATATTTCCACTGATGTAGTGGCAGGCAAGGTGAAAAACAAGCATTATGACTAGCTTTCGATTCTTCCTCAATCTTTAACATACGAAAGCGATTTAAGTCGATAAACTATATAAATAATCACTCAATTATATGGAATCATTCATAGATTAAATTATAGAGGAACGTCATGGCTCACACTTGTTTTTCCTTTACGATAGATATTAGGCTTAAACATCAGAAAGGTTTTAAAGTATGCTCTTTTTTATTTTAAGTTTGGTATCTAAACTTTGCTCCAGGTTAAATTGGTATATATTGTTTTGTTTCGCTATTTAAATAAAAAAAATTTATTAACGGTTGTTATAAAATTTCGTCATCTAATCAGAATATGACAGTGACCTGTTTTTTTTTTAATTTCTCAATTACTTCATAAATATGAAATTCTTTAAAAATCTCAAAGTTTTAATTTCTTTCAATCAAACCCTCAAATCAGATCAACATCATTGTTCGTCATCCCCACACATTGGTGGTTCACCATGTACCACACTGTCCAACATCTCCCACCCTCTAGTCGTCGGTCGGAGCCCAATCAGCCTTTTTTTTATTTTTAGGTATTCATCGACGCTTTATTCGTCGGTTTTCGATGACGGGATGGTGGAGTTTTCAGGCGTGGGGTTCGACGAACACAATAATAGTCGATGGTGATTGAATCGATAGTCGGAGGGGTGAAATTTAAGGACTTGAGGTTTGGTTTTTTCTAAGAAATCAAAGATTTTCTGATTTTTTTACAAAATAAAAATTAAAGAGATTAAGAGAAATAAAGTACATATCATGTTCTGATTTAAATAACAAAATAAAACATTAAGCATCAATTTAGTCTTAAATAAAGTTTAGACATCAAACTAGAAAAGAAATATAATTTAGTCACCTTTCTCCCGTTAAGCCTAATTAGTATATTTGTGGATTGAATTTGTTAATGGATCACTCATGTTTTCATGTGTAACAAATAGTGCAGAAAAGAAGCAGGAGGAAGCCTGGTTATTGGGAGATGAACTTTCGCATATCTTTTTCCCTAAGCCCCAAAAAACCGAAACTCCTCGTGTTAGAATTCCAAATTTGCTTTCTCTTCTTTATTTTATCATCTGTTGTTGCTTTGCATTCCTCAAAGTCTTCAAAATCACCAATCAGATAAGGGACATGACATGACATGATCAATGAACACTCATACCTTCTTTTTTGCTCTTTTCTTAAAGCAAGTGATTATCTTATCAAAACTGGGAAAGGGACGACCAGAAATATACACTGCATTTGAATCATACAGTTAATTTTCACGGCAAAAGAACCTGACCCTTTCCCCTTTTGGAGCTTCCATGTCTGAAAACAGCTTAACGGAGAGCTTCATTCACTTGATTACCAATTCATATACATGGAGTTGTACGTGTTTCTGATATGTCTCATCAAATTGTAATTTGGAGTCAAAAGAATTCCTTTGAATTTAATCCAACTTTTTCTTTTCTGATATATTCCGCTGCTTGATGTATATACTTGCTTTTTCCTTGTCTGTCATTTCTGTTACTTTAGGAATCTTTATTTTGTGGAGCAAAGTAGTCAAACAATTGTATATAAATGGTTGTTCATAAGTAGTGATAAAGAAAATACAAAAAACAACAGGGATTTAAAGTGAATGAGTGTGGGGGCTAATATTTTAGTGCTTAATGTTGAAAGATCTTTCGATTGCTCGTCCAGAAAGTTAAATGGATGAAATTGAGAAACTAATTAAAAACATGGTGGCCTACAAATCTTTAGCATAATATTAAAAAAATCTTCTAATGTTTAACTAAATAGTTATTTTTTAAACAATTTAACCCTAGCATTTTATTTTGAGTTAAAATCATCTCTTTTGAGAATGAAATTGTTAGTCAACTAACAGTAGTGACTAATTCAAATAACGTGGCAAACCTATGTGACAATGCACGTTGACATGACAATGTCATATAAACATACATGTTATGCTGTCAAGTCATTTCAAGTTGTTTACTGTTAGTTAACTAACATTTTTCATCCGTAAAAGGGTCATTTTGACCCCAAACCAAACGTTAATAGTTAAATTATTCAAAAAAATAGACTAAAATGACTATTTAGTCAAACATTATGGAACATTTTTTTGGCTTATGCCTAAATTTTTATGTGTTTGAGGTCATGGTGTGCTGTGCATCAATTATTTAATAATGGTTTATGGCTTAGGGGCAGACATAAAATTTTATGTTAAGGGCGAACTTATACAATTTTAAGGGGTAGACTTATAAAATATTAAGAGTAAAAATAAATTTTTAGTAAAAAAATTCTTAAAAAATAAATAATATATAAATTTTAAATTTTCAAGAGTGACCGGCCCTCAACACTCATCCAACCATAATTTCTGCTATTCAGTAACTTCAAAAGATGTCTAAGCCCTTACGTAAAAACAAGAACAAAAATGGATATCCCTTCTCCATTATGATAACTCACTTACTTTGGAACACCCAATTTTGGCTTAAATTTTCTGATGGGAAATGTTACCATTTAACTGTAGCATTAAATTCTTGTTTTTGTTGTCATAAACACTGGGGGAAAACAGCTGTTTTGCATTAAATGAAAACACCTACCAATACCATTTGTCATATAGGTAGGTTTGCATGAACTGCATGTCAAAAAGGAAAAAAGCTTAATCTCTTAAACAATACCCCTTTTTTTTGTTCAAACTCTTAAACAATACCCTTGGAGGGGGAAAAAAACCTAATCTTTCATAATCAAATGACTTATGGTTTCATGTGAGTGGGTTTTCCTTTTGAAAGCTGAAATGCATTTATCACCTTAATGCAAGGAGCTGTTTTTTCCTGTTAAAAGTTGAATGGCCATCTAGTCATCTTCACTTACTCCTTTCATAAACCATAAACCAAGAAATTTATTTTAATATTGGAAGATAAAATAATGCAGGTGCATATACTTGTCACCATCCACAAGGTAGACATCACCAGCTTGTTGCTCTTATATATATTGTTCAACAATGTGGGCACATGAGTCTCACAAAATGGACTTATCAAGAGCAGAGAAATTGGAGAGCCAAAATGATGTTCAACAGCAACCAAGCAAAGGCACCAGCTTCCTTAGAACTTGTTTCAATGGCCTCAATGCCTTATCAGGTCCTTCTGAATCCTGATCTCTTCCTATTGTGTTTTAAGGGTTTTATCTTCATAGAATGTTAAGAAACTAAAGAAATTGCATAACCAATCTCTCAGGTGTTGGGATGCTGTCAATTCCATATGCACTTGCTCAAGGGGGATGGCTAAGCCTGGTCCTGCTTTTCCTAGTAGCTCTTCTCTGTTGGTACACGGGATTACTTCTACGACGTTGTATGGATACGCATCCGCTCATCAAAACATATCCCGATATAGGCGAACATGCTTTTGGATTCAAGGGGAGAGCTATCGTGTCGGTGTTCATGTACGTCGAGTTGTATCTGGTCGCAGTCGAGTTTCTGATATTAGAGGGTGACAATCTGGACAAGCTGTTTCCGAACACGGCATTCAAATTGGCCGGGATGAAGATCGGAGGGAAGCAAGCGTTTGTGGTATTGACTTCCCTCATAGTTTTGCCAACCACATGGTTGAAGAGCTTGGGGCTACTTGCCTATGTCTCTGCTGGTGGGGTGTTAGCTTCCTTTATTCTTGTGATTTGCATCTTTTGGGTTGGAGCAGTAGATAAAGTGGGGTTCAATGAAAGTGGTGTGACTTTAAATTGGAGTGGAATGCCTATTGCTATAAGCATGTTTGCGTTTTGTTATTGTGGCCATACAGTTTTCCCTACATTAATCAGCTCAATGAAAGATAGAAGCAAATTCTCCAAGGTAAGATAGTGAAATCTTCCCTAAATATATTTCAAGTTTCAGGGAACTAAACTCATTTCATGCACATCTAAGCTTTCCATTTTTGTTGCAGGTTTTACTTGTCTGCTTCATCACAAGCACCATCAGCTACGGATCGATGGCGGTTCTGGGCTACCTGATGTATGGAGAACATCTCAAGTCTCAAGTGACATTAAATCTTCCCATAAAAAAGTTGAGCTCAAAAATAGCAATTTATACTACTCTAATCAATCCCCTCACCAAATATGCTATTATAACCGCTCCGATTGCCACTGCTATAGAGGAAAATGCAGTCTTCCGCAACAGCAGGTCTCTAAGCATCTTCATTAGAACTGCACTTGTGATCAGCACAGTGATCGTTGCCTTAACCATCCCGTTTTTCGGCTACGTGATGGCCTTTATAGGATCGTTTTTAAGTGTCACCGCGTCTGTGCTACTGCCATGTCTGTGTTATCTTAAGCTTCACAAAGCTGCTAGAAAATTCGGGTTGGAATTGGTAATAATTGTTTCAATTTTGGTGGCTGGATTGTTCATAGGTGTAGTTGGAACCTTTACTTCCATAAAACAAATTGTTAACCATCTGTGAATTATCAAAATAGATATTGGCCCCAATCTTTATGTAAGATGTTAACTCCTAAGAGAAAGAAAAAAAAAACAATATGATAAGCAATAACATGAGTAAATAAGGATTAAAGAATATTTTAAGTGTTTGTTTTTTGCTAGCACTATATTTTCATCAGCAATTCTCTCATGGGACATTAGGGGAATTTCATCAGCTTTACCCCAATTCACCATGAGAGTCGTACTCCGTAGTATCGTCAACATGTTCTTGCAAATGTTGAGCCTCCATACTAGATGATGGATAATTAGTGACAATATACCTGTTAAATTGAAACTAACCAGAACATGTTCCAAAGTTTTCGGACACTAACCATAATTTTGAGGATTACGATGTACTGTAGGTAAGTTATAATCAGATTCTGACATTAGTTCAGCAGAGTTTGCAAATTGCAAGGACCTACAACTGGTTACTGCTTCCCTCGGTTGATATTTCTTCACTGGGGCAGGCTCTTCCATATTCAATTTGTCTCGTTTCTTTACTTATCCTTTCCTTACGACATTCAAACTCCTTTTGTTCTGAAACATCTCGACAATATTGCCTCTGTTTGATTCTCATTTCCAATTGTTTGCCGCAAGTAACAATGGGAAAGCACCGTCTAGCTAGCAACTATCCATCGTCTTCTGTTTTCCAGGACTGTACAATTCAGTTACGTGGCATCATATTAGTGGTTGTTACTTTTAGATAAGTATACATGAATGCATAAGATTACTTTTTTTCATTTAGAACAGATAAAGCTCTTATCTTTATATTCTTTGGCTTCCCTCCACAAATCTTTGAAGCAAAAATATATCCACTTTCTGTCATTTATTTGCTGCAATGGCAACTGCCCCATCTCCAGTGACTTCAATTTCTCTTCCAAAATCAAAATTCAATGAGAAATTCTCAAGAACTGAACCCTTAAATCCACCTCGAAATCCTCTATCTCTTCTACCCCAATGCACCTCTTTGAAAGAACTGAAGCAAATCCAAGCCTTTGCAATCAAAACCCATCTCCAAAATGACCTCACTTTCCTCACCAAGTTCATCAATTTCTGCACCAAGAACCCAACTTTTACCTCCATGGAATACGCCCACAAACTGTTTGACAATATATCCCAACCTGATGTTGTCCTTTTCAATTCCATGGCCCGTGGGTATTCACGTTCCAATACCCCAATCCAAGCCATTCCCCTCTTTTCTCAGCTTCTTTCCTTTGGCTTCCTGCCTGATGACTACACCTTCCCTTCTGTTCTTAAAGCTTGTTCAAGTGCTAAAGCCTTGGAAGAAGGTAAACAAATTCATTGCCTTGCCATTAAACTTGGGCTTAGTCATAACATTTACATATGTCCCAGCCTTATTAGTATGTATACTGAGTGTAATGATGTGGATTCGGCTCGCAGAGTCTTTGATAAGATGTTGGATCCTTGTGTTATTTCTTATAATGCTATTATTACTGGTTATGCAAAATGTAGCAGACCGAATGAGGCACTGTCGTTGTTTCGTGAATTGCAAGTTAAAAGTTTGAAGCCTACTGATGTTACTATGTTAAGTGCTCTGTCTTGTTGTGCTTTATTAGGAGCGTTGGATTTGGGGAAGTGGATACATGAATATGTTAAAAAATATGGGTTTGATAAGTATATTAAAGTAAGCACCGCACTTATTGATATGTATGCAAAATGTGGGAGTTTGGAGGAAGCAATTTGTGTTTTCGAGAACATGAGTATCAGGGATACAGCAGCTTGGTCAGCAATGATTGTGGCATATGCAACTCATGGGAAGGGTTATAAAGCCATTGAAACGTTTGAAGAGATGAGAAAGGAAGACGTGCAACCTGATGAGATCACGTTTTTAGGTCTCTTATATGCTTGTAGTCATAATGGACTTTTGGATGAAGGTTGGAGGGTTTTTCATAGTATGAGTGACAAATATAGGATTATCCCGGGAATCAAGCATTATGGATGCATGGTTGATCTACTTGCTCGAACAGGACACTTAGATGAGGCTTATAAGTTCATTGATGAATTGCCAATCAAGCCTACCCCAATATTATGGCGAACATTATTAGCTGCTTGTAGTAGTCATGGTGATGTGGAATTGGGAAAGAGGGTGATTAAACGAATTTTCGAGCTAGATGACTCGCATGGTGGAGATTATGTAATCTTATCCAACTTGTGTGCAAGAGCTGGGAGATGGGAAGATGTGGATTTCCTAAGGAAATTGATGAAAGATAAAGGGGTGGTAAAAGTTCCCGGTTGTAGTTCCATAGAGGTGGACAACGTAGTGCATGAATTCTTCTCTGGGGATGGGGTGAATACTGTTTCAACATCTCTTCATAAGGCACTTGACGAGTTAATGAAGGAATTGAAGATGATTGGTTATGTACCTGATACTTCCCTAGTTTTTCATGCTGAATTGGGAGAAGAAGAGAAAGAAATTTCACTTCGATATCATAGTGAGAAATTGGCCATTGCTTACGGACTCCTAAACACTCCCCCTGGATCAACGATTCGTGTAGTGAAAAACCTACGAGTCTGTGGGGATTGCCATGCTGCTGCTAAGCTTATATCACATATCTTCAATAGGCAGATAATACTAAGAGATGTCCAACGATTCCATCACTTCAGTGATGGAAAGTGCTCTTGTGGTGATTTCTGGTGACAATTTTGGTCTCTGGAAAACCTAAGCTACAGTTATGCAGCATTACTGAAGTCTGAGGCTGTAAGAAGGTAGAAAACATTTACTTGCAAGCTTTTATTAATGTCCGACAAATTAATACTACTTCTATGCATAGTGCAAGTATTGAATTGATTATAAAGCATGTTGTCTCGTAGTTCAAAAAAAATTCGAGTAAGAACTTTTATAGAGGACGGCAATAGGATCTGAATACTTGCACTTCTTGGGACTGCCAATGACAGCTTCATTTCAGAAGTTGGGGACGGTATCAGAAGTTCCCATTGTATGAACTCCTTAATATAGTTGCTAATGTAAAGGCTTATGTTTCATTCATTGTAATTCCTTGATTCCATGAATAACATCATAATGGAGTTTGTGAATTACGATGGATAATTCCTTAATTCCCTTAATATAGTTGCTATAATTTTAAGACCCAGGAACCTTGATATGTCTTTGAATTTATTGAAACTCATAAAACAGGTGAGTGGTTTTGAATGTTAATTTTGTCCGTTATGTTTAACACGAGATGATTAGCCCTATATCCTATATGCACCAAAGTGTCACATCTCACTTGGTGTTGCAGGCAAGATAATAAAAACTTAAAAAAGACTTGTATTTTGTCTATATCATGAAACAAATGCATTAATATTGCTTAATTGTTGCAACAATTCAAACACATTTTCTAAGAAGATAAAACAAAAGAGACTTAAACAAAAAAGGGGATTGAGCCGATACATTGCAATTATGGGAAAAACATTAGATACATAAACATCTTGTACTTATTAAGGATCTGCCAGAAACTTAGCATATCCGGCTTTGGATTCTTTGACCAACAACCTTCTATCTTTGCCTATAAAACCAGCTTATCAACGTTATATCATTCTCGAACTCTTCAACCTTTAATTAGTTGAGACAAAGGGGAAGCCGGCTGAGAGGTGGAGAGAAAGGAAATGAAGTTCAAGTGTTTAGCCTTGATTTATCTTTTAGTTTTACAGTATCTGGCAATTCTTGGTATTTCAAAGGGTTTTGATTTCTTCTACTTTGTTCAACAAGTGAGTCGTTTTATTGTTAATAAGAGGTCATTTTTTACTGGGATTCTTTCGATTTTCTTTGTTCATGTCTCATTTGAATCACTCTGTTGATGCAGTGGCCGGGATCCTACTGCGATTCAGACAAGTTTAGTTGTTGCTACCCTCCAACAGGGAAACCTGCTGCTGATTTCAGCATTCATGGACTTTGGCCTAATTACATAAATGGTTCATACCCTCAAAATTGTGATCCTAACAATCCTTTTAATGAATCTGAGGTACTTGAACATTCTAGCAGTATTCATTTTCTGGTTCTAATGAGATGGAGAAGATGATGGTAATGTTCTAGATAGACTTATAGTCGATAGTCATCGCATTGTTTTTGTCGTCCCCAATGAATTGGTATAACGCCAAAGAATCTAGGCCGGCTAATACTTTGTGACCAAGTCTGCAACATATTCATTTTTTTAAAGTTTTCTCATATATTTGGAGGATTATATTTCCGTATTCATCCAAATATGTGTCGGAAAGAAATGTTTGGATAATATAACGTAATAATATTTCTTAATAGCTCCTCAAGTATCTCAACTTCTTACATATTATGAAATTGCAGATTTCAGACCTCATCAGTAGCATGAGGATGAATTGGCCATCACTAGCTTGTCCAAGCAGCAGTGGAGAGAGCTTCTGGTCTCATGAATGGGAGAAACACGGTACCTGCTCGGAGTCCGTCCTTAATCAACACACTTACTTCGAAACAGCTCTCAGCTTAAGGCAACAAACAAAAATTCTTCAAAGTCTTACAAGTGCAGGTAAATCCATAAAATTAAAACCTCTCAAATTAGTTTCACTTGCTGCAGTATTTATTCCATCACTAGTTCATCGAAAAAAGAAAAAAAAAAGAAAATGTGCGCATTGCAGGAATCAATCCAGATGGAGGATCTTATGGCATGGAGAATATTAAAGATGCTATAAAAGAAGGAACTGGTTACACTCCATGGATAGAGTGCAATGAAGACTCATCAGGGAACAGCCAACTTTACCAGGTGTATTTGTGCTTGGACAGTTCAGGGTCAAACCTCATAGAATGCCCTGTTTTTCCCCAAGGGGAATGTGGGTCAGAGATTGAATTTCCCACCTTTTAGATTCTTTTGATATGTATTTCAATTTCAAACCACAACATTTTATCATCTTTTCCTTCTCATGTAAAGGACATGTGATTACATTCAGGTGGACCAACATTTCAGAGTTCAGTTGACATAACATGGAGTTTCATATTTCCTAAATTCATTAAATTTCAGCCATTGGCCAAAACCCTATTGAGTAGTCTTAAGTTATCCAGTTATTTTGTTATATTTTGATACACAGCCCATTTATATCAAAAAAAAATTCATAAATTTTTGATTAAATAAAAATATTACATTATCACGTCGGGATTCAAACTTATACAAGATGTAACAAGATGAACATCCTTAGCCACTAGGCCAATTAGTGAATCTCAAGTTTTTCTCATAATTTAAACGTTAGAGTTGTAACTTTTAAATATAAACGTATTCTATCAAATCATTTTCTCCAATCATGGTCTAAATCAACTCTCTATAAATATAATTACTGAAGTCTTGTGATTAATCATGGTTAAATTACTGAAAAGTCAAGGCAGAAAAAGATTAAGAAACTCCACAATAATTGTACCATACAAAGTGCTTAAAATCTAGATAATTGAAGAAGAATCTTTACATAACTAGAATAAAGTCTCATTGGGTTAAATAAGAAGGGGAAATATCAAAGAGATGGTAGACAACAAGACAAGTGGCACTCAAACATAAACTGGCATCAGCGTTGAAATCTACGCCCTCCTAAAAATATCTCATCTAAACTGAAAACGACCTTTCTTAACATGTCTGAAGGGATAAGCATTGTTAAAAAATGAGAAAACTTGATGATACACGGAAATCAACATTCCAGATCTTTCCACAACCTTCTTCAATCTCAAATCTGTGGGCTCCCCAGTTCTTCTCTCCCACTAACTCCCCCCTATTATAATCTCTCCCAAAAATCTCTTCTTCTCATTCATTGATTCATTCCAATACTTCAAAAAGTTTTTACCTTTGTTCATCAAAGTTCTTTTTCTTCCTCCAAGGCCTCTCTTTTTGCCCTCAAATTCATTAAAAGTTTCCATGGCTTCTGAAACTGAAGCACCCGAAGTTTCTTCTTTGTTTGAAAGGTTGTTGAGGCAAAGAGATCTCTACTTCTTTCTACCTTTCATCTTGGGTGTCTCCGACAATGGTAACAACAGTGTTCCAAGAGAAAATAGTGAAGACCCAGATCAAGACACATCCCAGGAAACATCTTCCCAACGCGAAAGAATAGTTCTCATCAACCCATTTACTCAAAGCATGGTGGTGATCGAAGGAGATTCAAATTTAGAAGCTTTCCTAGGTGGTCAGGTTAACAAAGATGGCCAGCCGCCTGCTTCCAAGGCATCCATAGAAGCCATGCCAAGCGTGGAAATCGGTGAAAGTGAATATGGGGAGTGTGTTGTTTGCTTGGAGGAGTGGAAGCCTGGTGAGGTGGCAAAGGAAATGCCTTGCAAGCACAAGTTTCATGATGAGTGTATAGAGAAGTGGCTTGCAATTCATGGGACATGCCCTGTTTGCAGGTATAAGATGCCTGTTGATGAAGAAGAGATGGGCAAGAAGAGAGATGAGCAGAGGAGGGAGATTTGGGTTAGTTTTTCTTTTAACAATAGTAGGAGAAGTGAGGATTCAAATCAAGTCCCTTCAGCTGATGCTAGGCCTAGTAATGTCTCCTCTGTAAGTTCCAGGTCTGATGATAATCATGAAATGGAGGGTTAGAAGGATTGTGTTAGCTGCTTTTTCCCCCTTTGTTTCCCTTCATTTCATTTTTTTCACCCCTGTGGGAAAATCATGCACATAGAGATACTTGTGTTTGCCAAATATGTGATTATAAATAAATTTATGTTTCTGTTGGTGCAAACTATTCCTTGCAATTTGATTCTTACTTGAATCATCTTGTACCTTCTTTCTGCATAAGAATATTCCAGGAAAATTTGTGATCCAAGGTGATTCTGTGAAGAATAAAGCGCCCTGAAGAACATGCTAATTAATTATATGTAGTTGAAGTATGAATTTGTTGTCGGCAATTCGATTTAAGAGGGAGAGATTAACATTATACCTTCTTTTGATATCAACATTCTTTCAGAAGTTCTTGAAGTTCAATACATATAACAATACACATGATTTATGGACAAAAGAGATGGTTTAAAATAATCAAGTTCATTGCTTACACTATATTATTACTAACAGCAGCCAAACATTATAAAAGTTCGTTCGTGCCTAATGAGTCGATCTATTCGCTGCAGTTCAAGTCGGTTGCTTTCGGAGTTGATTCGATATCATTGTGGCATTGGATGTTGAGATCAAATGACCCCAAGAATCTGGACTTTCTCAAACGGCTACCAGTTTCCTCCTCAGGAAGCTCCAATCTTTTAGATAGTGGTTGCTCAACACATATGCCATCAGAATTGTTACTCGTACTTCTTTTCTTAACTTTAGCTAGATCGCTTGAACCACTCAAAGGCTTCTTTTCTTGGTGAAAGTCCATTAAGGAAAGTTCAATATTCTGGGTACAAATATTCTCATTTTTCGGTGTCTGGTTGTCCTCTTGCTCCGAGCTCTCGGAAAATGTCATTGAGCTCTCAATGGAACATATAGTACCTCTCGTAGCTTTTCTTTCTCTTTCTATTAAGCTCGAACCTCCTATTTCGGTTACTTCTGAAAATGAAGAACTTGTGCAGCCGGTGTTAACCATTGAGACTAGTTGAGAGAGTTGTACACCAACAGAAGAGGAGCTATATTCAACCAATGTTTCTTGCGCTTTCTTTAATACTGATTGCAAGTACTTCCCTTGAGCTTCAATTCTTAGCTGTAAATGTCTCTGGACCTGAAAATGGTGCATTAGCAGAAAACCAGACATTTAAACTGAAATTGGTTTAATAGGGTTTACATATTACCTCAACTTGTTCATGAAGCTTTCTTTGTACTTCCATCTGCATTTGGAGAGCATGAGAAATCCGATTGCTTCTGATAAACACAATAATTAGTTTGTCAACACAATCTGTTTTATCATCATTTCTATCCAAAATTTACCAAAATACATAGGAATCAGAATCCATATTTATAACTATTACTCATTCATTTCCTTGTGAATTCCATCACTAGTGTCACTACTGAAATTCCCATTACTGCTCTTTATCTCTTTGTAATCTGTATCGCAGCGATGAAAGGGAAAGAAAGAAAAAATTATTATACCGTTCTAAAATTCAATATATGAATATAGATGCAACAAAGAATAGATTCTTAATCCCACCATCTTGTTTATCATTGTCAAGGCAGATTTCTTTCTGTTGGGGTTTCCCCAGCCTGTATTTCTGCAAGAAAAATACAGTTTAAGCTTGTTTTTTCCTTCCTATTACAAAAAGAGTATTGATATGATAATATAAGGAAAGAGTAATTTGCCTGTAAATGGCTTTTAAGATGATACAAAGTGAGTCCAGAAACCCCCATGACCCTCATCACACTCTTTGGTGTTGCTTCTGTCAAGAATTAAACACAAAGAAAAACATGAACAAATAATATTCTTACAAATAACAATATGATTTAGACAAGATGATCATATTATTAAGGTTATTCCAAAGTGTTTTACTTAACTGTCTGCCCCTCCTAGTTGATCGACAGCTTCGACGAATCTTTGATGAAGTTCAGGAGTCCACTTTAGCCTAGGCTTTGAATTAGTTGAGAGAACCAAATTCATTCTTTGAATTTCGAGTATTTTGCAGCAGACCAGACCAGACCAATGTATATGTAAGAGACACAGACAGAAAACTGAAACTCCAATGGTTGGTTTTTCTTCTTCTTTTTGATCCTTTTTCTAGTGGAAACAGGAAACTATACGTTCAATATGTGGCAGATGGGAGTCTCTCTATATAAATTTTGGAGTTGTTGGGCTGTCCTATGATCTCACTCCATATCTGGAAACATTTGGAGGGGTTGCATTGGGGAGGGAATATATGCCATGAGCTGTGCCCTTTTCTCATCTCACACCAACTTCCTTTTTTTTAACACAAATAGGAAAAAAGAATCTTTTTCTATTTGACTTGTGAGTTGTGTCTATGTTAGAGGGCACAAGGGCTTTGCCTCGGGGACATATTGGATGCTTAAGTTAGTAAATCGCAAAATAAAAACGACCGGTTCGGTGTTTACTTATTCCGAATCATCTTAGGTCTTTCAAGGGGTGGTAGATGGAGTGACTGAGTGAATCTCTCTGATGCAGCAAAAACATAGAAAGCAACAGAGTTAAAACTTTGAGTCTCAAAAGGAGAGAAATAAAGAAAGTGCATGATTTGTTTTGTTCTTTGTTGCTTTCTCCTTATTCATACAACACAGTTTTCTTTTATTCTTTTCCCTGCTTGATTCCCTTGCTGAGTTAGGTTAGCCCCACCATGATGAATAATGGAATGCAACTTTCCGAATACTATAGAAGCTTTCAAAGGAAAAAAGAGAAAAGAAAAGAGAATATTACATTTGACAGAAAGGTTATGTAATGAATACTTTTTAAAGAGGAAAAAAACCAGTGGATGAATGTATCAAAGAATCTAATATTAGATCTTGGACCCCACTGACCCTGTTCTTTCTTTCGTTCTTCATATAAAGAAAATACTCTAAATGAAGTGAATCAAAACAAGCCACCTTATAGGTATCTAAAACACAATTGTGGAATGAAAATTACTCCCCATGCCTATAAATTCTTCCTACACCAATAAGGTCCTTTTGTTTTTCTTATACATACTGCTATTGGATCCCAACAGGTTGATGTACGAACCACGAACCCCATTCGTAACTCGAGTTCTTTTAACTTGTTAAATATCTTGCCATACGGGAAGTCACGGAGTTGAATTGAAGGAATCAAAGTCCAATGATTGAACACCAAAGTATTTGCCATCTCAGTGCCTTACATTCACTTGGTCTGCTAAATCAAGTGTTATTTCATTGCTTAATTACCTTGAATTGATGCCTTTTGAAGTTGACTCACAATTGGATACAAGTCAGTGAGAGAGAGCATAGAGTGGAAGGTCAACTGATGAGATTGTATCCAACAAAGTGACGGGTCCATAATCACCGCCTACGAAACTGTAGTTTTCTCGATGGTAAGCTCGAAGTTCATATGCAAAAGAAATAAAAATGATCGACAAGGTCTTATGATGTGTGGCCCAAGTGTTTGAAAAAAAAAAGAAGAGTTGTTGATGTACCTTTCTCTTTAATATATTCCATTAGCCATGTAAAAGGAGATTGTAGGATGATACCATTGCCAACCAGTGAATCAAAAGTCATACAATTACTAAGGTGGATTATCAATTATTGTTTTTTGAAGGGACCCACCCCATTAGAAGAAGATGAGAAGAATATGGCCTTAGGAGTAAAGAAGAAGGAGAAAGAAAAGGAACTAGTCACAATCCAACTAAAGAATATTGGAAATTTTCAGATGAAATACTGTGTCAAGCATAGTCACCCAAACAGTGAAAATGATGTTAGCAATATGTCACAAACCAAACCTAAAACTGTAAGAAAATTACAAGCATGAAATGACTCATACGTTCAAATGACAACAGTTGAATGTGTTTCCAAACATATGATCAGTAAAGTACAAGGGTAAAAGAATCTACAAAAGACAAGCATACATGGTTATACAAGGTTACAGATAAAGACTTAATCTCTAAAATGTTGTTGTGCCCTTCAAGCTGGATCTAGCAGTAATTCGTTTTTAGTGAACTGGAAGTCTCGGTCTCGAGAGAAATAAAAAGATTGCAGATACTGGATTCAAACTCTAAACTTACTGGATGTCACTTATACAATGTTTTGGTAGGAATTGTACATATAAAGTTACAAAAGAAGAAAGCAAAAGCATGAAAACAGCTGCAAAAATGGAGGAAAAAAGTTCTCATTCATTGTGAAAGTAAAAGTAAAAGCTCTGTCTTATACAGTGAACTGGAGTTGAATGATAAATTTCATATTGCAGAGCATATACAATAATGCAATTGCAGCACAATGATTGTTTTCTTCACACCAAGACAGTAATTGCTTCACTAAATGAAGCCCAAATTCTAGCAATCTATGTGATACTTATGCAAGGCATAGCATCTTTGTCCGAAGACCCCACACACACATTTGATTGGTAGAGACAAAGCAAAATCATGCAGAAATATCCCTTCAAATAATTCAAACCAAAGTCATATCTGATGAAATGGGAAAGAAAGTCCTTTGTATTCATTTTTCTTTCCTTCAACTTCTTAGCTACCGGATGGAACGTAAGCAAACACAATTTTTTAATGGAAAACATAACCAAACACTTACCTGAATTAACGATTACAAGATAAAGTGATAAACAAAGGTGTTTGTTGCGGTAAAATGAATTCGGTTAATAGTATTGAATTATGGTTGCGGTGTTCGTTGATGTTGCCGACATTACATAATGCATTGTGGCATTGTGGTCAGGGGCGGTTCAAAGATTATAAACGCACCTAAAATTATAGTACAATAACCGAATTAAGAAAAAGAATACTAAAGATTCAAACTCAAAATTTGGGTAAAGTGTTTTTTTCAGGGAGACTTTAACTAAAGTGTTGGGTAGAAAAAGCTGATGAACATGAAGATGTACTTGTAGCCCAATAGAGAATTAGATACTGGGCTCACAAGAAAACAGCCCACCCTGCCCATCACCGAAATCCCTTGCTGTTTTCCTTTTCTTAGTAACCATATTATGATGGTAGACTTGTTCATATGTATTAATTTACCACTCCCTCTTCCCAAACAGCATTTTAATGTATATTCCCATTTGGATAGCATCAAATCCTGGGTTTGTTCTGTTTGCATCATTCGTGCCTGAATTTTGCAGTCTCATGACAAAAGGATGTCATGTTTCAGTTTCTTGTTTTTGTCTTTCTCTGCCTTTGTTTCATTTCACCATCATACATAAAAACATAAATTCATGCCACTCGTATGTTCCTCTTATCTTACAAAGCATTCCCCCTCATACTTTTGTAATGATTTGAAACCGTAAATTAAGGAACATGGTTACTAATAACACAGTGTGTTCCATTACAGGCACACACGTCCTTCTGGTTAAAACCCCATAGACAATGGAGTATATAATCACAATTTTATTACTTTGTTTTCAACTTATGAAAAGACCGAGGATAACAAGAAAAAAGATGGTGGGGGATATGACTTTGGGGACAGACTGATTGCACAGATTCATCAACTGTCACCTCTAAATGGACCTCTCAGTTATCTTGGAGCACTTCCACATTAAGGTGGGAACCTTTTTCCTCTCCATTTTTTAAAATCTGGGTTTCTTTTTTTTTTACTTTTCATATGGCTCCTACTCCAAGGAAGTCAATGAATGGGGGTGGAACGGTCTCATAGTGGCTGCTGCTGCTGCTTGCTGCTACTGATTCACTGCCTGAGATTTGAACTGTTGGTGCTGAGGTACTCTGGTGCTGCTGCTGGTTCTGGGGATAGAAACCATAGCATTGGGGTTCATCTATGGGCCTATCCCAAGATCTGGCCTGGCTGAACATACCCATCATGTCATTGCTCTTGAGACCTGTTCCAAATGTTGATAAAAAAAAACACCACCATTTACAACAATGTTAGAGAAACAATGACAACGTGAATGTAATGTGAAAAAAGCATATAAAAGGCTTAGGATTGGGGGTTAAAGCAGCAAAAGAGGTAAAGAAAAACGGTTACATCAGTCAATGTCTATAACACTAAAACCATCAAAGAGTAGTAGTAAGAAAGAAAACCAATGAGAAACAGCACAGAAACCCAAATGCTCATAAAAAAGAGACCCACCCGGGAGGAAATCAAAAGGTCCTTGTTGTGCAGAAAACCCAAACTGAGGGACCTCGCTGGTCATGTAGGGTGAAACATTTGAGCAACCATAAACCCCAGCAGCATCAGAACCACCATTGAAGGTTCCAAACTGGTATTGTGAAATTGTGCCAAGTCTTGTATTTGGTATGTTGAGACAGTATGTGGCCGGTGGTTCAGCTTTAGTTTCTTCCATCCTCTTGTAAACAGATTGACTCAGCTTCCTCCTCCTATAGGCACTCGATTGTTCTCTATACTTCCTAGCCATAATCACATGCCAATGGTTCTTGACTGCATTATCAGTTCTTCCAGGGAATAGCCTGGCTATCATTGCCCATTTGTTACCATAGAGTCTATGAGCTTGCATTAGCCTCTCTTCTTCTTCTTCAGTAAACGCTCTTCTATTGATCCTAGGGTCCAATTGGTTAAACCATCTTAGCCTGCAGCTCTTACCTTCAACCATAATGAAACAAAAATAAAACTGAAACAAGTCTTTAATGAACTAAAAATAAAATAATATTGCTTTTTGGTCACAATCTTACCTGATCTTCCTTCCAACTTCTCAGCTATAAGGTTCCAGTTCTGAGGGCCATAAAGGGCTACAAGTTCCTTGAGCTTAGTATCTTCTGCGGGCCTCCAGTGGCCTCTGGCACAAAGCTTTGACTGTCCACTATCTGATTCCTTGCCACTTAAAGCATTCTCATTGGGATTCTCTTCGTTTAAGTTGGCGTTCAGATTAATGGTCCTATCACTACAATCAGAGCTATGGTTTTCCTCAAAGCTCCTTGATTTGCAGTTCCCTGTGAAACGAAAACCCCAAGAAGCTCTTTCACTTTCCTGTGCAATACCATAGTTTGGACCAAGAGAAAGAGAACCCATGTCTGGAAAACCCATCCCCATTGAACAACAGGGAGTAGATAAAGAAGAAGAAGAAGAAGAAAAGGGAATAATGGAAGAGTAACAACTTAGCTTAGCTTAGTTTAGTTCATTCTGTTGTCTTGTACTGGTGCATATATAACAACACACATGTTAACCATGCCTTCATTTCCTCTCCCCTGACAAATGCTGTTATACAACTGTTACAAAGTCATGTGTGTGCATCAGATAATTTCAAAAACAAAAGAGAAAACCCGAGAAGAAAGTTTGACAAACAGTGAAAGTCTGGGAAAAGTGAAAAAATTAAAACTTGAAACAGCAAAAACAGTGGGTGGTATGCGTGCAAGAGGGGGAAAAAAACCTACAAAGGAGATGGACTAAAAACAGTAGCTTGAAGTAGTTAACTAGTTAGTTCCATTGTATTATTAAATTTTTATTGTCCCCTTCCTATCATTCACACGTGTGCAAGCTCCCTTAGAGTTATTTGGCTGTCCCTCTCTATATTGACAAGAAAGCTTCTATAATGTGATGTGTGTAAGCTTGGGGTTGTGCAGGTACAAGACACCTTTCTTTTCAATGGCAGGGAAATTGAGTGCTTGACAAAACAGGCCCCCTATCAACACTACTAAATAACCTAGCCCCCTCTCCATCTCTATCAAAGATCTTAACTTGAGGATTGTGTTTAATCTGGATGCGGAGTCCTAACATGTAATTAAAAAACGGTAAATTTTAAAATTTATTCAAGACTCACTCAAGAATTTAAAATGTTGGACATTTTGATATATATTAAGTTGATTTTTTTTGGTGATTTTTGATAAGTTTTAAAACTTAAAAAATAAGTTTAGAATTTTGTCTAAAAATTTAAAATATTATAAAAAATCAAGTTTAGAAACTTATTTTTTAAAGTTTCAAAACTTGTTAAAAATCATTAAAAATCAAATTGAAATGTTATAAAAAAAAATCTAACATTTTAAATTTTGAGTAAGACTTACATATATTTCAAAACTTGTCACTTTTTAGTCGCATCTTAAACTTATCTTACTTTAAACTCACCCTTAACCTAGGATTCACTTAACCACAAATTGACCTAACTAAGAATTTACCATATCCATGTCCCTTCTTTTCCAACTAGTTGTAAACAGTACAAAAAATGGCTGGCTCTTTCATCTAGCTTCATTACTGTCTACTGATC
This sequence comes from Hibiscus tridactylites, assembly GCA_958450335.1. Taxonomy (NCBI): domain Eukaryota; kingdom Viridiplantae; phylum Streptophyta; class Magnoliopsida; order Malvales; family Malvaceae; genus Hibiscus; species Hibiscus tridactylites. The sequence continues at coordinate 16,156,960 of OY288283.1, forward strand.
TTCGTTAATAGAAACAAAGATTCTACCTAATTGTTTAGACACAAATATATATAAAAAAAAATTCGACCATATTAAAGGAACATTCTTTTTTGGAAATTAATTGGAAAAATATTCTATTAATGGTTATGTAAAAAAAATGTCCACGTAAAGTAAACTTGCTTTTGACTAAGTACGAATTTGAAACTCGTTTTTGACTAAACGTGAATAATATATTGAGTAGGTAAATTAAAAATTAAAAAAAATACCAAAAAAAAATTACACATAACTCGCATTTGGTAAATTTATCTATGTGAACAGAAAAAAAAATGTGTTTTTCTACATAACTATTAATGAAGTATTTTTCCAAATAATTTCTAAAAGGAATATTCCTTCAATATAGGCTATATAGCAAAGATATTCAGTATTCACTCTTTTTACCTTAATCTTACAAGCCTGAACAGTAAACACCAAAGAGATATAACAAATAACATAACACCTTAGGTTTTTCCCTTTTCCCTTGCAATAATCCTGATGCATGATGTATGTATGTATGTATGTACGTACATGCATACCACTATGTGTCAGAAAATGGATGCAGGAAATCAGTCATCAATTTTCTATCTTCGTACATCATCTCTGTAGCTTCCTTTTTTTCTTTTTCTTTCCCTTAAGATAATTTGAAAGTTCTTAAAATCCATTAATCTTCTAATATTACAGAATTAAACAATGCATTTAATAGGTCATTTGTCAAGACTGTTTGCCAACTACTTCTGTCATGAGTCAATGGCCTATTCAAAAAAAAAAATTACCAGAGTTACAGTATGTCCAGTTCACAGTTTCTTACTGTGTTTTTTTTTACCATTAATAGTTCAAAGGGTGACTCTAATGGAACCTATAAATAGGCAACATACTTTCTTTTCTGTTTGATGGGTCAGATCAGTGAATGAAATAACCTGTGAAATAGTAAAAAAAAAGGCATATTCAAAACAAAACCGTAATTAAACCAGTTAAAAGCATAAGCATGTTTCCATGTAAAGAATGTTGTTAACCTATACACAGAAAAAATGTGAAAATACTAATGAATTATATCATATAAAAACGCTAGGATAAAACAAGCAAACCATGCTTCAGATTTTATTATATTTTTGACTCAGTTTTTGCTAACTGGAAACCTAATGACAGACTTTTTCAATCCTCATTGAATGCGATCCGCAGAGTCTAACAGGAATGTACGATCATTGCTGCTGATGTGATATTGGACAGTCTTTCGTCAAAAAGATAACTTTTTTTTTTCTGAGATTTTCATCAAACATATCTCTTAATTAGATGGGTTATAGTTATAACTCAGTGTTTTCCTAATAAAGGTGGCGGCTTTTTTTGCTTTTAGTTTTGTTTACTTCTGCCATAACATTACTTACACTGTTGTCTTGACTCTTGATGTCATCATGACATTGGGAACTGGCAAAAACCAGTTGGTTTTTATGTGTCATATTTATGGAATTAACCAACATTACATTAGTTAAACACTTAAACTGGATTTTGAAGAGGGAAAAGTGGTCCAATTTACGGACAATGAGAAAGGGAAGTTAGGTTTGTGAGGTGTAGGGCATGACGGAAGAGTATCTGTGTCTTAGCCCTTAGGGGAAGAAGTAGAACCGAAGAAGGCAAAGGCAATGAAGTCTTTTATAAGTTATAACCAATTTGTAAAATCAAAAGGACGTGTTGTTATTACATTTTCAGGTAAAAAACAAAACCTACAATTAATGTATGGCCTCGGTCTCCAACTTTCAGACACCGTCACATTTTGTTGTAAATTAATTGAGCATTGGCAGGTAAAAACTTCTTGCAGTACATTTCCATTTTGCACCACATATACCCATCACCATGCATTCATGCATATCTGAACTTTCTTGTTTTCTTCTTCTATTATTGCTAGCAAGACAAATTTATCGAAATATTCTCTATTTTTAAATATTTTAGCGAATTATAGAGGACAAAATCACTCCTACGCACTTTTCAAAAGAGCTACAGACTGAACGTGACTTTTATGTATATTTAATTTTATATGTATAAAAATTCACTAATTGACTTAGTGGCTAAGGATGCTCGTGTTGTCTTATTTTATACGGATTTGAATCATAATATGAGAATGTAATACATTTTTATTTAATAAAAAAATGGTATGTGTAAAACAAAAACATAAACCATAGAAAGCTTTTTTTTTGGCCAAAACCATAGAAAGCTTTTTTTCTCTCTAAAGTAGGAATCTTTTGTTGTGCCGCTCTTCAACCGGCCACTAGCTACCGATGGTCTGGTCGGTTCCCTTCCGGATTAATAACCTCCTCCAATGTTGTTGAGTTGTAGGACTCACTGGGTGATTGTCGGATTCGCCCTCGGGGCCCCTTCTCCACCCCTCATTTCGACAATTTGATGAGAACGATTTCTTTTAAAACGACGACCGAAATTTGTTAGGGTGATTTTCGTCACTGTGGATTAGAGATTGTTGGAGTCTCTTCCACTGGTGTTCTTTTTCTGGTTTCTTTTCTCACTTTTTTTCTCTCTTGGTGTTTGCAAAAATGGTAAGTGTAACCCCTAAACACGGCCTAGAAGAAAAGACCGAATTTAGGAAGTCACGTTGAAAAATTTAACCCTCAAGAAAAATAATTTAAAAAAAAACTACACTTTAAAATAAAATAAAATAAATAAATATCTTATAATAAATAAAAATATAAATATCATAATAAATATTCGAATTTTTATATAAAATTTCTAAAATAAAGTTTATAAATACATGTTGAAACATAGTCCCAAAATATAAAATAATAACAATAATCCAATAGTTTAAAATAAGTTCACACTTAATAGTAAAATAACTGGATAAAATATGAGATCCTCCAAGTACCACGTCGCTTAAAGTCCAAAGGTATCTGTAAGAGAAAACTATGGGAGAATAAGCTAAAGAGCTTAGTGTGTCTCTAAAGTGCAAGAAAAACTATAAACACAAACACAAAAATTTCTATAAAATCTTTAAGTTCAAAACAATGATGATTCACAACACAAACGATTTAATTTAATAAACACAATGCAATGTACCAAACTACATCGCACCAATCGATAAGAGGAAAATTTTTCAGAACTCCTCACTACATCACACCAATCGGTAAGTGGTAGAAACCACAAGCTTTGATCGTACAATTCCAACCCATGCACACAACGGTATAAAATCACATGTTTACAAAACACATAGTCCGATAAATCCGATATTTCATAGTTCGATAAATCCGATGAACACAATTCGATAAATTCGATGTTTAGTTAAATCAAAATTCAAGTATGAATGCATGTAAATTTCATCATGCTACATCACATGTAAAAATATGCATACGATATAAAATAATGTCACGCGGTTAAAATCATTATTATATAACACAGTAAGAAAACACACTTTAGCCAAAGTAAACTCAACCCACTGAATGATGTGATTTTCCATTATCAGAAGTATTGGATCCAATTGTATCGGTATCGAACTAAACTTGAGGTTGAAGAGATTAACGAACAAGAAGTGGTATAGAGCAGTGAAAATTAAAAGATAAAAAATTTAACAAATCAATAAGGAATTTTGGTGGCATGAAATTGTATAAAAAATAAAGTTCTTTGGGTGATCTTATTTGAACTATTGCGTATATATACCTATAGAAAGGTTATTAGTAATTGATTAGGTTTAGAATTACTATAATAATAATAATAATAATAATAATAATAATAATAATAATAATAATAATAATAATAATAAAGGTTGGTTCGGCTGCAACTCCATATTAGTAAATTATCTTTTAAAACATTGGGTTAATCTCCCAACAAGTCTCTAAACTTCAACAAATTTCAAAATTAGCCTTGAAGTATTATAAAATTACATAGTGACCTTTAACACTTTCAAATATTACCGTTTGACTTTGAAATTTAGATTTCTCAATTAGGGTTTCATATTTAAAATTTCCAAATTATTAGAGTTTTTAAGAATTGGGGATTTTAAAAATTGGGTTTCTAAATTAGAGATTTTTAAATTTATTATTTACAATTTGGGGATAATTTTTGGGGTGTTACAGTAAGGGCGGTTTGGTTCCCTTCGGTCTCTCTATTGTCGCCCTTTCACTACTTATGTCAGTTGTCTTCTGATCTCCCCAGTTTTCGGCCTGTTATTCTCCAGAAGCCTCAACCATCTATCTCCCATTTCTTATACGATGTTTTTGGTGGTGGTTCCTACTGCATCTCCCCAAAGGCTCATACGCTCTATGACTAGTGCTTAAATTATACATTATTTTATTAATAATTACTCATTGATTAGTTGTTTTAAGATGCTTAAGAGATGATTTTTTATTCTTTTCTGTGCAGGGCATCATATTCTGGAAACTGTGCTAAAATGGGCGATTTCTACAAATTTCTGGATTCATGGCAGGAATAGTGAGCATGAATTGGGGCATGAAAGCACTGACTGAACGACACATCAGCAGATGACGTCAGCAGTACAGGAAGACGACGGCAACAACGTCAGTGTTGGATGATGACATCAGCAGCGAAAATAAGACCTTATCTGGATATTTTTGACAGCTTATCGAGTTCATTGCGATAGCTTATCAAACAACATTTGAATTTTAAATTTAGGATATTATCTTTTGTAATTTAAATATTTTATCTTTTATCCTTTTAGGTTTTTTAGGTTTTTAGATTAGTATAAATACCCTTTTGGGTTCAACTAAAATTCATTTCTACTTTGGGTTTATAAAATTCATTTTCTCTGCAGTTCTTGTTTTCTTAAAGTTTTTACTTTATTTTTCGAAAATTATGCTAAGTATGGTTAATTCAATAATCATGCGAAGCTAAATTTTTCATAGCTAAAGGCAGTAACAATGACTCGATTTCAACGTGAAGAATAAAAAGTACTTAAATAACTTTTGATTTTTCTCTATACATTTTCTAAAGCTAAACTTCAAACTCAAACAATTTTCGAAACTAAAGATTGACTTTAATCGGAATATTGTTTTAGGTCAATATGTGGGAGAAAGGCTCGTCTATTGAAGCACATTCGACTTTTTGAGAACACACTTAATAAATTGATTATTAAGGGGAAATTGAGATCAAAACCGTTATTATTGAAATAACACAATTCGAGTCGGTTTTTATTGGGATTAAAACGACCTTGATCTACAAAATTGTTGTTGACTAGATCAAGTTTGGATATCGATATCGTGAAGTTTCAAGGATTGAACCTTGCGGACAAGTAACCGACGTAAATCCTAAAGTGAAAAAATCATTTTCTAATGATCCCAAAAAATTGAGTCAAAGCCTGAGGCTAGTTTTTATATATCGATTTTTTTTTTATCTTTAACCGACCAACTCCCCTCCCTCAAAAAAAAAATCAATCCACTTCAAAACTCAGGTTAAACAATCATAATTAAGAAGTTTCTTAAATCCCTGTGATATCGACCCTTGCTCTTACTACTCTACTTTAATTTAATTTCTTTGATTGAGATTAAGGATATTATTTTGACACTAAACGACATGTGTCACTCCAATAACCCTCGAAATGACGTGCAGTCTGGCGAATCTGGTTATTGACATCGAGATAAACAAACCGTCGTCACTTCTTGTTGATTGTGTTTCCTGTCATTTGTTTCTTCTGCTCTTGGTTTTGTGCTTTGTTTTATGTTTCTTTTTTGCTTCTTTTCTTTGTTTTTTCATCGGCATGTCGATGGTTTGTTTATCTCGTTGCTGTTATTTTCTTGTCCCTTGTTTGTTTCTTTATCGGCCTGTCGGTGTGTTTCTCTGGTACATTTATGACCAGTTTATTGTATTTTTTATTATTTTTGTTTTAATGCATGTGACTTTTCTATCAAAATAAAAATATGATGTTGATGGAATTCGAATTTGGTTAATAGTCCTTTTTAAAAATGCACCAGACGAGGAGCACTTTTCATCCTATGTATATGACGAGGAGCACTTTTCATCCTATGTATATGAAAATGAGGTTATTTCTTTTAATAATTTTTAGAGGGGATTATTTAAAAATTATATATTTTTTGGGTAATTTTGCCTGATAACAAATAATTTACCTCTATGTGTACATGAACATGTGGTCCCTTGTTTGCACGTGCGTAGAGACATGCATATGGATCAGTCTTGTATGGCAGAAGAATAGGGTTTTGAAATGTGAAGTGGCAAAAGTCTCAAACATGAAAACATAGGATGCTTTGGGCTTGCCCTTGTTCTTTTGTATTGGTGTCAGTGATGTCACACCGGTTTCATGTCAATACTCACCAAAATCAAACACAATTTCAAACCTCCATGGATTTATTACAAAAATGTAAATTCTTATTTTCACATTTACAAATATTCATATCTAATTTAGAATATGTACAGTAAAAGTCAATGTATTAAATTGAATGTTGAAGCGAAATTCAAATATCAAATTGAACCGATACAAAACTCATATATCAATATGTATATAACTATTACTGCTTGTGATATGCATGAAAAGAAAGGAGAGGTCACATTGGTGATATATGGATGACCCACCATATAAATAGTAGGCCTCGTCATAAGATTCTGTTGGGGCTGTTCCCTTGGAACCATATGAAAAAGCAAAGCCAAGATGTTCATGTGCCACACTTCCTATATAGGCATAGCAACATGACAAAACCCAACCAATAAAATTGAGACTAAATCACTACAACTAATGTAATGAAAAAGAGAGAAAATGGCCGAGAAACAAGGTCCACAACAGCAGCAGACATAACATATCCTTGGGGTGTTTTTGCTTCTAAACATGTTTGATTATCATGTATGGAGGTTGTCTGAGATGACTCAACAGGCATCAGCTGCTACAATACAAGCACCTTGGGATCCTTTGCCCATACTTTGTGAATGTGAGAGATATGACTTCCTTCCCTTCCGAATACATATAAGGTCATAGGAACCAACCAATCATGAGTTCCAAGGAACATACATTAAGATGATCTTCCAGACAGTTTAAAGACACAACAAATTAAAGTAACTAACGGAATTTGGTTCAACTAGTAAGCAACTTGGCATCCCATAAGCAGATTTTGAGTTTGAGGTCTTGTATATCCAAAAAATTTCCACTGTGAGACTCACCCGCCAAAATTAAGTGCACAAAGAGGGTTGATCTGGATTAATCAGAGCAAAACTATGAGAAAGTGGAGGCAACAAAAGCAAGCGTGCTTTGGTCATAACATGTCAAACCAAGTAGACCAATTGCTGCTAATTGGATCATTTTAAAGTTTTCAATTAAGCAGGATTCAATAGTTGGAAGTGATAGCAGAACCCTAAAAATGAAGCCTGCAAAAGATAAACAGTTGTCAAATATAATGAAATACTGTAGTTACTAGTTATAGTTCCATATCTTAGTGGTACAAGTAAAATAACTAAACCAAATACCAATAAAGTAGAAAACAAGCTGAAGTCATCATTCAGTAGTCAGAGAACTCATCAGGCATAGGGATAGGAGTTTGCAGTGAAAGAGTGGGGTTAAATAGGGTTTCATTTCATTTTCATGGACTGATCTGTGATTATCCAAAACATGGAAGAGTTGGACTTCCCTATGTCTTTTAACGGTCAGTAAGCATGTCTGAAACACAGAGAGAGCTTTAAAAAGATATGAAACTTGAGTCATTGTCAAAATATTAATACTACATTTAGTAATTATAGGTTTGCTTTTATGATTTGCAGGCTGAAAACAAGCTCATTGTAAATGAATGGTCTAAGACCAAAGGTTCTTTGATATCCACTAATTATTAAGACCAGCATTTTCTTGAGATCTGTAAGAGAAAAGACATGGGGTTTGGATTTTGTTTTATTGTCTGTACCTGAAGAGTTGGGTTTTGAATAGTTGCATAACTAGTTTGCTACAGTGTTTAGACTCTATCCTCACTGAATAAGTGATTGTACCTGTCCACGTGCGTAGACCCCCTCTCTCGTGCTGTTCCAAACAAACAAAGCAGGCCCAACGGTTCCATGGTCCTGTTGACACCGTACAAATAAATGGCTTGCTTGTGTGTTGTGTCCATTGGCTTCCTTGTTTCATTTTCAGACTTGGTATAGTGACAACATTGACAAAGGATTATATATATATATATATATATATTTCAAGAACAACCCTATATCATCAACTTGGGTTAGTTTACTTAGTTCAATATTCATTAACGTCTTAATAAGTACCAAAGTTCGATTCTGACCAACGATTACAATGCACAGCTGATATGGTTAAAATGTGGGGATCAAAACTATAAATCTGCTCTCCCACGCCTAGGCACTGATGTGCATGGTGTTGTGACACTTCATTAATCACATTTGGCTGACTGCACTGTAGCCAAGGCTCCAATTGAATGCCATTTTTATTGGTTAAATTACGTAAATTATTATTAAATTTTACTCTCAAACATATTTTGGTCATTGTAGTTTCAAAGCGTTCAATTTACTTACTGAAGTTTAAACATTAAACTTTTTTTGTCACTCATTTGTTAATTTTTTGACGACATTCATTTACTGGCGAACGAAAGAATTTCTCCAAGATCTAAACGGTGAAAAATTTCATCACACGAAAGAAGCAACATACTAAGAAACGGGTTCCATCCGACGATGGAGGAGGGAGATCGACGAGAGAGAAACCATAAGGTTTTTGGTCGATTCGTGAACTTCTTAGCACTCTCCAACTAAATGGAGGTTGAATTCAGATTTAAGGGGCCGAAATGAAGTAATTGGTGAAATTGAGATCAAACGACCATTATCTACGACCGTTTGGGGTTTAAGAGTGGCAAAATACGTTCAATAAGTATATAAATTGAACATTTTAAAATTTCAGTGAGCAAAATAAGTTTTAGAGTAAAAATCAGTGATAATTTACGTAATTTATCAATTTTTTATCGGTAGATATAACAGTGTTGTACCGTGGGGACTGTTTAGCATTTCAATGTTGGTGAAAAAGAAAGTAAAAATGTGAATAGAATTGTTTTCTTATGGTTGACAGTTCCCTCCGTGGAGGCAACAATAATTTTTGAGTATGTGTGTTCATGGGTGGCACTATGCAAAGATTCTCCTGGCACAGAAAACATGAAAAATATACTCATAAATGCCCAAGGATGACAAAGTTTTCAGGAGAAACAGAAATGCATTGTTACAAAAGAAACAAACAGGGAGGGGGAAGAACAAGACAAGGTTCATGTGCCTCCAAAACTGTTTAAAATAATGTCCTACTACTAATCTCTGCAATCATCATTTAGCTTAACGGAAACATTAGAGCAACGTTTTCATGCATCAAAGCTTGTCTGTTTATCAATGATGCATAGTCAAACAACATATGAAAAGAAAGGTTCTAAGCCTAAAATAATAATAATAATAATAATAATAATAATAATATTTTAGGCTACACTTGTTATTTTTTTAACCTTAAATTAGACGATTGTACTGTAGAACCGTCCTCTAAAATTAAAAGCTTTCTATGTGTGCACTCACGGTGAAATGAAATGGAAGGCATTGCATTACTAACTAAAAATTAAAAAGGAAGAGATCATCAAAGAATGTCAGCTTTAAAATCAACTGATTACTCTTTTTCATGGTGATTTCATCGGCTTTTTTCAAAGAATATCAATACATTACTAACTAAAACTTGTGTATCGATAATAGTCGGGTAAATTGCGTAAATTGTCACTGAATTTTACTCTTAAACTTACTTTCGTTATTAAAATTTTAAAAAATTTAATTTACTCACTGAAGCTTAGACATCAATTTTTTTGTTACTAAAGTTTAGATATTGAACGTTTTTTTGTCACTCTTAAACCCCAAGCGCTCATAGAGAGTGGTCGTTCGGTCTCAAATTTCACAAGTCACTTTGTCTCGGCCATGGGCGGACCTACCGTAGTGCAAGGTAGGTCCGGTGACCTACCATTATTTTTTTGAATAAATTACATTTGTGGTCATCAACCTATTGTTATTTTTCTATTTTGGTCATCGAACTAATATTTTTGGTAAAATTTTACTAAATTTATATTATTTTCTTCTATTTTAGTCACTAATGTTACATTTTTTCTTGTTTTGATCACCAAGCTATTATTTCTTTTCTATATTTTATCACAAAATATTCTTTTTTCGTTAGTTTTTTAACGACGGATGATCAAAACTGAAAAACGTAATGTTAGTGACGATTTTGTCAAAAAAAAGTTTGATAACCAAAATATGAAAAGAGATATAGGTTAGTGATCACAAGTGTAGTTTATCCTATTTTTGTTTAAATTAAAATTCAGTCAATAAATTTTAATTTTTTATTTTAAACTTTAAATTATTTTTTTTATCAAATAATACAGTTGATAATCATGTCAATAATACATTAAATCTCAATTTAAATTAAAAATTAATTTTTAATATGTTATTGTTAATCGTCATGTCAGTTTGAAACCAAACTATATTAACAATTTGACCAAACGAATCATTCTCACCGTTGAGATTGATCGACTACGTCTCCATTTATTAGAATTCTGGCCTTGGTGAAGATTTTGAAATATTGAGATTTTTTTGGAAAAAAAATACTTTAACGTGTCATATCAATATTTTTAATGGCGGTAGCTGTAGTGAAATCCAATTAAAAGTTTACTAATTGTAATTAGAGCTTTTCAATTTTAGTGACTAGAGTGAAGACACCCTAAAAGTTCAGTGACTACCAATATAGTTTACCTTAAAATATTAAGTATTTTTTTGTTTAAATGAAAAATCAACCCTTAAATTAATTTAATTTTTACTTTGAACTCATAAATTATTTTTGGTCAAAACAAGTATCTAAACTATTATTTTATAATTATTTTAAGTATATTTGTTAATCTAATTAAAAAATCTTGGTTAAATACATTAACATTCATGTGAAATGAGTTAACTAAAATTTTGATTTCAAATTTTTTAATAATTACAATTTAATTTAAATAAAATTAAAAACTAGTAAAATATTTTTTAATTCTCAAATAAACATGTTTATCTCCAATAATATTTTTTTTTCTAATCTTGTAATCATCTTCATTTGGAAAAGCACTTATGGTGCAAACTATTTTTGAAACCTAAATTTCTTTTTCGCCTTTTTTGTTCGATAAGTTGTAATAGATTCAGATATTTGACACTTAAAACGATTTTGATTTTTGTGATTTTAAAAAAAAATCTTAGAACTATAAATCGATTTGGAATATAAAATTTATGCTTGTTTGCTTGTACAACAATTGTCATTGTCAATACTTAATTTTACTAGAGCAGATTTTTCTACTCTCCAAAACACAATTACGCCGATGCAAGATAATTCTTATTTCTCAAACATATTTACACAATATAGATTTATTTTTTAATGTTAATATATCTTTGACTATAAAACATATTAGTTTGCACAACAATTATTCCTTATTAATACATTATTACAAAGATGTAAAATGATTTTAGATTATTACACTGGTTAGTGAACTACCAAGATTAAAATTCTATATTCGCCCCTGTTCTCGGCCCCTGAGCTTAAATTCGACCTATATTTTGTCAGAAAGTACTCAGAAGTTCACGAATCGACCAAAAATCTTATAGTTTCTCTCTCATCAATCTTCTTGCTCCACTATTGGATGAAGTTCGTTTCTCAGTATATTGCTTCTCTTGTGCCGATGAAGTTTTTCATTTTAATCTTGGAGAAGTTACTTCGTTTGCTAGTAAATGGACGTCGTCAAAAAATTAACGAAAAAGTGACCAGAAACGTTCAATATCTAAACTTCAATGATAAATTAAGCGTTTTGAAGCTTTAATGACCAAACTAAGTTTAAGAGTAAAATTTAATAACGAGTATGTAATTTACCATAATAATTTGCTAGAATCAATAGATATTTTCTATTTCTCATGTACCAAAGATAAAAATTTTATGATATTTCATACCGTTTTAACACCATACATTTTGTTTTCTGGTTGGCCAATGCCAAACTATAGAACCATACTTTAGACATGCAAAACAATGGCACGAATCACGATTACATGGTCAAGAGTGAAAACTGAAGACAATAGTGGTTTTGTCCAAACAAATGTGCAGTTGAAAGATTTGGTTTTTGTGAATTTGGAGGTGTAGTTGTTATGGTGCAAAGGATGGTTTTTTGGCTTGGGCTTTGGGGAGAGTTGTTGGTTCCGGTTGTCTCGACTAATCACCTATTCTCAAGCTCGTTTCCCACGACCGCTTTTGCCGCTCAACCGGTCGTGTAAACGCAATCCCTATTTCTATGCTCATCGTTTTTCACACCACTCTACCCTTTCTCCATCTCTCTTCTCTCTCTGTGCCCTTTGGTGTTCTTTTCTTTGGCTGAATAATCAACCTCTCCCCCTCCTTTTAACACGTTTGGGTTATGCACTTTCAACTCCTCCTTTGATTTTGCTCATTTGGGTATATGCCTTGTTCCATATACTTGGGAAAAGATTTCATCTTTAAATGAATCATAATCTGGGTTTTTTTTTTCCTGGAGATTTTTGATAACCCCATTTCTAATTATGCCATATATATGCAGGATGGGAAGGGTTAAGCTAAAGATAAAGAAGTTAGAGAACACAAATGGCCGCCAGGCAACTTATGCCAAAAGGAAGCATGGGATAATGAAGAAGGCTAATGAGCTTTCTATCCTATGTGATGTAGAAACTATCCTACTTATGTTCTCCCCAACTAACAAACCTTCCCTATGCATTGGGAAGCGCTGGTAGGCCATTCTTAGTTCCATTTTTTATTTGCTTTAAACGGGATTGATTAAGCATTGAATTAGGTTAGTATCTGTCAATAGGTAATGACTTGGTTGAACATTATTTCAGAATCATATGTCATTGATATACGTTGATACATTAAAAGGTTTCAGCTATGAGAATTTGATAATAAATGCCATTTTCAAAAGTGGCAGATAGGTTTTAGTTTTCCCAAGTTGCATTTAGGAACTTGAAATTGAAAGATGCTACATTTTGGCAAAATAGTTAGACACTGTCTAAATACTCAATATTTGTTGCTGTTCCTAAGAAGTGTTCATAGGCACAAATCACCCAAGTGATGTTGATAGTAGTGTCTTTGAGAGTCATATGACAGGTGCAATGTGTGCTAAGGTATCCACGAGGCATTATCGAATGAAGTAAGCAATTCAGATCCATACACGGTATCGATGTTGAGGAACTTGAATGATACCTTAGGATTTCATTGCACACCACTAGTTTGATTCGGTTTCAAAGCAGTTTGGTTGGAAACATTCATATTTTTTATTTTGCCGTGTGGATTCAGCAGCTTTGAGGAGATCATTGAAAAGTTTGCTCAACTAACTCCACAGGAAAGGGCCAAAAGGTGTGGTGTGCTCAAATTTTCTGACTTTAAAAATTACATTATTGATTTTCGTACTTTAAGAGTTCTATGGTATATTTATCGAAGTGGAATTGACTCACATTTTCATTTCTGTTTTACTTGGAACAGGAAGTTGGAAAGCCTTGAAGTATGTTCTTTCATACAGTTATTTATCCTTTACCATATGTCGTTTGTTTGTCTCAAAAACTTCATCATCCTTATCTGTTATGTAATTTGTTTTTCTCTTCGAGAGTCTAGGCACTCAAGAAAACATTCAAGAAGTCGGACCATGATGTAAATATTCATGAATTTCTGGGTACAAGGTACATGACAATCTTCCTCTTGTCGACTAAATTCCGCCAAGTAAATTTTATTTAATTAGTTTATTCTACAAAATATTCTGATAGGCTTATGACCTTTTCTTTTCTGTTTTTGTTCTTTTTTTCACAGTACGCATACAATAGAGGTATGTATGCATGATGAGTCATGAGCTATTACATCAATCTATGATTACAATTTAAAATTCTTAGACCATGGTGCTTTTATCATTCTAACGAGCTTTTTGCATATTCGTAATTGCTATGGGCAGGACCTGACCAACCAAACAAGGTTATTGCAGACTCGGCTTTCTGAAATACAGAGGAGACTGAGGTGAAGTTCTACATAGTTTCTAATGTTGAGTTTTAATTCATCTCTTCGTTATTAAAAACCTTGATTGTATTATCGTTGGCCTTGTGCTAATATTAATATTTGCTGCTCAGCTGTTGGACTGACATAGACAATATCAACAACGTTGATCATTTGGGGCAAATGGAAGATTCACTGAAAGAATCTCTAAATCAAATTCGAGCACATAGGGTATGCCTATATCTTTTATGACAAGTGATAGACTGCTCCACCAGGGAGCATATGCTGTAGTTTGATTGGTTAAACTGAGCCAAAAGCAATGGGGTTTTAACTTAAAGACTACCTTATCTACCTTCTTTGGGCAGGAAAATTTACGAAAGCAGCAGCTTTTACCGTTAGAGTGCCCGAGTCAGGTATGAATGTGCGATGAGCTTACCATATTTTCTTGCTTGGGCTGCTCTTTAAAAGTCATGAGAATGTAATATCTTAACCATCCCTTGCAGTTCCAAAATGAAATGCATGTACCCTTAAGAATGGGCATCGAGCAACAGCTCCAATCTCTTGCATGGATACCGAATAATGACAGTAGACCCATGGCCTTACCGGAGGACCCAAATTTGATACCCCATAGGTGAGTGAAGTCTCTAGAAATCTTAAAGTTGATGTTTAAGGCCTTCCATAATGTATTATGATGTTGATTTTGTAATCCCCAGGGATGTGGAGTGTTCTGCAAGTTCCTCGTTTGGTAGTTACTCAGGTTACTTCAGCACTCCTAAAAGTTCCGAACTATCGAGTTCTGGACAAGAAAATAGCATCCTTAACGATTTGCAACTAGGTGGACAATACCCCTTCTCGTACGATCTTAACATACTGAATGATCGCAAGTTCCCACCGGCGGCAGAGATGAACTTTCAGGAAACTCCTGTAGATTATCATGTTAATGGAGTTCTAGCAGGTCCTAGAGCCGGATATGACGCGGACAAAGGCAGTTGGGCTTCTACTTCTGGCCCTTGTGCTGTTACCATATTTGATGAGCCATTATTATATACATGAGTAAGTCTTTCCACTGTTATTCCCACGATGCCTTTAACTTCTTGAGCAACATGTATGCTAACGAGTTGAAGCACATATATGCATCGTCTCTCTCTCTGTCTCTGATCCACACACTCGTAATCTATTGTTTTCTCTACATAATTCACGTATCCATCTGTTGCAGCATTCCAGCAACTAACTGTGATGCAGAAGAGGGATGCTACCATTCATCTCATCCACCAAGCAGGCTATGGAAGAACTTGGTACCATGCAATGTGGAATTAAACCTGATCCTCGAAACTCGATGGATGTCATTGCCAAGCAAAACTGGGACTCGGTTGATGAGATGTATAGCTCGACTGCACAACATATGGATTTACCTGAATAGTAATGAACTGCTGACTGAATGCTGCTGACGACAATCAAACGAGGCACCGCATCTCTGTATATACTAATATATTTAATAGATTTTCTTTTTAACTCGTATTTTCCGTCTTCCACTTTTAATTACTACTAGAGTTTACTAATGGCGATCACTGTCTTCCCCTCAATGTCAAGCTTATGCTGTAAATAAACAAGTAGCAAAAAGACATTGTAAATCAGAACCAGGAAAAATGTTATTAATTAGATTAGTTTCTTGAATTTGCAAAACCCCATAATGTTAATGAGAGATTCACATGGACAGCAACTTCTTACTGTATGCGAAGTTGACATGAAAATATGCATGGACTCCAAGCTAAGCTGGATCAGACTAATTAAAGTGCTCTTAGATTCTGATGTTATGAAATCACATCATTAAAGTTAATGCCTCTTTAATCTTCCACAATCCCAGACAGGGTTAAACATTGAATATTCCCAGGACATGACATTTTGGCCCCATAAACATTTCCACAGCTCAGGCGAAAAAGGGTACTCACTACTCAGAAACCCTTGTTTAAGATCTCACCGTAGAATTTTCTAGGAGAAAAAGGGCACACTACACCATGAAAGGCAATGGCCAATGGTCCTAATCGAATCAAGCCAACACCAGAGGCATAAATGTAGACTCACACTTGACATGAGATCCGAACTGATTTAGTTGACTTGATATCCGATATTGACCCGAAACCCAAAATAAACTGACCGAACTGATTTTTAACTGAACCAAATGGACTCGAACCGAAAACAACTTGAATCGAAGACAACAACTCACCAAAAAGTCATATGTATATATATATATATATATATAAGTTGACCCAACCTGAAACCGACCCATCCAAAGGTTGACCTAAATAAAAAACAGACCGATCCAAATGTTGACCTGAATCAAAAATTGACCAATCTTCTATTGACTCGGACCGAAATCAATCAAACAGAAAATCAACCGACTTGATGTGACCCGAATTACCATAGGCTCGAACTAAAGTCGAACAAGACCCGAACCAAAACAAATGTAATCAAACTCGAAATGGCCCGAACCGAAACTGAATCGAATGCTTGCCATCTCTACATAAATGTTATCATCAGAAGTATAAAGTGTGTTTAGTTTTGCGGTGATAGAATTGATTTTGGATCATCGTGATTTTATAGAATTAATTTTGTGTATAATTGATTTTAAAGTTACTTATACCTTACTTTTCTCAAAATCACGTTTGAGGTCTAAAATCACGTTTGAATTTTTAAATTTAAATATATTGGTACTATAAGCAAAGCATGTTTTCTCTTTCAATCGAAATTTTTGGACCCAAACGCAAAACCAAACCTGCAAGAAAATCGTATGGTATCCTATGGTTGGCCAATAAAATGGGAAGACAGTCAGGGAACTGCAACCGTGGGAAAACCAGACATTAGTAGATACGGTCTGAAATGTAGTGCAGACAAAATAAAGCAACAAACTTTCACATGGCTCGAGATTATATGTGAGGTCACCCTCCCATTATGCACCAGAGTTGACCTTTCAGTCACCAATATCTACAATCGCATAAAAGAAACTTCACGGTTGCTTCAAAACCCATTAGCTTTACCTTGCCGTATTACTTATTTACTTTCAGCCGTGTTAAATTCACACTAATGTTCGAGATTTGAACATTGGAAGCAAATCTCTATTCTCTAGTGAAAGAGACGGTGAGCTAAGGGACAAACAAACACTGTTTTTTAACATCAATTTCCAAAATTACAGATTTTGAATTCGAATTTCCCAAAGGGTGTGTTTTAATGCAGCAGATTTAATGCATGTCACTTTCCCTAGCAAATAAGAATTTAACCAGACAATAGACGAGACAAAGATTTTAAACGGTCCCGGAGAGTTTACTTTTCCATTACCAGAAACTGCAGATTTACAAATAAAAGCCACCAACAATTTCAGCCAAAGCTGCTCAGAAGCGATGGAAACAATGCGTAGCGGCGGGTGGTGTTAGTCCACCTCTGCCCAGCCCCCTGCTTTATAAACAGCAGAAGAAATAAAAAATCACTCTTAACATACTATTATAATCTACTAGCTAGATATACTAAAATTTCAAGCTAGCTAATACTACTACTTCGAAATTCGGATGCTGTATATATATATATAGTGTTTAATTAAAGAAGAAAGATGTTTTTTTTAATCTCTAGCGGAATTGGCCGCCGGCGAAGGTCTGGCCGAAGGACCAGCCGGCCGGGGCTACATTGTAGGAGACCACAGTACGGCCATCACTCGTTGTGACCTTAAACGAGAGGCTTTGCCCGTTGAGATAGTTGTTGCTCTGCCAGTTCTGGCCCCAGTTTCTGGACATTGGCTGCCAACCTCCCCTGGAACCCTTGATTGCCACCGCATGTACGTCGCCGGCTCCGCCGACGTTGGAGATGAGGACTAGGTTGAAGTAGGAGTGGCCGTTGATTGTGAACCTTATGCCTCCCTTTCTTCTGCACGGTACCCTATAGAAATACCCCCACCAAATGTAACTGATGTTTCTAAACAAAGATTGAAAAAAAAAAAAACACTTTTTTTTTTTTTACCTTCTGTAAGAAACAGGGACAATTCCAGCTCTGTACTGAGCAATGTGTTGGAAGACAGGCTGAGAAAGGTCGAAGTGTTCCAGAGGAGGGTTGCACCAGCCGCCGGCATTGTTCGGGAGAGCATTGTTGGGTGGGCAGAAATTGGTGGCCGTGACCACAATGGAGCCGGGCAAGCACCATTTGCCGTCGTTGACACACTTGATCTCGTAGCAAGAACCGCAGCTTAGCCCATTGTTGAACAGAGCAGTGCTCAAAGCAGCCGTATTCGTCCCATAACCCTGACTATACAGATTTCCATAACCACAAGCTCCACCTGCAGGAAAAAAGAAGAAGAGAAAATCAGTCAAATAATCCACACCAGCCCATTTTTATACCCCAAGATTTGTTTTCATTTTTGGCGCATACCCATTGTTCCTGAAGCATCACTTCCGCCATAGAAGGTAGCATGAGCATTGGTCCAACCACCGCCATATCCATGAACAGCTGCAACCATTGAAAGTAAAGCCATGAAAACCCCCCCGGCAAGAGCCATTCTTCTTTGTAAGAAATAATGTTGAAGCAGTTGAGTGGTGGAAATGGGGGAGGGGAAAGGGATTTTATAGAATTTTTTGGGCAGGAGGCCACCGTTAACTTGCAACTAGAATTAACTACCACTTGGGGACCAAAAACGCAAAAGCCCATTTTTTTAAAGAAAAATAATTAATAAAACACCATCAATTGCTTGATCTCCAATATACGCATGTCCTTAATCATATAATATGTTTATTATTATTTTTAGATTAACAGATGAACATTTCATTTCAATAATAGATTTATATTTGTTGAACAATTAATCTGTGGTTTTGGTGGTGCTGGGTAGGGGGAGTAATATCCAAAAATCGTGGGGATTCAAACCGACGAGATGGGTAATAATCGAAATTTTCACTCACGGGAACGGAATTAGGGGTAGTCATTTGACCCATATCTGATGGGTTCTGACCCGAACCGATTGTATAGGGTCAATTTTTTTAAAAGAAAATTTCGGGTTCGGGTCGAATTCGAATATAATTTTTTGAGGATAAGGTCGGATTTGAATTTAAGGTGAAAATATTCGACTCGGCCTGAAATAATAGTTTAATTTTATTCTAAATATTTAGGTATAATTACTATAAATACACATATATATATATCAATTATATTCCTATTTTGTCTAATAAAAATAGAAAATTATTATACTACTCCCTCTTTATTTGTATTTTTTCAATCAGCTCTCTATTTTATCAGATAATAATGAAAAATGATAAATTTTTTATTTTTGTCGGGTCGGGTTGGATTCGTGGTTTACTCTAGAATTCGGGTCGGGTGGAACATCATAAAATGTCGGGTCGAGTTTAGATGGAGGTGTTAAATTTTCAGGTCGAGTGCAGATTGGCCAAAACCCGACCCATGGCCATCCCAAACGGGGACGGAAATTTTTTTATCACCGAAGCTTAAATGAGGATGAGGACAAGGATTGCTATATCCCAACTATGGGGATAACCGAACCGTAATCGTATAAATAACTATGGGGATCCCGAAAAAAAATCCACAATGATCCCTGATATTTTACAAATTTTTTAAAATATATATAATTAACTCTCATTTACATGTATACATATCTATCTTATTATCAATATTCTAGTCCATCAAGATATTTGTATATTTTGTTTAAACCTTATTAAGTTTTGGTGACCTCTCTAGTAGTTTGTCATTTTTTTGTTAATTATATAATATATTTATCTTTCTATTTCTGCAGTTCGTTTTACACAAAAATCTTGTTCCCTTCAACCATATATTTGTGTATTGAGTATATGACTTGTAAATTGAAATCGACCATATATTTTAGTTAGTTAAGTAATAAACTTTGTTTAACTTTTGGGATGAAAATTCTTCGAAAACCGTGAGAATTCGATAAGTACGAAAATGGGGACGAAAAATTCAACAAAATATATAACAGTGATTACCTAAAACTATACCCACAAGAGATAAAATGAAGAATGCAAAACCATTCCTGAACCGGATTCCCACCCCTAGTGCTGGGCTACTGCCCATTGGCTGCGGCCGTTAAGTAGGACGTAAATTGGGGCGTGAGAAATTATTATTTAAAAAAGGGAGTTTTATAGTTTGGTAGAAAAATTAGTATATTAGTAGAAATATGATAAATTAAAAAGATATTTTTAACTGATAGAGTTGGTTCAAGTGATAAATACTTTGATATAATTTAAGTATATCTCAAATTCAAAATTTTATATATGCAGAAAATTTTCACTAAGATATTCACTTACTAAAACTTATAACCACTTTCATACTTTGAATATTTTCTATTTGATCAATTAAGTGTCACATTTTACAAGTTTTTAAGTCAATAAATCAATTTTCAGGATGGAAAATTTAATACTCAAATCTTCTTTATATGTCAATTTAAGTCTATTTATTTATTTTTGTTTTATCTTCCTTTTCATAATTTTACTATATCATCTACTACAATAGTACTAATTAAATTGGTAATTATATTGTGCAATGATAGTGGAAAGTTTTCTTCTATAAGCATGGCTAATTTTACTGTAAAAATTAAAACCCTTAATTTTAATTTTAAAACACAAAATCCTAAGCCATATGCCTAACCTCTACAACCTAAATTGAAACCATAAGCCATAAATTGTAAATCATACCACCTAAACTAAACTTCTAGAACTTAAATTTTAAACTAAACTTCAAATCGCTAAATTAAACCCGTTTGTGAAAAATAAATTTTTACCATCAGTGCATAAAACAAATTTTTTGGTTAAATTCGCTAAAAAAATATTTTAGTCAAATTTTATAACATCGTTCATTTTTATTTGTGTTTCTGACGGATCTACCTTCTTCAATCTTGACCAATTATCAATTACTACACAGTTTAAAAATTCTCTTGGCAGATAAAGTGTTTTTTTTTATATATTTTATATTTTGATGTATTTTTATGTATAAATTCTAAAAAGAGATGGGTAATATACTAAGATTTAAATGGAGATTTATAAGTTCTAAACATAGGAAGACAAAAAAAAAACACTTTTTTTACGTTTTCTTTTTCATCTATTCCATTTATATATCATTAATATCTTTATAGTAATTTTAGGATTTCATCATTTTTACTTCTTAGAGAGCATGAATAATGAGTCCGAGAACATAATCGCAACGTTTTTCTTATATTGTACGGAAATATAGAATTATTATTATATTTTCTTTTTATATAATTATTGATATTTGACTAAGTCTGATATATTAATTTAAATAAATATTATATAAATTATCTTTTTAACTACCAACAACTAGTTAATTTATTAGGATGAAGTGCTAGGTCCCTTGAGTAATCAGAGGCGAAGCTAAGGGGATGGCAGATAAGGGTGTTCATTGTCGGGTACCCGGTTCATTCGGGTAGCTCATTGCTCGGCCCGTGTCCCGGCCCATTATTTTCGGGTACCCGAGGGTTAATCGGGTACCCGGTTTGTATATACATTTTTTATTTTATTTTTTTAATTTTAAAAAATACATTAAACACAAAAATATTTTTTTAAAAAAAATAAACTTAAAACTTAAAAGTATATAATACAAACATAGAAAGAATTTATAGATTTAAATTTAGTTTTGGAGTAAAAATATTAAGAAACTTAAAATAAAAATATAATTCGAAATATAAAAAATATATATTAAAAATTTTCGGGTCGGGTCGGGTACCCGATAAGGGAAACTTCTGGCCCGTGTCCCGAAAAAATTACCGGAACAGGTACCCGGCCCGATCAGATAATTTTTTAGGAAATTACCCATCTTTTTAGGTTCAGGTCGTCGGATCGAGTCAACCGAGTCTAATATTTTTAAACACCCCTAATAACAGAGTTCAGGCTCCTGTGGCCCGCCACTGCATTTCTTACTTTTTTTATATTAGGCCCCTTTAGAATTTAATATTATATTTTATATTGAGCCCCTTTAGAATTTTTAAATTCAACTTTAGTTTTCCTTATCTCTCATTGTTGCGCACGTTATTTACTCATAAATTTTAAATTTCTTCATCCCTCACCACGCGGTTGTGACACATAATATTTTAAGTTTTCTTCGTTTCAAATCTAGTTCCAATTTTTTCTTTCATCTCTTTGCAAGAAGGTATATTTTTTCTTTCTAAAGTTAAATATTAAATTAATTTTGTCGTTAGATGAACTTTTTAGAGATTAAAGCATGTACCGATTAATTAGCAGCGTCTTAGTTGAGTATTCAGCTAAACATTGCCGATTAATTAGCTTCCTAAATTATTATTTTTGGATAATTCTTTTTATTCTTTTTGTATTAAGAAAATTATTTATAATGTGAAATTGAATAGATTAGAAAAATTGAATAGTCAATTGAACATTGTCGATTAATTAAAAAATAGTTTAACATGTGAAATTGAATTAATGGAAACAAGAACATTAGCTAGTTGTTTATTTGATAATTGTTGACAGTTCGATAAATTAATGGTTAATCTATTTTTTATATTTATATGTTATATTAAGGTAAAATTATGTAGACAATAACTCTGGACTTCTTTTATCAAAAAGTTGATAATTATAATTTTGGATGCTCGACATCGGTTTCTAACCTTGAGGAAAATACGACTTTTGAAAATCTTATGGTGTAAGAAAACGATAACTTAAATACTTAGACAAATAAAAGATTCAGTCATTCAATTTTAGGAACTCAACCCTAAATTTTTTAAAGAACTAGCATTATGCTTTAAGATAATCCATATGATTTGAAAGACCCTGATTTGCATAAATAAATTTATGGGTATTCCAATGACGATGAATGCAATAAAATTAGACTAGAATACATAAGACTCAAAGCATATCAATCGATTTATGATAATTATCTCTCTCTGGTCATGAAAATCATAGACAATATCATATTGTGCTTGATTGACAATTGGATTGAGATTTAACTTGATAGTATTATTTTTTTGGACTGTATTATAATTATTCGTAATTTCATTTTAAATATTCTCGGCCCCTTGAACTTTAAAATTCTGGCTTCGCCCCTGTGAGCAAGGTTGGGGGTTTGAATCTTGAAACTTTGAACCATAAACCATGAATCCTAAACCATAAACATCAAACTCTAAACCATATAACCATAACCACAACCCTAAACATCAAACCACATAGTTCTAAACCTTAAATAATAAATCTCAACCAAAACCCTAAACCATGAACATCAAACACTAAAACCTTAACCACCAAATCATAAACCCTAAACCCTAAATCATTAACTCTAAAACCATAAACCTCAGACCCTAAACTACAAACATTGAACCACAAACTTTAAGCAATAAACCATAACCCCAAAACCCCAAACATGAACTACATACCCTTAACCCTAAACCATGAACCATAAACCACAAATTCCAAATCATAAACACTAAATCCTAAATCATGAACCATAAACCCTAAAATCCAAACCCTAAACACTAAACCATAAAAATAATATAATAACCAATGTCAAAACAAGAGAAAAATATGAAGCTAAAACTTTAAGGGTAAAAGGGTACATTCATGCATAACACTTATATTTTAACTTTATCACAAATTTCACAACTAGACACCTTTTTTATCTGAAAAAGATAAAAGCTTAATTAAAAGAAGAACATACTACACGAATCAGACCACCCATACAACAAAAGAAAAAACATGCAATCCCATGCATGTGAAAACACAAAACGCAAAGCGACACCACCAAAAAATGAACATGGGAAACAAAACAAAAGACCACGAACAAAGACAAACAATGCCTTGATACACAGGAAAAACGTGGAAACAAAACATAGCCTCGTAGGCGAACCTATGGATGAACCCTAACCAGAGGAAAAAACAAGAAAACGAAGATATCTTTCTCGCCCTCTTAGGACCTTGGATTGAGTCACGACTGTGGCGCCCAAGTGAGAGCTCCTTTCGAAGGCGGGCTCCCTTGTCGAAAGACCTGAGTCTTGTCAACTTGAGCGAAGCGATTGAAAAATCAGGTCTGGAATTTGGAGTGGCGGAGACTAGCCGAAAGAGTACCTTAGATCAAAAGTGGACATAGAGCACTTTATGATCATATGGGAAGGAAAAAGGTCTATAGCTATGTTTCGATCCTTCCACCATTCGAACATAGCTGGAAATAAAGGATTCATGAATATTGTCGATATCCCTGGTCAGAGATATCCGCCATAATTTGATTTCCATTCCTACCAAAATCATGGATAGAAATTGCCTCGAAGGTTGGGAAAGCCATTCCAAACTTCAGAAAGATTAAGGAAGATTTAATTGAATCCAACAAGATTGTGGGCAAGAATCTCAAAAAGGCAGAGTGCACATCGTTATAGGAAAAAATCTCGGCTAGCCATGTGTTCTTACCCAAAACAAAACTTTGGACTTTGAATTTTAAACACCGTTTTTCCACACAAACTAAGAAAACACCTATAAAGATATCCTTTGTTTCTTTAATCTTTGATGCATTCGAAGAGACATCATTTTGAAAGACAACGTCGTGAAACATAGGCTCATTAATAGACACTCTCTTTTGACCCCAAAACAATCCACTGCCAGTGTTGTATTCTAAGGTATAACCAACGTGCAGAAAGTTGTTATCCATCAACTTTATCAAAACCAGCCCAACACACATCTTGAGATTTGCGTCAATCACGAGGCATAAGACCGACCAACTTCCATGGATGCAACTGTCATGGATAATGAAAACGCCAAGGACGGTGACGCCTGTTGTCAAGAGCTCGAGACTTTGATCGGCGAAATCCTTCACCTCTACCGCCTCGACCATTCTTCCAACAAGCGTCACAACAATCTCCTTGAAGCGGTTGCCTCCTTGGTGGTCAGATCCACCACTGGTCAGCCTGAGCTTCGCTATTCTAGGGCCAAAATAACCTCTTCTCTGGACGGCGAAATATATAGTAGTTTTCACCGGTGCTGAGAGAGGATGGTCCAAGGACCAGAGCCTGGACTTGTAGAGAACGACGTCACACTGACCACCCTAACAACCACTTTGGCGTGGGGCTACCTTGCCAAACCCGTGTTTGTGAAGTCCCAAAAACACACAAACGGCCGAGCTACCAAAAACCTTGAAACTGCGCCCCTCAACTGCCCTTGGCTGCCCTTCTTTTCCTCCCAGGGGAAAGTCGCGGCTGTTGTTGATGAGTTCGAGGCTCACCAGAGAAACCTGCAGCATTTCGCTCCACCGAGGAAGATAATTGTTTATCTCTGGGCCCCCTGATGTTGCAACCGTCAAGATCACCGGAAGAACCGAGGTACTGACCTGTGGGGAGACCCAAACAACAGGAGCAAGAAACCAATCAACAACCTCCGTGCCATGATCGACTTGCACCGTCGAGAACCCAAGAGCATTGGGGTTTTTCCGACAAGAGAGAGGAAGCGCAGAGAAAACACAACTAGACACCTTGATATAGTAATAACCATCTTTTTAATACACAAATGTTTATTAATACAATTTTTACATCCGCCGACCGCTGTACCAAACAAGGCGTACATGCGTGTTTATAATAGTCTTATATTACAAATAAGTACTTAAACTATATCAACTTTTCATTTAGGCATTTAAAGTATTTTTTTGTTGAAATAAGTACCTAAAGTATACTTCTTGGTCAAAATAGGTACCTAATGTATTTTTAATCAATGTCACATGACAACTATTAGGAATATATATATATACTTTAGGTACTTATTTTGACTAACAATACTCTAGATACTTATTTTAAACAAAAACACTTTAAGTACAAGTTGATATACTTTTAAGTATATATTTGTAATATAAGTCTTTATAATACACCAACGTAAAGAGGGTGAAAAGACCTTGAAATCACGTGAAAGAGAGATACAAGTGGAAGACAAAAAAATAGGGAAAATCGCAATTAGCTGGATGATTAGGCAAATCATGATCTTGTTGTAGCAAGACCCGATCTTTGCATGTTGACAAAAGAGGATTAAAACCTGGATTTTCTCAATTGGGTTGCTAAATAAAAGGGCCGTGATTCTCGCTCTACACACACATATGTATATTTGTTGAATCAAATCAAGGCATAAATTAAGAGCCAAGTGTACATCTACAAGTGGTACATGTACCAAGACATAAGACTTAACTCCTGGTTTCACTTTAAACATAGACAACGAATTTGTTTGGTTTATTCTATGTCTTTTTTTCTTTCATCTCCGTTGAAATGAAACCGACGGTGTCTTAAAAGTAAACGGGGGTTGTTTGTGCTTCGTTGAAATTAGTAAAATTGGTGTTTAATATTTTATAACTACGAGTGTTTTACGAGTTTCTTGGATGGATATAACTCAAAGTCAAATTATTTAATAATTCCAGAGATGTGTTCTTGCAAAACATGAATTGAAAAAGGAGTTATCGGTGCTTGTTTATTATACACCTAACACGTAAAGAAAACACTATATTGTATACTCGATTTATTATTTAATAATTTAAAAGATTTATTTGTTGTTAATTAGGAATAATGTGGAACATTAATATAAAAACAAATTCAAATTTAAGTCGAGTCGAGATTCAAATTGTTTTGATATATAAGTAAATTTAATGTCGGGTTTAAAGTTATTTTTTTAAAAAAGTGAAGCTAAAATAATATGGAAGTGAACTATAGAATTTAGTTGTTTACATGTTTTAGCCGGTTATTGGGCAGAATTAAATAGGATCTAGTAGAGGCTATGATTTTAATAAAAAATATTAAAAACGAAAAATTTATATAGTAAAGTTATTTATTGACCCTTCAATGAATGCACAATTCGTTATTGTGTTATCAAATTTATTTTTTAAACGAACACTTCAAAATATAATGTTAAATTCTGTCACTGTCATTACGATCATTAAATTTGTTTTTCGAGAAGAGTTATCCCCTTTTATCCTCCATTTTCATTATTAGAATAAATCAAGATGTGAATAAAATAAATTATTTATTTTTCAAATTATTCGTAAATTCTCTTAATTAAATTTATTCGTGTAGTCAGATTAAAGGTAAAGTCACACTAAGCTTAGAAAAGATTATATTTTCAAATTTTTAGTCTAATAGTATTTTAAATCTCCCTCAATTTAAATAATAAAAAAATACACTATCGATACGAAATTTAAATTTAAATATCTAATAAAAAAATTGTGGATCGGAATTCTTAGAATTGGAAACTTTGAAAGGTGTTTACAATGCTTTGCTGAAAGCGATATAGGGAATGTCAATATAGCGGCTGCACATGCAATACTTTTGGCTCTTTCCTTGGCAATTCAAAACTTTTTTGTCTTCAAATTATATATCTATATTTTCCAATATTTTTCTTTTACCATATTCCTTTATTATCCTATATATTGGCGGTAGAAAATAAAGTTTTTACAAATAGAGTTATTTAGGGTTTAAGGTTTTAGTACTTTAAGGTTTAAAGGTTAGGAGTTTAGGTTGTAAGGTTTAAATTTTAAGATTTATGGTTAGAATTTAGGGTTTAAGGTTTAGGATTTGTGGTTAAATTTTTAAAGTTTTAAGGTTAAAAATTTAGATTTTAGATTTAGGCTTGAAAATAAACATGTTTGTGTAAATTTTTTTAACATTGACAGTATATCAAATATTAATGTTGTATTCATCAATTCACTACTTTATTATATATATATATATAATTTCCGATATTGATAATATTTATTTAAAGAGTAACTAATCTTATCAACAACTAGTTAATGTAGTGAGATGATACACTAGATCTTTTAAATAAGGTCAGAAGTTCGAATTATGACGTTATGAAATAAACAAATCAAATTAAAATAATCATTCTCATAATAAACTCTAATAATACTAAACTCAAACTAGTGAATTAATAAATTAAATACCTATAATCATACATAACAATCCGCTAATCATAAGGCTTAATACCAAAATAAGTGCTCAAACTATCACATTTTCTCCTTTTAGTTGTCTAAACTATTTTTTGCCCCTTTTAGGTACCTAAACTATCTCGTTTTTCCTTTTTATGTGCCTAAACTTTTTTCGCCCCTTTTAGGTGCTCAAACTATTATTTTTGTCCCTTTTAAGGTCAAATTGAGGCACATACTTTGACTAAAAAATGATAGTTTGTGCACCTACTTTGACCAAAAAATATAATTTAGGCACCTAAAAAGTGCAAAAAAAATTAAACACCTAAAAGCGAAAAATAGGATAATTTAAGCACCTAAAAAAAATAAAAAAATAATTTAAACACCTAAAAAGAGAAAACATGATAATTTAAGAAATTATATTAAGATTTAAGTATATTATTTTAACAAACATTCAAAAGTTCCATATTCCATCATGTTAATGGAGACTTCAACCTCACATCAAATTAAATCTTTATTGGTTAGAAAACTTAATTAAATATAAAACGAATAATTTGTTTTTTTTCTTCTTTCAAATCAAATCTTCATAAACAAAATCTAAATCCTTCTTCCTTCTCACCTTTATCATTAATTTTAGCTGTCTCATCAACCTCATGTGGTATGTTGTTATGTTTGCCTAATCACATCTTATTATGACCCTAAATCCACTCTAAAATATCCCAACTTGCAAATTGCCTCTGCTTTTCAACTTAGACCATCTTTTTCTTATTTGATTTAAAATAGGAAAATTCTACGACGGGCGACAAACATTGATGAACACCACTAACGATGAATACCGATGAATACTATTAATTTTTTTTAATTTTAAAAATCCAAAGGACTAAAATTATAATTAAAATTATCTCTTAAAAAGTAAAAATCAAATTTAATAGTTGCTTTATAATATTTTTTTAATAGGTTAAAATCAAATATACTCAATTCTCCTAAACCCTAACAAAATCAATCTCTTGAAAAAAATAGAAATCAATTTAGGATTTCGGTTTAGGTTATAGAATCAATCTCTTACAGCTTTGAATGTGTATATTAAAGTCTGCGTTGTTTAAAGCTCAACAAAGTTTCTGCATCTTCGTAAGGCAACGATGCTGCAATTGTGAAGCCTTTTCTAATATTGTTGGCTTTCGTATGACCGATGGGTTTATGAGAAATGAATCGGGGTGGGGTCCAATCCATGGACTTTTGGGGTACATGAACCTAAACTTTATCTAAACCTAAACCCTAAACTAGTTTTTATTTTTTTTATCGATAATAAGCTGAGACCCAATTATTTGATTCTAACCTAAACCTAAACCCTAAATTAATTTATATTTTTTTAAGAGATTATTTTGTTAGGGTTTAGGAGAATTGAGTATATTTGATTCTAACATATTAAAAAAATATTATAAAGTAACTATTAAATTTGATTTTTATTTTTCAAGAGATAATTTTAATTATAATTTTAGTCCTTTAGATTTTTAATTTTTTTAAAAAAATTAATGGTGTTTATCAATGTTCATCGTTAGTGGTGTTCATCAATGTTCGTCGCACGTGGTAGACCCATCCTTTAAAATGTTGATTTAATAGTTACATTATTTTCGGGTGAAGATGGCAACAGCTTTTCGGGTGAAACTAATATTAAATAAGTTTAGCATAGGTTAAAAAACAGAAAGTTTTGATACTTGCCTAAAAATTTAAAATGTTAGATATTTAAAAAATATTTTAGGTTGATTTTTGTTTTTGTTTTTTATAAGTATCAAAACGTATTTTGTAAGTATCAATATTTGCCCAAAAACTTAAAATGTTATCAAAAAATTAAATATCGATACTTACAAATAAGTATCAAAATTTATCAAAAAACACAAAAAATTCTACCTAAAATATTATCAAAAAATCTAACATTTTAAGTCCCCGAACAAGTTCCAAAATTTACCGCCTTTTAATCATGGCCTAGACATACTGTACCCCATACCTACCCAGCTTTTTAACTGCCTTTAATGGTAGATAACCTAACTACCCTATGGCTCTTTAAGCATAGAAAAGATTTCCAGCAACTACCCATTGGATTCGGTGAACACTTTGAAAACTCAAAACTCATGGTCTGTAATCATTAGGTTAGGAGGGTTACAAAGATGTATGATTAGATTAGGGTGATTTCTATCAAAGCTCATTCTTAGTTGAGTAAGTTTACATTTTGGTAAAGATTTAAAAAAAAAATTCAATCATGTCACTTTATATTATCGATGAATGTCTAAGAGAAACTGATCCTACACCAACTTGTAAGAAATTCTAAAAGAATACCCAACAAAGTTAAATTACAATCGAAAGCTGAGCGACTAAAATATAAATTTATGCAAAAAAATTCTCGCTACTTCTTTGTTACAAATCTACACATAGAAGGATCAAATTGTAAATTTTAAAGTATATTGTCAAAAATGTAAACTTATAGTTTGGTGACTTCTCTTGTAATTTACTCTTAGATTGAATTAGTTTAAGTTTTTAAATTTTTGGGTTAATTTTAAATTTATGTAATTTCATATTATTACATATTCTCGTCTCGTGACTTCAAGTTTAAACTGATCTTTTAGGTCAATTCATATTCAAATCGTTTTTTATTCATGTCATTTTCGATCAAATTGTTCATAAGGGCCCACTTTATCCTCTTCCTTAGGATTAGTTCAAATTCAAGTAATGAACTCTCAATCCAGTTTGCTCTAAACTTGCGATGTATTGACAAGGAATATCGTTTTAGTCTTGGTTAACATTAGATTTTAGGTTTAATCCCGAACAACCCCTATTCTCTTATAAGAAAAAATTGATCGTTTTATTGTACTATTGGTTAAATGATATTGACATTTTTTGTCTGATTCAAATCCTATCACGTTCCAATTATCAAAATGATACTAAATAATTATCTTTTTATGATTAAATTAGATTTAATTTCAAATTTAAATTCATCAAATCAAACTATCAAGGATATGCCTGCCGACACCATCATCAATCTGCTCAAGGATTTTTTCACGGAATTCACTTTTGTGTTTTACATTCATAATTGTTAAAGCTAGGTGCAATGCAAGCAATATTGATAAGGTATGTGCAAGTTATCGTTTGTAGAGTAGGGCTTTACTTTAAATTTTTAATTCTTCAAGAAAAAAGTATAAAGGTCAATCAAAGTCAACAAATCCCACTATCACCATGATTAGAGTAACTTTTAATTTAATAGTATATGTAAATCTAGGTTAAATGCATGAAACCCTAATTTTTGTTTCACTTTTCTTTTTCTCTAATTAAGTATTCATGTTCACAATTTTTTCAAGTTTATCTTGAATTCTATTATATCAACACATGTATGAGTTCATATAATTTTTTCAGAATAAAATAATATATTATTAACTAAAAGAAGCAACAAGCTACTACAAAGTACAAATTAATCTATACATTTATTTGATCATTTCTATCTATACATTTATGCTGTAATCTAATATTAACAACCTCTGTAATACAATCAAGCACCATATTAGTCCCTGTTGCTATATTTTCAAACTGTCTACAAATGAGTTCATACAATTATTATATGGTAATAAATGATATTTACAAACTTGATTAACAAGTTTAACCAACACTATTAGGGCTAATGGAGCATTTAACATCAGTTCGTTTTGAGAAATATACAATCCTAGCTTAACTGGGAGATAGCTAATTTTTAATGAACAAGTTTATATACCCTACAAATCAAATCATACTAATTAATTATGATGACAGGTTGGAGGGAAACCCTAATTATTTTGCTACCCTAAAAATAATTGTGGATTTAATTAGATTCTTAATTAGTCATTAATGTTGTTAACCACAACACAAAATTATGCCATTCCTTAGTAGAATCTAAATGCCCAACTTGAATTAGATACACAAACCAACTTTTCTTTTAGGGGATAAAAAAGGAGTAAAAAGCGAAATCTTCCCATAAAGTGATAAAAATAAATCTTGTCTGCCACATTAATTTGGAGTTGTGGCCTTGGATTGTGACTTGTACATTAATCAGCCAGCTAATTACTTGCCTAATTACCATATTATCTCTTGATTTCTCTGTATAACAAACAATATATGTTTGATATTCCTGACCAAACTAGTTTAATCTAGCCAAGGATTAAGTTGGGTAATTCTCTTGCAATAATTTGGAGTTATTACAAGTTTTGCGTGGTTTAACGTCTTAATCATGTTTTCTTTCTGTCTTAACAACAATGTACCGTGTGGAAATGAATTATTAGGCAAAAGAAGTTTTTTTTTATATAAAAGGTAAACTAATTAAAAGACCACTATACTATCATTTAAGATTCAATTTGGCCACTATATTTTTAATTGCAGCAATTAAACCATTGAACTATTAAATTGGACTCAATGTGACCACCTACCGTTAAAACTTAATATATGAGGTGACGTGCAGTTAAAATAAATATGTATAATTACACATTTGGTCTTCGCAACTTACATATTATACAAATTTGATCTTAATTTTAATTTAATTTAATAAAAATTTAATCAACCAATCAGATGGTGACATATGTCATTATATTTCTCTTGATTTTAATATTAATTTAATAAATTTAATCAACCAATCGGACTATGACACATGTCACCATATCATTGGTTGAAAACAAAAGAATAAAGAAATAAAGAAAACAAATGCCTTGGCTAGGGATCAAACCAAAGCCAATAGCTTGGAGAACTAGCGCTCTAACCACTAGGCCAACCTACTTTAGTTATTATGAATTGATAATATATAGTTTTAAAGGTTACTTTGTTGGTAAAAATTTATATAATTAATAATATTTATTATTTTCAAAAAATATTTATATATAATAAATTAATAAGAATAATAACAATATGATCATTGATAGAATGATGTCGAAGAACATAAATTTTATATTAAAAATTTATTTAACAAATCTAAATTCACGAACATAATTTAAGATAATTTTTTAACGAATCTAAACTCACGAACATAAATTTTATTTTTTACTTTTAATATAATAATTTAATTAAAAATTAATTTAACGAATCTAAACTCATGAACATAAATTTTTATTTTTAATATAAAAATTTATTTAACGAATCTAAACTCACGGACATAAAATTTTAATATATTTTTTATTTTTTATTATTTTTAATATAATAATTTAATTAAAAATTAATAAAAATAAAATTATTAATAAATTAATTATTAGATTTATTTCAGTAGTTTAGATGTTTTTATGCATCCCAAAAGTGTCATGTTCGATTCTCCTTAATTCAAATTTATTTCCTTTTTACTAGCATGAGCAACAAACTAAGATATATATTAGATTTTGTACATTGTATCACAATGATATAGCTGGTCTAGTGGTAAGCATGCCATCCTCTTACCAAGCTAACCCAGGTTCAGTTTTTGCCAAAAGCATGTATGTCATGCCTTTACTAAATGTGTAATTATACAAATTTTTATTAACTGACACGTCACTTATCCCGTTAGGTTTTAACGACAGGTGGTCACATTGAGTCCAATTTAATAGTTCAGTGATTTAATTGCTACAATTAGAAATATAATGGTCAAATCAAATCTTAAATGATAGTATAATGGTCTTTTAAGTAGTTTACCCTTATATAAAAGGCAAAAGAAGGTCTTAGTCTTAGATACTAGGCAAAAAGAACATATTAAATCGAAAATTAAAATATGATATATAATAGAAACTTCATATATAAAAATATTAACACGTTAAAGGTTATATAAACATGAAAATTTTAAATTAAATTATACAAGAGATCCATTAATTGATCGAGTGCTCAATGATAGTTATGTTATGTCATCTTATACAGGTTCGAATCGTAATATTTACCTTGAGAATGTAATAACACTATACTTAATAAAAAATAAAATTATATAAAAAGATTACAAGACTATACAAATTATTGAATAGATCATCGTCAAGTAAGCCATAAGTGACCCTCACGACGACTTTCACATTGTTTGTTTTTTATTTGTGTTTGTCGGTAATTACGTTAAGTTTCATCTATTTTTGGGTTGTCTATTGATGTAATCTGTAGCAAATTTTCGTTTTTGAGAATAAGCGTAAAAGGTGGTTGCTGATTTTTGAAATTTTATCTAGTTCGTGTTTTGACAACTCTCCAAAGATCCTTCCTACAATGGAGTGTAAAAATTTTCTTTGGTGCAAAAAAAAAGCGTTTGATTTGATCAGTGCAATACTTATCTTTTCTTTTTAGATTTATTATTTTTCTTTTTATTGTTTTTTATGAATGTTTTAAAGCCTCTGTTGACTTATGTTTTGATTTTATTTTTGTTTACTAATAAAGCTACTTGGTTGAAGTGTAAAAAAAAAAGTAAGGCCTAAGTGAAAAGGTAGAATTTTGGTTAAATATTTAAACTGGATTAATTTTTTTTGGGAATTGTTTAGGTAATGGTCAAATATTTAAAATAATCAAACAAGAATACGTTTGATTCGTGTTATCCAAAAATATAGGGTCTAAACTTTGATTTTAATGTAGGGCTATAGCAGTACCATTAATTTTTAGGGTAAACTACAATAGAAGTCACTTATTTATGGATAATATTATATTTGAGTCATTTAATTTTTAAAAGTTACATTTGAGTCACTCAAATATGGGTAAGATTATATTTCGGTCGCTCAAATATGAGTAAGATTACATTTGGGTCACCCTTCTTACTTAAAAAAATTATTGCTACAAAAATTACATTTGGTTCAATCCTCAAATGCTCGAACTCTTGATAACCTTTGTCTTTGAAACTTGGGAGAACTTTTACGATATCACACTTATCTCTTTAGACGTTCTATTCGAAAAGAAAAAATGATTGATCTCGAATTTCTCTACCCATCCCTTAATAAATTCAACTTTCTTGTCGCTTTTATCAATTGTGGATTGTTATTACTTTTTTAATTTTTTTCCAAGTAGAGAGATTTCTTTAACTAAATGTATTTTTTATGCTTATTTTGTTTGTTGTAGTCAAATTGATTGTCTTAAGGAATTCGAAACCTTAAACTTCTAAATAAGGTAAATAGGTGAACCACCAAACTTAAATTCTTAGATCCGCTACTGGGCTATAGTGTAATCTCATGAGATTAAACAAACACAAAATTATTAAACTAAACCCGAAAACCTAAACTAAATTATTAACTATAAAACCAAAAAATCGTTCAGTCTTTAATAATTTCCTTTTTATTAAACAAAAAAAAAAAGAAAAAGTTGATGTTGAAACCCACGTGCAATGTAGTAGAGAAAGAGTGGCCCAGATTAATCATAGGCCCATTTCAGGAACAGTTAGGTTGAATGTTTGGTGCTAATCAGACTGTTAATTCAGCCAGCCATTTTTCACCTCATCTTATCCTTCTCGACTCTTTTTGGTGCCTCTACTTATGCCTTAATACTAAAAAAACACTACAAAATTAAATTTCAAGCTTTAATCTTAAATTTTAAATACTAAATACTACACTATATACCCTAAAAAATACACCCTACCCTAAATTTCTTAAAAACCTAAATCTAATTTTGAGCGTGGGAGAATAAGTAATGACACCAAAAAAGGACAAAAAATTTTCATCCGACCCTATCCTATGCCTATGGCTATTATGGTTTGGCCTTATGACCTTATCTATCCAAAAAAAAGTTTATATTCCTGCTATCTCACCAGACTGGTATAGCCAAGTTGGCAAGGGCTAAGCTCTGATAATATATACCAATTGCCAAACTGTATTTTGATCTAATTTGAGTGATTAATGTGAAGTTTTGTCAGTTCCCTTTGCCAATCTTTCTCCATGAAAGTGATGTAACAAAGTTTGACAATGTTACAAGAAACATGATTCTAAAGGATACATGAATTGATGTTGTATCTAATTCCACACCTTGATAGACCCCTCCTCTTTATCCTATCCATTTCACTACCGATTGACCTTTCCGACGACGGACCGTTTCGACTATTCGGGTTTTGTTTATATTGTTAGTTCGATCGGTGACACAAGATCGAGTATAAAGTAAACCATTGTTAAAACGGTAAGAAATCATATCCATCCATCCTATGACTTTTAAGACAAGAAATTATGAATATTGAACCAGCATCCAAGCCTGGAGATGAAGGAAAAAGGATAAGATCAAAACCAGAGAAAAAAGGGGTCATTTTCTTGCTAATTGAATCCAGCTCTATATCACAAGAACCAACCTCATCCACTTATAACAACAACGAAAGCTTAGAATAGGTGCTTTAAAAGGCATGCAAAGTAATGATGTTGTAAATCACTGAACCAGGGACGGACCCAAAACTTTAGGTTAGGGGGGCGAACCTATAAATTTCTTGGGGGGCGAACTTATAGAAGTTTAGGGGGGCGGAAATAGATTTTTAATAGAAAATACATAGAAAAATTCTAAAATTTTTTTTAAATCATATATGATTTTCAAAATTTTAGGGGGAGCGGTTGCACCCACCAGCACCCCCCTCGGTCCATCCCTGCACTGAACCACTTCAAATAGTTCAGTTTTAACAACCCTAATCTACATTTCTCAAGCACCCTCGGCTATAAATGCAAGCTGGGGACTACTTACCATAAAAGAATCAATGATCATATTATATTGGATGCATGTTATCTCTTATCAGGGTCAACTCTGGGCATGAGGATCAGCATGAAATCGGACAGTCAAAGGTTTATTTTAATACCATTTGTTATAGGATCATTACCCTATTCTAAAATTTAAGTCTAATGGGATGTGCAATGTCACCATTTTTTATATCTCATTACTTCTATTTTCCTTTTTAATGTGGGATTAATGCCCTTGCCTCTTTAAGGTGTAACAAAAGAAATCAGGCCTTTTTGACCATAAATATGCTTTTCCCCCCTGCATTTCAAACTACACATGCATGAGTATAATCATTTTAATGTGTGTCGGGCCCTTTAGAAACCAAGTTAGAGTGTTGGATTTTGGATTTGTAGCATCATCTTTCAGTTTCAACTCTTGTCTTCATTTCTGGTTGGGAATGGATACAATCCCAGGAATTTGTGTCATTCTGCCAGAATGAAAAAAAGGGACAAAGGGGTTATTAATGAACATGGCTAACGTGGGTTAGTGGGAAGGGGATGCCCTAGCAAATACCAATGATCCTCAACATGGCCTTGAAAAAGGAATGAAAAACATGAAATAAGGACCAACCATGAAACGATCCTTGTTGTGTCGTGTCTGAGGCAGCCTGAGGTAATACCGACAGACCACATGAGAGAATGGTCCCCAAGAATAGGACCAGGGTACAATATTTCAATGGTTTTCTTTTCTCGTTTTAGGAGTGTGGAGATGTGTTCGGATAAAAAAAAAGGAGTGTGGAGATATGAACCGCATCCCCACACCACATGGGATACCGGTCGGGTTCATAAATGGGGTACGTTTATGCATCCACAATTGACAACTACAGTGCTGATGTGAACCCTTCACTGCAAGTTTTGCAACAAATAACATGGCGTAGCCTTTTGCTTTGGGGGAGTATTATTTATACATGAGAGACATAGAGAGTAAGGCTTCGGCCCACAATATGCGACTGATGTTGGGGTGGGGTACTTAAGATCCTATGAATTTTTCATGTTATTTTAAGTTATTTATCGATAGTTGATTAATAATTTTCATCAATAGCTAAGTAATTTTAACCTAAAATAAAATAATGAG
Organism: Hibiscus tridactylites; assembly: GCA_958450335.1. Classification (NCBI taxonomy): domain Eukaryota; kingdom Viridiplantae; phylum Streptophyta; class Magnoliopsida; order Malvales; family Malvaceae; genus Hibiscus; species Hibiscus tridactylites. Next base: position 16,194,593 of record OY288283.1, read on the forward strand.
AGTTAAATTATTTCAAAAAAATAATAGTGGATAAAGTGATTATTCAGTCGAACATGTTAAAAGTAAAAAAAAAAAAACAGCGGTTGAGTTACTTAAATGAACAAAATTAAAAAATTCAGACCAAAATAAAAAACAAGTTGAAAATTGAGTAGCTAAAGAACCCATAAGGTTTAATTCGCTCTCACATAACATATAATCAAGAAATGTGGTTTCCATAATTCAACAAACAAGAAAATTGGTTTCCACATTCAGCATTTCCACCATCATAAACAAAAAATATACAAACGAAATTGATAGATTTCAACATTAGTTTCCACAAAATAATATCTATACAACACCTAGTTTCCAGTCCCATTTTTACTCCATCAAAGGTCATTCAGCACTATTCAACCGGTCCTTAATAGATATGCCAACTTTCAACTCTTCATGCTTGGACCCGCAATTGACTTCCCACTAAAAAGTTGCAAAGACGACGAACCACTTTTCCTCAGCTTACCAGGAAATTCTTTACTCGAATTAACCTTCACGAAGAGATTTTTCTTCATGCGACTTTGGTTAAGCAATAGCATAATACCACGTGGGGGAGGCTGCGAAGCCCCTTGAACACAATCTCCCACCTGTGCACAGCTCCAAGACCTTGATGGCCCGTCCTCAGAAAATGGTCTAAGCCTTGAGATGCTACTCCTAAACCTAGAGAAGATTCGGTTCTCTGGAGAATTTTGCTCTTCGAGTTTGGCACATACAGGACAAGGAGGGTCACTTATTCGAGTTTTTTGTGTTGTCTGCTCCAAACATTCTGCATGAAAAGTGTGCCCACATGAAAGAACCCCTGCAACAGGCATGTCACTACTTCTTACAATCCTACGAGCACTCCAAGGCGATCTCTGAGAGAGATATCTCTCACACAAACCACATTCAAAACCACTAGATGGGGTACATGATTGACTAAATATCAGAGATTCAAATGGCTCAGAAATATCTGCAATATCATTGCTGCTGCTAGAACTGCTCCAGCGATGGGCATCTCTTTGTGGTGTGGCTGTATCATCTGAAAGTCCCACAACTGCCGAGTCCGAGGCTTCTGTGGTAGGAGTCTCTATGGGAAAGGACAAGGGGTGAATAGGTTTGGACATGAAGCAATACCGACTTGAAATGTTTCGTTGAGATGACGAGCATTGCTTGACCATGGGCTCAGACTCACTACTGCCTGAATAAGATGAAGTGGAGATTCCACTATCTGCATTTGTTGAATTCCCCTGCAAAATTCCATCAACTTGAGAAATACAAATTCTAGGGAAACATTCTCAACTTAACACCAGTGTGAAGATGGGAATAAGGTACCTCAACAATAGATGTGAAGGGTAATTGTCCACCAACAAGATCTAACAAGGAAAAGACAACAATAATTGTTTTAGTTGAAGCTGATGGAAATGATTCAAACTTTTTTCAAGCAAGTCTCCAAAATTCATTTTTTAAATTTCAAGAGTATTTTGGACCACTGCATTCCACCCTAAGTTACAGTAGCTGACTAGGCTGTTGAATTGAACAACACAACTATTCAACTGAAAACAATGAGAAGGCAATAGATAGAGTTACAATCTATAACTATAAAAGAAACCAAAGCTTTTTCTCTTTCCCATAATGATTTTGTTAATCTGATGCATGCAAGGAAAAATGTTGACATACCAAAGGTAGAAGGAAAACCAAGACATACCAAAAGCCAGTCTTACAATATCCTCAATGATGCAATATTAGGTTCAATAGTTTGCCATCTTATGAGGAACGTGGACGAAGATAGCTACGAGTTTCATCCAAAGGGACTAAGAGGAGCACTGCTGGTCCTTGTCATAGGAAGACATCATACCGTTTGAATGTTTGCACACAAGCGTACATCTTTTTACAAGTCTATTTATTTATAAGACTCTACTTCATTGTTTCACTATAGAATTATAACTGATAAGTAGCAAAACAAAGAAAAAAGCAGTTCAGAGAATTACCCAATTTCACATGCACTACCAGAATGAACATGTCCATCAAAGGAAAATGAAAAGGTGAAAGTAAGAATAAAACTTATACAACATCAATACAGTTTAACACTCAAAGTGACACTCTTAACTAGCTTACCTCTTCTCGCTGCAGTTTCATACTCATCAAGAGAAATTTCTTGTATTACTGGAGGGGTCCACTGTGGACCCTGTGAAAGGTCCGAAGGGCTACTTAAAAAGGGCCCAGCACCATCAGATGCAGAATATTGATGATTGTAAAGAAAGTTTCTCCTCACCCAGCCCCTACTTTCTTTGCTGTTTGGAGATGTAGAAGATTCATACAATTGATTCCCATCATATGAACCATATGACAGTCCATCAGGTTGCAAATGGAAATCCCATCTTGAAGGGGGTGGCGAGAAACTAGTATTAGTTCGCCAATAAGGCTCTTCAGGGGCCATGGACCAGTCTCCACTGGCTGTATTCGACCCATGTGGCCTTGCAGCCACACAACACAACGACCCCGTCTTAGCTATTTTTTGTAAGCCTCACAAGTTCTAACTCCACAAGCTTTCAACTTTTACAAAGCTTCCCAACAAATAACTCAAAGAATCACACCATCCTTGAGACACGTTTCGTTCTCGGCAACCATTTTGATGTTAAGACCCAAGCTTCAGTAAATATAAGAATTAACACATTAAGGAGTACACCAATTTCATCAGTGAAGTATGTTAAATATACATTTCATTCAAGCATGTTAAATCCCCTCAACAGTTCCTTTAGAGAATCAGTCAACTCACTACCCTCAAAACAGAAACCTGGCAGGAAAAAGTAAAATAAGTACAATCAGATGTAAAAATCTTGCTCTAAACAGCCGAAAATTTAGCAATGAAAAAAAATGAGAAAGAACGAAATGTCCCTCCAAGTTGATGATCAAATAGACTTTCATATCATTTCCCAAACACCCACTATCCAACTTCCTACAGTTACTCCCAAAATAGAAATGGTAGCAATAAATTTTAATAATTCCAGACGAACTAAGCAGAAATATTTTGACATATTACTACAACAAAATTCTATATTTCAACTTGACAGTCATAAAGCTAAGAATCAAACAGCCTAAAAATGCAAATTTTTCATAATTTCTGAACCTCGGAAAAACGAAAATAAAAAACCTAAATGGAAACCAAGTAGAAGTAACTAAATAGTAGCAAAGACACCAGAAAATAAGAACAATAATTAAAATAACTTTAAAGAACAGTTCAGAGAGACTTAAAGGAAGCTGCGATTATGCAAGTAATTAGAACAAAAATTTATGTTAACTAAAATTAATGAGAAAACGAGAAAGAAAAACATAGCAAATAAAAGAAGAAAGAAAGTGTGGGAACTTACGATTCAACGAGATGAAATGCAATCGGCAAGAAATGCGTGGGGATTTTAGAGGATGAAAACAACCCTAATTTACTGGTGGAAAAGAGGATTAATTTAATATGAAAATAAAAAAATTCACATTAGGACCTCCGTTCTTTGTGTATTTCTAAAACTATCCCATTTTTGTTTTTTTTTTTCTCTCATTTTCTGCAAGGTTGTACTAAGCATATGATTTAATAGAATGTCTGTTTTACCTAGATTTCTTTTCCTCTATGTATCACACGATATTGAGAGCTTAAATATATTCGATCACATATTTTTTTATATATTATACCGAAAATAATATCAATTGAGCTAAATTTAATTGACTTCATTTATACTTGTCTATTATACTTAATTATTGATAATATATAGTGCTTAATTAAATAAATATATATGATTGATTAATTAAGGGCAACTTATTTAAAAAATTGAATTAAACTCATACCTACCTAATAGATACATAATCATATTCTTTGCACCGGCTGGCAAGCATTATTATTTATTACTTTAATGGCGACAATTAGACTCATTTGCAAAATGCTCCCATATGTTTCATCTGCCAAACTTTGCAGTTTGCCCCCCAAAAGTTTTCATTTTGCGAATACGCCCACTCCAAGACAAGCATTGGAACATATCTGATTATAGTTGAGTTTGGAATTAACAGCTTATATTTGAGTTTGGAATATGAACCAATGTTAAAGAGATTAAATCTTAAATTCAACATAGTAGATAGAGGGACCTAAAACCATAATTAGACCTATATTTTGTTACCTAAACTCAAATTTTGAGGGCACTTCCCCACTCCTCAATCCTCATGGATCAGTTCTGGGTTTGTTTCAACAAATATTTAGGTGAAAATGATCTTAAAATGTAAATAATGGTACCAACGGGTTGGTCCAAGCGATAAGCAGCTTGGTATCGTTGGAGGAGGTCTCGAGTTCGAGGCCTTGTGTATGCAGAAAATTTTCGTTGAGAGACTCACACACTGAAACCATGTGTGCGATACGAATTGGCCCAGATTAGTCAAGGCAAAGCCTCTGAGAACCGGGAGGGCAATAGCAAAAATGTAAATATTGGTAATAGAGATTACAACTTGAGGCTTTAATTCCAAGCAACTCCATAAACATGTGGACTTATTAAAGAGAATGGATCATTGTACAAGGAAGCCATGTTTAGTTCCAAACTCGAAAACCCTGCCGAAGTTATGTATTTCCCGGTTTCTCTGGTAAGGTGACATCCATCTGCAACTGTTTGTTGCAAAGGATCAAGCACAGTCTGCCAGAAGTTGAGGCTTGTTCCATCTGCAATACCATCTCAAAATATGAATTTATGGCATCTCTTTTCGGCCTCGTGTGGATGCCACTTCTTAAGGGTAGTTGTATGAATCAAATTCGGATTAATACCTTTGGCGGCGACGTGTTCGATAAACAGGAAAAGCCCTCCTGGTTTCAGCACCCTCTTCACCTCTGATCAAAGTTAACAATTCATTAAAAATATTTGATCATACATGAGCTGATCAATAGTTTTTAAGTATGGAATTCGAACTACCTTGAAGTGCCATGCTAACATCTTTGACAGAACATAATACAAGTGTTCCGACAACTGCATCAATGGAGGAATCATCTAGTGGAACAGCCTCCGCAACCTGTATAAAATGCAGCATGTTGTGTTTTATTCTCCATTTGCATGGAAAATGCATCAATTTCCCATCAGTTATGCCATTGATGAAACTTACAGCTTCTATGAAATGGAAATTCCCCGGGGGCATACCGACCGCGGTTGCCGATGCTCGAGCATACTTCTCCATCTTCTTGTTAGGATCCAAACCAAAAACTTGGACCTCATCATTACCAGCATAGTACTCGAGATTAGGGGCTGTCCCAATGCCAATCTCCATCACCCTTTTGGCCTTTCCCTTTAGTTCCCCAAAAAGCTGCGACTTATAAACTGCAATCTTGAGATTCAACAAAAAGACTTGGTAATTCAATCCTGTATGTATGTATGTGAGAAAAGAAAAACATAAACTAACCTTTGCCTCATAAGATTTCATGCTTGTGTCCATAACAGAGGCATAAAACTCTTCATACCAATCAGGTCTTGGAGGGTGAATCTTGTTGAGCAAATCCTAAATATGAAGAAGTATGTAAAGAAATCATATAACCAGTTATATGTATATGTATATGTGTATGTATATGTATATGTATATGTTTTGAGAGAGATGAAGAAAGGGTACCAAGTATTCATCGGAGTGTAAAGTGGAGGCATTGGATTTGGGAGGGGAAACTGGAAGAAAAGCAGCAGTGATGGCTGCTTCAATAAAATGTCTTCTTCCGCAACAGGAACAGAATCTGGCGGCAGACGGTGGCTGTTTTCTGGGAATTGCAGCGGCGGAGCTGCTCTTTTGGGTGGTTTGTAAGGTGGCAAGAGGTTGAAGCTGGGAACTAGGAGATTGATGGAGGTGAACCAGTTTCAACATCTTTGTTTTCTAGTGTCACTTGCAAGTTTCAATTTAAGGAATTGCTTACAAAAAGCACCGTCATGACCAACATCAACCTCACAATTTTTAAGATATTTTCTAACTTTTTTGTGTTTTACAAATATTTAATTCTCTTTGTATTCATATGCAATTAAAATCGAGTATATAAAATTTTGGTTCAAATCAAATTGAGTTTTATCTTTTAATTCGAGTGAAGTTGAAAATTTTAAATTTTTTTAAAATCTGATTATTAATTGAACTGGACTTTATAAAATCTGATCCAAGTCCGACTCATTTCCATTCTTAAGCTTACTTAACCTAATAGTGGAATACACAATCTAATAAAAAAGGCAACTAGTTTAGAGTCAAAACGAACCGTTTATAGCTTTTCTTTTAGAAAGATAAGTATCTGTCAAAACGAACCGCTTCGAACCCTAGAAATAAATGTCCAAGCAGCCACCAACCGATTATATTCCTCACAAAGAACAGAATCACCAAATTCTCTTCGTTATTTCCCGATAAAACACTCCGACGTTTCTCCGTTACTATTCTTCCGTTCCGCTCCCACGTTTCTCCGTAATTTTCCTTCGCTTCTTTGATTAATTCTTCACATTCCTTCTGTTCTATTATTTCTAGTTATTACTACTTGTTTTTTTTATGTCGGATTATTATTGTTATTGTTCTAATTACCCTGTTACGATTTGAGAGTTTAATGAAGTTTAGGAATTTAGCCATTGTCTTTGTTTTCTAAATCCGATTTTTGTTTTTTTGGTATAATGCAGTTAATTTAACTTGTTATAGAGATTAGAGATCGAAAATTTGAAACTTGAGGCGGTTGTTATGGCTGGTCAAACAAATGATTACGGTAAAATATCCCATTTTCAGCCTGAATATGCTGGAAACGGAGGAGGGAGTAAAAGAAGGAATGCAGATGAGGAAAATGAACCGCGTGGGATTGGGCCTGAAGACACCGTTTACCGTTATTTATGTCATGTCAAAAGGATTGGGAGTATTATAGGGAGAGGTGGTGAGATTGTTAAACAGTTAAGGTCAGATAGTAAGGCTAACATTAGGATTTGCGATGCTGTGCCGGGTTGTGAGGAGAGGGTCGTTATGATTTATAGCTCTAGTGAGGAAACAAATCCCATTGGTGACGGCGACGACGATCTTGTTTCGCCTGCTCATGATGCTTTGTTTAGGGTACACGATAAGGTTGTTACTGACGAGTTGCCTGCTGATGAGGATTTCGAAGAGCAAACACATGTGGTTACTGTGAGAATGCTTGTGGCATCTGATCAGATTGGCTGTGTTATTGGGAAAGGTGGACAAGTCATTCAAACTATAAGAAGCGAAACACATGCTCAGATTCGTGTTTTAAGTAATGACCATTTGCCTCCGTGTGCTTTGAGTTCTGATGAGCTTCTTCAGGTATAGTTGTTTTTCTTTTGTGAAAAGATATACTATGTGTTTTATGCCTTTATTTTAATATGTAGGAGAAAGGGTGTTGGCTGTTTAACTGAAAGATACTTAACCGGATGATCGAGATGTCTTGATATGAGTCATGACTCATGAGAATTGTTTGAATGAGATTTCTTTAAAAGGGAATTAGATGTATCTTGGTGATACTTTGCACCCATAATTTCAGATTTTCTTCCTAGAAAGGAAATAGTTTTTATTCCAGTCTGTTCTGTTGTAAATGGTGTGTTTGGAAGATCTGTTGATTGATCTCCATTAGCCTTCTGACCAGGCAGTTCTTACTTCTTACCTTAAAATGTGTCCTCGAGTTGTAACTGTATTTAATACCCTCCTTAAATATGTATGAGTTGCCACCTTATTTTGGAATTTTGAATCATCTCGCGGCCTTGCTGTTTACTCGTTGAGTCTCTCTGTGCGGATTTCAGATAGTAGGAGAGCAGTGAGGAAGGCTCTATCCAATGTGGCATATCGCCTTCATGATAATCCTTCAAGATCCCAGCACTTGCTTCTCTCCTCTGTATCTAATATGAATCCACGGAACTATTCATCCAGAAGAGATGATGGTTCTGCGAGGGAATTTTCTCTTCGTTTGGTTTGTCCAGTTGGAAATATTGGGGGTGTGATTGGAAAAGGTGGTGGTGTTATCAAACAGATTAGAAAGGAGTTTGGGGCATCTATAAAAGTTGATAGCTCTGCTGCCGAAGGAGATGAGTGCATTATATTCATATCAACAAAGGAGGTAACAATATATTAATTCTTAAAATTAGCTACATTATCACTGGGGGTTTTAGATCGTAGAAATTTATGTCATGCCAAATTATATATATCTGCAGTTTATTGAAGACCCATCCCCTACCATCAATGCCGCTTTGCGATTGCAATCACGATGCAGTGAAAAAACAGAGAGAGAGTCAGGTGATTCTGTAATCACCACCCGTTTACTCGTCCCAAGCTCACAGGTTGGATGCCTGATTGGTAAAGGTGGGGCAATAATATCTGGGATGAGAAATGCTACTAGGGCTAGTATTCGAATACTATCTAAGGAAAATCTTCCCAAAGTTGCATATGAAGATGAAGAGATGGTGCAGGTTAATAAATATACTTTTTGATGTGCACATGCACTCTTCCTTTGGATGGCTAGATTTCTCTAATCGATGGAAATTTTATCTTCTAATGCGGTACAGATTACAGGAAGTGTTGATGTTGCTAGCAATGCCTTTTCGCAAGTACTGTTGCGCCTGAGAGCCAATATATTTGAAAGAGAAGGAGCAGCTCCCGCATTTTTGCCTGTCCTTCCCTACATTTCCATGCCAGTAGATATGTCAGGTAACAGAGATGGTCAACCACATAATCGTGGATACTCTTCCTACATGCTAGGATACAGCCCTACTGATTTGTCCGTAAACGACCGGCGCCGAGACACAAAAGGTCTCCGGCACTAGGTGCCAGCACCCTTTTTGTACCGAAAACTTATAAGGAAAACATTCTAATGTTATTATAATAACAACCACAATCATATCTTTTATCATTGAATACTCAACCTAATGTTATTCACATTTTATATTAGTCTCTTTAGAAACAAAAAATAAACTAAGAAAAGAAAAGGAGTGTATGAAGATTATATATTAAAATTATAAATCGTGATATATAATCTACGCATATAAATTTGAATATTATAAATGTTTAATGTCAATATGTAACATGAATTACCGTTTATTAAATAAGTTTTCAACACTCAAAGATAAAACCCATTAGTCTAGTCTGTAGGCTGTCGGCTGTGGTTAAAACCCTTTTTTTCCTATATCTTCTCTTTTTAAGTTATGAGTTCATACTATTCATTAGGAGAAAATTTTCGTTCTTTTCCCTTTGCATCTAGACTAAACAAATGATACCAGACGTGATATTCTCTTCCATTTAATTTTGTAGGGCGTCACAAGTTAATTACACTTGTGATGGACAATTGTCACGGTTGTCCACTCTGGTTATCCTTACTTATGGGTGCTCGACGTGAAATCAGATAGTCAAAAGATTGCTCTGATACTAATTATCACAGGGTACCTCTTTTAAAAGACATATCTGATATGATGTGCAACGCCACAGTTTGTATATTCTAAAGCATTTATTCTTCTTTTCGACGTGGAATTAATGTCTTCGTATCTTCTCAAGCGTGACAATACGCATAATAATATCTTAAACTTTGCCAAAGATTCTAGTGCGCCTTCCCCACTTATTGTCTTTTCTCTTTTATCTAGACAATTATGTTGCACTGATACGAGGAAAAGGAAAAATATGAAGACGAAAAAAAGTCATTTTTTAAATAACAGAGTACGAGTACGATAATAGTACATCAAATAATATAAAATAAATCTAACATATATACATGTATATAATCATAAAAAAATGTTAAAATCTATACTAAATTAGAAAATCATCTAACGATTTTCTTGAATTTAAATGAAGCCTAAGACTATATTCTCATTAGTTGAGGTGGTTTCTAGAAATGAAATCTAATGATTTAGATTTTGGGTGCTAAGAATTTTAAAATTTGAAATATTTTGTGAAATAAAGAAAATATTTTATTTAATTAATTTTAAAATATAATTTCAGAAATTTAAGAAGTTGACACGTGTTATTTAACGGCGAAAATTAACGGACGTTGACAGCAGACACTAATTTGAATAAGGTTAAAAACGTTAAGCACCTATTTAGCTTGAAAAATACTTTAGACACCTATCTAAAAAAAATATAATTTGAGCATTTATTTGTCACTTATATTATAAATTAAAATTAAAAAATTAGATTATGAAATTACAAAATATAATTTTTTTTGAATTGGATCAATACTTCCAATTGAATAAGTACGTAAAAAAGATCCATGGATAAAGATAAAAAAAATATTTCTAATCGTAACTAAATCTTCCATTTTCAGATATATACCGTTAGCATGGGGCGTCCTCAGTACGTCCCTTTGCCGCCCATTCCAAAAACATATCAGGTATAAACTGCCATATCCGTGCTTTATAGCTATATAGTTGTCAAAAGTTTTGAAGCCAGACCAGAAGACCACACAAATTGGGTTTGAGAAACTTATCTTCTACTTCTACTTTGGCTACCATTGTGCTTGTCTTGGCCTTGGGTGACCAACAATAAGCTCATTCGATGATACAAATCACTATTCAATCTTTGATTTATGGATTGTCCCTGTTTAGAGGCATCGAGAATGATCTGAAAATCGTTTAAATGATGGGAGTCTTATTTAAAGGATGAGTACGCGGTGCAACAGATCTAAAGGTATAGTTTGAACACTTATTTAATTGTTAAACCATTAAAGATAGTTTGGGGGTTAAAATAACATCTGTCACGAAAAAATATTAAATGGGTCACGAAATGAAACATTAGACACTTATTTGATTAAATTATTAAAATATTAACTAATTAAGCATGACAATTTGTATTACATTTAAAAGAAAAATTGTAACTAATAATCTATAATTTCAAATCATGATCCGTTTGTTCTTAAAGGAACTAGGTTTGATAATCTTTCCAACCATATAAATTATCTCTTTTAATTTTATTCGTACGATTTATGAAGAATTTCTAAAGTCACTATCATTGTTGTTTGTGGATACAGTCTCTTGCCTTTTTTTACTGACCTTTGCTCACTCAAAAATTAATAACTCCTAATATATAACTCGAAATCGAGAACCGTTTATTTTAAACGAAGTCTAGATTCTGTATGATTATAGAATATAATGTTCATTTCTTGATTTATTTTGTAAATTTTTTTGATAATTTTTTAAAGTAACTGCTAAAACTCTTTTCTAAGAAATATGTTGCTAAATTTTAAGACTTTTCTACACTAAAAAATTCATATCTTTTAATATACATCTCAAAATCGATCGTTGTTTGTTTTAAATAAAACTAGACCGAATCAATGTTATAACAATGTATAGACAACTTTTTAATTATTTTTATAAAATTTATGGTGAATTTCCAAACTTACTATTCTATAATAGTCTGTTTTTTGGGCAGATGTCACAAATAGCAGCTGACCATACTTAGGTCATGGGATATTAAATTTTTGTTAAAAAATAGATAAATTACTTTTTTGACCATTTAACTTTGTAAAATATTAAAAAATTTTGGAGACATTTTTTCGGAAACCATGATGATTTATACATGTACGATTTAGTTATTCTATGGTTTGAATATAGCAATTTTCGTCCACAACTCTGTTTGAACTTTAGTTATAAAACTTCACTCGTTCTATCATGTGGATAAAGATTTCAGCTATTCTCTCTATCCTCTAATACAATCCAACAGTTTTAGATTATATCCTACCCAATTGCCATTGTGATCGACAAGTGGGAGTACATGAACAAGGTGTACCTGAAAAGGTGGCAGGAAAAGAGTGATGGGTGGTGGGCGGTGATTTAAGAGAGAATGTTATCCGACAAACGCCATCCTCAGCCCATGTCACCCCCCATAATCACCGTTTTCACCGATCACGAGGTCCTCAACGTACCACTGTGGATTCCCTATTTACATACAAACCAGAACCAATCTCAATCCTCTCCATTCCTTCCCACTCTCATCCATATCTCGAGATTACGACATGTCAAACAAAAGGATCAAAGACAGAGATAGGTTTATATGGGGGCAATAAAGCTACACTCAGCTTCTTGGGTGAATGAGAATAATTTTTTAGGACTTCAAGACACATGCAAGTTGTCGTGGTCACTCCCTCATGGCCTTCATGTATATATGTAACCTATCTCCACTATTGGTTATATGCACCCACAGTTTTTGCTGGCTTTCCTTCATCTAAGGTTTAGCATGTGGAAATGAGGCAACGTAGTGCAGCCAAGGATGATTTGCCGGCTACGATTTCTCTTCCGTATACCTTACTTGTCTTGAAGGCAAGCATCAGGTGGAGGAGATAACCGGCAAGTTGTCCTTGGCTACAATTCTTTCTCATTTCCACATGTTACATCTATGATGATAGTAAAAATTGGAAATGCTGAATACCAATCACTTTCACATATCAGTAATGTAGGAGGTTCGAGCCATATGCCCAAGGGTCGAATCACATTATCGAGTAAGTTCCTATCCTTGTTTGTGTGTGGATACATATCATCCAACTATATACCATTTCATTTATTTTGCAATGTGCAGAGTTATTTCTGCAATTCTGGAGCGGGAAATATGATTTGCATATCATCTATGGAAACTGCAATTTTAGAATTGAAACGAGGCTCAGATCGTTGCCGTATGGTAAGATAAGGCACGTTATAGTTCAAAGGGACCGGTATTTCCTTCCGGTACCACAAGGTCGGTAACTTGTGCCCCACTCCAACTTCTTCTATTAATGTTGATACAGCTTGGAATTTATCGCTCATCACCTTCTTGTTCTTTGACAAGGGGTTATTATGCCACAAACGGAAAGAAAGATGCATTAATGGCATATGACCCTCTTCTCTTGGAGTCCCCTGATCATCTTCCAAAGTGTTTTACATTTCTCGATATCTTCAAAAAACGTAGCATGTCATCTTTTCTATTAAAAAAGCTGTAGGACTTGAATTGCATAAATTGCAACCAGTCCTGGCTGAGATTTAGTCAAGTTTCTCCCTAAATGATTGCAGTCATTCAACCATAAAGCTACCGAGTCCCAGGACAACTTGATCCGACGAAGAAACCCGGACAAAATTGATGATCAGTCAGTGGGGTTGTTATACCAGAATCATACAGAAAATCCTTGCTGCTGCAAGAACACTAGGGAGTGCCACTTTTCTCTCAATCCACCCTGCTGAATATAGTGAACAGCCCATGATTGTGCTAGTTATTACCACCATGATCCTTTTAGGCTATGATACTTGAATTCAACTGCAATGTAAAGATACTTGACATGTCTATATATACAAATTCTTTGTCATCTGCCATTGTTACATCTCAAATGCTTGTTTCAAACAGTACATCCTGGTTTGAGGCTTTTCTTTTGTAATGGAATTGTAAGTTTCTTGTCAGTTGTGCTTTTATAAAACTGCCTGCCTTCCAAACTAGTTTGCAGAAATCTATAAATTTCATGTCATAAGAAATAACACAGCAATTCAACCTCAATTTCATTACAAAAGCTGAAGCTTCAGCCTTTCTATATAATTCTATGAACAACAGCTGCAAATGAACAAATTGTATATCTCCACCTGCTGGCATCTTACCTTTGTTCTATCCCAATAATGCCACTAGATCATCTATGGATTTCAGTGTCTTCTCGTAGTACAAGTACGATTCGTATACTTTCGGTGTACGAACATAATAATCGAACTACGAAAATCAAAGAAGAAAAAAACCATTAATTATTAAGATATTGCAGTTGGAAATTTCAACTAATTCATAATCTATGAACGTACGTACCTCAGCCATGTTATCCACCAATTCATTTGCTGTTTTCACATACACATCATACACATCTTTACGACCTCGGGGCAAAGTGTTCATGGCATTCTTCAAATCCTGAGAAAGATAAGCCTGCTTCAGTCTAATATAAAACATGACATACCTCCACGACATGGTGTCCAACATGTCTCGCATACTATGCAACCCCTCGGCAGTTTGTTTGATTCTCGCAGCGGCGTCCTCCGGCGACAAACCGGGCTCGAAAAACCGTTCCCTGAGAAACGAATGCGTGCCCCAATTCTCCGCCACTGCTACCGGTGTGCCCTGCAGTCCTAGTGCTGCTAGTGAAGTAGCAAGAAACGTTGTTACAAGTTTTCTCCGGTTGCCGACGATCACATTGTTTTGATGGGGCTGAACCGATGCTCGGGTTACGGGGAGGGAAAGCTTGCTGCACTGGTGATTTTGAGGCGTGGGGAAGTTCTGGTTGACATGGATGGAAAATGTTGAATTGGTGAAGGAGCTCATGATTTTAGGATAATGTGTGTGCAAATGTTGTGGAACATTAATGGAGCATAATGTGAGGAGTGGATTTTGAATGCTGACCCTACATTGCCCCTTGATCCAACATGGACCTTAGCTTTTCGGAGCTCCTTATCTTGTAAGAAATGACCCATGAATATTTATGGTCTAACTATGGTTTTAGTCCCTCTATTTTACTTAAAGTTTAATCCTTCTAGTTTGATTTGTTATGATTTGGTACCCCTATTTTTATATTGTCATCAATAGGTTCAAATTAATAACATTGTTAGTTACCGCCATTAAAGTGATGTGTTTTTTTGCTACTAATATTCGATCATGTAGTTAGGACAAACTTTATATTAGTCTTTGTAGTACGTGTAAGTTGTAATTTAGTCTCTGTATTCTCATTTAGTTCTATATACTTTTCAAATTTAGAAGTTTCTATTTTGGTCCAAGTAATAGCCATTAAATTTGTTAAATTAAATCATGTTATCACTTATTAGTTCCTAAACTATGTATAAGTTATAGATTTAATTTATGTTCTCCGATTTGATATTTTTAATATGATAATTTAGTCATATTATCTTCTTAGTACTGTTTAGGTCAGAATTGAAATTCAAAATTTGAAAAGTATATGATGACTAAATTATAGTCTAGGGATATAAAAGACTAATGATAGAATTTTGACCAAATATTTAACAAATTTATAGTTGAATAAAAATAAATAAATAAATATCCGTCTGAATAGGATTAAAATAGAAAAAAAAACATTTTTAAATTTCGCTCAATTCGGGGTTAAACCGAGTTTACTTATCTAATAAACTTTCTAATCAAATACATGAGAGTGAGGAATTCACTTACACCGATGTAAAACTTAGTTTTACATCTACTACTTGATATTCTTACCATCCATAAAATTTAATAACTCAATTGTTAAAATATAAATCATAATTATGAAAAAAACGTAAAACCTAATTTTACATTAGTGTAGATAGATCATTCTCATTATATATATTATTTAATAAATTATTAGCGGAGTTATATTTTTACAACTCATTTTAATTTATCGTTTAAAAGTTAGTATGTTATTCTTAAACTTGATAGTCTGAAGGCGTTACGATTTCTCCGGTCTGACACCGTTAATCATGGCCAATCTACTCTGGTTGCTCATCTTGATGCGTTGCAGAAAAACCTTGGGTGGTGCGAATTCAACATGTGATGCGCTTTGAGAATAAAGTAATCGATGAGCTGACTAAAGTAGCTTCTCCGAAGACTTTTGATGTTATTCACCTTTGTTCACCTCCTGCTGAAGTTTTATCGTTAATTCATGAGGAGGATATTTTAGTTTTTTGATTGTACGTGCTACTATTTGTACTTTTTTTCTGACTAGGTTTAGGGTTTTTTAACGAGATACGTGGTAGTATTTTTTTTATCTTAAAAAGATTTTATGGTTAGAAGTTCTTGATGAATGTTTAAATAAACAATTAAAAACAACGTTAACGGACAACAGTAACTTAAATACAATTGTAAAAAAATTGTTCTTAATATATCGAATAATTTTTGTGTATTAAAATTAACTTTGATAAAATTTTTTTGAATAAATTTATACTTATTTTCTCTTTTTCCAAAACTTTGATATATATACATTGTATTCGAACAGTCATGTCCTCACGTCATCATTATCACATTATTCTACATTATTTTTTTAGAAAGAGTACGTCAAATTTATTCATAAAGAAAAAACCAGGAAGAAAGTTTACAACTTGATCCAGACAAATCCCAAAAACAAAACTAACGCCCCTAGATAAAATAAAACCAGAAAAGAAGAAGGTAAAAAACCTAATTCAAAGATTCGAAACAAACTAAATACAAAAAATTACCAAAGCTCAACGATGAAGGTAAAAACATCAACAACCACATTAAAAATGGATATTGCAGGATTGAGGTACGTTGACAACACGTTTATTACCAAAACTCGATTGCGAATAATAGCGGTGATTAATCTTGCATCTAAATCCAAATTGAAGGTCCAAAGCAGGGAGATCAACATGATAACCAAAGTAGAGCCATCTTGATTAGTCGTGGCAGCGACATATCCAACCTTGATAGAAAAACAAAACAAAAGAAAAACAAGCCAAAAGGCTTAATAACATGCTAAAAAGCAGAAGAACGTGCTAAGAAGCATATTTATTGAAATAAAACTAAAATCAAATGAAACGAAATAAATAATTTAAAGAGGGTGACCGAGGATCGACAACCAGCACTAAGACTGATGTCGCCACCGGCCATGAAATATACAAGAAACATCGTTCTACTTTATTAGTTTCACAACAAAATAAAAATAGGGTATACAACACAATTGTGTCAATAAATTATTTCCATTTTCAATTTTAGTCAATGAATTCAATTTTTTGACAAAATCGTCACTCAAGTAATATTTTGTTCTCATTTTAATCACCAACCAATTTACGATGATGTTGACGTAGATTTAGATTTATTATTATTATTATTATTATTATTATTATTATTATTATTATTACTTTTCTACGTCATTTTTTCTCTCCTTAAAATTATCGCACGTGTCTTTTTTAATTATTTTATTTGATCAATACGGCGGTGACACATGGCACAACCTTATTGGACTAAAACCAAATAAAGTAAATGGTTTTGGGCATTGGGGAAGGGAATATGGGTGTAAGTGAACCGAGATTGAACGAACAAGGCCTTGTTCATGTTCGTTTATTTATTTTTGAAGGTGTTCATGTTCGGTTTGTGTTCGTTTAAATTTTCAATATCGTGTTCGTTTAATTATTTTTGAAGGTGTTCGTGTTCGTATGTTTAGCGTTCGCGAACATGATCGTTTAATGTTCATGAACATGTTCAATTAACGTTCGTGAACATGTTAATGTAACTTCGCAAACATATTCGTTTTATAGTCAAAATGGTGAAATTACACCACTTGTCTTTAAGCTCCTTGTGCTTCACAATTTGAACTCCAAAGTTCACATTGTGTTCAATTTAGTCCCTATCTTCACCGAAATTTAAAATGTAGAAAAATAAAAGGAAAATGAGAACATGGTAAATGAGCTTATGAACAAGCTTGTTCGTGAACATAAATAAACCGAAACACACATTTGTTAGTGTTCGTTTATTTATTAAATGAACATAAAAATTTTATTCATATGTAACCCCTCGTCCCGGCTTAGCCAACAGACCGGACCGAACGGGTTACACGGGGAAAACCGAAGCGAAACCCGCTAAGGCCTCACTCCGATTAGCAACCCTATTTTTTCCTTTTAATTATCTTTTCTAAATCACTTTTAATCCTATGGGTGGAGATATCAGCGGAAAAGCGTACATAGATACGAAACGAGCAGAGGGCATACAATAATTTAAACTTACCATAATGTTTGTTAGTCAAATTACATGCACACAGGGCAAAACCATCTCAAGGGTCACACATGAACTCAACAAGGAAGCATACAAGCTGTAGGGACTAAAATGTAACATTCAAGAACCTTTGAAGATGCCATTTAACCGATTTAAATGCCTGCATTCCGAAACAAGCTTGCCCGTTCTGAAACGCAGGCTCCATTTAAAAAGTAAGACCAAGCCGTTCCGAAACGATCCCACCTTGTTCCGGAACGAGAGTCTACAATGGCAAAATGTATCGGAACTGGTTCCGAAATAGAGGCTCATAGTGGCGAATCGTATCGAAACGGGGGCTCACAGTGGTAAATCGTATCGAAATGGCACCACCCCCGTTCCGATACGAGTACCCTTGGAGCTGTCGACCGTTCCGAAATCATATCAAGTGTTTCGAAACGCCTACACAGTTTGGCTCGAAATCATACTTTGACACCTCCAAACGTCCCCAAACTCATCCCGAAACATCAAAGATCACATAGCATCATATCATACAAACAATCTAGAGGCAAAGCTTTCTAATCACAACATCAATCATACATTCAAGCAACAAATTGGATTCCAAGCCCTAAGCTCACAAGAACACATAGATTCAAAAACACTAACATTCCAAAACACAAAGTAATTCATACAAGGCCACATTAAGCCTCAACATAACATAGTATCATCATTTAAAACATGCTAGAAACATGAACATAGCCAAAATATATGAGTTTGAAACACCAACTCCCTAACAACAAGCCTAGCAATCCCATTGTCTAAGTGTTATTACAAACTAATAAAACCATACTTTGAGCCACCCGAGAACTCTGAGAAATTACTCACTTGCCCACTTGCCTCCCAAAGCCTCTAACGATCTGCATTGTTGGAAAATGAGAAAGCGTAAGCTTAAAGCTTAGTGAGCGAAGCTCTAAAACACAACAACAATGCAGTTTTAAACCATATTCTTAGATTTAAAGCAAAACCATTTAGGGAGAAGATATAACGAAGCACAAACATAAACAATACATGGTATGCACATGCATAACCAAAACCCGGTGGGACTACACATCACCGTTCACAACAACTAGTAGTTTTCTGATGGGATTACACATCACCATACTCTTCTACTAGTTAGTACTGGTGGGACTACACATCACCGTATACAATGACCAACCATCATGTGAGGCTTGAGATCAACAACTACTACACAACAACATTAAAACGGAGAATAAAAATAATCCAAAAACACACCACAACACACATAATCGAGACCGCCCATAATCAACCAAGCAAGAGAGAGTAGATAAACTTACACTCGGGTCTAGGTTAGTCTCTAAGACTCCACCCAAACCCCAAAAACCTTCATTGAATGCATTTAAAGTCTCAAAATAGTTTCCACTCACCGATAGAGCCCAACAGAAGTCGAAACACTGATCTCACGCCTCCGTAGTACCCGATATCGCGCCTAAAGTACACGAGCTCATTTCCCCTGTTTCTAACCAACCGAAAACAATGTATTACTTTCCTAATCTTCCATAAATCCACTGTCAAACATCAATTTACAAATCCACAACATTCTCTCGACGATTCAAAACCGAAATCCATCAAAATACCATTCAAACTCGTTCTTAAGCAAAGCCCAACAAATACTCATCAAATTAAACATCCAAAACACACCAAAATCATCTAAAAACATCCAACCTAGGTTCATATACCTCCAACCCTCATTTATCCCCAAAACTAAGCCAAAAACACCATTTTCACCATCAAAACCTACCCACTGCTCCTAGTTTAGGGTTTTATAGGTTTAAGCCACTTATTTACATTATTTAGCAACCAACAATATTTTTAAAACTCCCTTCCAAGTACTCATTGAAAACCCCTACGAAAATTTCACAAATCCCCCTCCTTTCCATCAAAACTTTGGAACCCTTAGTTTGAAAAATCAATACTTTGCTAGATTTTCGAAAAGGTAAGATTCAATAATTAAAACCCAATGTAAAAGTGATGTTTACCTTTGAAATTCTTCTAAGAACCCTTGAGCCAAGGGAAAAGATGTTGGAGAGCTTTTAGGGAGAAAGTTTAAGCTTTTTAGGTTTTAGTTCTTTTGAAATGAAGATGACCACTCAATCTTAAAATCCCTTTTCAAAATTCATTAACGGCGTTTTTGTAAATAGTGGCATCTTTTATAAAATCAACATTTTAAGTTCTAAATTTAACCCGAACTAGTCCTAGATGAAAACCGATAAAATCCCGGGCCTTAAACTAGGGCGTTACAACTCTCCCCCGCTTAAGGAATTTCATCCCCGAGATTACCTGACGGAAAAAGATACGAAAACTGTTTCTCCATGTCTTCCTTCCTCTCTCAAGTAGCCTCTTCCACCCTTCGGTGTCTCCACAAAACCTTGAATAACTCGATAGACCTCCCACGCAACACTTTCTTGTCCGTAGCAGGAATCTCAACCGACTCTTCATCATATTACAAGTCGGGGTTCAATTCAATTTCTTCCACTGACATTACGTGAGACAGATCCGATCTATACTTTCGAAGCATTGAAACGTGGAACACATCGTGAATTCTCTCCAATTCTGTCGGTAGCCTCAATCTATACGCAACGAGACCGATCCTCTTAACTACCTCGTAAGGTCTAATGAATCTCGGGCTCAACTTACCCTTCCTACCAAACCTCATCACCTTCTTCCAAGGTGAGACTTTCAAAAACACTTTTTCACCCACGAAATACTCTATCTCATTTCTCTTCAAATCGACATACGACTTCTATCGGTCTGAAGCTGCCTTCAACCGGTCATAGATCAACTTTACCTTCTCGGTAGTGCCCTTAAGCAAGTCAGGCATAGGTATAAGCTTCTGTTTGGCCTCGGCCCAACAAATAGGTTTTCTACATCTCCTACCATATAGAGCCTCATACGGTGCCATCTGAATACTATCCTGATAACTGTTATTGTATGCAAACTCTACTAACGGTAGGTGCTTCTCCCAAGAACCCTGGAAGTCGATGATACAACACCTCAACATGTCCTCCAACACTTGAATCACTCTCTCTGACTAACCGTCTGACTGTGGATGATACGAAGTACTGAAGTTCAACCAAGTACCCAAGGCACGATGCAAACACTCCCAAAATCTAGCTGTAAACCTCGGATCTTGGTCTGATACAATCGATTTCGGTACCTCATTGTAACACCCCAATTTTGGGCTTAGAAGTTTAGGGTATGAACCGGACCGGTCTGATTTTTGGTTCGAATATAAAAGGAGGTTTTAGGGAAAGCCTAGTTCGGGATGCTTTAAAAATATAGAAAAATATCTAAAAATCCTCTTTTAATATATATAAGAGAGTGGTGAAATCAATTTTACAAAATAAGGTTTGGAAATACAACATTTTGAAATAGTGACTAAAATGCGATTTTTGAAAAGTTTAGTGGTGACTGTTTTGTAAGGATTGAAACTTTGAATCTTTAAGGAGCTAATTTACCCAAAAATGATTTCTCCAGATTTCTCCTTAATTTAGATGATTCAGTTAATGTTTAATTAATTAAGATTGTTAAAATCATAACTAGCTTTTCCCAAAATTTTCTCATCTCTTTTTCTCTCAAAATTCCCTCATCCAAACACTTTTCTCCAGCAACTTTTTCATTGATTTTCACTTCAATTGATGAGATTTCAATCATCAATTAGTTCCTAATCCATCTTACATCAAATCCTTTTGATTTGCTCATTGGATTTTCAAGAAAATTGGCTCAAATCAAGGAGAAATCACCATTTAAGGTAAGGTTGTTCTTCTCCTCTAAATACTCAGTTCTTTACTGAAATTCCCAAGTTATCAATCCTTAATTTAAGTTTTATAAATGGTTTTAATGATATGAACTTGATTTTGGCTTAAAACTCAAGATTTGGAGGAAATCTTGAAGAATTTCGTTGTGATTGTTTGGGCTCTGTTTTGAGATGGTTCTTAAATGTATTTTGGATGTCTAATGATGTGTAAATGAGGTTTTATCAATGCAATCCCGAATAGGTTGTGTCTCCTAAGTTTTTGCTAATGAAAATGGTGGTTTTTGGGGTGATCTTGGTGTTCTGTTATAGCTGGAGGTATAAGGATGAGTTTAGGTTCATTTTGGATGTTAATTAATGTTTAGAAATGGTTAGAAGTGATGGATCTTTGCTGGGTTATGTTTTGGAAGAGTTTGGAGGTGATTTCGGTTGTGTTTGGTAGCCGAAATGTTGGATTTATGAAGAGCAGCGAGTTTAAGTGTGTTGGCTGAAGATTTCAATGCATGATGATGCATTAATCCTCTGCTTTGATGTGTTTAAAACAGGGGAGACATCTTCGGATACTTGTGCTTTGATGTGCTTTGATGAGTTTAAGTGATGTAATGATTTTAAAGTACTTGAATCGGATATAGTTAGCCGACTATTGGGTTGGGTGCACCGTGAATAAAGTCGCCTTGGATGTAAAGGGGTTGTAATTGTACCGTAAACTCCATCCAAGTACACTAACGAGAAAGGTAAGATCACAACGGTGGTTAAAAGTCCGTGTGTGGATCTTGTGTTGTGTGTCTTGTGTTCTCGTTAGTGGAGTTATACAACTACCGATGAGTGATGTTGAGGGGTTGTGATTGTACCGTTAAACTCCATCACGGGTGTTGAGGAGTTTTGATTGTACCGGTAAACTCCACCTTGTGTGTTCGGTAGTGTGTATGAAGCGTATGGGACAACGCTTGTAATCCGCGTATCCGAATGTGTTTTGTGTTGTAAATGGTTATGGATTATCACTTGGAAGCCAATATGACATGTTGATTTTAATGAAGCATGAGATGCTTGTTATGTATGCAAGGTTGCATGAATAATGATGATTATGTGATGGAAGGCTTTGTTAAAAGTGTTTTATAAAAAGCATTATTGTGTTGTTTCTTTAGAGTATGCCTCACTAAGCAATTGTGCTTACGCTCTCTCTCTTGAACCAATAATGCAGATAATTGAAGTGTTTGAGGGCAACAAGGAGGCTAAGAGTCCAAGGGAAACTAAGCTCATGTATGGTGATGTTTTCATAACACTATTAGTATTTGATATTTTGGCAATTGGAACCTAGGATGTGTTTTGGGAGATATTTTGGACTCCCTAATTGTGGATTGATGCTTTTGATATTTTTGGATTTGTAATTGGCCTTTTGATGTTTGTTATGGAGTTTGGTTGGTTGATGGTTTTGGATATTAGGATGCATGCCTATAGTCTTGTGTGATATCTCACGTTTGATGCCATGAATGTGTTTTGGAGTTGCAAGCATGCTCCTTACTTGTATGATGATTTGTTGGCATGATCAGGAAGTCGTTAGGATGTGTTTGAGTGGTTTTATGCATGTTAAACCATCAAAATCTGCAGATTCTGGGCAACCCGTATCGATACAGTCATAGGCATTTCGAAACGGGGGCCTGTAATGGCCTTGGTGTTTCGAAAAGGCTGATGACCGTATCGAAATGGTTTGGCCATTGGAAGGCCCTGTTTCAAAACAAGTCTCAAAACGAACCCGTGTTTCGGAACGGTCAACACCATTTCGAAACAGGTGACCGTTGGGCACTAATTTGAATGTTGTTCAAGTTCGCAAGCTTTACGTTTTAGTCCCGAAAGTTGTAATTGCAATTATATGAGTTTGAGATGTCCGATTAAGGTGAAATTTGACAGGGAAGCATGTAATATGACTAATTTAATAATGGTAACTTAAAAATCAGCTAAGACCTTCTAATTCTTAGAATTTAGAATTTGGTCCCTAATATTTGTAATTTGTGCAATTGAGTCCCTTATTGATATTCGATCATTGTGCTTTATACATAAATGATTCTCAAGAGTACACTTAGCGTTAATGTGCATCTAGACAAGTTAAAGAAAAAAGGATCGTTAATCAAGGTTGACTTTCGGGTTGACTTTGGTTTTCCCCGTGCAATCTTCGTAGTTCGGGTCAACCGTCTAGGCCGGGCTAAGGGGGTTACACTCATGCAATCTCACTATCTCACTAATGTACAGATCGGTCAACTTATCTAAGGTGTAGGTAGTTTGAACATGTATGAAGTGAGCAAACTTAGTAAATCTATTGACTATCACCCACACTGAATTTTTCTTCGAAGGAGTCAACGGTAAACCCGCCACAAAGTCCATGGTGATACGTTCCCACTTCCATTCCAGAATCTTCAACGGCTGTAAATAACCTGAAGAAAACTGATGCTCGTGTTTAACTCGCTGACATACCATACACTTACTCATAAACTCGGCCACATCTTTCTTCAACCCAACCCAGTAGTACTCTTCTTTTAACCCACGATACATCTTCGTACTACCTGGATGCTTAGCAAAAGGACTGTTATGTGCTTCATTTAAGATAATATGCCTTAACTCGACATCTTCTGGGACTACTATCATATCCTTGAAACATAGGATCCCGTTCTCACCAAAGCAAAAATCTGTGGGTCTAACCTCATCTATATCTTGCACGTGAGGTGCCAAAGACTCATCTTGCAACTGTTTCTCTCAAATCAACTGAACCAACGAAGGTTTAACCTGTAACTCGACTATCAACCCACCATCATTTGACACACTAAATCTCCCAAACATAACTCGCAATTCAACTACCACTTTTCTACTCAAAGCATCGACCACTACGTTTGTCTTACCCGGATGGTATTCAATCGTAAGGTCATAGTCTTTAATAAGTTCTATCCACCTACGCTGTCTAAGATTCAACTCTCTCTGAGTCATCAAGTATTTCAAACTCTTGTGGTCGGTATAAACGATGCACTTCTCACCATAAAGGTGATGTTTCCAAATCTTCAAAGCAAACACTACTGCGGCTAACTAATATATCATGAGTGGGGTAGTTCTTCTCGTGAACCTTCAACTGTCTCGAAGCGTAAGCTACGACCTTACCTTCTTGCATAAGCACACAACCTAAACCTACATACGAGGCATCACAATAAATCACAAACTCTTTCCCTGGTTCAGGTTGAATCAAAATAGGAGCTTCGGTCAAAGCTTCCTTAAACTTCTCAAAAGCTTGTTGTCTTGCATCCGACCACTCATACATAACATTCTTCTGAAGCAATTTAGTCAAAAGTGCCGCAATCTTTGAAAACCCCTCGACAAATCTTCGATAATACCCCGCCAAGCTTAGGAAACTACGGATTTCTGTTACCAACTTCGGTTGTTTCCAACTCACTATGGCTTCTATCTTCTTGGGATCCACACTAATTCCATTTGCCGAGATCACATGACCTAAGAAGACTACCTCCCTAATCCAAACTCGCATTTACTCAACTTGTCATACAACTGATTTTCGAGCAAAGTCTGAAGCACTAGCTGCAAATGCTCATCATGCTCTTCCTCGGTCCTAGAGTACACTAAGATATCATCTATGAACACTACAACAAACCCATCCAAAAACTCGTGAAACACTCAGTTCATCATATCCATAAATGCAGCTGGGGCATTAGTCAACCGAAAGGCATTACCAAGAACTCATAGTGCCCATAACGTGTATGGAAAGCGGTCTTCGGTATGTCCACATCTTTCACCTTCAACTGATAGTAATCGGATCTTAGATCAATCTTCGAAAACACTAAAGCACCTCTCAACTGATCAAGCAAGTCATCTATCCGAGGCAAAGGGTACAAGTTCTTCATTGTTACCTTGTTCAACTGTCTATAGTCTATACACATCCTCATACTGCCGTCCCTTTTCTTCACAAACAAAACCGGAGCACCCCACGAAGAAATACTAGGCCTAATGAAATCCCTATGTGACAACTCCTGAAGCCGTGTCTTCAACTCTTTCAACTTCTTCGGTGCCATTCTATACGGAGCAATAGACGCAGATGCAGAATCAGAATACGTCTCAAAAGCAAATTAAACTTCTCTATCTTGAGGCAAACCCGACAACTCTTCCGAAAAGACACTCGAAAAATCACAAACTGTTCTGATGTCTTGCGGTCTAACTTTACTCATATTCAGATTCATCACTTAAGACAAATACGTCTGACAACCCGAATCCATCAATCTCCGAGCTTCTAAATCAGAAACAACATTGGACAAGAACTTAATGTTCTCGCCCACCATTACGAGTTCAAAATCATCCGTTATCCTCAAAGAGACTCTCTTGGTCTCAAAGTCTACCCTAGATCTATGCTCTACGAGCCAATCCATGCCCAAAATCACATCAAAACCATATAACGACAATTCCATCATGTCAACTGGAAACACATAGCCCTGAATCATCAAGGGACACCTCCTATACATCTTCCTAACTACCACGGTATCACCGAAAGAACTAGTAACATTTACTCTTACTTCTAACCACTCATACGGTAACCCTAGAGACCTTGCATGCTCACCCAAAATCACATCAAAACCATATAACGACAATTCCATCATGTCAACCGGAAACACATAGCCCTGAATCATCAAGGGACACCTCCTATACATCTTTCTAACTACCACGGTATCACCGAAAGAACTAGTAACATTTACTTCTACTTCTAACCACTCATACGGTAACCCTAGAGACCTTGCATGCTCACCCAAAATATACGAATGTGTCGAACCCGAACCTATCAAAGAAAGCAAAGTCAAAGACTATAACGAGAAATTACCTGCGATGACATCCGTGTCATTCCCAGCCTCTCGCTATGCATACACCCTAGCCAGTCCTCCACCCTCGGGATGAACTGCCACCACATGAGCTAAGTTTCTCTGACCGTCGTTCCTCAACTGAAAATTACCACGACCGCGCCTACGACCTCTTTGATGCTCAAAACCCCTAGCTGGAGCCAGTCCGCCCCTAGCCGGGTGTGGACAGTTACGCCTCAAATGATCCCGAGAACCACAGTTCCAACATACCCTAAAGGTATCCATACACTCGCTCTGATGGTGTCTCCCGCATCTAGTGCACTCAGGAGTGTGAACAACAACTCCTTGGCCCTGATGGTCCCGTCCATGGTTACCGCCCATATGCCTCGAATCGGGCTGATACCTTATATCTATATACCTCTTGGCATGATTTCTGTCCCAATCTGTGTGTCTCTTCCCGAAATCAAACCCACTAGCACGGGTACTCGAGTCTAAGTTCTGCTTAATATCCTTGGCCCTAGAGACCAAAACATCAAACTCGGTGTAGTCAAAGGCAATCATATAAGTCTTCACGTCTCTAGTCAACCCATAACGAAAACGCTCCCACCGTTCCCTCTCACTGGGAACCAACTCGGGAGCATACTGGCTCAACCTCACAAACTGAACCTCATACTCAGACACCGTCTTACTATCCTAAACCAAGGCCATAAACTCTCTCTTCTTCTCATCCTGATATCGAACTCCGAGATACTTCTTCCTAAAAGCTGTTCTACAGAACTCTCAAGTGATATATGCCTCTGCCATACCCGAAGTAACGGTGGTCCACCAAGCATACACATATCCCTGAAGCAAGGAGACAACACAACCCAACTTACGAGTGTCTGAGCACTCCATCTGACCCAAGATGCGTGTGGTACTCTTGAGCCAAGCTTCTGAACCCTCGAGAGTCAGACCATGGAACTCAGCTCCACCCAAGCTACGAAGCCTCTCAAGGGGTAAACCAGTCCCCGCACCCTAAGGTGGTGCTGCAACCTGCATACCGGCCAAAGCTGTCTGAAAAGCCCCGACTATGGTCTGAATCAAATGAGTCATGTCCGCACCTGCCGGACCCTGACCCACCTGAGCTCCATTACCCCCAACATTTGCACCAGCCTGAGGTCCATTACCATCACCTCCAGCATTCGCACCGGTCTAAGGTACATCACCTTCGCCACCCACCCCATTATCATCGGGAGCAGGAGGAACAAGAGGCACATCCTCGGGTGCATGGTCACTCGCTCTAGGCCGTCTTCTCGGTCTTACCATATCGAGATAAAATCTAAAACAAAAAACACGTCACCCACAAGAAAACATGAGGTTAGCAAGGGAAAAGAACCAAGTTCTCAATCTCTTTAAACCAAAATCATTTCCCAATAATAACACCTAGCAATGGGAACACTTGACTAAACTTCCACCAACAACAAGGACGATACAACATGCTTTCATACATCGTGCAATAGCAAACAACCAAACAAACCAACTTACCCGACTTACCTTCCGAGAGACCTCGTAACCGAGGCTCTATTACCACCAAATATAACCCCCTCGTCCCGACCTAGCCAACAGACCGGACTGAACGGGTTACACGAGGAAAATCGAAGTGAAACCCGTTAAGGCCTCACTCCGATTAGCAACCCTATTTTTTCCTTTTAATTATCTTTTCTAAATATCACTTTTAATCCTACGTGTGGAGATATCAGTGGAAAAGCGTACATAGATACAAAACGAACATAGGGCATACAATAATTTAAACTTACCATATAGTTTGTTAGTCAAATTACATGCACACGAGGTAAAACCATCTCAAGAGTCACATATGAACTCAACAAGGAAGCATACAAGCTTTAGGGACTAAAATGTAACATTTAAGAACATTTGAAGATGTCATTTAACCGATTTAACTGCCCGCGTTTTGAAACAAGCTTGCCCGTTCCGAAACACGAGCTCCATTTAAAAAGTAAGACCAAGCCGTTCCGAAACAATCCCACCTTGTTCTGGAACGGGGGTCTACAGTGGAAAAACGTATCGGAACTGGTTCTGAAATAGGGGCTCACAGTGGCGTATTGTATCGAAACGAGTTCCGAAACGGGGGCTCACAGTGGCAAATCGTATCGAAACGACACCACCCCCGTTTCGATACGAGTACCCCTGGAGCTGTCGACTATTCCAAAACCATATTGAGCATTTCGAAACACCTGCACATAGTTTAACCCGAAATCATACTTTGACACCTCCAAATGTTCCTAAACTCGCCCCGAAACATCAAAGATCACATAGCATCATATCATCCAAACAATCTATAGGCAAAGCGTCCTAATCACAACATCAATCATACATTCAAGCAACAAATTGGATTCCAGGCCCTAAGCTCACAAGAACACGTAGATTCAAAAACACTAACATGCCAAAACACAAAGTAATTCATACAAGGCCACATTAAGCCTCAACATAACATAATATCATCATTTAAAACATGCTAGAAACATGAACATAGCCAAAATATAGGAGTTTGAAACACCAACTCCCTAACAACAAGCCTAGCAATCCCATTGTCTAAGTGTTATTACAAACTAATAAAATCATACTTTGAGCCACCCGAGAACTCCAAGAAACTTCTCCCTTGCCCACTTGCCTCCCAAAGCCTCTAACAATTTGCATTGTTGGAAAAGGAGAGAGCGTAAGCTTAAAGCTTAGTGAGCGGAGCTCTAAAACACAACAATAATGCAATTTTAAACCATATTCTTAGATTTAAAGCAAAACCATTTAGGGAGAAGATATAACGAAGCACAAACATAAACAATACATGGTATGTACATGCATAACCAAAACCTGGTTGGACTACACATCACCCTTCACAACAACTAGTAGTTTTCTGATAGGACTACACATCACCGTACTCTTCTACTAGTTAGTACCGGTGAGACTACACATCACCGTATACACCGACCAACCATCACATGAGGCTTGACATCAACAACTACTACACAACAACATTAAAACGAAGAATAAAAACAATTCAAAAATACACCACAACACACATAATCGAGAATGCCCATAATCAACCAAACAAGAGAGAGTAGATAAACTTACACTCGGGTCTAGGTTAGTCTCTAAGACTCCACCCAAACCCTAAAAACCTTCATTGAACGCATTTAAAGTCCCAAAAAAGTTTCCATTCACTAATAGAGGCCAACGGAAGCCGAAACACCGATCTCACGCCTACGTAGTACCCGGTATCGCGCCCAAAGTACACGAGCTCGTTTCCCCTGTTTCTAACCAACCAAAAACAAAGTATTACTCCCCTAATCTTCCATAAATCCACTATCAAGCATCAATTCACAAATCCACAACATTCTCTCAACGATTCAAAACCGAAATCCATCAAAATACCATTCAAACCCATTCTTAAGCAAAGCCCAGCAAATATCCATCAAATTAAACATCCAAAACACACCAAAATCATCTAAAAGCATCCAACCTAGGTTCATATACCTCTAGTCCTCATTTTACCCCTAAAACTAAGCCAAAAACACCATTTTCACCTTCAAAACCTACCCACTGCTCCTAGTTTCGGGTTTGATAGGTTTAAGCCACTTATTACCATTATTTAGCAACCAAAAATAGTTTAAAAACTCCCCTCCAAGTACCCTTTGAAAACCCCTACGAAAATTTCACAAATCAATACTTTGCTAAATATTCGAAAAGGTAAGATTCAATAATTAAGTAAAAATGATGTTTACCTTTGAAATTCTTTTAAGAACCCTTGAGCCAAGGGAAAAGATGATGCAAAACTTTTAGGGAGAAAGTTTAAGCTTTTTAGGTTTTAGTTCTTTTGAAATGAAGATGACCACTCAATCTCAAAACCCCCTTTCAAAATTCATTAATGACGTTTTTGTAAATAGTGGCATCTTTTATAAAATCAGCATTTTAAATTCTAAATTTAACCCGAACTAGTCCTAGATCAAAACCGATAAACTCCCGGGCCCTAAACCGGGGCGTTACATCATACTTGTTTATTTAGCTTTATAAACGAACGTTACAAGAGTGGTTACGAACATTTTCTAAAACTTTCATATTGGCAAGAGTGTTGTTTACGAGAAATTATATCATGAGTCATTTCCGTCACATTATCCATAGGACCAACTAATAACAACCCTCAATTTTATTATTTTTTCATGCCATCTTTTTATCAAATGAATCTTCACTTAGTGAAACTTATTTCCAAATTTAATTTTCAATAAATATAAGTGAAGATTTACTTAATAAAAAGATGACATAAAAAAATTAATAAAATAAATGATCTTTATTAATTGGTGTCATTAAAATAATGTCAAACATGTCGCTATGTGAATATTTCTTCGTTACACCATGTTATTGACATTAATTGCTTAACGTGGTATTGGCCGTAAGTTATTGTAAGGTGTCATTATTTTAAAGGTTAAAGTATTATATTTCAGTTTTTTTTACAACGACAATTGAATTTTATCAATAATTATAAAAGATATTTTAAATACAACGTATTCAGAAGAGAGAATAATGAGGACTAGTTAACCAAAATCTCATACAATACCTAATGGTACAAAAAATGTAAATACTTCTGTAAAGATTAGCATACCAACCAAATCCAGTAGCCTTCTTGAATCTCCTTGTCTTTATCTAAAAGAGACGCTTTGCGAGATAAAAAGGAGTAGTGAGTGAACCAAATTATTTGGCAGATTGTCTTGCTACCCAGGTCTGATTACATAAGCAAACAACCATCAACCGAGTTGGGATCTATCTTTCTATGACCATCGACAGAATCAAAATAAAATACTAGCGGCGTGAAGATCTCTGTACGAGCACCAAACGACCGCTAAAGTATCCTGAAATCATACTAAAACGAACCACAAAAAAATAAAATGTGCCACAAAGGCAGAGGAAACATGTGCCACAATAATATAAATTCTTATTAAAAATATAAAAAAAGAAAATAAGTTAAAAATAATAATAAACTCCGGTAGTCGACAACGAGTATTAAAACTAATTGCCGACCACCCCATGGAAGCAGATGAAGAAGAGGCTATATGTCAATGTGTTTTAAAAACGCCAAAGTGAAAAGAAAATAATATCATATAATTATATCTGTAATAGCGGGGAGTCGCCACCAATCCTTTTTATTTAAGTGAGATTGAATCACCTGAAAACTCAGTTATTTTAATAAAACTTGTTTTTCGTTTTTATTAAAACAACGAGTTTTGGTCTGTAAAATCAAAAAATAAGTTCGGGAGTCAATTACGTGTGGGGAAGGGTGAGCACCCCCATAACGCCCAAAAATTGATACCTAGTCGATTACAGATTGTTCTAACGATGGAAATTATGAATTCGAATTTAATTTAGAAATTGTGATCTCTGAATGCATGAATTTTGTGAAATATATCTAAAATAATACTCATTTATACGGGACTAACGAGAAACATACACCCTTTTAAATTCGAGACATAATTTCGAGAGACCCCGACTAAAAGAATACTATTTTAAGTATTATATTTTAGAATTAAATATATATATATATATATATATTAATGATTAACGAGAAATCAAAACCCTTTTATTTTGAGGCACGTTTTTCCACGATAATTCCTTAAAAATTAAAAAATGGTTATAAAAGTATAAAAGATGAATGCATGATATATATATGTGTGTGTGGATACATATACCACATATATTAATTAAATTATAAACAAGTAAATAATAATAATAATAATAATAATAATAATAATAAAGTGACTGAATTGTGAAGAACATAAACTAAAAGAAGGATGAAATTGAAGAGAAGCATAAATTAAAAGGCGAAACATGAAGGATACAAAGAAGGAGGGAACGTCAGAGAAATTTCCCCATTATAATAAAAAACGTGCAGATCCCCTTATTCGGGTTAGGCCTGTACGGATCCTTTTTTCGCTTCAATCTTTGCCTTCTTTTTTTCTTCTATTTTTTTGGTTCGATTTTGGTCTCTCTCACGGTCCCCTCAGTTTTTTGCAGATCAAGCCATATCTATAGAGAAGATGAGAGACGCTCGTGCAAGAGCTCGATCTGGAGAACCATGAAATAGTTGTTAGAGTGTTTAAATTACTATTAAGCCGTTTATCTTTTTAAATGGAAGTTGTAATTAGTTTAATGAAACGGTGCATATCGAGTCTAGTGATAAGTTCAGAACGTTGTCGTTTAGTTAGGTAGGGTTTTAAGGCTTGCTGGGAAGCAGGTCTCCTTATCGTTTTGGATGAATGTTGTTTGGGATCTCATCTGAGATTTTTCTCTGTCTTTTCCCCTTTTCTATTTTCTTTTGATTTGATTACTGGATATTGGATTTTCCATTTTCATCTATTGCAAGGGTATCAGAGCTACAATCGGTCTGAGCTATGGTTGAAACACGCCAACAATCGAGTCAGGCAGCCACTTGGCAGTTGGAATCGGAACGGCTGCAATTGGAAATTTCAAAGTTAGATGAGAAGGTGGAGACCAGGCTAGCTGAGTTTAAGGTTCAGCTGATGGTCGACTTCAAGAAACTTCTCGATGATTCTATCGGGAAGGTGTTGGGTTCGGTGAACACAGTTCCGACCAATCCGAGGGCGTTAGGAACGGGCCCAAGCTCTTCGAATCTAACCGGAACAACTCCTACAGGAGACGCTGCGAACAACATTGTGCCAGAAGTGACTGTAATAGACGCAGAGACACCGAAAGAGCAAAACGACAACCAGAGCTACACCGAAAATCTTCCGTATAAGCTGATGTGTCCGAGGTTCGATGGATCGGACTTTAAAGGGTGGCTTTATAAGGTGGAGAAGTATTTCGAAGCAGAGTGTATTCCCGAAAATGCCAAGGTGAGATTGGTGATGCACCATTTGGAAGGGAAGGCTTTGCAGTGGCACCATTTCGCAACCAAGAACACTTCCGAGTTAAACCAGCTCTCATGGAGTCAGTACTTAGCGAGGATGAAGGAAAGGTTCGCCCCATGAGGATTTGACGACTCATTCTCAGATTTGGTGGGATTGTGGCAAACGGATTCGGTGGAGAAATACTATGAAGACTTCATAGACTTATTGAATCAGGTAAATCTTCCAGATGATTATGTATTGAGCTTGTTTAAAGCACACTTGAGATTAGAGATAAGCCAATATGTTTAGTTACTGCATCCTACATCATTGTTCAAGGCTTTTCAAATGGCTTAGCATTTAGAGAGCATGTTCTTCCCTGGCTCGAAGAGATCCTATTCGAATTTCAGTAGAACAGTAGTGCCTTAAGCTATTTCGATTCCCCCTAGGTCAGCACTTGTTGGGTTTAAGGGATCTGTGAGTGGAGTGAACTCATCTGCCCCATATGTGGCCTCCAGAAACACGACCCTAAAAGTGTTGGCCCTAGTAACAACAATTCTAGAGAAGCAAGGAAGGCTTTGTCGGTTGCGGAAATTGAGGAGAGACGCCAGAAAGGTTTGTGTTTCTGGTGTGCTACAAAGTACACACCGGGGCACAAATGCCAAAAATCTCAATTGTATCAGATTCTGGTGAAAGGAATTGAATAAGAAGGTGATCAGGAAGAATTTCTGGATTGCGAGGACCATGAAGATTTGGCTACCATTGAGGGCCTTGTGTCAGAATCACCTGTTCTGTCGTTACAAGCCATGTGGGGTGCTGCTCAGTGGGAGACTATGAAGCTGAGAATTAGGGTGGACAATGTAGACTGCATTGCTTTATTAGACTCATGTAGTACACATATTTTTATTAGTTTATCTGTGGTCAAGAAGTTGGGATTACTGGTGGATAAGAGGAAGCAACTAAATGTCACTGTGGCTGATGGCAACTCCATGGGCACATTGGGAGAATGTTTGAAGGTGAAATGGGAGACACAGGGACATAGTTTCCAATATGATTTTTTGATACTCACACTAAGAAACTGTGATGTAGTGTTAGGAGTACAATGATTCTCTCAGCCGGGGACAATTAAATGGGACTTTGCTGACTTGAAGATGGAATTTATGCTGAAGGGTAAATCTGTAGAGTTGAAGGGATGCAGGCTTGAGTCTTTCCAATGGACTGATGCTAAAGCTTGTGCTAAGATGATAAGAGGTACAAATAGTCCATGCACCATTTCCTTAATGGTCCTTAATACACAACTGGAAATGAAAGGGACAGTTGGGAATGGAGATCAGGAGATACAAGAATTACTGAAGAAGTACTCAGATGTCTTTGAAGAACCAAGTGCCTTACCACCTGAAAGAGTTCAGGATCATAGGATCCTCTTGATAAATGAAAATGTTGTGATTAAGGTGAAGCCTTATAGATACCCTAGTGTTCATAAAGATGTAATTGAGAAGATTGTGGCAAAAATGTTACAAACAAGAGTGATTAGGGATAGTACAAGTGCTTTTTCCTCTCCTATTGTGATGGTCAGAAAAAAGTATGATTCCTGGAGAATGTGTATTGATTACAAGAGATTGAATCAGATCACAGTTAAGGATAAGTTTCCCATGTCAGTCATTGAAGAACTCTTGGATGAGTTGGGAAGGGCTAGAGTCTTCTCCAAGCTGGATTTGAGGTCTGGGTACCATCAAATAAGGATGTGGGGTCCTGACATTCACAAGACAATATTCAGAACTCATGAGGGGCATTATCAGTTCCTTGTGATGCCATTTGGGCTCACTAATGCCCCTGCAACCTTTCAAGGGCTTATGAACAAAGTCTTCAAGACATTGCTTAGGAAGTCAGTGTTAGTCTTCTTTGATGACATCCTAGTTTATTCTAAGGATTGGCAATAACACTTGAAGGATTTGGAAGAAGTTTTGAAGATTTTAAGGGATCATAGATTGTTTGCTAAACAGAACAAATGCTGCTTTGGGGCGACTGAAATTGATTACCTAGGCTACATTATTTCTGATGAAGTGATTTCCATGGATAAAGGGAAGGTACAGTACATTTTAGAATGGCCAGGACCTGTCTCAGTTAAGGAACTTAAAGGGTTTTTGGGACTCTTTGATTATTACAGGAGATTCATTAAGCAATATGGTTGGATTGCAAGACCTCTCACCAATTTGTTGAAGAAGGGAGGTTGGAAATGGACACATGAGGAAGAAGTGGCTTTCAAAAGACTGAAAGAGGCCATAAGTTCTGCACCTACATTAGCCTTACCAAATTGGGAAAAGGAGTTTGTTGTAGAAACTTATGCATCTGAGCTGGGAATTGGTGCTGCATTAACCCAGAATGGGAGACCTTTAGCATTTTTCAGTAAGGGACTTGGTGTGAGACATCAGGAACTGTCAGTTTATGAGAAAGAAATGCTGGCTATTTTGGTGGCAGTGAAGAAGTGGTCCAATTATTTGATTGGCAGGCATTTTAAGATTAAGACTGATCATCAGAGCTTAAGATTTCTCACTGAAAATCAAGTTGTGACTTCAACACAACAGAAGTGGGTCATTAAGATGATGGGTTATGATTTTGACGTATGCTATAAGAAGGGAATTAATAATACAATTGCTGATGCACTCTTTAGAAGACCTATGGTTGTTCAACTTCAGAATATGGTTGTTAGCACCATCTCCACTGATTTTCTTAAAAGAGTGGCCAGCTCATGGGAGGAAGATGGTAAAGTTATGAAGATCATTAAGGAACTCATGGATGGATCTGTGAAACATTCTAAATACTCATGGAATGGGAGACAGCTGAAGAGGAAAGGAAAATTGGTGGTTGGCAACAATCTTGAGCTGATGAAAGAATTGTTGGAATTCTTCCATGCAAGTCCCATAGGTGGTCACTCTGGAGCCCATGCCACCATTAAAAAACTGGGAGCCTTGCTGTATTGGAAAGGGATGAGGAAGGAAATGAAGGGGATGGTTCGAGAATGCTCAATTTGCCAGAGAAACAAAGCTGACTTGGTGCATCCTAAAGGCCTTCTGCAACCCTTGCCTATCCCTGACTCAGCCTTGGCTTCGATCAACATGGACTTTATTAAGAGATTACCACTCTCTAGGAAGAAAGATGTGATTCTGGTGGTATTCGACCGTTTGACCAAGTACGGGCACTTCATAGCATTGGCTCACCCTTTTACTGCTAAGGATGTGGCTCAACCATTTATGGAGAATATTTTTAAACTTCATGGTCTGCATGGAAATATAATTTGTGACAGGGATAAAATTTTTATGAGTTTGTTCTGGCAGGAATTATTTGGGAAGCTTGGAGTGAAGATCAACCCATCAACATCTTACCATCCCAAAACTGATGGTCGGATTGAGAAAGTGAATCAGTGTTTGGAAGCCTATTTGAGATGCATGATAGGGAAGAAGCCCAATGAGTGGGGAAACTGGTTGCACTTAGTAGAGTGGCATTCCACTCTGCTATTCAAACAACCCCTTATCAAGCCCTGTATGGTCAACCACCAGTAGATCATTTGCCATATACAGCTGGTGAATCTCCAGTAGCTTCAGTAGATAGGAGTTTACAACACAGGGTGGCTGCCTTGAAGATGTTGAAGTTCTATTTACAGAGGGCTCAAGTTAGGATGAAACAACAAGCAGATAAGAAGAGAACATAATGTCAGTATCAAGTTGGGGATTTGGTGTATTTGAAGTTACAACCTTATCGGCAACAAACCATTAAGCAGAGAACTTGTCAGAAGTTAGCTCCCAAATGGTTTAGCCCTTTTCCTATTGTTGGCAGGGTTGGGATGGTTGCATACAAATTACAATTGCCAAGGGATTCAAAGGTTCACCCTATTTTTCATGTGTCCCAGTTGAAAAAACATATTGAAAGTGCTGATTGTCAATCTGAGCTGCCAGTCATTAATCCTGATGGGGAAATTAGCAAGGAGCCTTTGAGAATCATTGACAGAAGAATTGGGAAGAAGGGAAGTAGAACTATCACGGAGGTTCTAGTGGAATGGACCAATACTTTTCCGGAAGATGCTACTTGGGAGTCACTTCATCAACTCTAGCTTCGATTTCCAAATTTTCATCCTTGAGGGCAATAATGTTCTTGAAGGAGAGGCACTTGCAAGAGCTCGATCTGGAGAACCCAGAAATAGCCGTTAGAGTGTTTAAATTACTATTAAGCCGTTTGTCTTTTTAAATGGAAGTTGTAATTAGTTTAATGAAACAGTGCGTATCGAGTCTAGCGATAAGTTCAGAACGCTTTCGTTTGGTTAGGTAGGGTTTTAAGGCTTGCTGGGAAGCAGGTCTCCCTATCGTTTTGGATGAATTATTGTTTGGGATCTCATCTAAGATTTTTCTCTGTCTTTTCCCCTTTTCTATTTTCTTTTGATTTGATTACTAGATATTGGATT
This sequence comes from Hibiscus tridactylites, assembly GCA_958450335.1. NCBI lineage: Eukaryota > Viridiplantae > Streptophyta > Magnoliopsida > Malvales > Malvaceae > Hibiscus > Hibiscus tridactylites. Next base: position 16,232,237 of record OY288283.1, read on the forward strand.
TTCCATTTTCATCTATTGCAGCTCGTCCAGCCACATAGCAAGGTGACGAGGACGATAATGGGCAGTGGTGGCTGAGTGGCTTAGATAACAGGCGGCTATCAGGTGGCAGAGGAGATAATGAAGCTAGTGTTAAATTTTTTAGGATCGAATTTGTTATTTAGGGTTTAGTTTAAAAATAAGGTTTTAGTTGAGATTTAGTTGAGGTTTATGGACGGCGATCGGAGTTGTTGATGACAGTGGTTGCGGCTAAAGGTGATGGAGGCAGTGGCGACTAGGGTTTTTAAGGTTGGGGTTCGCTAGAGTTAATTTAAGTTTGAGTCAGCTTGGGAAATGAGTTTATGAGTTTTATTATTTTGGGTATAGGTTTTTTATTAATGGGCTCAACGACCCAGATAAAACGGGTTACTACAATATCAACATATTAAAAACATTACTAATATTATATTTCTGTTTATATTTTAACTTTTTATTGAAAAATAGATAAATTAATCCTTTTATATTTCGAAAAGAATAAAAAAATCACTTATTAGAGTTATCATCCATTTACCATTAATTATTAGCCTAATAATTATAAAAAGATAAAATAATATTTTTAAACCTTCACATTTACAAATTTATTAATTTTGTCTTTAATTATTTTATAAAAAATTAAAAAACATTTTATTAAAACTTTATGAAACCAACAACTAGTTGGGTTTAACAGGATGAGATGTTAGATCCTTTAAGTAGGGTTCAAATTCTGACGTCGTGAATCAAGAAAACTAAGTTTGGAGGGTCACCCCCATATTAGACCTCTCTAAATTTTTATCCAAATTAGTCAACAATGAGTCAGATGCCGGTGGTTAAACTAAAAAAATTATCAAAAAATGAATTTATTGAAGATATACATTTTTGAGGTTATATTTACAACTTTTATCAATTTGATCCTTAATATTGAAAATATAAAATTTCTTCAACCTATTCAATTTTACTAATAACTACAAAATTTTTTAACAGGAAACTTTTTTTAAATTCCACTATCTTATTTTTTCTTCTTTGCCAAATCAGTCATCATTTTAACTGTTGACAACGATAGACTAAAATTTTAGTTTAAGATAAAAAAATACATACAGTCTAACTTAAACTTAAACTTGAGGTTGTTACAATTTTTTAACTGCTCTTAATTAAGTTAATTAAAAATAAAACTTCTATAAACATTTGGATGTGAATGAAAATAAAAAAATACATAATTTTAAAACAAAGACTGTAACCCCCTCGTCCCGGTCTAGCCAACAGACCGAACCAAACGGGTTACATGAGGAAGACCGAAACGAAACCCGTTAGGGTCTCACTCTGATTAGCAACCCTATTTTTTTCTTTAGTTTATCTTTTTTATACATTTCATTTGATCCTATGTGAGAAAAGCAAACCTCGGAAGAGCAACACGAATACGAACCAAGCAGATCAGACAATAAAAGACAGATTTCTAGCCATTTACTTCAGGTCGTATCGATACTCCAAAGGACCGTATCGATACGCCTTCAACGGTCAACCTTCTCCAAAGTCAACCTTGAGAGTCCGTATTTATACTCTCCAAAGCTGGTATCGATACGCTCCTAACGGTCATATCCTCAAAGTCAACTCCAGGACCGTATTGGTACGCCCAAGGCCCGTACCAATACCCCAATTTCCCGTCAAATTCTCAGATTTCCAAAAAACAAATTGGGTATCGATACGCCCCCGCGTATCGGTACGCTAAGCTTAAAAATAAGGGACCGTATTGATACTGCCCTTGAGCATATCGATACGCCCTGCACAAATAGACATCAGATTTCAATTTTTAGCACAAAAGGACTAACCTAGACATCTTAGGCAATCATTATGTTACCGACTCAATTTTCAAGATCGAGTCTTCCGCACCCATAGGTGCTAAACTTCGCGCACCACCCGCACAACCCGACCGAGGGACTCAACGTGCTACTGCTTACACGCACCAAGGGGCCATGCACAACGCCCTTGGTGGTGTCCGTGCCCAAGAGATCCGTCCTGGGCCTATTTCTCCGCACCATGGGGCCCTTTCTAGCACCCCATGTGCTGCCCGCAAGCCTTGCACCCGAGGGGCCTTTGCTACGCACCCTCTATGCCGGCCAAGGCATGGAGACCAAGTCCGCACACGAGGGGGCCTTACCATCAAACCATCATGGCACCCAAGCCATGAAGCCCAAGTCCGCACCCGACGTGCACACTAAGGGGGCCAAGTCTACATCGAAGAGGGCCTTGCCTTGCTTTCATGCCGCCCAAGCCATGAAGCTCAAGCCCGCACCCGACGTGCACGCCTACGAGGCCGAGTCCGCACCCGATGTGCATGCCAAGAGGCCTAGGGGCTGTCCATCCGCATTGCCCACACCCCTAGGGCCCGTTTTAGCACCCAATGTGCTAAAGAGGAGGTTTTTGAGCCAATATCCGGGCCACACCAAGCCCAATCCGCCCAAGCACCCAAGACCTAAGCCAAGGTGTCATCTTCACACCAACGCTCATGGAAAGATATCTTCCATGGAGCCTATTCGAGGAAAGCTACCATCTTTGAAGCCACCATCAAGGAAAGTCTTCAAAGCCAACCCACAAGTGATGTCATAGCCATGTATTTTAGGCATCTTTGTATTATGATTGATTATCTTTCCTTTCTTAAAGATTCTCTTTGTAAGACTCATCCATAGCCATTGGATCGAGTCGTTCCTAGCCATTAGATCTAGGGGGCCAAGGCTATAAATAAGAGCCTTGCCCAACCATTGTAATCACTTCACAATTCCTTTCTTTGTTCTTTTCTACTTTCTTAATACGAGAGGGCTCGAGTACTCTTTTCTCCCCGTCTAGGCTTAGGGGGAGTTTTTAACGAGGCTCGTTGCTTGTTTAATTCCTCGCCTCCTTCCTTTTTACCTTGTCTAGCCATCACCCAAATACTTTTCCAAAGCTTCCGCACAGCACCGTCTAAGCACAATCGCTTAGCATTCCATAGGCTTACTTAGTCCCCGACCTAAGATCGTCGACTAAGGCCGCACGGGTTAGCGAGCCAAAGTCTAGCCCCGTGACAATTAGATCAACATCTAAACATGTATACAACTTAAAGCAACCAAGAAAAACTCATTTAAGGCAATCAAACATACAAACAAGGCTCAATTCATCAAGCAAAGTTTAATAAGCAACCAAACATGTTTAACATCCACCAAAAAGGTCAAAAGCAAATTCAAGCATATTTCAACACTTTAAACATGTTAACAACATTAACAATAACAAGACTTAAGAGTTTGGACACCAACTCCATAACAACAAGCCTAGCATTCCTATTGCCTAGATATTATTACAACTATAAAAACCATACTTTGAGCTAGCAAAGAACTCCAAGACTCCTCCCTTGCCCCGCTGGCCTTCCGAAGCCACTAATAATCTACATTGTTGGAAAAAGAGAGCATAATCTTAAAAGCTTAGTGAGCGGAGCTCTAAAACACAAGAACAATGCAGTTCAAAACATATATCTTAGTTTTAAAAGCAAAACCATTTAAGAAGGAAATACACTAAAATAGAAGCATAAACGAACATGGTATGCACATGCACAACCACTCCCGGTGGGACTACACATCATCGTGCACAACAACTAGCATATTTCCGGTGGGACTACACATCACCGTATTCAACAATTTTTAACCATCATGTGAGGCTTGACATCAACTATGACAATACAACAACATTAAAACGGGGATAAAGCGTTCCGTATTTCACACCACAACACCAATAAACACATACGCCAACAATCAACGAAACAAGACAAAAATGGATAAACTTACGCTTGGGTTTAGGTTGGCCCCTAAGGCTCCACCCAAACCCCAAGAAATCTTCGTTTTACAATTTAAACTTCAAAACCATTTCCACTCACCAGCTCAAAAACCCACACAAGCTAACGACCCTCCTTCAAGCTTCCGCAACTCCCGGTGTGACGTTCGAAGGTCCCGAATCGTTATCTGCTGCTTCTACCTAAATCAAAACAAAGAATTAATACATCTTTCAACATTTAAAGTTGCTAAAATCATTTCCATCAAAATCCGACAACAACAATCATCATATTCTTTTCCAAACTAACCAAAACCATCCTGAAACCTACTCTAACCTCAAGTCAGCCCTATTCCCATCAATTTATCATCAAAATCATTTTCAAACACCCCAAAAATATCAACCCAACTACACTAAAGCATTAGGAACTCTCCTCCACCATTTCTATGCCAAAAACCCAAAAACCCATTAATCAAAATCACCCATTTTCCTAAAATCCGGGATTTTATGATAAACCTAACATCTTGACATCACTTTACACCCAAAATATGATTTACAACTGACCCAAAACGTTGTTTTCACCAAAAAGCTTAAACCTTTCAAAACCCCATTTTTTCGCTCAAATGTAGAAACTTGAAAAATCTTCCAAAACCTTAAAGAATAGATGCTAAAAACAAAATTAGAATGAAGAGAGGGGTAAAACCAAGTGCTTACCTCTTTGAAACCTCCGAAAATGATGAAGCTTGGTGAAAAAGGATGGTGACTATGGTTTAAGAGAGTTTAACGTGAAAAACCTTTGGGGGAAGAAGAAGAGATGACAATTTTGAAATAATGTATTTTATTTTAACCCAAAACTTATTTCCAAAACCCATTTGACTACACTTTACCAAAATACCCCTTTTTCTTTAAAATTTGGTCATTTTAAAGGTTTTCCCCAAAATTTGTTTAACTCGAACCGGCTTAATCCAACACCCAAACCCGAGTACCTTCCGGGCCCCAAACCTGGGCATTACAAAGTCAACATAAACTTAAACAAATCATACACGTGAATTGGTAGATACTTCTATCAATGGAAACACAAATGGTATTTGAATTTATCAATATGAATATGCATATGCCTAAATTTTTGGCATAATACTAAAAAAATCCTCTAACGGTTGGCTGAATAATCAATTTGACTATTATTTTTAAGTGTTTTAACTTTTTATATTTTATTTAGGTCAAAATGTCAGTCAATAGATGAAAATTGTTAATTAATTAACCGATAATGCCTTAAAATGATATAACAAACCTACATGGCATTGCACACTGGCGTGACAGTGTCATATAGACAAAATGCTTACTTGATAGAATGACACGCCAATCAAAAAGCAGTTTTATAAAATTATATAAAATAAAAAACTATCTTTTTTGTTGACGTGCCATTCTATCAAGACATCTTAAGACATTATCTGTTAGTTGACTAACGATTTTAATCTACAGTGGTGTTATTTTAGACCAAAACAAAATATTAAGAGTTAAAGTATTTCATAAAAATAAGAACCAAATAACTTTTCAATTAAAAGTAAGATATTTTTTATATTATATTTTTAACATAAAAAACCCTTTAATTATAAGGTTATAACAACCTTTAATTTGTTTCATTAATTTATTGTTTTAAGTCGCATGGGTTGTTCCACGCTAAAATTTGTAGTTATAACCAAATCAGTCATCGTTTTAACTGTTTATAACGATAGATTAAATTTCCGTTTAAGATAAAAAATTAAAAATACATACACTAATTTAAACTTAAACTTGAGTATTTAACTGCAATAATTTTCCTTCAACTTGTGAACCTTAACCTTGCTCGGCCATGCCCTTCATTAAATGAATTACAAATGATAAAAATAATGAAAGGGGTCATTTAAAATTCAATTTATTCATTTGATTCAATGAATTTGAATTGTTTATGTTCAGATTAGAGATTAAATATTTGTATATGATTTGAATCAATTTAGTTGAAATAATTAAAAATCAAATTATTATAGTAGTACATAAGTTACCAATAAGATAGGTTTATTTCATAATTTTTAACCACTCACCCGGTTTAGTTAGAATAAAGAAAAAGAATAAATATTGTTTAATTTGAATATGTATCATGTTTTACTATCTTTCTAATCTTAAGTTCAAATTTGTACTAGAGTAGACTATTAGTTTTTTATGTTACAATAATATTTTAAAACTTATGTAATAATTAAGATTTTTCTCGTGTGAACTCATATCATATATAACCAACACTAGCATAATGTGAAACCTAATTTTTCTAAGTTAACTACCATATATTATATTGTTTCATCAATTCTAAACTTCTTAATTTGAACAAGTAAAGACGAAGTGATTTCAGTGATAAAGAATAATGTTTTTCTTTTTAGGTGACTCGAGTTTGAGTAGTATAGTCTATACGTGTGTTTGCGTTTATTCAAATTTAATATCAGACTAAGATACTATTTTTTCATTTAGTTAAAATACTAAGAAAAGGTTTGAGTTAGTATGGTTGTTACAGTTTATTTTTAATTGCTCTTAATTGAGTCAATTAAAAATAAAACTTCTATAAACATTTGGATGTGGATGCAAATTATATATATAGTTTTAAAACAAAGACAACATAAACTTAAACAAATCATAAATGTGAATTGCTATATACTTCTATCAATGGAAACACAACTGGTATTTGAATTTATCAATATGAATATGCATATGCCTAGCATAATACTTAAATAATCCTCTAACGGTTGGCTGAATAATCAATTTAACTATTATTTTTAAGTGTTTTAACTTTCTATATTTTATTTGGGTTAAAATGTCCCTTAATAGATGAAAATCGTTAGTTAATTAACCAATAACGCCTTAAAATGATATAACAAACCTACATGGCGTTGCACGCTGATGTGGCAGTGTCATATAGACAAAATGAATACTTGATAGAATGACACGTCAATCAAAAAACAATTTTATAAAATTATGTAAAATAAAAAAAACTATCTTTTTTGCTTACGTGCCATTCTATCAAGACATCATAAGACATTATCCGTTAGTTGACTAACGATTTTAATCTACAGTGGTGTTATTTTAGACCAAAACAAAACATTAAGAGTTAAAGTATTTTAGAAAAATAAAAACCAAATAACTATTCAATTAAAAATAAGATATTTTTTTATATTATATTTTTTAACATAAAAAACCCTTTAATTATAAAGTTAAAACAACCTGTAATTTGTTTCATTAATTTATTGTTTTAAGTCGCATGGGTTGTTCCACGCTAAAATTTTTAGTTATAACAACCTTTAATTTGTTTTTATTAATTTATTGTTTTAAGTTACTTGTTTTAAATGACATAACAAACTTACATGTTATTGCATACTAGTGTAATAATATTATATATATAAATGTGTTAACTTGACAGAATGACACGTAAGTAAAAAAATAATTTTATAAAATTATATAAACAAATGTGTTAACTTACATGTTTTAAGTTACGGTTACTTACACCAAAAAACTCTCCAAACCCATCCAGACTGCAAATCCGAATGGAAGCTTTCGAACCAGTGTCACCGTTAATCACGTTACTTACACCAATGTGGATTCTACTCGTCCCCTTATTGCAATACTGAAAAAATATCTTCCGCGTACCAACGTTCTTGATCAGGTTGTCGATGACGAAGTTGATTCAGAGTAAGAGCATGAAAGTGAAAGCACATATGACTATGCAGTAGCATATATCTATCAGATACTGTCTTGTCCTTCATGCCTTTGATTTCCTTGTATTTCGGTCTTTGTAATGTACTTCTGTTATAATAATTTATGTTAGGATGTACTCTTTTCCCTCTTCAACTCTCCAAAGTGTACATGGTATCACTTGGTTGCGAGGTGGGTTTTTAACGAGCCATCCATTGTTAAAAAATAATTTTATATTTTTATTTTTGATGTTATGTTATATTATGTCATGGATGTAAATAAATACATATTTTTTATTTAAAAAATAGATGAGTTTTTTCAAAAATATTAAATTAAACCAAATAAGATTATATTTACATACGAGTCAAGTTGGATATAGTGCGAGCAAAATCTCGTTGCGTTTGAAAAATAAATGCTATCAATATGATTGTCTCCCTCTCTCTAAATCCTAAGCTTTTTTGTGTGTTGAAATATAAAAAGAGACATTAAAAAGGTAAAAGATTTTTATTCCTAAACTCTAGATCCGGTATATTTGACTGAGGTCAGTACTGATTTACTCGAACCAAGATCCGAAATTCGAAATAAACTGAATCGAATCGAAACTGACTCGAATTTTAGTTAAACCGAAATTTGATCTGAACCGAATGGACTCGAACCGATTTTCAACAGAACCGAATGGACTCGAACCAATTTCAACCGAATCGAAGAAAACCCGAAATAAAAAAGATATTAAAATAAGGGAAAACTACCCCACTGACCACCAAACAAATTGGGGATACCTATTTGGACCACCAAACTATAGAAAATGTCAATCAGACCACCGAACTTATGAAATTACCCTATTTTGACCACCGCCGTTAAAAACCTAACGGTGGAGTGACGGAACTGCCACGTGGCAATTGATGGAAAAATTTAAAAATTACACATTTGGTCCCCTATTATTTACACATTCTATCAATTTAGTCCTAATTTTAAATTAATAAAATAATAAATTATTTAATTAAGTGGTGACACGTGTCATGTAACCCCCTCGTCCCGGTCTGGATGGCTGACCGGTCTGGGAAGGCTACACGGGAAAAACCGAAGTGAAACCCGTTAAGGTCCCACATCGGTTAGCAACCCTAGAAATTTTCTTTTAATTAAATCTTGTCTAAAGGCATATTATTTCCTAAGTGATCACGACAACGGAAAACATCAAGAAAGATACACAACCGAACCCCAAACAACTTGTTAAACAGTCCATTTTACACTTACAGAACAAGCCGTATCGATACACCAACCAAGAGTATCGATACGCCTTGACCAAGTCAACACCCTTCAGTCAACACAGGAAGACCGTATCGATACAGCCCTTGAGCGTATCGATACGCCTTTCTCGGTCAACATCTCGCGGTCAACGAGATAAAATCGTACCGATACGCTAAGAACCCGTACCGATACGCTAAAGTCTCCTATAAATCTCAGAATTCCAGTGAGCTTTGGGCGTATCGATACACCCCCGAGTATCGGTACCCCTTGCCAGGTTTGTGTCCCGAAGTGTAGGACCGTATCGATACGGCCCTTAGGCGCACCGATATGCCCTGCACTACAAGACACCAAATTGCAGCAAAACAACCTGAAACTCAACTCTAAATGCAATTTGAAACTTCCCTAACCACAAACAAGCATCCATACAACAACTAGCATCCAAGAACTAACATGAAGAACGATTTAGATGATCAACAAGGCATTACATCAAGGCATTCACATAAAGGATATATATTGCATATAAAGGCATGCTTAAAAGCTCAAAAAGCCAAATGGCACATGTCTTCACATATAAGGCAAAATCTCGCTGTGTTTGAAAAATAAATGCTATCAATATGATTGTCTCCCTCTCTCTAAATCCTAAGCTTTTTTTTTGTGTTGAAATATAAAAAGAGACATTAAAAAGGTAAAAGATTTTTATTCCTAAACTCTAGATTCGGTAAATTTGACTGAGGTCCGTTGATGGTTCAGGGGCATGTGTTTCCAGTGGATATGATGGAGCTTCCCTTCTATGGTTTTGATGTGATTCTGGGTATGGACTGGCTCACGGAGCATAGAGCTAGGATAGATTTTGAAACTAAACGGATTTCTTTGAAGCTCACATATGATTATGAGATTGTAGTGGTGGGTGAGAACGTGAAGTTCTTGTCCAATGTGGTTTCAGTGTTAGAGGCTAAGAGGTTAGTGAAGTTGGGGTGTGAAGCATACTTAGCGTATGTGATGAACCCTAACATGAGTGAGGTTAGACCTCAGGACATCCGGACAGTATGTGATTTTCCTAGTGTGTTTCCGGAAGAATTACCAGGGTTACCACCGGACAGAGAGATAGAGTTCAACATTGAGACTTATTCTGATTTAGCTCCTGTTTCGATTGCTCCGTATCGTATGGCACCGAAAGAATTGAAAGAGTTGAAGACTCAGTTGCAAGAATTGACAGATAGAGGTTTTATTAGGCCTAGTTCTTCACCTTGGGGTGCACCAGTATTGTTTGTGAAGAAGAAAGATGGAAGTATGAGAATGTGCATAGATTATAGACAGTTAAATCAGTTGACAGTAAAGAACAAATATCCGTTGCCTAGAATTGATGACTTGTTTGATCAGTTGAGAGGAGCATCGGTCTTTTCGAAGATTGATTTGAGATCAGGTTACTACCAGCTAAAGGTTAGAGAGGTTGATGTACCGAAGACGGCCTTTAGGACTAGGTACGGTCATTATGAGTTCTTAGTCATGCCTTTTGGGTTGACTAATGCACCGTCAGCTTTCATGGACATGATGAATAGGATTTTTCATCAGTAACTAGATCAGTTTGTGGTTGTATTTATTGATGACATCTTGGTGTACTCGCGAACTGAAGAAGACCATGACCGACACTTGAGACTTGTTTTGAAGACTTTGCTAGATCATCAGTTGTATGCGAAGCTCAGCAAGTGTGAATTTTGGATCCGAGAAGTAGTCTTCTTAGGACATGTAGTGTCAGCCGATGGGATTAGAGTTGATCCGAAGAAGATTGAAGCCATTGTTGAGTGGAAGCAACCGAAGTCTGTGACAGAAGTACGTAGCTTCCTAGGCTTAGCCGGATACTATAGGAGGTTTGTAGAGGGTTTCTCTAAGCTAGCCGCTCCATTGACACAGTTACTTCAGAAGAGTGTTCAGTTTGAGTGGACAGATGCAAGACAGAGAGCCTTTGAGAAATTGAAAGAAGCCCTGACCCAAGCACCGATTTTGATTCAGCCTGAGTCCGGGAAGGACTATGTGGTTTACAGTGATGCTTCTTATGTAGGGCTAGGATGTGTCCTTATGCAAGACCGGAGAGTAGTGGCTTATGCCTCAAGACAGTTGAAGACCCATGAGCGCAACTATCCGACCCATGATATAGAGTTAGCTGCAGTTGTGTTTGCTCTGAAGATTTAGAGGCATTATTTGTACGGTGAGAAATGCACAGTGTACACCGATCACAAGAGTTTGAAGTACATTATGACTCAGCGAGATTTGAATCTCAGACAGCGTAGGTGGTTAGAGTTTCTAAAAGACTACGATCTTATTATTGAGTACCATCCGGGTAAGGCCAATGTAGTGGCCGATGCATTGAGTAGGAAGATGGCCGTGGACTTGAGAGCTATGTTTGCTAGATTGAGTTTGTCCGGAGATGGTGGCTTAATAGCCGAGCTTCAGGTTCAACCTACTCTAGGTCAGTCGATTCGAGAGAAACAGCTCTTAGATATATCTTTGGCGCCTCACGTGCAAGATATAGCCGAGGGTAGATCTTCTGATTACAGCTTCAGCACTGATGGGGTTCTGTGTTTCAAAGATAGAATAGTGGTGCCAGAAGACAGTGACTTGAGACGTACGATCTTGACTGAAGCCCACAGTAGTCCGTTTGCTATGCATCCTGGAAGTACGAAGATGTACCGTGATTTGAAGAATGAGTACTTTTGGGTTGGCTTGAAGAGAGATGTAGCCGACTTTGTGAGTAAGTGCTTAGTGTGTCAGAGAGTGAAGGCGGAACATCAGGTTCCCTCAGGGTTGTTATAGCCATTGAGGATTCCGGAATGGAAATGGGAGAACATCACTATGGATTTTGTTTCGGGTTTGCCTTTGACTCCGACGAAGAAGAACTCAGTTTGGGTGATAGTAGATCATTTTACGAAGTGTGCTCACTTCTTGGCAGTCAACACTACTTACACCTTAGATAGATTGGCCGATTTGTACATTGGTGAGATTGTGAGGCTACATGGTGTGCCGAAGTCCATTGTGTTAGATAGAGATCCGCGGTTTACTTCTAGATTTTGGGAGTGTCTGCATACAGCTTTGGGTACCCGTTTGAACTTCAGCACTTCTTATCATCCTTAGTCAGATGGTCAGTCAGAGAGGGTTATTCAGATCTTAGAGGACATGTTGCGTTGTTGTATCATTGACTTTCAGGGTACTTGGGAGAAGCATTTGCCTCTGGTAGAGTTTGCGTACAATAACAGTTTTCAGTCGAGCATTCAGATGGCTCCGTATGAGGCCTTGTATGGCCGGAAGTGTAGAACACCTGTGTGTTGGGCCGAGGTAGGACAGAAACTGTTACCTATGCCGGATTTGCTCAAGGGGACAACCGAAAAGGTAAAATTGATTTGTGACCGTTTGAAGGCTGCTTCGGATAGGCAGAAGTCCTATGCCGATTTGAAGAGGAAGGAAGTTGAGTTCTCAGTGGGTGAGAAGGTATTCTTGAAGGTGTCTCCGTGGAAAAAAGGTGATGAGATTTGGCCGAAAAGGGAAATTGAGTCCGAGGTACATAGGACCGTATGAGATTGTGAAGAGGGTTGGTCCGGTTGCTTATCAGTTGCGTTTGCCATCCGAGCTTGAGAAGATACATGATGTGTTCCATGTGTCGATGCTTCGCAAGTATAGGTCCGATCCATCACACGTTATGCCCGTAGAAGAAATTGAATTGAATCCGGATTTGACTTACGAGGAAGAACCAGTGGAGATCTTAGCTTCTGACAGTAAAGTGTTGAGGGGTAGATCGATTGAGTTAGTAAAGGTGCGGTGGCAACGTAGAGGTGTGGACGAGGCCACTTGGGAAAGGAAGGAGGATATGGAAAAGCAGTTTCCGTATCTCTTTCAGTCAGGTAATTTTGGGGAGGAAATTCCTTAAGTGGGAGAGAGTTGTAACACCCGTGTTTTGGGCCTAGGAGTTAGCCGGATATTAGTTCGAGTCAAATAAAACTTAATTAAAACATTTCATCTTCAAATAATGACCTAATTGAACTTTTGTAGAAAGGGGAGGACTTATGAGGTAATTTGATCCTAAAGTTTTAAAAAGCTAGACAACTTTAAACCAAAAGTTGTCATCTTCTTTTCATCTTCTTTCCAACTTCAAAAGAGAAGAAACCCCATCTCTAAAACCCCTCAAAACCTTAGCTTCTATTCCATTGATCCTACCACTTGATTTCAACCCCGTTTTAAGAGGTAATTACATTTTCTTAATCTCCTTTTCAATCTCTATCTATCCTTTGTTTTAGATTTCAAAAATATGGTGTTTTGGAAATTAGGGTTTATGTTAAAGTTTGAATTTTTAAGGGGTTTTCTATTTGGTTTTGATAAATTGGGTTGGGGTTTTAGTTAACTATGTTGTAATGAGTAACATATATCAAATTTGTTGATTTTGGGTGAAAATTCGTAGCTTGTCCTTGAGGTAGATTTTAAGGTAGTAAAACTTGAGTTTTTGGTGGGTTTTATGTTGAAATTGAAGGGCTGTTGGTCTACCTATGATATGAGGGTGTTTTGGGATGATTTGGAAGTCATTTGGATGTTTGGAAATTGATTTTTCAGCAAGTCTTTAGGGGAGCACGAAAATTGGGATTTTAGGAGATTGTGAGATTTGAGAAATTGAGGAATTTGGGTTGTGTTAGCAAAGTATGTTGATGGTTGAGTTTAGCATTGAATTGGGAAGTAATGTGTATGCTTTGTTTGGCTAGAAGCAAGTGGAAGCGCGGAAGAGGCTTTGGGACCGAATCCGGGTGCGTAGGAGGATTGTTCGATTTGCTAAGGAAGGGCGGTGAGTGGTTCAACTTGTTTTTAAGTTTGGCTCGAGCATGTTTAGTGTGTGTGTGTAAAGTGTGCTTGGTAGGCCACTTCCATTTAATTCAAGTTGATAGCTTAGCTTTTGATATCCTTAAATGCTATGTGCTTAATGACTATGCTCTTGTACTTGCAATTATATGGTGCATGTGTTTATATATCATGTTGTGGATATATGTGGTGAGCATGAGTGTGGGTGATGACATGTGATTAATGTTGATAATTGGCACTAAATAATTGCCGGTTTTAAATGATCGATCATTAGGATAGTGTGCACACAAATCGAGTCAAAACGTACGTGGCCTTGATGACGTTAAGTCATCAAGGAGGAATACAGTGATGTAACGTTCCACCGGAAGCTTTTATTACATTTCTATGGGATGATGAGTGGAATCCCATCCGTAGGGCATGTGGCGATGAGTGGAATCCCGCACATGAAAGGTCCGGTGATGAGTGAAATCCCACCGAGGTAAAGTGTTTTCGAGGTTTAAATCCGCACAATCGGGGTAATTAAAGTGGCCAATTAACTTGTTCTTATATGGCGATATATGGTTGTGTTATATATGTTGCTACATGATGATGAAATATGAGATTTGAACTTGTTAGGATTGAGAGACCGTATATGCTACTTGAAAGACTAGCTAAGTCTACTTGACTCTTATGCCTATGTTTGATGTATGTAAGACTAGGATTAACATGCTTGAACCCTGCATTGTTGATGTTTATCGCTTTAGAGCACCCTCACTAAGCTTATAGCTTACGCTCTCTATGTTCAACAATGCAGATCTTTAGCGTGGTGTTAGCTCGAGGCAAGGCAAGAAGGGCTTTCCAAGTTGTTGCTCAAGTATGGTTAATTTCGTATTAGTTAAGCAATGTGGCAATAGGGTGTGTTTGTATGAGCCTTGTATGACTCTTTTGAATGATGTTGTTTGGATTGATGTTTTGGATTGTAAAGCATGTAATGCTATGTGGATGGATGGTGTGTGATGGCATGTCTTAGATGCTTAGGTTGCCTTGTGTATGAGTGCAAACCTCTTGTGTTGAATTGTCCCTTTTGGGCTCTTGAGCTTCCATGTTTGACCTTAGATGCTGAATTTTGCTCTTTTGTTTGAAATGACATGTTCGAATGCCTTGATCCATGTTAAATGCTACTTATGGCTCATGTATGCTTGTTGAAATGGTTGTATGTGCGAGTCTTGTAGTTGTTGATTCATGCCTTTGGTTCTTTTGAGCTTCTACATATGTCCATGCATGATCTTAGTGTTTTTCCATGGTTAGGAAGTCCATAAGTTGGGCAGTAAGTGATCCCCTGCACTAAGGTTTCGAAACCATGGGTAAGGTTTCGAAACCTTTGCAGAAAATTTGGTTCCAGGGGTCACTGCCAGCCAAAGTTTCGAAACCTTTGGGGTAGGTTTCGAAACTTCCCCCAAGGTTTCGAAACCTTTGGAAAAATTTTGGTCCCAGGGGTCACTACCAGCCAAAGTTTCGAAACCTTTGGGGTAGGTTTCGAAACTATGGTCAAAGGTTTCGAAACCTTCCCCAAAGTTTCGAAACCTTTGGTGAAAATTGGTTCCAGGGGTTTCTGCCAGCAAAAGTTTCGAAACCATTGGTAAAGGTTTCGAAACTTCTGCTTAAATCTGCACTGTTTTGAATTGTTGGCCTTTTTAAAGAGAAAAACACATAGGAATTAATGTGCCTTTAGTCGAGATTAAAATTTGGTTATTTTGAATGTGGTTTGGGGTTCGAAAATGACAAGTTTAAAATGAAGAAAAAAACTTAGGGTTGCTAACCGAGGAGGAACCCCTTTGGGTTTCGCTTTGGTTTTCCCCGTGTGGCCCACTTGGACCGGTCATCCGGCCAGACCGGGACGAGGGGGTTACATTTGTTGGTATCAGAGCTTGAGGTTACCGAGACCTCAGGCAGGTAAGTGAGGTAAGATTAATGTGTTAAATGCTTGTGTTGTTCAATGCATGATTTGCCATGAATCCTTGATGCTTGATTGATCGTATGATGTTTTGAATGCATGAACTGTCGTGTCTGGTGTAGAGTGAGTGCCCATTGCTACTATTACTTA
Organism: Hibiscus tridactylites; assembly: GCA_958450335.1. NCBI lineage: Eukaryota > Viridiplantae > Streptophyta > Magnoliopsida > Malvales > Malvaceae > Hibiscus > Hibiscus tridactylites. Next base: position 16,247,922 of record OY288283.1, read on the forward strand.
ATTTAAAAATATTTTTGGAAAGAGGAATACTTGAGCACTATTGGACCCTTGCTTTGACTAACGTAATCCTTATCTGTTTCTTGTTGTAGTTTACCTTGCTAGTTGAACCATGAGACCACGTGGGAGGCCTAGGATGGTTCGACCGGAACCACGGGCAGAGGCTCCGAGAGTTGAGCCGATAGTTGGGGTAAGAGCTCAAGTGGGAGAGCATGTGGTTGGAGTTGGAGCTCCTCCACCACCTCCACCACCACCACCTCCTCCACCGGGAGTGGGAGGTGAGGCCGGGGCCGAAGGAGAGGGACCACAAGGAGGCCAAGGTGGCCAAGGACCGGCCAGGATAGACTTAGCTCCGTTGGTTCAGGCAATAGCCGGAGTGTTCCAGGCTGTAGTAGCTGGAGGTCAGGCAGCTCATCATCAGGGTGAGGGCACCGGATTGCCATTAGAGAGACTTCGGGGCCTTGGGGCCGAAGAGTTTAGAGGTGCTACTCCGGAGAGGTCAGAGATGTGGTTTGAGAAGATCGTCCGTATTCTTGCTCAGATGGGATGTACTGGTGAGCGCAAGTTGGGATGTGTTGAGTCTCTGCTTCAGGGTGATGCCTACACCTGGTGGGTCACCGTTACTTCGGGGATGGATGAGACCGAGATCACTTGGGAGTTCTTTGAGACAGCTTTCCGGAAGAAGTATTTGGGTCCGCGATACCTCGATAAGAGGAAGAGAGAGTTTATGGCATTGCTTCAGGGGAGTATGTCCGTGATTGATTATGAGATCCGATTTGTCAGACTGAGTCAGTATGCACCTGAGCTTGTACCTACTGAGGTGGAGCGTTGTAACCGCTTCCGATATGGGCTGAGTGAGGAGATCAAGACTTATACTCTAGCTTCAGATTACACTGATTTTGATGTCTTGGTCTCGAGGGCCAAGGACTTGGAGCACAGTTTGAGTTTGACCAGGCGGTCAGGTGGATCTAGTTCGGGTAAGAGGTCCGACAACTTTGATAGAGGTGATGAGAAGAGGCATCGGGACAACCGACATCAGTTTGATCATAGGCGTGGTGGCGGTAACCACGATAGGGGCCATCAGGGTCAGAGAGCTGGTGGGAAGTTGCCCACATGTGCTACTTGCGGGAGGAACCACACCGGTGAGTGTTGGGGGAATTATCATTCTTGTTGGAGTTGTGGTGCTAGAGACCACATTAGGCGTGACTGTCCACATCAGGTGGGACAGGCACCAGCTCAGGCTCCTGCTAGAGCAAATGACTTTCAGAGAGGCCGCGGGCGCGGTAGAGGTAACTTCCAGCCGAGGAACGATGGTCAGAGGAACATAGCTCATGTTGTTGCAGTCCAGCCGGAGGGCGGAGGACAGGCTAGGGTTTACGCTCAGCGCGGGGAGCAGCATGACACCGATGTGATCGTAGGTAACTTCTCGATACAGTCTTTGGGTTTGCTTTCTTTGATTGACTCTGGGTCTACAAATTCCTACATATTGAGTGAGCATGCACAGTCTTTGAACTTGCCTTGTGAAATGCTAGAGGTAGGAGTTAGTGTTACTAGTTCCTTTGGGGACACAATAGTAGTTAGGAAGATGTACCGAAGGTGTCCGTTGATGGTTCAGGGGCATGTGTTTCCAGTGGATATGATGGAGCTTCCCTTCTATGGTTTTGATGTGATTCTGGGTATGGATTGGCTCACGGAGCATAGAGCTAGGATAGATTTTGAAACTAAACGGATTTCTTTGAAGCTCACATATGATTATGAGATTGTAGTGGTGGGTGAGAACGTGAAGTTCTTGTCCAATGTGGTTTCAGTGTTAGAGGCTAAGAGGTTAGTGGAGTTGGGGTGTGAAGCATACTTAGCGTATGTGATGAACCCTAACATGAGTGAGGTTAGACCTCAAGACATCCGGACAGTATGTGATTTTCCTAGTGTGTTTCCGGAAGAATTGCTAGGGTTACCACTGGACAGAGAGGTAGAGTTCAGCATTGAGACTTATTCTGATTTAGCTCCTGTTTCGATTGCTCCGTATCGTATGGCACCGAAAGAATTGAAAGAGTTGAAGACTCAGTTGCAAGAATTGACAGATAGAGGTTTTATTAGGCCTAGTTCTTCACCTTGGGGTGCACCAGTATTGTTTGTGAAGAAGAAAGATGGAAGTATGAGAATGTGCATAGATTATAGACAGTTAAATCAGTTGACAGTAAAGAACAAATATCCGTTGCCTAGAATTGATGACTTGTTTGATCAGTTGAGAGGAGCATCAGTCTTTTCGAAGATTGATTTGAGATCAGGTTACTACCAGCTAAAGGTTAGAGAGGTTGATGTACCGAAGACGGCCTTTAGGACTAGGTACGGTCATTATGAGTTCTTAGTCATGCCTTTTGGGTTGACTAATGCACCGGCAACTTTCATGGACATGATGAATAGGATTTTTCATCAGTATCTAGATCAATTTGTGGTTGTATTTATTGATGACATCTTGGTGTACCCGCGAACTGAAGAAGACCATGACCGACACTTGAGACTTGTTTTGAAGACTTTGCTAGATCATCAGTTGTATGCGAAGCTCAGCAAGTGTGAATTTTGGATCCGAGAAGTAGTCTTCTTAGGACATGTAGTGTCAGCCGATGGGATTAGAGTTGACCCGAAGAAGATTGAAGCCATTGTTGAGTGGAAGCAACCGAAGTCTGTGACAGAAGTACGTAGCTTCCTAGGCTTAGTCGGATACTATAGGAGGTTTGTAGAGGGTTTCTCTAAGCTAGCCGCTCCATTGACACAGTTACTTCAGAAGAGTGTTCAGTTTGAGTGGACAGATGCAAGACAGAGAGCCTTTGTGAAATTGAAAGAAGCCCTGACCCAAGCACCGATTTTGATTCAGCCTGAGTCCGGGAAGGACTATGTGGTTTACAGTGATGCTTCTTATGTAGGGCTAGGATGTGTCCTTATGCAAGACCGGAGAGTAGTGGCTTATGCCTCAAGACAGTTGAAGACCCATGAGCGCAACTATCCGACCCATGATATAGAGTTAGCTGCAGTTGTGTTTGCTCTGAAGATTTAGAGGCATTATTTGTACGGTGAGAAATGCACAGTGTACACCGATCACAAGAGTTTGAAGTACATTATGACTCAGCGAGATTTGAATCTCAGACAGCGTAGGTGGTTAGAGTTTCTAAAAGACTACGATCTTATTATTGAGTACCATCCGGGTAAGGCCAATGTAGTGGCCGATGCATTGAGTAGGAAGATGGCCGTGGACTTGAGAGCTATGTTTGCTAGATTGAGTTTGTCCGGAGATGGTGGCTTAATAGCCAAGCTTCAGGTTCGACCTACTCTAGGTCAGTCGATTCGAGAGAAACAGCTCTTAGATATATCTTTGGCGCCTCACGTGCAAGATATAGCCGAGGGTAGATCTTCAGATTACAGCTTCAGCACTGATGGGGTTCTGTGTTTCAAAGATAGAATAGTGGTGCCAGAAGACAGTGACTTGAGACGTACGATCTTGACTGAAGCCCACAGTAGTCCGTTTGCTATGCATCCTGGAAGTACGAAGATGTACCGTGATTTGAAGAATGAGTACTTTTGGGTTGGCTTGAAGAGAGATGTAGCCGACTTTGTGAGTAAGTGCTTAGTGTGTCAGAGAGTAAAGGCAGAACATCAGGTTCCCTCAGGGTTGTTACAGCCATTGAGGATTCCGGAATGGAAATGGGAGAACATCACTATGGATTTTGTTTCGGGTTTGCCTTTGACTCTGACGAAGAAGAACTCAGTTTGGGTGATAGTAGATCGTTTTACGAAGTGTGCTCACTTCTTGGCAGTCAACACTACTTACACCTTAGATAGATTGGCCGATTTGTACACTGGTGAGATTGTGAGGCTACATGGTGTGCCGAAGTCCATTGTGTCAGATAGAGATCCGCGGTTTACTTCTAGATTTTGGGAGTGTCTGCATACAGCTTTGGGTACCCGTTTGAACTTCAGCACTTCTTATCATCCTCAGTCAGATGGTCAGTCAGAGAGGGTTATTCAGATCTTAGAGGACATGTTGCGTTGTTGTATCATTGACTTTCAGGGTACTTGGGAGAAGCATTTGCCTCTGGTAGAGTTTGCGTACAATAACAGTTTTTAGTCGAGCATTCAGATGGCTCCGTATGAGGCCTTGTATGGCCGGAAGTGTAGAACACCTGTGTGTTGGGCCGAGGTAGGACAGAAACTGTTACCTATGCCGGATTTTCTCAAGGGGACAACCGAAAAGGTAAAATTGATTTGTGACCGTTTGAAGGCTGCTTCGGATAGGCAGAAGTCCTATGCCGATTTGAAGAGGAAGGAAGTTGAGTTCTTAGTGGGTGAGAAGGTATTCTTGAAGGTGTCTCCGTGGAAAAAGGTGATGAGATTTGGCCGAAAAGGGAAATTGAGTCCGAGGTACATAGGACCGTATGAGATTGTGAAGAGGGTTGGTCCGGTTGCTTATCAGTTGCGTTTGCCATCCGAGCTTGAGAAGATACATGATGTGTTCCATGTGTCGATGCTTCGCAAGTATAGGTCCGATCCATCACACGTTATGCCCGTAGAAGAAATTGAATTGAATCCGGATTTGACTTACGAGGAAGAACCAGTGGAGATCTTAGCTTCTGACAGTAAAGTGTTGAGGGGTAGATCGATTGAGTTAGTAAAGGTGCGGTGGCAACGTAGAGGTGTGGACGAGGCCACTTGGGAAAGGAAGGAGGATATGGAAAAGCAGTTTCCGTATCTCTTTCAATCAGGTAATTTCGGGGACGAAATTCCTTAAGTGGGAGAGAGTTGTAACACCCGTGTTTTGGGCCTAGGAGTTAGCCGGATATTAGTTCGAGTCAAATAAAACTTAATTAAAACATTTCATCTTCAAATAATGACCTAATTGAACTTTTGTAGAAAGGGGAGGACTTATGAGGTAATTTGATCCTAAAGTTTTAAAAAGCTAGACAACTTTAAACCAAAAGTTGTCATCTTCTTTTCATCTTCTTTCCAACTTCAAAAGAGAAGAAACCCCATCTCTAAAACCCCTCAAAACCTTAGCTTCTATTCCATTGATCCTACCACTTGATTTCAACCCCGTTTTAAGAGGTAATTACATTTTCTTAATCTCCTTTTCAATCTCTATCTATCCTTTGTTTTAGATTTCAAAAATATGGTGTTTTGGAAATTAGGGTTTATGTTAAAGTTTGAATTTTTAAGGGGTTTTCTATTTGGTTTTGATAAATTGGGTTGGGGTTTTAGTTAACTATGTTGTAATGAGTAACATATATCAAATTTGTTGATTTTGGGTGAAAATTCGTAGCTTGTCCTTGAGGTAGATTTTAAGGTAGTAAAACTTGAGTTTTTGGTGGGTTTTATGTTGAAATTGAAGGGCTGTTGGTCTACCTATGATATGAGGGTGTTTTGGGATGATTTGGAAGTCATTTGGATGTTTGGAAATTGATTTTTCAGCAAGTCTTTAGGGGAGCACGAAAATTGGGATTTTAGGAGATTGTGAGATTGTGAGATTTGAGAAATTGAGGAATTTGGGTTGTGTTAGCAAAGTATTTTGATGGTTGAGTTTAGCATTGAATTGGGAAGTAATGTGTATGCTTTGTTTGGCTAAAAGCAAGTGGAAGCGCGGAAGAGGCTTTGGGACCGAATCCGGGTGCGTAGGAGGATTGTTCGATTTGCTAAGGAAGGGCGGTGAGTGGTTCAACTTGTTTTTAAGTTTGGCTCGAGCATGTTTAGTGTGTGTGTAAAGTGTGCTTGGTAGGCCACTTCCATTTAATTCAAGTTGATAGCTTAGCTTTTGATATCCTTAAATGCTATGTGCTTAATGACTATGCTCTTGTACTTGCAATTATATGGTGCATGTGTTTATATATCATGTTGTGGATATATGTGGTGAGCATGAGTGTGGGTGATGACATGTGATTAATGTTGATAATTGGCACTAAATAATTACCGGTTGTAAATGATCGATCATTAGGATAGTGTGCACACAAATCGAGTCAAAACGTACGTGGCCTTGATGACGTTAAGTCATCAAGGAGGAGTACGGTGATGTAACATTCCACCGGAAGCTTTTATTACATTTCTACGGGATGATGAGTGGAATCCCATCCGTAGGGCATGTGGCGATGAGTGGAATCCCGCACATGCAAGGTCCGGTGATGAGTGAAATCCCACCGAGGTAAAGTGTTGTCGAGGTTTAAATCCGCACAATCGGGGTAATTAAAGTGGCCAATTAACTTGTTCTTATATGGCGATATATGGTTGTGTTATATATGTTGCTACATGATGATGAAATATGAGATTTGAACTTGTTAGGATTGAGAGACCGTATATGCTACTTGAAAGACTAGCTAAGTCTACTTGACTCTTATGCCTATGTTTGATGTATGTAAGACTAGGATTAACATGCTTGAACCCTGCATTGTTGATGTTTTTCGCTTTAGAGCACCCTCACTAAGCTTATAGCTTACGCTCTCTATGTTCAACAATGCAGATCTTTAGCGTGGTGTTAGCTCGAGGCAAGGCAAGAAGGGCTTTCCAAGTTGTTGCTCAGGTATGGTTAATTTCGTAGTAGTTAAGCAATGTGGCAATAGGGTGTGTTTGTATGAGCCTTGTATGACTCTTTTGAATGATGTTGTTTGGATTGATGTTTTGGATTGTAAAGCATGTAATGCTATGTGGATGGATGGTGTGTGATGGCATGTCTTAGATGCTTAGGTTGCCTTGTGTATGAGTGCAAACCTCTTGTGTTGAATTGTCCCTTTTGGGCTCTTGAGCTTCCATGTTTGACCTTAGATGCTGAATTTTGCTCTTTTGTTTGAAATGACATGTTCGAATGCCTTGATCCATGTTAAATGCTACTTATGGCTCATGTATGCTTGTTGAAATGGTTGTATGTGCGAGTCTTGTAGTTGTTGATTCATGCCTTTGGTTCTTTTGAGCTTCTACATATGTCCATGCATGATCTTAGTGTTTTTCCATGGTTAGGAAGTCCATAAGTTGGGCAGTAAGTGATCCCCTGCACTAAGGTTTCGAAACCATGGGTAAGGTTTCGAAACCTTTGCAGAAAATTTGGTTCCAGGGGTCACTGCCAGACAAAGTTTCGAAACCTTTGGGGTAGGTTTCGAAACTATGGTCAAAGGTTTCGAAACTTCCCCCAAGGTTTCGAAACCTTTGGTGAAAATTAGTTCCAGGGGTTTCTGCCAGCAAAAGTTTCGAAACCCTTGGTAAAGGGTTTGAAACTTCTGCTTAAATCTGCACTGTTTTGAATTGTTGGCCTTTTTAAAGAGAAAAACACATAGGAATTAATGTGCCTTTAGTCGAGATTAAAATTTGGTTGTTTTGAATGTGGTTTGGGGTTCGAAAATGACAAGTTTAAAATGAAAAAAAAATTTAGGGTTGCTAACCGAGGAGGAACCCCTTTGGGTTTCGCTTCGGTTTTCCCCGTGTGGCCCACTTGGACCGGTCATCCGGCCAGACCGGGACGAGGGGGTTACAGGAAAACTACCCCACTGACCACCAAACAAATTGGGGATACCTATTTGGACCACCGAACTATAGAAAACGTCAATCAGACCACCGAACTTATGAAATCACCCTATTTTGACCAACGCCGTTAAAAACCTAACGGTGGAGTGACGGAACTGCCACGTGGCAATTGATGGAAAAATTTAAAAATTACACATTTGGTCCCTTATTATTTACACATTCTATCAATTTAGTCCTAATTTTAAATTAATAAAATAATAAATTATTTAATTAAGTGGTGACACGTGTCATGTAACCCCTCGTCCCGGTCTGGATGGCTGACCGGTCTGGGTAGGCTACACGGGGAAAACCAAAGTGAAACTCGTTAAGGTCCCACCTCGGTTAGCAACCCTAGAAATTTTCTTTGAATTAAATCTTGTCTAAAGGCATATTATTTCCTAAGTGATCACGACAACGGAAAACATCAAGAAAGATACACAACCGAACCCCAAACAACTTGTTAAACAGTCCATTTTACACTTACAAAACAAGCCCTATCGATACACCAACCAAGAGTATTGATACGCCTTGACCAAGTCAACACCCTTCAGTCAACACAGGAAGACCGTATCGATACAGCCCTTGAGCGTATCGATACGCCTTTCTCGGTCAACATCTCGCGGTCAACGAGATAAAATCGTACCGATACGCTAAGAACCCATACCGATACGCCAAAGTCTCCTGTAAATCTCAGAATTCCAGTGAGCTTTGGGCGTATCGATACACCCCCGAGTATCGGTACCCCTTGCCAGTTCTGTGTCCCGAAGTGTAGAACCGTATCGATACGGCTCTTAGGCGTACCGATACGCCCTGCACTACAAGACACCAAATTGCAGCAAAACAACCTGAAACTCAACTCTAAATGCAATTTGAAACTTCCCTAACCACAAACAAGCATCCATACAACAACTAGCATCCAAGAACTAACATGAAGAACGATTTAGATGATCAACAAGGCATTACATCAAGGCATTCACATAAAGGATATATATTGCATATAAAGGCATGCTTAAAAGCTCAAAAAGCCAAATGACACATGTCTTCACATATAAGGCTTGCATGCTCAACCAAAAGCAACATAAACATCCAAGGCATGACCTCTCATCACAAGCATTCACAAGATATGGCATAGTTTACAAATCCAAGCAAAACATAAACATCATCAACATCTATGAGTCATACAACGCTCATACAAAACACATAGTAGCCCCATTGCTAAACTACTACTTTATTTACTAAATCATACTTGAGCAACTACAAAGCTTGGAATGCTCCTACGCCTTGCTCCTTGCTAACTCCAAGCTACTGATCTGCATTGTCGAAAACGAGAGCGTAAGCTAGAAGCTTAGTGAGGATGCTCTAAATTCAAAAACAACGACAATGCAGGGTTCAAGCATATAATCCTTAACCTCACACACAATCAAACATAAGCATCAACATAGCAAACTAGCTAGCAACACAAGAGGCAATAATATGGCATCTTACTTCATATTAAGCTCAACAATATAAATCAAATATCTCAACATCATAACTATATGAACAAGTACATTGGCCACTATTAGTTTACTCGGATATGCGGATTTACTCTCAACAACAACATTACCTCGGTGGGATTACACTCATCACCGGACCTTGCACGGATGGGATTCCACTCATCATCACATGCCCTACGGATGGGATTCCACTCATCATCACATGCCCTACGGATGGGATTCCACTCATCATCACATGCCCTACGGATGGGATTCCACTCATCATCATGTATAATATAAATAATTTCCGGTGGAATATTACATCACCGTACTCCTCCTTGATGACTTAACGTCACCAAGGCCACGCGCGATTTTGACTCAAACGTGTGCACACTAATCCTAATGATCGATCATTTATACCCGGTAAGTTAACTAGTGCCAATTACTTTTAAACCACATCACACATCCATCATTTGTAACACACGTTCATCATCACACATATCAATGTATATACATACAACATCAAATCATGCCTCACAAGATCAATATAAGCATAAACATCTTAAGCTTGTAAACACACAAGAAGTTAAACTACCAATTTAACTTCTACCTTGGAATGGCCTACCAAGCTCATTCCAATACCTCCACTACACACACTTGAACCATTTTAAAACAATTGAAAGTTTCACTCACCACCCTTCCTTAGCAAACCAAGCAAAGCTAGTCAAGCCTCCACAATCTCCGGAACCGATCACGATCCTTCTCCGATGTTTCCTCTTGCTTCTAACCAATCAAAAGTCAAGTATTACTCAACCGATTCAATGCTAAACTCAGCCACAAACCCAACTCACAAACACAAGCCAAACTTCACAATCTCAAACCCAAACTAACTACAAAACTCTCATTTTCGTGCTCCCCAAATACCCAGATGAAATCCACCATTTCCAACACCAAAATGACATCTAAAGACTTCTAAAACACTTCCCTAACAACCCTATACCATTAGCCCTTCAACCCAACACAAAAACACACCAAAAATTCATGTTTTGACACTTTGAAAAATGCCCCAAAGACCCACTTCGGGATTTTCCCCAAAATCCCTCCAATTTAAGATATTAGGTGTATTAAAGTAAGGTGAACTCAAAAATCAACTAAACAAACCAAAAGCATGTCAAAAACCCAATAAAGCTTAATACTTTCAAAAACTTGAAAAACAAAAATGGTGATGGTTTTGAAATCTAAGACCATGGAAAGGCTTGAAATGAAAAGGAGAACTCAAATACGAAATTACCTTGAGAAAATCCCTTGAGATGGTGAAGTACCTCAATGGAATAGTAGATTTAGGGTTTAGAGAGATTTTCACGTTGGAAATGAAGAAGCAAGAAAGAAGACCTCTTTTTTTTATTCAAAAAGGTTGTCTACTTTATTTCAACCTATTTACAAAAATGCCACTCCATAATTTTAAATCTCATTTAAATCAAAACTAAGGTCCAATTAAATTAAATCGGTTTTGAAGACTCGAACCAAACACACACGCCAAACTCCCAACCCCAAAACACGGGTGATACATGTCAACACCAAGGTCTCTTAGGTGTAAAGCCAAAGGCTTTGCCACTGCACCAAGCACATCTTTGAGCTCTAATTCTCCAGATATAATATATACTTCTTATTAGTTTCCACACTTATAAGCCAAAAGCTCAAACCTTAAATACTAATTTCACATATATATATAAATCTCAAACCCTAAACTCTAACCCTAAATATTTCAAATTAATTTCACACTAAATATTTCAAATTAAACCCAAAACCCTAAAACTTTCAAATTAATTTCATGCTAAAAATTTCAAATTAAACCTTAAACCTAAACCTAAACCTAAAACCCTAAAAATTTAAAATTAATTACACGCTAAATATTTTAAATTAAACTCTAAATATTTCAAATTAATTTCATGCTAAATATTTCAAATTAAACCCTAAATATTTAGTGTGGAATTAATTTGAAATTTTTAGGGTTTAAGGTTTGGGTTGATGGTTTATGGTTTAATTTGAAATATTTAGCATGAAATTAATTTGAAATATTTAGGGTTTAGGGTTTAATTTAAAATATTTAGTGTGAAACCAATTTGAAAATTTTTGGGTTTAGGGTTTAATTTAAAATATTTAGCGTTGAATTAATTTAAAATTTTTAGGGTTTAAGGTTTGGGTTGATGGTTTAGGGTTTAATTTGAAATATTTAGTATGAAATTAATTTGAAATATTTAGGGTTTAGGGTTTAATTTGAAATATTTAGCGTTAAATTAATTTTAAAATTTTAGGGTTTTGGGGTTTAGAGTTTAATTTAAAACATTTAACGTGGAATTGATTTGAAATGTTTAGGGCTTGAGGTTTAATTTGAAATATTTAGTGTGAAATTAATTTGAAATATTTAAGGTTAGAGTTTAGGGTTTGAGATTATATATATGTGAAATTAGTGTTTAAGGTTTGAGCTTTTGGCTTATAAATGTGGAAACTAATAAGAGTTATATATTATATTTGGAAAATTATGGTACAAAGCTGTGCTTGGTGCAGTGGCTAAGCCATTGGCTTTACACTTAAGAGACCCAAGTTCGATTCCTGCTAAACGTAAAAAAGAGAATTTTATTTTTCTCCTCTAAATTGGTGGTTACACGTGTCATCACCTGATTGGAGGGGGAAAATAAATTAATAAAATCAAATATAAATAATTAAAGTCCTCCAATAAGGTGTTGACACGTGTCACCACTTAATTAAATAATTTAATATTTGATTAATTTAAATTTAGGACTAAATTGAAAGAATGTGTAAATAATAGGGACCAAATGTATAATTTTTAAATTTTTCCGTCAATTGCAACGTGGCAGTTCCGTCACTCCACCGTTAGGTTTTTAACGGCGGTGGTCAAAATAGGTTGATTTTATAAGTTCGATGGTCTGATTGACGTTTTCTATAGTTCGGTGGTCCAAATAGGTATCCCCAATTTGTTTGGTGGTCAGTAGGGTAGTTTTCCCTTAAAATAAAGAAAGAAAGATGTGATGTGAAGTGTCACACAACTCACCAAAAATTCAAATACACAGGCTATATAAAGTCATATATAGGATGTAAAAACCTAACTCAGCCTGAAAACTCGACTGAAACTGACCTTTCTCCTATTAACCCGATTTTGACCTAACCCGATATTAATAGACCGACCCGATACCCGAACAGAAAACACCATAGGCTCAAGCTAAAACTGAACCAGATTTAAATCAAATGTAAACCGAATATAGTAAAACCCGAAATAACCCGAGCCGAACGACCCGTTTCTCACCTCTACTCAATCCCAGTTATAATCAACATAAATACAAACCAAAATAGATCGTATTCAACCTATCTTTCAAATTATGGTCTAATGTCTCATAAACCCCTCAGTTCTTATCATTATCGCAAAACCCCACTTTCTACACTAAGTTGGGTCCGATTCTTATTTACAAATAAGACAAAAAATGTACGATAAATCCAATAAATCAATGACTAAAGTCAATGCACAAAATTAAATTGGAAATTCAAATCGTTATAAATTCGGCCTTAATCATTAATTTTTTTGAAAGAGGATTTTATTAGAATTTGAGACGGCAACTATACTGGCCTCGTTAAAAAACCTCCTTAAACCTATTCGGAGAAAAAAGAGTGCACAATATAGTTGCAATAGGGTTACTGGGCATCCACCATTGAAATTACTTAGAAAATAAGTCTAGGACAATACTCTGAGACCAATTAAGTTGACTTGAAACTGCACTATCGAGATCATTTTAAGGCTTCCTGCAGGAACTATAGGGGATCAAACACCACCAAATCTTCAGATCTGCCAATGCCTTTTTTGGCTAGTCCATTAGTATAAGTATTACATTCTCTAGAAACAAGACTGAATCTGCAACCCAGAGCCTTGCTTGCCTTCACACATTGTTCAACCAATTTCTTGAAGTTAACCGGGGCGTTTTTGGGATTTTCAACCAGTCTATGGCCATTTGGTTGTCACTTTCAATTGTTACTTGGAACCTATTTTGCCATTTTGATCTTCCAAGCAAGCTAATTGCTTCTGATACAGCCAACAACTCAGCTGTTAAAACATCACACTGACCAGCAGCTTTGGAGAAGTACATAGGAATCTTTGAAGTCTCGTTTCTTAGTACACCTCCAATTTCGGCCTTACCGTAGCTGCCACTAACAGCGCCGTCAGTATTGAATTTGAGTGTTCCCTTTGCTGGAGCAATCCAATTTGCTGGTTTTGGCAGTTTGGGACGGAGAAATATGTGTTTGAATTTAGTAGGATCTACGACAAGGTCAGTAACAACCCACTTTCCGTTCGGCCATTTAGCTTTGCACCACCAAGATAATCTCAAAATGCACAAGTCAAACAAATGATCGAATTTAAGTTTGCATCCCTAAAAGACTATTTCGTTCCTACATTTCCAGATAGTCCAAATGAAGCTATAAAAGCTGAGATTCTATACCTAACTGATTAAAGGCTTTGGATCCAAGCCACAACATTGGATCATCAAATCTCGAACGCTTGAAGGCATAATAAGATGTACTTGCCAGAGATTGCACCATTTAGACCACAAAGCCCACACGATGTGGCAATGGAAAAACAAATGCAATATGAATTCTAAGTTTTCTTGGCATAATGGGCAGTGATCGGAATTTTGAGTGATAATACCTCTTTTTATCAGCTCATGTTTTGTGGGAATTTTCCCGTGAATAACTTTCCAAAGGAAAGCTTCTACATTTGGGGGAGATAGGCCACTCTAGACCAGGCTCTAAGCTTCATCCTTAGCTACTCTTTCATGGACACAATTATTGCAATATGATCTAACGCTATACATCCCACTTGAGTTAGCCAACCAAACAAGAGAATCGTCTAGGGATGAATTTATCTTGCTACCTTTGATGAGAGTGAGAAATTCCTCCCACACTGTTTGTTCCCACTCTAGCACTTGCCTACGAAGTTCAATTTTCCAGCACCAAATCTTATTCTGGAAGAAGCCAAACTCTACTATGACTCATTGTTTCTTGATGGAGAGAGCGAAAATTCTGGGGAAGGCATCTTTCATCACTCTGTTTCCTACCCAATTGTCAGTCCAAAAATGAATATGATTTCCGTCACCCACTTTAACCCGGACATTAGTCATGAATGAGGAATTATGATTGGATAGTTGGGAAGTGATTCTTCTCCACAGCCAAGACTTATTAGAGGTTGATCGTGAGACATGCAGAAGAGAGTTCGAGTTTTGTTTGTAAATTATCAAAATAGTTTGGCGCCACAAACTATTGAGCTCTGTACCATAACGCCATAGCCACTTGCTCCGTAGAGCCAAGTTGCGTGTCCTAAAATTAGTCAGTCATAGCCCTCCTTTGGATTTAGGGTAGCACATTATTTCATTCTTTACCCAATGTATAGCACGGTTGTCCAAGGAACGTAACACCCATATTTCCGTCCTAGAATTTAAAGCTGTTAAATTTAATTAATTTATTTATTCTTAGAAAGCAATTGAGTTTGCGATTAAGTGAATTAATCAATTTAGCCCTTGAACTTCTTATAACTGGGCAATTATTGCACCAATTCGAATTAAAAAGTAATTAAGCTTTTGAATTAAGAAAATTTGGCCGAGTGATAAATTAGTGGATTCAAATTAGTAGTAACAAGATTCAAAGTGGTGAAATTAGAGGAATTAAAAGAAATTAAAGAGGGGTACAACTCCTTTGTAGAAATCGGATCAAAGTGGAAAATTAAAGAAAGATTGGTAAGGAAAATTGATGACCAATTTAAAATAAAAATAATGTTCAAAATTGCATGTTAAAAGTTAAAATTCCTTAGGGTTGCCCTTAGTAAAAAGATAATAAAAGATATAGGATGAAAGACACTTAAGTAAGATTAGAGGCTATCAAATCCCCCAAATTAAGGGAGAATGTCTTCTCTCCATCATTTCTTCTCTTTGTGCCGTGAGGTTTGAGAGAAAATGGAGATGAGGGGAGCTCAAAAGTCTGAACTTTTGGAGCTCAAATGGTGAAGAATTGGCTTGCATGTTTGAAGAATTAAGCTAGGATTGAGAAGGGTAGCTAGTGGTAACAAGAAAATCAAGAAGTAAGTTCTATTTCTCCTTGTAGCTATTCGAATAAGTGTCAAACCATGCATGCAAACTTAGAATTTGTTTAAACATGAAACTATGAGAATCTTGATGATTATAATAAGTTGAATTAATGAAATTCTTGAAAAAAACTAATTGTGAATTGATGAATAGATTTAAAAAGGAGACTGTTTTGAGATAGAGTGTAAAGTCATGAATAATTGGAAAATTGGTATGATTAGAGACTAAATTAGAAAATTACTATTAGGAGAAAGTTGTAAAGAAATATGAATTTTAGAAGGAACTACTCTTGGATTGCTGGAAAAATGAATTAGAAGGGGGAAATTTTGATTAGAACTAATATTGGACATGTACTCGAAAATAATGGAATTTGGGGACTGAACTGAAAATTTTGCAAAATTGAGGACTTGATTGTTGATAATAAAAGTTAAAATGGATGTAATTTTTTTTGAAAGGATAGTATAAGTCATGCCATAAGTGAATTTAGACTTTGAATAAGGTAATTAGGTGAATTTTAAGCTAAAGGTGACAAATAAGTAAGTTGTCCAGTGAAATACAAGTCATAGGATGTAACTTTGGAAATTCACCAAAAATAAGATTTAAGGTATTTTGAATTAAATTTTTACTGTATAAACTTTGGTGTGTCTAGAAACACTGAGAGAAAACGGAACTCAATTCCAGTAAACAAATTGGAAGATATGAATTTTAGAAGTTGGACAGTACAAGCTGTCCAGATTTATCGAAAAGGGTATATTTAAGTAATAAACTGTATTTACTCGAACAAGATAAAAATATGAGGTTTAAATGGTTAAAAATCTGAGTTTAATACATTTCTAATGGTGTATGATAAGTAAATTTTGGATTAGTAATTAAAGAGATATGACAAAAACACTAACTGGTCTTCCAACTAGTTTAATAGAAAACCAGATTTGAGAATTTATGTTCATGCTTGAATTCGAAGAGTAATTGTAATTGAATTTCTCTCTAATATAGTGTGTATTCATTTTTATGTTGAGAATTAAGATCGAAATTGTGAAGAGACTTTGGAGGAAGCTAGGATCGATCAATCAAGGGGAAGAAACAATGGCATCTTAATTCAAGATCAAGCTTAAGGAATCGTTTTCAAGATTCCAACATAAATTAATCAAAAGAGGTAAAAGAGAAAAATGTCCTCAACGGGTTTGTGGAAACGCCTCGTAAAGGAGCAAAAAGAGGACCGTGATGCCGGCGAGCACCGTGAAACAAGTAAGGGAGGCCAATCGGAGAAGAAAGACCAGGCCACTCAACATGTGTGGACTCTATATATCGGAGGTCTCTCTCGAACAATACACTGGAAAGGATTATGGCAGGTATGCGATAGACATGGGGTCGTCAAAGATGTGTTTTTTCTGAATAGAGTGGCTAGAGATGGGCAGCGATTTGGCTTTGTTCGGATGGCATCACAAGAAGACGCAAATCAGGTTATAGAGAGACTACATGGAAAATGGATATACGGTGCTCGGATGAGTGTAGCCATGGCGTGGAAGGGCAAAACAGAATGGAATAGGAAAAAAGGGGGAGAAAAGAGAAGTGGGGAACAACGTGGGACAATGGATATTGGAGACTCAAAGGCATCATACAGTTCGAATCCGATAGGGAGAGGAGAGGCGAGCGAAAATCGAAAGAAAATACCAGGAATAGTAGACGAAGACAAATGGGCGATTTTAAAATGGTGCACGGTGGGTTGGTGCTTGAACCCGTGTAGCATAAAATCATTGGCGGAACGCTTGGAGGTGGAAAAGCATGACGGATTCTTCATCATGAGATTGTCCGGATCCATGGTTTTGTTAATGTGCACGTCGGTGAACGTTCGAGAACATGTGTTGAAGCTTGACCGTGTGAAAGAATGTTTTGTGAGGGTGGAGAAGTGGTCACCAGCAATCAAAGTGGAATCACGCCGGGTATGGTTGTCAATTGTAGGTCTTCCAATTCATTTATGGCACAAAAGGACATTCATGAATATTGCAAACATATGGGGTTCTTTTATTTGCATGGACGACACAACGGAAACGCCAACATCTTTTGATAGCGGCAGAATTATGGTGGAGACAGCCACTTTTAATCGAATTAAGGATCAAATAGATGTACAATTTGAGGGGGAGACATATCCGGTCCGTGTGTTGGAGATGGATGGCAAAACTCCGACGGTCGAATGTGATTGTGGTGATTTTGAGTCGACCGACGGAGAGGAGAGTTGCGATCATGATACATCCAACGACATTGCAAGGGTTGTAGAAAAGTTTGATGATACAACAAATCAAAGGGAGGTCATTGAACCGGTTATGTGGCTAGCAAATGATGTTTGGGAGGGACAACAAGGGGCCACAAACGGTGCAACAAGTCTAGAACAGAGAGCAGTTTTAAATTTCTAATGAGGAACGGGGGTCGACGCAACATTTGGAACGGTCACCGGACATGCAAACGGAGGAGCTGCCGGAACGGAATGAGTTGATGACGGGAGGTGGGCTGAGTGGGGAGAAGGACAGTAGCGATAGGACTCTAGAGGTGGTAGGTAATGTTCAAATGTGTGAGAGTTTGGATATCACTGGGATTGTGAATTCCAAATCTAGTGATTCAGTGGGGCTGGAGACTCAATTACAAACAAGGGATAAGATAGAGGAATTAAATTCATATCCACATATCCATTCGAAAGCTACACGCCCGGGTCTGGGTACTACTGAATTAATTCAAGTGGGTCGGGCATTTTGTAAAATCCGACGGGTCCTAGGAGGCGAACAAAACATAGGAGGCTGTCGGGTATATCGAAAAAAGAGGGGCAATCGATCGAGTGGGCTTCGACAAGGAAATTTGAATGGGGAATGAGAGGTAGCAGTTGGTGTGAATACAACCAAAAATATAGAAAGTGAGCCAATCGAAACAGTAAAATTGGGTTCATTGATTGGGGTAAATTCTAACAGACGTGAAGAGGAGATAATTCGAGACATATCACGAGTAATCAACGGGGATAGTCGGGGCTTGTGACTAATGAAATTGCTATCTTGGAATGTTCGGGGTTTGGGAGGGAGTGCAAAGCGACGGTATGTACGTGAGGTGTTACGGAAAAACAATGTGGATATGGCGATGTTGCAAGAAACGAAGATGGAGGAGTGGCCGATGTCATGGATAGCGAACTTATGGGGAACGAACAGTTTTGAATCAGTTTTCGCGCCTTCAATCGGAGCTTCAGGAGGTATATTGGTGGTGTGGGAAACAAGCAAATTTAATACTGAAAAAGTTGAGGTGGAACGCCATTTTATTGTGTTATGGGGCAGGTGGATACAAGACGATATGGCTTGCGGGATAGTCGTAGTATATGCCCCATCGGAGGTTGAGGGACAACAAGCAGTTTGGGCAGCGATATTAGATAAAATTAGAGATCAAGAGAGGCCATGGTGTATTGCAAGGGATTTCAACGCAATCTTACATGAGTCTGATAGAATTGGGGTGTCGGACAGGGATGTTGAAATGGAAATATTTGGAGAATTCGTACTTCACGCGGGTTTAATGGATTTGCCGCTACTAGGAAAACGCTACACATGGTTTGGTCCAAAAAATAGGTGCAACAGAATTGATCGCTTCTTGATATCGACGGGTTGGATGGATGCTTTCAGTTCAATACAACAAGAAGCTTTGGCGAGGGGCGTATCGGATCACACGCCCTTGTTGTTGAGATGTGATGAGAATGATTGGGGACCTCGGCCTTTTAGGTTCTTCAATTGCTGGATGGAGGGCCGATATCATGCTCGCCAAATTGTTGAAGAATGGGTCCGATTGAAAGCTTTGGGCATTGGTAACGGAAACATTATGGTAAAACTGCGACATCTGAAATTATTCTTGAAACAGTGGAACCGCGATAGTTTTGGGGATGTGAATGCGATTATTTCTAAAATGCAAGGCAAGATTGATCAGGCAGATGAAGCGGTAAATACAAATAGTGTCGATGAGGGAGTTGAGGTAGAGCGAAGTCAGTGGATGCAGGCATTATGGAGAGCTATGCGAAATAAGGAAGCAATGTGGAGACAAAAATCGCGTGCGACATGGCTTCGATTGGGTGATCGAAATACGACATTTTTTCACCGATCCGCTAAATTGCATGCTGCGAAGAATTTCATTCCTGGTTTCTTGATTAATGACAAGTGGATCACTTCACCAACACACATGCGCAGACATGTGATGCAAGCGTTCACTAGACATTTTTCTAGTGATACGCGGGAGTGTGCATGGCATTTTGATGGGGAGTTCCGACAATTATCTTCGATTGCTAGTGCAAGGTTGGTTTCGGTTTTCTCCTTGGAGGAAATTCACGGTGTGGTGAGGGAATGTGATGGTTCGAAAGCGCCAGGCCCAGACGGATTTACTTTGGATTTTTATAAGAAAGGGTGGGAGGTGGTTAGTGGTGACGTCTTCCGCTTTTTCGAAAGTTTCCATGCCAGTGGTCGGTTACCCAAGGATGCAAATTGCACGTTCGTCGTCTTGTTGCCTAAGGTATCATCCCCTAAAACAATTGGTGAATATAGACCTATATGTTTGGTTAACTCAGTGTATAAAATATTGGCGAAATGTCTAGCGAATCGATTGCAGTTAGTTTTGGGTGAATTAATAAGCGACACACAGTCAGCCTTTATTAAGGGACGTCAATTAGTGGATGGGGTACTTCTAGCTATTGAGGTTGTGCATTCCCTGCGTCAGAGGGGAGCGGCTGGTTTTTTGTTGAAACTCGATTTCGCAAAGGCATACTGTGTTAGTTGGCGATTCTTGGATGAGGTACTAGCTAAAATGGGATTCTGTGACGTATGGCGAAATTGGGTTAGAGAATGTATCAGCTCTGCCCGGCTATCGGTGCTGCTTAACGGTAATGAAACAAAGGAATTCAGAATGGGTAGAGGATTGCGCCAAGGCTGTCCGTTATTGCCGTTACTGTTTGTGGTTGTCGCGGAGGCGATGCACTTGATGTTGCGAAAGGCCGAATTTGAAGGACTAATCCGTGGGGTTGAGGTGGCGTCAGGGATATTCCTGACACATCTACAGTTTTGCTGACGATACACTGTTATTTTTTGAGGCATCATTAGCGGTTGCGCGAAATTTAAAACGGATCTTACACTGTTTTCAAGTCTGTTCTGGTTTGACGATAAATTTTGGTAAGAGTTCATTATACTCGATTGGTATAGGCGATGATCTGAGTGATAGTGTGGCCGAAGTGATGGGTTGTAGAAGGGCAGATTTTCTGTTTGTATATCTTGGCTTTCCGATAGGAGCGAATCCGAGGCTGGTTGATACATGGGAACCGATAATTGCTAACTTTAGGCGCAAGCTAGCGGGGTGGAAACGATCGTCTTTGTCCTTGCTGCTCGCGTTGTATTGGTGAACTCGGTACTTTCCTCTCTACCTATCTTTTATATGGGATTATTTGTTGCTCCAAAGGGGGTGATTGACAGGTTAGGTAGGACCCAGAGGGCATTCCTATGGGGAGGTGTTGGATTAGAACGACGTATGAGTAGGGTAGGGTGGGAGGTTGTATGTCGGCCAAAACAGTTTGGGGGTTTGGGAGTTGCGGATTTACGGGTAAAGAATATAGCTTTGCTATCTAAATGGGTTTGGAGGTGCGCTTGTGATAAAGATTCTTTATGGCGAAGCTTGATAGTAGCAAAGTATGGGGAACATACGCAGTGGTGGCGTTTTAATACGGAAAAGCTATCGTCGATGTCGATAGTATAGAGACAAATTGTTGCAAATTCGTGTGCTGCACAAGTGGAAAAACACATGGGCATGACCGGTTTTTTGTGGAAACTTGGTAATGGGAGGTTAATCCTTTTTTGGTTCAATTCGTGGGTTGAACAGCTTGTATTGAAAGATGTTTTCCCGCGTCTCTTCTCGTTGGCGATTGACAAATTAGCTCGGGTGTGTGATTACGCGATGGATGAGGGATTCTCTCATCAGCATTGGGACGGATTTTTTAGGAGGCAATTAAGGGTGTTCGAGCACGGGCAGTTGCGAGAGTTGTATAATTTGGTGTCCAAGTTTCGTGTATGGGAAGGCAGGATGGACACATTGATTTGGAGGCCGGATGCTCATTGTAATTTTTCGGTTCAGACCTTGTCGAAGCTGTTCTTGTTAGATAAGGTTGGGGATATGGGCTTAGGCGAATGTTTTTCTTGGAAAGTGCTGGTACCGCCTAAGGTTCAAGCCTTCTTGTGGTTCATATGGCTACGTCGGTTACCCACGACTGACTTCTTGCGTGCTCGTGGGATCCCTTTGCCGGATGATCAAGGACGCTGTCCTTGGTGTGCGACGGAGGAAGAGAGCATCGCTCACGTTTTGTATGAATGTTCCTTTACGCGGTCAGCTTGGGAGTGGATGAGACAATGGTGGGGCATCGACAAAGTTTTCCCGGTCAGTTTTGATGCATTTTTTGTGATTGATTTCCATTGCGTTTTTACTGGTTGCATGAAAATGTGGTGGGTAGCGAGCGTTATTGGATTGTTGTGGTCGCTATGGTTAGCGGGAAATGAGTATATTTTCCGTGGGAAACGTTTGTCTGAATTATGTTTCTTGGTTAAGTTGCGATCATACTACTGGATAAAAGTTGATAGGAGAGGCGAAGTGTTTCCGGAATCCATTTGGTGGTCATGTCCTGCTCAGTTTGTTGTTAGCGCGCAACCGAGAAAGTTGAGGGTGGGACGGAGCTGGTAGCCTCCTTTAAAGGGCGTGTTAAAATTTAACATGGATGGATCAGCGCGTGGTAAGCCGGGTCCAGCGGGGTTTGGTGGCATAATGCGGGACGTGGATAGTCGTATATTGGGATTGTTCTCGGGACCTTTAGGTGTGATGGATTCGAACGAAGCGGAAGTGCGAGCGATAGCTTTCGCTTTGGGATTGGTATAGGAGAGGGAATGGCGGCAAGGCTGTGTTATTATAGAGTCGAACTTTCAAGTGGCGTTGAGCTGGGCTACACAATCGGCAAAACGTCCGTGGCGGTTGTGGGAGGTTTTCTTAGCGATAGATCAGGCTTGTTAGGTCGCGTATGACATTCAATTTTGTTATGTGCCGAGGGAGGCGAATGGCTTCGCGGATGTCTTAGCGAAAGAGGGAGTGGACAGATGTTCGCTTTTTATGGCATGTATATGAGTTGGTGTTTCGTTCATTTTGTTCTTTCGGCGGATCTCATCGTACTCTTTTCCTCCATTAGGCTTAGGGAGGTTTTTAACGAGGCGTGAGATCCGTCAAGCTGTATGTTTTCTATTTTTAATAAAATCATACAGTTGCCGATAAAAAAAAGATCAAGCTTAAGGAGTTGTGAGTGTAATTTTGTATTAGGGTTGGGACTAGTGTAATTTATGATTCCATGCATGAAATTGGACCTAATTGATATTTGGTAATATGTTTAGTAAAGAAAGGAGATTAAAGAAAAAATGGATGCATGATTGAGATTTCGGCTAATTATTGAATGTGTGAAAATGTGGACTGTTTTTATGTGATTTTAAATGCCATGATTTATATGCATGATTTGGATTTTGATAATGTCTGAATATGTGCAAATGTGGACTGCCCTATGTGATCTTTCGTATGTTGAACATGCATGAACTTGAATTCTTGATAATGCTCAATTGTATGTACATATGAACTGCCCTATGGTACTTTTGTTATGCTTAATAGGCACGTGATTATATATAAAGTTGTTGCCCATGTATGTTGATGTGATCGAATGAAGTATGAATTTAATTAACAAGATTTATGTGAGTTTGCACAACTATGTGATTGAATAAGCATGCAAATTGAAGTATCCAAAATGTATATGCTAAATAAAGGTAATGAATAATAAACGAACAAGAATAATATGCTCTTGGTCGATTAAAAGTCTTAGATAGTACGACATGCCTAGAGTCTGAGCTCTCTTGTTTGTTGCTTCGTGCAACTATTGTTTGTTGCTTAGTGCAACCATTTCTTGTTGCCTTGTGCAATCATTGTTAGTAGCTTGTGTACTCTTCGACTTGATGATTAAAGGTGATCTTGATTGGTGTTCAAGATACATTGATGCTAATGGGCATCCATTGTTTGTTGCTTCGTGCAACCATTGTTTAGTACTTGGTACCCTCTTGATGGCTTGAATATCTGATTCGTCTACTCTACCTAGGGCAATGTAACCTAATTAAATTAAATAGAATTACTTAATTATGTAAAAGCTTATGAAGTGTATAAATGGATTGATAAGACTTGGTATGATATGATGTGAAATTAATGAATGAATTTTTGTGGACATTGGTCCTTCCGATTTTGGTTTAATGTATATGAGATGTTGTGATATCCGAATATAAGAAAAGTGGGCAATGGCCCTGTCCGAAATACATGGAAAGTTAGTTGTGATATGTTTGAAAATTTTGACTCTGGATAATGGTTTGTGACATATTCGAATGATATGCTTTTGGAAAATTTGTGATTTTTGCTTTGATAAATTAATGATGTTATATATCGATTGGCATGAATCTTGATTATTTCGATCATGAAGAATAAAATTGAGTATGCTAGAAATTGAATTGAATTATTGTCTTGATTGAATCAAAATTGAAGCATGCGATTAAATTAATGTTATTTGAAATGCATTTGAGCATGAGCTATGAAGGTTTAATTATGTTATGTATGAAGCTATTTGTTTTGATTTCGCTAAGCGTAGTTGGGTATAAATTGTATGTTAACAAACCTAGCTAAGTAATTTAATGCTTGATCACATAAAAATTCATGAATGAACTAGATTTAACATTACCTCGCTAAGTACAATTTGTACTTAACGCTCCGTTGTTTTCTTCTTCCCAACTTTAGCAGGGTAGCTTGAACCTTAAAGCTAGCATTCGATCGGATCAAGTTACAAGACCAGAAAAATGTATGATCTTAGTCTTATATTTAGACTCCTAGATGGTGGCTTTGAAGTTTGTCTAAGGGCTCGTTTTGTTTTGTTTGGTCGTAGCCTAAGTTTGCGTTGGTGTTTAAGATTATATGCTCCATGATGCTTAATTAGGAGGCTAGAATCATGTTTTGTATTTAAGTAGAAAGCCTCATTATTTTGTTGTATATAAATGGTAAGTCGAGCTAGTGGTCTTGCCGATTCTTTTTGTTGTACATAGTTAATAGCTTGACATGGTTTAGAGGCATATAAAACTTGATATTTTGTAATGGTCTAGTTAAAGGAAATCGAATGCCATGGTGTATGAAATCTAATATGCCTTGTATGTAAAATTGATGTATTTAATTATTGGTAATTGGTATAATTCGAAAATCACTTTGATTAAATTAATCAAGTTTCGAATGGCACGGTAATGAGTGGCTTAAGCAATCGGCATGTTTGATCCATTTGTATTCAAGATAGTAATTTGGTAATCTATTAGTTAATGATTAAAATTAATTGGCTATATAGAAAGCATAGTGACCAAATGGTTATGTTATAATTTTGAAATTGAAATTCGATAATGAAAATAAGAAAATTCAAATTGGCTTGTAAATTGATAAGTAAGATTAAAAGAAATTTTGTTAGTCATGTTTATTTAGAAAGAGTTTTTGTTAGCCCACTTTTCGCGTGCGCAAATTAAATTGGTTGTCTAAATTAGTTTATGAAGTAAATCCTTGTTCGATTTTCCGTTCCGATTTTGTGATTAAAAATATTAATATCATACTTTTGTTTATATTTTAATTTTTTAATTGAAAAATAGACAAAATAATCCTTTTATATTTCGAAAAGAATAAAAAATTCACTCGTTAAAAATTTCATCCATTTACCATTAATTATTAGCATAATAATTATAAAAAGATAAATAATCTTTTTAATCATTAGCATTTGCAAATTTATTAATTTTGTCTTTAATTATTTTAGAAAAACTCAAAAAACATTTTATCAAATATTTATGAAAGCAACAACTAGTTGGGTCTAGTAGGATGAGACGTTAGATCCTTCAAGTAAGGTCAGAGGTTCAAATCCTGACGTCGTGAATAGAGAAAACTAAGTTGGGAGGGTCGCCCCCATATTAGACCTCTGCAAAGTTCTATCCAAATTAGTCGACAATAAGTCGAATACTAGTAGTAAACAAAAAAAATTAAAAAGTGAATTTATTGAATATATATACTTTTTTGAGATTAAATTTACAATTTTTATCAATTCAATCCTTAACTATTGAAAAATATAAAATTTCTTCAACCTATTCGATTTTATTAATATCTACAAAAAATTTTAAAAGAATTTAAAATAAAATAAAAAATATAAAATTTCTTCAACCTATTGAAAAATTTTATTAATATCTAAAATTTCCGTTTAAGATAAAAAATTAAAAATACATACACTAATTTAAATTTAAACTTGAGTATTTAACTGCAATAATTTTCCTTCAACTTGTGAACCTTGACCTTGCTCGGCCATGCCCTTCATTAAATGAATTACAAATGATAAAAATAATGAAAGGGGTCATTTAAAATTCAATTTATTCATTTGATTCAATGAATTTGAATTGTTTGTGTTCAGATTAGAGATTAAATATTTGTATATGATTTGAATCAATTTAGTTGAAATTATTAAAAATCAAATTATTATAGTAGTACATAAGTTACCAATAAGATAGCATTATTTCGTAATTTTTAACCACTCACCCGGTTTAGTTAGAATAAAGAAAAAGAATAAATATTGTTTAATTTGAATATGTATCATGTTTTACTATCTTTCTAATCTTAAGTTCAAATTTGTACTAGAGTAGACTATTAGTTTTTTATGTTACAATAATATTTTAAAACTTATGTAATAATTAAGATTTTTCTCGTGTGAACTCATATCATATATAACCAACACTAGCATAATGTGAAACCTATTTTTTCTAAGTTAACTACCATATATTATATTGTTTCATCAATTCTAAACTTCTTAATTTGAACAAGTATAGACGGAGTGATTTTAGTGATAAAGAATAATGTTGTTCTTTTTAGGTGACTCGAGTTTTAGTAGTATAGTCTATAGGTGTGTGTGCGTTTATTCAAATTTAATATCAGACTAAGATACAATTTTTTCATTTAGTTAAAATACTAAAAAAAGGTTTGAGTTAGTATGGTTGTTACAGTTTATTTTTAATTGCACTTAATTGAGTCAATTAAAAATAAAACTTCTATAAACATTTGGATGTGGATGGAAATTATATATATATAGTTTTAAAACAAAGACAACATAAACTTAAACAAATCATAAATGTGAATTGCTATATACTTCTATCAATGGAAACACAACTGGTATTTGAATTTATCAATATGAATATGCATATGCCTAGCATAATACTAAAAAAATCCTCTAACGGTTGGCTGAATAATCAATTTAACTATTATTTTTAAGTGTTTTAACTTTCTATATTTTATTTGGGTTAAAATGTCCCATGAAAATCGTTAGTTAATTAACCAATAACGCCTTAAAATGATATA
Source organism: Hibiscus tridactylites (assembly GCA_958450335.1). NCBI lineage: Eukaryota > Viridiplantae > Streptophyta > Magnoliopsida > Malvales > Malvaceae > Hibiscus > Hibiscus tridactylites. The sequence goes on from OY288283.1 coordinate 16,274,545, forward strand.
ACAAACCTACATGGCGTTGCACGCTGATGTGGCAGTGTCATATAGACAAAATGATTACTTGATAGAATGACACGCCAATCAAAAAACAATTTTATAAAATTATGTAAAATAAAAAAAACTATCTTTTTTGCTTACGTGTCATTCTATCAAGAGATCATAAGACATTATCCGTTAGTTGACTAACGATTTTAATCTACAGTGATGTTATTTTAGACTAAAATAAAACATTAAGAGTTAAAATGTTTTAGAAAAATAAAAACCAAATAATTATTCAATTAAAAGTAAGATATTTTTTTATATTATATTTTTTAACATAAAAAACTCTTTAATTATAAGGTTAAAACAACCTGTAATTTGTTTTATTAATTTATTGTTTTAAGTCGCATGGGTTGTTCCACGCTAAAATTTTTAGTTATAACAACTTTAATTTGTTTTTATTAATTTATTGTTTTAAGTTATTTGTTTTAAATGACATAACAAACTTACATGTTATTGCATACTAGTGTAATAATATTATATATATATATATATAAATGGGTTAATTTGACAGAATGACACGTAAGTAAAAAAATAATTTTATAAAATTATATAGACAAATGTGTTAACTTACATGTTTTAAGTTACGGTAATGTCATTTTGTCCCAAAATAAAATGTTAAAAATTAAAATATTTAAAAAAAAAGTCAAGATGACAATTTAATCAAATGTTAGCGACATATTTTATCATTATACCTAAATGCTTTAGCTATAACAACCTTTAATTTGTTTCATTAATTTATTGTTTGTTTTAAGGCACGTGGGTTGCTCCAAATAATGAGGTTTGAGTTTCACCGGCCACTCTTTATAAGATTAGGATCATGCCTGACATTGGATTACAACAACTTCCTCCTCCTCCTCTCATTTGGAAAGTAAAACAGTCTCTATTCCCAAAAAATGGAAGGTCCACAATCGGCCGGTTTGATATCCACAGTAGCACCACTAACCGTAGTTTACAATGTGACATTCGGTGCTGCGCATGCCACCCAAAGTACGTACGGTGTGTTTATTAAGAATGTGATAAACGCACTGATAGTCCATGGGAGTGCATCGCATGGGTTACCGGTGTTGCCTTCCGATAAGGATCTGCAACTTACTAATCCAAAGCGATATGTTGTGGTGGAAGTCTCCAATAAGAGCAGAACCGTCTCGTTTGTTATCGATGCCACCACCGTGTACATCTTAGGTTACCGACCAGGAGTCGGAACAGCGTCCTACTTCTTCAACGACGTTCCCCCAGCCGTACGAAATCTGTTCTTCCAGGGCACTACAAGAACCGATCTTAAATTCGATGGCAGTTATGGAACCCTCCAAAAAAAAGCAGGAGTTAAAGGCAGAGATCAAATCCCTCTGGGATTTGTCCAACTACGCCAACAGATTGAGAACCTGAACGATTACACACATCTTCCCGGTGATAATAAGCAAATCGCGCATGCGCTTATAGTCTGTATCGAGATGATTTCGGAAGCCACGCGACTTAAAGTCATCCAGCAGCAGTTAGCTGCACTGGCACCGGTTCTTGCGGGTGGACCTGATAAAACGTTGGCTGATCCAAAACAACTTGGTGTATTGATTGGGTTTCAAAATGGTTGGAAAAAACTCTCCAAAGCCATCCAGACTGCAAATCCGAATGGAACCTTTCGAACCAGTGTCACCATTAATCACGATACTTACACCAAGGTGGATTCTACTCGTCCCCTTATTGCAATACTGAAAAAATATCTTCCGCGTACCAACGTTCTTGATCAGGTTGTCGATGACGAAGTTGATTCAGAGTAAGAGCATGAAAGTGAAAGCACATATGACTATGCAGTAGCATATATCTATCAGATACTGTCTTGTCCTTCATGCCTTTGATTTCCTTGTATTTCGGTCTTTGTAATGTACTTCTGTTATAATAATTTATGTTAGGGTGTACTCTTTTCCCTCTTCAACTCTTCAAAGTGTACCGGTACATGGTATCACTTGGTTGCGAGGTGGGTTTTTAACGAGGCATCCATTGTTAAAATTTAATTTTACATTTTTATTTTTGATGTTATGTTATATTATGTCATGGGTGTAAATAAATACATATTTTTTATTTAAAAAATAGATGAGATTTTTCAAAAATATTAAATTAAATCAAATAAGATTATATTTACATACGAGTCAAGTTGGATATAGTGCGAGCAAAATCCCGATGCGTTTGAAAAATAAATGCTATCAATATGATTGTCTCCCTCTCTAAATCCTAAGCCTTTTTTTGTGTTGAAATATAAAAATGAGACATTAAAAAGGTAAAAGATTTTTATTCCTAAACTCTAGATCCGGTAAATTTGACCGAGGTCAGTACTGATTTACTCAAACCAAGATCCGAACACAATGATCCGAAATTCAAAATAAACCGAATCGAACCGAAATTGACTCGAATTTTAGTTTAACCGAAATTGGATATGAATCGAATGGACTCGAACCGATTTTCAACAGAACCGAATGGACTCGAACCGATTTTCAACAGAACCGAATGGACTCGAACCGATTTTCAACTGAATCGAATGGACCGAACCAATTTTCAACCGAACCGAATGGACCCGAACCAATTTCAACCGAACCGAAGACAACCCGAAATAAAAAAGATATTAAAATAAGGGAAAACTACCCCACTGACCACCAAACAAATTGGGGATACCTATTTGGACCACCGAACTATAGAAAATGTCAATCAGACCACCGAACTTATGAAATCAACCTATTTTGACCACCGCCGTTAAAAATCTAACGGTGGAGTGACGGAACTGCCATGTGGCAATTGATGGAAAAATTTAAAAATTACACATTTGGTCCCTATTATTTACACATTCTTTCAATTTAGTCCTAATTTTAAATTAATAAAATAATAAATTATTTAATTAAGTGGTGACACGTGTCATGTAACCCCCTCGTCCCAGTCTGGACGGCTGACCGGTCTGGGTAGGCTACACAGGGAAAACCGAAGTGAAACCTGTTAAGGTCCCACCTCGGTTAGCAACCCTAGAAAATTTCTTTTAATTAAATCTTGTCTAAAGGCATATTATTTCCTAAGTGATCACGACAGCGGAAAACATCAAGAAAGATACACAACCGAACCCCAAACAACTTGTTAAACAGTCCATTTTACACTTACAGAACAAGCCGTATCGATACACCAACCAAGAGTATCGATACACCTTGACCAAGTCAACACCCTTCAGTCAACACAGGAAGACCGTATCGATACAGCCCTTGAGCGTATCGATACGCCTTTCTCGGTCAACATCTCGCGGTCAACGAGATAAAACCGTACCGATACGCTAAGAACCCGTACCGATACGCCAAAGTCTCCTGTAAATCTCAGAATTCCAGTGAGCTTTGGGCGTATCGATACACCCCCGAGTATCGGTACCCCTAGCCAGTTCTGTGTCCCGAAGTGTAGGACCGTATCGATACGACCCTTAGGCGTACCGATACGCCCTGCACTGCAAGACACCAAATTGCAGCAAAACAACCTGAAACTCAACTCTAAATGCAATTTGAAACTTCCCTAACCACAAACAAGCATCCATACAACAACTAGCCTCCAAGAACTAACATGAAGAACGATTTAGATGATCAACAAGGCATTACATCAAGGCATTCACATAAAGGATAGATATTGCATATAAAGGCATGCTTAAAAGCTCAAAAAGCCAAATGGCACATGTCTTCACATATAAGGCTTGCATGCTCAACCAAAAGCAACATAAACATCCAAGACATGACTTCTCATCACAAGCATTCACAAGATATGACATAGTTTACAAATCCAAGCAAAACATAAACATCATCAACATCTATGAGTCATACAACGCTCATACAAAACACATAGTAGCCTCATTGCTAAACTACTACTTTATTTACTAAATCATACTTGAGCAACTACAAAGCTTGGAATGCCCCTTCGCCTTGCTCCTTGCTAACTCCAAGCTACTGATCTGCATTGTCGAAAACAAGAGCGTAAGCTAGAAGCTTAGTGAGGATGCTCTAAAACCAAAAACAACGACAATGCAGGGTTCAAGCATATAATCCTTAACCTCACACACAATCATACATAAGCATCAACATAGCAAACTAGCTAGCAACACAAGAGGCAATAATATGGCATCTTACTTCATATTAAGCTCAACAATATAAATCAAATATCTCAACATCATAACCATATGAACAAGTACATTGGCCACTATTAGTTTACTCGGATATGCGGATTTACTCTCAACAACAACATTACCTCGGTGGGATTACACTCATCACCAGACCTTGCACGGATGGGATTCCACTCATCATCACATGCCCTACGGATGGGATTCCACTCATCATCACGTATAATATAAATAATTTCCGGTGGAATATTACATCACCGTACTCCTCCTTGATGACTTAACGCCACCAAGGTCACGCACGATTTTGACTCAAACGTGTGCATACTAATCCTAATGATCGATCATTTATACCCGATAAGTTAACTAGTGCCAATTACTTTTAAACCACATCACACATCCATCATTTGTAACACATGTTCATCATCACACATATCAATGTATATACATACAACATCAAATCATGCCTCACAAGATCAATATAAGCATAAACATCTTAAGCTTGTAAACACACAAGAAGTTAAACTACCAATTTAACTTCTACCTTGGAATGGCCTACCAAGCTCATTCCAATACCTCCACTACACACACTTGAACCATTTTAAAACAATTGAAAGTTTCACTCACCACCCTTCCTTAGCAAACCAAGCAAAGCTAGTCAAGCCTCCACAATCTCCGGAACCGATCCCGATCCTTCTCCGATGTTTCCTCTTGCTTCTAACCAATCAAAAGTCAAGTATTACTCAACCGATTCAATGCTAAACTAAGCCACAAACCCAACTCACAAACACAAGCCAAACTTCACAATTTCAAACCCAAACTAACCACAAAACTCTCATTTTCGTGCTCCACAAATACCCAGATGAAATCCACCATTTCCAACACCCAAATGACATCTAAAGACTTCCAAAACAGTTCCCTAACAACCCTATACCATCAGCCCTTACACCCAACACAAAAACACACCAAAAATTGATGTTTTGACACTTTGAAAAATGCCCCAAAGACCCACTTCAGAATTTTTCGCAAAATCCCTCCAATTTAAGATATTAGGTGTATTAAAGTAAGGTGAACTCAAAAATCAACTAAACAAACCAAAAGCATGTCAAAAACCCAATAAAGCTTCATACTTTCAAAAACTTGAAAAACAAAAATGGTGATGGTTTTGAAATCTAAGAACATAGAAAGGCTTGAAATGAAAAGGAGAACTCAAATACGAAATTACCTTGAGAAAATCCCTTGAGATGGTGAAGTACCTCAATGGAATAGTAGATTTGGGGTTTAGAGAGGTTTTCACGTTGGAAATGAAGAAGCAAGTAAGAAGACCTCTTTTTTTTATTCAAAAAAGTTGTCTACTTTATTTCAACCTATTTACAAAAATACCACTCCTTAATTTTAAATCTCATTTAAATCAAAACTAAGGTCCAATTAAATTAAATCGGTTTTGAAGACTCGAACCAAACACACACGCCAAACTCCCAACCCCAAAACACGGGTGTTACATGTCAACACCTTATTGGAGGACTTTAATTATTTATATTTGATTTTATTAATTTATTTTTCTCCTCCAATCAGGTGGTGACACGTGTCACCACCAATTTAGAGGACAAAAATAAATTTCTCTTCTTTGCGTTCAACAATAATCAAACCAGGGTCTCTTAGGTGTAAAGCCAAAGGCTTTGCCACTGCACCAAGCACAACTTTGAGCTATAATTCTCCAGATATAATATATACTTCTTATTAGTTTCCACATTTATAAGCCAAAAGCTCAAACCTTAAACACTAATTTCACATATATATAAATCTCAAACCCTAAACTCTAACCCTAAATATTTCAAATTAATTTCACACTAAATATTTCAAATTAAACCCCAAACCCTAAAACTTTCAAATTAATTTCACGCTAAATATTTCAAATTAAACCCTAAACCTAAACCCAAACCTTAAACCCTAAAAATTTAAAATTAATTACATGCTAAATATTTTAAATTAAACCCAAAATATTTCAAATTAAACCCTAAATATTTAGTGTGGAATTAATTTGAAATTTTTAGGGTTTAAGGCTTGGGTTGATGGTTTATGGTTTAATTTGAAATATTTAGCGTGAAATTAATTTGAAATATTTAGGGTTTAGGGTTTAATTTGAAATATCTAACGTGAAACCAAATTGAAAATTTTTGGGATTAGGGTTTAATTTAAAATATTTAGCGTGTAATTAATTTAAAATTTTTAGGGTTTAAGGTTTGGGTTGAGGGTTTAGGGTTTAATTTGAAATATTTAGTGTGAAATTAATTTGAAATATTTAGGGTTTAGGGTTTAATTTGAAATATTTAGCGTTAAATTAATTTTAAAATTTTAGGGTTTTGGGGTTTAGAGTTTAATTTAAAACATTTAGCGTGGAATTGATTTGAAATGTTTAGGGTTTAATTTGAAATATTTAGTGTGAAATTAATTTGAAATATTTAGGGTTAGTGTTTAGGGTTTGAGATTATATATATGTGAAATTAGTGTTTAAGGTTTGAGCTTTTGGCTTATAAATGTGGAAACTAATAAGAGTTATATATTATATTTGGAGAATTATAGTACAAAGTTGTGCTTGGTGTAGTGGCAAAGTCATTGGCTTTACACCTAAGAGACCCATGTGCGATTCTTGCTAAACGCAAAGAAGAGAAATTTATTTTTCTCCTCTAAATTGGTGGTGACACGTGTCATCACCTGATTGGAGGGGAAATAAATTAATAAAATCAAATATAAATTATTAAAGTCCTCCAATAAGGTGTTGACACGTGTCACCACTTAATTAAATAATTTAATATTTTATTAATTTAAAATTAGGACTAAATTGAAAGAATGTGTAAATAATAGGGACCAAATGTGTAATTTTTAAATTTTTTCGTCAATTGCCACGTGGCAGTTTCGTCACTCCACCATTAGGTTTTTAACGGCGGTGGTCAAAATAGGTTGATTTTATAAGTTTGATGGTCTGATTGACGTTTTCTATAGTTCGGTGGTCCAAATATGTATCCCCAATTTGTTTGGTGGTCAGTGGGATAGTTTTCCCTTAAAATAAAGAAAGAAAGATGTGATGTGAAATGTCGCACAACTCACCAAAAAGTCAAATACACAGGCTATATAAAGTCATATATAGGATGTAAAAGCCTAACTCAGCCTGAAAACTCGATTGAAACTGATCTTTCTCCTATTAACCCGATTTTGACCCAACCCGATATTAATAGACTCAAGCTAAAAATGAACCAGATTTAAATCAAATGTAAACCGAATATAGTAAAACCCAAAATAACCCGAGCCGAACGACCCGTTTCTCACCTCTACTCAATCCTAGTTCTAATCAACATAAATACAAACCAAAATAGATCGTATTCAACCTATCTTTCAAATTATGGTCTAATGTCTCATAAACCCCTCAGTTCTTATCATTATCGCAAAACCCCACTTTCTACACTAAGTTGGGTCCGATTCTTATTTACAAATAAGACCAAAAATGTACGATAAATCCAATAAATCAATGACTCAAGTCAATGCACGAAATTAAATTGGAAATTCAAATCGTTATAAATTCGGTCTTAATCATTAATTTTTTTAAAGAGGATTTTATTATAATTTGAGACGGTAACTATACTGGCCTCGTTAAAAAACCTCCTTAAACCTATTCAGAGGAAAAAAAGTGCACAATATAGTTGCAATAGGGTTACTGGGCATCCACCATTGAAATTACTTAGAAAATAAGTCTAGGACAATACTCTGAGACCAATTAAGTTGACTTGAAACTGCACTATCGAGATCATTTTAAGGCTTCCTGCAGGAACTATAGGGGATCAAACACCACCAAATCTTCAGATCTGCCAATGCCTTTTTTGGCTAGTCCATCAGTATAAGTATTACATTCTCTAGAAACAAGACTGAATCTGCAACCCAGAGCCTTGCTTGCCTTCACACATTGTTCAACCAGTTTCTTGAAGTTAACCGGGGCGTTTTTAGGATTTTTCAACCAGTCTATGGCCACTTGGTTTTCACTTTCAATTGTTACTTGAAACCTATTTTTCCATTTTGATCTTCCAAGCAAGCTAATTGCTTCTGATACAGCCAACAGCTCAGCTGTTAAAACATCACACTGACCAGCAGCTTTGGAGAAGTACAGAAGAATCTTTGAAGTCTCGTTTCTTAGTACACCTCCAATTTCGGTCGTACCGTAGCTGCCACTAACAGCCCCGTCAGTATTGAATTTGAGTGTTCCCTTTGCTGGAGCAGTCCAATTTGCTGGTTTTGGCAGTTTGGGACGGAGAAGTATGTGTTTGAATTTAGTAGGATCTGCGACAAGGTCAGTAACAACCCACTTTCCATCCGACCATTTAGCTTTGCACCCCCAAGATAATCTCAGAATGCACAAGTCAAACAAATGATCGAATTTAAGTTTGCATCCCTTAAAGACTATTTCGTTCCTACATTTCCAGATAGTCCAAATGAAGCTATAAAAGCTGAGATTCCATACCTAACTGATTAGAGGCTTTGGATCCAAGCCACGCCATTGAATCACCAAATCTCGAACGCTTGAAGGCATAATAAGGTGTACTTGCAAGAGATTGCACCATTTAGACCACAAAGCCCACACGATGTGGCAATGGCAAAACAAATGCGATATGAATTCTAAGTTTGCTTGGCATAATGGGCAATGATCGGAATTTTGAGTGATAATACCTCTTTTTATCAGCTCCTATTTTGTGGGAATTTTCCCGTGAATAAATTTTCAAAGGAAAGCTTCTACATTTGGGGGAGATAGGCCACTCCAGACCAGCCTCTAAGCTTTATCCTTAGCTACTCTTTCATGGACACAATTATTGCAATATGATCTAACGCTATACATCCCACTTGAGTCAGCCAACCAAACAAGAGAATCGTCCAGGGATGAATTTATCTTGCTACCTTTGGTGAGAGTGAGTAATTCCTCCCACACTGTTTGTTCCCACTCCAGCACTTGCCTACGAAGTTCAATTTTCCAGCACCAAATCTTATTCTGGAAGAAGCCAAACTCTGCTATGACTCCTTGTTTCTTGATGGAGAGAGCGAAAATTCTGGGGAAGGCATCTTTCAGCACTCTGTTTCCTACCTAATTGTCAGTCCAAAAATGAATATGATTTCCGTCACCCACTTTAACCCGGACATTAGTCATGAATGAGGAATTATGATTGGATAGTTGGGAAGTGATTCTTCTCCACGGCCAAGACTTATTGGAGGCTGATCGTGAGACATGCAAAAGAGAGTTCGAGTTTGGTTCGTAAATTGTCGAAATAGTTTGGCACCACAAACTATTGAACTCTGTACCATAACGCCATAGCCACTTGCTCCGTAGAGCCAAGTTGCGTGTCCTAAAATTAGTCAGTCCTAGCCCTCCTTTGGATTTAGGGTAGCACATTATTTCATTCTTTACCCAATGTATAGCACGGTTGTCCAAGGAATGTAACACCCACATTTCCGTCCTAGAATTTAAAGCCGTTAAATTTAATTTATTTATTTATTCTTAGAAAGCAATTGAGTTTGCGATTAAGTGAATTATTCAATTTAGCCCTTGAACTTCTTTTAATTGGGCAATTATTGCACCAATTCGAATTAAAAAGTAATTAAGCTTTTGAATTAAGAAAATTTGGCCGAGTGATAAATTAGTGGATTCAAATTAGTAGTAACAAGATTCAAAGTGGTGAAATTAGAGGAATTAAAAGAAATTAAAGAGGGGTACAACTCCTTTGTGGAAATCGGATCAAAGTGGAAAATTAAAGAAAGATTGGTAAGGAAAATTGATGACCAATTTAAAATAAAAATAATGTTCAAAAATTGCATGTTAAAAGTTAAAATTCCTTAGGGTTGCCCTTAGTAAAAAGATAATAAAAGATATAGGATGAAGGACACTTAAGTAAGATTAGAGGCTATCAAATCCCCCAAATTAAGGGAGGATGTCTTCTCTCCATCATTTCTTCTCTTTGTGACGTGAGGTTTGAGAGAAAATGGAGATGAGGGAAGCTCAAAAGTCTGAACTTTTGGAGCTCAAATGGTGAAGAATTGGCTTGCATGTTTGAAGAATTAAGCTAGGATTGAGAAGGGTAGCTAGTGGTAACAAGAAAATCAAGAAGTAAGTTTTATTTCTCCTTGTAGCTATTCGAATAAGTGTCAAACCATGCATGCAAACTTAGAATTTGTTTAAACATGAAACTATGAGAGTCTTGATGATTATAATAAGTTGAACTAATGAAATTCTTGAAAAAAACTAATTGTGAGTTGATGAATAGATTTAAAAAGGAGACTGTTTTGAGATAGAGTGTAAAGTCATGAATAATTGGAAAATTGGTATGATTAGAGACTAAATTAGAAAATTCCTATTAGGAGAAAGTTGTAAAGAAATAAGAATTTTATAAGGAACTACTCTTGGATTGCTGGAAAAATGAATTAGAAGGGGGAAATTTTGATTAGAACTAATATTGGACATGTACTCGAAAATAATGGAATTTGGGGACTGAACTGAAAATTTTGTAAAATTGAGGACTTGACTGTTGATAATAAAAGTTAAAATGGATGTAAATTTTTTTGAAAGGATAGTATAAGTCATGCCATAAGTGAATTTAGACTTTAAATAAGGTAATTAGGTGAATTTTAAGCTAAAGGTGACAAATAAGTAAGTTGTCTAGTGAAATACAAGTCATAAGATGTAACTTTGGAAATTCACCAAAAATAGGATTTAAGATATTTTGAATTGAAATTTTTACTGTATAAACTTTGGTATGTCTAGAAACACTGAGAGAAAAGGGAACTCAATTCCAGTAAACAAATTGGAAGATATGAATTTTAGAAGTTGGATAGTACAAGCTGTCCAGATTTATCGAAAATGGTATATTTAAGTAATAAACTGTATTTACTCGAACAAGAAAAAAATATGAGGTTTAAATGGTTAAAAATCTGAGTTTAATACCTTTCTAATGGTGTATTATAAGTAAATTTTGGATTAGTAATTAAAGAGATATGGCAAAAACACTAACTGGTCTTCCAACTAGTTTAATAGAAAATCAGATTTGAGAATTTATGTTCATGATTGAATTCGAAGAGTAATTGTAATTGAATTTCTCTCTAATATAGTGTGTATTCATTTTTATGTTGAGAATTAAGATCGAAATTGTGAAGAGACTTTGGAGGAAGCTAGGATCGATCAATCAAGGGGAAGAAACAAGGCATCTTAATTCAAGATAAAGCTTAAGGAGTTGTGAGTGTAATTTTGTATTAGGGTTGGGACTAGTGTCCGAACCACCTTATTATTGGTGTAATTTATGATTCCATGCATGAAATTTGACCTAATTTATATTTGGTAATATGTTTAGTAATGAAAGGAGATTAAAGGAAAAATGGATGCATGATTGAGATTTCGGCTAATTATTGAATGTGTGAAAATGTGGACTGTTTTTATGTGATTTTAAATGCCATGATTTATATGCATGATTTGGATTTTGATAATGTCTGAATATGTGCAAATGTGGACTGCCCTATGTGATCTTTCGTATGTTGAACATGCATGAACTTGAATTCTTGATAATGCTCGATTGTATGTACATATGGACTGCCCTATGGTGCTTTTGTTATGCTTAATAGGCACTTGATTATAAATGAAGTTGTTGCCCATGTATGTTGATGTGATCGAATGAAGTATGAATTTAATTAACATGATTTATGTGAGTTTGCACAATTATGTGATTGAATAAGTATGCAAATTGAAGTATCCAAAATGTATATGCTAAATAAAGGTAATGAATAATAAATGAACAAGAATAATATGCTCTTGATCAATTAGAAGTCTTAGATAGTACGACATGCCTAGAGTCTGAGCTCTCTTGTTTGTTGCTTCGTGCAACCATTTCTTGTTGCCTTGTGCAACCATTGTTAGTACTTTGTGTACTCTTCGACTTGATGATTAAAGGTGATCTTGATTGGTGTTCAAGATACATTGATGCTAATGGGCATCCATTGTTTGTTGCTTCGTGCAACCATTGTTTGGTACTTGGTACCCTCTTGATGGCTTGAATATCTGATTCGTCTACTCTACCTAGGGCAATGTAACCTAATTAAATTAAATATAATTACTTAATTATGTAAAAGCTTATGAAGTGTATAAATGAATTGATAAGACTTGGTATGATATGATGTGAAATTAATGAATGAATTTTTGTGCTTTGAAGTGCATACTTAGTGGTCCGAGCAAAGTCACGCGGAGGAAGCTCCAATGGGAGAGGCCACCGGTGGGGGTATTGAAATTTAATGTTGATGGCTCGGCGCGTGGTAAACCGGGTAAAGCAGGTTGTGGGGGCGTGCTTAGAGATGATTTTGGACGTATTTTTGCGTTATTTTCAGGTCCGATAGGGGTTGCGGATTCAAATGAAGCTGAGTTGCAAGCTATTTGTCACGCATTGGAGCTGGTGGTTGGTTCGGGGTGGGCACAACGTCCGTTGGTGGTGGAATCGGACTCCACTACGGCCATGGCTTGGGTCATGCATTTGGAGAAGCGTCCGTGGAGATTTTGGCGCTGGTTCCGGCGAATTGACGAAGCGTGTGCGGCACTAAATGATGTATGTTTCCAACACGTTTTTAGAGAGGGAAATAGACTAGCGGATGTTTTGGCTAAAACTGGTGTTGATAGACCGAGTTGGTTTAAGCAATGTGCCTAGCATGATGTATTTTATTTCCTTGGCGTTTGTTATGGTTACACGCTCACGAGTACTCTTTTCCTCTGTAGGATTTAGAGAGGTTTTTAATGAGGCTTGTGAGTGTGTTGGTCATGTATGTTACCTTATTAATAAAACATGCATGTTGCCGATTGAAAAAAAATGAATGAATTTTTGTGGACATTGGTCCTTCCGATTTTGGTTTAATGCATATGAGATGTTGTGATATCTGAATATAAGAAAAGTGGGCAATGGCCCTGTCCGAAATACATGGAAAGTGAGATGTGATATGTTTGAAAATTTTGACTCTTGGATAATGGTTTGTGACCTATTCGAATGATATGCTTTTGGAAAATTTGTGATTTTTGTTTTGATAAATTAATGATGTTATATATCGATTGGCATGAATCTTGATTATTTCGATCATGAAGCATTAAATTGAGTATGCTAGAAATTGAATTGAATTATTATCCTGATTGAATCAAAATTGAAGCATGCGATTAAATTAATGTTGTTTGAAATGCATTTGAGCATGAGCTATGAAGGTTTAATTATGTTATGTATGAAGCTATTTGTTTTGATTTCGCTAAGCTTAGTTGGATATAAATTGTATGTTAACAAACCTAGCTAAGTAATTTAATGCTTGATCACATAAAAATTTAAGAATGAACTAGATTTAACATTACCTCGCTAAGTACAATTTGTACTTAACGCTCCGTTGTTTTCTTCTTCCCAACTTTAGCAGGGTAGCTTGAACCTTAAAGCTAGCATTCGATCGGATCAAGTTACAAGACCAGAAAAAATGTATGATCTTAGTCTTATATTTAGACTCCTAGATGGTGTCTTTGAAGTTTGTCTAAGGGCTCGTTTTGTTTTGTTTGGTCGTAGCCTAAGTTTGCGTTGGTGTTTAAGATTATATGCTCCATGATGCTTAATTAGGAGGCTAGAATCATGTTTTGTATTTAAGTAGAAAGCTTCATTATTTTGTTGTATATAAATGGTAAGTCGAGCTAGTAGTCTTGCCGATTCTTTTTGTTGTACATAGTTAATAGCTTGACATGGTTTAGAGGCATATAAAACTTGATATTTTTTAATGATCTAGTTAAAGAAAATCGAATGTCATGGTGTATGAAATCTAATATGCCTTGTATGTAAAATTGATGTATTTAATTATTGGTAATTGGTATAATTCGAAAATCACTTTGATTAAATTAATCAAGTTTCGAATGGCACGGTAATGAGTGGCTTAAGCAATCGGCATGTTTGATCTATTTGTATTCAAGATAGTAATTTGGTAATCTATTAGTTAATGATTAAAATTAATTGGCTATATAGAAAGCATAGTGACCGAATGGTTATGTTATAGTTTTGAAATTGAAATTCGATAATGATAATAAGAAAATTCAAATTGTCTTGTAAATTGATAAGTAAGATTAAAAGAAATTTTGTTAGTCATGTATATTTAGAAAGAGTTTTTGTTAGCCCACTTTTCGCGTGCGCAAATTAAATTGGTTGTCTAAATTAGTTTATGAAGTAAATCCTTGTTCGATTTTCTGTTCCGATTTTCTGATTAAAAATATTAATATCATATTTTTGTTTAATTATTTTATATTTCGATTTTCCGATTTAATTGAAAAATAGACAAATTAATCCTTTTATATTTCGAAAAGAATAAAAAATTCACTCGTTAAAAATTTCATCCATTTACCATTAATTATTAGCATAATAATTATAAAAAGATAAAATAATCTTTTTAATCATTAGCATTTACAAATTTATTAATTTTTTCTTTAATTATTTTATAAAAACTCAAAAAACATTTTATCAAAAATTTATGAAAGCAACAACTAGTTGGGTCTAGTAGGATGAGACGTTAGATCCTTCTAGTAAGGCCAGGGGTTCAAATCCTGACGTCGTGAATAGAGAAAACTAAGTTGGGAGGGTCGCCCCCATATTAGACCTCTGCAAAGTTCTATCCAATTAGTCGACAATAAGTCGAATACTAGTGGTAAACAAAAAAAAAATTAAAAAGTGAATTTATTGAATATATATACTTTTTTGAGATTATATTTACAATTTTTATCAATTCAATCCTTAACTATTGAAAAATATAAAATTTCTTCAACCTATTCGATTTTATTAATATCTACAAAAGTTTTAAAAGAAAACTTTTTTTTAAATTCACTATCTTATTTTTTCTTCTTTGCCAAATCAGTCATCGTTTTAACTGTTTATAACGATAGACTAAAATTTTCGTTTAAGATAAAAAATTAAAAATACATACACTAATTTAAACTTAAACTTGAGTATTTAACTGCAATAATTTTCCTTCAACTTGTGAACCTTGACCTTGCTCGGCCATGCCCTTCATTAAATGAATTACAAATGATAAAAATAATGAAAGGGGTCATTTAAAATTCAATTTATTCATTTGATTCAATGAATTTGAATTGTTTATGTTCAGAATAGAGATTAAATATTTGTATATGATTTGAATCAATTTAGTTGAAATTATTAAAAATCAAATTATTATAGTAGTACATAAGTTACCAATAAGATAGCTTTATTTCATAATTTTTAACCACTCACCCGGTTTAGTTAGAATAAAGAAAAAAGAATAAATATTGTTTAATTTGAATATGTATCATGTTTTACTATCTTTCTAATCTTAAGTTCAAATTTGTACTAGAGTAGACTATTAGTTTTTTATGTTACAATAATATTTTAAAACTTATGTAATAATTAAGATTTTTCTCGTGTGAACTCATATCATATATAACCAACACTAGCATAATGTGAAACCTAATTTTTCTAAGTTAACTACCATATATTATATTGTTTCATCAATTCTAAACTTCTTAATTTGAACAATTAAAGACGGAGTGATTTCAGTGATAAAGAATAATGTTGTTCTTTTTAGGTGACTCGAGTTTGAGTAATATAGTCTATACGTGTGTGTGTGCGTTTATTTAAATTTAATATCGGACTAAGATACTATTTTTTCATTTACTTAAAATACTAAAAAAGGTTTGAGTTAGTATGGTTGTTACAGTTTATTTTTAATTGCTCTTAATTGAGTCAATTAAAAATAAAACTTCTATAAACATTTGGATGTGGATGCAAAATATATATATATATATATATATATAGTTTTAAAACAAAGACATCATAAACTTAAACAAATCATACATGTGAATTGGTAGATACTTCTATGAATGGAAACACAAATGGTATTTGAATTTATCAATATGAATATGCATATGTTGAATTTATCAATTTGAATTTATCAATTGTTGACCGAATAATTAATTTGACTATTATTTTTTAAGTGTTTTAACTTTCTATATTTTATTTGGGTTAAAATGTCCCTCAATAGATGAAAATCGTTAGTTAATTAAACGGTAACGCCTTAAAATGATATAACAAACTTACATGGCGTTGCACGGTGACATGGCAGTGTCATATAGACAAAATGCTTACTTGATAGAATGACACGCCAATCAAAAAACAGTTTTATAAAATTATATAAAATAAAAAATTATCTTTTTTTACTGACGTGCCATTCTATCAAGACATCTTAAGCCATTATCCGTTAGTTAACTAACGATTTTCATCTACAATAATATCATTTTAGACCCAAACAAAACATTAAAGGTTAAAGTATTTAAACAAAAATAAAAGTAAAAAAACTATTCAATCAAACATAATATATATTTTTATATTATATTTTCAACGTAAAAACCCTTTAATTATAAGGTTATAACAACCTTTAATTTGTTTCATTAATTTATTGTTTCAAGCCCTATGGGTTGTTCCAAACTAAAATTTTTAGTTATAACAACTTTTAATTTGTTTCATTAATTTATTGTTTTAAGTCACATGTTTTAAAATGACATAATAAACTTACATGTTATTGCATACTAATATGATATTGTTATATAGATAAAAGTGCTGATTTGACAGAATAACACGTATGTAAAATATAATTTTATAAAATTAATTTTTAGTTGACTTGTCATTCTGTCAAATCATATTAAGGCGTTATTTGTTAGTTAGTTAACGGTTTCAACCACGGTGATGTTATTTTGTCCCAAAACAAAATGTTATACTAATAATAATTTAGGTTAGGTTAGAGTAAGAGCATGAAAGTGAAAGCACATATGACTATGCAGTAGCATATATCTATCAGATACTGTCTTGTCCTTCATGCCTTTGATTTCCTTGTATTTCGGATTTGTAGTGTACTTCTGTTGTGAAATTGTTATACTAATAATAATTTAGGTTAGGGTGTACTCTTTTCCCTCTTCGACTCTCCAAAGTGTACATGGTATCACTTGGTTGCGAGGCGGGTTTTTAACGAGGTATCCATTGTTAAAAATTAATTTTATATTTTTATTTTTGATATTATGTTATATTATGTCATGGGTGTAAATAAATAGATATTTTTTATTTAAAAAATAGATGATATTTTTCAAAAATATTAAATTAATCAAATAAGATTATACTTACATACGAGTCTAGTTGGATTTAGTGCGAGTAAAAACCCGCTCCATTTGAAAAACAAATGCTATCAATATGATTGTCTTCCTCTCTCTAAATCCTAAGTTTTTTGTGTGTTGAAATATAGAAAGAGACATTAAAAAGGTAAAAGATTTCTATTCATAAAAATGACATGAGCCATTATGATCATAAACTCTAGATCCGGAAAATTTGACCCGAGATCAGTACTGATTTACTCGAACCAAGACCCAAACACGATGATTCGAAGTTTGAAATAAATTGAATTGAACCGAAATTGACTCGAATTTTAGTTGAACTCAAATTGGATCCGAACTGAATGGACTCGAACCGATTTTCAACCGAATCTAATGGACCCGAACCAATTTTCAACAGAACCCGAATAGACTCGAACCGATTTTCAAACGAATCAAATGGACCCGAAGCAATTTTTAACCGAACTAAATGGACTCGAACCGATTTTCAACTCGAAGTCAAAACTTCTGAGGAGAACAGTGATGTTTGCCGGACAGGGGAAGTTGTACCATAATAAAGTCATCAATGCGGTTACAACTATAGGCGTGGACACAAAATTCATATAAATTTGTGCAAATTCAGATGCCTTCTCTTTCGCAAGTTTCGATTTGTTGAGGAAAAATACAGATAAACCAGGGGACGCACTTGCAACGAGGCCATATGTAACAATCTGGTTTAGGTTGCCATTTTGGAATCGAGAAGAAAATTTTTGGAAACACTGTTTTCGGGGAGGGTTTTAGGACATGGATCGGTGATTTGAGGGTTGCAAGGCTTGTGTAGAATTGGGGAGGGTTTTGAGGGTCGTGGGTTTTGATAGTATCAAAAAAGGTTGCCGAGGTTTTGATTGTGGTAGGGTTTTGTAAAAAGGGCGGTATTTGTGATTCTTTATATTTAATTAGAAAATTTTAGGCTTAAACGTTATATAGGTGCTCAAACTATACCTTTTTTTCAGTTAGGTGCCTAACGTTTGTTTCGGGCCACTTAGGTGCCTAACGTTTCATTCCGTAACCCATTTAAAGTTTTAGCCGTGACGGACGTTAAAATTTTCCGTTAAGAGACACGTGGCACATTTTTAGTACTTCTAATATTAAAAATAATAAAATTAATTAATTAAATTAATTAAAAATAAAATTAACCCTTAACCCATCTTCTTCCCCATCACCATCCCCCTCTTCCCCCTTCACCCTTAACCCTCAACCCTTAACCCTTAACCTGCATTAAAATTTGTCATCATAACAAAAAGTCTTACTGAATCGGATATAGCCCCTTTTAAATACCGACGAACACATACCAGTCTTGAAAGAGATCCAAGTGTTGTAGCACACGAATGGAGATTAAAGCATGTTTGCTGCCGTGACAAGACTTCCAATTCCCTGGACAAGAATTGAAAGTAAGAAAACTTGAACATAGAATGAACAACCGATCAAGACAGTACTATGCTTAATCTTTTTAAGAAACATTCGATGGAATTTAAGGCTTAGGACTATCTCATTATTTTTGTCTGGAACTACAAAATATAACTATTAGGCATAACTGGGTAGCTGCATAGGATTTTATCTTACCACTTGGTAAAACCTCTTTCACTAGGCAGAAGGTCCCAATCGCCTGAGGCACTAGCATAAACATTGACAGATTTGAAACCAAAAAGTTGCCGGAACTGCCCAATGAATACTTCAAACATGTTCTCAAGATCCTGTTTAAGAATTTTCATGCATCAAAGTAGAGAAAACTAATGGAATCATGTGTATGGAAAAGACACAGAGAGAGAGAGAGAGAGAGAGCAGAATGGGAGAGAGGGCCAGCAATTTTTTTGTTGAATTAGTCATGCGTCATCTAACCTGTATTGGAATTATGTTCTTGGCACCGGGCTCAAATTCTGAATCCTTCAAACTGTTATATGTTTAGTATAAGTAGAGTTTTCTGTTATCTTTGTAACTGAAACTAATGAGTCAGCAGCAGTTAGGATTGGTTGTTAGACTGCTGAAAAACTGACTTACTCAGTTATATCTTTGTATAAATACACCCAGTCTCAATTTGAGATATTATGGGAAAATCAATAAAATCTTGAGAGTGTCGTTCTCTCTTTATAATTCTGTGAAAGTAGTGTTTCTTAACATGGTATCAGTTTGTCAATTTTCTGGGGTTGCTTTCGCTGTCTCGTGCTATGAATGTGGATTATCAGACTAACTCGATAATCAAAGCATGATTTGGCTCGCTTGTTCTACATCAGTAATCGACGGATTCAATCTTCCGTTCGCTGTGGAAAACACGAGTTTATTGGTAAGATTTCTGTCCTTAGTCTGCTCTGATCTATACATCGATTTTCTGGTTATATTTGTGATTACTGGCAAGATTGTAAGGAAGTCTGGTGTTGTTAATTGATTGAAGATCGGACTAGTGATCTATTGGTAATCCTATGATCAGAAAGTTGTGTTTCTTGAATTCATTAGTTCTTGAAACATCATAGCATATCTGTGTTCTGGTTGTTTGGTTTGCGTCTCTGTTTGAAGCATCGTAGTTTATCTCCGTTGAAGGTTGTTCTGCTGCGTGTGTCTATCTTTGTTTGATTCTTGGACTCAGTTTGTATGGATGTATTTTGGTGATATCTTGTTCATCCGTTCAGGATGGTTGCTTCTTTCTGTTATTGCTTACAACCTGTTTGATGATTTGTCTGTGAGGATTGTTGGTTAAGGGCTTGGTTTAGTTTGTTGCCTATAATCTGTTTGGTATATTGTCTCTGAGAATTTTTTGTTCAAGGCTTCGTGTGTTTTGTTTGGCTCTAATCTGGTTTGTTAGGCATCATGACTATTGATTCTACTAAGAGTTCTAGTTCCATTCCGTCGTCTTCTAGCTTGTATACTGTCCAACAATTGCCTAAGTTGGATACTGTTAAGCTCACGGAGAATACGTATGTTCTTTGGAAACATCAAGTTATGTTGATTATAGAAGGCTATGGGTTGGATTCTTTTTTGTTTGATCACTAAGTGCCTGAGAAGGTTGTTTCTGATGAGGCTGGTCAGCGTGTTGACAATCCAGTTTACCTTGCTTATCTTAAGCAAGATAGGCTTCTTGCCTCATGGCTTTTTTCCACGGTGAGTCAGGATGTCTTTCCTCATCTCACGAGTTTGGTTACTGCGCGTGCGATTTGGAGTGCTTTGGCTCGAAGGTATGCTGCGAAGTCTTCCTCTAAG
Organism: Hibiscus tridactylites; assembly: GCA_958450335.1. Taxonomy (NCBI): domain Eukaryota; kingdom Viridiplantae; phylum Streptophyta; class Magnoliopsida; order Malvales; family Malvaceae; genus Hibiscus; species Hibiscus tridactylites. The sequence goes on from OY288283.1 coordinate 16,295,148, forward strand.
ATTTCCTCGTTGCGTCATAGTTTGCATTCTCAGAAAAAAAAGAGGTGTGTCTGTGAGTGATTATCTTGCAAAGATCAAAATGATATGTGATACTTTGGGTGCTGCTGGGAATGAAGTTTCAGAACAAGAACAAGTGAGTGTTGTTCTTGCTGGTCTCACGGCTGAGTTTGAGTCTGTCATTACTGTTGCTTCTCGGGAAACCTTAAGCCTTGAAGCTCTAACTGAAATGTTATTTGACTGTGAGGCTAGGCAGAAGGATTTTCTTATTGATAATTTTTCTATTCAAGCTAATATGGTAACTCGTTCAGAGCAGAAAGCTGATGTTCTTAATGGTTTTGATGATAAAGTGGAGCTTTCTGAGGATAATTTTCAGGGTAGTAGTGTTGTATCTCGAGGACAACGTGGAAATGGTGGCTTTCGAGGCAGAGGACATTATGGCTCTAATCGACCACAGTGTCAACTTTGTGGGCGTTATGGTCACTTGGTTCCTAAGTGCTGGTATCGTTTTGACCATAGTTTTCATGGAGTTACTTCTGGAGATTCGTTTGCTCGAGGAAATTCTACTGGTTCTGATATTTCTCATCCCTCTGCTTCTACACCTCGGGACACGTTTAATACTTCGGCCTTTGTTCAGTCATCTTCTCTAGTGTATTCTCGTGTTGTCTCCGGTCCTCCTTCTGCACATGTTGTTTCCGGACCACCTTCTGCACCATATTTTTCTTCTGCTCCTGTGTGTAACAATCTGCAGGGCAATTCTACTCCTGTTTCCTATATGACATCGTCTTTTCCTGCGATGGTTCAGTCAGGTTCTCCCATGCCTGCTTTGGTGTACACCTCATCTATGCCGCCTGCTCCTACGTCTGCTCCAATGGTGAGTCACTCGTATCCTAGCTTCAGTGGAGGGTCGTCTTCTCGTGATGTCGTGTGGCATCCTGATTCTGGAGCAACACATCACGTCACCAACGACCGATCTAATCTTCACTCTGATGTGGCTTATTCAGGTAAAGATTTTTTGTCTATGGGAAATGGCTGTGAGGTTCCAATTACTCATGTGGGCCTTGGTACTGTTTCGGGACATTCTCGATCTTTATGTTTGCGTAGTCTATTGTATGTTCCTGATATTAAGCGCAATTTATTGTCCGTATCTCAGTTTGCCCGAGATAATGATGTGTATTTTGAATTTCACTCACATGGTTGTTTTGTAAAGGATGTGCAAACCAAGGAGATCCTGCTGGAGGGGAGGCTCACTCCTGAAGGGTTATATGAGCTTCGGTCGGATGCTGTTTTGAGTGGTTCGTGTTGTAATAAGGCTGGTTCGGTTTTTGATAATAATGTGTTTGAAGCTTATGTTGCGTCTAAACCATGTGTTTCTTTGGATATTTGGCATACACGTTTAGGTCATCCGTCTTTCAATGTTCTTAAGCAAGTGTTGTCTACTTGTAATGTTTCTGTTGATAATAATGATTTGCCTTCTGTGTGCTTGCCTTGTTTGCAAGGAAAAGCACACAAACTTCCGTTTTCCTCATCTTCTACTACTTATGATACTCCTTTTCAATTGGTTGTTTCGGATGTTTGGGGTCCGGCTCATACGGCTTCGGATGGGTTTTGTTACTATGTGTCGTTTATAGATGTTTATAGTCGTTTTACGTGGATGTATTTAATTAAACGAAAATCGGATGTGTTTCAATGTTTTCTTAATTTTCATAAGATGGTTGATGTGCAATATAATGGGAAGATAAAAGCTCTTCAAACTGATGGGGGTGGTGAATATGTGAGTTTGGCATCTTGGTTGGCTACTAATGGTATTCAGCATCGTGTTTCATGTCCGAGTACATCCGAACAAAATGGTACGGCTGAGCGAAAGCATCGTCACATTGTTGAAATGGGGTTGACTCTTTTAGCTCAAGCGGGGTTGTCCATTCAATTTTGGAGTCATGCTTTCATTATGTCTGTCTTTTTTAATTAATCGACTTCCCACGTCTGTTCTTCATGGCAAAACACCATTTGAAGTGCTTCATAAGCAAAAGCCGGATTATGATTCTTTACGTGTCTTTGGGTGTGTGTGTTTTCCTTTTATACGGCCTTTTAACACGCATAAACTTGAGTTTCGGTCTAAGAAGTGTGTGTTTTTGGGGGTTAGTCCGAAACATAAGGGATACAAGTGTCTTGATATGGATGGTCGAATTTTTCTGTCTCGTCATGTGGTTTTTGATGAGCGTGATTTTCCCATGCTTATATCCAATTCTACTTCTTCACCAGTTGGTTCGGATTACACTACTGAGTTTCCGTTATGTGTTGTCTCTATGGGGGCGGATCCTTTGGTCATGGGTTCTACTACTAGATCTGCGTCTTTGGGTGTGCCTGGTTCTCAGCCCGGTGCTGGTCCTGCTTGTAATGTTTCTTGTGATGATGGGCTGTCTGCTGATACATCTGATGCTGGGCCTTGTAGGCATAGTCATGGTGATGGGCCTTGCAGTGATAATTGCAATAATGAGTCTGCTATGGGTGATTGTTTTGTTCCATCGCCCAACCGTTGTGCTGAGCCTATTTCTTCTTCTGGGCCTGACTTGGTAGATGTTCCGTTCGTAACTGTTGGCCCGTCTCAAATACCTTCAAGCCCGACAAGACCAGTAGCTGATGCTTCACCGGCTATTCCTTCTGCTGGGCCTGTCTTTACTCATATGCCCGTTCTTGATTTGGATCCGGGTGCTAGAAAAGAATGTGTTAACCCTAATCCTCTATCTGGGATCCCTAGTGGTGGTGCGGCGGATACTTTGCATGGTCGGTCAACGGATGTTGTTGTGTCTTCGCCGGTTTCTTCTGATCTAGGGGTTGCGCCGTTGCCTGATTCAGCTTCGTTCTCTGATTCTGATCGTTTTGCTGTTGATGGGGTTTGTCCTGTTCGTTTTGCTGATAATAATGCTTTATCTGTATGTGATGGTGACTTTCTGACGTTGCCTGGTGGTGGGTCTTCGCCTGTTCTTGGTGATATTCCTATGTCGGTTCTGCCTGATGCGAGTCCGTCGGTGATTGGTGATAATAATGATTCTCCGGTGTCTGATGGGTCTCGCTTGGTTGGTGGTTCGTTTGCTTTTGATGAGGATGTACCGGGTGTTGTTGGGCCGCCGTCTTCCCCGGATTCTGGTGGTTTGCCTTCGGATTCCCATCTCGTGGTTGCTGATCCCTTAGTAATTGATGCTGCTTCTCGACCTGGTATGGTTGTTCCTCTGGTTTCAAATTCCCATCCCATGGTTACTAAGGGTAAACTTGGGATTCGTAAACCCAAGGCTTTTGCTGTCGATTTCACTAATGTGTCTGATGTTGTTGAGCCTCGGACTATTCGCGAAGCGTTCAAAAATGTGAACTGGACGCGGGCTGCGCAGGAGGAGTATGATGCTCTACTTCGAAACAATACCTGGTCTATTGTTGAGCTTCCAGATAATCGCACTCCTGTTTCATGTAAATGGATATTCAAGTTAAAAAAGAATGCTGACGGCACTGTTTCGAGATATAAGGCCAGGCTTGTGGCGCGTGGTTATCTTCAGCAGCCTGGGTATGATTACCATGAGACTTTCAGCCCGGTTGTTAAACCGGCTACAATAAGAACGATTTTGTCGTTTGCTGTTACTCAAGGTTGGGTGTTGCGCCAAGTAGATATCAACAATGCGTTTCTTAACGGCGATCTACTTGAAGAGGTCTACATGTTGCAGCCACCGGGTTATGAGGTTGGTGATAAAACCAGGTTAGTCTGTAAACTTCATAAGGCTCTTTATGGGTTGAAATAGGCCCCTTGCGCCTGGTTTGATAAATTGCGCTCGTACCTTGTTTCAGTTGGCTTTTGTTCTACTAAATCTGATTCGTCATTGTTTGTTCGACATACTGGTGCTCGTGTTGTTTACCTGCTTGTTTATGTTGACGATATCATTGTCACGGGCTGTGATACTGCTGATGTTCAATCTGTTATTGATGATTTACATAGCACTTTTTCCCTTAAAGATCTTGGTGTGTTAGACTATTTTCTGGGCATTCAGGTGCATTATACCTCGAATGGTCTGATGCTTAGTCAGCAGAAATATATTGGTGATCTTCTTCATCGCTGTGGTCTTGAAAATGCTAATGCTCTTCCTACTCCTATGGTTTCTAACTGTCATCTGTCTATGTCTGATGGTTCTCCTATTGATAATGTGACTGAAGATAGGAGTGTTGTTGGAGCTTTACAATATATTGTTATTACTAGGCCTGATATTGCCTTTGCTGTAAATAGAGTATGTCAATTTCTGCAAAATCCTTTAGATGTGCATTTTCAGGCTGTTAAACGTATTCTTCAGTATTTACGTGGTACTATAGATTGGGGTTTGCATTTTCAAGCGTCCTCTCGTTTAGACATTGTGGGATTTGCTGATGCAAATTGGGGCTCAGATTCTGATGACAGACGTTCCACCACTGGATTTTGTCTATTTTTTGGTGGTAATCCGGTGTCTTGGGGATGTAAGAAACAGGCTGTTGTTTCTCGCTCGACGGCTGAGGCTGAATATAGGGCTGTTGCGTGTGCAACTACGGAGGTTCTTTGGTTACAGTCTCTTCTTAGTGAACTTCGAGTCTCGTGTGCTGGCCTGCCTACTTTGTGGTGTGATAACTCTAGTGCAGTGGCAGTTTCTGCAAATCCGGTAATGCATTCCAAGTTTAAGCATGTTGAGCTCGATCTTTATTTTGTTCGGGAAAAGGTCGTGGCTGGTCAATTGATCGTCAATGAGGTGCCTGCTTACGAGCAAGTTGCTGATGTGCTAACCAAACCGTTGTCTGCTCAACTTTTTACTCGTTTTCGTCATAAGCTTGCTATTCGTTCTCTTACGCATGCTTCTTGATTTTGGTTCAATTGTTTTGCTTGTTTTTCTGCAGGTTTTCTTCTTCAGGTATGTCTTTACCTTTGGTCTCTGTATTTGTGTTTTTCATGTTGTTTGGTGTTCTTGTTTTCTGTTTTCAGGATCTGGAATCCTAGGAAAGTATGGTGAATGTTATATGTTTAGTATAAGTAGAGTTTTCTGTTATCTTTGTAACTGAAACTGATGAGTCAGCAGCAGTTAGGATTGGTTGTTAGACTGCTAAAAAATTGACTTACTCAGTTACATCTTTGTATAAATACACCCAGTCTCAATTTGAGATATTATGGGAAAATCAATAAAATATTGAGAGTGCCGTTCTCTCTTTATAATTCTGTGAAAGTAGTGTTTCTTAACACAAACAGCCCCGGGGATTCCAAACAATAACACCTCCCCACATCTAAAAGTTTTCATGAGAAGTAATAAGGTAACGTAGTCTCACAGAATAATTAGTCGTGAAAAGCATGAATATAATAGTCTTGATAACTAACTGGAGATATAAAGCCATTTGTCTTAGAAATCTCTCCATTTGGCAGCTGGAGAAGAAGAGGGCATTCCTTTGCAGATGGTACATATCTGGCGACAGAGAAAAATCAACACCTTAAGAAAATGAAACAAGCATGCACGCAAATCACAAATATGAGATCGAGCCGGATAGATTATTGAGAAAAGGCATATCAGTTCTTTTAATTTGAAATTCATCGATATTAAATTGAAGAGGGAAGAGGGGGGGGGGGAATGGTGATGGGAAGAAGATGGGTTAAGGGTTAATTTTATTTTTAATTAATTTAATTAATTTATTTTATTATTTTTAATATCAAAAGCACTAAAAATGTGCCACGTGTCCCTTAACGGAAAATTTTAACGTCTGCCACGGCTAAAACCTTAAATGGGTTACGGAATGAAACGTTAGGCACCTAAGTGGCCCGAAACAAACGTTAGGCACCTAACTGGAAAAAAGGGTATAGTTTGGGCACCTATCTGACGTTTAAGCCAAAATTTTAATGAAAACATGGAAAATCTAGGGTTGGTTAAGCAATTGAGTTCACCGCATCCTCATTCAAAAGAAAAAAATAGCATATATTTGTTCTGCTAAAAAAAACAATAGCATATATCTCATCTTTACACACGATCATATCAGTTGTGCACTTGTGCTCCAAAACATTAGCATGTATGTCATCTATACATTCATCCACATCAGTTATGCTTTAAAACTGATGTATCATGCATATACCATCTAATAGCTATCAGTTCTAATAAAATGTAGTAATATATCATTCATAATCAAGCATCTAGATCGCATTCACCTAAACTGACAAGATCACATAAAAAAAAACTAGACAAATTCAAAAAGACCCCTCATAAAACTAGACTCAGCAACAGAGACATCAATGACAACAGGCTACTCAACGGCAAGGATATTGATGACAGTCTCAGGAGGAGGCACGATGACATTAGGCTGGTCAAGAGGAGGCACTATGACAATAGGCTGCCCAACATCAGGGATGTCGATGATAGTAGGTTTCTCAATAGGAGGCACGATGACAGTAGGCTGCTCAAGAGCAAACACGATGACAATAGTCTACTCAGAGGAGGCATGATGATAGTAGGTTGCTCAACAGCAGGGATATCGATGAAAGTAGACTACTCAGGAGGAGGCACGATGACAATAGGCTGCTTAAGAGGAGGCACGATGACAGTAGGCTGCTCAGCAGCAGGCACAATCACAACGTCGCCTTGGTTCGCAACGTTGTGCTGATCTTGAAAGTTCATAAAATTTATGAAGGCTACTGTTGCATGTCACGTCCCTAGAGTTCCACTTACCCGAAACGTGCGGCTTTAGACGCCTTTGACGCTACTTTGTCGATTCCCGCGCCTAAGTAAGACTTAAATCAGCCTTGCGAGTACTCCTGCTCACCAAAGGCCCGGACAAGTCCTTAAGGCTTCAATGGATGTGGAAGCTTTAGGTACTAAGGTGATTACTCTTAGCCACTCGAGAAGCAACTAGAACAAACAACTTTAAGAACAAGAACAACTAAAATGGACAAGAGAGAGAAACTAGAATAAATGCGAAGAGTTGTATTACTCTTCTCAAATGAGAGAATTCAATGAGATGGATGATACAAATGAGGCTGGGAGGCTCTCTATTTATAGTTGAGCTCCCATACAATCAATGGTCCAAATCGATTTACATGGATGGTCAGGATTAGCCCAAATCCTTACAAGATTCCCTATTCTAGGAAAGAATATCAAATCCTATCTAATTATATAAATTAGAAGGTATCTTTCCTCGGATAGTTGATCACGCTCGATATGACAAGATTCCTCCACAATCTCTTTTGACTTTGTCTCTTGCCTTTTCTAAAAAGCGAATGTGATCGGGCTCTCTAGCATTCTCCAAGTGTTGGGCCAAGTCTGATGGTCTTGGCAAGCTCGATGTTCCACATGGAACCTCTCCGTCTGATACTCACCCCACTGTCTCAGGCCAAAATATTTGGGCTGTGACATACGAGACAACCAATAGTGGAGAGAAATACTATAACAATGAGATTACCACATTTCACATAGAAAATACAGGAGAGAGTCAAGCTAACGAATATAAGTGGGTGTGTGAATTGGCACCTCGGAGCCATTATCCTTTTAAGCGAAATCGTAAACACTACACACATAAAGCACGCCAAGATAAGATAATTGTCAAAATCATGCTCAAATCTCCATGAAAGGAACGAAACCAGAAAGATTTGAAAAACGTCGACGCACAATTTAAATATGAAGCTAAACATTTCAAGGAAGGCGGTGATGTTTGTCGGGCAGGGCAGTTGTACCATAATAAGTCGTCGATGCGGTTACAACTACATGTGTGGACACAAAATTCATATAAATTTGTGCAAACTCAGGTGCCTTCTCTTTCGCAAGTTTCGATTTGCGAGGAAAAATACAGATAAACTAGCGGACGCTCTTGCAATGAGGCCATATGTAACAATCTGGTTTACAGTTGCCATTTTGGAATCGGGAAGGAAGATTTTGGAAACACCATTTTCGGGGAGGGTTTTAGGACGTAGATCGGTGATTTGAGGGTTGCGAGGGTTGTGTAGAATTAGGGAGGGTTTTTAGGGTCGTGGGTTCTGGTAAAATAAAAAAAGGTTGCCGAGGTTTTGATGGTGGTAGGGTTTTGTAAAAATGGCAGTATTTGGTGATTCTTTGTTTTTAATTAGAAAATTAATTAGAAAAATTTTAAGAATTGTATCTAATTAATTTGTTCGCAATTGATTTGTTTGGTTGTAGTACCATTTTAATTGGGTTTGTCTAAAATGAAACCTAATATAAGGCAAAATGGCGGTTTTCGGTTGGAACTGAAATTCTTATCATTTGGGTAACATTTTAGGTTGGATTGAGTAATATTTTAGGTTGAACTGAAAGTATTACTTGTCCATAACATTTTAGGCTTGTAACCTGAAATTCTTACCAACTAGGTAACTACATGAATGTTTATTGAGCACCCGCTTGCTACGCTCTGCAGCAATGCTAGAATGGATAACTACAGGTTCACGCGAACGAGCGGATCGGAAGGAGCAGAGCTAGGCAATCAAATGATCAGTGAAATCTTGAGTAACTTTAAATAAAAATATTCCAAATCATTCCTTAATTCAATTACGATGCTCTTAATCAAAATAATTAAATACACATGCATGCTCAGGTTCAAGGTTAGATTCAAAAGATTTCGGGTTAGAATTTCATGAAATGAGCTTTAAAATCGGACTCAGGACGTTGAAAAACTCGAAATAGAAGTTTTCAGTACAAAAATCAAATTTTGGTCAAAGTCAACGGTCAATTGGGTTAAAGATGGTTTGGGTCGGGTCAGTTGGGTAACTGGTTTGAGTTGGCGGACTTGAGCTTGGGTCGAAAATGGTTTGGGTTCACTTGATCATGTTTGTCAGAAAGGTTTTTGGGCTCGAATTGGGTTAGGCTTGGACCGTTTCAGAAATTGGGCTTAAGACTGCAAGCCAGTAGGCCTTGAAGTAGGCCGACCCACTAGTGACTAATTACATGTTGTCTATCTGGTTCGAAGGGTCAGGTCAGTTCTAGTCAGATCAGGTTCAATTTCCAGTCAGACCAGCTTGGTTTAGAGGCTAGGTCGGTTCAGTACGTGGGGCGTCGACCATGATGGTTGGAAATCACCCTGACGACATGTGAAATCTACGTGCGTTCGAAACTGGTTGAAAATGCTTCAAAAAAGTAGAGAATGGTGAACATAATTCAAATGAAAGAGTTTTCAAATTTTACCAAGCTTAGGACGACAACAAATGCGACAGAGAGAAGACAATCGAAGGGTTTTCTCCTGTTTCTAATGACCCACGAATGATGGTGAATACGAAGAACAACGGGTAGGGTTTTGGTTGCGAGGTGGAGGAGAGTATGATAGCGGTGGTCGTGTGATGCACAGATGGTGGCTAAGCGGTAAATCATCGAAAAATAGAGAAAGGGGGTCATTGGGTTTCGACGAACGTTCAAAAGGATCTCCACGGCAAACATCAGAACTTTACTGTAAGTGGAAGGCAAGGTTGAGGTCAGGGTGAGGCAGCTGTCACGATGACATCGACATTGACGACCATAGACTTGCGGTGGTCGAGATTAGAGGTTGAAGACGATGGTGGGTTGGAGGAAAATGTAGAATTGTCGGAGCTTTTTTTCTTGACATATGGGCATGCATTAAATGATTATGGAGGTATACCAGACTTTTTAATTTTTTACAATTCAGACATTTGAGATTGATTTAAAAAAATTCAAGACATACTTTAACCAAAGTTGCCCTTAGCCTCGATGGTTAAGGTTATTGCATTTTTTTGCTAGGGGCATGGGTTAGAAACCTTTTGATAGTAGCTCCCTAAATCTTTTTCTTTTTTTCCCTTTTTTTTACTCTTATATATGGCAAATTGGGAGTATTACACAAATTGCCACGACAATTGCTTGGTAGTCCTACGAGTGCTTATTGTAACCCCCTAGACCCACCTATGCGTTAGTACGGATCCTCAGAAGTCACATTAGGGTCACTAGAGCGACCCACGATAAGATTTCAAATAAACATATAGTTAAACCTTTAAAATCATAAATCAAATATCTGATTTAAAATACAATTTCAGAAACCGTTCAAAACGATAAAACAATTATGATACAAGTTGCGAAAATAAGTTTCAGACTCATTTGTATAATACAAACACGACACACATGCCCCCTAGTTACACAAATACCATACTCCCTAACGAGCCGAAGAAACTCCCATACCGACGTTGATAGGTGCAACTTGTCTGATCTTTTATCCTGAGATGGTAAAAACAACATGAGCTTGGGAAAAGCTCAGTAATACAGAACTACCAAAAGATGCTATAAGCTCATAAAGAAATATGGTAGGCATAACATTTTCATGATGATCCAAGAAGTGACAGTCCTCTTTTCCTTTCCGTTATTTCAGGGTAATGTTATACTTGAGAATAATAGCACTTGTTCTTTATTCACTCATCGAGTAACATACGAGAATTTTACAAGCTGATAGATTACGAAGATGGAAACAACGAGTTTAATGTCTAGTGTGTTCCAAATAGGTGCATATCAAACATGCATAAATGCATACCAATCATATCATGAGAACACATAACAATTCAATGCAAATGTTCAAGTACATACAAAGGTTTACTAGTAATTACCCTCCAACCTTACACCAATATGCAGTCCCCCTGAACTGCATCCATAAGGACTTACCCTAGGCCCGATGGGCATAGGTGCCACCTAAGGGGATGCCTTAGGTCCATAAGGACTTACCCTAGGCCCGATGGGCATATGTGCCACTCAATGGGAGACCTTGAGTCCATAAGGACTTACCCTAGGCCCGATGGGCATAGGTGCCACCTAAGGGGATGCCTTAGGTCCATAAGGACTTACCCTAGGCCCGATGGGCATAGGTGCCACTCAAGGGGAGACCTTGAGTCCATAAGGATTTACCAGCTTGATCAGGGCTGTACCAACAGAGACTTCATAACATAACCCAACAATATACCCCAGATAGTAATTAGTGTTCAGATTCCAGACATGGGTAACAGAATACATGTGACAGATATATTTTATTCAGAACATCAGAAACGGAAGAATTCATGCTTTTGACAGATAAATGGGCATACTATTGAACAGAGTAGACATTTTCAGCATTTATCATGCAAACAGATTGTACCATCATAGGTCAAACTAACAGATCATGCTAACAAATTCATCAAATAGTCAGACAATACCATCACAGATCAAATGATCACATACCAAGTATACAGATTGAGCAGACATATATCAGGTAGGCAGAGAATGTCATCATATATCAAGTTCATCAAACATAATATTATTCACGATTAAATAATTATACATTCCATTCAACAGAATATATCACAAATGGAACACACTAGGTGGGACAGATCTTTTCTTGGAGATACTTGGCATTTACGGAATGAGACATATTAAACTTTTGACGATTTGAACGGATTTCTGAAACGTGACCCCTATTAAAAGGGGTTCATACTAACGGTTTAGCCCAGATATTCGGGAGGGGATACATCATGATCTTGAGAGTTTAGGCATATCATGAGTGATTTAGCCATTTAAGCCTACCAGGGGCATTATGGTCATTTTATCATACACGGGCATTTTGGTAATTCATACCAACAGGGCGTAAACATTGGCTCAGAAATTCTATTTGCTCATAAAGTTTCCAACCAGGCATTTAGAGATCTATACGTCAAGATCTTTCACGATATCAGATACATTCGGGGCTATTTTGATTACTTGGGCCAAAAAGGGCATTTTGGTCATTTAACTATTAGGGGTGATTTTGTAATTTAGCCCAATAGTTGTAAAATGAATATTTAAAATATTTAAGATTTCCAGAAGTTTATCGAGCCTCTAAAACCAATCGAACTAACATGTCTCATCCTTGCAATACTAACCAAACCTTCTGATGTACGCACTTCACAAGTATCATTTCCAAATATTGATTGTGTCGTATATATGAACGATCGCCTTCATATTTCACCCACCATCATTTGACACACTAAATCTCGCAAACATAGCTCGCAATTCAACTACCACTTTTCTACTCAAAGCATCGGCCACTACGTTTGTCTTACCCGGATGGTATTCAATCGTAAGGTCATAGTCTTTAATAAGTTCTATCCACCTACGCTGTCTAAGATTCAACTCTCTCTGAGTCATCAAGTATTTCAAACTCTTGTGGTCGGTATAAACGATGCACTTCTCACCATAAAGGTGATGTTTCCAAATCTTCAAAGCAAACACTACTGCGGCTAACTAATATATCATGAGTGGGGTAGTTCTTCTCGTGAACCTTCAACTGTCTCAAAGCGTAAGCTACGACCTTACCTTCTTGCATAAGCACACAACCTAAACCTACATAAGAGGCATCACAATAAATCACAAACTCTTTCCCTGGTTCAGGCTGAATCAAAATAGGAGCTTCGGTCAAAGCTTCCTTAAACTTCTCAAAACCTTGTTGTCTTGCATCCGACCACTCATACATAACATTCTTCTGAAGCAATTTAGTCAAAAGTGCCGCAATCTTTGAAAACCCCTCGACAAATCTTCGATAATACCCCGCCAAGCTTAGGAAACTACGAATTTCTTTTACCGACTTCGGTTGTTTCCAACTCACTATGGCTTCTATCTTCTTAGGATCCACACTAATTCCATTTGCCGAGATCACATGACCTAAGAAGACTACCTCCCTAATCCAAACTCGCATTTACTCAACTTGTCATACAACTGATTTTCGAGCAAAGTCTGAAGCACTAGCCGCAAATGCTCATCATGCTCTTCCTCGGTCCTAGAGTACACTAAGATATCATCTATGAACACTACAACAAACCCATCCAAAAACTCGTGAAACACTCAGTTCATCATATCCATAAATGCAGCTGGGGCATTAGTCAAACCGAAAGGCATTACCAAGAACTCATAGTGCCCATAACGTGTATGGAAAGCGGTCTTCGGTATGTCCACATCTTTCACCTTCAACTGATAGTAATCGGATCTCAGATCAATCTTCGAAAACACTAAAGCACCTCTCAACTGATCAAGCAAGTCATCTATCCGAGGCAAAGGGTACAAGTTCTTCACTGTTACCTTGTTCAACTGTCTATAGTCTATACACATCCTCATACTGCCGTCCCTTTTCTTCACAAACAAAACCGGAGCACCCCACGGAGAAATACTAGGCCTAACGAAATCCCTATGTGACAACTCCTGAAGCCGTGTCTTCAACTCTTTCAACTTCTTCGGTGCCATTCTATACGGAGCAATAGACGCAGATGCAGAATCAGAATACGTCTCAAAAGCAAACTAAACTTCTCTATCTTGAGGCAAACCCGACAACTCTTCCGAAAAGACACTCGAAAAATCACAAATTGTTCTGATGTCTTGCGGTCTAACTTTACTCATATTCAGATTCATCACATAAGACAAATACGTCTGACAACCCGAATCCATCAATCTCCGAGCTTCTAAATCAGAAACAACATTGGACAAGAACTTAATGTTCTCGCCCACCATTACGAGTTCAAAATCATCCGTTATCCTCAAAGAGACTCTCTTGGTCTCAAAGTCTACCCTAGCTCTATGCTCTATGAGCCAATCCATGCCCAAAATCACATCAAAACCATATAACGACAATTCCATCATGTCAACTGGAAACACATAGCCCTGAATCATCAAGGGACACCTCCTATACATCTTCCTAACTACCACGGTATCACCGAAAGAACTAGTAACATTTACTCTTACTTCTAACCACTCATACGGTAACCCTAGAGACCTTGCATGCTCCCAAAATCACATCAAAACCATATAACGACAATTCCATCATGTCAACCGGAAACACATAGCCCTGAATCATCAAGGGACACCTCCTATACATCTTTCTAACTACCACGGTATCACCGAAAGAACTAGTAACATTTACTTCTACTTCTAACCACTCATACGGTAACCCTAGAGACCTTGCATGCTCACCCAAAATATACGAATGTGTCGAACCCAAACCTATCAAAGAAAGCAAAGTCAAAGACTATAACGAGAAATTACCTGCGATGACATCCGTGTCATTCCCAGCCTCTCGCTGTGCATACACCCTAGCCAGTCCTCCACCCTCGGGATGAACTGCCACCACATGAGCTAAGTTTCTCTGACCGTCGTTCCTCAACTGAAAATTACCACGACCGCGCCCACGACCTCTTTGATGCTCAAAACCCCTAGCTGGAGCCAGTCCGCCCCTAGCCGGGTGTGGACAGTTACGCCTCAAATGATCCCGGGAACCACAATTCCAACATACCCTAAAGGTATCCATACACTCGCTCTGATGGTGTCTCCCGCATCTAGTGCACTCAGGAGTGTGAACAACAACTCCTTGGCCCTGATGGCCCCGTCCATGGTTACCGCCCATATGCCTCGAACCGGGCTGATACCTTATATCTATATACCTCTTGGCATGATTTCTGTCCCAATCTGTGTGTCTCTTCCTGAAATCAAACCCACTAGCAAGGGTACTCGAGTCTAAGTTCTGCTTAATATCCTTGGCCCTAGAGACCAAAACATCAAACTCAGTGTAGTCAAAGGCAAGCATATAAGTCTTCACGTCTCTAGTCAACCCATAACGAAAACCCTCCCACCGTTCCCTCTCACTGGGAACCAACTCGGGAGCATACTGGCTCAACCTCACAAACTGAACCTCATACTCAGACACCGTCTTACTATCCTAAACCAAGGCCATAAACTCTCTCTTCTTCTCATCCTGATATCGAACTCCGAGATACTTCTTCCTAAAAGCTGTTCTACAGAACTCTCAAGTGATATATGCCTCTGCCATACCCGAAGTAACGGTGGTCCACCAAGCATACACATCTCTCTGAAGCAAGGAGACAACACAACCCAACTTACGAGTGTCTGAGCACTCCATCTGACCCAAGATGCGTGTGGTACTCTTGAGCCAAGCTTTTGAACCCTCGAGAGTCAGACCACGGAACTCAGCTCCACCCAAGCTACGAAGCCTCTCAAGGGGTAAACCAGTCCCCGCACCCTAAGGTGGTGCTGCAACCTGCATACCGGCCAAAGCTGTCTGAAAAGCCCCGACTATGGTCTGAATCAAATGAGTCATGTCCGCACCTGCCGGACCCTGACCCACCTGAGCTCCATTACCCCCAACATTTGCACCGGCCTGAGGTCCATTACCATCACCTCCAGCATTCGCATCGATCTAAGGCACATCACCTTCGCCACCCACCCCATTATCAACGGGAGCAGGAGGAACAAGAGGCACATCCCCGGGTGCATGGTCACTCGCTCTAGGCCGTCTTCTCGGTCTTACCATATCGAGATAAAATCTAAAACAAAAAACACGTCACCCACAAGAAAACATGAGGTTAGTAAGGGAAAAGAACCAAGTTCTCAATCTCTTTAAACCAAAATCATTTCCCAATAATAACACCTAGCAATGGGAACACTTGACTAAACTTCCACCAACAACAAGGACGATACAACATGCTTTCATACATCGTGCAATAGCAAACAACCAAATAAACCAACTTACCCGACTTACCTTCCGGGAGACCTCGTAACCGAGGCTCTATTACCACCAAATATAACCCCCTCGTCCCGACCTAGCCAACATACCAGACCGAACGGGTTACACGAGGAAAATCGAAGTGAAACCCGCTAAGGCCTCACTCTGATTAGCAACCCTATTTTTTCCTTTTAATTATCTTTTCTAAATATCACTTTTAATCCTACGTGTGGAGATATCAGTGGAAAAGCGTACATAGATACAAAACGAACAGATGGCATACAATAATTTAAACTTACCATATAGTTTTTTAGTCAAATTACATGCACACGAGGTAAAACCATCTCAAGAGTCACATATGAACTCAACAAGGAAGCATACAAGCTTTAGGGACTAAAATGTAACATTTAAGAACCTTTGAAGATGTCATTTAACCGATTTAACTGCCCGCGTTTTGAAACAAGCTTGCCCGTTCCGAAACACGAGCTCCATTTAAAAAGTAAGACCAAGCCGTTCCGAAACAATCCCACCTTGTTCTGGAACGGGGGTCTACAGTGGAAAAACGTATCGGAACTGGTTCCGAAATAGGGGCTCACAGTGGCGAATTGTATCGAAACGAGTTCCGAAACGGGGGCTCACAGTGGCAAATCGTATCGAAACGACACCACCCCCGTTTCGATACGAGTACCCCTGGAGCTGTCGACTATTCCAAAACCATATCGAGCGTTTCGAAACACCTGCACATAGTTTAGCCCGAAATCATACTTTGACACCTCCAAATGTCCCCAAACTCGCCCCGAAACATCAAAGATCACATAGCATCATATCATCCAAACAATCTATAGGCAAATCGTCCTAATCACAACATCAATCATACATTCAAGCAACAAATTGGATTCCAAGCCCTAAGCTCACAAGAACACGTAGATTCAAAAACACTAACATACCAAAACACAAAGTAATTCATACAAGGCCACATTAAGCCTCAACATAACATAATATCATCATTTAAAACATGCTAGAAACATGAACATAGCCAAAATATAGGAGTTTGAAACACCATGTCCCTAACAACAAGCCTAGCAATCCCATTGTCTAAGTGTTATTACAAACTAATAAAATCATACTTTGAGCCACCCGAGAACTCCAAGAAACTTCTCCCTTGCCCACTTGCCTCCCAAAGCCTCTAACGATTTGCATTGTTGGAAAAGGAGAGAGCGTAAGCTTAAAGCTTAGTGAGCGGAGCTCTAAAACACAACAATAATGCAATTTTAAACCATATTCTTAGATTTAAAGCAAAACCATTTAGGGAGAAGATATAACGAAGCACAAACATAAACAATACATGGTATGTACATGCATAACCAAAACCTGGTTGGACTACACATCACCCTTCACAACAACTAGTAGTTTTCTGATAGGACTACACATCACCGTACTCTTCTACTAGTTAGTACCGGTGAGACTACACATCACTGTATACACCGACCAACAATCACATGAGGCTTGACATCAACAACTACTACACAACAACATTAAAACGAAGAATAAAAACAATTCAAAAATACACCACAACACACATAATCGAGAATGCCCATAATCAACCAAACAAGAGAGAGTAGATAAACTTACACTCGGGTCTAGGTTAGTCTCTAAGACTCCACCCAAACCCTAAAAACCTTCATTGAACGCATTTAAAGTCCCAAAACAGTTTCCACTCACTGATAGAGCCCAACGGAAACCGAAACACCGATCTCACGCCTACGTAGTACCCGGTATCGCGCCCAAAGTACACGAGCTCGTTTCCCCTGTTTCTAACCAACCAAAAACAAAGTATTACTTCCCTAATCTTCCATAAATCCACTATCAAGCATCAATTCACAAATCCACAACATTCTCTCGACGATTCAAAACTGAAATCCATTAAAATACCATTCAAACTCGTTCTTAAGCAAAGCCCAGCAAATATCCATCAAATTAAACATCCAAAACACACCAAAATCATCTAAAAGCATCCAACCTAGGTTCATATACCTCTAGTCCTCATTTTACCCCTAAAACTAAGCCAAAAACACCATTTTCACCTTCAAAACCTACCCACTGCTCCTAGTTTCGGGTTTGATAGGTTTAAGCCACTTATTACCATTATTTAGCAACCAAAAATAGTTTAAAAAATCCCCTCCAAGTACCCTTTGAAAACCCCTACGAAAATTTCACAAATCAATACTTTGCTAAATATTCGAAAAGGTAAGATTCAATAATTAAGTAAAAATGATGTTTACCTTTGAAATTCTTCTAAGAACCCTTGAGCCAAGGGAAAAGATGATGCAAAGCTTTTAGGGAGAAAGTTTAAGCTTTTTAGGTTTTAGTTCTTTTGAAATGAAGATGACCACTCAATCTCAAAACCCCCTTTCAAAATTCATTAATGACGTTTTTGTAAATAGTGGCATCTTTTATAAAATCAGCATTTTAAATTCTAAATTTAACCCGAACTAGTCCTAGATCAAAACCGATAAACTCCCGGGCCCTAAACCGGGGCGTTACATCATATATACTTGTTTATTTAGCTTAATAAACGAACGTTACAAGAGTGGTTACGAACATTTTCTAAAACTTTCATATTGGCAAGAGTGTTGTTTACGAGAAATTATATCATGAGTCATTTCCGTCACATTATCCATAGGACCAACTAATAACAACCCTCAATTTTATTATTTTTTCATGCCATCTTTTTATCAAATGAATCTTCACTTAGTGAAACTTATTTCCAAATTTAATTTTCAATAAATATAAGTGAAGATTTACTTAATAAAAAGATGACATAAAAAATTAATAAAATAAATGATCTTTATTAATTGGTGTCATTGATAACGTAACAGGAAAAAATTACGAAATAATTTTTTGTTGTTTACCCACGAACATATGGTGTTTTATATTGAAATAACAATAATGTCAAACATGTCGCTATGTGAATATTTCTTCGTTACACCATGTTATTAACATTAATTGCTTAACGTGGTATTGGCCGTAAGTTATTGTAAGGTGTCATTATTTTAAAGGTTAAAGTATTATATTTCAGTTTTTTTTTTACAACGACAATTGAATTTTATCAATAATTATAAAAGATATTTTAAATACAACGTATTCAGAAGAGAGAATAATGAGGACTAGTTAACCAAAATCTCATACAATACCTAATGGTACAAAAAATGTAAATACTTCTGTAAAGATTAGCATACCAACCAAATCCAGTAGCCTTCTTGAATCTCCTTGTCTTTATCTAAAAGAGACGCTTTGCGAGATAAAAAGGAGTAGTGAGTGAACCAAATTATTTGGCAGATTGTCCTGCTACCCAGGTCTGATTACATAAGCAAACAACCATCAACCGAGTGGGGATCTATCTTTCTATGACCACCGACAGAAGCAAAATAAAAAACTAGCGGCGTGAAGATCTCTGTACGAGCACCAAACGACCGCTAAAGTATCCTGAAATCATACTAAAACGAACCACAAAAAAAATAAAATGTGCCACAAAGGCAGAGGAAACATGTGCCACAATAATATAAATTCTTATTAAAAATATAAAAAAAGAAAATAAGTTAAAAATAATAATAAACTCCGGTAGTCGACAACGAGTACTAAAACTAATTGCCGACCACCAACCATGGAAGCAGATGAAGAAGAGGCTATATGTCAATGTGTTTTAAAAACGCCAAAGTGAAAAGAAAATAATATCATATAATTATATCTGTAATAACGGGGAGTCGCCGCCAATCCTTTTTATTTAAGTGAGATTGAATCACCTGAAAACTCAGTTATTTTAATAAAACTTGTTTTTCGTTTTTATTAAAACAACGTGTTTTGGTCTGTAAAATCAAAAAATAAGTTCGGGAGTCAATTACGTGTGGGGAAGGGTGAGCACCCCCATAACGCCTAAAAATTGATACCTAGTCGATTACAGATTGTTCTAACGATGGAAATTATGAATTCGAATTTAATTTAGAAATTGTGATCTCTGAATGCATGAATTTTGTGAAATATATCTAAAATAATACTCATTTATACGGGACTAACGAGAAACATACACCCTTTTAAATTCGAGACATAATTTCGAGAGACCCCGACTAAAAGAATACTATTTTAAATATTATATTTTAGAATTAAAAATATATATATATTAATGATTAACGAGAAATCAAAACCCTTTTATTTTGAGGCACGTTTTTCTACGATAATTCCATAAAAATTAAAAAATGGTTATAAAAGTATAAAAGATGAATGCATGATATATATATATATATATATATGTGTGTGTGTGTGTGTGGATACATATACCACATATATTAATTAAATTATAAACAAGTAAATAATAATAATAATAATAATAATAATAATAATAATAATAATAATAATAATAATAATAATAATAAAGTGACTGAATTGTAAAGAACAGAAACTAAAAGAAGGATGAAATTGAAGAGAAGCATAAATTAAAAGGCGAAACATGAAGGATACAAAGAATGAGGGAACGTCAGAGCAATTTCCCCATTATAATAAAAAACGTGCGGATCCCCTTATCCGGGTCAGGCCTGTACGGATCCTTTTTTCGCTTCAATCTTTGCCTTCTTTTTTTCTTCTATTTTTTTGGTTCGATTTTGGTCTCTCTTACGGTCCCCTCAGTTTTTTGCAGATCAAGACATATCTATAGAGAAGATGAGAGACGCTCGTGCAAGAGCTCGATCTGGAGAACCCAGAAATAGCCGTTAGAGTGTTTAAATTACTATTAAGCCGTTTATCTTTTTAAATGGAAGTTGTAATTAGTTTAATGAAACTGTGCATATCGAGTCTAGCGATAAGTTCAGAACGTTGTCGTTTAGTTAGGTAGGGTTTTAAGGCTTGCTGGGAAGCAGGTCTCCCTATCGTTTTGGATGAATGTTGTTTGGGATCTCATCTGAGATTTTTCTCTGTCTTTTCCCCTTTTCTATTTTCTTTTGATTTGATTACTGGATATTGGATTTTCCATTTTCATCTATTTCAAGGGTATCAGAGCTACAATCGGTCTGAGCTATGGTTGAAATACGCCAACAATCGAGTCAGGCAGCCACTTGGCAGTTGGAATCGGAACGGCTGCAATTGGAAATTTCAAAGTTAGATGAGAAGGTGGAGACCAGGCTAGCTGAGTTTAAGGTTCAGCTGATGGTCGACTTCAAGATACTTCTCGATGATTCTATCGGGAAGGTGTTGGGTTCGGTGAACACAGTTCCGACCAATCCGAGGGCGTTAGGAACGGGCCCAAGCTCTTCGAATCTAACCGGAACAACTCCTATAGGAGCCGCTGCGAACAACATTGTGCCAGAAGTACTGTAATAGACGCAGAGACACCGAAAAAGCAAAACGACGATCAGAGCTACACCGGAAATCTTGCGTATAAGCTGATGTGTCCGAGGTTTGATGGATCGGACTTTAAAGGGTGGCTTTATAAGGTGGAGCAGTATTTCGAAGCAGAGCGTATTCCCGAAAATGCCAAGGTGAGATTGGTGATGCACCATTTGGAAGGGAAGGCTTTGCAGTGGCACCATTTCGCAACCAAGAACACTTCCGAGTTAAACCAGCTCTCATGGAGTCAGTACTTAGCGAGGATGAAGGAAAGGTTCGCCCCATGAGGATTTGACGACTCATTCTCAGATTTGGTGGGATTGTGGCAAACGGATTCGGTGGAGAAATACTGTGAAGACTTTATAGACTTATTGAATCAGGTAAATCTTCCAGATGATTATGTATTGAGCTTGTTTAAAGCACACTTGAGATTAGAGATAAGCTAATATGTTTAGTTACTGCATCCTACATCATTGTCCGAGGCTTTTCAAATGGCTTAGCATTTAGAGAGCATGTTCTTCCCTGGCTCGAAGAGATCCTATTCGAATTTCAGTAGAACAGTAGTGCCTTCAGCTATTTCGATTCCCCCTAGGCCAGCACTTGTTGGGTTTAAGGGATCTGTGAGTGGAGTGAACTCATCTGCCCCATCTGTGGCCTCCAGAAACAGGACCCCGAAAGTGTTGGCCCTAGTAACAATAATTCTAGAGGAGCAAGGAAGGCTTTGTCGGCTGCGGAAATTGAGGAGAGACGCCAGAAAGGTTTGTGTTTCTGGTGTGCTACAAAGTACACACCGGGGCACAAATGCCAAAAATCTCAATTGTATCAGATTCTGGTGAAAGGAATTGAAGAAGAAGGTGATCAGGAAGAATTTCTGGATTGCGAGGACCATGAAGATTTGGCTACCATTGAGGGCCTTGTGTCAGAATCACCTGTTCTGTCATTACAAGCCATGTGGGGTGCTGCTCAGTTGGAGACTATGAAGCTGAGAATTAGGGTGGACAATGTAGACTGCATTGCTTTATTAGACTCATGTAGTACACATAATTTTATTAGTTTATCTATGGTCAAGAATTTGGGATTACTGGTGGATAAGAGGAAGCAACTAAATGTCACTGTGGCTGATGGCAACTCCATGGGCACATTGGGAGAATGTTTGAAGGTGAAATGGGAGACACAAGGACATAGTTTCCAATATGATTTTTTGATACTCACACTAAGAAACTGTGATGTAGTGTTAGGAGTACAATGGTTCTCCCAGCCGGGGACAATTAAATGGGACTTTGCTGACTTGAAGATGGAATTTATGCTGAAGGGTAAATCTGTAGAGTTGAAGGGATGCAGGCTTGAGTCTTTCCAATGGACTGATGCTAAAGCTTGTGCTAAGATGATAAGAGGTACAAATAGTCCATGCACCATTTCCTTAATGGTCCTTAATACACAACTGGAAATGAAAGGGACAGTTGGGAATGGAGATCAGGAGATGCAAGAATTACTGAAGAAGTACTCGGATGTCTTTGAAGAACCAAGAGCCTTACCACCTGAAAGAGTTCAGGATCATACGATCCTCTTGATAAATGAAAATGTTGTGATTAAGGTGAAGCCTTATAGATACCCTAGTGTTCATAAAGATGTAATTGAGAAGATTGTGGCAAAAATGTTACAAACAAGAGTGATTAGGGATAGTACAAGTGCTTTTTCCTCTCCTATTGTGATGGTCAGAAAAAAGTATGATTCTTGGGGAATGTGTATTGATTACAAGAGATTGAATCAGATCACAGTTAAGGATAAGTTTCCCATGTCAGTCATTGAAGAACTCTTGGATGAGTTGGGAAGGGCTAGAGTCTTCTCCAAGCTGGATTTGAGGTCTGGGTACCATCAAATAAGGATGTGGGGTCCTGACATTCACAAGACAATGTTCAGAACTCATGAGGGGCATTATCAGTTCCTTGTGATGCCATTTGGGCTCACTAATGCCCCTGCAACCTTTCAAGGGCTTATGAACAAAGTCTTCAAGACATTGCTTAGGAAGTCAGTGTTAGTCTTCTTTGATGACATCCTAGTTTATTCTGAGGATTGGCAATCACACTTGAAGGATTTGGAAGAAGTTTTGAAGATTTTAAGGGAGCATAGATTGTTTGCTAAACAGAACAAATGCTGCTTTAGGGCGACTGAAATGGATTACCTAGGCTACATTATTTCTGATGAAGTGATTTCCATGGATAAAGGGAAGGTACAATACATTTTAGAATGGCCAGGACCTGTCTCAGTTAAGGAACTTAGAGGGTTTTTGGGACTCCTTGATTATTACAGGAGATTCATTAAGCAATATGGTTGGATTGCTAGACCTCTCACCAATTTGTTGAAGAAGGGAGGATGGAAATGGACACATGAGGAAGAAGTGGCTTTCAAAAGATTGAAAGAGGCCATAAGTTCTGCACCTACATTAGCCTTACCAAATTGGGAAAAGGAGTTTGTTGTAGAAACTTATGCATCTGAGCTGGGAATTGGTGTTGTATTAACCCAGAATGGGAGACCTTTAGCATTTTTCAGTAAGGGACTTGGTGTGAGACATCAAGAACTGTCAGTTTATGAGAAAGAAATGCTGACTATTTTGGTGGCAGTGAAGAAGTGGTCCAATTATTTGATTGGCAGGCATTTTAAGATTAAGACTGATCATCAGAGCTTAAGATTTCTCACTGAAAATCAAGCTGTGACTCCAACACAACAGAAGTGGGTCATTAAGATGATGGGTTATGATTTTGACGTATGCTATAAGAAGGGAATTAATAATACAATTGTTGATGCACTCTTTAGAAGACCTATGGTTGTTCAACTTCAGAATATGGTTGTTAGCACCATCTCCACAGATTTTCTTAAAAGAGTGGCCAGCTCATGGGAGGAAGATGGTAAAGTTATGAAGATCATTAAGGAACTCAAGGATGGATCTGTGAAACATTCTAAATACTCATGGGATGGGAGACAGCTGAAGAGGAAAGGAAAATTGGTGGTTGGCAACAATCTTGAGGTGAGGAAAGAATTGTTGGAATTCTTCCATGCAAGTCCCATAGGTGGTCACTCTGGAGCCCATGCCACCATTAAAAAACTGGGAGCCTTGCTGTATTGGAAGGGGATGAGGAAGGAAATGAAGGGGATGGTTCGAGAATGCTCAATTTGCCAGAGAAACAAAGCTGACTTGGTGCATCCTAAAGGCCTTCTGCAACCCTTGCCTATCCCTGAGTCAGCCTGGGCTTCGATCAACATGGACTTTATTGAGAGATTACCACTCTCTAGGAAGAAAGATGTGATTCTGGTGGTATTCGACCGTTTGACCAAGTACGGGCACTTCATAGCATTGGCTCACCCTTTTACTGCTAAGGATGTGGCTCAACCATTTATGGAGAATATTTTTAAACTTCATGGTCTGCATGGAAATATAATCTGTGACAGGGATAAAATTTTTATGAGTTTGTTCTGGCAGGAATTATTTGGGAAGCTTGGAGTGAAGATCAACCCATCAACATCTTACCATCCCAAAACTGATGGTCAGATTGAGAAAGTGAATCAGTGTTTGGAAGCCTATTTGAGATGCATGACAGGGAAGAAGCCCAATGAGTGGGGAAACTGGTTGCACTTAGTAGAGTGGCATTCCACTTTGCTATTCAAACAACCCCTTATCAAGCCCAGTATGGTCAACCACCAGTAGATCATTTGCCATATACAGCTGGTGAATCTCCAGTAGCTTCAGTAGATAGGAGTTTACAACACAGGGAGGCTGCCTTGAAGATGTTGAAGTTCTATTTACAGAGGGCTCAAGTTAGGATGAAACAACAAGCAGATAAGAAGAGAACATAATGTCAGTATCAAGTTGGGGATTTGGTGTATTTGAAGTTACAACCTTATCGGCAACAAACCATTAAGCAGAGAACTTGTCAGAAGTTAGCTCCCAAATGGTTTATCCCTTTTCCTATTGTTGGCAGGGTTGGGATGGTTGCATACAAATTACAATTGCCAAGGGATTCAAAGGTTCACCCTATTTTTCATGTGTCCCAATTGAAAAAACATATTGAAAGTGCTGATTGTCAATCTGAGCTGCCAGTCATTAATCCTGATGGGGAAATTAGCAAGGAGCCTTTGAGAATCATTGACAGAAGAATTGGGAAGAAGGGAAGTAGAACTATCACGGAGGTTCTAGTGGAATGGACCAATACTTTTCCGGAAGATGCTACTTGGGAGTCACTTCATCAACTCTAGCTTCGATTTCCAAATTTTCATCCTTGAGGACAATAATGTTCTTGAAGGAGAGGCACTTGCAAGAGCTCGATCTGGAGAACCCAGAAATAGCCGTTAGAGTGTTTGAATTACTATTAAGTCGTTTGTCTTTTTAAATGGAAGTTGTAATTAGTTTAATGAAACAGTGCGTATCGAGTCTAGCGATAAGTTCAGAACGCTTTCGTTTGGTTAGGTAGGGTTTTAAGGCTTGCTGGGAAGAAGGTCTCCCTATCGTTTTGGATGAATTATTGTTTGGGATCTCATCTAAGATTTTTCTCTGTCTTTTCCCCTTTTCTATTTTCTTTTGATTTGATTACTGGATATTGGATTTTCCATTTTCATCTATTGCAGCTCGTCCGGCCACGTAGCAAGGTGACGAGGACGATAATGGGCAGTGGTGGCTGAGTGGCTCAAATAACAGGCGGCTATCAGGTGGCAGAGGAGATAATGAAGCTAGTGTTAAATTTTTTTAGGATCGAATTTGTTATTTAGGGTTTAGTTTAAAAATAAGGTTTTAGTTGAGATTTAGTTGAGGTTTATGGACGGCGATCGGAGTTGTTGATGACAGTGGTTGCGGCTAAAGGTGATGGAGGCAGTGGCGGCTAGGGTTTTTAAGGTTGGGGTTCGCTAGAGTTAATTTAAGTTTGAGTCAGCTTGGGAAATGAGTTTATGGGTTTTTTTAATTTTGGGTATAGGTTTTTTATTAATGGGCTCAACGACCCGGATAAAACGGGTTACTACAATATCAACATATTAAAAACATTACTAATATTATATTTCTGTTTATATTTTAACGTTTTATTGAAAAATAGATAAATTAATCCTTTTATATTTCGAAAAGAATAAAAAAATCACTCATTAGAGTTATCATCCATTTACCGTTAATTATTAGCCTAATAATTATAAAAAGATAAAATAATATTTTTAAACCTTCACATTTACAAATTTATTAATTTTGTCTTTAATTATTTTATAAAAAATTAAAAAACATTTTATTAAAACTTTATGAAACCAACAACTAGTTGGGTTTAACAGGATGAGATGTTAGATCCTTTAAGTAGGGTTCAAATTCTGACGTCGTGAATCGAGAAAACTAAGTTTGGAGGGTCACCCCCATATTAGACCTCTGTAAATTTTTATCCAAATTAGTCAACAATGAGTCAGATGTCGGTGGTTAAACTAAAAAAATTATCAAAAAATGAATTTATTGAAGATATACATGTTTGAGGTTATATTTACAACTTTTATCAATTTGATCCTTAATATTGAAAATATAAAATTTCTTCAACCTATTCAATTTTACTAATAACTACAAAAAATTTTAACAGGAAACTTTTTTTTTTAAATTCCACTATCTTATTTTTTCTTCTTTGCCAAATCAGTCATCATTTTAACTGTTGACAACGATAGACTAAAATTTCAGTTTAAGATAAAAAAAAAATACATACAGTCTAACTTAAACTTGAGGTTGTTACAATTTTTTAACTGCTCTTAATTAAGTTAATTAAAAATAAAACTTCTATAAACATTTGGATGTGAATGAAAATAAAAAAAAATACATAATTTTAAAACAAAGACTGTAACCCCCTCGTCCCGGTCTAGCCAACAGACCGATCCAAACGGGTTACATAAGGAAGACCGAAACGAAACCCGTTAGGGTCTCACTCTGATTAGCAACCCTATTTTTTATTTAATTTATCTTTTTTATACATTTCATTTGATCCTATGTGAGAAAAGCAAACCTCGGAAGAGCAACACGAATACGAACCAAGCAGATCAGACAATAAAAGACAGATTTTTAGCCATTTACTTCAGGTCGTATCGATACTCCAAAGGACCGTATCGATACGCCTTCAACGGTCAACCTTCTCCAAAGTCAACCTTGAGAGTCCGTATTTATACTCTTCAAAGCTGGTATCGATACGCTCCTAACGGTCATATCCTCAAAGTCAACTCCAGGACCGTATTGGTACGCCCAAGGCCCGTACCAATACCCCAATTTCCCGTCAAATTCTCAGATTTCCAAAAAACAAATTGGGTATCGATACGCCCCCGCGTATCGGTACGCTAAGCTTAAAAATAAGGGACTGTATTGATACTGCCCTTGAGCGTATCGATACGCCCTGCACAAATAGACATCAGATTTCAATTTTTAGCACAAAAGGACTAACCTATACATCTTAGGCAATCATTAGATCAACATCTAAACATGTATACAACTTAAAGCAACCAAGAAAAACTCATTTAAGGCAATCAAACATACAAACAAGGCTCAATTCATCAAGCAAAGTTTAATAAGCAACAAAACATGTTTAACATCCACCAAAAAGGTCAAAAGCAAATTCAAGCATATTTCAACACTTTAAACATGTTAACAACATTAACAATAACAAGACTTAAGAGTTTGGACACCAACTCCATAACAACAAGCCTAGCATT
This sequence comes from Hibiscus tridactylites, assembly GCA_958450335.1. Lineage (NCBI taxonomy): Eukaryota > Viridiplantae > Streptophyta > Magnoliopsida > Malvales > Malvaceae > Hibiscus > Hibiscus tridactylites. The sequence goes on from OY288283.1 coordinate 16,322,718, forward strand.
CCTATTGCCTAGATATTATTACAACTATAAAAACCATACTTTGAGCTAGCAAAGAACTCCAAGACTCCTCCCTTGCCCCGCTGGCCTTCCGAAGCCACTAATGATCTACATTGTTGGAAAAAGAGAGCATAATCTTAAAAGCTTAGTGAGCGGAGCTCTAAAACACAAGAACAATGCAGTTCAAAACATATATCTTAGTTTTAAAAGCAAAACCATTTAAGAAGGAAATACACTAAAATAGAAGCATAAACGAACATGGTATGCACATGCACAACCACTCCCGGTGGGACTACACATCATCGTGCACAACAACTAGCATATTTCCGGTGGGACTACACATCACCGTATTCAACAATTTTTAACCATCACGTGAGGCTTGACATCAACTACGACAATACAACAACATTAAAACGGGGATAAAGCGTTCCGTATTTCACACCAAAACACCAATAAACTCATACGCCAACAATCAACGAAACAAGAAAAAAATGGATAAACTTACGCTTGGGTTTAGGTTAGCCCCTAAGGCTCCACCCAAACCCCAAGAAACCTTCGTTTTACAATTTAAACTTCAAAACCATTTCCACTCACCAGCTCAAAAACCCACACAAGCTAACGACCCTCCTTCAAGCTTCCGCAACTCCCGGTGTGACGTTCGAAGGTCCCGAATCATTATCCGCTGCTTCTACCTAAATCAAAACAAAGAATTAATACATCTTTCAACATTTAAAGTTGCAAAAATCATTTCCATCAAAATCCGACAACAACAATCATCATATTCTTTTCCAAACTAACCAAAACCATCCTGAAACCTACTCTAACCTCAAGTCAGCCCTATTCCCATCAATTTATCATCAAAATCATTTTCAAACACCCCAAAAATATCAACCCAACTACACTAAAGCATTAGGAACTCTCCTCCACCATTTCTATGCCAAAAACCCAAATACCCATTAATCAAAATCACCCATTTTCCTAAAATCCGGGATTTTATGATAAACCTAACATCTTAACATCACTTTACACCCAAAATATGATTTACAACTGACCCAAAACGTTGTTTTCACCAAAAAGCTTAAACCCTTCAAAACCCTATTTTTTCGCCCAAATGTAGAAACTTGAAAAATCTTCCAAAACCTTAAAGAATAGATGCTAAAAACAAAATTAGAATGAAGAGAGGGGTAAAACCAAGTGCTTACCTCTTTGAAACCTCCGAAAATGATGAAGCTTGGTGAAAAAGAATGGTGACTATGGTTTAAGAGAGTTTAACGTGAAAAACCTTTGGGGAAGAAGAAGTGATGACAATTTTGAAATAATGTATTTTATGTTAACCTAAAACTTATCTCCAAAACCCATTTGACTACACTTTACCAAAATACCCCTTTTTCTTTAAAGACTTTAAAATTTGGTCATTTTAAAGGTTTTCCCCAAAATTTGTTTAACTCGAACCGGCTTAATCCAACACCCAAACCCGAGTACCTTCCGGGCCCCAAACCTGGGCATTACAAAGTCAACATAAACTTAAACAAATCATACACGTGAATTGGTAGATACTTCTATCAATGGAAACACAAATGGTATTTGAATTTATCAATATGAATATGCATATGCCTAAATTTTTGGCATAATACTAAAAAAATCCTCTAACGGTTGGCTGAATAATCAATTTGACTATTATTTTTAAGTGTTTTAACTTTTTATATTTTATTTAGGTTAAAATGTCCCTCAATAGATGAAAATTGTTAATTAATTAACCGATAATGCCTTAAAATGATATAACAAACCTACATGGCATTGCACACTGGCGTGACAGTGTCATATAGACAAAATGCTTACTTGATAGAATGACACGCCAATCAAAAAGCAGTTTTATAAAATTATATAAAATAAAAAACTATCTTTTTTGTTGACGTTTCATTCTATCAAGACATCTTAAGACATTATCTGTTAGTTGACTAACGATTTTAATCTACAGTGGTGTTATTTTAGGCCAAAACAAAATATTAAGAGTTAAAGTATTTCATAAAAATAAGAACCAAATAACTTTTCAATTAAAAGTAAGATATTTTTTATATTATATTTTTAACATAAAAAACCCTTTAATTATAAGGTTATAACAACCTTTAATTTGTTTCATTAATTTATTGTTTTAAGTCGCATGGGTTGTTCCACGCTAAAATTTGTAGTTATAACCAAATCAGTCATCGTTTTAACTGTTTATAACGATAGATTAAATTTCCGTTTAAGATAAAAAATTAAAAATACATACACTAATTTAAACTTAAACTTGAGTATTTAACTGCAATAATTTTCCTTCAACTTGTGAACCTTGACCTTGCTCGGCCATGCCCTTCATTAAATGAATTACAAATGATAAAAATAATGGAAGGGGTCATTTAAAATTCAATTTATTCATTTGATTCAATGAATTTGAATTGTTTATGTTCAGATTAGAAATTAAATATTTGCATATGATTTGAATCAATTTAGTTGAAATTATTAAAAATCAAATTATTATTTAGCATGGTCGAAAGGTTATCGTCGGATAGAGTTAGAAACGGATAATGTGGAGGTCTCGCGAATAGTTCAAGGGAGCTCATCGGCGCTCCAAGGGACAGCGCTGCTGCAGTTAATTCGCAGGTTTTTGGCTTATCGGTGGGATGTAAAGGTCCGGCATATCCGGCGAAGCGCGAACAAGGTTGCGAATGCACTGGCAAGAATGGCCCGTTGGGATCCGATTGGTGCTCGAATGTTTGAAGAACCTCCAGCAGAGGCTGCTGCGTTGGTCCTCCTTGATGCTCAAGGAGGTTCTTAAGCAAGCTGTAATTTTAACTTAGTTCTTCTTTATCAAAAAAAAAAATTATTATAGTAGTACATAAGTTACCAATAAGATAGCTTTATTTCATAATTTTTGGCACCTAGAAGATTGTTGCTCTCAAATCCCCTAATTTCGGAGAACACAAGAGCCAATACCTCGTTAGCATTGCTATTCTTACTGTGGGCATTGTCATGGGAGATGAGGTTGAAAAATATACTTTGGTTGAAATAGATAAGATCACCTTAGAAGTTATTAGTGGATCAATGAGAATTGAGAAGATCAATCTATTTATAGTTCTCTGAGTGTTAAGAAATCATTTTCAGTTGTTAGTTTTGCAAGAGTTTGACCCCCCCTTTTCTTAGTTCATTTTGATGGAGCAATGTTTTCACTTGGTCGTCTATGAAGGCATTCTACATACATAAGGTTCATCTTGAGGACAAGATTCTTTTTCGATGGGATGGTAATGTTATGATCAGCGGTTATCAAGGGAAGTTGGCTCAGGAGATGAGTTAGCATGAAAAACGGGAGTCAAGGGCGTTGAGGGAAATTTAGATATAAACATGTGACTAGCAGTTATTGTAAGGGATCATGAAAATTGTGAAAACTATTGTCCTCTCTCCTCTGTTTCTAATTCTCTTCTTTTATCTTCTTTTCTACCGTAACTCTGGGTTACAATAGAAATTTAGTTTGATCACTTTAGTTCATAACATAAATATTATTTTTTTGGTTGTTTTATAAGTAAATTTTGTTGTTCAAGAGAGCAATTAAATAAATTTTTTTATTTTTTGCTCAAAAGTATGATTTTTATTAATCGAAAAATCATACAGCATATCCGCACCGGGCCTCATATTAAAAACCTCCCTAAGCCTAGGTGGAGGAAAAGAGTACCCGAGACAGATATTCGATACAACGCAATAAACGAAACGAACCCCTTATGCCCATACTGCGTCCATACAGCCTGCACACCCCTCGGAACCACCCCTCCTGTTTTGTGCCACCAACACCCTGTAGGTCTAAGGTGCCTAGATCACGCACCATACAACCCCCCAGCACCCCATACGCGTGCCTCCCCCCTCCAACCAGCACCTACATTAGGCAGCACCCTCCCCGCACACACCCCACCATTCGTCCCCATCTCGCCCATACCCAGCACCCTACACACACAGCACCAGCCTCGCCCCTCCTTAAAGCCCTATCCTCAGCCACGTCTTACGCGCCACCCCCCCCCCTTAGCTAAGATATCGGCCACCCCATTTACCTCCCTTACCACATGGTTGAACACAATATTCCTCCCCAAGCAAGCGTCATCAATACGACAGAAAAGGGCATAAAGACGCCATGGTCGTGTCTCCCCTCGTCCCACCCATGAAGTCGCAACAAGCGAATCGGATTCAATGATACAAGGTAATGAACACCAATTGGAGTCCCTAAAATACTCCACTGCCATTAAGATGGCATAAACCTCAGCCTCGTTAGAATCCATCACGCCCAACGGACCCGAGAACAACGCCAACACCCTCCCCCCTCGTCACGTAACACACCTCCGCAGCCCGCAGCCCGCCGGTCCCGGTTTCCCTCTTGCCGAACCATCGACATTAAACTTCACACAACCAAACCTAGGAGGAATCCAAACATGCCCCACGCGTGGCCTTTTAGTCCGAAACGGCTCCACTCCCTCCCACAGACAGCTCCACCATTCGGATTCATTAATTAAATCCTGTGGCTCAAATGCTCGCATCCAATAAAATGCCCTTAACTTTATTAAAAAAATCAACTCATCCACAGATGCATTCTTACTCTGAAAGATCAGTGCATTGCGTGCTAGCCATAGTGACCATAACGTGGCAGCACACCCCGACAGCCAACGTTCCCATAGATGCCCCCTAAATGTACCTTCCATTACCATCGTCACGAAGGCATTGATAGTTGCTGGTCGAACTACGGCAACCTGCCACCATGTGAAGAAACGCGACCAAACATCCCACGCTATCGGACAACTAAGGAGAATATGATCTACAGCATCCTCCCCTATCCCACACCAACGACAACTATAATCCGTCACCGCCACTCGTATTCCCCTATCACGCAAGTAGCATAACGTCGGCAATCGATTCAATATAATGAACCATACAAAACACTGGATTTTCGGTGGTATGTGCACCTTCCATATCGCTGAGCACGTCCTAACCCCATCCAAACCAAAGGAGGACATCAATTTATATAAATTCGATACCGAAAACTGCCCCGTCTTCGAATGTCTCCAAATCAGCTTGTCTTCCTTCTCGTTAATTAATTTAATTGCCCCCATTATCCCCCACAATTCCTTCAGCATATTCACCTCAAACGATCGCAGTGGTCTGATAAAAAACTCCTCTCACTGCTCATGTATCAACGATACTCCCAAACTGTATTCATGCACCAATGCCCACGAGTTCTTCGCAAGCCGAAACAACCTCGGAAATACCATACTAAGCGGTACATCCGGGCACCATGCATCACGCCGAAACAGCACTGTCCGCCCACTCCCAAGCAACCAAATAAAATTGGAATTCGCCATGTATCGCTGTACCTCCTCGCGCTCATGTACTATTACAATTTGCTTCCACACCGTGGACATCGCCCTTTGCCTAACCATTGGCATTCGCCTATCAAAAACATCCGCCCCATATTTCGCCAACAAAACTGAGCGCCACAACGACTCACCCTCAACCGCAAAACGCCAACGCCACTTTGCTAATAGTGCCATATTGCGCTGGTGTAGGTCCGCAACCCCCAGTCCCCCAAATTGCCGCGGACGGCAAACAAATTTCCAGCTCACTCGACTCAATTTTCGCCTTTCCTCCGATCCTCCCCACAAGAACGACCGCCTAATCCTATCGATTCTTCTAATTATTCCTTTCGGAACCAAAAACATGCCCATATAATATATTGGCAAAGCCGATAAAACTGAATTTAACAAAGTCAAACGAGCCGCAAAGGACAGTGAGTCCCTTTTCCAACCCGCTAGGCTCTTCCGGAAACGCTGGAGCAATGGTTCCCACATCGTCAAACTACGCGGATCTACCCCCAGCGGAAGTCCAAGATAGATCAACGGTAAGTCCCCTCTTTTACATCCCATAACAGCAGCCATATCATTCACCACCCCATCGTCCATTCCCACACCGTACAATGAAGACTTCAAATAATTAATGTGCAGCCCCGACATGTATTCAAAGCAAGTTAACACCTTCTTTAAGTTTGTAGCATACCGTACCTCACCATGCAGAAAAATAATAGTGTCGTCCGCAAATTGAAGGTGTGTTAATCGGCAGTCATTGACGACACATATCCCCCTAATCAATCCAGCCCTTTCCGCCTTGACTAATAATTGGTGCAATAGTTCAGCCACAATGACAAATAACAGGGGAGATAACGGATCCCCTTGTCGCAAGCCTCGTTGCATAGCAAATTCCGAAGTCGGACTACCATTAAGCAATACAGACAATCTCGCCGTACTCACACAAACTCGCATCCATTCGCACCATCGCGCACCAAACCCCATCTTCCTCAGAATTGATTCAATACACTCCCACTTCACACAATCATATGCCTTGGCGAAATCGAGTTTCAGCAACACCCCTCCTTCCTCACAAGGTCTCTTTAGCATCGAATGTAATGCTTCATTTGCCAACATAATGCCGTCCACAATTTGACGTCCCTGTACAAACGCCGATTGAACATCACTGGTTACGGCTGGCAAAACCTTTTGCAGCCTCTTCGCCAAACATTTCACAATAATCTTATATATCGAGTTCAATAGGCAAATCGGCCTATAATCCCCTAACACTCGCGGTTGTTCCACCTTTGGAATTAATACTACAAAAGTCGAATTACATCCCTTCGGCAAAACATTTGTTTCATGAAAAGCGACTAACACCTCCATCACATCCTCTTTTAAAAAATCCCACCCTTTTTTATAAAACTCGAATGTATAGCCATCGGGCCCCGGTGCTTTCGAACCATCACTACCCCATAAAACAGCCCTTACCTTCTCCATTTCAAAAGGTTTCTCCAGCTCCATACCCATACTTGCCGATATGCCCTTAAAATTCAGCCTCATCGCCAACTTCCCCTTGGTCTTACATTCCGCAAAATGTTTTTTAAATTCCGAGAACACCACTTGTCGTAATCGAAGAGGATTGGTCTCCCATACCCCTTCCACCATCAAACCGGCCAATGTGTTACGCATGGCTCGCATCTTTGCCGCCCTATGAAAAAAATCCGTATTACCATCCCCCTCTCGCAACCATTTAACTCTTGATTTTTGCTTCCATACGGATTCCCTCAATTTTGTCAATTTCCATAATTTATATTGAGTCTCCCTTTTACGAGCCAATTGCGTGTCCGAAACAGTTCCCACACTCACCATCCCATCAATTTCATCCAGCTCTTTCGTCGCCCCTTCAATTTGATGTTCGATATTCCCAAACTTCTCCTTGTTCCATTCACGCAAGAATTTTTTCATGGTCTTCAACTTGCTACAAATGTCCGTATGCTCTTGTAACATTGAGATTCGCTGCCATTCTTCTTGTATATCTGTGACAAATCTACGCTCCCCCACCCATGCATTTACAAATCGAAATGGGCGAGGCCCCCAATCAAGTACGTCACTGACTAGCAACAAAGGTGTATGATCCGACACCCCGCGTGACAATACGGATAGGCTTAAATTCGCATAGCGATCTACCCAACTTGGCGACACCAAGCAGCGGTCTAAGCGACTACATCTATTATCAGCCCCAAACCAAGTAAATGAGTGTCCTCTCAACTCCAAATCCACCAAGCCACTGTTTTGGACAAATTCGACGAAATTATCAATCCCTCTATTCATCATCACACAACCACGTCTTTCTTCCACACATGTTACCATATTAAAATCCCCTATCAAACACCATGGTAACGCACTATTCTCCATCAATTCTAGCAATCGGTTCCATAAAATCCGTTGTTGTTCAACCTCACATGGTGCATAAATCCCCACTATTCCACACTGCCAATTGTCGCTCACCCAACATCCCTCCACACAAACAATTCGTTCCTCAACCAAAGTTCTCGACACCAAAAACCTGTCTTCATCCCAGCAAATAAAAATACCCCCTGATCTCCCTATCGAAGGTGCATACACAAACTTGCAATTATCCGAGACCCAAATTTTCTTCGCTACAAATTCCGACACAACTTCCATTTTTGTTTCTAATAAAATGACACACTCACCTTTTTGCTGCTGTATAAGATTACGTGCTGCTCGTTTCTTCGCAGCCGCGCCCATTCCACGTATGTTCCACGACAGCAGCCGCATCCCCCCTATGTCCGTGGCACCTCCCTCGCCTCAATTAATCTTGCGATGTCGCTTATGATATGCTCTTCGTTGCCTATCGTTTCAGCCCCCAGCAATTTACCCAACTCCAACGTCTCACTCGCCTCCTTTAATATGCTTCGCTTCCGCTGTAAAAAATCGGAATCGGACAACGACCCGTTTGCAATCAACAGGCTATCAGCTGGGTTGGGATTTTTCCGCGGCCTTCCTCTTCCTCTCTTAGCACTGTTGGACCAGTCTCTTCGGCCGTCGAATTCCCCCTGTTGTTCGAATAATTTCTGATAATTGTCTAACTCTTCTCTGTCGTCCTTTGTATTCAACAAGTGCTGCTATCCCAGCTCTATTGCTAACAGATTGAGGCCCACAATTAATGTTGTTCATTTACCTGTTCAATATCACCTCCCACATCCCTTTCACATGCACTTACATCCAGCGAATTCTGTTCCACAATTACACGATCAACCATCCCTACGTCCTCCTCCGCCACGCCCGATGTCACATGTTCCAACACCTTCCCTGTACTCCTTGTATCGTCCGATCCCAATACTCGATCGTCCCTCCTCTTGTTATCATCCCAAAGTTTATTAACTTTCCACATTGTCGGTGATCCCTCTATAAACGAATTTGGAACAATTGTGTCCATAGTTTCCCCTTTATCTTCCGCTTCATGTAAGGATATATTAGCCGCATTTTCCTCGTGCACTATGTCATCAGTCCGACTCACCCCATCCACCTCCTCATCCTCGTCCATCCCTTCTTCCCCGTCCCCTTCCTTCCTCCCATCGCTACCAATTATCTCCCGCACCTCCGTCACTCGAATTCTATAATGTTTTTCGGCCAGCACCACATCTAAATTCTCCTCAATTGGAAGAAACCAATCCGTCTCAATCAGCAGTCTTGCTCGCTCGAAAGATCCCGGCATCAGAGTATTGTCTTCCACACGAATTAACTCACCCCATAATTGTGCAATATTTCGAAAAGTCCCCTCCGACCAGGCATGGATGGGTATACCGCACGCTTCGATCCAAACTCGACGATTAGGCATCACAACTTCCTTGGACCATTCCATCACATTTTCCATCCAAGTGTCAAAGCATTTTTCCTTTAAATAATTCCTCATCGTATTCTTATTAGGGAACATGAGTAACATTAATGAACCCGCCACCCTCATTACCGACACCTCTTTTATTTGCGCTTTCCTTAATTCCGTTGCCAAATCCATCACCGACATTGGTTTATGGCAAAACCCCACAACACAATTGTGTAAAATTTCTAATTTTTCTTCATCAATTACCCCGTCTACCTTTCGATATTCCTGATTTTTAGCCATCGATCCCCTTCCAAAATCACTTCGATTCTCCAATTTCCTTTGATCCGATCGTGATACGGCATCCATCGGCTTCAACGACAATTTTTGGTCCCCCTTCCTTCGTCACCAATAGGCATTCCGCTTGTCTTTTTGTGCGAAGTGAACTGTGATTTTAGACCCATATAATCGAAAGTCATTGAATCGTTCAATCACTCTATCGGCATCCTCCCTCGTTTTCATTCGCACAAAACCAAATCTAGAACCGTCCCATGCTCGCTTCGTAGGCACAAACACATCGACAACCACCCCGTGGCGATCAAAAACCTGCCAAACCCCTTTCCAATGGAGCTGCTGAGGAAGGTTTCCGATGAACAATGTCCACCACTCACGCCCCTCGCCGCCGTTACTGCCCCTCTCCTCCCATTTTTTTCCCCTTAAATAAATTTTTTTATTAAGATAATTTTTAAAAAAAAAATTATTTAGACTATAGATTAAGGGTCTCGTTTTAATAAATTGCACAGGGCCCTATAAATTTTTGAAACGCCCCTGATCATCCATGAGACCAACCAATAAAAACCATCAATTTCATTATCTTTTTCACGTCATCTTTTTATCAAGTGAATCTTCACTTGGCGAAAACTATTTTCAAATTTGATTTTCAGTAAATATAAGTGCAAATTCACTTGATAGAAAATGACATAAAAAATTAATGAAATAAATAATCTTTATTAATTAATTTTATTGATAATGTGACAGGAAGAACTCATGATATAATATCTCGTTATTTACCCAAGAAAATATGGTGTTTTATATTGAAATAACAGTAATGATAAACATGTCGCTACATCAACATTTCTCTGTTACAACACGTTATTGACATTGATTTCTTAAAGTGGTATTGGCCGTAAGTTATAAGTGTCATTATTTTAAAGGTTAAAGTATTATATTTCAGTTTATTTTTTTACAACGATAACTATATTTTATCAATAAACTATGAAAGATAGTTTAAAAACTAACACATTCAGAAGAGAAAATAATAAGGAGCAGACTCGAATTTTAAAATGATACAGAAAAATAATATAACAGGTGCATCGTGGGCTGAGAGAGTAAATAATTTGAATAATCCTGGGACCAAGGGTTTAGACAAAGAAGTAGAACATTCCATAGACATCGAAGTTAATCCCAATTTTACAGACGTACCGAAAAAAGGGGGTCAACCAAGGGCAAAGAGATATTCATCTCTTCTGGAGCTACAGGAAAAAGTTCTAACAGAAGCGGAAAAGAGAAAGCGTGACCGTGCCTTAAGGAGAGAAAAGAAAAAAAGGAGACTACCAGAGCTATCTGAATTGGAAGGAAGATCGTTGTCAGACTCAGATCTACAGGCGCGTTGGGATAAATATACACTGGAAGCAAAGGAAGCCTTGAAACTGGGAAGACATTTGGGTATTGAAATTCGAGGTGATGAAAATGAAATGGTGGCAGAAATGGCACGATTAGAAGAAAGGGACCAAAGAATTAAAGGTCGGTGTTAGGAAAAGTTATTATTATTTTTACAGTAGAAGAATGAGAATTTTAACCTGGAACGTCCGAGGACTGGGTTCAAATGCGAAAATTTCAGAGATACGGAAAGTAATTAGGGAACAGTAGGTAAAAATGGTGTTCTTACAAGAAACAAAGAAGGAAGAATTAAACGAAGATGAGGTTGGACGAATGTGGTATGATGATGAGCATGAATTCAAGGTGTCAAAGGCGTCAGGGCGATCGGGTGGCCTGTTAATAATCTGGGATAAATACAAGTTTAAAGCAAGGAAAGACAATATCACGTACATGCATATTATTTTCTCTGGCACATGGACTGAGGATAATGTAGGCGTAACTTGCATAAATGTTTGTGCTCATTGCGATAAATCTGAGAAACAAGCTATGTGGGATGACTTGGTAAGCATGAGAAAAACATGGAAGTACCCTTGGTTACTGGGAGGAGACTTCAACGCGATCAGATTCATGTGGGAAAGAAGGGAAAACAATAGTTTGGAGGATATAAACTGGGAGACCATGTTTACTAGACCTTTGCTGGAACGGGAGCGGGCTGTCCTGGAAGAGATTAAGGCAATATTTTTAGAAGGAAACGTTCAATATTAACTTTCCAGATAAACTCGTTTGGATTCAGGATCAAGCAGGAAGCTTCAACGTGGCGAAAATGACGAATCTGCTAGTGGACACTAAACTAGAACTGCTACAATTCGACTTTGACAAAATATGAAAATTAAAAATGCCTCCCAAGGTGAGAACCTTCCTGTGGATGTTGAAGCTGAATAAAATACCTACAAAAGACTGCCTCAAGAAAAGGGGAATACAGTTAAACAATCTTAGTGTCAAATGCCCTTGGTGTGGTTCGGGAACTGAGAGCTCAAATCATTTATTCCTAGAGTGCATATTTGCTTGCACTTTCTGGGGAAAATTCTGTAGTTGGTTGTCAATAAAATGACAGAATCCTGTTGGACAAGGATTTCAAGATCTGTATAGGTCGTAGTGGCGGCAGCACTTTGGAGTCTATGGCTTGCACGCAACGAGAATATTTTCACCAAAAAAGACAAAGCTCAATGATATGTTGCTCTACTCGAAAATAAGGGCATTGTTATGGATCAAGGCAACAATTGAAAAAGTGCAGGATTGTGAAAGTGAATGGTGTCTCAACTCAAGTAGTAGTATCTCGAGCCTTATGCGTGATCAACCTTCATTTTGGGAACCACCCACATCTAGGGAAGTTAAGTTCAATGTAGATAAGCCTTCAAGGATAATGATGCAGGTTGTGGGGGAGTATTTAGAACATGTGAAGGAATTATCAAAGCGATGTTTTTTGGCCCCTAAACTGGTGAATTTCCTTTTTTTTGCAGTTTTGTTTGCATTTATAACAGCATTACAAATTTTCAAAGAAGCACTGGATTGGCAAAGCGAAGCTTGCGATTGAATCAGATTCGCAAGTGATATTGAACTGGATTGCAGAATCGTCACTAAGGCCATGGCGGCGGTGGAATATTTTTGTTGAGTTGGTTGGGTTGATTAAAGATATTACCAGCGTGAAATTTGTCTATGCACCTAGAATTCAGAATGACATGGCTGACCTTTTAGCCAAAGAAGGAATGATAAGGCGCGAGCTTTTCAAAGCATGGTGGTAAGGGAAGATTGACTCAGGAGAAGCTATAGTGTTGCAGTGAAGGTTATGTATTGAGCAACATAAGATGAAGTGGATTTTATTTTGAACTTTATCTTAGTTGTGTTGTACTCTTTTCCTCCAATTAGGTTTAGGTAGGTTTTTAACGAGGCATTGTATTCTATAATCCTTAATAAAATTCTTCATAGCCGAGCAAAAAAAAGTCAACTAAAATCTCATACAAACTAGACGCTTTACGGAATGAAAAAAAGAGTGGTAAGTGAACCAAATTATTAGACAGATTGCTATGCTACCCATGTCTGATTTCATCGGCAAACAACAATCAACAGAGTGATGATCTATCTTTTTATGACCACTGATAGAATCAAAATCAGAAACTAGTACTGTGAAGATCTGTAACCCCCTCGTCCCGGTCTGGCCGGATGACCGGTCCGAGTGGGCCACACGGGGAAAACCGAAGCGAAACCCAAAGGAGTTCCTCCTCGGTTAGCAACCCTAAATTTTTTTTTTCATTTTAAACTCGTCATTTTGAACCCCCAACCACAAACAAACGCCCAAATTTTAATCTTAACTAAAGGCATATTAAATCCTATGTATTTTTCTCTTGGAACAGACCAACAACTCAAAACAGTGCAATACTAAGCAGAAGTTTCGAAACCTTGGGGAAGGGTTTCGAAACTTTTTTCTGGCAGAAACCCCTGGGACCAAAATTCTCCAAAGGTTTCGAAACTTTTGGTTGGCAGAATGCCCTGGAACCAAAAATTCTCCAAAGGTTTCGAAACCTTAGGGAAGGTTTTGGAACCTTTGACTAAAGTTTCGAAACCTACCCAAAGGTTTCGAAACTTTTGGTTGGCAGAATGCCCTGGGACCAAATCCTCTGCAAAGGTTTCGAAACCTTACCCATGGTTTCGAAACCTTAGTGCAGGGGATCACATTCTGCTCAACCTAAGGACTTCCTAACCTTGCAAAACCCCAAAATCATACATGGACATGTATAGGAGCGTAAAAAGGACCAAAAGCATGCATCAACACTCACAAGACCCGCACATATGACCATTTCAACAAGCATACATGAGCCATAGGAAGCATTTAACATAAATCAAGCATTCAAAACATGGCATTCCATCAAAAGGGTAAAATTCAGCATTTAGAGACATACATGAGAGTTCAAGGGCCCAAATGGCACAATTCAACAAAAAAGGTTTGCACTCAAACATAAAGCAACCTAAGCATCCTAGACATGCCATCATACACCATCAATCAACATGGCATTACATGCTTTACAATCCAAATATCAATCCGAAACAACATCATCAAAAGAGTCATACAAGGCTCGTACAAACACCCTATTGCCACATTGCTTAACTACTACAAAATTAACCATACTTGAGCAACAACTTGGAAAGCCCTTCTTGCCTTGCCTCGAGCTAACGCCACGCTAATGATCTGCATTGTTGAACATAGAGAGCGTAAGCTATAAGCTTAGTGAGGGTGCTCTAAAACGAAAAACAACAACAATGCAGGGTCCAAGCATGTTAATCCTAGTCTACATACATCAAACATAGGCATAATATCAAGTAGACTTAGCTAGTCTTTCAAGTGGCATATATGGTCTCTCAATCCTAACAAGTTCAAATCTCATATATCATCATCATGTAGCAACAAATATAACACAACCATATATCACCATCATATATCACAATACATGATTTAAGTTTAATTGGCCACTTTAATTACCCCGATTGTGCGGATTTAAACCTTGACAACACTTTACCTCGGTGGGATTCCACTCATCACCGGACCTTGCATGTGCGGGATTCCACTCATCGCCACATGCCCTACGGATGGGATTCCACTCATCATCCCGTAGAAATATATGAAATAGCTTCCGGTGGAATGTTATATCACCGTACTCCTCCTTGATGACTTAACGCCATCAAGGCCACGTACGTTTTGACTCAATTTGTGTGCACACTATCCTAATGATCGATCATTTACAACCGGTAATTTTTAGTGCCAATTATCACAACCACATCATTTATAAACATCATCAACCACAATACATGCTCATCACATATCTACTCATCATGATATATACACATGTATCAATTAACCACAATCAAGAGTATAGCTAGTAAGCACAAAGCATTTAAGGATATCAAAAGCTAAGCTATCAACTTGAATTAAATGGAAGTGGCCTACCAAGCACACTTTACACACACACACTACACATGCTCGAGCCAAACTTAAAAACAAGTTGAACCACTCACCGCCCTTCCTTAGCAATTCGAACCAAACTCCCTACGAACCCGGATTCGGTCCTAAAGCCTCTTCCGCGCTTCCACTTGCTTCTAACCAAACAAAACATACATATTACTTCCCAATTCAATGCTAAACTCAATCATCAACATACTTGCTAACACAACCCAAATTCCACGATTTCCGAACCACATAACATCTCTAAAAATCCTATTTTCGGACTCCCACAACTCAAGGCTGAAAATTCAATTTCCAAACATCCAAATGGCTTCCAAATCATCCCAAACACTCTCATACCATAGGTAGACCAACCGCCCATCAATTTAAACACAAAACCCACCAAAAACTCAAGTTTTACAACCTTAAAACTAACCCTAAGACCATACTACGAATTTTTATCAAAACTCAACCAAATTAAAGTATATGGTGTATTTCATCATGCTTAAACAAAACCCCAACATGATTTAACAAAACAAATTGAAAAGCCCCCTCAAAACCCCAATTTTCCATATGAACCCTAATTTCTCAAAACCTCATATTTTTGAAATTTAAGACAAGATACAAGTAGAGGATGAAGAGGAGGTCAAGAAAACATATTTACCTCTTAATTCGGTGTTGAAATCGAATGGTAAAATGAATGAAATAGTGTTATAGGTTGTGAAGAGTTTGAGGGAGGGAATGTGGGGTGTTTGACGTTGGGTGGGATAGGGAATAAGGAAGATGACAACTTTTATTCAAAAGTTGTCTTACTTTTAAAACTTTTGGGTAAAATTACAACCCTAGTCCCTTCCCTTTTCCCCAAAACTCAATTAGGTCATTATTTGAAGTTGAATTGTTTTAATTAAGTTTTATTTGACTCGAACTAATACCCGACTAACTCCTAGGCCCAAAACACGGGTGTTACAACTCTCTCCCACTTAAGGAATTTCGTCCCCGAAATTACCTGACTGAAAGAGATACGGAAACTGCTTTTCCATATCCTCCTTCCTTTCCCAAGTGGCCTCGTCCACACCTCTACGCTGCCACCGCACCTTTACTAACTCAATAGATCTACCTCTCAACACTTTACTGTCAAAAGCTAAGATCTCCACTGGCTCTTCTTCATAAGTCAAATCCGGATTCAATTCAATTTCTTCTACGGGCATAACATGTGATGGATCGGACCTATACTTGCGAAGCATCGACACATGGAACACATCATGTATCTTCTCAAGCTCGGATGGCAAACGCAACTGATAAGCAACCGGACCAACCCTCTTCACAATCTCATACGGTCCTATGTACCTCGGTCTCAATTTCCCTTTTCGGCCAAATCTCATCACTTTCTTCCACGGAGACACTCTCAAGAATACTTTCTCACCCACTGAGAACTCAACTTCCTTCCTCTTCAAATCGGCATAGGACTTCTGCCTATCCGAAGCAGCCTTCAAACGATCACAAATCAATTTTACCTTTTCAGTTGTCCCCTTGAGCAAATCCGGCATAGGTAACAGTTTCTGTCCTACCTCGGCCCAACACACTGGAGTTCTACACTTTCGGCCATACAAGGCCTCATATGGAGCCATCTAAATGCTCGACTGAAAACTATTATTGTACGCAAACTCTACTAGAGGCAGATGCTTCTCCCAAGTACCCTGAAAGTCTATGATACAACAACGCAGCATATCCTCTAAGATCTGAATAACCCTCTCTGACTGACCATCTGACTGAGGATGATAAGAAGTGCTGAAGTTCAAACGGGTACCCAAGGCTGTATGCAGACACTCCCAAAATCTAGAAGTAAACCGCGGATCTCTATCTGACACAATGGACTTCGGCACACCATGTAGCCTCACAATCTCACCAATGTACAAATCGACCAATCTATCTAAGGTGTAAGTAGTGTTGACTGCCAAGAAGTGAGCACACTTCGTAAAACGATCTACTATCACCCAAACTGAGTTTTTCTTCGTAGGAGTCAAATGCAAGCCCGAAACAAAATCCATAGTGATGTTCTCCCACTTCCATTCCGGAATCCTCAACGGCTGTAACAAACCTGAGGGAACCTGATGTTCCGCCTTCACCCTCTGACACACTAAGCACTTACTCACAAAGTCGGCCACATCTCTCTTCAAGCCAACCCAAAAGTACTCATTCTTCAAATCACGGTACATCTTCGTACTTCCAGGATGCATAGCAAACGGACTACTGTGGGCTTCAGTCAAGATCGTACGTCTCAAGTCACTGTCTTCTGGCACAACTATTCTATCTTTGAAACACAGAACCCCATCAGTGCTGAAGCTGTAATCTGAAGATCTACCTTCGGCTATATCTTGCACGTGAGGTGCCAAAGATCTATCTAAGAGCTGTTTCGCTCGAATCAACTGACCTAGAGTAGGTCTAACCTGAAGCTCGGCTACCAAGTCACCATCTCCGGACAAACTCAATCTAGCAAACATAGCTCTCAAGTCCACAGCCATCTTTCTACTCAATGCATCGGCCACTACATTGGCCTTACCCGGATGGTACTCAATAGTAAGATCATAGTCTTTTAGCAACTCTAACCACCTACGCTGTCTGAGATTCAAATCTCGCTGAGTCATAATGTACTTCAAACTCTTGTGATCGGTGTAGACTGTGCATTTCTCACCATACAAATAATGTCTCCAAATCTTCAAAGCAAACACAACTGCCGCTAACTCTATGTCATGGGTCGGATAGTTGCGCTCATGAGTCTTCAACTGTCTTGAGGCATAAGCCACTACTCTTCGGTCTTGCATCAGAACACATCCTAACCCT
The DNA here is from genome assembly GCA_958450335.1 of Hibiscus tridactylites. NCBI lineage: Eukaryota > Viridiplantae > Streptophyta > Magnoliopsida > Malvales > Malvaceae > Hibiscus > Hibiscus tridactylites. Next base: position 16,340,413 of record OY288283.1, read on the forward strand.
ACATACGAGGCATCACTATAAATCACATAGTCCTTCCCGGACTCAGGCTGAATCAAAATCGGAGCTTAGGTCAAAGCTTCTTTCAATTTCTCAAAGGCTCTCTGTCTTGCATCTGTCCACTCAAACTGAACACTCTTCTGAAGTGACTGTGTCAATGGAGCGGCTAGCTTAGAGAAACCCTCTACAAACCTCCTATAGTATCCGGCTAAGCCTAGGAAGCTACGTACTTCTGTCACTGACTTCGGTTGTTTCCACTCAACAATGGCTTCAATCTTCTTCGGATCAACTCTAATGCCTTCAGCTGACACTACATGTCCTAAGAAGACTACTTTCCGGATCCAGAATTCACACTTGCTGAGCTTCGCATACAACTGATGATCTAGCAAAGTCTTCAAAACAAGTCTCAAATGTCGGTCATGGTCTTCTTCAGTTCGCGAGTACACCAAGATGTCATCAATAAACACAACTACAAACTGATCTAGATACTGATGAAAAATCCTATTCATCATGTCCATGAAAGCTGCCGGTGCATTAGTGAACCCAAAGGGCATGACTAAAAACTCATAATGACCGTACCTAGTCCTAAAGGCCGTCTTCGGTACATCAACCTCTCTAACCTTTAGCTGGTAGTAACCTGATCTCAAATCAATCTTCGAAAAGACCGATGCTCCTCTCAACTGATCAAACAAGTCATCAATTCTAGGCAACGGATATTTGTTCTTCACTGTCAACTGATTTAACTGTCTGTAATCTATGCACATTCTCATACTCCCATCTTTCTTCTTCACAAACAATACTGGTGCACCCCAAGGTGAAGAACTAGGCCTAATAAAACCTCTATCTGTCAATTCTTGCAACTGAGTCTTCAACTCTTTCAATTCTTTCGGTGCCATACGATACGGAGCAATCGAAACAGGAGCTGAATCTGAATAAGTCTCAATGCTGAACTCTACCTCTCTGTCCGGTGGTAACCCTGGCAATTCTTCCGGAAACACACTAGGAAAATCGCATACTGTCCGGATATCCTGAGGTCTAACCTCACTCATGTTAGGTTTCATCACATACGCTAAGTATGCTTCACACCCCAACTCCACTAACCTCTTAGCCTCTAACACTGAAACCACATTGGACAAGAACTTCACGTTCTCACCCACCACTACAATCTCATAATCATCTGTGAGCTTCAAAGAAATCCGTTTAGTTTCAAAGTCTATCCTAGCTCTATGCTCCGTGAGCCAGTCCATACCCAGAATTACATCAAAACCATAGAAGGGAAGCTCCATCATATCCACTGGAAACACATGTCCCTGAACCATCAACAGACACCTTCGGTACATCTTCCTAACCATTACCGTGTCCCCAAAGGAACTAGTAACACTAACTCATACCTCTAGCAACTCACAAGGCAAATTCAAAGACTGCGCATGCTCACTCAATATGTAGGAATGTGTAGACCCAGAGTCAATCAAAGAAAGCAAACCCAAATACTGTATCGAGAAGTTACCTGCGATCACATCGGTGTCATGCTGCTCCCCGCGCTGAGCATAAACCCTAGCATGTCCTCCGCCCTCCGGCTGGACTGCAACTACATGAGCTAAATTTCTCTGACCATCGTTCCCCGGCTGGAAGTTACCTCTACCGCGCCCGCGGCCTCTCTGAAAATCATTGGCTCTAGCAGGAGCCTAAGCTGGTGCCTGTCCTACCTGATGTGGACAGTCACGCCTAATGTGGTCTCTAGCACCACAACTCCAACAGGAATAATAATTTCCCCAACACTCACCGGTGTGGTTCCTCCCGCAAGTAGCACATGTGGGCAACTTCCCACCAGCCCTCTGACCCTGATGGCCCCTACCGTGGTTACCGCCACCACGCCTATGATCAAACTGATGCCGGTTGTCCCGATGCCTCTTGGCATCACCTCTATCAAAGTTGCTGGACCTCTTACCTGAACTAGATCCACCTAACCGCCTGGTCAAACTCAAACTGTGCTCCAAGTCCTTGGCCCTCGAGACCAAGACATCAAAATCAGTGTAATCAGAAGCTAGAGTATAGGTCTTGATCTCCTCACTCAGCCCATATCGGAAGCGGTTACAACGCTCCACCTCAGTAGGTACAAGCTCAGGTGCATACTGACTCAGTCTGACAAATCGGATCTCATAATCAGTCACGGACATACTCCCCTGAAGCAGTGCCATAAACTCTCTCTTCCTCTCATCGAGGTATCGCGGACCCAAATACTTCTTCCGGAAAGCTGTCTCAAAGAACTCACAAGTGATCTCAGTCTCATCCATCCCCGAAGTAACGGTGACCCACCAGGTGTAGGCATCACCCTGAAGCAGAGACTCAACACATCCCAACTTGCGCTCACCAGTACATCCCATCTGAGCAAGAATACGGACGGTCTTCTCAAACCACATCTCTGACCTCTCCGGAGTAGCACCTCTAAACTCTTCGGCCCCAAGGCCCCAAAGTCTCTGTAATGGTAATCCGGTGCCCTCACCCTGATGATGAGCTGCCTGACCTCCAGCTACTGCAGCCTGGAATGCCCCGGCTATCGCCTGAACCAACGGAGCTAAGTCAATCCCGGCTGGTCCTTGGCCACCTTGGCCTCCTTGTGGTCCCATTCCTCCGGGCCCGGCCTCGCCTCCCACTCCCGGTGGAGGAGGTGGTGGTGGTGGAGGTGGTGGAGGAGCTCCAACTCCAACCACTGGCTCTCCCACTTGAGCCTCAACTCTCACAACTGGCTCAATTCACAGAGCCTCTGCCCGTGGTTCCGGTCGAACCATCCTAGGCCTCCCACGTGGTCTCATGGTTCAACTAGCAAGGTAAAACTACAACAAGAAACAAATAAGGATTACGTTAGTCAAAGCAAGGGTCCAATAGTGCTCAAGTATTCCTCTTTCAAAAATCTTTTTAAATTAAGTAATAGTAGCAATGGGCACTCACTCTACACCAGACACGATAGTTCAAGCATTCCAAACATCATACGATCAATCAAGCATCAAGGATTCATGGCAAATCATGCATCGAACAACACAAGCATTTAACACATTAATCTTACCTCACTTACCTACCCAAGGTCTCGGTAACCTCAGGCTCTGATACCAACAAATGTAACCCCCTCGTCCCGGTCTGGCCGGATGACCGGTCCGAGTGGGCCACACGGGGAAAACCGAAGCGAAACCCAAAGGAGTTCCTCCTCGATTAGCAACCCTAAATTTTTTTTTTCATTTTAAACTCGTCATTTTGAACCCCCAACCACAAACAAACGCCCAAATTTTAATCTTAACTAAAGGCATATTAAATCCTATGTATTTTTCTCTTGGAACAGACCAACAACTCAAAACAGTGCAATACTAAGCAGAAGTTTCGAAACCTTGGGGAAGGGTTTCGAAACTTTTTGCTGGCAGAAACCCCTGGGACCAAAATTCTCCAAAGGTTTCGAAACCTTGGGGAAGGTTTCGGAATCTTTGACCAAAGTTTCGAAACCTACCCAAAGGTTTCGAAACTTTTGGTTGGCAGAATGCCCTGGAACCAAAAATTCTCCAAAGGTTTCGAAACCTTGGGGAAGGTTTCGGAACCTTTGACCAAAGTTTCGAAACCTACCCAAAGGTTTCGAAACTTTTGGTTGGTAGAATGCCCTGGGACCAAATCCTCTGCAAAGGTTTCGAAACCTTACCCATGGTTTCGAAACCTTAGTGCAGGGGATCACATTCTGCTCAACCTAAGGACTTCCTAACCTTGCAAAACCCCAAAATCATACATGGACATGTATAGGAGCGTAAAAAGGACCAAAAGCATGCATCAACACTCACAAGACCCGCACATATGACCATTTCAACAAGCATACATGAGCCATAGGAAGCATTTAACATAAATCAAGCATTCAAAACATGGCATTCCATCAAAAGGGTAAAATTCAGCATTTAGAGACATACATGAGAGTTCAAGGGCCCAAATGGCACAATTCAACAAAAAAGGTTTGCACTCAAACATAAAGCAACCTAAGCATCATAGACATGCCATCATACACCATCAATCAACATGGCATTACATGCTTTACAATCCAAATATCAATCCGAAACAACATCATCAAAAGAGTCATACAAGGCTCGTACAAACACCCTATTGCCACATTGCTTAACTACTACAAAATTAACCATACTTGAGCAACAACTTGGAAAGCCCTTCTTGCCTTGCCTCGAGCTAACGCCACGCTAATGATCAGCATTGTTGAACATAGAGAGCGTAAGCTATAAGCTTAGTGAGGGTGTTCTAAAACGAAAAACAACAACAATGCAGGGTCCAAGCATGTTAATCCTAGTCTACATACATCAAACATAGGCATAATATCATGTAGACTTAGCTAGTCTTTCAAGTGGCATATATGGTCTCTCAATCCTAACAAGTTCAAATCTCATATATCATCATCATGTAGCAACAAATATAACACAACCATATATCACCATCATATATCACAATACATGATTTAAGTTTAATTGGCCACTTTAATTACCCCGATTGTGCGGATTTAAACCTTGACAACACTTTACCTCGGTGGGATTCCACTCATCACCGGACCTTGCATGTGCAGGATTCCACTCATCGCCACATGCCCTACGGATGGGATTCCACTCATCATCCCGTAGAAATATATGAAATAGCTTCCGGTGGAATGTTACATCACCGTACTCCTCCTTGATGACTTAACGCCATCAAGGCCACGTACGTTTTGACTCAATTTGTGTGCACACTATCCTAATGATCGATCATTTACAACCGGTAATTTTTAGTGCCAATTATCACAACCACATCATTTATAAACATCATCAACCACAATACAAGCTCATCACATATCTACTCATCATGATATATACACATGTATCAATTAACCACAATCAAGAGTATAGCTAGTAAGCACAAAGCATTTAAGGATATCAAAAGCTAAGCTATCAACTTGAATTAAATGGAAGTGGCCTACCAAGCACACTTTACACACACACACTACACATGCTCGAGCCAAACTTAAAAACAAGTTGAACCACTCACCGCCCTTCCTTAGCAATTCGAACCAAACTCCCTACGAACCCGGATTCGGTCCCAAAGCCTCTTCCGCGCTTCCACTTGCTTCTAACCAAACAAAACATACATATTACTTCCCAATTCAATGCTAAACTCAATCATCAACATACTTGCTAACACAACCCAAATTCCACGATTTCCAAACCACATAACATCTCTAAAAATCCCATTTTCGGACTCCCACAACTCAAGGCTGAAAATTCAATTTCCAAACATCCAAATGGCTTCCAAATCATCCCAAAACACTCTCATACCATAGGTAGACCAACCGCCCATCAATTTCAACACAAAACCCACCAAAAACTCAAGTTTTACAACCTTAAAACTAACCCTAAGACCATACTACGAATTTTTATCAAAACTCAACCAAATTAAAGTATATGGTGTATTTCATCATGCTTAAACAAAACCCCAACATGATTTAACAAAACAAATTGAAAAGCCCCCTCAAAACCCCAATTTTCCATATGAACCCTAATTTCTCAAAACCCCATATTTTTGAAATTTAAGACAAGATACAAGTAGAGGATGAAGAGGAGGTCAAGAAAACATATTTACCTCTTAATTCGGTGTTGAAATCGAATGGTAAAATGAATGAAATAGTGTTATAGGTTGTGAAGAGTTTGAGGGAGGGAATGGGGGGTGTTTGACGTTGGGTGGGATAGGGAATAAGGAAGATGACAACTTTTATTCAAAAGTTGTCTTACTTTTAAAACTTTTGGGTAAAATTACAACCCTAGTCCCTTCCCTTTTCCCCAAAACTCAATTAGGTCATTATTTGAAATTAAATTGTTTTAATTAAGTTTTATTTGACTCGAACTAATACCCGACTAACTCCTAGGCCCAAAACACGGGTGTTACAAGATCTCTGTACGAGCACCAAACGACTGCTAAGGTATGCTGAAATCATGCCAAAATGACAGATAAAATAAACCACAAAAATAAAAAACGTGCCACAAAGACAGAGGAAACATGTACCACAATGATAGAAATTCTGCTCAAAATTCAAAAAATACCAAAATAAGTAAAAAATTCAGAAAGAAAAAGAAAAACTTCGATAGCCAACAACTAGTACTGAAACTAATTATTGGCCACTAACCAAAGAAACAAATGAAAAATAGGCTATATGTCAGTGTGTTTTAAGAGTGAAAAACAGATAATATCATATAATTATATCAACATATTAAAAATATTAATATTATATTTTTGTTTATATTTTATTTTATTTATTGAAAAAAAAAACAAATTAATCATTTTATATTTCGAAAAGAATAAAAAATTCACTCGTTAAAAATTTCATCCATTTACCATTAATTATTAGCATAATAATTATAAAAAGATAAAATAATCTTTTTAATCATTAGCATTTACAAATTTATTAATTTTGTCTTTAATTATTTTATAAAAACTCAAAAAACATTTTACTAAAAGTTTATGAAAGCAACAACTAGATGGGTCTAGCAGGATGAGACGTTAGATCCTTCAAGTAAGGTCAGAGGTTCAAATCCTGACGCCCTGAATAGAGAAAACTAAGTTGGGAGGGTCGCCCCCATATTAGACCTCTGCAAAGTTCTATCGAAATTAGTCGACAATAAGTCGAATACTAGTGGTAAAAAAAAAATTAAAAAGTGAATTTATTGAATATATACTTTTTTGAGATTATATTTACAATTTTATCAATTCAATCCTTAACTATTGAAAAATATAAAATTTCTTCAACCAATTCGATTTTATTAATATCTACAAAAAATTTTAAAAGAAAACTTTTTTTTAAATTCACTATCTTATTTTTCTTCTTTGCCAATTCAGTCATCGTTTTAACTGTTTATAACGATAGACTAAAATTTCCGTTTAAGATAAAAAAAATTAAAAATACATACACTAATTTAAACTTAAACTTGAGTATTTAACTGCAATAATTTTCCTTCAACTTGTGAACCTTGACCTTGCTCGGCCATGCCCTTCATTAAATGAATTACAAATGATAAAAATAATGAAAGGGGTCATTTAAAATTCAATTTATTCATTTGATTCAATGAATTTGAATTGTTTATGTTCAGATTAGAGATTAAATATTTGTATATGATTTGAATCATTTTAGTTGAAATAATTAAAAATCAAATTATTATAGTAGTACATAAGTTACCAATAAGATAGCTTTATTTCATAATTTTTAACCACTCACCCGGTTTAGTTAGAATAAAGAAAAAGAATAAATATTGTTTAATTTGAATATGTATCATGTTTTACTATCTTTCTAATCTTAAGTTCAAATTTGTACTAGAGTAGACTATTAGTTTTTTATGTTACAATAATATTTTAAAACTTATGTAATAATTAAGATTTTTCTCGTGTGAACTCATATCATATATAACCAACACTAGCATAATGTGAAACCTAATTTTTCTAAGTTAACTACCATATATTATATTGTTTCATCAATTCTAAACTTCTTAATTTGAACAAGTAAAGACGAAGTGATTTCAGTGATAAATAATAATGTTGTTCTTTTTAGGTGACTCGAGTTTGAGTAGTATAGTCTATACGTGTGTGTGTGCGTTTATTCAAATTTAATATCGGACTAAGATACTATTTTCTTTTAATTAAATCTTGTCTAAAGGCATATTATTTCCTAAGTGATCACGACAACGGAAAACATCAAGAAAGATACACAACCGAACCCCAAACAACTTGTTAAACAGTCCATTTTACACTTACAGAACAAGCCGTATCGATACACCAACCAAGAGTATCGATACGCCTTGACCAAGTCAACACCCTTCAGTCAACACAGGAAGACCGTATCGATACAGCCCTTGAGCGTATCGATACGCCTTTCTCGGTCAACATCTCGCGGTCAACGAGATAAAATCGTACCGATACGCTAAGAACCCATACCGATACGCCAAAGTCTCCTGTAAATCTCAGAATTCCAGTGAGCTTTGGGCGTATCGATACACCCCCGAGTATCGGTACCCCTTGCCAGGTTTGTGTCCCGAAGTGTAGGACCGTATCGATACGGCCCTTAGGCGTACCGATATGCCCTGCACTACAAGACACCAAATTGCAGCAAAACAACCTGAAACTCACCTCTAAATGCAATTTGAAACTTCCCTAACCACAAACAAGCATCCATACAACAACTAGCATCCAAGAACTAACATGAAGAACGATTTAGATGATCAACAAGGCATTACATCAAGGCATTCACATAAAGGATATATATTGCATATAAAGGCATGCTTAAAAGCTCAAAAAGCCAAATGGCACATGTCTTCACATATAAGGCAAAATCTCGATGTGTTTGAAAAATAAATGCTATCAATATGATTGTCTCCCTCTCTCTAAATCCTAAGTTTTTTTTTTGTGTTGAAATATAAAAAGAGACATTAAAAAGGTAAAAGATTTTTATTCCTAAACTCTAGATCCGGTAAATTTGACTGAGGTCCGTTGATGGTTCAGGGGCATGTGTTTCCAGTGGATATGATGGAGCTTCCCTTCTATGGTTTTGATGTGATTCTGGGTATGGACTGGCTCACGGAGCATAGAGCTAGGATAGATTTTGAAACTAAACGGATTTCTTTGAAGCTCACAGATGATTATGAGATTGTAGTGGTGGGTGAGAACGTGAAGTTCTTGTCCAATGTGGTTTCAGTGTTAGAGGCTAAGAGGTTAGTGGAGTTGGGGTGTGAAGCATACTTAGCGTATGTGATGAACCCTAACATGAGTGAGGTTAGACCTCAGGACATCCGGACAGTATGTGATTTTCCTAGTGTGTTTCTGGAAGAATTACCAGGGTTACCACCGGACAGAGAGATAGAGTTTAGCATTGAGACTTATTCTGATTTAGCTCCTGTTTCGATTGCTCCGTATCGTATGGCACCGAAAGAATTGAAAGAGTTGAAGACTCAGTTGCAAGAATTGACAGATAGAGGCTTTATTAGGCCTAGTTCTTCACCTTGGGGTGCACCAGTATTGTTTGTGAAGAAGAAAGATGGAAGTATGAGAATGTGCATAGATTATAGACAGTTAAATCAGTTGACAGTAAAGAACAAATATCCATTACCTAGAATTGATGACTTGTTTGATCAGTTGAGAGGAGCATCGGTCTTTTCGAAGATTGATTTGAGATCAGGTTACTACCAGCTAAAGGTTAGAGAGGTTGATGTACCGAAGACGGCCTTTAGGACTAGGTACGGTCATTATGAGTTCTTAGTCATGCCTTTTGGGTTGACTAATGCACCGGCAGCTTTCATGGACATGATGAATAGGATTTTTCATCAGTATCTAGATCAGTTTGTGGTTGTATTTATTGATGACATCTTGGTGTACTCGCGAACTGAAGAAGACCATGACCGACACTTGAGACTTGTTTTGAAGACTTTGCTAGATCATCAGTTGTATGCGAAGCTCAGCAAGTGTGAATTTTGGATCCGAGAAGTAGTCTTCTTAGGACATGTAGTGTCAGCCGATGGGATTAGAGTTGATCCGAAGAAGATTGAAGCCATTGTTGAGTGGAAGCAACCGAAGTCTGTGACAGAAGTACGTAGCTTCCTAGGCTTAGCCGGATACTATAGGAGGTTTGTAGAGGGTTTCTCTAAGCTAGCCGCTCCATTGACACAGTTACTTCAGAAGAGTGTTCAGTTTGAGTGGACAGATGCAAGACAGAGAGCCTTTGAGAAATTGAAAGAAGCCCTGACCCAAGCACCGATTTTGATTCAGCCTGAGTCCGGGAAGGACTATGTGGTTTACAGTGATGCTTCTTATGTAGGGCTAGGATGTGTCCTTATGCAAGACCGGAGAGTAGTGGCTTATGCCTCAAGACAGTTGAAGACCCATGAGCGCAACTATCCGACCCATGATATAGAGTTAGCTGCAGTTGTGTTTGCTTTGAAGATTTGGAGGCATTATTTGTACGGTGAGAAATGCACAGTGTACACCGATCACAAGAGTTTGAAGTACATTATGACTCAGCGAGATTTGAATCTCAGACAGCGTAGGTGGTTAGAGTTGCTAAAAGACTACGATCTTACTATTGAGTACCATCCGGGTAAGGCCAATGTAGTGGCCGATGCATTGAGTAGGAAGATGGCCGTGGACTTGAGAGCTATGTTTGCTAGATTGAGTTTGTCCGGAGATGGTGGCTTAATAGCCGAGCTTCAAGCTCGACCTACTCTAGGTCAGTCGATTCGAGAGAAACAGCTCTTAGATAGATCTTTGGCGCCTCACGTGCAAGATATAGCCGAGGGTAGATCTTCAGATTACAGCTTCAGCACTGATGGGGTTCTGTGTTTCAAAGATAGAATAGTGGTGCCAGAAGACAGTGACTTGAGACGTACGATCTTGACTGAAGCCCACAGTAGTCCGTTTGCTATGCATCTTTGAAGTACGAAGATGTACCGTGATTTGAAGAATGAGTACTTTTGGGTTGGCTTGAAGAGAGATGTAGCCGACTTTGTGAGTAAGTGCTTAGTGTGTCAGAGAGTGAAGGCGGAACATCAGGTTCCCTCAGGGTTGTTACAGCCATTGAGGATTCCGGAATGGAAATGGGAGAACATCACTATGGATTTTGTTTCGCGTTTGCCTTTGACTCCGACGAAGAAGAACTCAGTTTGGGTGATAGTAGATCGTTTTACGAAGTGTGCTCACTTCTTGGCAGTCAACACTACTTACACCTTAGATAGATTGGCCGATTTGTACATTGGTGAGATTGTGAGGCTACATGGTGTGCCGAAGTCCATTGTGTTAGATAGAGATCCGCGGTTTACTTCTAGATTTTGGGAGTGTCTGCATACAGCTTTGGGTACCCGTTTGAACTTCAGCACTTCTTATCATCCTCAGTCAGATGGTCAGTCAGAGAGGGTTATTCAGATCTTATAGGACATGTTGCGTTGTTGTATCATTGACTTTCAGGGTACTTGGGAGAAGCATTTGCCTCTAGTAGAGTTTGCGTACAATAACAGTTTTCAGTCGAGCATTCAGATGGCTCCGTATGAGGCCTTGTATGGCCGGAAGTGTAGAACACCTGTGTGTTGGGCCGAGGTAGGACAGGAACTGTTACCTATGCCGGATTTGCTCAAGGGGACAACCGAAAAGGTAAAATTGATTTGTGACCGTTTGAAGGCTGCTTCGGATAGGCAGAAGTCCTATGCCGATTTGAAGAGGAAGGAAGTTGAGTTCTCAGTGGGTGAGAAGGTATTCTTGAAGGTGTCTCCGTGGAAAAAGGTGATGAGATTTGGCCGAAAAGGGAAATTGAGTCCGAGGTACATAGGACCGTATGAGATTGTGAAGAGGGTTGGTCCGGTTGCTTATCAGTTGCGTTTGCCATCCGAGCTTGAGAAGATACATGATGTGTTCCATGTGTCGATGCTTCGCAAGTATAGGTCCGATCCATCACACGTTATGCCCGTAGAAGAAATTGAATTGAATCCGGATTTGACTTACGAGGAAGAACCAGTGGAGATCTTAGCTTCTAACAGTAAAGTGTTGAGGGGTAGATCGATTGAGTTAGTAAAGGTGCGGTGGCAACGTAGAGGTGTGGACGAGGCCACATGGGAAAGGAAGGAGGATATGGAAAAGCAGTTTCCGTATCTCTTTCAGTCAGGTAATTTCGGGGACGAAATTCCTTAAGTGGGAGAGAGTTGTAACACCCGTGTTTTGGGCCTAAGAGTTAGCCGGATATTAGTTCGAGTCAAATAAAACTTAATTAAAACATTTCATCTTCAAATAATGACCTGATTGAACTTTTGTAGAAATGGGAGGACTTATGAGGTAATTTGACCCTAAAGTTTTAAAAAGCTAGACAACTTTAAACCAAAAGTTGTCATCTTCTTTTCATCTTCTTTCCAACTTCAAAAGAGAAGAAACCCCATTTCTAAAACCCCTCAAAACCTTAGCTTCTATTCCATTGATCCTACCACTTGATTTCAACCCCGTTTTAAGAGGTAATTACATTTTCTTAATCTCCTTTTCAATCTCTATCTATCCTTTGTTTTAGATTTCAAAAATATGGTGTTTTGGAAATTAGGGTTTATGTTAAAGTTTGAATTTTTAAGGGGTTTTCTATTTGGTTTTGATAAATTGGGTTGGGGTTTTAGTTAACTATGTTGTAATGAGTAACATATATCAAATTTGTTTATTTTGGGTGAAAATTCGTAGCTTGTCCTTGAGGTAGATTTTAAGGTAGTAAAACTTGAGTTTTTGGTGGGTTTTATGTTGAAATTGAAGGGCTGTTGCTCTACCTATGATATGAGGGTGTTTTGGGATGATTTGGAAGTCATTTAGATGTTTGGAAATTGATTTTTCAGCAAGTCTTTAGGGGAGCACGAAAATTGGGATTTTAGGAGATTGTGAGATTTGAGAAATTGAGGAATTTGGGTTGTGTTAGCAAAGTATGTTGATGGTTGAGTTTAGCATTGAATTGGGAAGTAATGTGTATGCTTTGTTTAGCTAGAAGCAAGTGGAAGCGCGGAAGAGGCTTTGGGACCGAATCCGGGTGCGTAGGAGGATTGTTCGGTTTGCTAAGGAAGGGCGGTGAGTGGTTCAACTTGTTTTTAAGTTTGGCTCGAGCATGTTTAGTGTGTGTGTGTAAAGTGTGCTTGGTAGGCCACTTCCATTTAATTCAAGTTGATAGCTTAGCTTTTGATATCCTTAAATGCTATGTGCTTAATGACTATGCTCTTGTACTTGCAATTATATGGTGCATGTGTTTATATATCATGTTGTGGATATATGTGGTGAGCATGAGTGTGGGTGATGACATGTGATTAATGTTGATAATTGGTGTTGCGTGTAAAAGTGTCTATCGCAATTGTAGTGCAAGTGTACACGTCGCAAGTAATAAAGTGATACTAGAGTATCGGATATCGTCTCCACAGGGACTGGGCTAACCCTTTCCTTCGCTATCTGCACAAGGGGAAAAGAATGGATTAAGATATTGTCACGAAAATAATAAAGAATACTGGAAAATAAAAGTAGAGAAATCAAGATAGAGAGAATGGGCTGGTATTGAATTGCTCAGTAGTGCAGGTATTGCAGTGCTTAGGAAATCCAGTTCTGTCGTCGCGCCCGTCGCCGACAGCACCTGTCGCGGCGGCTGTCCGTTAGCTGTCGCGGCAGCAGACACACCAACTCCGTACTTCAAGCTTGGCAAGAATCCCAGATCTGCCTTGCCCTATCCCTAGGCACAAGTCTGTCGATGAACACGTCTTTGATGATACCTCCCGGCGTGAATCGAAGGATGAACACCGATGTGTATGAATTCTTCCTTAGCCACTTAACCTCGCCCTATCCCTAGGCACGAGATGGTTCAACTATAAACTAGAGAACGCGCTCTTATTTCTTTCGTATACTTAACTCTCCCGATGCTAAGTAAATGGATAACCTCACAATGCTCTCCCGATGCTCTTGCAAGATGTTAAAACCAAAATAAGAGAACTTGAAGTTTATTTTATTGAACTGAAAAAATCCTAAAACAAAGCAACCCTTGCAACTACTTTACAAGACAACCCGTAGCCCTAGGGGGAATTTAGAACATGTCGGTGACGGGTGGACGGCAGGGGTTTGGTTTCGGTTATGGGGTAATCGGTTATGCTCCTAGGTTAAATCTATGCCCTTATATAAGCTTTGGGCTCAAGTTATCTAAGGTAACAAGGATTACAACTTTAATTAAAAGTAAGATTCTAATAAAGACTAAATCTCTAAAGTCTCCTACTTTCCAGCCGCATCCCTATTTTGTGGGAATTCCTTTCCTTGAGCTTTGGCTTGACATATCTTTTGATCCGGGGCTTGGAAAAATATTTGGCTTTCACACGACAGACGAGCAGATTTTTCTCTATCTATCGAGGTCCACTTTACTTTTCCTCTTCATAAGGTTGCTGTCACGACAGGTCCATGACAGGTTTGTCTTCTTCGGCTGCTTGTCCAGTTCAACTTTCTTGCTTCTCTGCCCTGCGCCTGCCTTCATCGTCTACTATGACAGATACCTGCAAAAATAGCCATCTTTCAGTAGAATCCGTTCCTTTTATATAATTGTGATGTTTTATTGAAAACTAACCTAAATGCAATGCAATGATGCTTGAATGCAGCAGAAATATGGGTTAAAAAGGGTGTAAATAATAGAACTTTTACACACTCAACACACCCCCAAACTCAAGTTTTTGCTTGTCCTCAAGCAATGAAGAAAGAAAAATGAATATTTTTTTTGTGTTGGCCTTCAAACAGTGAACTGTCCCTTACCCATCGCTCATTCTCTATGGCGGCAGCAACCTGTCGGAAAGGATAGGATCTGTCCGGAATCTCCCTATAGCTCTCGTGCAGTGTGTGCATGCTTGTGAACAGTTATAAGCTAAAACTCTCTTAGTTTCACTAGAATATTCAACTTCTTAACCCGAATTTTTATGCCAAAGTTTATTTTTTTAGAAGGCACATTTTCATGCTTCTTTTTCTTCTATTTTTAAGCTAAATTTTTCTAGAGCCAGTTTTGGGCACCTCTAGTTAGCTTCCTAGAGCCGGTTTCGGGCACCTCTAGTTTTTTTTTTCTTTTGCTAAACTTCTTTCCTAGAGCCAGTGATAGGCACCTCTAGGGGCTATTCAAGTTCTAAGCTTCCTATTCTAGTTTGGCTAAAAGACATCTAAGCAATATAACAGTCACAAAAGTGTTTAAGTTTTCAGAACTATAGAAAGGCTCTAAACTTTTCCTTAACCTGTCCTAAAGATGCTGCCACGACAGAGCCGTCATGACAGGTAAGTTAACTTCACAGTTTTAAGCCAACAGTTTTAATTTTCTGATTTTTTTTAGGAGAAAAATAAGTAAATAATAAGACACAACAAATAATCAAAAGATGTGCTAAAGACTCCATTAAAGATGGAGGGTTGCCACCCCCAAACTCAAGGGTTGCATTGCCCTCAATGCAAAATGAGATGAAAAATAAAAGAAAGAAAAAGTACATCACAAAAATATAAAAGCAGGCAGCAATAATAGGAAAATAAAGACTTAAATTTTTAATCGATGCTCTCGCTGCTACTGCTGACGCGGATCTGATGGCGGCGCCTGCGCTGTGGAGGAGGCTGGGCAGGTTCAAGAGCAGGTTGATCAGCAGGATCATTGGCAGGTGGAGGGGCAGGTTCATCGGCAGGTTGAGGGGCAGGTTGCTCCACTAGCCGGACGTCGGAACTGCTGCCACTATCCCAGCTGCTATCAGTGGTGGTGCTGGCTTTGGGCAGCCGTTTCTTGTCTGCCACGTGCTTAATTCGCTTGACCCGCGTAAAGTCGCTCGCCAAATTCCTCCGGATAAGAGGGCTGTCATCAGTGGCAAGTCTCTTTGTTCCTCGAGGGGAAGTGTCTGCCGGAGGGCTGCCAGCTGCCGTCGGGGCAGGGGATGGTGTGGAAGTGGCAGAATGGGTATGGGGGGAAACAGGTGGTGTAGGTGTGGTGGAGGGGATATGGAAATAATGGGAGGGGAAGGTGGGGAAGATGACATCCGAATAATGTAAAGTATTAGTAATGAAATTTACCGTTGCATTTGAGAAGTCTCGGATGAAGGTCATCAAACCCATTTGGCGCTCCTCTACCCGCAGGATTGCAGCAAGGATGTGGGCAGACTGGTCTGTCGGAGCGGTGTCGGCGACAGCATTTGGGGCAGGGTCGGTGGCAGGTTCATCATCGGAGTCAGCCTGAGGGGAATTTGGGTCGAAGGCGTTGATGGGTGATACGACTATGACCTCCATGAGGCTGGAGATGTTGTTGTCAGTCCAGCCACTGCCCGTCTTGATTTTGTTGGAGGGTTCCTCTGGTACGGCAGCACAGCGACAGAGGGCGGTGATGGTGAACGGCAGGCAGAGTCGTGAGTCTGAACGGAAGGCACAATCAATGATGCTATCCCTCATGTAACGGCCCACGTTGATAGGCCTTTCGGATGTAAACGAAACCCCTTTCCTCCCATAACTCCTTTGTGGCGAAGGGCGTCGCTGCTGCTGAGGAAGAGGCTGAGGCAGCATTGCGGCGGGTCTGTCTAGACGACATATTAGTTGCAAGGGTTGTGAAATAAAGAAAGCAAATAAAACTAGGGGAGAGCAAGGAAGAATAAGCAGAAGTGAGAAAAAAAATGAAAATGAAAACGGGGTTTTATAGCAGTCGAGTTGCTGCCCGTTTAATGCTGTAACGGCAGGCGTGAATAACGGGGCGACAGATGGGTTTTAGCGTGTCTGATGCGTTTGACAAACGTTTCCGCGTCTGTCATGTCAGTCTGTTGACAGCCTGTCTTATCCGTCTGCGGCGGCAGCCGAAACGACAGGCTTCAATAAATGAGCTCTGTTGGGCTGGTGGATGAATGGTGGACTTGGGTCACTTCTCCTTTCCTTCTTGACTCCTTTATTTCCTAAAGACAGAAAATAAAACATTATTCAAATATAATAACCTAATTCCTAATAAATAATAATAAAAATAAATAATAAAAATAAAATTTAGGTTGAATTAGGGATGCCTTGTGGGGCATCTCCTAAAGTAACCACTTCATGTATTCCTGGGGCTTCAGTCCCCTGATAATGCTTGAGGCGTCGTTTCCGGTACTTCTTGAAGTCCATCCGTACCCTCCATCTGGCGATTATTCTCATGTTGGGGGCTCCTTTCTTTCTCTTCCCTTTGTAGTCCATGAAGTCCTCCCTTTTTGGTAATGTTTCTGAGGGCATGAATATATGATTAGAAATAATCAAATTGACATTCGGCCACAAACTTACCTTGTTTTCGTTGAATGTTGTTGTGGTTGAATGTATCCCTTGCTGCCGTGCCCGCTGCTGCGGCAGGCAGTTATTTTGACAGTCTGTTGGCAGGTTACTTTGCAGGTCAATGGGACATTGGTAAGTGCCATCACTCTCTATACTAAATTCTGTTGACCACTCGTAGATCTCCATCAGTAGAGACTTTGATGATTCTATGTCCACCGGCTTTGGTTCCTCTAATACTTGCAATGGAATTTGTGAGTTTTCAAAGAATTCAAAAGGTTCGTTTATTACCTGTTCATATTCCATCGGCGAGGCATTGTCATTGGGTAGCTCTTCTAGGTGGTCGTGCGAGTGCCATGACAGGGATGGATGTGTGCAATCTTGGTCAGGCATAATCGAGGTAGTGGGTTGAGGATTTGCCTCTGTTGTGGTTGCTGTCGAGGCGGCAGTTGCTGTCGAGGCGGCAGTTGTTGTCGAGGCGGCAGTTGCTGTCGAGGCGGCAGTTGCTGTCGAGGCGGCAGTTGCTGTCGAGGCGGTAGTTGCTGTCGAGGCGGCAGTTGCTGTTGAGGCGGCAGTTTCTGTCGAGGCGGCAGTTTCCGCTTTGATTGGGGTTTCTGCCTCAGAAGTGGTTGCTGCCGTGACATTCTCTTGAATTTCACTCAGCGTTGTCGCGGTGTTGCTCCGTTCCGGCTCCTCGATCATTGCCATGGCAAGTTGTTGCTCAGACTCATCATATGTTGGGTATTCCTTCACATAGGCATCCTCGTCATCTTGCCTCAGGATTTCAGGTTCATCTGTGGCATGAATGAGGATGGGTCTGCTCAAGAGTTCATCCATCTTGGCGATACTTGCTTTCGTAGAAGCCGACACTTTTTGAGTGATTGCCAAGAAGGCTTGCAGTGTGTCTTCTAAGGATTTTGACTGCTCTTGTGGATGATGACATTGCCAGGGCAGGTCGGGTTCTGTAGCAAAACTGTCATGGTAAAAAAAATTTTGTGGGTTTTGATCGTACCATAAAAAATTTTGCTGCTGCGGTATCGGCATTTGCTGCCCCTGTTGCTGCCACGGCTGCTGCCCTGGCAGCATATCTTTACGGTAATTGCAAGAACTTTCCCACATCAACTCTCGAATGGTTTTTCCTGGCATGTTGATGCCCTTGAACCTGTATTTTCACCTGAGTTTTTTTTTTGTAAAAAAAAATAATAAAATAAAATAAAAATAATAAAATAAAAATAAAAATAAAAATAAAATAAAAGTGCAGAAGCTAGGGTAAGAGTGTGTTGCCAGTCCCCGGCAACGGCGCCAAAAACTTGTTGCGTGTAAAAGTGTCTATCGCAATTGTAGTGCAAGTGTACACGTCGCAAGTAATAAAGTGATACTAGAGTATCGGATATCGTCTCCACAGGGACTGGGCTAACCCTTTCCTTCGCTATCTGCACAAGGGGAAAAGAATAGATTAAGATATTGTCACGAAAATAATAAAGAATACTGGAAAATAAAAGTAGAGAAATCAAGATAGAGAGAATGGGCTGGTATTGAATTGCTCAGTAGTGTAGGTATTGCAGTGCTTAGGAAATCTAGTTCTGTCGTCGCGCCCGTCGCCGACAGCACCTGTCGCGGCGGCTGTCCGTTAGCTGTCGCGGCAGCAGACACACCAACTCCGTACTTCAAGCTTGGCAAGAATCCCAGATCTGCCTTGCCCTATCCCTAGGCACAAGTCTGTCGATGAACACGTCTTTGATGATACCTCCCGGCGTGAATCGAAGGATGAACACCGATGTGTATGAATTCTTCCTTAGCCACTTAACCTCGCCCTATCCCTAGGCACGAGATGGTTCAACTATAAACTAGAGAACGCGCTCTTATTTCTTTCGTATACTTAACTCTCCCGATGCTAAGTAAATGGATAACCTCACAATGCTCTCCCGATGCTCTTGCAAGATGTTAAAACCAAAATAAGAGAACTTGAAGTTTATTTTATTGAACTGAAAAAATCCTAAAACAAAGCAACCCTTGCAACTACTTTACAAGACAACCCGTAGCCCTAGGGGGAATTTAGAACATGTCGGTGACGGGTGGACGGCAGGGGTTTGGTTTCGGTTATGGGGTAATCGGTTATGCTCCTAGGTTAAATCTATGCCCTTATATAAGCTTTGGGCTCAAGTTATCTAAGGTAACAAGGATTACAACTTTAATTAAAAGTAAGATTCTAATAAAGACTAAATCTCTAAAGTCTCCTACTTTCCAGCCGCATCCCTATTTTGTGGGAATTCCTTTCCTTGAGCTTTGGCTTGACATATCTTTTGATCCGGGGCTTGGAAAAATATTTGGCTTTCACACGACAGACGAGCAGATTTTTCTCTATCTATCGAGGTCCACTTTACTTTTTCTCTTCATAAGGTTGCTGTCACCTTGCTGTCACGACAGGTCCATGACAGGTTTGTCTTCTTCGGCTGCTTGTCCAGTTCAACTTTCTTGCTTCTCTGCCCTGCGCCTGCCTTCATCGTCTACTATGACAGATACCTGCAAAAATAGCCATCTTTCAGTAGAATCTGTTCCTTTTATATAATTGTGATGTTTTATTGAAAACTAACCTAAATGCAATGCAATGATGCTTGAATGCAGCAGAAATATGGGTTAAAAAGGGTGTAAATAATAGAACTTTTACACACTCAACAATTGGCACTAAATAATTACCGGTTGTAAATGATCGATCATTAGGATAGTGTGCACACAAATCGAGTCAAAACGTACGTGGCCTTGATGACGTTAAGTCATCAAGGAGGAGTACGGTGATGTAACATTCCACCGGAAGCTTTTATTACATTTCTACGGGATGATGAGTGGAATCCCATCCGTAGGGCATGTGGCGATGAGTGGAATCCCGCACATGCAAGGTCCGGTGATGAGTGAAATCCCACCGAGGTAAAGTGTTGTCGAGGTTTAAATCCGCACAATCGGGGTAATTAAAGTGGCCAATTAACTTGTTCTTATATGGTGATATATGGTTGTGTTATATATGTTGCTACATGATGATGAAATATGAGATTTGAACTTGTTAGGATTGAGAGACCGTATATGCTACTTGAAAGACTAGCTAAGTCTACTTGACTCTTATGCCTATGTTTGATGTATGTAAGACTAGGATTAACATGCTTGAACCCTGCATTGTTGATGTTTTTCGCTTTAGAGCACCCTCACTAAGCTTATAGCTTACGCTCTCTATGTTCAACAATGCAGATCTTTAGCGTGGTGTTAGCTCGAGGCAAGGCAAGAAGGGCTTTCCAAGTTGTTGCTCAAGTATGGTTAATTTCGTAGTAGTTAAGCAATGTGGCAATAGGGTGTGTTTGTATGAGCCTTGTATGACTCTTTTGAATGATGTTGTTTGGATTGATGTTTTGGATTGTAAAGCATGTAATGCTATGTGGATGGATGGTGTGTGATGGCATGTCTTAGATGCTTAGGTTGCCTTGTGTATGAGTGCAAACCTCTTGTGTTGAATTGTCCCTTTTGGGCTCTTGAGCTTCCATGTTTGACCTTAGATGCTGAATTTTGCTCTTTTGTTTGAAATGACATGTTCGAATGCCTTGATCCATGTTAAATGCTACTTATGGCTCATGTATGCTTGTTGAAATGGTTGTATGTGCGAGTCTTGTAGTTGTTGATTCATGCCTTTGGTTCTTTTGAGCTTCTACATATGTCCATGCATGATCTTAGTGTTTTTCCATGGTTAGGAAGTCCATAAGTTGGGCAGTAAGTGATCCCCTGCACTAAGGTTTCGAAACCATGGGTAAGGTTTCGAAACCTTTGCAGAAAATTTGGTTCCAGGGGTCACTGCCAGCCAAAGTTTCGAAACCTTTGGGGTAGGTTTCGAAACTATGGTCAAAGGTTTCGAAACTTCCCCCAAGGTTTCGAAACCTTTGGAAAAATTTTGGTCCCAGGGGTCACTGCCAGCCAAAGTTTCGAAACCTTTGGGGTAGGTTTCGAAACTATGGTCAAAGGTTTCGAAACCTTCCCCAAAGTTTCAAAACCTTTGGTGAAAATTGGTTCCAGGGGTTTCTGCCAGCAAAAGTTTCGAAACCCTTGGTAAAGGTTTCGAAACTTCTGCTTAAATCTGCACTGTTTTGAATTGTTGGCCTTTTTAAAGAGAAAAACACATAGGAATTAATGTGCCTTTAGTCGAGATTAAAATTTGGTTGTTTTGAATGTGGTTTGGGGTTCGAAAATGACAAGTTTAAAATGAAAAAAAAAATTTAGGGTTGCTAACCGAGGAGGAACCCCTTTGGGTTTCGCTTCGGTTTTCCCCGTGTGGCCCACTTGGACCGGTCATCCGGCCAGACCGGGACGAGGGGGTTACATTTGTTGGTATCAGAGCTTGAGGTTACCGAGACCTCGGGCACGTAAGTGAGGTAAGATTAATGTGTTAAATGCTTGTGTTGTTCAATGCATGATTTGCCATGAATCCTTGATGCTTGATTGATCGTATGATGTTTTGAATGCATGAACTGTCGTGTCTGGTGTAGAGTGAGTGCCCATTGCTACTATTACTTAATTTAAAAAGATTTTTGGAAAGAGGAATACTTGAGCACTATTGGACCCTTGCTTTGACTAACGTAATCCTTATCTGTTTCTTGTTGTAGTTTACCTTGCTAGTTGAACCATGAGACCACGTGGGAGGCCTAGGATGGTTCGACCGGAACCACGGGCAGAGGCTCCGAGAGTTGTGCCGATAGTTGGGGTAAGAGCTCAAGTGGGAGAGCATGTGGTTGGAGTTGGAGCTCCTCCACCACCTCCACCACCACCACCTCCTCCACCGGGAGTGGGAGGTGAGGCCGGGGCCGAAGGAGAGGGACCACAAGGAGGCCAAGGTGGCGAAGGACCGGCCGGGATAGACTTAGCTCCGTTGGTTCAGGCAATAGCCGGAGCGTTCCAGGCTGCAGTAGCTAGAGGTCAGGCAACTCATCATCAGGGTGAGGGCACCGGATTGCCATTAGAGAGACTTCGGGGCCTTGGGGCCGAAGAGTTTAGAGGTGCTACTCCGGAGAGGTCAGAGATGTGGTTTGAGAAGACCGTCCGTATTCTTGCTCAGATGGGATGTACTGGTGAGCGCAAGTTGGGATGTGTTGAGTCTCTGCTTCAGGGTGATGCCTACACCTGGTGGGTCACCGTTACTTCGGGGATGGATGAGACCGAGATCACTTGGGAGTTCTTTGAGACAGCTTTCCGGAAGAAGTATTTGGGTCCGCGATACCTCGATGAGAGGAAGAGAGAGTTTATGGCATTGCTTCAGGGGAGTATGTCCGTGATTGATTATGAGATCCGATTTGTCAGACTGAGTCAGTATGAACCTGAGCTTGTACCTACTGAGGTGGAGCGTTGTAACCGCTTCCGATATGGGCTGAGTGAGGAGATCAAGACTTATACTCTAGCTTCAGATTACACTGATTTTGATGTCTTGGTCTCGAGGGCCAAGGACTTGGAGCACAGTTTGAGTTTGACCAGGCGGTCAGGTGGATCTAGTTCGGGTAAGAGGTCCGGCAACTTTGATAGAGGTGATGCCAAGAGGCATCGGGACAACCGGCATCAGTTTGATCATAGGCGTGGTGGCGGTAACCACGATAGGGGCCATCAGGGTCAGAGAGCTGGTGGGAAGTTGCCCACATGTGCTACTTGCGGGAGGAACCACACCGGTGAGTGTTGGGGGAATTATCATTCTTGTTGGAGTTGTGGTGCTAGAGACCACATTAGGCGTGACTGTCCACATCAGGTGGGACAGGCACCAGCTCAGGCTCCTGCTAGAGCAAATGACTTTCAGAGAGGCCGCGGGCGCGGTAGAGGTAACTTCCAGCCGAGGAACGATGGTCAGAGGAACATAGCTCATGTTGTTGCAGTCCAGCCGGAGGGCGGAGGACAGGCTAGGGTTTACGCTCAGCGCGGGGAGCAGCATGACACCGATGTGATCGCAGGTAACTTCTCGATACAGTCTTTGGGTTTGCTTTCTTTGATTGACTCTGGGTCTACACATTCCTACATATTGAGTGAGCATGCACAGTCTTTGAACTTGCCTTGTGAAATGCTAGAGGTAGGAGTTAGTGTTACTAGTTCCTTTGGGGACACAATAGTAGTTAGGAAGATGTACCGAAGGTGTCCGTTGATGGTTCAGGGGCATGTGTTTCCAGTGGATATGATGGAGCTTCCCTTCTATGGTTTTGATGTGATTCTGGGTATGGACTGGCTCACGGAGCATAGAGCTAGGATAGATTTTGAAACTAAACGGATTTCTTCGAAGCTCACAGATGATTATGAGATTGTAGTGGTGGGTGAGAACGTGAAGTTCTTGTCCAATGATGTTTCAGTGTTAGAGGCTAAGAGGTTAGTGGAGTTGGGGTGTGAAGCATACTTAGCGTATGTGATGAACCTTAACATGAGTGAGGTTAGACCTCAGGACATCCGGACAGTATGCGATTTTCCTAGTGTGTTTCCGGAAGAATTACCAGGGTTACCACCGGACAGAGAGGTAGAGTTCAGCATTGAGACTTATTCTGATTCAGCTCCTGTTTCGATTGCTCCGTATCGTATGGCACCGAAAGAATTGAAAGAGTTGAAGACTCAGTTGCAAGAATTGACAGATAGAGGTTTTATTAGGCCTAGTTCTTCACCTTGGGGTGCACCAGTATTGTTTGTGAAGAAGAAAGATGGAAGTATGAGAATGTGCATAGATTATAGACAGTTAAATCAGTTGACAATAAAGAACAAATATCCGTTTCCTAGAATTGATGACTTGTTTGATCAGTTGAGAGGAGCATCGGTCTTTTCGAAGATTGATTTGAGATCAGGTTACTACCAGCTAAAGGTTAGAGAGGTTGATGTACCGAAGACGGCCTTTAGGACTAGGTACGGTCATTATGAGTTCTTAGTCATGCCTTTTGGGTTGACTAATGCACCAGCAGCTTTCATGGACATGATGAATAGGATTTTTCATCAGTATCTAGATCAGTTTGTGGTTGTATTTATTGATGACATCTTGGTGTACTCGCGAACTGAAGAAGACCATGACCGACACTTGAGACTTGTTTTGAAGACTTTGCTAGATCATCAATTGTATGCGAAGCTCAGCAAGTGTGAATTTTGGATCCGAGAAGTAGTCTTCTTAGGACATGTAGTGTCAGCCGATGGGATTAGAGTTGATCCGAAGAAGATTGAAGCCATTGTTGAGTGGAAGCAACCGAAGTCTGTGACAGAAGTACGTAGCTTCCTAGGCTTAGCCGGATACTATAGGAGGTTTGTAGAGGGTTTCTCTAAGCTAGCCGCTCCATTGACACAGTTACTTCAGAAGAGTGTTCAGTTTGAGTGGACAGATGCAAGACAGAGAGCCTTTGAGAAATTGAAAGAAGCCCTGACCCAAGCACCGATTTTGATTCAGCCTGAGTCCGGGAAGGACTATGTGGTTTACAGTGATGCTTCTTATGTAGGGCTAGGATGTGTCCTTATGCAAGACCGGAGAGTAGTGGCTTATGCCTCAAGACAGTTGAAGACCCATGAGCGCAACTATCCGACCCATGATATAGAGTTAGCTGCAGTTGTGTTTGCTTTGAAGATTTGGAGGCATTATTTGTACGGTGAGAAATGCACAGTGTACACCGATCACAAGAGTTTGAAGTACATTATGACTTAGCGAGATTTGAATCTCAGACAGCGTAGGTGGTTAGAGTTGCTAAGAGACTACGATCTTACTATTGAGTACCATCCGGGTAAGGCCAATGTAGTGGCCGATGCATTGAGTAGGAAGATGGTCGTGGACTTGAGAGCTATGTTTGCTAGATTGAGTTTGTCCGGAGATGGTGGCTTAATAGCCGAGCTTCAGGTTCGACCTACTCTAGGTCAGTCGATTCGAGAGAAACAGCTCTTAGATAGATCTTTGGCGCCTCACGTGCAAGATATAGCCGAGGGTAGATCTTTAGATTACAGCTTCAGCACTGATGGGGTTCTGTGTTTCAAAGATAGAATAGTGGTGCCAGAAGACAGTGACTTGAGACGTACGATCTTGACTGAAGCCCACAGTAGTCCGTTTGCTATGCATCCTGGAAGTACGAAGATGTACCGTGATTTGAAGAATGAGTACTTTTGGGTTGGCTTGAAGAGAGATGTAGCCGACTTTGTGAGTAAGTGCTTAGTGTGTCAGAGAGTGAAGGCAGAACATCAGGTTCCCTCAGGGTTGTTACAGCCATTGAGGATTCCGGAATGGAAATGGGAGAACATCACTATGGATTTTGTTTCGGGTTTGCCTTTGACTCTGACGAAGAAGAACTCAGTTTGGGTGATAGTAGATCGTTTTACGAAGTGTGCTCACTTCTTGGCAGTCAACACTACTTACACCTTAGATAGATTGGCCGATTTGTACATTGGTGAGATTGTGAGGCTACATGGTGTGCCGAAGTCCATTGTGTCAGATAGAGATCCGCGGTTTACTTCTAGATTTTGGGAGTGTCTGCATACAGCTTTGGGTACCCGTTTGAACTTCAGCACTTCTTATCATCCTCAGTCAGATGGTCAGTCAGAGAGGGTTATTCAGATCTTAGAGGACATGTTGCGTTGTTGTATCATTGACTTTCAGGGTACTTGGGAGAAGCATTTGCCTCTGGTAGAGTTTGCGTACAATAACAGTTTTCAGTCGAGCATTCAGATGGCTCCGTATGAGGCCTTGTATGGCCGGAAGTGTAGAACACCTGTGTGTTGGGCCGAGGTAGGACAGAAACTGTTACCTATTCCGGATTTGCTCAAGGGGACAACCGAAAAGGTAAAATTGATTTGTGACCGTTTGAAGGCTGCTTCGGATAGGCAGAAGTCCTATGCCGATTTGAAGAGGAAGGAAGTTGAGTTCTCAGTGGGTGAGAAGGTATTCTTGAAGGTGTCTCCGTGGAAAAAGGTGATGAGATTTGGCCGAAAAGGGAAATTGAGTCCGTGGTACATAGGACCGTATGAGATTGTGAAGAGGGTTGGTCTGGTTGCTTATCAGTTGCGTTTGCCATCCGAGCTTGAGAAGATACATGATGTGTTCCATGTGTCGATGCTTCGCAAGTATAGGTCCGATCCATCACACGTTATGCTCGTAGAAGAAATTGAATTGAATCCGGATTTGACTTACGAGGAAGAACCAGTGGAGATCTTAGCTTCTGACAGTAAAGTGTTGAGGGGTAGATCGATTGAGTTAGTAAAGGTGCGGTGGCAACGTAGAGGTGTGGACGAGGCCACTTGGGAAAGGAAGGAGGATATGGAAAAGCAGTTTCCGTATCTATTTCAGTCAGGTCATTTCGGGGACGAAATTCCTTAAGTGGGAGAGAGTTGTAACACCCGTGTTTTGGGCCTAGGAGTTAGCTGGATATTAGTTCGAGTCAAATAAAACTTAATTAAAACATTTCATCTTCAAATAATGACCTAATTGAACTTTTATAGAAAGGGGAGGACTTATGAGGTAATTTGACCCTAAAGTTTTAAAAAGCTAGACAACTTTAAACCAAAAGTTGTCATCTTCTTTTCATCTTCTTTCCAACTTCAAAAGAGAAGAAACCCCATCTCTAAAACCCCTCAAAACCTTAGCTTCTATTCCATTGATCCTACCACTTGATTTCAACCCCGTTTTAAGAGGTAATTACATTTTCTTAATCTCCTTTTCAATCTCTATCTATCCTTTGTTTTAGATTTCAAAAATATGGTGTTTTGGAAATTAGGGTTTATGTTAAAGTTTGAATTTTTAAGGGGTTTTCTATTTGGTTTTGATAAATTGGGTTGGGGTTTTAGTTAACTATGTTGTAATGAGTAACATATATCAAATTTGTTTATTTTGGGTGAAAATTCGTAGCTTGTCCTTGAGGTAGATTTTAAGGTAGTAAAACTTGAGTTTTTGGTGGGTTTTATGTTGAAATTGAAGGGCTGTTGGTCTACCTATGATATGAGGGTGTTTTGGGATGATTTGGAAGTCATTTGGATGTTTAGAAATTGATTTTTCAGCAAGTCTTTAGGGGAGCACGAAAATTGGGATTTTAGGAGATTGTGAGATTTGAGAAATTGAGGAATTTGGGTTGTGTTAGCAAAGTATGTTGATGGTTGAGTTTAGCATTGAATTGGGAAGTAATGTGTATGCTTTGTTTGGCTAGAAGCAAGTGGAAGCGCGGAAGAGGCTTTGGGACCGAATCCGGGTGCGTAGGAGGATTGTTCGATTTGCTAAGGAAGGGCGGTGAGTGGTTCAACTTGTTTTTAAGTTTGGCTCGAGCATGTTTAGTGTGTGTGTGTAAAGTGTGCTTGGTAGGCCACTTCCATTTAATTCAAGTTGATAGCTTAGCTTTTGATATCCTTAAATGCTATGTGCTTAATGACTATGCTCTTGTACTTGCAATTATATGGTGCATGTGTTTATATATCATGTTGTGGATATATGTGGTGAGCATGAGTGTGGGTGATGACATGTGATTAATGTTGATAATTGGCACTAAATAATTACCGGTTGTAAATGATCGATCATTAGGATAGTGTGCACACAAATCGAGTCAAAATGTACGTGGCCTTGATGACGTTAAGTCATCAAGGAGGAGTACGGTGATGTAACATTCCACCGGAAGCTTTTATTACATTTCTACGGGATGATGAGTGGAATCCCATCCGTAGGGCATGTGGCGATGAGTGGAATCCCGCACATGCAAGGTCCGGTGATGAGTGAAATCCCACCGAGGTAAAGTGTTGTCGAGGTTTAAATCCGCACAATCGGGGTAATTAAAGTGGCCAATTAACTTGTTCTTATATGGTGATATATGGTTGTGTTATATATGTTGCTACATGATGATGAAATATGAGATTTGAACTTGTTAGGATTGAGAGACCGTATATGCTACTTGAAAGACTAGCTAAGTCTACTTGACTCTTATGCCTATGTTTGATGTATGTAAGACTAGGATTAACATGCTTGAACCCTGCATTGTTGATGTTTTTCGCTTTAGAGCACCCTCACTAAGCTTATAGCTTACGCTCTCTATGTTCAACAATGCAGATCTTTAGCGTGGTGTTAGCTCGAGGCAAGGCAAGAAGGGCTTTCCAAGTTGTTGCTCAAGTATGGTTAATTTCGTAGTAGTTAAGCAATGTGGCAATAGGGTGTGTTTGTATGAGCCTTGTATGACTCTTTTGAATGATGTTGTTTGGATTGATGTTTTGGATTGTAAAGCATGTAATGCTATGTGGATGGATGGTGTGTGATGGCATGTCTTAGATGCTTAGGTTGCCTTGTGTATGAGTGCAAACCTCTTGTGTTGAATTGTCCCTTTTGGGCTCTTGAGCTTCCATGTTTGACCTCAGATGCTGAATTTTGCTCTTTTGTTTGAAATGACATGTTCGAATGCCTTGATCCATGTTAAATGCTACTTATGGCTCATGTATGCTTGTTGAAATGGTTGTATGTGCGAGTCTTGTAGTTGTTGATTCATGCCTTTGGTTCTTTTGAGCTTCTACATATGTCCATGCATGATCTTAGTGTTTTTCCATGGTTAGGAAGTCCATAAGTTGGGCAGTAAGTGATCCCCTGCACTAAGGTTTCGAAACCATGGGTAAGGTTTCGAAACCTTTGCAGAAAATTTGGTTTCAGGGGTCACTGCCAGACAAAGTTTCGAAAACTTTGGGGTAGGTTTCGAAACTATGGTCAAAGGTTTCGAAACTTCCCCCAAGGTTTCGAAACCTTTGGAAAAATTTTGGTCCAAGGGGTCACTGCCAGCCAAAGTTTCGAAACCTTTGGGGTAGGTTTCGAAACTATGGTCAAAGGTTTCGAAACCTTCCCCAAAGTTTCGAAACCTTTGGTGAAAATTGGTTCCAGGGGTTTCTGCCAGCAAAAGTTTCGAAACCCTTGGTAAAGGTTTCGAAACTTCTGCTTAAATCTGCACTGTTTTGAATTGTTGGCCTTTTTAAAGAGAAAAACACATAGGAATTAATGTGCCTTTAGTCGAGATTAAAATTTGGTTGTTTTGAATGTGGTTTGGGGTTCGAAAATGACAAGTTTAAAATGAAAAAAAAATTTAGGGTTGCTAACCGAGGAGGAACCCCTTTGGGTTTTGCTTCGGTTTTCCCCGTGTGGCCCACTTGGACCGGTCATCCGGCCAGACCGGGACGAGGGGGTTACAGGAAAACTACCCCACTGACCACCAAACAAATTGGGGATACCTATTTGGACCACCGAACTATAGAAAACGTCAATCAGACCACCGAACTTATGAAATCACCCTATTTTGACCACCGCCGTTAAAAACCTAACGGTGGAGTGACAGAACTGCCGCATGGCAATTGATGGAAAAATTTAAAAATTACACATTTGGTCCCTTATTATTTACACATTCTATCAATTTAGTCCTAATTTTAAATTAATAAAATAATAAATTATTTAATTAAGTGGTGACACGTGTCATGTAACCGCTCGTCCCGGTCTGGATGGCTGACCGGTCTGGGTAGGCTACACGGGGAAAACCGAAGTGAAACTCGTTAAGGTCCCACCTCGGTTAGCAACCCTAGAAATTTTCTTTGAATTAAATCTTGTCTAAAGGCATATTATTTCCTAAGTGATCACGACAACGGAAAACATCAAGAAAGATACACAACTGAACCCCAAACAACTTGTTAAACAGTCCATTTTACACTTACAAAACAAGCCGTATCGATACACCAACCAAGAGTATCGATACGCCTTGACCAAGTCAACACCCTTCAGTCAACACAGGAAGACCGTATCGATACAGCCCTTGAGCGTATCGATACGCCTTTCTCGGTCAACATCTCGCGGTCAACGAGATAAAATCGTACCGATACGCTAAGAACCCATACCGATACGCCAAAGTCTCCTGTAAATTTCAGAATTCCAGTGAGCTTTGGGCGTATCGATACACCCCCGAGTATCGGTACCCCTTGCCAGTTCTGTGTCCCGAAGTGTAGAACCGTATCGATACGGCTCTTAGGCGTACCGATACGCCCTGCACTACAAGACACCAAATTGCAGCAAAACAACCTGAAACTCAACTCTAAATGCAATTTGAAACTTCCCTAACCACAAACAAGCATCCATACAACAACTAGCATCCAAGAACTAACATGAAGAACGATTTAGATGATCAACAAGGCATTACATCAAGGCATTCACATAAAGGATATATATTGCATATAAAGCCATGCTTAAAAGCTCAAAAAGCCAAATGACACATGTCTTCACATATAAGGCTTGCATGCTCAACCAAAAGCAACATAAACATCCAAGGCATGACCTCTCATCACAAGCATTCACAAGATATGGCATAGTTTACAAATCCAAGCAAAACATAAACATCATCAACATCTATGAGTCATACAACGCTCATACAAAACACATAGTAGCCCCATTGCTAAACTACTACTTTATTTACTAAATCATACTTGAGCAACTACAAAGCTTGGAATGCTCCTACGCCTTGCTCCTTGCTAACTCCAAGCTACTGATCTGCATTGTCGAAAACGAGAGCGTAAGCTAGAAGCTTAGTGAGGATGCTCTAAATTCAAAAACAACGACAATGCAGGGTTCAAGCATATAATCCTTAACCTCACACACAATCAAACATAAGCATCAACATAGCAAACTAGCTAGCAACACAAGAGGCAATAATATGGCATCTTACTTCATATTAAGCTCAACAATATAAATCAAATATCTCAACATCATAACTATATGAACAAGTACATTGGCCACTATTAGTTTACTCGGATATGCGGATTTACTCTCAACAACAACATTACCTCGGTGGGATTACACTCATCACCGGACCTTGCACGGATGGGATTCCACTCATCATCACTTGCCCTACGGATGGGATTCCACTCATCATCACATGCCCTACGGATGGGATTCCACTCATCATCATGTATAATATAAACAATTTTTGGTGGAATATTACATCACCGTACTCCTCCTTGATGACTTAACGTCACCAAGGCCACGCGCGATTTTGACTCAAACGTGTGCACACTAATCCTAATGATCGATCATTTATACCCGGTAAGTTAACTAGTGCCAATTACTTTTAAACCACATCACACATCCATCATTTGTAACACACGTTCATCATCACACATATCAATGTATATACATACAACATCAAATCATGCCTCACAAGATCAATATAAGCATAAACATCTTAAGCTTGTAAACACACAAGAAGTTAAACTACCAATTTAACTTCTACCTTGGAATGGCCTACCAAGCTCATTCCAATACCTCCACTACACACACTTGAACCATTTTAAAACAATTGAAAGTTTCACTCACCACCCTTCCTTAGCAAACCAAGCAAAGCTAGTCAAGCCTCCACAATCTCCGGAACCGATCCCGATCCTTCTCCGATGTTTCCTCTTGCTTCTAACCAATCAAAAGTCAAGTATTACTCAACCGATTCAATGCTAAACTCAGCCACAAACCCAACTCACAAACACAAGCCAAACTTCACAATCTCAAACCCAAACTAACCACAAAACTCTCATTTTCGTGCTCCCCAAATACCCAGCTGAAATCCACCATTTCCAACACCAAAATGACATCTAAAGACTTCTAAAACACTTCCCTAACAACCCTATACCATTAGCCCTTCAACCCAACACAAAAACACACCAAAAATTCATGTTTTGACACTTTGAAAAATGCCCCAAAGACCCACTTCGGGATTTTCCCCAAAATCCCTCCAATTTAAGATATTAGGTGTATTAAAGTAAGGTGAACTCAAAAATCAACTAAACAAACCAAAAGCATGTCAAAAACCCAATAAAGCTTAATACTTTCAAAAACTTGAAAAACAAAAATGGTGATGGTTTTGAAATCTAAGACCATGGAAAGGCTTGAAATGAGAACTCAAATACGAAATTACCTTGAGAAAATCCCTTGAGATGGTGAAGTACCTCAATGGAATAGTAGATTTAGGGTTTAGAGAGATTTTCACGTTGGAAATGAAGAAGCAAGGAAGAAGACCTCTTTTTTTTATTCAAAAAGGTTGTCTACTTTATTTCAACCTATTTACAAAAATGCCACTCCATAATTTTAAATCTCATTTAAATCAAAACTAAGGTCCAATTAAATTAAATCGGTTTTGAAGACTCGAACCAAACACACACGCCAAACTCCCAACCCCAAAACACGGGTGTTACATGTCAACACCAAGGTCTCTTAGGTGTAAAGCCAAAGGCTTTGCCACTGCACCAAGCACAGCTTTGAGCTATAATTCTCCAGATATAATATATACTTCTTATTAGTTTCCACACTTATAAGCCAAAAGCTCAAACCTTAAATACTAATTTCACATATATATAAATCTCAAACCCTAAACTCTAACCCTAAATATTTCAAATTAATTTCACACTAAATATTTCAAATTAAACCCAAAACCCTAAAACTTTCAAATTAATTTCATGCTAAAAATTTCAAATTAAACCTTAAACCTAAACCTAAACCTAAAACCCTAAAAATTTAAAATTAATTACATGCTAAATATTTTAAATTAAACTCTAAATATTTCAAATTAATTTCATGCTAAATATTTCAAATTAAACCCTAAATATTTAGTGTGGAATTAATTTGAAATTTTTAGGGTTTAAGGTTTGGGTTGATGGTTTATGGTTTAATTTGAAATATTTAGCATGAAATTAATTTGAAATATTTAGGGTTTAGGGTTTAATTTAAAATATTTAGTGTGAAACCAATTTGAAATTTTTTGGGTTTAGGGTTTAATTTAAAATATTTAGCGTTGAATTAATTTAAAATTTTTAGGGTTTAAGGTTTGGGTTGATGGTTTAGGGTTTAATTTGAAATATTTAGTATGAAATTAATTTGAAATATTTAGGGTTTAGGGTTTAATTTGAAATATTTAGCGTTAAATTAATTTTAAAATTTTAGGGTTTTGGGGTTTAGAGTTTAATTTAAAACATTTAACGTGGAATTGATTTGAAATGTTTAGGGCTTGAGGTTTAATTTGAAATATTTAGTGTGAAATTAATTTGAAATATTTAGGGTTAGAGTTTAGGGTTTGAGATTATATATATGTGAAATTAGTGTTTAAGGTTTGAGCTTTTGGCTTATAAATGTGGAAACTAATAAGAGTTATATATTATATTTGGAAAATTATGGTACAAAGCTGTGCTTGGTGCAGTGGCTAAGCCATTGGCTTTACACTTAAGAGACCCATGTTCGATTCCTCCAATAAGGTGTTGACACGTGTCACCACTTAATTAAATAATTTAATATTTTATTAATTAAAAATTAGGACTAAATTGAAAGAATGTGTAAATAATAGGGACCAAATGTATAATTTTTAAATTTTTCCGTCAATTGCAACGTGGCAGTTCCGTCACTCCACCGTTAGGTTTTTAACGGCGGTGGTCAAAATAGGTTGATTTTATAAGTTCGATGGTCTGATTGACGTTTTCTATAGTTCGGTGGTCCAAATAGGTATCCCCAATTTGTTTGGTGGTCAGTAGGGTAGTTTTCCCTTAAAATAAAGAAAGAAAGATGTGATGTGAAGTGTCACACAACTCACCAAAAATTCAAATACACAGGCTATATAAAGTCATATATAGGATGTAAAAACCTAACTCAGCCTGAAAACTCGACTGAAACTGACCTTTCTCCTATTAACCCGATTTTGACCTAACCCGATATTAATAGACCGACCCGATACCCGAACAGAAAACACCATAGGCTCAAGCTAAAACTGAACCAGATTTAAATCAAATGTAAACCGAATATAGTAAAACCCGAAATAACCCGAGCCGAACGACTCGTTTCTCACCTCTACTCAATCCCAGTTATAATCAACATAAATACAAACCAAAATAGATCGTATTCAACCTATCTTTCAAATTATGGTCTAATGTCTCATAAACCCCTCAGTTCTTATCATTATCGCAAAACCCCACTTTCTACACTAAGTTGGGTCCGATTCTTATTTACAAATAAGACAAAAAATGTACGATAAATCCAATAAATCAATGACTAAAGTCAATGCACAAAATTAAATTGGAAATTCAAATCGTTATAAATTCGGCCTTAATCATTAATTTTTTTGAAAGAGGATTTTATTAGAATTTGAGACGGCAACTATACTGGCCTCGTTAAAAAACCTCCTTAAACCTATTCGGAGAAAAAAGAGTGCACAATATAGTTGCAATAGGGTTACTGGGCATCCACCATTGAAATTACTTAGAAAATAAGTCTAGGACAATACTCTGAGACCAATTAAGTTGACTTGAAACTGCACTATCGAGATCATTTTAAGGCTTCCTGCAGGAACTATAGGGGATCAAACACCACCAAATCTTCAGATCTGCCAATGCCTTTTTTGGCTAGTCCATTAGTATAAGTATTACATTCTCTAGAAACAAGACTGAATCTGCAACCCAGAGCCTTGCTTGCCTTCACACATTGTTCAACCAATTTCTTGAAGTTAACCGGGGCGTTTTTGGGATTTTCAACCAGTCTATGGCCATTTGGTTGTCACTTTCAATTGTTACTTGGAACCTATTTTGCCATTTTGATCTTCCAAGCAAGCTAATTGCTTCTGATACAGCCAACAACTCAGCTGTTAAAACATCACACTGACCAGCAGCTTTGGAGAAGTACATAGGAATCTTTGAAGTCTCGTTTCTTAGTACACCTCCAATTTCGGCCTTACCGTAGCTGCCACTAACAGCGCCGTCAGTATTGAATTTGAGTGTTCCCTTTGCTGGAGCAATCCAATTTGCTGGTTTTGGCAGTTTGGGACGGAGAAATATGTGTTTGAATTTAGTAGGATCTACGACAAGGTCAGTAACAACCCACTTTCCGTTCGGCCATTTAGCTTTGCACCACCAAGATAATCTCAAAATGCACAAGTCAAACAAATGATCGAATTTAAGTTTGCATCCCTAAAAGACTATTTCGTTCCTACATTTCCAGATAGTCCAAATGAAGCTATAAAAGCTGAGATTCTATACCTAACTGATTAAAGGCTTTGGATCCAAGCCACAACATTGGATCATCAAATCTCGAACGCTTGAAGGCATAATAAGATGTACTTGCCAGAGATTGCACCATTTAGACCACAAAGCCCACACGATGTGGCAATGGAAAAACAAATGCAATATGAATTCTAAGTTTTCTTGGCATAATGGGCAGTGATCGGAATTTTGAGTGATAATACCTCTTTTTATCAGCTCATGTTTTGTGGGAATTTTCCCGTGAATAACTTTCCAAAGGAAAGCTTCTACATTTGGGGGAGATAGGCCACTCTAGACCAGGCTCTAAGCTTCATCCTTAGCTACTCTTTCATGGACACAATTATTGCAATATGATCTAACGCTATACATCCCACTTGAGTTAGCCAACCAAACAAGAGAATCGTCTAGGGATGAATTTATCTTGCTACCTTTGATGAGAGTGAGAAATTCCTCCCACACTGTTTGTTCCCACTCTAGCACTTGCCTACGAAGTTCAATTTTCCAGCACCAAATCTTATTCTAGAAGAAGCCAAACTCTACTATGACTCATTGTTTCTTGATGGAGAGAGCGAAAATTCTGGGGAAGGCATCTTTCATCACTCTGTTTCCTACCCAATTGTCAGTCCAAAAATGAATATGATTTCCGTCACCCACTTTAACCCGGACATTAGTCATGAATGAGGAATTATGATTGGATAGTTGGGAAGTGATTCTTCTCCACAGCCAAGACTTATTAGAGGTTGATCGTGAGACATGCAGAAGAGAGTTCAAGTTTGGTTTGTAAATTATCAAAATAGTTTGGCGCCACAAACTATTGAGCTCTGTACCATAACGCCATAGCCACTTGCTCCGTAGAGCCAAGTTGCGTGTCCTAAAATTAGTCAGTCCTAGCCCTCCTTTGGATTTAGGGTAGCACATTATTTCATTCTTTACCCAATGTATAGCACGGTTGTCCAAGGAACGTAACACCCATATTTCCGTCCTAGAATTTAAAGATGTTAAATTTAATTAATTTATTTATTCTTAGAAAGCAATTGAGTTTGCGATTAAGTGAATTAATCAATTTAGCCCTTGAACTTCTTATAATTGGGCAATTATTGCACCAATTCGAATTAAAAAGTAATTAAGCTTTTGAATTAAGAAAATTTGGCCGAGTGATAAATTAGTGGATTCAAATTAGTAGTAACAAGATTCAAAGTGGTGAAATTAGAGGAATTAAAAGAAATTAAAGAGGGGTACAACTCCTTTGTAGAAATCGGATCAAAGTGGAAAATTAAAGAAAGATTGGTAAGGAAAATTGATGACCAATTTAAAATAAAAATAATGTTCAAAAATTGCATGTTAAAAGTTAAAATTCCTTAGGGTTGCCCTTAGTAAAAAGATAATAAAAGATATAGGATGAAGGACACTTAAGTAAGATTAGAGGCTATCAAATCCCCCAAATTAAGGGAGAATGTCTTCTCTCCATTTCTTCTCTTTGTGCTGTGAGGTTTGAGAGAAAATGGAGATGAGGGGAGCTCAAAAGTCTGAACTTTTGGAGCTCAAATGGTGAAGAATTGGCTTGCATGTTTGAAGAATTAAGCTAGGATTGAGAAGGGTAGCTAGTGGTAACAAGAAAATCAAGAAGTAAGTTCTATTTCTCCTTGTAGCTATTCGAATAAGTGTCAAACCATGCATGCAAACTTAGAATTTGTTTAAACATGAAACTATGAGAATCTTGATGATTATAATAAGTTGAATTAATGAAATTCTTGAAAAAAAAACTAATTGTGAATTGATGAATAGATTTAAAAAGGAGACTGTTTTGAGATAGAGTGTAAAGTCATGAATAATTGGAAAATTGGTATGATTAGAGACTAAATTAGAAAATTACTATTAGGAGAAAGTTGTAAAGAAATAAGAATTTTAGAAGGAACTACTCTTGGATTGCTGGAAAAATGAATTAGAAGGGGGAAATTTTGATTAGAACTAATATTGGACATGTACTCGAAAATAATGGAATTTGGGGACTGAACTGAAAATTTTGTAAAATTGAGGACTTGACTGTTGATAATAAAAGTTAAAATGGATGTAAAAATTTTGTGAAAGGATAGTATAAGTCATTCCATAAGTGAATTTAGACTTTAAATAAGGTAATTAGGTGAATTTTAAGCTAAATGTGACAAATAAGTAAGTTGTCTAGTGAAATACAAGTCATAAGATGTAATTTTGGAAATTCACCAAAAATAGGATTTAAGATATTTTGAATTGAAATTTTTACTGTATAAACTTTGGTATGTCTAGAAACACTGAGAGAAAAGGGAACTCAATTCTAGTAAACAAATTGGAAGATATGAATTTTAGAAGTTGGACAGTACAAGCTGTCCAAATTTATCGAAAATGGTATATTTAAGTAATAAACTGTATTTACTCGAACAAGAAAAAATATGAGGTTTAAATGGTTAAAAAGCTGAGTTTAATACCTTTCTAATGGTGTATTATAAGTAAATTTCGGATTAGTAATTAAAGAGATATGACAAAAACACTAACTGGTCTTCCAACTAGTTTAATAGAAAATCAGATTTGAGAATTTATGTTCATGCTTGAATTCGAAGAGTAATTGTAATTGAATTTCTCTCTAATATAGTGTGTATTCATTTTTATGTTGAGAATTAAGATCGAAATTGTGAAGAGACTTTGGAGGAAGCTAGGATCGATCAATCAAGGGGAAGAAACAAGGCATCTTAATTCAAGATCAAGCTTAAGGAGTTGTGAGTGTAATTTTGTATTAGGGTTGGGACTAGTGTCTGAACCACCTTATTGTTGGTGTAATTTATGATTCCATGCATGAAATTTGACCTAATTGATATTTGGTAATATGTTTAGTAATGAAAGGAGATTAAAGGAAAAATGGATGCATGATTGAGATTTCGGCTAATTATTGAATGTGTGAAAATGTGGACTGTTTTTATGTGATTTTAAATGCCATGATTTATATGCATGATTTGGATTTTGATAATGTCTGAATATGTGCAAATGTGGACTGCCCTATGTGATCTTTCGTATGTTGAACATGCATGAACTTGAATTCTTGATAATGCTCGATTGTATGTACATATGGACTGCCCTATGGTGCTTTTGTTATGCTTAATAGGCACTTGATTATAAATGAAGTTGTTGCCCATGTATGTTGATGTGATCGAATGAAGTATGAATTTAATTAACATGATTTATGTGAGTTTGCACAATTATGTGATTGAATAAGCATGCAAATTGAAGTATCCAAAATGTATATGCTAAATAAAGGTAATGAATAATAAATGAACAAGAATAATATGCTCTTGATCGATTAGAAGTCTTAGATAGTACGACATGCCTAGAGTCTGAGCTCTCTTGTTTGTTGCTTCGTGCAACCATTTCTTGTTGCCTTGTGCAACCATTGTTAGTACTTTGTGTACTCTTCGACTTGATGATTAAAGGTGATCTTGATTGGTGTTCAAGATACATTGATGCTAATGGGCATCCATTGTTTGTTGCTTCGTGCAACCATTGTTTGGTACTTGGTACCCTCTTGATGGCTTGAATATCTGATTCGTCTACTCTACCTAGGGCAATGTAACCTAATTAAATTAAATATAATTACTTAATTATGTAAAAGCTTATGAAGTGTATAAATGAATTGATAACACTTGGTATGATATGATGTGAAATTAATGAATGAATTTTTGTGCTTTGAAGTGCATACTTAGTGGTCTGAGCAAAGTCACGCGGGGGAAGCTCCAATGGGAGAGGCCACCGGTGGGGGTATTGAAATTTAATGTTGATGGCTCGGCGCGTGGTAAACCGGGTAAAGCAGGTTGTGGGGGCGTGCTTAGAGATGATTTTGGACGTATTTTTGCGTTATTTTCAGGTCCGATAGGGGTTGCGGATTCAAAT
Organism: Hibiscus tridactylites; assembly: GCA_958450335.1. Classification (NCBI taxonomy): domain Eukaryota; kingdom Viridiplantae; phylum Streptophyta; class Magnoliopsida; order Malvales; family Malvaceae; genus Hibiscus; species Hibiscus tridactylites. The sequence continues at coordinate 16,379,143 of OY288283.1, forward strand.
GAAGCTGAGTTGCAAGCTATTTGTCACGCATTGGAGCTGGTGGTTGGTTCGGGGTGGGCACAACGTCCGTTGGTGGTGGAATCGGACTCCACTACGGCCGTGGCTTGGGTCATGCATTTGGAGAAGCGTTCGTGGAGATTTTGGCGCTGGTTCCGGCGAATTGACGAAGCGTGTGCGGCACTAAATGATGTATGTTTCCAACACGTTTTTAGAGAGGGAAATAGACTAGCGGATGTTTTGGCTAAAACTGGTGTTGATAGACCGAGTTGGTTTAAGCAATGTGCCTAGCATGATGTATTTTATTTCCTTGGCGTTTGTTATGGTTACACGCTCACGAGTACTCTTTTCCTCTGTAGGATTTAGAGAGGTTTTTAATGAGGCTTGTAAGTGTGTTGGTCATGTATGTTACCTTATTAATAAAAACATGCATGTTGCCGATTAAAAAAATGAATGAATTTTTGTGGACATTGGTCCTTCCGATTTTGGTTTAATGCATATGAGATGTTGTGATATATGAATATAAGAAAAGTGGGCAATGGCCCTGTCCGAAATACATGGAAAGTGAGATGTGATATGTTTGAAAATTTTGACTCTTGGATAATGGTTTGTGACCTATTCGAATGATATGCTTTTGGAAAATTTGTGATTTTTGTTTTGATAAATTAATGATGTTATATATCGATTGGCATGAATCTTGATTATTTCGATCATGAAGCATTAAATTGAGTATGCTAGAAATTGAATTGAATTATTATCCTGATTGAATCAAAATTGAAGCATGCGATTAAATTAATGTTGTTTGAAATGCATTTGAGCATGAGCTATGAAGGTTTAATTATGTTATGTATGAAGCTATTTGTTTTGATTTCGCTAAGCTTAGTTGGGTATAAATTGTATGTTAACAAACCTAGCTAAGTAATTTAATGCTTGATCACATAAAAATTTAAGAATGAACTAGATTTAACATTACCTCGCTAAGTACAATTTGTACTTAACGCTCCGTTGTTTTCTTCTTCCCAACTTTAGCTGGGTAGCTTGAACCTTAAAGCTAGCATTCGATCGGATCAAGTTACAAGACCAGAAAAAATGTATGATCTTAGTCTTATATTTAGACTCCTAGATGGTGTCTTTGAAGTTTGTCTAAGGGCTCGTTTTGTTTTGTTTGGTCGTAGCCTAAGTTTGCGTTGGTGTTTAAGATTATATGCTCCATGATGCTTAATTAGGAGGCTAGAATCATGTTTTGTATTTAAGTATAAAGCTTCATTATTTTGTTGTATATAAATGGTAAGTCGAGCTAGTAGTCTTGTCGATTCTTTTTGTTGTACATAGTTAATAGCTTGACATGGTTTAGAGGCATATAAAACTTGATATTTTTTAATGATCTAGTTAAAGGAAATCGAATGTCATGGTGTATGAAATCTAATATGCCTTGTATGTAAAATTGATGTATTTAATTATTAGTAATTGGTATAATTCGAAAATCACTTTGATTAAATTAATCAAGTTTCGAATGGCACGGTAATGAGTGGCTTAAGCAATCGGCATGTTTGATCTATTTGTATTCAAGATAGTAATTTGGTAATCTATTAGTTAATGATTAAAATTAATTGGCTATATAGAAAGCATAGTGACCGAATGGTTATGTTATAGTTTTGAAATTGAAATTCGATAATGATAATAAGAAAATTCAAATTGGCTTGTAAATTGATAAGTAAGATTAAAAGAAATTTTGTTAGTCATGTATATTTAGACAGAGTTTTTGTTAGCCCACTTTTCGCGTGCGCAAATTAAATTGGTTGTCTAAATTAGTTTATGAAGTAAATCCTTGTTCGATTTTCCGTTCCGATTTTCTGATTAAAAATATTAATATCATATTTTTGTTTATATTTTAATTTTTTAATTGAAAAATAGACAAATTAATCCTTTTATATTTCGAAAAGAATAAAAAATTCACTCGTTAAAAATTTCATCCATTTACCATTAATTATTAGCATAATAATTATAAAAAGATAAAATAATCTTTTTAATCATTAGCATTTACAAATTTATTAATTTTTTCTTTAATTATTTTATAAAAACTCAAAAAACATTTTATCAAAAATTTATGAAAGCAACAACTAGTTGGGTCTAGTAGGATGAGACGTTAGATCCTTCAAGTAAGGTCAGGGGTTCAAATCCTGACGTCGTGAATAGAGAAAACTAAGTTGGGAGGGTCGCCCCCATATTAGACCTCTGCAAAGTTCTATCCAAATTAGTCGACAATAAGTTGAATACTAGTGGTAAACAAAAAAAATTAAAAAGTGAATTTATTGAATATATATACTTTTTTGAGATTATATTTACAATTTTTATCAATTCAATCCTTAACTATTGAAAAATATAAAATTTCTTCAACCTGTTCGATTTTATTAATATCTACAAAAGTTTTAAAAGAAAACTTTTTTTTTAAATTCACTATCTTATTTTTTCTTCTTTGCCAAATCAGTCATCGTTTTAACTGTTTATAACGATAGACTAAAATTTCCGTTTAAGATAAAAAATTAAAAATACATACACTAATTTAAACTTAAACTTGAGTATTTAACTGCAATAATTTTCCTTCAACTTGTGAACCTTGACCTTGCTCGGCCATGCCCTTCATTAAATGAATTACAAATGATAAAAATAATGAAAGGGGTCATTTAAAATTCAATTTATTCATTTGATTCAATGAATTTGAATTGTTTATGTTCAGAATAGAGATTAAATATTTGTATATGATTTGAATCAATTTAGTTGAAATTATTAAAAATCAAATTATTATAGTAGTACATAAGTTACCAATAAGATAGCTTTATTTCATAATTTTTAACCACTCACCCGGTTTAGTTAGAATAAAGAAAAAAGAATAAATATTGTTTAATTTGAATATGTATCATGTTTTACTATCTTTCTAATCTTAAGTTCAAATTTGTACTAGAGTAGACTATTAGTTTTTTATGTTACAATAATATTTTAAAACTTATGTAATAATTAAGATTTTTCTCGTGTGAACTCATATCATATATAACCAACACTAGCATAATGTGAAACCTAATTTTTCTAAGTTAACTACCATATATTATATTGTTTCATCAATTCTAAACTTCTTAATTTGAACAAGTAAAGACGGAGTGATTTCAGTGATAAATAATAATGTTGTTCTTTTTAGGTGACTCGAGTTTGAGTAGTATAGTCTATACGTGTGTGTGTGCGTTTATTCAAATTTAATATCGGACTAAGATACTATTTTTTCATTTAGTTAAAATACTAAAAAAGGTTTGAGTTAGTATGGTTGTTACAGTTTATTTTTAATTGCTCTTAATTGAGTCAATTAAAAATAAAACTTCTATAAACATTTGGATGTGGATGCAATATATATATATATATATATATATATATATATATATATATATATATATAGTTTTAAAACAAAGACATCATAAACTTAAACAAATCATACATGTGAATGGGTAGATACTTCTATGAATGGAAACACAAATGGTATTTGAATTTATCAATATGAATATGCATATGTTAAATTTTTGGCATAATACTAAAAAAATCCTCTAACGGTTGACCGAATAATTAATTTGACTATTATTTTTTAAGTGTTTTAACTTTCTATATTTTATTTGGGTTAAAATGTCCCTCAATAGATGAAAATCGTTAGTTAAGTAAACGGTAACGCCTTAAAATGATATAACAAACTTACATGACGTTGCACGGTGACGTGGCAGTGTCATATAGACAAAATGCTTACTTGATAGAATGACACGCCAATCAAAAAGCAGTTTTATAAAATTATATAAAATAAAAAACTATCTTTTTTTGGTGACGTGTCATTCTATCAAGACATCTTAAGCCATTATCCGTTAGTTAACTAACGATTTTCATCTACAATAATATCATTTTAGACCCAAACAAAACGTTAAAGGTTAAAGTATTTTAAAAAAAATAAAAGTAAAAAAAACTATTCAATCAAACATAATATATATTTTTATATTATATTTTCAACGTAAAAACCCTTTAATTATAAGGTTATAACAACCTTTAATTTGTTTCATTAATTTATTGTTTCAAGCCATATGGGTTGTTCCAAACTAAAATTTTTAGTTATAACAACTTTTAATTTGTTTCATTAATTTATTGTTTTAAGTCACATGTTTTAAAATGACATAATAAACTTACATGTTATTGCATACTAATATGATATTGTTATATAGATAAAAGTGCTGATTTGACAGAATAACACGTATGTAAAATATAATTTTATAAAATTAATTTTTAGTTGACTTGTCATTCTGTCAAATCATATTAAGGCGTTATTTGTTAGTTAGTTAACGGTTTCAACCACGGTGATGTTATTTTGTCCCAAAACAAAATGTTATACTAATAATAATTTAGGTTAGGTTAGAGTAAGAGCATGAAAGTGAAAGCACATATGACTATGCAGTAGCATATATCTATCAGATACTGTCTTGTCCTTCATGCCTTTGATTTCCTTGTATTTCGGATTTGTAGTGTACTTCTGTTGTGAAATTGTTATACTAATAATAATTTAGGTTAGGGTGTACTCTTTTCCCTCTTCGACTCTCCAAAGTGTACATGGTATCACTTGGTTGCGAGGCGGGTTTTTAACGAGGTATCCATTGTTAAAAATTAATTTTATATTTTTATTTTTGATATTATGTTATATTATGTCATGGGTGTAAATAAATAGATATTTTTTATTTAAAAAATAGATGATATTTTTCAAAAATATTAAATTAATCAAATAAGATTATACTTACATACGAGTCTAGTTGGATTTAGTGCGAGCAAAAACCCGCTCCGTTTGAAAAACAAATGCTATGAATATGATTGTCTTCCTCTCTCTAAATCCTAAGTTTTTTGTGTGTTGAAATATAGAAAAAGACATTAAAAAGGTAAAAGATTTCTATTCATAAAAATGACATGAGCCATTATGATCATAAACTCTAGATCCGGAAAATTTGACCCGAGATCAGTACTGATTTACTCGAATCAAGACCCAAACACGATGATTCGAAGTTTGAAATAAATTGAATTGAACCGAAATTGACTCGAATTTTAGTTGAACTCAAATTGGATCCGAACTGAATGGACTCGAACCGATTTTCAACCGAATCTAATGGACCCGAACCAATTTTCAACAGAACCCGAATAGACTCGAACCGATTTTCAAACGAATCGAATGGACCCGAAGCAATTTTTAACCGAACCAAATGGACTCGAACCGATTTTCAACTCGAAGCCAAAACTTCTGAGGAGAACAGTGATGTTTGCCGGGTAGGGGAAGTTGTACCATAATAAAGTCATCAATGCGGTTACAACTATAGGCGTGGACACAAAATTCATATAAATTTGTGCAAATTCAGGTGCCTTCTCTTTCGCAAGTTTCGATTTGTTGAGGAAAAATACAGATAAACCAGGGGACGCACTTGCAACGAGGCCATATGTAACAATCTGGTTTAGGTTGCCATTTTGGAATCGAGAAGAAAATTTTTGGAAACACTGTTTTCGGGGAGGGTTTTAGGACATGGATCGGTGATTTGAGGGTTGCAAGGCTTGTGTAGAATTGGGGAGGGTTTTGAGGGTCGTGGGTTTTGATAGTATCAAAAAAGGTTGCCGAGGTTTTGATTGTGGTAGGGTTTTGTAAAAAGGGCGGTATTTGGTGATTCTTTATATTTAATTAGAAAATTTCAGGTTTAAACGTCATATAGGTGCCCAAACTATACCTTTTTTCCAGTTAGGTGCCTAACATTTGTTTCGGGCCACTTAGGTGCCTAACGTTTCATTCCGTAACCCATTTAAGGTTTTAGCCGTGACGGACGTTAAAATTTTCCGCTAAGAGACATGTGGCACATTTTTAGTGCTTCTGATATTAAAAATAATAAAATTAATTAATTAAATTAATTAAAAATAAAATTAACCCTTAACCCATCTTCTTCCCCATCACCATCCCCCCTCTTCCCCCTTAACCCTTAACCCTTAACCCTTAACCTGCATTAAAATTTGTCATCATAACAAAAAGTCTTACTGAATCGGATATAGCCCCTTTTAAATACCGACGAACACATACCAGTCTTGAAAGAGATCCAAGTGTTGTAGCACACGAATGGAGATTAAAGCATGTTTGCTGCCGTGACAAGACTTCCAATTCCCTGATCAAGAATTGAAAGTAAGAAAACTTGAACATAGAATGAACAACTGATCAAGACAGTACTATGCTTAATCTTTTTAAGAAACATTCGATGGAATTTAAGGCTTAGGACTATCCCATTATTTTTGTCTGGAACTACAAAATATAACTATTAGGCATAACTGGGTAGCTGCATAGGATTTTATCTTACCACTCGGTAAAACCTCTTTCACTAGGCAGAAGGTCCCAATCGCCTGAGGCACCAGCATAAACATTGACAGATTTGAAACCAAAAAGTTGCCGGAACTGCCCAATGAATACTTCAAACATGTTCTCAAGATCTTGTTTAAGAATTTTCATGCATCAAAGTAGAGAAAACTAATGGAATCATGTGTATGGAAAAGACACACAGAGAGAGAGAGAGCAGAATGGGAGAGAGGGCCAGCAATTTTTTTTGTTGAATTAGTCATGCATCATCTAACATGTATTGGAATTATGTTCTTGGCACCGGGCTCAAATTCTGAATCCTTCAAACAGCCCCGGGGATTCCAAACAATAACACCTCCCCACATCTAAAAGTTTTCATGAGAAGTAATAAGGTAACGTAGTCTCACAGAATAATTAGTCGTGAAAAGCATGAATATAATAGTCTTGATAACTAACTGGAGATATAAAGCCATTTGTCTTAGAAATCTCTCCATTTGGCAGCTGGAGAAGAAGAGGGCATTCCTTTGCAGATGGTACATATCTGGCGACAGAGAAAAATCAACACCTTAAGAAAATGAAACAGGCATGCACGCAAATCACAAATATGAGATCGAGCCGGATAGATTATTGAGAAAAGGCATATCAGTTCTTTTAATTTGAAATTCATCGATATTAAATTGAAGGGGGAAGAGGGGGGGAATGGTGATGGGGGAGAAGATGAGTTAAGGGTTAATTTTATTTTTAATTAATTTATTTTATTATTTTTAATATCAAAAGCACTAAAAATGTGCCACGTGTCCCTTAACGGAAAATTTTAACGTCTGACACGGCTAAAACCTTAAATGGGTTACGGAATGAAACGTTAGGCACCTAAGTGGCCCGAAACAAACGTTAGACACCTAACTGGAAAAAAGGGTATAGTTTGGGCACCTATCTGACGTTTAAGCCAAAATTTTAATGAAAACATGGAAAATCTAGAGTTGGTTAAGCAATTGAATTCACCGCATCCTCATTCAAAAGAAAAAAATAGCATATATTTGTTCTTCTAAAAAAACAATAGCATATATCTCATCTTTACACACGATCATATCAGTTGTGCACTTGTGCTCCAAAACATTAGCATGTATGTCATCTACACATTCATCCACATCAGTTATGCTTTAAAACTGATGTATCATGCATATACCATCTAATAGCTATCAGTTCTAATAAAATGTAGTAATATATCATTCATAATCAAGCATCTAGATCGCATTCACCTAAACTGACAAGATCACATAAAAAAAACTAGACAAATTCAAAAAGACCCCTCATAAAACTAGACTCAGCAACAGAGACATCAATGACAACAGGCTACTCCACGGCAAGGATATTGATGACAGTCTCAGGAGGAGGCACGATGACATTAGGCTGGTCAAGATGAGGCACTATGACAATAGGCTGCCCAGCATCAGGGATGTCGATGATAGTAGGTTTCTCAATAGGAGGCACGATGATAGTAGGCTGCTCAAGAGCAAACACGATGACAATAGTCTACTCAGAGGAGGCATGATGATAGTAGGTTGCTCAACAGCAGGGATATCGATGACAGTAAACTACTCAGGAGGAGGCACAATGACAATAGGCTGCTTAAGAGGAGGCATGATGACAGTAGGCTGCTCAGCAGCAGGCACAATCACAACGTCGCCTTGGTTCGCAACGTTGTGCTGATCTTGAAAGTTCATAAAATTTATGAAGGCTACTGTTGCGTGTCACGTCCCTAGAGTTCCACTTACCCGAAACGTGCGGCTTTGGACGCCTTTGACGCTACTTGGTCGATTCTCGCGCCTAAGTAAGACTTAAATCAGCCTTGCGAGTACTCATGCTCACCAAAGGCCCGAACAAGTCCTTAAGGCTTCAATGGATGTGGAAGCTTTAGATACTAAGGTGGCTACTCTTAGCCACTCGAGAAGCAACTAGAACAAACAACTTTAAGAACAAGAACAACTAAAATGGACAAGAGAGAGAAACTAGAATAAATGCGAAGAGTTGTATTACTCTTCTCAAATGAGAGAATGCAATGAGATGGATGATACAAATGAGACTGGGAGGCTCTCTATTTATAGTTGAGCTCTCCCATACAATCAATGGTCTAAATCGATTTACATGGATGGTCAGGATTAGCCCAAATCCTTACAAGATTCCCTATTCTAGGAAAGAATATCAAATCCTATCTAATTATATCAATTAGAAGGTATCTTTCCTCGGATAGCTGATCACGCTCGATATGACAAGATTCCTCCACAATCTCTTTTGACTTTGTCTCTTGCCTTTTCTAAAAAGCGAATGTGATCGAGCTCTCTAGCATTCTCCAAGTGTTGGGCCAAGTCTGATGGTCTTGGCAAGCTCGATGTTCCACATGGAACCTCTCCGTCTGATACTCACCCCACTGTCTCAGGCCAAAATATTTGGGCTGTGACATACGAGACAACCAATAGTGGAGAGAAATACTATAACAGTGAGATTACCACATTTCACATAGAAAATACCGGAGAGAGTCAAGCTAACGAATATAAGTGGGTGTGTGAATTGGCACCTCGGAGCCATTATCCTTTTAAGCGAAATTGTAAACACTACACACATAAAGCACGCCAAGATAAGATAATTGTCAAAATCATGCTCAAATCTCCATGAAAGGAACGAAACAAGAAGGATTTGAAAAACGTCGACGCACAATTTAAATATGAAGCTAAACATTTCAAGGAAGGCGGTGATGTTTGTCGGGCAGGGCAGTTGTACCATAATAAGTCGTCGATGCGGTTACAACTACAGGTGTGGACACAAAATTCATATAAATTTGTGCAAACTCGGGTGCCTTCTCTTTCGCAAGTTTCGATTTGCGAGGAAAAATACAGATAAACTAGCGGACGCTCTTGCAATGAGGCCATATGTAACAATCTGGTTTACAGTTGCCATTTTGGAATCGGGAAGGAAGATTTTGGAAACACCATTTTCGGGGAGGGTTTTAGGACGTAGATCGGTGATTTGAGGGTTGCGAGGGTTGTGTAGAATTAGGGAGGGTTTTTAGGGTCGTGGGTTCTGGTAAAATAAAAAAAGGTTGCCGAGGTTTTGATGGTGGTAGGGTTTTGTAAAAGTGGCAGTATTTGGTGATTCTTTGTTTTTAATTAGAAAATTAATTAGAAAAATTTTAAGAATTGTATCTAATTAATTTGTTCGCAATTGATTTGTTTGGTTGTAGTGCCATTTTAACTGGGTTTGTCTAAAATGAAACCTAATATAAGGAAAAATGGCGGTTTTCGGTTGGAACCGAAATTCTTATCATTTGGGTAACATTTTAGGTTGGATTGAGTAATATTTTAGGTTGAACTGAAAGTATTACTTGTCCATAACATTTTAGGCTTGTAACCTGAAATTCTTACCAACTAGGTAACTACATGAATGTTTATTGAGCACCCGCTTGCTACGCTCTGCAGCAATGCTAGAATGGATAACTACAGGTTCACGCGAACGAGCGGATCGGGAGGAGCAGAGCTAGGCAATCAAATGATCAGTGAAATCTTGAGTAACTTTAAATAAAAAAATTCCAAATTATTCTCTAATTCAATTACGATGCTCTTAATCAAAATAATTAAATACATATGCATGCTCAGGTTCAAGGTTAGATTCAAAAGATTTCAGGTTAGAATTTCATGAAATGAGCTTTAAAATCGGACTCAGGACGTTGAAAAACTCGAAATAGAAGTTTTCAGTACAAAAATAAAATTTTGGTCAAAGTCAACGGTCAATTGGGTCAAAGCTGGTTTGGGTCGGGTCAGTTGGGTAACTGGTTCGAGTTGGCGGACTTGAGCTTGGGTCGAAAATGGTTTGGGTTCACTTGGTCATGTTTGTCAGAAAGGTTTTTGGGCTCGAATTGGGTTAGGCTTGGACCGTTTCAGAAATTGGGCTTAGGACTGCAAGCCAGTAGGCCTTGAAGTAGGCCGACCCACTAGTGACTAATTACATGTTGTCTATCTGGTTCGAAGGGTCAGGTCAGTTCTAGTCAGATCAGGTTCAATTTCCAGTCAGACCAGCTTGGTTTAGAGGCTAGGTCGGTTCAGTACGTGGGGCGTCGACCATGATGGTTGGAAATCACCCTGACGACATGTGAAATCTACGTGCGTCCGAAACTGGTTGAAAATGCTTCAAAAAAGTAGAGAATCGTGAACATAATTCAAATGAAAGAATTTTCAAAGTTTACCAAGCTTAGGACGACAACAAACGCGACAGAGAGAAGACAATCGAAGGGTTTTCTCCTGTTTCTAATGACCTACGAATGATGGTGAATACGAAGAACAACGGGTAGGGTTTTGGTTGCGAGGTGGAGGAGAGTATGATAGCGGTGGTCGTGTGATGCACAGATGGTGGCTAAGCGGTAAATCATCGAAAAATAGAGAAAGGGGGTCATTGGGTTTCGACGAACGTTCAAAAGGATCTCCACGGCAAACATCGGAACTTTACTGTAAGTGGAAGGCAAGGTTGAGGTCAGGGTGAGGCAGCTGTCACGATGACATCGACATTGACGACCATAGACTTGCGGTGGTCGAGATTAGAGGTTGAAGACGATGGTGGGTTGGAGGAAAATGTAGAATTGTCGGAGCTTTTTTTCTTGACATATGGGCATGCATTAAATGATTATGGAGGTATACCAGACCTTTTAATTTTTTACAATTCAGACATATGAGATTGATTTAAAAAAATTCAAGACATACTTTAACCAAAGTTGCCCTTAGCCTCGATGGTTAAGGTTATTGCATTTTTTTGCTAGGGGCATGGGTTAGAAACCTTTTGATAGTAGCTCCCTAAATCTTTTTCTTTTTTTCCTTTTTTTTACTCTTTTATATGGCAAATTGGGAGTATTACACAAATTGCCATCACAATTGCTTGGTAGTCCTATGGGTGCTTATTGTAACCCCCTAGACCCGCCTATGCGTTAGTACGGATCCTCAGAAGTCACATTAGGGTCACTAGAGCGACCCACGATAAGATTTCAAATAAACATATAGTTAAACCTTTAAAATCATAAATCAAATATCTGATTTAAAATACAATTTCAGAAATCGTTCAAAACGATAAAACAATTATGATACAAGTTGCGAAAATAAGTTTCAAACTCATTTGTATAATACAAACACGACACACATACCCCCTAGTTACACAAATACCATACTCCCTAACGAGCCGAAGAAACTCCCATACCGACGTTGATAGGTGCAACTTGTCTGATCTTTTATCCTGAGATGGTAAAAACAACATGAGCTTGGGAAAAGCTCAGTAATACAGAACTACCAAAAGATGCTATAAGCTCATGCAGACATATGGTAGGCATAACATTTTCATGATGATCCAAGAAGTGACAGTCCTCTTTTCCTTTCCGTTATTTTAGGGTAATGTTATACTTGAGAATAATGGCACTTGTTCTTTATTCACTCATCGAGTAACATACGAGAATTTTACAAGCTGATAGATTACGAAGATGGAAACAACGAGTTTAATGTCTAGTGTGTTCCAAATAGGTGCATATCAAACATGCATAAATGCATACCAATCATATCATGAGAACACATAACATTTCAATGTAAATGTTCAAGTACATACAAAGGTTTACTAGTAATTACCCTCCAACCTTACACCAATATGCAGTCCCCCTGAACTGCATCCATAAGGACTTACCCTAGGCCCGATGGGCATAGGTGCCACCTAAGGGGATGCCTTAGGTCCATAAGGACTTACCCTAGGCCCGATGGGCATATGTGCCACTCAAGGGGAGACCTTGAGTCCATAAGGACTTACCCTAGGCCCGATGGGCATAGGTGCCACCTAAGGGGATGCCTTAGGTCCATAAGGACTTACCCTAGGCCCGATGGGCATAGGTGCCACTCAAGGACTTACCTAAGGATTTACCAGCTTGATCAGGGCTGTACCAACAGAGACTTCATAACATAACCCAACAATATACCCCAGATAGTAATCAGTGTTCAGATTCCAGACATGGGTAACAGAATACATGTGACAGATATATTTTATTCAGAACATCAGAAACGGAAGAATTCATGCTTTTGACAGATAAATGGGCATACTATTGAACAGAGTAGACATTTTCAGCATTCATCATGCAAACAGATTGTACCATCATAAGTCAAACTAACAGATCATGCTAACAAATTCATCAAACAGTCAGACAATACCATCACAGATCAAACGATCACATACCAAGTATACAGATTGAGCAGACATATATCAGGTAGGCAGAGAATGTCATCATATATCAAGTTCATCAAACATAATATTATTCACAATTAAATAATTATACATTCCATTCAACAGAATATATCACAAATGGAACACACTAGGTGGGACAGATCTTTTCTTGGAGATACTTGGCATTTACGGAATGAGACATATTAAACTTTTGACGATTTGAACGGATTTCTGAAACGTGACCCCTATTAAAAGGGGTTCATACTAACGGTTTAGCCCAGATATTCAGGAGGGGATACATCAGGATCTTGAGAGTTTAGGCATATCATGAGTGATTTAGCCATTTAAGCCTACCAGGGGCATTATGGTCATTTTATCATACACGGGCATTTTGGTAATTCATACCAATAGGGCGTAAACATTGGCTCAAAAATTCTATTTGCTCATCAAGTTTCCAACCATGTATTTAGAGATCTATACGTCAAGATCTTTCACGATATTAGATACATTCGGGGCTATTTTGATTACTTGGGCCAAAAGGGCATTTTGGTCATTTAACTATCAGGGGTGATTTTGTAATTTAGCCCAATAGTTGTAAAATGAAGATTTACAATATTTAAGATTTCCAGAAGTTTATCGAGCCTCTAAAACCAATCGAACTAACATGTCTCATCCTTACAATACTAACCAAACCTTCTGATGTACGCACTTCACAAGTATCATTTCCAAATATTGATTGTGTCATATATCTGAACGATCGCCTTCATATTTCACCACAGAACTTGCCACAGAGTAGTCGAACTTATATTCTATGCGGAAAAACTTCCATTCTCACATTAATATCAAGAGTGATTGACATACTAGAGTCATGCTTTAACCCTTAGAGCATTTCAGTCATTTTCAGCTTTATTGGCATTTCTATAATTTCATCAAAGGCAATTTACTTATTTCAGACAAGGGGTATTTCAGTCATTCTGAAGCTTGAGATCTCTATCATTTCCGTCAATTGAACCATTTATAGTATTTCAATCATTTAAGTACTCGTGGGTGTTTCAGCCATTCAAGAATTTTGATAACTCCAACCACTTCATTCATTTTAGAACTCAAAGGTTTATCCATCATTCTAGTTAATTTGAAACCCTCGGTGTCTGAGTATACTTCAGTCTTTTTGGTCGATACGACCCTTTCAATTAATTTAACCATAACAGTATTTCCAACACTTTTAGTCATTACGATCAATGTAGTATTTTGAGCCACTTGCTTAATTCAGAGGTACGAATAACTTCTCGTAAATCTATATTCAGAGATTCATTCCAAATTCAAGGAAACTTGCAATCTCGAAGGTTCAATTCTTGTTACCATAACTTTCTAGGTTTTTTTTTGAGGTTTTCAGATGAATCATGTTGTCTTACCATATCTAGCATAGATTTCTAGATCGCTTCCAATACCAAGGATATTTTAGTCATTCTCGTACTTTAAGGGCATTTTTGTAATTTTATATTCAAGTATTTTTAACATTTGATCACTTGACACTGATAATCGGATTTGGAGATTAGCTGCTTTATTAGTTATTTATTGAACTCCAGATCCTTACATTTATTCACTTTCTCGTTCGAGCATTTAATCTTATCCAGGTTTCATATCCGGTGTGACTTAAGCAGAGCTAACATCACTCCTCATCACATTTATGCATGTATTTACCGAATACCAATATGTTCATAAAGCATACTAGAGGTAGTAGTCTATTACCTTAGTTCCGAGCTACAACGGTTGATTCATGACACCTCATTCGATCGCACTCGATCCCAAGATTTGACGGCCCCCCTACATCTCGAATTCAAGGATACTTTGATACCTTCAACAACATAGATTCACATTTCAGTCCTTATCCAAAGAGCTCTTAATTAAATTAAACACACAAACACTTTCGGGTTCAAGGTCAGATTCGGAGACCTTCGGGTCAAAATTTTGCAAAACGGGCTTCAAAAACGGATTTAGGACGTTGAAAAACATAAAATATGAGATTTCGGAAAATTTGACTTTTTGGTCAACGGTCAAAGTCAACGCTGACGTAAGCAGGTCAACGGTCAACTGGGTCAAAGTCAACTGGTCAGAGTTAATGCTGACGTCAGCAGTCAACATGGGTCAACTGAGTTGACCCGGGTTGACTCGGACGAGTTGACTCGGGTTGACGGATCAGGTCGGACTCAGGTTGACGGGTCGGGTCGGTCAACAAACTGGGCTTGGTTTGGTTGGGCTCAGACTGGTTTGATGAATGGGTTCAAACCGGTTTAATTTATACCGATTCAAATCGGTTCACTTACCCAAGGGCAACTGGTCACCGGACAGTCGCCGGGGAGGTCGTCGGACGGTCATCGGAGGCCCGAAATGGTGCGATTTCGCCTTAAAACTAACGGATCTTTGGTTAACCACTTGAACCAAGCCACATTAACACGAAAACAAGTCGGGAACTTACCGTAAAAAACCCCAAAATTCCAAATCTCGCCGGAAAACCGCGTATCACCGATGAGGGCTCTCCCGACGTCGGGTGGGTGAACGGCCGGAGGGGTTTTGTTCACCGCAACGAGGGAAACTCGAATCTGGTGGCCATGTGCAACACGAACGACGGGCTGCGGCTAGACCACTGATGCACAAGGGCGGCGGAGCAAGGGTTTCTTGACGAAACCTTCAAACGGTTCTTTGAGGCGGACGGTAGCGCGACTGCGCGAGTGAACGATGCTGACGGGTTCGGGGTGAGGTGGCGGTCACAGGGGCATCGGCGGTGACGCCCACGACGGCGCGGTGGCCGAGATCAGGTGGTGAAGGGGAGTTGAAGGGTTTGAAACCCTCTGGGTATTTTCTCTCCCAGTTCACATATTCGAATGTGTTCAAAGAAAAAAATTGGGTAGGTGAAAGGTTCATATCTTCATTTATTACTGATATATGAGAAACATAATAGTTTAAAATAAAACTAAAGCAGACTAACACCGAGAGTGTCCTTAGCTTAGATGGTTAACCCTTTTACCTCCCATGCTAAGGGGCACGGGTTCGAGTCCTCTTGGCAGCCACTCTCTTTTTTTTCTCTTCTTTATATATATATATATATATATATATATATATATATATATATATATATATATATATTTCCAGAGTGTTACACTTATCGAGCGAGTGGATCGCGAGTTAGGCAGTGCTCGTTAAAAAAATTTGTTTCTGAACTCGAGTCGTTGCTCGTTAAGCTCAATTCGTTGCTCATTAAACTCACTAAAAAATTACCTTATTTTTAACTAAAAGTAAAATTTAACAATACTATATGAGGCTTAAATTATTTGTACATCAGACTCTCCCAAGAGTTAGGCTCCATCTTCTATATACGCAACCGTTAAGATATAAGGAACATCCATGTCACACTAGGAATCAACCGCCAAGAGAGGGGAGAAGAAGTGTGTGATTCCCTGATCAAGTAACATTTAAAAGTTTTTTTAATTTTCAATACATTAGGAGCACAATTTATGCTAAGAAAACAAAGGGTAAACTACACTATAGTTCCTTCTATTATTTTTTCTGTTTTTCTTTTAGTTATTGATTTTGAAAAAGTAACATTTGGTCACTTATATTTTTCGGTTATTATATTTTGATCACTCGGACGTTATCTTTGCTAGGCTGCTGACATGGCACGTTAACAAAAAATGTTAATTTCTAACTTAGGCCCCTGAACTTTTAAAAGTTTATTTTTTCATAATTTTCAAACAATACACCTAAAATCAATTTATCCTTCCCAAATTTCTCTTTTTGACCCTAACCCCTCTTCTTGATGTTGCTGTCACCGAGGCCGCCATCGACCTTTTTTCCAAACCCCAACCATCTTGTTTAGGATTACTTAAGTAGCTGATTGACATGGTTTTGATTACTAACAAATTTAAGTAGCAGGAAAAGTATTCTTGTTGATCCATTTTGGTGAATATATTCTCTAAATAATCCTTGTTTTTATACAATTAGGATATTAGGGAGCAAGCTTATTGTGATAATGCCATTGCTATATAACATGGGGCAATGATGCGATTCCCAGCTAGAAGTTTAGACTCTCGACTTGAAACAATAGTAATACCACGATGTATGCAGTCATAGTGCAGCTGAAAACCCAACAAAAAAATGCCAAGAAAACATGTAAAAACACGAATCTATGCATACACAATGAAATCATTAGAAACTAAGAGACCTGTACAGTTGCAACTTTTTCTGCTACTGGACCTTCCCTTCCACAATATCATATTATTTCAACCCCTCAGCTGTTGGTTTCAACAAGATTAAAAGCAAAATGGACATCATTTGTTGAAAGAAAAGCAAAAGAATTGGGAAAGGAGAAACTAACGGGTAGTGATGTAGTTTTCAAAACCGATGACCAAATTAGAACGTACTAAAAATAAAGGGTACGTAAACTACGTAAATGACCACTATACTATATGTTTGGACTCGATTTGACCACTATACTTCTAATTGCAACAATTAAGCCACTGTACTATTAAATTGGACTCAATGTGACCACCAGCCGTTAAAACCTAACGGAGGAAGTGACATGATAGTTAGTAAAAATTTTGTATAATTACATATTTGGTCCTCGTTACTTATACATTCTATCAATTTGGTCCTAACTTTAATTTGATAAAATAAATTAATTATTTAAATTGTTCTTATTGGAGGACTTTTTAGTTATTTATATTTAATTCAATAATTTTATTTTCTCCCTCAATCATCTAGTGACACATGTCACCAGATTAGAAGAAGAAAAGAAAATCAAGGCGCATATGCCTTTGGCGTGAATCAAACCTAGGTTAACATGGGCAAGGCGTGCAACATGCTTACCACTGGGCCAACTATATCTTTGTGATATGTTGTACAGAACATAATATATATCTTAGTTTATTGCTCGTGCTAGGAAAAATAAAATAAATATGAATTAAGAGGACTCGAACATGACACTTTTGGGATGCATAAAAACATCTAACACATCGAAATAAATCGAATAATTAAATTATTAATAATAAATTTTATTAATTTTTAATTAAATTATTATATTAAAAAATAAAAAAAATAAAATCATATTAAAGTTTTATTTAACGAATCTAAACCCACGAACATAATTTACAAAAATTCCAAAGTTTTATCAATTCATTTAAATTATGTTATATATGAAATTATATTAAAAAATTAAAATTTCTAAGTTATATCAACTCATTTAAATTATGTTCGTGAGTTTAGATTCGTTAAATAAAATTTTAATAATTTTTTTTTTATTTTTAATATAATAATTTAATTAAAAATAATAAAAATAAAATGATTAATAATTTAATTATTTGATTTATTTCGGTGGTTTAGATGTTTTTATGTATCCCAAAAATGTCATGTTCGAGTCCCCTTAATTCATATTTATTTCTTTTTTCTAGCATGAGCAACAAACTAAGATATATATTAGGTTTTGTACAACATATCAAAAAGATACAATTGGCTTAGTGGTAAGCATGTTGCACGCCTTACCCAGGCTAACTCGAGTTTGATTCACGCCAAAGGTATATGCGCCTTAATTTTCTTTTTTTCCTCCAATTTGGTAACACGTGTCACTAGATGATTGGGGGGAAAATAAAATTATTAAATTAAATATAAATAACTAAAAAGTCCTCTAATAAATAATTAATTTATTTTATTAAATTAAAGTTAAGACCAAATTAATAGAATGTATAAGTAACAATGACCAAATATGTAATTATAAAAATTTTACTAACTGCCATGTCACTTCCTCCGCTGGATTTTAACGGCTAATGATCATTGAGTCTAATTTAATAGTTCAGTGGTTTAATTGCTGCAATTAAAAGTATAGTGGTCAAATTAAGTCCAAACCCATAATATAGTAGTTATTTATGTAGTTTACCCAATAATAAAAGGGTCCATCCGTTTAGTTTACCAAAAACAAAATGATAAATATGCAAATACTAATGCATGAATTAAAAGAAAAATATTATCATGGGTGATTCCCACTACTTCATTTATGGGACCAACCAATGAAAATCACCTATTTCACCATTATTTTTTCATGTTATTTTTTTCATCAAATGAATCTTCACTAAAGCTTTTTTATGTCATTTTAAAAATTGTTTTTTAAATTATTTTATTATTAGATTAATGATATGAAAAATAATGATGAAGTGGATAATTTCTATTAGTTGGTCTCATGGATGTCGTGGTGAGAATCATCTATGATATAATTTCTCGAATTAAAAGGAGTTTATAAATGACGTGGCAAAAGGCAATTAGTGGCTTGACTTTAAAACGAGGAAGTCAATAAGTTGAAAGGGCACTACATCCAAACAAATCTGACCGTTTTCAACAAACTTTTCCATCGGATTCTTTTCACTTGAGCTCTCTTCCTTCCCCACTGATGTCTCTTCTCAGTTGTTCCTTTCATTTTTTTCCTTATTTTTTTTCTCGAAAAGAATCCCTCATTTTTTTTATTTCTTATTCGGATTGTGGTTGGTGGATTTTATTTTGTTGGGTGGAATAATGGTTACGTGCTACAATATAAAGGAAAAGCTTGAGTTTCTATTTGAGTGTCAGGGATGTCTTACGCATATGTGTGAAATTAAAGAATTGATTTTAATATAACAAAAAATTTAAGGACTAAATTAAAAATAGAAAATAAAATTTTAAGTCCTTAAAACTTTCCAAAAATTTTAAGAAAAGTTATCAAGTCAAAATCAAATGGTTATACAAATTTTTCTAAGTGTTTTCCAAGTCAAAACAATGATTTTCTAGTCACCGTTTCGAAACAACCCTTGGGTGTTTCAAAATGTTTTGAAACTGTTAACATTGGTTTCGGAACGAGTCTTCCTGTTTCGATACAACAGTATCGAAACAAGACTCTATATTTTGAAACGGATGAAGAACAACGGAACGAGCATATCCGTTTCGATACGACAGTATCGAAACGATCTCAATCGTTTCGAAATGATATTTGAACTTGGATTTAAAATTATGACTGTTGTAATTTTATAACTGATTTTCACAAAACGGTTAACATGTATCGAAACGATTTAAGCACGTTTCGATACGGGTTTTGACAATTTCAAATTGTTTCGAAACGGATGTCAAGCCGTTTTAGAACGAGCTATTATCGTAACGAAACAATCGTGTCCGTTTTGATATGATCTCTTAATTACACCCCAACGTCTATTTCTATTTTGGTCTGTTTCGAAACAGGTACAGGTGTTTCGAAACAGGTAGTTGCAGAAGTGCATTTATCGTGAGAAGATTGCATCCCAACGGCTATATTTATGATGACAACCACCCCAACGGCTAGAATTGAATGAGAATGTATAAAAGGGAGTCCAAAAACAACCAGCAATAACTATTGATCATGAGAGAAACAATCCTACATCAAATCCAAGCCCAAGTGCTTAAATTTCAATATCTTTGTAAAACCTCAATTGTCAATGCTTGTATTTTTCTTATTTTTCAGATTCAATTGGGTTGTGTGTTTGTAATTTGGGCAATATTTGTCTTGAGAGATACTTTGTATTTGCCAAATTCTTCTTTGTAAACTTGTGAGATGGTTTGGTCAATTTTGGGTAGAAAATTGACCATTTGTGTAAAGGTTTTCTCCTAAGCCTAAAAAAGGGGAAGATTAACTAGTGAAGTTGTTTGGAAAATCCTTAGTGGGAGCTAAGGTAGTGGATGTAGAGTTCATTTGGAACTTGAACCACTATAATTGCCTTTGTTTTCAATTTTATTTTACCACTTCACTACCAACCAATTTAAAATTTTAATTCACACCCTTTTGGCATTTATCGATTCAGCGATCCACTCAACAATTGGTATCAGAGCCTACCTCTTTTGAAGGATTAACAACCACATGAGGAGATCCTAGAAGAGTGTGATCAAGTTTCTAGTCAACCCATGACATCTACCTCAACCTCCAACCTCTACGAGTCTCAATCCACCACTAAACCATCATTCTTCAATGGGAACAACTACCCATATTGGAAGAATATGATGCGTCTCTTCATCAAATCCACCGACTACATGGTTTGGGATGTAGTTGAAGAAGGACCTTACATTCTGATGAAAAGAAATGATGAAGGAAGACTTGTCCCGAAGGTGAAATCGTAGATGACCAAAGAATATAGAAGAAGGATGCAAGTCAACGATAAAGCATTGCACATCATCTTTTGTGCACTTGGTCCGGACATCTATTCTAAGGTTTCTTCTATCGAGAGCGCCAAAGAAGTGTGGGACACTCTTGAGACAACATATGAAGAAACTAGCAATGTTAAGGAGACGAAGATCGTGCTACTAAATTTGAGTTACGAGAACTTCAAGGTGGATCCCGATAAGAGTGTTTCCAAGATGTTTGATCAATTTTCGATCATCGTCAATGGTCTAAAAGGATTCAGTGAAGTGATTTCCGAAGATAAGCTTGTTATGAAGCTTATATATTCTCTCCCGGAATCTTGGGATGGTAAAAGAACAACCATCATCGAAGCTAAGAATTTGAAGAGCTTGAAGCTTGATGAGCTAGTTGGTTCTATCCTTACTCATGAGATTATGAAACAAGGAAGGGAAGAGGAAAAGAAGAAAGGAGAAAGGAGAATAGAGAAGCAAGAGGTGGACAAGAAAAAGAAGCTAGGAGTTGCTCTCAAGGCCTCTCTACAAGAGGAGAGCTCTTCTAGTGAGGAGGAGGATTTCGAGGAGTTGGCAATGATAGCCAAACATTTATCACGGTTCATGAAGTCTAACCGAGGGAGGAAATTTCAAAGAAAGAGAGACTTCAAAAACAAGAGCAAAGAAGAGGAAAAGGATCCTATCATTTGCTTTGAGTGCAAGAAGTCGAGTCATATTCGTTTCGATTACCCTCAACTCAAGAAGAAGAGCTTTGAGAAGAAGAAGAAGCTCAAAGCCAGGCTTGCTACTTGGAGTGATGAGGAGTCATATGAGGATAACGAACACGAAGTGGCCAACCTTTGCCTCATGGATCTTGAGGATAAATCTATGGTAACCTCTAACTCATCTTGCTATGATTTTACATTTGATGAATTGCATGATGCATATGATGAGTTACAAGAGGTATATGATGAGTTAGTAGAGAAATACAAGGAGTCCGTTCTAAAAAAAAAGGTCATTTTGGATTTGAAAGCTCAAAACGATTTACTCTCTAAAACTAACTCGAATTTTAAGAAAAAATTTTAAGCTTGCAAGATGATCTAAAGTTCTTTGAAAAAGAAAATATTGATTTGAACAACCTTCTTTCTCAATGTAATGATGAACACCAAAAATTGTTGAATGAGCTCAATGAGCTAAAAAATTCTTTCAAAAGTGTTGGTTCTTCAAAGCTCGAAAAGGGCGAATCTTCAAAAACCAACTTTACAAAAAGAAAGAATTTGAACTACAAACAAAGTGGCTCCTATAGGCACTCTAGAACTAAAAAGATTAGAAGTGTATGGGTTCCTAATGAACTTGTAAAATCTAATAATGTTCATGCCTTGTCATCTTGGATTCCTAAGGGAACCAAGCTTTTGGGAGCTAACACTCATGGAACCAAAATGATTTGGGTGCCAAAAATCAAAGTTTAATCTCTTTGTTTGTTTGGGGGCATTGCTAAAATGCCAAAGCACAAAGTTAAAATTCATGGTACCTTGATAGTGGATGGTCGAGACATATGACCGAAGACAAGAGTCGATTCATGGAATTAAAGCCAAAAAGTGGAGGAGTGGTAACTTTTGGTGACAACTCCAAAGGCCACATTGAAGGTATTGGCTCCATAGGTGATCACTCTTCCATAATTATTGAAAATGTTTTGTATGTCAATGGTCTAAAACACAATTTCTCGAGCATTAGTCAATTATGTGATAAAGGGTTTAATGTCATGTTTGATGTAAATGGGTGTAGAATAGTAGACATTAAATTTAACAAAACAATGCTCATTGGTCATCGCATAGGCAATATTTATATGGTGCATCTAGATGACATTCATACATCTCATGCATGCTTAGTTACACAAAATGAAAATGATGCATGGTTATGGCATAAGAAACTAGGACATGCTAGCATTAGCGTTTTAGAAAAATTAGTTTCCCTTAATCTAGTTAGAGGCCTGCCTAAGCTCAAGTTCTCATTAGATAAAATTTGTGATGCATGTGCTAAAGGTAAACAACATAGAGCCTCTTTCAAGTCCATTAATGATGTTTCTACAAGTAGATATTTGCAATTCATCCATATGGATCTCTTTGGGCCAATTAGGACTACTAGCTTGGGTGGAAAATCATATGCACTTGTACTTGTTGATGATTACTCTAGGTATACTTGGGTTATCTTTTTAAGCACCAAAGACGAGGCTTTATAAAACTTCATCACATTTTCAAAAATAACCCAAAATGATCTTGAACTTAAATTTTCACATATTAGAAGTGATCATGGAACCGAATTTCAAAATATAGGTTTTGAAGATTTTTGTAATGAAAATGGGATTAGCCATAATTTTTCGGCTCATCGCACTCCTCAACAAAATGGGGTAGTTGAGAGGGAAAATAGAACTTTAAAAGAAATGGATAGGACTATGCTTTGTGAAAATAATTTACCTAAGTATTTTTGGGCGGAAGCCACTAACACCGCTTGCTACATTATAAACCGAGTAATGATTAGGCCTATTTTGAAGAAAACTTCTTATGAGATTTAAAAATCTAAAAAAGCCTAACATTAGCTATTTTCATCCTTTTGGTGGCTTTTGTTTTAAACAATGGAAAAGATAATTTAGGTAAATTTGATGCAAAGAGTGATGAAGCTATTTTTCTAGGTTACTCTTTAAACTCTAAAGCCTATCATGTGTTTAACAAAAGAACTTTAGTTGATGAGGAATCTATTCATGTGTTTTTCGATGATAACCTCCTTCCGAGGAAGGATTCTTGTGATGATGATGATGTAAGGATCATTGAAGCCAATGATGGTGAAGAATCATTAAAGGTTATTAAGATTCCAACCAAAGAGGAAGAAGCACAAGAACCACCTCTAGAAGCATTGCAAGACATGTCTCTTGAGGAAAAAGAAGTGAGCTACCTAAGGGAGTACAACTATATCAAGGGTGGTGAGATCTTGGGTGATCTATCCAAGGGGGTAACTACTCGTTCTTCTCTTAAAATGCTTAATAATGTTGCTTTTATCTCATGCATTGAGCCTAAGAATGTTAAAGAAGCATTAAAAGATGACTTTTAGATTATGACCATGCAAGATGAGTTAAACCCATTTGAGAGAAGTAAAGTATGGACATTAGTTGATAGGCCTAGAAATAAATCTACTATAGGAACTAAATGGGTCTTTAGAAACAAACTAGATGAGAGTAGTAACATAGTGAGAAACAAGGTTAGGCTTGTTGCTCAAGGTTACACTCAAGAAGAGGGAATTGATTTTGATGAAACCTATGCACCCGTAGCTAGAATGGAAGTAATTAGGATGTTACTTACATTTGCATGTTATAATGATTTCAAGCTTTTTCAAATGGATGTCAAAAGTGCGTTTTTAAACTGCTTTATAACGAAGAAGTGTATGTAGAACAACCACCGGGTTTTGAAGATCCCATTTTTCCAAACCATGTTTTCAAATTGTCAAAAGCTTTATATAGTTTAAAACAAGCTTCTAGAGCTTTGTATGAAATATTATCAAGTTTTCTAGTCGAAAAAAAGTTTTGAAAAAGGAAAGGTGGACACAACACTATTTATTAAAAAGCAATGGCAAAGATACCTTAGTAGTTCAAATTTATGTTGATGATATTATTTTTTGTTCTACTATTGAGTTGTTTTGTCAAGATTTTTCTAAGTTGATGCAAGGTGAACTTGAAATGAGCATGATGGGGGAGCTCTCATTCTTTTTGGGACTCCAAATCAAACAAATGAAAGATGGCATCTTCATCAATCAAGCTAAGTATATCAAAGATATGCTCAAGAAGTTTGGCTTGGAGTAAGAAAAGCCTCAAGCTACATCAATGAGCTCATCCACAAAGCTTGACAAAGATGAGGGAGGTAAGTGTGTTGACTCTAAGCTTTATCGTTCTATGATTGGGTCTTTGCTTTACCTTACCTCAAGTAGACCAGATATATTGTTTAGTGTTTGCTTGTGTGCTAGGTTCCAAGCTAGTCCTAGAGAGTCATAGCTTATAGCCGTTAAAAAGATCTTTAGGTACCTTAAAGATACTCATTGTTTAGTTATTTGGTATCCTAGAGATTCAACCTTTAACCTTCATGCTTATTCGGATGTGGATTACGGAGGTTGTAAGATAGATAGGAAAAGTACTTTCGAAACTTGTCAATACCTAGGTAGTATGCTCATATCTTGGTTCTCTAAGAAACAAAATAGTGTAGCTTTATCTTCCACCGAAGCGGAGTACATATCCTTAGGGAGTTGTTGTGCTCAAGTCCTTTGGATGAAACAACAACTCTTATACTATGGAATTAAGGTAGACACCATACCCCTTATGTGTGATAACACTAGTGTCATATGTCTTACCAAAAATCTCATCCAACACTCTAGAACCAAACACATAGAAATAAGTCATCATTTCATTAGAGATCGTGTCCTTAAGGAAGATATTGTTTTAGAGTATGTAGACACCTTAAATCAATTAGTGGACATCTTTACCAAACCTCTAGATAAAGAGCATTTTTGGTCCCTTAGAAGAGAGTTAGGTCTAACTAGCCTACCTTGACCTTTTAGGACCTTTGTGCTTAAAATTGCTTGAATTCTTGTTAAATTTCATGCTTATGTGTTTTTTATCCTAATTACATCCTTTCTTATAGTTAGGGGGAGTATGTTTATGTTTTGATATGTTAAACTTGTTCAATCAAAGTTCAATTTTCCTGCATTTTTGTGCCTTATCTACTCTTCCAGGGCTATTGGTATCGAAACGAGTCACCTTATTTCGACACGGGCTGCCATTAAAGAACACATATGGACCAAGCTGTTTCGAAACGCTCCCAAGGGTTTCAAAACATTTTGGTTCTGTTAAAACTTGTATCGAAACGGCCCTTATGTGTTTCAATACGGGCAACTCTTGGGCTTCGATACAGTCAAACTTGTATCGAAACGGTCAATCTGTTTCGGAACATTTGAATGCGTTTCGGTACACCTGTTTTGAAATGACCTCTCATGTTTCGAAACGCGTATCCAGAAAAGCCAAATTTAAAGGGATTTAAATGCTAAAAGACACTTTTAATTAAAACTAAAATCCCTCAAAACCCCAAACCGATTTCATCTATAAAAACCCTCCAAATCTCTTTGTTTTTCATAAAAATTTGAAGGCTTTTACTCCTAAACATCAATCTAAGCAAGCTTTATCAATTTTGTGCAATTTCATCCACAAATTCCTCCAAAAATCCCATATTTGAGGTATTTTCTATTCTTTCCTTTTTCCTTTTATTTCGTTCGAATGCTATGTTAATAAATTATAGTTTTGTATAGTATACTTGTTTTACATTCTGGGTTTTCAAATCTTGTAATTTTTTTCAAATCTCAATTTTTTTGGTTCGAATATATTTTATTTTAATCGTATTTTTTCACTATTTTTCAAATTTGTTTTCATCAAAATTTATTTTTATGTATATGCTTTCAAAGTGTTTTAAAAACCTTAATGGGATTCTTATTGGATCGAATTAGGATTTATTGTATACACTTAAATTTTATTGCTTGCTTTGTTTTTAGGTGTTTTTAATGGATTCTAAGAAAAGAAAGATTGAAAGGGGTGAAGGTTCGAACCCCGGTGACAATGTTCGTCCAAATATTACCCTCCTTTATGCCAAAAGTCTTAGAAACCAAGAGGCCAGGAATCGTTTTAAAATTCCTCAAGATGTCGTCGTTCGACGAGAGCGAGTTGTAGACATGTCATTCCTTGATTCAAAGCGTTTCTACTTCAAGTACCTACCTCTTTTGCAACAATGGGGTTTCCTAAGCTTCATGAGCATTCCCGACATTGTCTACAAAAATATGGTCTTGCTTTTCTACTCCAATGCTAATCTTATTAGCAATAAAGATCGTTCCGAAGTCATTGCTATCGAGTCTTACATCTTGGGCAAGAAGTTTCAAATTGAACCATCCACCCTAGTGAATTTTCTTGGACTTGTTGATGAGGGTATTGAGGATGAAACCCATTTTGGATCTCAAACTTGAATGGTTCTCACCTTGGACGCCCACGACCGTTTCTTTCACTTGATCATATCTTGGTTATTTCGCCCACCCGGAGGAAAATTTGCCCACAGCCGTCAAGTTGACACCTTTTGGCTCGAGTGTTTCCGACAAGCACAGCAACCTAACTTGGTGAATATCATGTTTGCCGAGATGGTCCATCTTGTGAGGCATCGTCTATCTGACTCCATCACCTCCTTCACCTATGGGACTGTTTTGAGCTACATCTTTGTTCGCATTGGTCTTGATGTCTCATACGATTTTCCGAAACAACAAAAGTAAAAGCTTGGTGAGTCTTCTCTCATAAGGTCTGGATTTTGTTACACACTTGGTGAATGGATTCGAGTTGATCGTAGAGCTCAAGCACCTCAAGTAGAGCCTCAACCATAAGTTCAAGCTCCCGTTGTGGCTCCTAACAATGATGCTCTCATGGCCTTCCTCACCGAGAGGTTCAACACAATGGAAACAAACATGGCTTCCGAGTTTGCTACTATCAACACTCGATTAACATCCTTGGAGGATCGTGTTTTTGGCACGGAGAACCGCCTTACCTCTCTTGAAACCCAACAATCTTCCATGGATCTCTCATTCACCAACTTCTATGGTGATTGGAGGCGTTTTCGCAAGGATCGAGAGAAGGACAAGGATGATTTCTCGGATGACATTGGAAGCGATGAAGATGATGAGGCACCCTAGGATTATTGCATATCATCTTATTTTGTCATATAAGGATTAAGTTTTTGCACCTATCTATGTCTTTTGTTTTAAGACCTATGCCTTGATTTCATGTTTTTTAGGATTGAGTTTGATTTTATGTTTGAATTCGTTTCATGAACTTAATGCTATCAATGCTATTATGTTGTTTGGTTTATGATTTATGCCTCTTTTATTCTCATTTAGCCTTGATTATATGTTTGATCTAACAAAATGGGGAGAAGTAATTCCTAAGAGCCTAAGTGTTTTTAAGTTGGTTTTAAGTTTCAAGTGCTTTAAATTTCAACTTTTCAAAACTTTAAAATCTATCTTAAATTGAGGGGGAGTTAAAAGTTTTTCAAAGATTTCAAAACACTTAAAAATTTATACTTGGTTTTGTTATATCAAAAGTAGGGAGATTGTAAAACTAAAGAATTGATTTTGATATAACAAAGGATTTAAGGACTAAATTAAAAATAGAAAATAAATTTTTAAGCCCTTAAAACTTCCCAAAAATTTTAAGCAAAGTGGTCAAGTCAAAACCAAATGGTTATACAAATTTTTCTAATTGTTTTCCAAGTCAAAACAATGATTTTCATGTCACCGTTTCGAAACAGCCCTTGGGTGTTTCGAAACATTTTGGAACTGGTAACATTGGTTTCGGAACGAGTCTTCCTGTTTCGATACTGTTGTATCAAAACAGGACCCTATGTTTCAAAATGGATGAAGAACAACAGAACGGGAAGATCTGTTTCGATACGGCAGTATCGAAACGATCTCAATCGTTTCGAAACGATATTTGAACTTGGATTTAAAATTATGACCGTTGCAATTTTATAACTGATTTTCACAAAACAGTTAACATGTATCGAAACGTTTTAAGCACGTTTTGATATGGGTTTTGATAGTTTCAAATTGTTTCGAAACGGATGTCAATCCGTTTCAAAACAGGCTCTTATCGTATCGAAACAATCGTGTTCGTTTCGATACGATCTCTTAATTACACCTCAACGGCTATTTCTATTTTAGTCTGTTTCGAAACAGGTACAGGTGTTTCGAAACTCGTAGTTGCAGAAGTGCATTTATAGTGGAAAGATTGCATCCCAACAACTATATTTATGATGGCAACCACCCCAACGACTAGAATTGATGAGAAGGCATAAAAGGGAGTCCAAAAACAACCAACAACAACTATTGATCCTAAGAGTAACAATCATATATCAAATCCAAGCTCAAGTGCTTAAACTCCAATATCTTTGTAAAACCCCAATTGTCAATCCTTGTATTTTTCCTATTTTTCATATTCAATTGGGTTGTATGCTTGTAATTTGGGCAATATTTGTCTTAAGAGATACTTTGTATTTGCCAAATTCTTCTTTATAAACTTGTGAGAGAGCTCGGTCAATATTGGGTAGAAAATTGACCATTTGTGTAAAGGTTTCTTCCTAAGCCTAAAAAAGGGGAAGATTAACTAGTTAAGTTGTTTGGAAAATCCTTAGTGGGAACTAAGGTAGTGGATGTAGAGTTCATTTGGAACTTAAACCACTATAATTGCCTTTGTATTCAATTTTATTTTACCACTTTACTACCAACCAATTTAAAATTATAATTCACCCTCTCTTGGCATTTATCGATTTAAAGATCCACTCAACAATAAGCTAAAAGAATTTATTTTTTTAGAAGAAAATGTAAACATGATAGGGAATGTACATATGATTAGTAAATGTGGCTGCATTTAAAACAAACAAGATAGAACTTGATGAGAGTGCCTCACTTGAGGAAACTATAAAATAAATCATCAAATGTTATCCTCCGTAGCACGCTAATAAAAAAATTAAGGGTAAACTACATTGCTAGTCACCGAACTTTTAGGGCGCTTTTAATATGGTCACCGAATTTTTAAAATTTTCATTACAGTCACCCAACTTTTAATTTGCTTTCAATAAGGTCACTGCTGTCAACCACCATTAAAAAAGCTGACGTGGCATGTTAAATGTAAGGGTAAAATACATTGTTAGTCACTGAACTTTTAAGAGGCTTTCAATATGGTCACCGAACTTTTAAAACTTTCATTACCATCACTCAACTTTTAATTCGCTTTCATTATCGTTAAAAAAAAGCTTATGTGACACGTTAAGTTTAAAAATAAACTTTTTCCCACCCTATTTTATCTCTATGTCTTATTTTTTTCCATCTAAACATGTCTATCTTTTAGATACATTAATATTTTCTTTCGAACTCTTCATTATCTAGTGCATGACTCAGTAAATGTCGGGCCTGAAGCATAAAGAGGATTTTTATGAGCAAAATTTTAGTTATTTCTTTATCATTCCATCATCGGATGTCTCCCAATATTTTACTTGTTCTCACACATGTCGCATGCATGTCTAGATACATTAATATTTTCCTTGATGTGTTACTAGAGAAGTAACGACCTTCACCAAAAAATTACAATTTGATTCATATGGAAGAAAGAGACATATTTAGATGGAAGAAAATAAGAGGGGAGAGAAAATATCATGGGAAAACGTTTATTTTTAAACTTAACATGCCATATCAGCTTTTTTTAACGGTAATGAAAGCGAATTAAAAGTTGAGTGATAGTAATGAAATTTTTAAAAGTTCAGTGACTAATAGTGTATTTTACCCTTGCATTTAACATGCCACGTCAGCTTTTTTAACGGTGGTTGACGGCAGTGACCTTATTGAAAGCGAATTAAAAGTTGGGTGACTGTAATGAAAGTTTTAAAAGTTTGGTGACCTTATTGAAAGCGCCCTAAAAGTCCAGTGACTACCAGTGTAGTTTACCCAAAAATTAATTTTTAATTTAACCCTTAAATTTTTAAAATTTTATTTTCAATCATAAACATGATCATCCCTCCAACTTGACACCGAACTCGAAAGTCCTCCAGATTGTTCATTGCCAAATTCGGAAACTCATCCATGTACTGCCTAGCAATCTCCGGATACTTGGACGCCACATAGTTGAGATTAACCTTGTATTTAAGGGGCCTGCAAGAGTAATCAGCCTCCATTTCCAGAACATTGAACCTCGTTGTGCTTATCGAGTCGACTCTAACGAGATGCAAATGTCCACCAACTGTCCGAAATAAGGAAACCTCTGGGAACTCCAGAAACCAGACCGTCTATCCATCTGAATCCACAGCATTGTAATTGTCATTGTTGCAGAACACACCGTGCTCAAAATCCCATATAATGGGGCACTTCGAATGGATCCCCCTAGAAAGTCCAAGCTTTAGTTTATGATGAAAAGATTTCGATCTGATACGTAGGTGAAACAAGGTGTTCAATCTCATTGAGATCTGGGTATAACATGTTGTTCATCAAAACACGGATGACTTTATAACAAGTCGATTTCGAAGGATCGAAAGCTAAATTAATCCTAACTATGGACCTGTTTGCAGTTGCATTAAGTAAAGGACCAATAACAAAGTTGTTGGTGGTTGGATTACAAAACACAGTAAAGCCAGAGCTGTTACTATTATACTGTGAACTGAAACTACAGAGGAGCAGCAATGGCTACAGGACAGGACTGCAGAATTTCAATGCCTGAAACATTGAGAAACGACAGCGATGGTACCTTAAGCATGTTCTAATTCATGTTGAAGTTAAGGAAACCGAAACGGCTGCCATAGGAGTAGAGACCAGAAGGTCCAATGTTGACATGCAAACGGGTGTTTTTTGCAGCAATTTGAGGATCAGAGATTATGGAAAGCCATCTCTTGAAGACACGTTTGGATTTGAGAAGAGATTTAACTGAGAAACACAAGAGAATCTGTGTTAAAAGATCTTGATTTGATTCTACCATCTCAGCTGAATTGTTATCAGCCATTTGTAATCTGTGTTTTCTCAAAGTCTAGTGGGTGAAAGTGAAAGCTTGAGAGAGAAGTGACAACTTGAGTAAACGTTTAGGGTTAAATTAGATGGTGAAAAATGAAGATGCGAAGAAGACGGTAAAAATAAAGTTTTGAAAGTTTAAGGGTTAAATTAGAAATTAATTTTTTTATTAGCGTGTTATGTCATCGTATTAACGAGTATTAACGGAGATTAACGGTAGGGTGACCAAAACAGAAACGTTCAAAAACATAAGTGACAAGAATACTTAGAAATTAATTTTTTTATTAACGTGTTATGTCATCGTCTATCCACAAACGTGTTACAAATGCAACTCATAAATATCTTGTGGAAAAAGTCCGGGATAAATTAACATGATGGAAAGCTAAGTTTTCTCTTGTTAGCTGGCCGCATTACTCTGGTAAAGTCCGTTATGTCATCTATTCCTGCTTACATAATGCAGTCAATCCTTCTTCCTAATGGAGTATGTGATGAGATTGAGAAATTAGTAAGAAGGTTTATTTGGGTGGATCGGGTAAGAAACGAGGGATTCCACTTGTTTCAAGGAGCGATGTTTGTAAATATCCTTTCGAGGCCGGTCTTGGTATTCGTCAAGTGTTATTCAAATAAAGCATTTTTTTTATGAAAGTTACTTTTAACTTGATTACGCACTCAAATACTCATTAGGTAGAAGTGTTGCGATCTAAGTATAAATGGACACCCATAATCCCAACTTCAATAGATCGTGGTGGGTACTCTCGGCTTTGACAACGTCTAACAAAAATTTGGAAGGATGTGCGTCGAGAGGTGTTATGGAACTTGGGTAATGGACACAATGTTCAATTGGCTTGATTCATGGGTTAACAATTCTGGTCCTTTAATTGAGCATGTTATAGATCTGGATATTGTGCAACAATTAGATTGTACTGTTGTTGATATGGTGAATCCGAATGGGGATTGGAATTGGTCGACTTTCAGCTCCAACATTCCCCCAAATATGGTGCTTTGTATCGCAGCAATCAAACCTTCACTAGTTTCAGCGGCTGGGGGTGCTCCGGGCTGGGGATGAGACCCACTTCATAAATTTTCTGTCCGATCGGCTTATACGGCTTTATCCAAAACTCTAGATGTAGTTGAAGATAATGGATGGTCGCTTATATTTGTGCGCTGTCTGTTAGACACTGAATTTTTTGTAATCTAAGTGTTGGCTGCACTTTTCCGTGTTGCTTGTAAAATTGAGAACTGATGTGTGGTTAGGTAATCTGGTGTTTATGGATGCAACATAACCTTCATATACTTAACCCAAATCGCACCAACCATGAGCCGGTGTTGGTCAGGTGTCGTCAGCTAGTAGATGAAATATTAGCTGTGCGGGTTCAAGAATTGACAACATGAAGTTTGAGGGGCTATACGCATGCACGATTGAGACCAAGTCGGTGGTCTCTCCCGCCGATGGATTGGGTAACTTGTAACTCGAATGGTTCTCATCGTGGTTCAATAGGGGGCTCGACTTGTGGTGGAGTTCTTAGAAATCACAAAGGTGAGTAGATTGTTGGCTTTGCCAAAAAAGTAGGGGTATGCTCGGCTATCGAAGCTGAACTTTGGGGAATATATGAATGTCACTTTCTCTTGGGAACTGTGTGTTAGAAAT
The DNA here is from genome assembly GCA_958450335.1 of Hibiscus tridactylites. Taxonomy (NCBI): domain Eukaryota; kingdom Viridiplantae; phylum Streptophyta; class Magnoliopsida; order Malvales; family Malvaceae; genus Hibiscus; species Hibiscus tridactylites. The sequence continues at coordinate 16,412,181 of OY288283.1, forward strand.
CTATGGATAGAATCAGATTGCAACCAGGCGATTCAAACTATTCAAGACCGTTCTTTGTTTGATTTTCGGCCGTCGATAGTGCAACACATTATGGGACTTTTAGACTGACGTTGGGTGGTTCGTTTGAAGGTAGTAGGCTGCGATTACAATAAGGTGGTAGATGCTCTTGCTCGCCTCGCATAGACACTTTCGTTTGGTTACCATGATTTTGTTGAGCCACCGGGTGATGCTTTGCATTTAGTACATGGAGATTGTCGTAATTAATTTTGTTTTGCCAAGAATGCTAGAATGTTATTGTTAAGTACTACCGAGAGCACTCTTTTCCCTCCACTTAAAATTAAATAAGTTTTTTAACTTAAAATTAAATAAGTTTTTTAACGAGGCTCAAGGTAATACTTCCGCTATCAATAAAAAAAATCCATCACCATCTATTAATATGGAATAGAGTGCATACATAAAATAATGGGAAAGAAATGTACCTACACCCCAATGTCCTTGAGTTAAATGAACTGAGCTTATGTGAAATGGCCTGCACAGGGCTGTTAGGCTGCACGGGTTCAGGTCCAACAAGGGCATGGGTTGAGTGCTTTGGCCATGACCTGATCAGCTGAGCCTAGCGGTGGGCAGCCTTACCATGGAGGCTGAGCTGAACAGGCCTGGTCGAGGGTGTGGCGCCAGGCATGACCTCGACGCGGGCTGGTAGCTAGGCCCTAACGAGTGTTGGGCTGCAGAACTGCCAGCTAGCTCCACTATTGGGTTGGTTCGCTAGTTAGGCCGGACTTGACTCGGACAGATCACGAACCGGATCGGTTCGGCTAATCAAAGGAGTAAGCCAAACCCTAGCCACCTTCAACCACCGACGTCGACTTGTGTCAGTTCGACCATGGAAGGCCATCGTCAAGAAGCCATCGATCCGCTCTTTCCTCCCATCAGATTAGTTCTCCGAGGAGTCGCCGCAAGCTTCACGAAAATGGCCAAAGCCAACGATAAGCTTCCTCTTTTCCGATTTGATTTCCCTCTTTTTATTTCTGTGATTGAATGCTTCTAATGCAATTTCTTTTTTGGTTGTTTGACGATGGGAAATGACGGTGAGGGGTTGAGGATGGTAATGAAGATGATGGTGTTGTGTTGGTTGAAGGTTGATACAGTGGGGCTGGGTGATTGATGGTGGGAGTCTCGATGCCTCGGTTCCGTTAATGGGGGTCGATGGCAGAGGCAAAAGGGGATGATGATTCGGGTGAGTGGTGGATAATGATGAAGCTCGATGGTGTTAAGGATTAGGGTGACGATGGGGTTGTTCTCGATAGGGGTTTAGTGATGAAAAGTAAGTTGTGAGCGAGGTGGTGATGAAGAGTGGAGAAGGGTTTGATGATGGTTGAATGGGTGAGGCAGTAATGGTTTAAGGAATGGTGACTTTGTGGGATGGTGGAGGATTTTCGAGCAAGGAAAAGTTGTTGGGCTATAAGAGATGGCTTAAATTGTATTGGGTTATGGGTTTTAGATAATGTAAATGGTGTAAATGGACTTTTAATAATATTTATATGGACTTTTTATTTGTATAATATGGGTTGTGCTTAATAATAAAATATGTCTATTTATATAATAATAAGAGGATTTATTTATAATATTAATAAAATAATATTCCCTATAATTTACCCTTTATTTTATCCTAGTTGACTTTATTAAAAAATTATAAACATTTGGATGTTGATGCGGAATTATATATATAAATATATGTAATTATAATTTTAAAATCAAAGAAAGCATAGACTTATGCAAGTCATACATACGAGTTGCGGAGTTGGCAAACCCAAATGATATTTGAGTCTATCCATGTGACATAATGTTAAAAAAATTCCTAATATTTTGCTGAATTCTATATGTAAAAAAATATTTTATTGAATTGTCACTTTAGTTTATATTTCTAAGCAATTTAAATTTTAATATTTTATTTTATTTTGGGTCAAAATGATTCTTCTGTAGTTGAAAATTGTTAGTCAACGATAAGTAGCTTGAAATGACTTGACAGAATGACACGTTACCGACAAAAAATAATTTTATAATTTATATAAATTTTAAAAATTATTTTTTGATTACGGTACATTTTTCAAGTCACCTTTGTCTATATGCAATTGTCATATCATCGTACGCTAGCATGTAGGTTTGTCATATCATTTCAATCCATTTATTGTTAGTTGGTTATCTGTTTTCATCTGCGAAAAGATTATTTTGACCAAAAATATAACGTTAAGAGTTAAATTACTTTAAAAACAATAAAAATTAAAATAACTATTTAATAAATATTATGAGTATATATTTTTCTTTATGCCCATTTTTTAGTTATAACAACCTTTAATTTGTCTCATTTACTCATTAGTTAAGTCATCATGGGGTTGTATTTAAAAAGTCAACTTGGGTTTGTCTAAATAACGAGGTTTGAGTTTCACAGGCCATTCTTTATAAGTTTGGGGTCATGGTTTGACATTGGATTACAACAACCTCCTCCTCCCATCCCAGTTGGAAAGCAAAACAGTCTTCATTCCCGTAAAAATGGAAGGTCCAGAATCGGCCAGTTTGATATCCACCGACGAACCACTAACCACAGTTTACAAGGTGACATTCGGTGCTACGTATGCCACCCAACGTTCGTACGGTTTGTTTATTAAAAATCTGATAAACGCACTGATAGTCCATGGGAGTGCATCGCATGGGATACCGGTGTTGCCTTCCGATGAGGATCTGCAACCTACTGATCTCCGTCACTATGTTGTGGTGGAACTCGAAAGTAAGGGAAAGAACGTCTCGTTAGTTATCGAAGCAACCACCGTGTACCTCTTGGGTTACCGACCAGGACTGGGAACACAGTCCTACTTCTTTAGCGACGTCCCCGAGGCTGTACGAAATCTCTTCTTCCATGACACTGGAAGAATCGGTCTTGATTTCAAAAGCACTTATCCTAGCCTTGAAGCTCAAGCAAAAGTTGGCAGCAGAGATCAAATACCTCTGGGATTTGCCCAACTACGCAAAAAGATTAACAAACTGAATGTTTACAATCCTGCTGAAGGTACTAAAGATGAGAAGAAATTAGCGAATTTGGAAATTGCGCAAGCACTTATAGTCTGTATCGAGATGATTTCGGAAGCCGCGCGGTTTAAAGACATCCAGCAAAAATTAGCTGCACTGGCACCACTTGTTGAGGGTGGACCTGATCAAACGTTGGCTGATTCAAAACTCCTTGATCCAATGATTGGGTTTCAAAATGGTTGGACAAAACTCTCCAAAGCCATCCAGAATGCAAATCCGGATGGATCCTTTAAAACCAATGTCACCATTAATCAAGTTCCTTACAGCAATGTGAATTCTGTGCGTCCCCTTATCGCAATACTGAAAAAATACCTTCCGGATACCACCGTTCTTGATCAGGTTGTCGACGCCGGAGTTGGTTCAGAGTGTGAGCTTGAAGGTGAAACCACACGTATGCAGTAGCATATATTTATCGGATATTGTCTCGGTCATCATGCGCTTCGAATGCTTTTTTACAAATTTTTATCTTCTTTGTTTTCCCGTTTCGTTTTGACACCAGTTTTCTTGTATTGTGGTATTGTTCTGTGGTTCTATTGTCAATTTTTCATAATCATTATATTATGATGTACTCTTTTCCTCCTTTCGTTGTTCGAGTTGTATTTGGGTACAATTTAATTACGAAAGAGATTTTTAACGAGGCACTCCTTACCTTTCAAAAAAATTATATTTTACATTTTATCTTATGAATGTGAATAAATTAATAATTTACCATCGTTATTGGCTAAATACAAGGTGAATATGTATTTTACAAACTAGTCCGGCCAAAGTTCTTAGGAGCGTTTGGTTTGCGAAAAATATCATTTATCAAGGGAAATAAATTTTTTCAAAATAACATACCCATGTTTGGTTTAAGAAAATTCGCTAGGGCAGGTAATACTACATTCTCAGTAATAGCTTTTCCCCCCAAAATGGTGGGAATGTCATTCCGATCCTGTTTTTAGGATTTAGACAATTCTCACCACTTTGGACTAAAATACTCTTGAAATAATGTTATGTATTCAAATAAATCATTATTTTCTATTTCTTCAACATTAATTTTTTTGTTTTGATATGTTAAAAAAATCCTTATCTAACCTAAATTGTTGCATAATAAAATATATAGACAACATTCATCGTTAAATAATAATAATAAATATTATAAGTAATTTTTAAAATTGTTTCTTATCTAAAGAATAATGTTTTTATTTATATGGTAAAATTTGTATTATTCAATTTTAAACCACATTACAAATTTTTTTTGAAATTTTAGATTTTAAAGAATGAGTTTTGATTTTAAAAATAATGTAAACTGAGTAATAAAATATATAAATATAATATTTATAGTTAGTTATTAGTATATTTAATTAAATAACGAATGTGATGATTATTATAGAAGTTTATGAATTTGTTTTTTATGTATTTTTTAAATGTATAATTTTAATAAATCACAAATATTCAAATATATAATAGTGTACTGTAACATTAAAAACTAATAACTATATTCAATTACTTGTGTAAGAACTTTGTAAAGAAAAATATATAAATTAAAAATAATATAAAAATATATTTATGTTATGAATAGAATAATAAAGAACAAGAATAAGAAGAAAGAACAAGAATGGAAGAACAAAGAGATGAAAGAAAGAGGGAGATTTATATTATTCTCAAATATAGAATTGTGTGTAATGCCTTCATCAAGCCATCTATTTATAGGCATAACATGTTGCCTCATTAAAAACCTTACCAAAAAACCCCATTGGGACAAAACCCCGGTCAAGAAAAAAAGAGTGCAACGCGTATTTACTCCCCTCATGAAAACACTACTAAAGATCTTTGAATCTTCATAATTCAACATTGAATACTATTTTCTAAAGATAGCGGATGATGAAACTTTGGAGTAATATTTTCCATGATGTATCCACCTTCCATTATCTCTACACAAGATAACATTTGTATCATATCTTGTGAAAGTAAATCACATATCTTCTGGATATGTTGGGTCAATAGTCTTAGCCAAACACATTTTTGGCTTGCCTTGTGCATAACAATTATTTCTACAAGATTTGAGGAGGCATCGACGAATGTTTGAAGATCTAAATGTAATGATCTTTGTATATTCATAGATATTTCTTGACCAACTAATATATAGTGCTTCAAGACCAAGAAAAGATATAATTATATTTATTCACATCCAACAATCTTACAACTATTGAGATACTCAATAGATATGCTCTATTCATATTGAATTTTCTTTAAGATTCTTTCAGCTTATGTCTATTCATAGACAAAAAGAAATATATAAAAATGCTCGATCTTCAGGTCGAGATAAACTTGATGTCAAGATTCAAGTACTTGTATTGAAAGTACTTCACGAGTTTCCAATTTGAAGCTCTTTAGGAGTTCTAAAATTATCATAATGGATCTTGATCCAAACTCCTTTATAAAATACATAAGGAAATATGATCATTCTTATAGTATTTTCTCAATTAGTATTCACTAAGGTGATTATACCAAATGCACAAAAATATTCATGAGACATGTCTAAATAAATTTTCTCGGAAATTTCCAAATGCTTCTAGCATTTTAAATCATTCAAGGATAAATATGGATCCACAAATAATTAGACGCATGCAAAATTTTTCATAACTGCCAAAGTAATTGCATCCACCATGAAGTAATTAAAACTTTTCATAAATCATAGTTCAAGTCGTATTTACGACTACTTATTTGTGCCTCACTTGCATTACACCTTTAGGTGTTTGGACTGCTGGTCCAAATACTTCTCTTTTAGAAGTTCAAAGCGTCTTTCAACATCGACCAATTCAATATCTATATTTTTGGATAGATTTTATACAAGATCCTCGATTTCTTTCTTTACTTCTATAGAAGTATTTTATGTAAAATTGTTTGTAAAATCGTTGTCGACAACTTTCCAATTTTCTGGTTCCATTCTTGTAATGACATAACTCATCGAGATCTCTTTAAGATTTCAATCTTGTTTTCAAGTACTTGAAAACTCTTCAAGAGTTTTATTAATAGTTATATCTTGGGTCTCTTCAGGAGCACCCGCCTCCAATATATGACAATCTCATATTACTTTCTATTTACGAGAATTTTGATCATTGGAACCATTTCAACTATCATTCTTCAAGCATGATTTACATTCTCTCGCTCTAATATGTAATTTAAAATTAGAACATTTCAGCTGGTATATGAGACTTAATTACTCTCATTAGGTCAGTAAATATGTCTGGAAGTTGACATGTAATAACATGAATTATCTTATGAACTTCTAGTTCATATACAAGGATCTAGATAATGATAATTCATTTTCCTCTATCCATCTGATTATTATCTCCCCTGATGTTGAGAAAAATCATGTCATAAATGATTCTCCAATTAATGTTTAAGAATTTAAACATAAAAGGAGACTCGTACTCAATATATATTCCCAACCCTTTTTACTTGCCCATTTTGTGTGTTATGGTGGAGCAATTCAACTATATATCGCACATTCAAAAATTCAAAAATGAGAAATATGACTTCTGACCAAAAGTCAAATCATAATGAGGAGTTTATTATAACTCGTTGGATTGATGTGTATAAGTGTTGCTATATGAAAATACTATATAAATAATAAACGTTTTGTTCTCACAGTTTAGCTATTTAATAGGAGGCATCCAATTAAAAATTTGTTAAACTGTATTTTTCATAATCAATAGGCTTTGTAACAACCGATATAGCCTAAAATATAAACCCACTAGCTTTTCAAGACGAATAGTCTAACTGCATAATCTGAATCTTTTTAGAATCAATCTCACAAACTTCTGGTTGTAAGTCGATAAAACAATGTAGATGCATCTACTAAAATCATATAAAACTTTCCACATTTGTGGATATATGGGCCCATATTTCGTTCAGATATGCAAGACATACAGTCTCAACTTCAGTACAAGAACTTTAAGTTCTAATTCTTTTGGTAAGTGGGATCATCTATATCTTTTGAGAAAAAACAACACAAGAACTTCAAGTTCTTTTAGTTAGTGGAATTTAATCAATTCCTTTATGCAACACAAGAACTTCACGTTCTTTAATAAATGGAATTTAATCCATTCCTTTGAGAATAAGCACCACAAGAACTACAGGTTCTTTTAATACATGTGCATGTAAATCTCAATAATTTATGCACCATTATTGATCAGGATGGTCTAACCGATCATGTCAACTATATATATGTGTGTGTATATATCTTTGAATTTGTAAACTTCTTGTTTACCATAACATGCAATTCAATCTCACTCGTACGTGTCTAGTACGACCGTCAAAATTGTTTCCTTAAATAGGAATATATTTAGCTCTTTCGGAGCTTTCATTTGAAATTATCTTTTGGTAGCAATATATAGCTCTTCTTGAGCTTTCAGCTGACTTTTTGGCTACCAGAACTTATATTCATATTGGCTTATTTCAAATGTCAATTGATAACATATGTTGTCTATAATTCTAAAAGAATATTTTGCGAACTCATATTGCTCTCTTAAAATTTTCACTCCTAATTGTGACGATATTATTACCATTAGCGGTAATTATTGCAATATTCGCAATTATGCACTTTTCATAATGTGCTTTCTCTCAAGAACTTATTGCTCTTATAGAGCATGAATATTTTCAGTACTTTGAGATATAGTACTCACATTATTCCCTTGCATTTAAATGAGAAAATATATCTTATGCTTATGTTGAGCATAAATCGTCATCATAGATTGTATTTGACAAGTAATCATGTTAAACAAAATAAATAAATACCATAATATATAAATATAAATATAAAACGTAAATAATTAATTTGTGTAAAATAAATAAACATAAAGTAAAATAAATAAATAATTTTCTTCAAAGTTATTAGAATAATTAGAAGATGATTTATTCTTTTCGAGGGTTATAAGAAAATCAATAACGTCCAAAAGAGTTGGACCAACAATGTCCAAAAAAAGTTAGACCAGTATCATCTTCGTCATGTTTCGCAAACAAAATTTGCTTCCATTTTCTTTCATTTATCATTCAATTATTCTTGATTTTTCAACGTACAACACGTACGAGACCAATGGTTTATAACATCGCAATGGTAATAAAAAGAAGTTTACTTCAATAGAATGATCTTTAACACTCTTGTCATCCTTATAACCTCACTACTGGTGGGTATTAGTATTCTTAAAATGACCATATTTTTCATGTTTATATTCATAGCATCGACCACGACCACAACTTCTAATGTGGTTTTTATTCCTTCCATAATATAATCTCACATTCACTTCAAGGAATGGAGTTGAGCCAGTGGGCCTTTAAAACTTTTTTTTTCACATATCCTTATCACAGAGAACAAAGATTTAATCCTCGTACGCGACATTGTTAAACCTGTCCACAAGGCCCTTTAAAAACCTCCTTTGAGACCAACAGCCTCGCAGAACGGGATGTCCAGCCAATATACTTTGATTATATCGAAATTATGTCTCTAATTGAATAATGATTTACCATGTTTGAATTCACTTCAGGGAATGAAACAGTTCCAATAATCGCATGGAATAAACATCATGCTTGCATTCACTTCAGAGAATGCCCCATCATTGATAATCACATGGAATAAACATCATGCTTTGCATTCACTTCAAGGAATGCCTCCCATAAAACTTTTGGATCAAGACGAATTTTCGTAACTTGAAATTTGGAGAAGTCTATGGTTGAGTTTTTCGACGAAGAAGAAATACTACTTTCGAGCAAATATAGACTTTATAATAATCTTCTTGTAAATTCAAAATTATCATGATTTATCGCACTTTAAAATAATAATATAAAGAGTAAAAATAAAACCAAAATTTACCGATATTGATTTTTCTCTCGTGGACAATGGAGACATAGATTATGACCGAGATAGCTTCTCATAGTCCCTTTATATCACATCTCTTTCCAAGCCATTTAAGTATATCATGTAAAACTCAAAGCACGGTTAAAAATACAACTTTTACCAAATAAAATAACATAAATAATAATATGAAAAATATCAAATATAATTATATATGTAAAAGTATGAATAAACATACCGCTAATTAACCCTTTTAGGAACAAGAGAAAACACACGTAATTTACACCAAACGCAACCTCTTCGCCTCTGTCGATTCGTCTTTTGGTTTGTGAAAAGCCACAAATTTATCTCTTTCCAATGTTCGAATAAAATCAAACATACTTCCAAACTTTTCAAAAAAAAAATAAATAAATAAAATTAAGTTAAAATATAAAGAAAAAGACAATCGGTAATTTAAAAGAATGAAGAGAGAGAAAAAAAAACTTATCTTTGATTTATCCTAAAATCGAATTCTTTCCAATAACTTCTTTGAATTCAAACAATGAAGACCTCGGTTGATTAGAGTCGTGCTAATAACGTGTTGTGAATAAAATAACAAAGAACAATAATAAGAACAAAGAACAATAATGGAAGAACAAAGAGATGAAAGAAAGAGGGAGATTTGTATTATTCTCAAATATAGAATTGTGTGTAATGCCCTCATCAATTCATCTATTTATAGGCATAAGAATTGCATATTACATTGAACTCTAATTAAATGAGATGATATTTCTAATGATAAAGTAAATTAATCTCCTTAGATAAAGTTCTAATTGTGATAGACATCATCCACATAGATAAATATTCATAACAATTTCTAATGAATTTTTATGCAAACATTTTCACTTTAATATTGGAAGTTTGACTAGTTCAAAAGAAACTATATTACAAGGATAATTTTGTAAAATATGCATTTTGGTAATTTTATAATTCATCAACTAAACACTATAATTTTACATTTTTGTCAAACAAACAAAACAAAATAATGTAACATTTACATTAATATGTCAAGTAATGAATCATTCTAGAAATCTTATTCTCAAAAATAATATTACATTATGTTAACCAAACGCCATTATTATAAAAACACGTTTATCACTCAAAACACTCACATTTAATATGCACGATATTACATTTAGGAATTTTAGAAAGTATTTCAGAGTTTTTAGTAAACCATCTTCATGCACTTTAATGGTGGAAGTTCCTTTGCTAGCTTTCACCAATTTTCTTCTTCTCCTAACTCTCGATGGTTTACCTACTTATTTTAAAAGCCAAATAAATATAGGGTTTGAATATATTAGTGTTGTGAATAGAATAAATTGAGTTGAGAGAGTATTTGATCTTAATTAATCAGTCAATAAATTAGATATCGGTAATTAAAAAATAAAAGTAAAACAAATATGGTAATGATTCAAGAAGCAAACAATAGATTAAGAAAAGTAAAGTTACAAATTTGAAACACAAAACGAAGTACGAATAATCTGAAAAACACTCATGATCCTAAACCCTATGCTAAAGTGCATCAAAATAAATACAAACCAAAATAGATCGTATTCAACCTATCTTTCAAATTATGGTCCAATGTCTCATAAACCCCTTAGTTCTTATCATTATCACAAAACAACGCCTTCTACACTCAGTTAGGTCCGATTCTTATTTACAAAGAAGTTCTCTCGGGCCGTATTGACCCGAACCTAGTATTGATCCGCTCTGAATCTAAGTTGAGATCAACCCTGCATTAAACCCAACCCGAATCAATTTAAACTATTGACTTGACCTGATATAATATAAATATGATCAAACCCGATCTGTAATCCATCCAAGTATCTGATTTTACATCCCTAACTTGACACTTTATAATAACTTATGGCCACTTCCACTTTAATGGAAATTGAAATGTTCACATTGCGACATGTTAGCAACTTTTTTTTTTAATTTCTCAATAAAAAACCCAAATTATAGACTATAGATATAACATGGTTTCTTGAATATTAAACGAAATAATGTAGAAATGATGTGATAATGATGACGTGAGGAGATGACCATGGAAAAGATTAAACAAGTATCGAATTTAATACAATATGAAATCATAGACAAATTTACACACTATTATAACATTTCTTAATAAAATATTTGTGAATATAATCATCATCTTCTACTTGTTTAAATTGTTGGTTAGGTTTGCGAGTTCTTTTTTAATCGAATTGAGATATTGATTAAGCTTTGAATAAGTGTTTGGAAGCTTAATTTTGGATTTATTTAAATTAATATTATATTAGTAAAATTTGTAATTAGTTTTAAATTGTTAAATACTCTGGTATTGTTTTGAGTATTAACTAGCTTATCAATTTTTCAAAATTTAAGAATAATATAAAAATGATGGATGATAAATATCATTTTATAAGGTAAAATATGAAAATGAAATTCTAATAGTAGGTGATATTTAAAAAAAGGATATCATTTAAAAAGGTGATATTATATGGTCGATGCTAGGTGAAATTTATCAATAATAATAATAATAATAATAATAATAATAATAATAATAATAATAATAATAATAATAATAATAATAATAATAATAATTACTCTATTATTATTATTATTATTATTATTGTTGTTGTTGTTGTTATTTAAAAAAAATATATGATAATATTGACACAAGAAAATTGTATATTAATATTTAGATCAAACTCTATATTACATGTATAAGTTTCTATTCTACGAATTGATATTTTTGTTTTTCATGTGAGCGTCCACTAGAGCGATCTCAATGACTATTCATTTCGCATTCTATTTCCGATCATTTTTAGTCTCATTAATTTAATTATATTATCCTTGTACTTCTGGGTAGAACTGAATTCTAGATTTGAAAAGTGCATGAATAAAAATCGATCAAATTATAATACGAGAACTAAACTCGCAACTCAAACATAATATAGAGATTAATGATATAATTTAAAATAATTCTCAATATATTTATAATTTAATAAAAATTATTTATTAAATAACTATTAATTTTATTTGGACCAATAAACCTAACAAGTGTCATAGTGGAAAAGCGAAAGATGTTCATATATATATATATATATTTAATAGTCTAAAGTTGATTACAATGTAATATATGTTCATACATATTCTTAACATTTTGACAACGCACACACACTTTGTACACAGACGATTGAACTAGGGTCTCCTAAGATGAACATCATCTATTTTTCCACTAGAAACACTTGTTGGGTTCGCTCTATATGTATATAAAATAATTTGGTGTAATTATAAAAGATTATATTTATTCATTAAGTTCAGTTTTTTCTAAACAATTAATAACTTTTGATAAAAAAAAATATTTGCCCGCAAAGTATTAAAATTATAACATTAATTTTTTTGTTTACCTTTTACATTCTTTTCTTTACTAATAAAGAAATCAAACACTAACAATCCCGAGGGACTTCGGTGACCAGCAAATGTCACACCCCACCAGAGTATATAGAGTCTCTCCAATCGACAAACCCCTGGCCATAAGAGCCAGCTTATCCACGACGCCATTCATACAACGACGAATATTGTAACGAACCAATTTTCAAGTTAATCATTCGGACTTGGAATTCGGGTTGGATATTTTAATTTAAGCATTAAATTAATGAAAGAAAACTTTTGGGAGAATAATCGAAGATGGAGGACCTCGAGTGCGAATTACCTATTCATGTTTGGAATACAATATTTTAAATTAAAGAGGGAAAAAGGGAGGAAGAAATCAGATTTTTATCTTTTTCCCCCTCTAATTTTTTCCCTTTTTCTTTTCTTTTTCTATTTCCTTTTCTTCCATCAAGATTTTATGTCTGATCTACGACTATTGGAGAGTCTGTGTTCGACACCTCCTACACTATTGTCTTCATCTCGCCAAGACAAGTCGGTTGATGGTCGTGGCATCATCGTCAGAGCCGTCGTCGAAGGGAGTGAGAGAAAGGAAACTTTGGGTTTTCAAGATGAAGGGGTTCGAGTGTTTAAAACCAAAATCCGAGGTTACCATTGCAATCAATGTGGCCGAAAATGTTAGACTAGAGCTTGTCGCTGCTGTCCGAGCACCGGAGGCCGCCGCACGCGTCGTCCACTGCGCGTGGGCGTGCCCCAGTTGCAAGGGCGAGTGCACAATGCTCGTTGTGCACCGTGCCACACCCGATCAGCCACCTTGAGTGCACCTACACCTGCACACACCGAATCCCGCACCTAGGGTGCACCATGGCGACCATGGTCTGCGTCACACCAGATCACTAGCGTGTTGACCGACGTTTACGTTGATCGACATTGACCATCGACTTTTTTCGGGGATCCTACTCAGAGGTTTTTGACGTTTTGAGTTTGTTGGTGCAACTCGTTTCGCCAGATTGAACTCGGTAAGCTATTCCGACGTGCTTTATTTCCTAAAGTAGTTCGGTAGTACAATTGCTTATATAGTTATATTAGTTGTTATCTGAAGATTTCATGGACTCGAATGTTAGATTAAAATGGAGGATCTGTGGAGCTCGAGTACGTGTTAAGCGTTAATGGCTTGAGGTTAGTACACCTCGAACTCCAAATGCTTCAGAGCATCATAAATATGATTGTTTTGCAAGTTAGTATCTGCAAAATAGGTAGACGATGAATAAGCATGTTTAGAGACCGATAGTTGAGATTTGATATCTATGAGATGCATGTTGATGTTACGAATATGATGAGACTTATGGAGGCTTTAGAGACCATGTAGGGCCGTTGAGATAATCGTATAATTATTTGATGGTTGATTGATTGATAAAATTGTGATGCATTGTATGTTAGTTCGAATGGATTGACATGGTTTGATGGAAATTATGCTTAAGGGATAATACCGATAAATATTCGTTTAAATGTTCATAAAGGCGATAGTTGATATTAATTGATTTAATGTGTTAATAAACAAACCCTAATGACTTTCATAAGCTTTAGGGATCAAATAAAGCGTTGTAACATCGTATTTTGTAGAAAAGGTGTGAACCCGTGACTAGGGTATCGGTAAAGGCTTCTATCGTACCGGTACATAATTTGGGGTCCTATTGGTATGGGTCGACATGTACCAGTACTTGTGAAAAATTGGGATTTCGAGTGAGCAATGCTAATATCATTATGTGTGTGAGTATCGATACCCAGAGATACCGTACTGATACTCGTATTTGTGTACCAGTACCCACCAAACTGAATAATCTATAATACATGATGTATTAACAACTTGGTAAACTGAATAATCGTATTGGTATGTGTTTATTTTATGCCTTAAAGATGGAAATCGATAAAGAATATTAATGAATTGATTTATACCTTAATGAATGAGATAATGTGGATTAATGAAGATAATTAATGAGGACAATTAATGTACATTTCCATGATGTATTAACAACTTGGTAAACTTAAATGGATGGCCTGTTAATTGATAGAAACCATAGAGTTATGGTATTCGTGCCAATGGTATGTGTTGTATGGTAATCGTGTCAATGCTATGTGTTTTATGGTAATCGTGTCAATGTTGTGTGCTGCATTGACACTTGTGTAGTTGAGTTGCTTTGTGTGGTGAGATCTAGATACCCAGTGAGCATGTTGCAACAACATGGTTAGTGGCATTGAATGTGGGACCCCAAGGCTATGTGACACCGAGCCTTATTCGTTGATACTCAATAAGAGATTTCAAGTATGAGGTTTGTGATCTGAGGCTATGTGACACCAGACCTCACCTAGAGTGTGTGATCCGAGGCTATGTGACGTCGGACGTCACTCAGAGTGTACGTCCCCGAGGCTATGTGACACTAGGCCTCACTCTATGTTTGTGGTTATGACTTTGTGTGCTTGTGCTCGGATGATCTGGTGAGTTCCCAAGCATGGTTGGGCCTTGTGTGCCACATATGATGCTTGTATGAAGAGAGCATGTGTTTGGGCGACTAGTGGTAGCGTCATGTGTTTATTTTATATCTCCTTATTGCTCGTACTAGCTTGCATGCTTATGTTTATGATTAGCATAAAGTATAGTAGAGTAGATGTGTACCACTGAGCTTTGTAAGTTCAACGCTCATAATTGTTGTTTCCGTTTGTAGGTTGGTAGATTGATCGGAATCTTGAGCACAGTCGTTTGAGATTCTAGCATGCGGTGATTGCCAGAGTACGATACTTATATTTAGTGTGTTGTGTATTTATATGACCTTACGTGGTCGAGTTTGTAACTCTTATTTTAGAATTGTATTGATCAAGTCAAATGTTCAAATATTTTAAATTAAATTGGAATCTTTTATAACGTTTTAATCATTTATTTATATTTTCAACCGTTGGCTTTAAATGTTATTGGAAAGTATTTCATTTGGGTTAAACTAAGTTGAAAAATTTTATGGTAACAAGTTAGGCTTAAGGCCCATAAATGAGATCCGAGTTTATAGTGTTAAAAATATGGCATGCTCTTGTTTCCCAATTCTATACGAACATACTTCTAATCAACTCCACGAGGGACGAGCTTGCTAACTTCCTGGAAATGCCGTTGGCTTTTAATCATTTATCTATGCCCTTGTTTCCCAATTCCAAGTATGTTTTTAAGTGTCATGTATTGCCCAGAGTTCTGCTGCAAGGACCGAACAAGTACCAAGACTTCGAGAACACCTGAAAAGTCACGACCCGCCCTCATCGCGCACCACGCCACCCTGCTTCATTGCTCGCTGAATGCACCGCACCTTCCACCTTTTACTTTGATGTAATGTTATAGACTTGAGTAAATTAATATCTAGTTTTAAAATTTATTAAATTAAATCAAATAAGGTTATATACTTATATTTATGTTTCAATTGAGTCGAGTATTTTTTTCATGGATTACATGAGGTAGTTGATGGGTATATATAGGATGGATCAAGGGGTGTTGGAGGACAGTCGCACTTATGTAAATTTTATATGCTCATATTGTTTATGTATTATTTATTTTCTATTTTCTATCATTATCTAAGTTCACACCTTATAATTTTATAATTCACACTCTAACCATTCATACCTTCTAGTATAAATCTTACATCCGTCTCTGAGTATGTATATAATATATATCGGAACACAAATGCCATCTAAATTCATCATGCAACAGATAGCTGCATAAAACTGGGGACAACTCCCCACTGCCATTCAATTGGCAAAACCTGATGGAACCTTTAGAAATAGTGTCACTGTTGCTACTCACCTCGGTTACAACTTACAACAATGCGGCATCTGTGCGTCCCGTTATTACAGTACTGCTAAAAGCATCTTCGACCCGAACACATGTTTCGCTGTCACTTATGGCGATCATGTTACCGGTGCCGGATTCTGTTCAAAGTGAAAGCACGTACATGCACTGGCATATAATGTTAGAATCAAATCATAAATTAATATAAAATCTAAAACTCAGGATCTATCGTGTCAAATCATCAAGAATAATAAACTGAATAAACTAAATGCGGAAGCGACCGGAATTAATCGATAGATTGAAAACCTTTAATCTTCATGTTGAAATCCCAAATCTTTGGTATTGATCTTCCAAGAAGATAGGTTAGCCCCTGCCGTAAGAACTCTATGACGGGGACAGGAGTAATACAAGTTAACTTATTTCTTGGGGACCACTACCTCTTTATATAGTTGATTATTAAATCAACTATTAAATATTTATAACTCTGCCCTCATTGAATTATAAATATATCTTATGATATCTACACTTTTATTTCCATGACACTTTAATACCTATGACACTTTAATTGGTCACTTGATTTTGTATCATACTTTATAATAGCAACATACATTTTACATATGTGCCCACAATTGCGGATTTTAATCCAACAATCTTCCACTTGGGAAACATATGTTTCCTGATAAAAGTACAACCTTATGAGTTCAAAAATTTGCTATTATATAATAGATATTCTATAACAATCTCGTCCATCAACTATATCTATATAGGATCAAAGCGGTCTTCGCCATATCAATCATGACTGGACCCATCAATGATCACGTATGCATACATAGTCAAATGACATAGATCAATCATGGATGCGTAACATGGAAAATTACATGAAATGTGAACCGTACATGTCTATTTCTAACTGGTCCCCCTAAACCTTAGTGAGATCAACTTTACTGAATTTAGAGTGTGCATAAACCAAAATAACTTTATTTCTGTAGAAAATAATCTTAAAATATCCGTAAACTGAAGTAACCAAAATTGTGTCTAAAACGAATGAGCATTTTTCAAAATTACAAACTCCCACTAAAACTGAATATCCTTAAATAACATTACACCCACATGAGTAGTGTTCTCATGAAAGACCTATGGTGATAGTTTCTTAATATGCGCACAGTTATGAAGTTTGTACCAACATGCTCTATAGACACACAATCTGTAATACCCCGATTTAGGGCCCGGGAGCTTATCGATTATAACCTAGGATTAGTCCGGGTTAAAATTAGACTTAAAGTGATGATTTTTACAAAAGATGCCCATGTTTACTAAAATGCCATTAATGAAATTGAGAATGAGAAATTTAAGAAAAATGGAATAAAGAAAGGAAATTTGAAAAAAGATATCATCTTCTCCAAAATCCCCATTTTCCACTAAAACTTCTCTAAAACCCTAACTCACTATTCCATTGCTCAAATCTCTCATCAAAGCAAGATTTTTAAGGTAATCTCTTCCTTATTTCATATTTTTCATTGTTTAGCTTGTGTTCTTTGAAAACCCTCTTTTAAAAGCCATTAAAATGTATTTTGAGTTTGGAGTTGAGTTGAGAACAGGGGCGGTTCAAAGATTTTGGGGGCCCAGTGCAATTTATTAAAATATGGCTCTTAATTTATAACTAGTAAGAGATATAAGTGTTTTTTAAAAAAAAATACTTTAATACAAAAAATATTATTAAATTGTCCTCTTGAGAACAAAAAAATTGACTTATAAACATCAAACATTTTCACTTCAAAATTATCATTCTTTTTGCATGTTTTAAGTTTTAGATAATTTTTTATATAAACATGATTATATATATAATTTTATAATTTTTTACAAATATTTAATTTAATTTAGGTTCCCTATTTTCGAGGCCCCTCTCTCTTGGGGGCCCTGTGCGGTCGCATATGTTGCGCCTGTCCAAAACCCCCACTGGTTGAGAAAATAGGTATTTCTATGGGTTCTTCATGTGGGTTTCTAATGTAGCATTTAAGGGTGTTTTTGATCACTTTTGGGTGTCTTAAAAATGTTAAAATGATAGGTTTTGGTGGGAAACCCGAAATGGGTATAAAAATGAGATTTTTAGGTCTAAAAGGTTGGGTTTTTGGGTTGGTTTTAGGTTGAAAACGTGGCTGGTGGTTCCCTTGATGGTGAGGGATGTTTCTAGATGTTTTTGGATGTGTTTTAGTGGTTGGAATGTATGATTTCAGTGTGGGGTTTGTTTAGAACGAAAATGGTGAAGTTTGGATGAAATCTTAGATTCGAATTGATGTGTTTTGGTTGTAAGAGTGAGTTTTTGGGTTACTACTGGTTTCCGAGTGTATTAGTGTCCTAATAGTATGATTTGGATTGCCTTAAATAGAGGAATCGGGTTCGGATGCGATATCGGGTGCTACGGAGGCTTGAGATCGGTGTTTCATTTTACGTTTGGGTTCATCGGTGAGTGGAAATTGTTTTGGAATCTTATTTATGTTCAACGAAGGTTTGATGTTTGGGTGGAGTCTTAGAGACTAACCTAGACCCAACAATAAGTTCACTTAATCTCATTTGTTGGTTGATTTTCGATTCTCATGATATGTGTGATGTGATGATGTTTTTAGATTGTTTTTACTCTTCGTTTAATGTTGTTGTGTAGTCGTTGTTGGTGTCGAGACTCATGTGATGGTTGTCATTACTACGGTGATGTGTAGTCCCATCGGTAGTGACTAATAGGAGAGTACGGTTATGTGTAGTCCCATCGAAAAACTATTAGTCTAACGGTGATGTGTAGTCCCATCGGGTTTTGGGTCATGCATGTGCATACCTTGTAATGTGATGTTTGTGATACATTACGTCTTTCCTTATTTGTTTTTGCTTGAATTTAAGTCTGCGTTTTAAAAGCTGCATTGTTGGTGTGTTTTAGAGCTCCGCTCACTAAGCTTCTAGCTTACGCTCTCTTTTCTTCAACAATATAGATTGTTAGAAGCTTCGGGAGGCAAGTGGGCAAGGGATGAAACTCTTGGAGTTCTCATTAAGTTCAAAGTATGGTTTATGTTTTGTAATAACACTTAGACAATGGGATCGCTAGATTGTATGTTTTGGAGTTGGTGTTCAAACTCCCTGAATATGGGTTGTTTATGTTTCAAGCATGTTCTAAATGGTGATGCTATGTTAAATTGGGACTTGGTGTGGTCTTGTGTGGATTGCTAAGCATATTGACTTGTTAGTGTTTTTGTATCTAAGTGGTCATGTGAGCTTAGAACTGAGTTCTAAATTGTTGCTTGAATGCATGTCAAATGTTGTGATTAGGACTTTTTGCATCTAGAATGTGTATGTGATAGTTTGCCATGTTGTTGTTTCTTGATTATTGTGTTTTGAGGCTTGTTTGGGGACTTTAGAGATGCAGAAACCTGTTTCAGGGTCACACAGAGTGTAGGCATTTCGAAACGCTTGTGGTTGTTTCAGAACGGTGATTACTCCAGGGATACTCGTATCGGAATGCGTTTCGATACAGTTTGACACTGTGAGCTCCTGTTCCAATACGCGTATCGAAACGGTTTGCCACTATAAGGGCCTATTTCGGAACGAGTTCTGGAACGCATTGACAAAATGGACCCCCGTACCTAAACGAGGTGGACTGTACCAGTACGGCCTGGTCTGGCTTTTGAACTGGGCTCGTGTTTCGAAACGAGGAAGCTTGTTTTGAAACATAGGCTTGTAATTTGGGCTTTTGGCATCTTTAAGAATTCTCAAATGTTGGGCTTTGGTCCCGTTTTTTGTAAGCTTCCTTGAGAGCCTCGTGTGAATTGCTTTTGTATGGTTTTAGTTTCATAAGCATGAAATCCGACTAACTCGACACTTGGTAAATTTATATTACTTTGTGCCTCGTTTATATCTTTACGTTTTTGGTTTTCTACTGTCGCTTCCACACATAGTACAAACGATACATTTAGGCAAGATAATGTTTAAAATATATTTTCTAGGGTTGCCAATCGAAGTGGAGCCTTAACGAGTTTCGCTTTGGTTTTCCCTATGTAACTTGTTCGGATCGGTCTGTCGCCTAGACCGGGATGAGGGGGTTACATTTGGTGGTATCAAAGCCTCGGTTACGAGGTCTCCCGGGAAAGGTAAGTCAAGTAAGTTGGTTTGTATGGTTGCTTGCTATTGCATGGTGTATGAATCCATGCTTCTAGATGTCCTTGTTGTTGGTCGAAGTCCAGTCAAGTGTTCCCATTGCTAGGTGTTGTTATGGAAACTGGTTTTGGTTTAATGAGTTGAGAACTTGGGTCCTTGTCCTTTTACTAACCTAATGTTTTCTTTTGTGTGTGATGTGTTTTTTGTTTTAGATTTTATCTCATTATGGTGAGACCGAGGGGGCGGCCTAGAGCGGGTGACCAGGCACCCGGGGGTGAGCCTCATGCTCCTCTTGCTCCTGATGGTGATGGTGTGGATGGTGAAGGTAATGTGCCTCAGGCTGGTGCGCAAGTCAGAGGTGATGGTAATGGGCCTCAGGACGATGCTAGTGTTGGAGGTAATGGAGCCCAGACGGGTCAAGGTCAGGCAGGTGCTGACATGACCCATTTGTTTTAGACCATAGCCGAAGCTTTTCAGACAACTTTGGGTGGTATGCAAGCTGCAGCACCACCTCAGGGTGCGGGAACATGATTACCCCTTGAGAGGCTCCGTAGTTTGGGAGGAGATGAGTTTCGTGGTTTGACTCCCGAAGGTTCATAGGCTTGGTTTGAGAGTACTACACGCATCTTGGGTCAGATGGAGTGCTCAGACACTCGTAAGTTGGGTTGCATTGTCTCCTTGCTTCAGGGGGACGCATATACATGGAGGACCACTGTTACTTCGGGTATGGCCGAAGCGAATATCACGTGGGAATTCTTCAGAAATGCTTTTAAGAGGAAGTATCTCGGAGTTCGGTATCTGGATGAGAAGAAGAGGGAGTTTTTGGCCTTGGTTCAGGGTAGCAAGACCGTGTCCGAGTATGATGTTCAGTTTGTGATATTGAGCCAGTATACACCTGAGTTGGTTCCTAATGAGAGGGAACGATGTGAGCGCTTTCGATATGGGTTGACTAGAGATGTGAAGACTTACATGCTTGCTTCCGACTATACCGAGTTTGATGTCTTGGTCTCTATGGCCAAGGATATTGAGCAGAACTTAGGCTCCAGTGCTCGTGCTAGTGGGTCCGATTCCGGAAAGAGACACACGGATTGGGGTAGAGATCGTGCCAAGAGGAATAGGGATAGGAGGTATCAGCCCGATTCGAGGCATAGAGGCGGTAACTATGGACAGAGCCACCAGGGCCAAGGAGCTATTGTACACACTCCGGAATGCGCTAGATGCGGGAGGCGCCATTAGGGCGAGTGTATGGGGGCCTATGGGGTATGTTGGAACTGTGGTTCCCGAGACCATTTGAGGCGTAACTGTCCACACCCTGCTAGGGGCAGACCGACTCCAGCTAGGGGTTTTGAGCATCAGAGAGGTCGTGGGCGCGGTCGTGGTAACTTCCAGCCGAGGAATGATGGACAGAGGAACTTGGCTCATGTAGTGGCAGTCCAGCCCGAGGGTGGAGGACCGACTAGGGTGTATGCGCAGTGAGAGGCTGGGAATGACGTGGATGTCATTGCAGGTAATTTCTCGTTACAGTCTTTGAGTTTGTTTTCTTTGATAGATTCAGGGTCGACACATTCGTATATTTTGGGTGAACATGCAAGGTCTCTAGGTTTACCATATGAGTTGTTAGAGGTAGGTGTAAATGTTACTAGTTCTTTCAGTGATACAATGGTAGTTAGGAAGAGATATATGAGGTGTCCCTTGATGGTTTAGGACCACATGTTTCTGGTTGACATGATGGAGTTACCGTTCTATGGTTTTGATGTGATTTTGGGCATGGAATGGCTTGTAGAGCATAGAGCTATGGTTGACTTTGAGACCAAGAGAGTCTCCTTGAAGCTTACAGATGACTTTGAGGTTGTGGTACTTGGCGAGAACGTTAGGTTCTTGTCCAATGTTGTTTCTGCTTTGGAAGCTCAGAAGTTAATGGATTCGGGTTGTCAGGCTTACTTGACTTACGTGATGAATCTGAATATGAGTGAGGTTAGACCGCAAGACATCAAGATAGTTTGTAATTTTCCAAGTGTTTTTTTGGAAGAGTTGTCAGGTTTGCCTCCAAATAGAGAAGTTAAATTTGCTATTGAGACGTATTCTGATTCTGCACCCTTGTCTATTGCTCCGTATAGAATGACACCGAAAGAGTTGAAAGAATTGAAGACACGACTTCAGGAGTTGTCGGATAGAGGTTTCATTAGGCCTAATGTTTCTCCGTGGGGTGCTCCGGTCTTGTTTGTGAAGAAGAAGGACATCAGTATGAGGATGTGTATAGATTATAGGCAGTTGAACAAGGTAACAGTGAAGAACAAGTATCATTTGCCTAGGATAGATGACTTGCTTGATCAGTTGAGAGGTGCTTCAGTGTTTTCAAAGATTGATTTAAGATCCGGTTACTATCAGTTGAAGGTGAAAGATGTGGACATACTGAAGACAGCCTTCCGTACACGTTATGGGAACTATGAGTTCTTGGTGATGTCTTTCGGTATGACTAATGCTCCAGTTGCATTTATGGATATGATGAACCGTGTGTTTCACGAGTTTTTGGACAGGTTTGTGGTAGTGTTCATAGATGACATCTTAGTGTACTCTAGGACCGAGGAAGAGCATGATGAGCATTTGCAATTAGTGCTTCAGACTTTGCTTGAGAATCAACTATATGCCAAGTTAAGTAAATTTGAGTTTTGGATTAGGGACATAGTCTTCCTAGGTCATGTGATCTCAGAAAATGGGATTAGTTTGGATCCCAAGAAGATAGAAGCAATAGTGGATTGGAAACAACCGAAGTCAGTGACGGAAATTCGTAGCTTCCTAGGCTTTGCGAGATATTATCAAAGATTTGTTGAGGGATTTTCAAAGATAGCGACTCCTTTAACCTAGTTGCTTCAGAAGAATGTTCCGTATGAGTGGTTAGATGCAAGACAACAAGCGTTCGAGAAGTTGAAGAAAGTTTTGACCAAAGCTCCTATCTTGGTTCAGCCGGAACCAGGAAAAGAGTTTGTGGTTTACAGTGATGCATCATATGTAGGTTTAGGTTGTGTGCTTATGCAAGAAGGTAAGGTCACAGCTTATGCTTCGAGACAGTTGAAAGTTCACGAGAAGAACTACCCCACTCATGATATTGAGTTAGCTGCAGTAGTATTTGCATTGAAGATTTGGAGACATCACCTTTATGGCGAGAAGTGCACCGTTTATATCGACCAAAAGAGTTTGAAGTACTTGATCTCTCAGAAAGAGTTAAATCTTAGGCAACATAGATGGATAGAACTTCTTAAGGATTATGACCTCACGATAGAGTACCATCCGGGTAAGGCAAACGTAGTGGCCGATGCTTTGAGTAGAAAAGTGGCAGTTGAGTTGCAAGCTATGTTTGCGAGATTTAGCGTGTCACGGTATGGTCGATTGATAGCCCAGTTGCAAGTTAAACTGTCGTTGGCTCAGTTGATCCGAGAGAAACAGTTGCAAGATGAGTCGTTGGCACCTCACGTGCAAGATATAACCGAGGAAAGACCCACATATTTTTGTTTTGGTGAGAATGGGATCCTATGTTTCCAGGATAGAATAGTTGTTCCGGAAGATTCCGAGTTGAGGCACATCATCTTAAATGAAGCACATAACAGTCCCTTTGCTATGCATCTGGGTAGTACGAAGATGTACCGTAGGTTGAAAGAAGAGTACTACTGGGTTGGGTTGAAGAAGGATGTGGCCGAGTTTGTGAGTAAGTGCATGGTATGTCAGAGAGTTAAAGCCAAACATCAGTTTCCTTCAGGGTTGTTACAGCCGTTGAAGATTCCAAAATGGAAGTGGTAACGTATCACCATGAACTTTGTGTCGGGTCTACCATTGCCTCATTGGAAGAAGAATTCAGTGTGGGTGATAGTCGATAGATTTACTAAGTGTGCTCACTTCATACCTGTTCATACTACCTACACCATAGATAAGTTGGTCGATCTGTACATCTGTGAGATAGTGAGACTGCATGGGGTACCGAAATCGATTGTGTCAGACCGAGATTCAAGGTTTACAACTAGATTTTGGGAATGTTTGCATCGTGCCTTGGGTACTTGGTTGAATTTTAATACTTCGTATCACCTGCAGTTAGATGGTCAGTCAGAAAGGGTGATACAGGTGTTGGAGGACATGTTGGGGTGTTGTATTATCGACTTTTAGGGGTCTTGGGAGAAGCATCTACTATTAGTAGAGTTTGCGTACAACAACAATTATCAGGCCAGTATTCAGATGGCACCGTATGAAGCTATGTATGGTAGGAAGGGTAGAACTCCTATTTGTTGGGCCGAGGTCGGACAGAAGCTTGTATCGATGCCCGAATTGCTTAAAGGCACTACCGAGAAGGTAAAATTGATCTGTGATCGCTTGAGGGAAGCTTCAGACCGACAAAAGTTGTATGCCGATTTGAAGAGAAAAGAGATAGAGTATGTCATGGGCGAGAAGGTGTTTTTGAAGGTCTCACCTTGGAAGAAGGTGATGAGGTTTGGTAGGAAAGGTAAGTTGAGTCTGAGGTTCATTGGACCTTACGAGGTAGGTGAGAGGATCGGTCCCGTTGCGTATAGATTGAGACTCCCGACCGAGTTAGAGAAGATCCACGATATGTTCTATGTATCGATGCTCCGAAAGTATAGATCAGATTCGTCTCATGTAATGTCAGTGGAAGAGATTAAGTTGAACCCCGACTTGTTGTATGATGAAGAGCCGGTTGAGATTCTTGCTACAGACAAGAAAATGTTGCGTAAGAGGTCTATCGAATTAGTCAAGGTTTTGTAGAGACACCGAGGGGTGGAAGAGGCTACTTGGGAGAGGAAGGAAGACATGGAAAGACAGTTTCTGTATCTCTTTATGTCAGGTAATTTCAGGGACAAAATTCCTTAAATGGGGGAGAGTTGTAATGCCTCGGTTTAGGGCCCAGGAGTTTATCGATTATAACCTAGGATTAGTCCGGGTTAAAATTAGACATAAAGTGATGATTTTTACAAAATATGCCCATATTTACTAAAATGCCATTAATGAAATTGAGAATGAGAATTTTGAGAAAAAGGGAATAAAGAAAGGAAATTTGAAAAAAGATGTCATCTTCTCCAAAATCCCCTATTTTCTACTAAAACTTCTCTAAAACCCTAAATCATTATTCCATTGCTCAAATCTCTCATTCAAGAAAGATTTTTTAAGGCAGTCTCTTCCTTATTTCAGATTTTTCATTGTTCAGCTTGTGTTCTTTGAAAACCCTCTTTTAAAAGCCATTAAAATGTATTTTGAGTTTGGAGTTGAGTTGAGAAAATGAGTATTTCTATGGGTTCTTCATGTGGTTTCTAATGTAGCGTTTAAAGGTGTTTTTGATCACTTTTGGGTTTCTTAAAAATGTTAAAATGATGGGTTTTGATGGGAAACCCGAAATGGGTATAAAAATAAGATTTTTAGGTCTAAAAGGTTGGGTTTTTGGGTTGGTTTTAGGTTGAAAACGTGGCTGGTGGTTCCCTTGATGGTGGGGGTGTTTCTAGATGTTTTTGGATGTGTTTTAGTGGTTGGAATGAATGATTTCAGTGTGAGGTTTGTTTAGAACGAAAATGATGAAGTTTGGATGAAATCTTGGATTCGAATTGATGTGTTTTGGTTGCAAGAGTGAGTTTTCGAGTTACTACTGGTTTGCGAGTGTATTAGTGTCCTAATAGTATGATTTGGATTGCTTTAAATAGAGGAATCGGGTTCATGTGCGATATCGGGTGCTACGGAGGCTTGAGATCGGTGTTTCATCTTACGTTTGGTTTCATCGGTGAGTGGATACTGTTTTGGAATCTTATTTATGTTCAACGAAGGTTTGGGGTTTGGGTGGAGTCTTAGAGACTAACCTAGACCCAAGAGTAAGTTCACCTAATCTCATTTGTTGGTTGATTTTCGGTTCTCATGATATGTGTTATGTGATGATGTTTTTAGATTGTTTTTACTCTTCATTTAATGTTGTTGTGTAGTCGTTGTTGGTGTCGAGCCTCACGTGATGGTTTTCGTTACTACGGTGATGTGTAGTCCCACCGGTAGTGACTAATAGGAGAGTACAATGATGTGTAGTCCCATCGGGTTTTGGGTCATGCATGTGCATACCTTGTAATGTGATGTTTGTGATACATTATATCTTTCCTTATTTTTTTGCTTGAATTTAAGTCTTCATTTTAAAAACTGCATTGTTGGTGTGTTTTAGAGCTCCGTTCACTAAGCCTATAGCTTACACTATCTTTTCTTCAATAATGCAAATTGTTAGAGGCTTCGGGAGGCAAGTGGGCAAGGGAGGAAACTCATGGAGTTCTCATTAAGTTCAAAGTATGGTTTATGTTTTGTAATAACACTTAGACAATGGGATTGCTAGATTGTATGTTTTGGAGTTGGTGTCCAACTCCCTTACTATGGGTTGTTTATGTTTCAAGCATGTTCTAAATGATGATGTTATGTTAAATTGGGACTTGGTGTGGTCTTGTGTGGATTGCTAAGCATATTGACTTGTTAGTATTTTTGTATCTAAGTGTTCATGTGAGCTTAGAGCTGAGTTCTAAATAGTTGCTTGAATGCATGTCAAATTTTGTGTTTATGACTTTTTGCATCTATAATGTATATATGATAGTTTGCCATGTTGTTGTTTCGTGATTCTTGTGTTTTGAGGCTTGTTTGGGGACTTTAGAGATGCAGAAAACTGTTTCAGGGTCACATAGAGTGCAAGCGTTTCAAACATTTGTGGTTGTTTTGGAACGGTGATAACTCCAGGGATACCCGTATCGGAACGTGTTTCAATACGGTTTGACATTGTGAGCTCGTGTTCCGATACGCGTATCAAAACGGTTTGCCACAGTAAGGGCCTGTTTCGGAACGAGTTCCGGAACGCATTGGCAAAATGGACCCCCCGTACCGAAACGAGGTGGACCGTACCGGTACGACCTGGTCTGGCTTTTGAACTGGGGCACGTGTATCGATGTAGGCAAGTCTGTTTCGAAACACAGGCCTGTAATTTGGGCTTTTGGCATCTTTAAGGATTCTCAAATGTTGGGCTTTGGTCCCGTTTGTCGTAAGCTTCCTTGAGAGCCTCGTGTGAATCACTTTTGTATGGTTTTAGTTTCGTAAGCATGAAATCGGACCAACTCGACACTTGGTAAATTTATATTACTTTGCGCCTCGTTTATATCTTTACGTTTTCGGTTTTCCACTGTCGCTTCCACACATAGGACTAACGATACATTTAGGCAAGATAATGTTTAAAAGAAATTTTCTAGGGTTGCTAATCGAAGTGGATCCTTAACGGGTTTCGCTTCGGTTTTCCCCGTGTAACCTGTTCGGATTGGTCTGTCGCCTAGACCGGGACAAGGGGGTTACACAATCACTCTAAATTTTCTTTAACAACTAGGAACTTTATATTTATGTGCTTCAAATTTGAAGTGTTCCTATTGTTTATAGAATAAATGAATGCATATTTATTGTCACAAAATAACTAAAATAGTCTTTTTATTCAATCTAAAATTAGCAGCTCATGTAACAAAATTCGTTTGTATCAATATTCTATTAGAATCGAAGTCTGTAAACCTAATGATCTTTAACTTACCAGAACTTCGACATGTGAGCATGTAATTTTTGTTCTCTAAAGATATCTCGTAACTCTATTGGTTGCTATCCAATAGTCCATACTAGATTTTTCTTAAATATCTATATAATATTCCAACAATGTACACAATTTCCAAACGCATACATACTTAAGCATAAATTAGATTTTCAATAGCTTATGTATAGAGAATCTTTTAGATTTTCTAAATTTCAAGGTTACTTTTAGGGTATTGAGTAAGATAATGCTTATCTTCTTTAGCAATATGAGTGTCACTTGGTTTACTCCCACTGAACTTGTAGTATATACAAGTGTCAAGCAAATTTATCTCTAAACCGAATGAGATAATCAACATGAAATTTATAATTTCATTAATAAGAGTCCTACATAAGCTCATAGATAGATTTTTTTTAATTTACATATCATTGATATTGTATCATAAGACACAACTCTATGATTGTACCATATAAATAGTTTCTTCAATGTCGTCATTGAAGAAAACAAGCTTAACATCTATCTAATGTAGCTTAAGACTAAAACAATCAACACATGTAATAATTATCTTGAAAGAGTCTTTCAATAAAAACTTGAGAAAAAATCTCTACAAAATCAATGTCTTCTTTTAGAGTATATCCTTCAGATACAAAACGTGCTTTATACTTATCCACATTACCATTTCCCTCCCTATTGGTTTTAAATATCCATTTACAACCAATTGGTTTGCACCTTAAGGTAATGAGACAAGTTTTTAAACTTTATTGTATTGCACAAAATTATACACTTCTTGAACAACATCAATCCACTTTTGGGAGTTAAAACTTTTATGGTCTGATAAAAAAATTATTGATCGTTTTCTATCATTCCATTATTGTCTTATTTTCTTGAAGAAATACAATATAATAATCTGGATTAGTATTTTATCTTCCTCTCGTGGATCTCTTTAATGACACTTGTTTTTAAGGTTGTTGAGTTTGTTCTTCTGAAACAATTACTTCATCTTGAATGAGAGTTGTTCAACATTGTTTTGTTGAGGTACTTTATTCACTTCTTGATTAATGATAGGTGTGAAAACCTAAACATCATCAAAAGTGATAATATGAATTAAATTATAATTCAATTCCTCCTCAATAACAATGCATCTAACCTTATTTCTCCCTCCAAACTCAACATCTTAAAAAAAATTATAAATCTCTCCTTAAAATAATCTTAATTGTAGGATCATAAAATTTACAGCCCATGATTCACTCAAAATAATCGAAGTAGTTGTTGACTTTTGAAGTTTAATTACTTCACATATGTCTTAACTTATACAAAAGAATCAACAATGTGTAACTTATTGTTGTTTCTTTTGACTAGGACCTTAGAAACTTTATTCTAATATTTTCTTTTATTGCTCTTATTCTTAGAGACACTAACTAAATGAGCACTAACCAAACGAGTACTTTTACACTTATAATGCTTCAACTTTTCTTCCTCTTGAACATAATGAGAAATGAGCCCAAATGGAGTATATTTCTCCCTTTGAAAATTATAACTTGAATTAGTTAAATTGTATAGGAAGCATTGCCAAAACCATAAGAACAAACAATTGTTAGAAAGTTCAATCTTATGTGCCTTAAATTTTGAAGCAATATAAAGAATTTTTATAATCTACTCCCTCACATTTGCTTGACTTTTATACTTCATATACATCAAATAAGACATAAGTGATGTCATCTTAACCTTAATGTTTTAAGTAAAACATTTATTTATTTCGTCAAGGAAACCCTTAGTACGAGTATTCTCTTCATATTTGTGCTTCAAAAAACATCTAGAGTGTTGTACTTTATGATCATTGGACTCATGCGTTCAAAAGATCTCACCTCTCAAAATACCTTTTATGGGTACTTACCGCAGTGAGAGGTGCAAGATGTTATTTCTTTAGTGCAAAGTCTATGTTCATACAACCAAATACTATATGTTAGTGTCTTTTCTATTCCTTAAAATTAGTTTCACTAAACATGAGTGTAGAATGTATTTAACAGATATTGTGACAACAAAGATAATTTACCTAAATATAGAACAAAAATAAGTAAATAAAATAAAAACAAGCTCACATTAATACTCATGAGTAAACAAATAAATTCAAAATAATGGCTAGTTCCCCTCAAGATACCAAGCACAACATTAATATCAAGTCTTTGGACAGTAATATTAACTGTAAGCGATACTCTTGTTGTAGCAATCAAACATTGACAATAAACTATGTCCAACAATAGGTTAATCTTTGGACTAACGTATTGCTCACATAAAATACCTTATAATTGTCACACATTTATCGTCACAGTTGTCGTTGTAATTATGTCAAATATTAACTTTCCTTTGGGCCAATTAATAAACGCGTGAATTACAAAAACTCATAATTATCTTAATATTTTAAATACTAATCTACACAAAAGCAGTCACTTTGGTGACATTATGTTCAATTAATCCATTAAAATATTAGACATCCGAAGCCAAAATATGAATTTAATTGTTTCAAAATATTTTCCTTAATTTTATCTTTCAATTAAATTAAAAGATAACCAAAATAATAATAAATTTGAATAAAGGTAAACCTCATATCAAAATATCGAACACCTCATTAACATTTCTTTGAGCTGATTAATACTAATATAACCCAACTTACATGCACAAAACCTTCTATATCTTTAAAATAATTTCCATAGTATAGGTCACTTTGGTGACCCATTGTTTAAATTATTTCAAAAATATATAATAATATACTAATATTCAAATTTAATATTTTCTTAATAGTCAAAGAACAAAAATTAAACGTCTGATAACGCTAAAGTTTCTGAAGTAACCTAAGATAAGGTTGTCTAAATGGGGCTATCAGAAATCGAAAACCAAAATCTTTGACTGTCTCTTAAAATTTTTCTTAAACTTTAAAATGCATTTACCAAAATTAAAGTCGAATTCAAAACATTCAAACTTTAACTAGAAGCGAAAATCAGAAGAATCATACAAATGAATAATTCATATAATGATCACATAAAACCTTAAAAATATCCATAATAACCTAATGGTGAGAATTGAAATTTTAATCAAACGGAAATGAATATACATTAATACCAAATTCAAATATGCATATTCCGTAGATAACTTTAACGACAATTTAAGCATAATATCAAACAAATTTAACCAAAATATTTTGTACAAAACTAAACATGATACAACAAAATTCAATCACAATTTGTTAGACATAAACTGAACATAAAACTTCGAGAGCTAACCTAATTATAAAATTTTCAAGTCACGATAAATTTACCATGACATTGCGACAAATAGCAATATATCAAAATAAATTCAAAATAAATTCAAACTCAAAACCGAAGTCTATTTTAGCAAGATACATTGAATCTTAATACAAATTTAAAACTTAAACAATTACTAGGGTAATATGGAATCATTACAACTGATCATGTAATAAGAGCACACATCCTATTAACCGAATTCTGAAAATATATTTAATGTATGAAATGAGGAAATTAACCTAATTCCTGATAATCAAGTCTTACTCCCGAAACTTTATAGGGTACCATGTCATCAACCGAAGTGGGTATTATGAAGAATTTACGGAAGTTATTCACGAAGTGAATTGTTTACAATATTTTTAATCTAAGCAAATACATAATTTAGACTATAATAATATCGATAGCAGTAAACCCTAGAAAATTAGATTCATAAAAAAATAAATCTAAATACCAAATCTGAGTATAAAACCCAAAATCTTAAGAAATCAAGCCAAAAAATAATATAAAATAAATTCATTCTCAATGATTCAACATGACGAGACTCTGATGCCACTTGTTAAAACCAAATCATAAATAAATATAAAATCTAAAACAAAGGATCTATCATGTCAAATCATCAATAATAATAAACTGAATAAACTAAATGCGGAAGCTTACCTGAATTAATTGATAGATTGAAAACCTTTAATCTTCATGTTGAAATCCCAAATCTTTGATATTGATCTTCCAAGAAGATAGGTTAGCCCTTGTCATAAGAACTCTCTGACGGGGACAAGAGTAATACAAGTTAACCTATTTCTTGGAATCACTACCTCTTTATATAGTTGATTATTAAATCAACTATTAAATATTTATAACTCTGCCCCTCATTGAATTATAAATATATCTTATGTTATCTACACTTTTATTTCCATGACACTTTAATACCTATGACACGCCTAATATAATTGATCACTTAATTTTGTGTCATATTTTATAATAGCAACATACATTCTCACAATTGCGGATTTTAATCCAACATATAATTATCCTATCTATCTACATGCACTAAAATAATAAAATGAATGAATGTTGGATCTCGTACTCCACCTCCATTAGTTAAACGAATAAAAAACTTATTGTCTCACTTAAATCTATCTTCCAATCCATCGTAATATCAGATCAGCATACAAACCCAAAGTTTGTCTCGTTACCCCTAACAATAACATCGGTTTTGGTTTTCTGCAAAATATTCCTCGACTTTTCCAATAGGGCTAGGCCTAGAAAGCTAAAAACAATATGCTCATGAGTCATGGGCGGAACCAGGAAGGATTGAATGTTGGGAATGGCTGAAATATTAAATTAAAAAAAACACAATGATTTATTAAAAATTTAAATTTAAAATTTAAAAGACAATGTTTAATTTTTTTAATATTTAAATTTATAAAGACCATAGTCGACTATTGGGAGAACACCATGAGCGACTGTTCAGAGCCCAACCAGCTTAGGCCCCTAAAAATTAATTATTCTTATTTTTTAAAATTTTAATTTTTTAATTTATCAAATGAATAAATTAATATAACATTAAATTTTAATTTTCTTTCTCAAATCTCAAGATCTATTTTTTTTTGTCAAATTTAATTCACTTCTTCTTCTCCTCCTCCTCCTCCTTCTTCAATATAACGATAAAAAAATAGATGATACAATATTCTTCAAATTTTTATATTTATT
The DNA here is from genome assembly GCA_958450335.1 of Hibiscus tridactylites. NCBI lineage: Eukaryota > Viridiplantae > Streptophyta > Magnoliopsida > Malvales > Malvaceae > Hibiscus > Hibiscus tridactylites. Next base: position 16,445,057 of record OY288283.1, read on the forward strand.
CTTCATAATCAAACTCCATAATTCAATTCCTTCAATTTTTTTTAACAAAACAATGAATATAATGTGTTTGACAAAGTTTAATCATGTTTCTATGGTTTATTAATGAAATGTTAAATTAATTGTTCAAAGTAATGAGATATGTTTTCGCTATTAGGGGTCTATTTTTTGTTTTCGTTTGGGACCTCAAAAATGTTCGAGGCGATCCTGATAAAGACATAAATTATTATTAGACTAAGAAATTTGAGAACACATACCTATCATTCTTTGATTCAGCCCTATTTAATTAAATAATTTAATAAAACATTATATCTTAAATTTAAATATTTATTTTTGCAGGGGCTAAAATATCATTAGACCAAACTTTGTCTAATATATAAAAATGTTAGCGGGGCTAAGTTCCTTTGAGCCCAACATAGCCCCGCCATTGCCCATTAGGGATGTAAAAACAGGTAATCAGACGGGTTTCAGGTTGGGTAAAATCGGATACATGTCAGTTCAGGTCATTTTTCTGTTTTGACTCGACTCGGGTCGGGTGTGGGTCCATTTCAGGTCGGGTCCATGTTAGGCCGAGTCCATTTCAGGTCGGGTCAAAACGGGTCAGGTATGAAGCAGATAATTGGTAGGTTAATTCGGGTTCAGATACACTTCAGGTTGGGTCCATTTCAGGTCGGGTCCGTTTTAGGTCGGGTCCGTTCCAGGTCGGGTGCATTTCAGGTCGGGTAATTCAGGTCGGGGTATTTTCGGGATTGGAATTCGTATTGAGTTTGAGTTCGGTACAACCGTATAAGTAGTTGATAGACTTTAGATTGGCCTTCGTCAATCGTCATTGATTTTGAGTTAATTATTTAAAGTCATATCAAATTAAAATTATAAAACATTGGAGTAATTAAATAAATAATAATGAAAAGGGGTCAATTTGGATTAAAAATAAAGTTTCACGGATTATAATGAACAAAATTATCAAATTAAAATTATAAAAAAAATTAGACAAATTTAAAAGAAAACAAGGAAAATGGGTCAATTTGGAATAAAATAAAGTTTTGGGGACTATAATGAACAAAAATATCAAATTAAAAGTATAAAAACTGGAGTAATTAAAAAATAATAAGTAGAGGCCAATTTAGAATAAAAATAAAGTTTTAGGGTCTAGAATTAACAAAATTTCAAATTAAAATTATAAAACATGATGAATTAAAATATATATATATATAAGGGTCAATATGGAATTAAAATAAAGTTAAGGGACTAGAATGAAGAAAATATTAAATTAAAATAATAAAACATTTGGTGTAGGGTTTGTGGTTTAGGTTTTAGGGTTGAAGGTTTATGGAGAAATTCATTAAGGGCTTAGGGCCCATACATTGATAGCTACATACATACATACTTACATACATTAGGGTTTATGGTTTAGGGTTTAGGGTGTAGCAAAAAACCCATCAATGGTTTAGGGTTCATATATTGATAGATACAAACATACTTACACACATTAGGGTTTAGGGTTTAGAGTTTATGGTTTATGGGTTTAGGTTATGGATTTAATGGTTTAGGGTATATGATTTAGGGTTTATGGTTTAAGGAAAACTTAATTAAGGGTTCAGGGTTTAGATATTGAAATGTATATACATACATACTTACATATGTCATGTTTAGGGTTTAGGTTTTAGGGTTTAGGGAGAAATTCATTAAGGGTTTAAGGCTCATACATTGATAGCTATTAGCTACATACATACATTCTCATATATATTATGGTTTAGGGTTTAGGGTTTAGCGAAAAGTCATCAATGGTTTAGGGTTTATACATTGATAGATATAAAGATACTTATATACATTAGGGTTTATAGTTTATGGTTAATGTGTTTAGGGTTTATGGAAAATTTCATTAAGAGTTTAGGGTTTAGACATTGATAGGTATATGCATACATACTTACATACATTAGGGTTTAGGATTTATAGTTTAGGGTTTATGACAAAGCTCATTAAGGGTTTAGGGATCATACATTGATAGATACATACATATTTATATATATTATGGTTTGTGGTTTGTGGTTTAGGGCTTATGGTGTATATATACATACTTACATACATTGGTAGGGTTTAGGGTTCATACATTAGTAGGTACATATATATATACTTACATACATTAAGGTGTAGGTTTTAGGGTTTAGGGTAAAATCCATTAAGGGTTTAGGGTTCATACATTGATACATACATACTTATATATATTAGGGTTTGTGGTTTAGGGTTTAGGGTTCTTACATTGGTAGGTATATACATACTTATATACATAATGGTTTAGGGTTTATGGTGTATGGTTTAGGTTTAGGATCTAAGGGTTTAAGGTTTAGGGTTTAGTGTTTAGGGTTTAGGGTTTAGTATATCTACTTTTATACATACATATATGCTAATATATATTGTACAATAAAAATAATACTAAACCCTAATGATAACCCTAAACCAAAAAATGAACCCTAAACCCCCAAGTCTAAAGTGAAACAATACCCATAAATCCTTAAACTTAAACCATAAAATCAAAACCCTAAATCATGTGTTATCATAACATTAAACCCTAAGAATTATACCCTAACACTAAACACTAAACCCTAAACCTTACAAACTAAACCCTCGAGCTAACCTTAGTTCATTAAACCCTAAACCCTAAATCAAAACCATAAAACCCTAAAAACTATAAAACCTGAATTTTAGATATTAAACCCTAAAAACCATTAACCATAAACCTTTAAAACAAAACCCTAATTCAAAGTCATAAACCCTAAACCCTATTAAACAATAAATGTAAACCCTAAAACCTAAAAAATAAAATATATTAACCCTAAACAAATCATTAAACCCTTAATTTAACACCTAAAATAAAACCTCAAACCTTAAATTAAAACATCAAACCCTAAACTAAACTACAACCCTAAACCTTAAAACTGAATTAAGGACGAAATTGAAAATAAAACAAAGCTTTAAGCTTAATTTCACAAAAAGGGCGAAATTGAAAGAAATCAAAGTAGGAGTGCTTGCGGAGCAAGACCCGAATAATAACCCCCACCCGTTTCAAAAAACGCAGATCTTCTGACCCGGTTTGAGGCCTATAAATAGAGCCTCACCCCTCAGCCTTTTTGCTCATTTCTTCTCCTTACTGGCACTCTGCCGAAATTTACTCTCAAATTCTCTCTCATCCACAAACACCAAATTCCCAGAATTTTTTCCATTTTTCGATCAAAATCTTGGTTTTAAACCAAGTTCATCCTTGTTCTTCCAAAATTTCTTCCCAGCTCCTCTACAAACACAAAAATCCTCCTCAAGCTTGTTTATCTTCGATCAAAACCTAAACTTTTCTCAAGAACAACCTCGTGTTCTTGAGAATTCCTCTCTTCAATCCTTCAAAACCCTAAACCCAACTCCAATTATGTTTTACCCTAAACCTCAATTCATTATTAACCCTAACCTTAAACCCTAAACACTAAAATCCATAAACCCTAAACTCTATAAACCATACACCTTAATCCACAAAACCTAACCTCTAATCCCTAAACCCCAATCCTTAATCCCAAAATCCTTTCGTATTCTCATCTTGCCTCTTCAGATTCTAACCCTTCACTTTCTAGTTTCCAGATACATTAACCTTCTCTGCCTTTTCATTTCTGGGAGCTGATCTTCTCTGCCTTTCTAGTTTCCAGTTTCGGTAAGTTTGATCTTCTATTCTCTCATTTTTTATTTAATGTTTTTTGTTCGATTAATATTTAGTTTCTATTTTTTACTAACTATTCACCTTTGTATCTCATGAAGGTTTCTGGCTTCTGTCAGAGTGTTCATCTTCCGCGTGGGTTTGTTTCTCATGAAGGTTGCATGTATATTTCTGTTTGCCTTTTCATTTGGTTGCATGTTTCTTTCTGTTTGCCTTTATTGTTTTTGGTTGCATGTATATTTTTGTTTGCATGTATCGCTTTTGGTTGCCTTTATAGTTTTGCATATATATTTCTGTTTGCATGTATTGTTTTTGGTTGCATGTATATTTCTGTTTGTATGGTTGTATATATGCATGTATGTATATGTATGGCTTCTGTATGTATTTATGGGTTCAATTTGTATATATGCTACAATGTATGTATATGTATGGTTTTGTATATATGGTTTATGTTAGTTTCTATGGTTTCTGATTTGAAATATATTTAAGGTTCTTTGATTTGAAATATGTTAAGATGTTTAAGGTTTTTTGATTCTGGTTTGGTTTATTATGCATGCTTTACAATTGAGTGTTTAGTTGTTTAGGGCTAGGGTTTCCTTGGTTTAATCTGAGTGTTTAGGCTGGACTACCCGTCCTGCGGGGCTACTGATGCGAAAGGGGTTTTTTTAAAGGACCTTGTGGACATGTTTAACAACGTCACGTACAAGGATTAAACTGAAACCACTTAGATTGTCTGGTTTATGGTTTTACTTTGTGTCATTAGTTGTATATATATCTCTCTGGTTTCTGGATTCTTTGACATGAATTCTTTAATTGTGTTTTTAGTTGTTTGTATATATGCATGTATGTATGGTTTTGTATATTTGGTTTTTGTTTTACTTTTTATTGCCCTTTTTAGTTTTCAGTCTCTAACAACATATTGCAATATTTACTTTTTAGTTTTTTTAAAGCAATGGATGAATTTTCTTATGAGTTGGACTTTCCTGGTGAAAGAGGTCAAAATGACCAACTAATACTATCTCAAGGTGGTTTATTCTTCCTTTTTTTCATTATGTATTTTTTTTTTACTTTTGTTTATTTCTGATTCATGTTTATTTGAATGCTTGAAGGGGATGTAAATGATCAACTATCTGAGACAATTCGTACCTCTAAGAGGAAGTCTACAGCTTCAACTGGAGGGGACATTAGGAGAAGAACATCTCCTGTTTGGGATCATTATACCTTCATCAAGCTTCCAGAAGGTCTTTTTTCTGAATGTAAGTACTGCAAAACAAAAATGTATAAATCTGATTCTTATATTGGTACTTCTAACCTTAAAAAACATACTGAAAAATGTGAATCTTATAAAGAATTTCTTGCTACTAATCCCAATAGTAGTTCAGAAACTTCTTTTGATCAGAAAAGATACTGTGAGTTATTTGCTGAAGCTATTATGTGTCATGGTTATGCTTTGAGTGTGGTTGAGCATGATAAACTTAGGGTTTTGCTGAAGCTATTCTGTGTCATGGTTATGCTTTGAGTGTTGTTCACCGTAAGTCAAATCCGGATTCAATTCTATCTCCTCAACTGGCATAACATGTGACAGATCTGATCCATACCTACAAAGCATCGAGACATGAAACACATCGTAAATCTTCTCTAGTTCGGCCGAAAGTCTCAATCTATAGGCAACGGGACCAACTCTCTCAACTATCTCATACGGACCAATGAACCCCGAGCTCAACTTTCCTTTCCTACCAAACCTCATCACCTTCTTCCAAGGTGAGACTTTCAAGAACACTTTGTCGCCCACAGCATACTCTATTTCTATTCTTTTCAAATCTACATAAGATTTCTGTCTATCTGAAGCTGCCTTCAAACAGTCACAAATAAACTGTACTTTCTCAGTAGTACCCTTAAGCATATCAAGCAAAGGTATCAATTTATGTCCCGCTTCGGTCTAACAAACAGGTGTTCTATATTTTCTACCATACAGAGCTTCATAAGGTGTCATCTGAATGCTAGCTTGATAAATGTTATTATATGCAAACTCTACTAACGGTAGATGCTTCTCCCACGAACCCTTAAATTCAATAATGCAAAATCTCAACATATCTTCCAACACGTGTATGACTCTCTCTGACTGACCATTGGTTTGAGGATGATAGGAAGTGCTGAAATTTAGTCGAGTACCTAAAGCACTATGAAAACTCTCCAAAATCTAGCTATGAACCTCAGATCTCTGTCTGACACTATAGATTTCGGTACACCATGCAATCTCACTATCTCACTAATATACAGTTCGGCTAACTTATCCAAAGTATAAGTGGTGTGAACTGCCAAAAAGTGCGCACACTTCGTAAGATGATCAACAATTACCCAAACCGAATTCTTCTTAGAAGGTGTCAACGGCAAACCCGATACGAAATTCATGGCAATTCTCTCCCACTTCCACTCGAGAGTCCTCAACGGTTTTAACAAACCTGAAGGAAACTGGTGCTCGGCTTTAACTCGCTGACAAACCATGCACTCACTCACAAACTCGACAACATATTTCTTCAAACCAACCCAGAAATACTCAATTTTCAAATCGTGATACATTTTCGTACTTCCCGGATGCATAGCAAACGGACTACTGTGAGCTTCAGTTAGGATGATGTGTCTCAAGTCTACATCTTCCTAGGGATGGAAAAAATACCCGGCCCCGACCCGACCCGACCGAGTATTTTTTCTAAAATTTCAGGGATCGGGGCGGGGCGGAAAAAGTAAGAAGTTTGGGCGGGGTGGGTTCAGGTATTTGCTAGAAATTCCCCACCCCGCCCCGCCCCGCCCCGGTATATTTTTATATTTTTATATATATTTTTATTATATTTATAAAAATTATCATTATATTTAAACACTTTTATGAGTTTTAAGCTATTTTTTGTTTTTGTTTTGGTTCGTACTTATTATAAAATTTTGTTAGATTTTGTTCAAGTTTTAATATATTCGATTCTAACGGTCAATGATTCAAATTTATTCTTTTAAATATGTAGTTTAACACGTGGATAATTTAAAATTTGTTTTATTTTATTTTTTTATATAAGTTTGAAGTCCCTTGGAACTATAATTTGTGATTGTGGTGGAAGATTGGTTGAATCTAACATTTACCGTCGACGAAGATTAAATTTTTTTTAAATTTTTCGGGGCGGGTCGGGGCGAGGTCGGGTTTAAGGGTTATTGTATCGGGGCGGATCGGGGCGGGTAAATTAATATTTTAACTCGGGGCAGGGCGGGGTCGGGTATAATATTTTATAGGTCGGGGCAGGTTCAGGGTGGCCAAAAACCCGCCCCGCCCCGCCCCGCCCCGCCCCGCCCCGTTGCCATCCTTACATCTTCCAGAACAACTACTCTACTCTTGAAACACAAGACTCCATCACTACTAAAACAAAAATCTGTCAGTTTAACCTCCGCTATGTCTTGTACATGAGATGCTAATGATCTATCTTGCAATTTTTTCTCTCGAATCAACTGAAGCAACGAAGGCTTAACATGCAAATAAAGAGTATGATTCTCAGTCCCTTGGCCGTGATGGCCTCGCCCCGGATTACCATCTCCGCATCTATGATCATGATGAGGTTTCCTATCCTTGTGCCTCTTGGCACAATCTCTGTCCTAATCAACAGTCCTCTTTCCGGAACTAGATCCACCCTTGCGATTCGCAAGTCCTAAAGACTGTTCGATGTCCTTGACCCTAGTGACCAACACATCAAAATTTGTATAGTCGGAAGCCAACATGTAGGTCTTCACATCCTGGACCACCCTATAACAGAAACGCTCACATCGATCTGCCTCAGTGGGAACTAACTCAGAAGCATACTGACTCAATCGTACAAACTACACCAAATAGTCGGACACGGTTAAGCTACCCTGAACTAGAGCCATGAACTCTCTCTTCTTCTCATCTAGGTATCGAGGACCTAGATACTTCTTACGGAAAGCAGTCCTGAAGAACTCCCAAGTAACCTCGGCCTCTGGCATACCTGTAGTGATAGTAGTCCACCAAGTGTAGGCATCTCCTTGAAGCAAAGAGACAATGCAACCCAACTTATGAGCTTCAGAGCACTCCATCTGACTCAAAATACGATATGTGCTCTCAAACCATGCCTCTGAACCCTCGGGTGACAACCTACGAAACTCAACCCCGCCCAAGCTACGAAGTCGCTCTAACGGTAAACCAAAACCTGCACCCTGAGGCAGTGCTGCAACCCGGACACCCGCTAAAGCTGTCTGAATAGCCCCGGCTATAGCCTGAATCAACGGATTCACATCAATACATGTCTTTCCCTGACCAGCCAGGGGTCCAACACCTTCTACATTCGCTCCACCCCCGGAGGAGGAGGAGGAGGAGGAGAAGGCAAGTTGTCTCCTCGCACTTCCTCAACATTCTCAATCCGTTCAACCCTCGGATTATCCATTCTCGGCCTTCCCCCTCGGTCTCACCATGCTAACAGATGCAAAGCTAAACAACAAACACAACAAGTGAAATGATTTGGGGTCAGCAAGGAACAAGGTCCAAGGTGCTCAAGTCCTTAAACTTAAAATCACTTACAATAATAGTATACTAGCAATGGGTGCCTTTAACTATTTCTCAACCAACACAAAGATAGCCACAAACATGCTTACAATCACCATGCAATCACAATCAACAAGCTTACACCATAAATCTTACCTCACTCACCTTTCAGCTTGCGGAAACTCAACGAACCTAGGCGAAACCTAGGCTCTGATACAAACAAATGTAACCCCCTCGACTCGGCCTAGCCGCCAAACCGCATCGAACGGGTTATACGGGGAAAACCGAAGCGAAACCCGATAAGGCCTCACTTCGATTAGCAACCCTATTTTTTTATCTTATCTAATTACCACATTTGATCCTAAGGGTGAAAACAACAGTGGGAAAGCGGACACTGATACGAACCAAGCAGGGCATACGATATCTTAAACTTACCAAATAGCTATTAGTCAAGTTTCATGCGTATGAGGCAAAAACCTACAAAGGGGCTCATACAACTCAACTAGGAAGTATACAGACATTAGGGACTAAAATGCAACATTCGAAAACCTTCGAAGGTGCCATTCAACCGTTTTAACTGCTTGCGTTTCGGAACAGGCTTGCCTGTTCTGAAACGCGGGCTCCATTCAAAGAGTAAAAGTCAACCCGTTCCGGAACGATCCCACCTTGTTCCGGAATGGGGGCTTCCAGTGACAAAACGTATCGGAACGGGTTCCGAAACAGGGGCTCAGAGTGGCAAATCGTATCGAATCGGCCCTACATGGTTTCGAAACAGGAGCCTCTAGTGGCAAATCGTACCGAAACGGCACCACCCTCGTTCCGATACGGGTACCCATGGAGCATCGACCGTTCTGAAACCATATCGAGCATTTCGAAATGCATGCACATAGTTTGGCCCGAAATTATACTTTGACACCTCCAAACGACCCCAAACTTGCCCCGAATCATCAAAACCACATAGCAGCATATCATACATACATTCTAGATGTAAAATATCCTAATCACAACATTAGACATGCATTCAAGAAACAAAATGGATTTCAAGTCCAAGGCTCTCAAAGACACTTAGATTCAAAAAAACTAACATGCCAAAAGCTAAACAAAAGCATAAATCATCATGGCATAAGGCAATACAAGCCCAAAACATTTAAGCAAACTTGTCTAAGCAAAAAGGACATGCCAACAATACTTCAAACATAAAGGTCCTATCTCATTGCTTTATACTAGTTATTGAAGCCTAAACCATACTTGAGCAAACCAAACTCCCTTGGATTCTCCCTTATTCCCCGAGCTGCTCCGAAGGTCTAAGGGCCTGCATTATTCGAAAAGAGAGCGTAAGCGTTTAAGCTTAGTGAGCGGTGCTCAAAAAGGTAACTACAACAATGCAGTTTGAAAACATAGTTTGCTTGAAAACCAAAACCTTTCCAAATCATCTCCACATGCTTAACACACAACAACATGCATTTACCTTCACGTGCATTTACCGAATGCAACCACAAGCCATAGGCTTACCACATGCTCATTCTCATAACGCAAGTAAAGTAAACAACAATGCATAAGTATAGGCATAATAGAGGGAAATCAACAACATGCTTAGCATGAGAATTAAAGCATCATGAGCATATTGACATTTATCGTTTTTACTCGGATATGCGGATAGTTTCTCAAACTCACTAGACACTTCCGGTGGAATCTCACATCACAGTACTCACCCGTCTAGTAAAAACATAATTTCGGGTGGAATCTCACATCATCGTACTCCTCCTTAGTGGAATCTAACATCACTAAGGCCATGCACGAATTTCACCTCGAGTGCACTCTAATCCTATTGATCGATCAATTATATCTGGTAACAACTCAACACGTGTCAATATACTCATTCACAACCACAAGCATTACCGATGCTTGAACCACTTACCATGTCCAAACTTCCATGCAAGGCATGTACTCACAATGCAAGTATAAACAAAAGTCCCACATCTCAACATGCATAACAATGAAATTCAACACATAACAACATAGCATGTTCAACTTGCACTCAAGAATCGCAAAACACAATTTAATTGCATAAAACCTTTAAAACTTACTCTTGAGTTTGGATTGGCCTTTTAAGCTCAATCCCAACCCCTAAAACATTCCCTTAATCACGTTAAGGCTTTTAAAATCGATCCACTCACCAGCCAACACTCCAATGATGTCCAAGATGCCGAAACAAGCCTCCGAATTACCCGGATTTCCATCCACAAAGCCCGAATCCAATTCCTCTATTTTGAGCAACCCAAAATCAAACATTTGAACACTAACACACTCACAAACACGTCAAAAACCCGAAACTCAACAACCTTGCAATAATACACATCAATTCAAGCCCAAACTTCACTCGAAAAATAACAATTTCAGTCTCAAACTACTTGCAGTCATGCCCAACAAATTTACCATAAAAATCTATCTTTTAGCATCCCCAAACATCAACCTAAAGCTATCAAACCTCCAGCTGTCATTTAGACTCAAAACCCAACCAAAAACTCAAGATTTTCAACTCCCAAAATCACCCACAATACCTATTTTGGGTTTTCTATAAAAACCCATCCTTTTCATGTTATTTTAGTGACAAAACCAAGTTAGAAACACCCTCAAACTCAACCATAACCAACCCAAACTAAAACCCATAAATATCATTTCATTTCAAACCAAACTTCAAAAATCAAAACAAGTTTAATCCATGAGTTTTTGTAGAAATCTTTACATTTAAGACTCAAGGAAGATAAAACTAAGTTAGGGAGCCATTTACCTTGAAGAAATCACTTGGTTTGAGGTGTTGAATCCAATGTAATAGTGAATAGGGTTTGGGGAGGTTTTAAAACGTAAAAAGAGAATTTTGAGAAGATGATGGCTTTTGAATATCAAAACCCTTTTTATTCCTTTTTACTAAAAGCTCCCCTTTTGCCTTTTTTCCTTTAAAACACTTTTTGGTGTGTTAAAAATAGTTTTTCTCCAATTTAATTTAACCCGCCATGGTTCGACTAATCCGATATCTCCCGGCCCTAAACTCGGGGCGTTACATAATGATTGTGGTTCTGGTTTTCTGGTAAGTTGGTATTGGATGTTCCTACTCGATGGAACTCTACTTACCTGATGCTTCAGAGGGCAATTGAAGCTAAACTTGCTATTAACTTGTTTGTTAATAGGGAAAATGGCTTGGATATAATCACTGAGGATGAGTGGGAAACTGCTCAATTAATATGTGATTTCCTTGAGTCATTCTTTGAATTTTCTACACTATTCTCAGGATCCAAGTATCCCACTGCTAACTTATACTTGGCTAATGTTGTTGCCATTGAGAAGCTGTTGTTTGAGGCTCACAATGATCCATGTGAGGGCATCTCTGCAATGGCAGGACCTATGCTTGAATTGTATGAGAAATACTGGTTTGATCACTCAACGATTCTGTCTTTTGCTATTTTTTTGATCCTCGGTATAAGTTACAACTTCTGAAGGAGTTGTATGATGTCCTCTATGTTGAGGATGAGGTTGAAAGGATGGTAAGTGTTGTTTATAACGAGTTTGTTAATATGTATATATATTATTCAAGATATGCACGTTCTGTTTCTTCTAATTCTTCTGTCCAAAGTAACTCTTCTCAAACTACAAGTCTGTCAAGTTCTGGTCGCCCTCGAACATTCGAAAAATCAAATCTCTTTCAAGTCAGTGCTTATTTATGCTTCTGTTTGTATATTTAAATATTTTTTTCAATTACAGATTACCAACTCTTTTTATATTTTAATGACAGAACTTTGATGCCAATTTAGCAGCTTCTAGGAGTGGTAAATCTGATATTGACTCCTACATTTCTTTGCCCCTTCTCCCTCGCACTGAAGATGCTGAGTTTGATATCTTAGAGTATTGGAAATCACAATATGTGTTTTTTCTTGCACTTTCACTCATGGCTAGAGATGTTTTAGCCATTCTAATCACTTCAGTTTATGATTTAGTGTTGTGGTTGTTGTTGCTAGACTTGGTTTTGCTGAATGTTGCTGCTGTTTATGAGTTAGAGTTGTTGAATGCTGCTGTTGTTTATGACTTGGTGTTGCTGCTGGTTACTGGTAGCTTGCTGCTTTTCTCTCTTATCTAAGTGTTGCCCTTGTTTTAATTATGTTGGTTTCTTACCTATGCAAGTTACCCATAATTAACCTTGATGGTAGCATTTAGATCTGATAGCTCGATGAAGAAATATCTGGTAGCAAAGTTGTTGAGTTGAGAGGTGCTCGATTCGTTCAACTGATGTGGCTCACCAAGTGGTGGAGAGATGGAATTTTGGGTGGATTTGGTGTGGAAGCTAAAATATAAAGAACACAATGATTTTAGAGTGGTTCAACCTTCTAACCAAGGTCTACATCCACTACCTTAGCTTCCCACTAAGGATTTCCAATCAATCCACTATTGATTCGTCCCCCTTTCTAGGCTTAGGAGGAAACCCTTATACACCGATCAAGCTTTCTACCCAAAGCCTTGATCAAACCCTCTTTTACAAAGAGATAAATAAAGCAAACACAAATCCCTCTAATAGGTGTTTGTTTGCACAATTAAAGCACTCACCCAAAACCTAAAACACTTGAGCAAATTTGAAAATTTTGGCTCACTAGTGTTTGTCTATACAATAAATGACAATTTAAGCTCTAAGACAATTATTGATCATTTGTTGATTGACAATATGAGCATTAACCATATATTGATGCTTGGAGGTCCCTTTTATACTCCTTGATGAGTTTATAGCCGTTATTAGCCGTTGGGGTTGAATTGTAGTCGTTGAGGAATTTATTTCCCACCATAAATGCAGTTCTACAGCTCATCGTTTCGAAACACGCGTGACCGTTTCGAAACACCCTTTAAGTAGAAAGAGCCGCTGCAACCTGATGCACGTAGGCGTATCGAAACGACATAGCCAGTTTTGAAACGATGGGCAAAATTCACATCTAGGGAAGGCTCGTTTCGATACCCGTATCGAAACACTTTTGCTACTGGAATTCCCCGTATCGAAACACCTAAGGGTGTTTCGAAACACCTGGACGGTTTTGTGTAGTTTGGCTTTTGAAAACATTTAAAACCCTTTGAAAAACATCCCTAAACATAGTTTCAAGTTATTTGGACTTTAGAAATAGTTTTGAATTCTTTTTAAATTAGTCCAAAACATTTTTCAATTATTATATCAAAACATTAGTTCTACAATCTCCCCCTTTTTGATATAATAAAACTCTCTTGAAAAATTGTTTGGGATTCTCCCCATTTAACTTTAAAAATGTGAATAAGAGATTGAAGATATGAAATCAAATAAAGCTCCCCCTTATTCATTTGAAAATTCAATTTTTCAAACCATTTCTCCCCCTTTTTGTTATATCATAAAGAATTTAAAACATTAAGTTCAAAATAACTATAGTGGAAAGATTTCACAAAAATAAGAATTTGGTTTTAAAATGGCTCCCCCTTACTCAAAGCATCATTAAAAGTGTTAGTCCAACATTTATGATCATCTAGTTGACAAAAAAAATCAAATAAAACAGAAGCAACTAGATTTTACCAACACTTGACCCAAAGGGAGGATGTGAAGCCTTCCTTCTTCAAGTGTTCTTCCTTGGTGTGCATGGAGCTCCCCCTCAAAGTTTGACTTGTTGACCACTCTCCATCACACCTAGCAAAAGACAATCAAGTAATTTTTGGTATCCAAATTGCTTTGGATCCATAAACGTTAGTAGCACAAATTTTAGTCCCCTTTGGAATCCATTTTTCAATGTCATCCTTTTTAGTTGAAGTGGTTAGTCCTTTTGGACCCAAACACTTCTAAAACATTTTCCTTTTACAAATCTAGGGGCACTAGATTGTCTTACATAAAAATTTGATTTTCCAAAATTGTTTTTCTTTTCTAGCTTTTTGGAAATCAAATCCTTTTCTTCTTGAACTTTTTGAAGCAATTTTTGTAAATCAAAACATTTTAGTTCAAACTCCTCGAGTTTTGCTTCAAGTTCAAGTTTGGTTTTAGAGATCAAATCATTTTGAATTTTTAACTTTCAAATCAATTTATTGTTTTTCAAAATGTGATTTTTAAAGTCTTAAACCAAATCATCGTAGGCATCTTGTAATTCATCAAAAGAGTAAGAACATGAAGTAGATTAATTAGAAGTTACCCTTGAATCTTCTTCGATGGCCATAAGGCAAAGGTTGGCTTGTTCATCGTCAGTGGAGTCCTCATCACTCCAAGTGGCCATATGTGCCTTCTTTTTATGGCTTGAAGTGCTTGCCCTCTCCTTTTTCTTGGATTCTCGTTCAAGCTCTCTCAAAGCTTTCTTTATGAACGGGGCACACTTCTTGAAGAGATGAACTATCTCTTCTTCTTCATCCTCCTCTTTACTTGAATAGACATGATGGCAAGTGGAGGACTTGAGAGCCATGGCATTGGTGTTGATGCCAAGCCTCTTGAGCTTCTTCTCTCCCATAGCTCTAATTTCTTCCCTCTTCTTCTCATCTTCCTTGTTCTTCTTCATGATTTGATGAGTAAGGAGTGACCCCATGAGTTCATCAAGCTTCAAAGTCTTCAAATTCTTTGCTTCGATAATGGCGGTCCTCTTTGAGTCCCAAGACTCGGGAAGTGAGTAGATGAGCTTTCGAACAAGCTTTTCCTCTGAGATGGCTTCTCCATATTCTTTGAGACCATTGGTGATTGTGGAGAACCTATCAAACATCTTCTCGATGTTCTCTTCCGGGTTCATCTTGAAGTTCTCATACTCTAAGGTGATGAGCCCAATCTTGGTCTCCTTGACTTCATCGGTTCCCTTCTATGTGACTTCAAGCTTGTCCCATACCTCCTTGGCACTCTCACAAGAAGACATATTCTCATAGATGGATGAGCCAAATGCACAAAAGAGGATGTGCAAGGCTTTGATATTTAGCTCCATCTTCTTGCGATCGTCGGCACTCCACTCCGCTTTGCTTCGTTGAGGCACGAATGGACCATCTTCAACTATTTCCCATAGCTTGTAGTCTCTTGACTTTATGAAGAATTTCATCTTGGTCTTCCAATGGGCATAGTATGTTACGTCGAAGAAAGGCGGTTTGTCAATAGATTGTGCCATTTGAGCCGGTTGGTGAAATATTAATTGAGCTTGCCAGATCTTCTCAATAGGATGTGAATCCTCTTCGATTGAGCCAAGCTCTGATACCAATTGTTGAGTTGAGAGGTGCTCGATTCGTTCAATCGATGTGGCTCACCAAGTGGTGGAGAGGTGGAATTTTGGGTGGATTTGGTGTGGAAGCTAAAATATAAAGAACAAAATGATTTTAGAGTGGTTCAACCTTCTAACCAAGGTCTACATCCACTACCTTAGCTTCCCACTAAGGATTTCCAATCAATCCACTATTGATTCGTCCCCTTTTCTAGGCTTAGGAGGAAACCATTATACACCGATTAAGCTTTCTACCCAAAGCCTTGATCAAACCCTCTTTTACAAAGAGATAAATAAAGCAAACAAAAATCCCTCTAATAGGTGTTTGTTTGCACAATTAAAAGCACTCACCCAAAACCTAAAACACTTGAGCAAATTTGACAATTTTGGCTCACTAGTGTTTATCTATACAATAAATGACAATGTAAGCTCTAAGACAATTCTTGATCATTTGTTGATTGAAAATATGAGCATTAACCATATCTTGATGCTTGGAGGTCCCTTTTATACTCCTTGATGAGTTTATAGTCGTTACTAGACGTTGGGGTTGAATTGGAGCCGTTGAGGACTTTATTTCCCACTATAAATGCAATTCTGCAGCTCACCGTTTCGAAACACTCGTGACCGTTTTGAAACGCCCTTTAAGTAGAAAGAGCCGTTGCAGTTTGATGTAGTACCCGTATCGAAACGCCCTTGGCCGTTTCGGAACACCTGTATCGAAACGCCTGCCTCCGTATCGAGACGATCTGCATTTAAAAGTTAGTTGGGAAATAGCCGTTGGGGTTTATGACCGTTGTGGTCGATGCCACGTAGGCGTTTCGAAACGCTGGGCAAAATTCACAGCCAGGGAAGGCCCATTTCGATACCCGTATCGAAACACTTTTGCTACTGGAATCCCCCGTATCGAAACACCTGGACGGTTTTGTGTAGTTTGGCTTTTGAAAACATTTAAAACCCTTTGAAAAACATCCCTAAACATAGTTTCAAGTTATTTGGACTTTGGAAATAGTTTTGAATTCTTTTTAAATTAGTCCAAAACATTTTTCAATTATTATATCAACACATTAGTTCTACAAAAGTGTTTTTAGCTTTTGTCTTTGCTATAAGATCCGAGAGCTAATATTATTACAAACAAACTTCTTGTATTTTATAAGTTTCAGTTTGTAGAATTTTAAGTGTAAAGAATACTAACTTGTATTATTTTGACATTCTATATTGATCTTTTTTTAAGTTATCAAGTATTCATATATTTTGTTCGTTTATTTAAGTTATAACTGTTAATATTCTTGAATTGTAAATTTTTTATGTTATAACAGTTAATATTCTTATTTTGTTCAAATTACTAAAAGTTAGATAATAATAAGTAATCTATTTTATAACTTAAGTAAAATCAATCTATTTTATAACTTAACTTAAGTTTAGAAATGAATCTGTTATAACTTAAGTAAATTAAATCTAATTTATAACTTAAGTTAAGACAACAATTCTTGAATCTGTTTAACTTAAGTTAAGAAAAAACATCTAGTTTATAACTTAAGTTAAGAAAACAATTCTTGAATCTGTTATAACTTAAGTTAAGAAAAATCATCTAGTTTATAACTTAAGTTAAGAAAACAATTCTTGAATCTGTTATAACGTAAGTAAAATTAATCTAATTTTTAACTTAAGTTAAGAAAACATTTCTTGAATCTCTTATAACTTAAGAAAATAATTCTTGAATCTCTTATAACTTAAGAAAACAATTCTTGAATTTGTTACTTAAGGTTATGCAACTGTTATTTTTTTTATAATTTGTAAGTCTAAAATTTTATTCAAGTTGCTGAGAAAACTTAAAAATAAAAAAACAACTCTTCATTAAGTTTTTGTAGTTCATAAATTATCAATTACTTAATATTTTTTTCAACTTTAGTACTTAATATATATATATATATATATATGTGTGTGTGTGTGCGCGCGCGCGCGTGCATATACATCATGTACATCAATATATGCATGTGTATATGTATATACATTATATATGTATATGATATATCAACTTATAAAAGTTTTTAATTAATCAAGTCATAGATTTCGGGTTAATATCAGTTCAGGTCAACAACAGGTCGGGTTTAAAGCAGGTCAGGTTCAAAACAGGTCGAGTTCAAAACAAGTCGGGTCCATTTCAGGTCGAGCCCGTTTCAGGTCGGGTTCATTTCAGGTCGGGTAAAATCGGATATCGGGTCAATTTAGTCGGGTAAATTCGGTTATTTTCCATGTCGACTTCGGGTTCGGGTTCGTTTCAGTCGGACGCAAGTCGGGTTTCAGGTCCACAGTAACAAGTCCAATTCGGGTTCGGGTCGTTTTCAGTCGGACACAGATCGGGTTCGGTTACTATAGTAACATGTCAAATTCTGGTTCGGGTCAACAACAATCGTTTACAAATCGAGTTCGGGTCATTAAATCCTCGAGTCAAATCAGGTTCTGACTCAAGCAGGTTTTAGTCGGGTTTCCAGGTCGGATCAACTTTTTACATCCCTACTGCCCATGACGTTTCCAAAGCATCCACTTTATAGAAGAAGGTTGTAGGCTCAAAATCATTGCAAAGAATTCTATAGAAATATTGAATT
The DNA here is from genome assembly GCA_958450335.1 of Hibiscus tridactylites. Lineage (NCBI taxonomy): Eukaryota > Viridiplantae > Streptophyta > Magnoliopsida > Malvales > Malvaceae > Hibiscus > Hibiscus tridactylites. Next base: position 16,463,105 of record OY288283.1, read on the forward strand.
GCTTCAACATGGATCCTTATATATTATTAATAAAATATATTTGAATGAGAAAAATAAATTATATTGTATTCATTATATTTAAAATGTTATATATTAGTCGAAGTTTTGGAAGTATCAATAATGCAGCAAAAGAGTTAAGGCACCTTTGGTAAGGTTTAAAAAAGCTTTTGCTTAAAAAAATAATTTTTTAACCATAACCAATGCCAAACACTTCTAAATTGATGTGAAAATTTACTTAAAAAGTGATTTTTCACCTAGCCTCAAAAGTTAAGATTTTTAGCTTTTTGGCTGGAAAGTTACTTCTAGGTGTGAAGTTAGTTTTTTACCCTTAATAATTAACACTAATATTAATATTAATATATTAAAATAATATTAAATATTATAATAATTATTGTATTAAACTAATATTTAGTTATATTACAATAATATAAAAATGTATAGTTTAGATTTAAAGGCTAATTTTTTATATTTAATTCAAAATTTTATATTAATTATTTAGAAATATTTAAAGTTTATATTTTGTATATAAAAAATTACTAATGAATTGTCATGGTTTTTATATTTTTATTATTTAATTTGATTTTTTTCATATATAATAATATTAATAAATTTTATAATAACGAATTTAAACATTATTTACGTTCATTTATTTTTACTTTACATTATAATGTCTAGAAAATACATTTTATCTTTTCAAAAACATTTTTTGACAACAATGTCAAACACTAAAATCTTACAAATAACTTTTCAAAATTATTTCTAAAATCACTTTTAAAAGTATTTTTCAAAAATCGTGCCAAACTAGCCCTTAATCTACAGCTTTTGCCTTCCAGCCTGGGAGACAACGGTAAAATTCTATCATTGTGAGGGACCAAAAGATAATTTTACCATTATCTTAATTTTATAACGTAATTTTTCTTTTAAAAAAACTAAAGTGCAATGTTTATCGCACTATTTTCATGTTATGTTGTTGTCTTCAACCTTTAATATAGCTTGGTCTGTACTAGGGATGTAAAAATAGGTAATCGGATGGGTTTCAGGTCGGGTCAAATCAGATACATGTCATTTCAGGTCGATTTGATATTTTGACTCAATTCGGGTCAAGTGCGGGTTAGTTTCAAGTCGGGTTCATTTCAGGTCAAGTTCATTTCAGGTCGGGTTCATTTCGAGTCAGGTTCATTTCAGGTCGAGTCAAAACGGTTCGGGTCCGAATCAGTTAATTGACGATTAATTCAGGCTCGAGTAGACTTCGGGTCGGGTTCATTTCAGGTCGGTTTAATTTTAGGTCGGGTTCATTTCAAGTCTGGTTCATTTTAGGTCGGGTAATTTCAAGTCGGTTTCATTTCAGGTCGGGTTAATTCAGGTTTTGTTTTCGTATTAAGTTTGAGTTTGGTACAAATAGTCGAAGTCGATAGACTTTGGGTTCATTTTGAGTAAATTATTTAACGTCTTTCGGCTTCCACGAACACAAATCCCATTATAAATAAATATTAGGCACTAGAATGAACAAAAATTTCATCAAATGATTCATGTCTAAAATATTGGAGTAAATCACAAAAATTAGAAATTAATAAAGGTCAATTTCGGTGAAAAATAAAATTTTAGGGACTAACATGAATAAAAATATCATCATATTAAAAACACTGGACTAAGTTACAAAAAACGAATAGGGGTCAATTTGGAATAAAAATAAAGTTTCAGGGACTATAATGAACAAAAAATTAAAATTAAAGACATTGGACTAAACTAGTGACTGAAATTAAAGACATTAATCAGTAAGACATTGTACTAAATCAATGACTAAAATTTAAATTAAAATTAAAAACATTGGACTAAACTAAAATCGAGACTAAAATGACTCAAACTAAAACTAAAGAATAAAAAAGGACCAAAGTGTAAGGCTCCTAAACTAGTAATGACCTAAAGTGAAAATAACCCTTAAAAATGGGCGGTTTTTTTTTTCTCCTTTGTAATTTGTTAACTTAATTTTTTAGTGTTTACTCAATTTCATTTGAAATTGAAAGATGGGAATTGGCCGTTGGGACTTGGGATTGGTTATTGTTTTCTGGGATTCGGGCTAAAAATGATGGTTGTTGGGTTTTTTTTAATTTTGGACTAAATTATAAAAGGGGGTTAATTTGGACTAAAATTAAATTTTAGGGACTAGAATAAATTGGACTAAATTGCTAAAAATATAAATCAATAGGGGCAATTTTGACTAAAAATTAAATTGTAGGGATTAGAATAAACAAAAATATTATTCAAATAAATTACCAAAAATAGAAATATATATAAGTCAATTTCGGTTAAAAATAAAATTTTAGCTTTTTAGGGATAGGGACTATAATGAACAAAAATATCATCAAATTTTAAATATTGCACTAGACAAAAATAAACCCCAAATCCCTAACCTAATCTTATAACCCCAAACACTCAACTTGACACATTTACCCATAAACCCCCAAACATCAACCCATAAATCTTACAATCACTAGTAATTATAGTACAAGCCTCCATAAATCCCTAAACTAATCGCATAACCCCAATTCCAATTTCCAAAGCACTCAAGTTAAACATGTATTGTTTATACCCCTGAACCCCTAACATCAACCACTAAATCCCTAAACTAATCATATTACCCCAAACATTCCACTTGAAACATTTACCCCTAAACTCCAAACTTGAACCCCTAAATCTTACAATCACTCAAAATTAAAGTACAAGTCTAATCTAATAATCTCTAAGCTAATTCCATGACCCCAAACACTCAACTTGAGATATTTACCCACAAACTTCGAACCTCAACACCTAAATCTTACAATCACTAATAATTAAAGTGAAAGCATAATCCCCTAATCCCTAAACTAATTCCATAACCCCAAACACTCAACTTGACACATTTATCGTTAAACCCCAAACCTCAACCCTTAAATCTTACAAGCACTAATAATTAAAGTGCAAACACAATCCCCTATTCCCATAACCTCAAACACTAATAATTTTAATTAGGCTCCAAATTTAATGATCAAATTTAACAAATTAAAATCTCATAGAAATAAAAAAATCTTACATTAAGCATGGTTAAATTAAACCGTGTGTGAATTTTATGGGCTTACTAACTAACTAAGGATTTAACTAAAAGAACCTAATCCTAAAGGCCAAATAAAAATGATCAACTATTTTGGGACCTAATTGTACAAAACTAAAATTTGAAAGTGAAAACATGAATTAAATGAAAAGTATCTAAACATGGAAGAGCATAATAGGTGATTTCCATAAACCTAAAAAAATTGTGGGAGCTTTCCCCCAATCCAATTCACGCAAAAAAAAAATACAAATTTGGTCAACTTTCCCTCCAATCCAAATTCCAATTCCCTCCAAAACATTACTTAAATTAATATATTTTATTTTTAAGTTTATTTTATTTTCACTTTTATCAGTCACGTAAATTTGTGTAAAATAATTAAAAATTACGGTATTATAATTACAACTATGAATATAAACTATTATAACCAATTGACCTTCTAACATTTAGTTTTTATCAAATCAACAATTAATACTAAATTTTAGTTGAACTGAAATAGACTCGAACCGAAAGCGATCTGAGCCAAAGAGAACCCGAAATAAATAAAAGATATTAATAGAAATAAAGAAAGATGGAATATGAACAATCGCACAACTCACCAAAAAGTCAAATATATTGGCTTTGTAAAGTCATATAAATGGTGTAAAAAATTGACCGACGTAAAAACTTGATTAAAATCGGCTGATCTCCCGTGACCCGAAGCGAAAATCAACCGACCCAAAATCACCCGAATCACAACCGAACCAAACCGAAACCGAATATTAACCGAATGACCAGACCCAAAATAACCGAAACCGAACTGAATGACCCGTTTGCCACCTCTAATTGTGAGGGACCAAAGGATAATTTTACTATTTTCTTAATTTTATAACGTAAGATTAAAAAAAAAAAAAACTAAAGTGCAATGTTTATCTCCCTATTTTCGTGTAATGCTATCTTCAACCTATAAAATAACTTGGTCGGTATCGAGTTCGAAAAGGTATATTAAAATTGGCCCTTAATCTGCAACTTTTTCCTTCAGGCCTGGGTGACAACAGTAAAATTCTATCATTGTGAGGGACCTAAAGATAATTTTACCATTATCTTAATTTTATAATGTAATTTTTCTTTTAAAAAAACTAAAGTGCAATGTTTATCACCCTATTTACATGTTATGCTGCTGTCTTCAACCTTTAAAATATCTTAGTCTGTTGTTGTACCGAGTCCGAAAAGGAATATTAAAATGGAGGGTACGTCAATGCATATGCCAAATGTATTGTTTTTAAGGAATTCATGGCAAAGCTAACGTTGATTCGAGAAGGGGACCATGAAAATAACTCTGATTCATAACAATGATCCGAGTCCAATTCCATGAGCACCACTCAAATTTGCATTTTTCATATCAGATTTATTAACAATGGCCAAGTTCATTATTATTCAAGTGGTAGGGCCTTAAATTAGAACCCAGACACGTTTTATTCGTGCATTACTATGCAAAACTGGCTCGATTCTACTAGTAAAATTAATACTAATATATAATAAATATGACAAGAATGTATATGTATTTTTTTGCTGAAGTTTATGTACGATTGGGGACCATAGATATAACTTTCATTAATGTATGCATATATATTAACATGATTCTAAGATAATATCAGCTTCATTTTAACATTTAATAAAATGTGCATGTATTTTATTGATAAAATTGTAAAAATAAACTATAAAAAAAAATTGAACATCTTCACTAGGAAGGTTTTCAACTCTCTAGCTAACCTGAGTTTACTGTCACTCTTTGAACATCAAAATAATTTAAAAAATAAAAGACTTAAAGAATGTTTTTTTTCCTCATCAAAATATATTATTTATCGATAAAATTAGGGGATAAAAGTCTTATGTTTTTTTATATCTTTTTTGTGTCCGAACACTAAAATATCAAATTATAAACTCTAATTTTAAATTCTAAATCCTACACTATAAACCATACACCTATTATTTTAAATCCTAATCTTAAACCCTAAATCTTAATATCAACCCTAAATATAATTTTTTAAATAAATAAACATAAATAAAGTACCAAAAAGTAAGAGGCGATTTCTACTCTATATGAAGACCGCTGCACAGTGGCAAACAAAGGAACCGACGAAGAACACTGAACAAAACGCCATATCCCCAAGGCCACACACAGCACACTAACCATACATGATAAGAATGTATATGTATTTTTTAAAATACATATATCCTATACAAAGGAACCAACGTGTTTGTCATTGTTTTATTATCAGCCAATTGTGGTGTCATTGGAGAACAAAAATCCGTTGCTTTTTTGTTTTGTTTTTATTTTTATGGTCGGTATTAAAAAATTAAACTATAAACTTTAAATTTTAAATTTTAAAATTTAAATTCTACCCTATATATCTTAAACAAACTCTATTTTTTTTAATGTGAGACATACATAGGGACACAAAGATTAGATAATATTTCTTTTAACTAGGCATGCAACTGTTAGACTAATGACTAATTAGTTGTTAATTGGTTGTCAGTTTGTTATTAGAATTAGTTGGGCTGTTGTAGAATTTGTTAGAGTTTGGGTTATAAATACCAAATCATTGTATTGTGCTTGAGTTATCTTTAGTTATTTGTTTAATAAAATAAAGGGTAAACTATACTGGTAGTCACCGAACTTTTAAAACTTTCATTACAGTCACCCAACTTTTAATTCGCTTTCAATAAGGTCACTGCCGTCAACTACCGTTAAAAAAGCTGACGTGGCATGTTAAATGTAAGGGTAAAATACTCTGTTAGTCACTGAACTTTAAAGAGGCTTTCAATATGGTCACCGAACTTTTAAAAATTCCATTACTATCATTCAACTTTTAATTCGCTTTCATTGTCGTTAAAAAAAGTTGATGTGACATGTTAAGTTTAAAAATAAACGTTTTCCCACCATATTTTCTCTCCCCTCTTATTTTCTTCCATCCAAACATGTCTCTTTCTTCCATATGAATCAAATTGTAATTTTTTTGTGAAGGTCGTTACTTCTCTAGTAACACATCAAGGAAAATATTAATGTATCTAGACATGCATGCGACATGTGTGAGAACAAGAAAAATATTGGGAGACATCCGATTATGGAATGATAAAGAAATAACTAAAAATTTGCTCATAAAAATCCTCTTTATGCTTCAGGCCCGACATTTACTGAGTCATGCACTGGATAATGAGGAGTTCAAAGAAAAATATTAATGTATCTAAAAGATAGACATGTTTGGATGGAAGAAAATAAGACAAGGAGATAAAATAAGGTGGGAAAAATATTAATGTATCTAGACATGCATGCGACATGTGTGAGAACAAGAAAAATATTGGGAGACATCCGATTATGGAATGATAAAGAAATAACTAAAATTTTGCTCATAAAAATCCTCTTTATGCTTCAGGCCCGACATTTACTGAGCCATGCACTGGATAATGAGGAGTTCAAAGGAAAATATTAATGTATCTAAAAGATAAACATGTATGGATGGAAGAAAATAAGACAAGGAGATAAAATAAGGTGGGAAAAAGTTTATTTTTAAATTTAACGTGTCACATCAGCTTTTTTTTTACGGTAATGAAAGCGAATTAAAAGTTGAGTGATGGTAATGAAAGTTTTAAAAGTCCGATGACCATATTGAAAGCCTCTTAAAATTTTAGTGACTAACAATGTATTTATCATTAAACCCCAAACCTCGACCCTTAAATCTTGCAATCACTAATAATTAAAGTGCAAACACAATCCTCTATTCCCATAACCTCAAACACTAATAATTTTAATTAAGCTACAAATTTAATGATCAAATTTAACAAATTAAAATTTCACAAAAACAATTAATAAAAAAATCTTACATTAAGTTTGGTTAAATTAAACTGTGTGTGAATTTTATGGGCTTACTAACTAACTAAGGACCTAACTAAAAGAACCTAATCCTAAAGTCCAAATTAAAATGATCAACTATTTTTGGACCTAATTGTACAAAACTAAAATTTGAAAGTGGAAACATGAATTAAATGAAAAGTATCTAAACATGGAAGAGCATAAAAGGTGATTTTCCCATAAACCTAAAAAAATTGTGGGAACTTTCCCCCAATCCAATTCAAGCAAAAAAAAAAATACAAATTTAGTCAACTTTCCCTCCAATCCAAATTCCAATTCCCTCCAAAAACATAACTTAAATTAATATATTTTATTTTTAAGTTTATTTTATTGTCACTTTTATCAGCCACGTAAATTTGTGTAAAATAATTAAAAATTAAGGTATTATAATTATAACTATGAATATAAAATATTAAAAACAATTGACCTTCTAACATTTAGTTTTTATTAAATCAACAATTAATACCGAATTTTAGTTGAACTGAAATGGACTCGAACTGAAAGCGATCTGAACAGAACAGAACCTAAAATAAATAAAAGATATTAATAGAAATCGTAACCCCTTCGTCCCGGTCTGGCCGGATGACCGGTCCGAGTGGGTCACACGGGGAAAACCGAGTGAAACCTGCTAAGGTTCCCCCTCGGTTAGCAACCCTAATTTTTTTTCTTTTATTTTTAATCTTGTCTAGAGGAATACTATGTCCTAAGTGATTCACAACAGCGGACGACATCCAAAAAGATCACATTCGAACCCCGACCATACAACCTTAGACCATTTTTAAGCTTACAGGGCAGACCGTATCGGTACCCTAACTAGGGGTATCGATACGCCCTGACCTGGTCAACCCAAGGAGTCAACTCCGGGAAGACCGTATCGATAGAGCCCTTGAGCGTATCGATACGTCCTTCTCGGTCAAACCTCCTTGGTCAACAGTGTAGACCCGTACCGATACGCGTGAACCCCGTATCGGTACGCCCTGCTCTCACCCAAAACTCCAAATTAAAGTAACTTTGGAGGGTATCGATACACCCAGTGTATCGATACGCCCAACACAAACTGAATTTCAGTGACCAAAAACGGTATCGATACGCCCCCGCGTATCGATACGCCCAGCCAAAACTGAGCTCTATAGGCAAGACCGTATCGATACAGCCCTTAGGCGTATCGATACGCCCTGCACTGCAATTCCACGATTTTTGCACTAGGTGACCCCAAACCCAACTCTAAATGCATTATTGGACTCGCCTAAGCACATGCAACATACATACATCAAACCACAATCAAAATTTAACATGTGAGGCATTTAATCTAACGAAATTCATACCAATCAAAGCTTCATGCAATTTCACCCAAAAGTGCATACTTAGCAAGCATGGACTCCTCACAAGGGATAGTCAAATGTAAGGCATACATAGGCCAACAACATACATATTAAGGCATGTTCACGTAAGCAACATATCAAGCATAAATCGCAAACCATGAAACAAAAGCATAACACAACCATGAGTTTGACATGCTCAACATAAATTCCTAAGGAGTTTGACCCAACTCAAAAACTCTATACCCCATTGTCTAGGCATTATTACAAAATGCAAACCATACGTGAAATAGCTTGAGAACTCCAAAAGCTCCTCCCTCGCCCGCTTGCCTCCCGAACTCTAACGATCTGCACGTTGGAAACAAAAAGCGCATAAGCCAACTAGCTTAGTGAGAGAGGCTCTATAATTCACAACATGCAATTTTCCAAAACACGATTTATATGCAAGAAGAGCGGTGGATGCACAAGGGTCAATCTCAACATCAACACATGGTTTGTATAAGCACAACCAACACACACACGTACGGTGGGACTACACATCACCGTTTCGACTAGTGGATTTCCAATGGGACTACACATCAAAGTACTACCCTACTAGTCACTACCGATGGGACTACACATCACCATAGTTTAGACCACCATCACGTGAGGCACGAACTCAACTCAACTACACAATTAACAACTCAAAATGCACTTAATGAACATGACATATAAGCATTCATCATACCACAATAAAATGAGAGTAGAGAGGCTTACACACGGGTCTAGGTGACCCCTCAAGGTCCCACCCAAACCCCAAAGGAATCCATATCGAGCACAATGCGTAAATCAACAATTCTACTCACCGTTGCTACCCAAGAGAGGATCGAAGACCAAGCTCAAGACTCCGAAATCCCCGGATTTGTCCCCGAAGCTTCACCAACCAAATTTCTCGTTTCTAAACATTCCAACACAATTTAAACAATCCCAAATCAGTCCATATTCCAAAATAATCAACCTGGGAGAGGTTTTTGACGTGGGTTTTATGGAGGTAGGAAGAAGATGAGTGAGTTTTTGATAGTTTAATTCTTTTGTTGTAACCCAAAAGACCCATTTACCCTTAATGAAAAGGGAAAATTCCAATAGCATGACATCCATGACATTTAGGGCTTGATTTAGCATAAGACCAACATAAAACCATTTGTTTGAAAATACGAGGCCCATAGATTATTTTAATTATAAAACCAGAGCCGGAAATAATATTAAATTATTATTTTTCACCCGACCCCTAAACCGGGGTGTTACAACTCTCCCCTACTTAAGAAATTTCATCCCCGAAATTACCTGGTGGAAACAAATACAGAAACTGTTCAACCATGTCAGCTTTCCTCTCCCACGTGGCCTCCTCCACACCTCTATGTCTCCATAATACTTTGACCAATTCCATAGTCTTGCCACGCAACACCTTGCTATCAAAAGCAAGTATCTCAACTGGTTCCTCGTTGTAAGACAAGTCCAGATTTAACTCTATTTCTTCCACTGGCATAACATGGGATGGATCTGATCTATACCTCTTAAGCATCGACACATGAAATACATCATGAATCTTCTCTAGTTCAACAGGGAGCCTCAATCTATATGCAACCGGACCAATTCTCTCAACTATCTCATAAGGCCCTATGTATCTTGGGCTCAACTTGCCCTTCCTCCCAAACCTCATCACCTTCTTCCATGGTGAGACCTTCAAGAATACTTTATCCCCCACGGAGTATTCTACCTCCTTCCTCTTTAAGTCGGCATAGGACTTTTGTCGATCTGAAGCCGCTTTCAAGCGATCACATATTAACTTCACCTTCTCGGTGGTTCCCTTAAGCAATTCGGGCATCGACACAAGTTTCTGTCCGGCTTCAGCCCAACATACCGGGGTCCTATACTTCCTACCATACAAGGCCTCATAGGGAGCCATCTGTATGCTCGACTGAAAGCTGTTGTTATACGCGAACTCCAGTAATGGTAAGTGTTTCTCCCAAGTCCCTTGGAAGTCAATGATACAACACCTCAACATGTCCTCCAATATCTAAATTACCCTCTCCGACTGCCCATCTGACTGCGGATGATACGAAGTGCTGAAGTTTAACCATGTACCCAAAGCTCGATGCAAACACTCCCAGAATCTAGAGGTAAATCTCGGATCTTGATCTGACACAATCGACTTCGGTACCCTATGTAGTCTCACAATCTCACGAATATACAATTCAGCCAACTTGTCTAGTGTATAGGTAGTATGAACCGGTATGAAGTGAGTGCACTTGGTGAATCTGTCTACAATCACCCACACTAAATTTTTCTTCGAATGAGTCAACGGAAGTCCTGACACAAAGTCCGTAGTGATACGCTCCCACTTCCACTCTGGAATCTTCAACGGTTGTAACAACCCCGATGGAAACTGGTGCTCGGCCTTGACCCTCTAACAAACCATACATCTACCCACGAACTCGGCTACATCCTTTTTCAGACCAATCCAAAAATACTCTTCCTTCAATCCTCGATATATCTTTGTGCTACCCGGATGCATAGCAAAAGGACTATTGTGAGCCTCATTCAAGATCGTATGCCTCAACTCGGCATCCTCCGGGACCACTATCCTATCCTTGAAACATAGGATTCCATTCTCTCCAAAACAATACTCGGTAGGCCTATCTTTGGCTATGTCTTGCACGTGAGGTGCCAAAGACTCATCTTGCAACTGCTTCTCACGAATCAACTGAATAAAAAATGGCTTAGCTTGAAGCTCGGCCACTAACCCACCATCCGTAGACACACTCAACCTTGCGAACATCGCTCGCAACTCAACGACCACCTTCCTACTCAAGGCATCGGCCACCACATTTGCCTTGCCCGGATGATACTCTATGGTAAGGTCATAATCCTTAAAAAGCTCTAACCACCTTCGTTGTCTGAGGTTCAACTCCCTCTGAGACATCAAATATTTCAAACTCTTGTGGTCGGTGTACACGGTGCACTTCTCACCATAAAGATGGTGTCTCCAAATTTTCAACGCGAACACCACTGCAGCCAACTCTATGTCATGTGTGGGGTAGTTCTTCTCATGGACCTTCAACTGTCGCGAAGCATATGTCACTACCTTACCTTCCTGCATGAGTACACAACCTAGCCCCACATAAGACACATCACTGTAAATCACAAACTCTCTCCCCGGTTCAGGCTGAATCAGAATGGGAGCTTCGGTCAAAGCTTTCTTCAACTTCTCAAACGCTTCTTGTCTTGCATCTGACCATTCATACGGAACATTTTTCTGTAGCAACTTAGTCAACTGAGCCACTATTCTTGAGAACCCCTCAACAAACCTCCTATAGTATCCCGCCAAACCTAGGAAACTGCGGATTTCTGTCACTGATTTCGGCTGCTTCCAATTCACAATGGCTTCAATCTTCTTGGGATCTACACTAATCCCACTAGCTGAGATCACGTGACCTAGGAAGACCACCTCCCTAATCCAAAACTCACACTTACTTAGCTTGGAATACAACTGATTCTCAAGTAGGGTCTGAAGTACTAACCTTAAGTGTTCATCGTGCTCATCTTCGGTCCTAGAGTACACTAGGATGTCATCAATAAACACTACCACAAACCTGTCCAAGAACTTATGGAACACTCGGTTCATCATATCCATGAAGGCTGCTGGAGCATTGGTCAACCCAAAAGGCATCACCAAAAACTCATAATGCCCATAACGTGTACGAAAGGCTGTCTTCGGTATGTCCACATCCTTTACCTTTAACTAATAATATCCAGACCTCAAGTCAATCTTCGAAAACACGGAAGCACCCATCAACTGGTCTAGTAAGTCATCTATCCTTGGCAAGGGATATTTTTTTTTCACTGTCACCTTGTTCAACTGTCTATAGTCTATACACATTCTCATGCTACCATCCTTCTTTTTCACAAACAAAACCGGAGCACCCCACGGGGAAACACTAGGCCTAATGAAGCCTCTGTCAGTCAACTCCTGAAGCTGTGTCTTCAATTCTTTCAACTCTTTCGGTGCCATTCTATACAGAGCAATCGACACCGGTGCAGAATCAGAATATGTCTCAATAGCAAACTCAAGAGCTCTATCTGGAGGCAAGCCTGGTAGCTCTTCCAGAAAAACACTCGGAAAGTCACATACGGTCCTGATGTCATGAGGTCTCACCTCACTCATATCCGGGTTCATTACGTAAGCCAAGTAAGCCTGACACCCTGAACCCAACAACCTCTGAGCTTCCAAAGCCGAAACCACATTGGACAAAAACTTGACATTCTCCCCAACTACCACAACCTCAAAGTCATCGGTAAGTCTCAAAGAGACCCTCTTAGTCTCGAAGTCAACCCTAGCTCTATGCTCTACAAGCCAATCCATGACCAAGATCACATCAAAGCCATAAAAGGGTAGCTCCATCATGTCGACCGGAAATACGTGGCCCTGAACCATCAAAGGACATCTCCTATACATCTTCCTAACTACCACTGTATCACCAAAAGAGCTAGTGACATTTACACCTACCTCTAGCCAATCACAAGTTAATCCTAACGACTTTGCGCGTTCACCCAAAATATACGAATGTGTTGACCCCAAATCTATTAGAGAAAGCAAACTCAAAGACTGTAATGTGAAATTACCTGCAATGACATCAGTGTCGTTCTCAGCCTCTCGCTGAGCGTACACCCTAGCCGGTCCTCCTCGCTCGGGCTGGACTGCTACAACATGAGCCAAGTTCCTCTGACCCTCATTCCTCGGTTGGAAGTTCCCACGGCCGCGCCCACGGCCTCTCTGATGCTCAAAACCCCTCGCTGGAGCCGGTCCTCCCCTAACTGGGTGCGGACAATCACGCCTCAAATGATCTCGGGAGCTACAGTTCCAACACGCCCCAAACATACCCATACACTCACCTGGGTAGCGTCTCCCGCACCTAGTGCACTCCGGAATGTGTCCAACGGCCCTTACGGCCCTGAACATGGTTACCACCCCTAGGTCTCGTATCCGGCTGGTACCTCATATCCCTATGCCTCTTGGCATGATCTCTATCCCAGTTCGCATGTCTCTTCCCGGAGTCAGACCCACCAGCACGTCCTCTAGAGCTCAGGTTCTGCTCTATATCCTTGGCCCTAGAAACCAAGACATCGAACTCAGTGTAGTCGGAGGCCAACATGTAGGTCTTCACATCAGTAGTCAACCCATATCTGAAACGCTCGCATCGCTCCTTCTCATCCGGAATCAACTCTGGCGCGTACTGGCTCAACCTCACAAACTGGATCTCATACTCGGACACGGTCCTATTGCCTTGAACCAAAGCCATGAACTCTCTTTTCTTTTCATCTAAGTACCGAACCCCGAGGTACTTCCTCTTGAGGGCATTCCTGAAAAACTCCCATGTGACATCCGCCTCGGCCATACCGGAAATAACAGTGGTCCACCAGGTATAAGCGTCTCCCTGAAGCAATGAGACGATGCATCCCAACTTGCGGGCATCCGAACACTCCATCTGACCCAAGATGCGAGTAGTGCTCTCAAGCCACCCTTCCGAACCCTCTGGAGACAATCCACGAAACTCAACTGCCCCTAAATTACGAAGCCTCTCCAGGGGTAATCATGTCCCCGCACCCTGAGGTGGTGCTGCCGCTTGCATACCGGCCAAAGTTGTCTGAAAGGCTCCAGCTATAGTCTGAATCAAATGAGCCACATCTGGACCTGCCTGACCTTGGCCCGCTTGAGCCCCATTACCTCCCACATTAGCCTCAGCCTGAGGCCCATTACCATCACCTCTGACGTTCCCTCCATTACCATCGGGAGCATTAAGAGCAGGAGGCGCATTCTCGGGTGCTTGGCCACCCGCCCTAGGCCGTCCCCTCGGTCTCACCATAGCAATTAAAGTAATCTAAAACAACAAACACACAACAACAAAGAAACGTTAGGTTAGCAAAGGGGCAAAGGACTCCGTTTCTCAAGCTCTTTAAACCAAAACAATTTTTCCTTTTTACTTTGACAACAACGCCTAACAATGGAGACCCGAACCAACTTTCAAACAACAGTAAGGTCACCATAGCATGCATTCATACACCGTGCTAAAGACAAAATTTAGACATACATGGCAAAACACTCTTAATACTTTAACTTACCTCACTTACCTGCTCGAGGTCTCGGAAACCTCAGGCTCTGATACCAATAAATGTAACCCCTTCGTCCCGGTCTGGCCGGATGACCGGTTCGAGTGGGTCACACAGGGAAAACCGAGTGAAACCAGCTAAGGTTCCCCCTTGGTTAGCAACCCTAATTTTTTTTTCTTTTATTTTTAATCTTGTCTAGAGGAATACTAAGTCCTAAGTGATTCACAACAGCGGAAGACATCCAAAAAGATCACATTCGAACCCCGACCATACAACCTTAGACCATTTTAAGCTTACAGGACAGACCGTATCTGTACCCTAACTAGGGGTATCGATACGCCCTGACCAGGTCAACCCAAGGAGTCAACTCCGAGAAGACCGTATCGATACAGCCTTTGAGCGTATCGATACGTCCTTCTCGGTCAAACCTCCTTGGTCAACAGTGTAGACCTGTACCGATACGCGTGAACCCCGTATCGGTACGCCCTCCTCTCACCCAAAACTCCAAATTAAAGTAACTTTGGAGGGTATCGATACACCCCAGTGTATCGATACGCCCAACACAAACTGAATTCCAGTGACCAAAAACCGTATCGATACGCCCCGCGTATCGATACGCCCAGCCAAAACTGAGCTCTATAGGCAAGACCGTATCGATACAGCCCTTAGGCGTATCGATACGCCCTGCACTGCAATTCTACGATTTTTGCACTAGGTGACCCCAAACCCAACTCTAAATGCATTATTGGACTCGCCTAAGCACATGCAACATACATACATCAAACCACAATCAAAATTTAACATGTGAGGCATTTAATCTAACGAAATTCATACCAATCAAAGCTTCATGCAATTTCACCCAAAAGTGCATACTTAGCAAGCATGGACTCCTCACAAGGGATAGTCAAATGTAAGGCATACATAGGCCAAATACATACATATTAAGGCATGTTCACAAAAGCAACATATCAAGCATAAATCGCAAACCATGAAACAAAAGCATAACACAACCATGAGTTTGACATGCTCAACATAAATTCCTAAGGAGTTTGACCCAACTCCTAAACTTTATACCCCATTGTCTAGGCATTATTACAAAATACAAACCATACGTGAAATAGCTTGAGAACTCCAAAAGCTCCTCCCTCGCCCGCTTGCCTCCCGAACTCTAACGATCTGCACGTTGGAAACAAAAAGCGCATAAGCCAACTAGCTTAGTGAGAGAGGCTCTATAATTCACAACATGCAGTTTTCCAAAACACGATTTATATGCAAGAAGAGCGATGGATGTAGAAGGGTCAATCTCAACATCAACACATGGTTTGTATAAGCACAACCAACACACACACGTACGGTGGGACTACACATCACCGTTTCGACTAGTGGATTTCCAATGGGACTACACATCAAAGTACTACCCTACTAGTCACTACCGATGGGACTACACATCACCATAGTTTAGACCACCATCACGTGAGGCACGAACTCAACTCAACTACACAATTAACAACTCAAAATGCACTTAATGAACATGACATATAAGCATTCATCATACCACAACAAAATGAGAGTAGAGAGGCTTACACACGGGTCTAGGTGACCCCTCAAGGTCCCACCCAAATCCCAAAGGAATTCATATCGAGCACAATGCGTAAATCAACAATTCTACTCACCGTTGCTACCCAAGAGAGGATCGAAGACCAAGCTCAAGACTCCGAAATCCCCGGATTTGTCCCCAAAGCTTCACCAACCAAATTTCTCGTTTCTAAATATTCCAACACAATTTAAACAATCCCAAATCAGTCCATATTCCAAAATAATCAACCCGGATTTCATACCAAGCACATAACATCAATTTTTCCCATTGAAAACAACTCAAAATCTATAATCCCGAGCAGCCCCCAAACACCCCTCAAAACCAATGATTCCAAGCCTTAAATTACTCCCTAAAGCCTCTAAAACAGCCCTCACATATAACATATCCATTGGCCCTCTCATTTCCACCTAAAACACCCCCATATCTCAACCCAAAACCTCCCAAAAACCTTCCAAAAACCCAAGTCCGTGAAATTTAACAAAACTCTTTAAAAATTATAAAAATTGGACCTTATGCTTCCTAAATAACATGTCTACCATCAATCACTTAAAACATTAAGTCAAGAACATTAAAGGCACCATTTTTACACCAAAACTTTCAAAAACTCCTATTTCAAAACATGGGTAAAAATGAAAAATAGTGGTACTTCCAAAGAGGGGAAGGTGAAAGCAAGTAAAAAACGTCCATACTTTTGGGAAAACTTCAAAAATGAGTGTGCTATTGAATGAAATAGTGCTCCTAAAGGGGGAGAGGTTTTTGACGTGGGTTTTATGGAGGTAGGAAGAAGAAGAGTGAGTTTTTGATAGTTTAATTCTTTTGTTGTAACCCAAAAGACCCATTTACCCTTAATGAAAAGGGGAAATTCCAATAGCATGACATCCACGACATTTAGGGCTTGATTTAGCATAAGACCAACATAAAACCATTTGTTTGAAAATACGAGGCCCATAGATTATTTTAATTATAAAATCGGACCTGGAAATAATATTAAATTATTATTTTTCACCCGACCCCTAAATTGGGGTGTTACAGAAATAAAGAAAGATGGGATATGAACAGTCGCACAACTCACCAAAAAGTCAAATATATTGGCTTTGTAAAGTCATATACATGGTGTAAAAAATTGACTGGCGTAAAAACTTGATTAAAATCGGCTGATCTCTCGTTGACCCGAACCGAAAATCACCCGACCCGAAATCACCCGAATCAGAACCGAACCAAACCGAAATCGAATATGAACCGAATGACCAGACCCAACATAACCGAAACCGAACTGAATGACCCGTTTGCCACATGTGAGGAACCAAAGGATGATTTTACCATTTTCTTAATTTTATAACGTAAGATTAAAAAAAAACTAAAGTGCAATGTTTATCACCCTATTTTAGTGTAATGCTATCTTCAACCTATAAAATAACTTGGTCGGTATCGAGTTCGAAAAGGTATATTAAAATGGAGGGTAGGACAATGCATATGCCAAATGTATTGTTTTTAAGTAATTCATGGCAAAGCTAACGTTGATTCAAGAAGGGGACCATGAAAATAACTCTGATTCATAACAATGATCCGAGTCCAATTCCATGAGCACCACTCAAATTTGCATTTTTCATATCAGATTTATTAACAATGGCCAAGTTCATTATTATTCAAGTGGTAGGGCCTTAAATTAGAATCCAGACTCGTTTTGTTCGTGCATTACTATACAAAACATGCTCGATTCTACTAGTAAAATTAATAATAATATATAATAAATATGACAAGAATGTATATGTATTTTTTTTGCTGAAGTTTATGTACGATTGGGGACCATAGAAATAACTTTCATTAATATATGCATATATATTAACATGATTCTAAGATAATATCAGCTTCATTTTAACATTTAATAAAAATGTGCATGTATTTTATTGATAAAATTGTAAAAATAAACTATAAAAAATTGAACATCTTCACTAGGAAGGTTTTCAACTCTCTAGCTAACCTGAGTTTACTGTCACTCTTTGAACATCAAAATAATTTAAAAAAATAAAAGAGTTAAAGAATGTTTTTTTTCCTCATCAAAATATATAATTTATCGATACAATTAGGGGATAAAAGTCTTATGTTTTTTTATATATTTTTTTGTGTTCGAACACTAAAATATCAAATTATAAAATCTAATTTTAAATTTTAAATCATACACTATAAACCATACACCTATTATTCTAAATCTTAATCTTAAACCCTAAATCTTAATCATCAACCCTAAATATAATTTTTTAAATAAATAAACATAAATAAAGTACCAAAAAGTAAGAGGCGATCTCTACTCTATATAAAGACCGCTGCACAGTGGCAAACAAAGGAACCGACGAAGAAAATTGAACAAAACGCCATATTCCCAAGGCCACACACAGCACACTAACCATACATGATATTATGATAAGAATGTATATGTATTTTTTAAAATACATATATCCTAAACAAAGGAAACAACGTGTTTGTCATTGTTTTATTATCAGCCAATTGTGGTGTCATTGGAGAACAAAAATTCGGTGTTTTTTTTTTATTTTTATTTTTATGCTCGGTATTAAAAAATTAAACTCTAAACTTTAATTTTTAAAATTTAAATTCTACCCTATATATCTTAAACAAACTCTTTTTTTTTTAATGTGAGACATACATAGGGACACAAAGATTAGATAATATTTCTTTTAACTAGGCATGCAACTGTTAGACTAATGACTAATTAGTTGTTAATTGGTTGTCAGTTTGTTATTAGAATTAGTTGGGCTGTTGTAGAATTTGTTAGAGTTTGGGTTATAAATACCAAATCATTGTATTGTGCTTGAGTTATCTTTAGTTATTTGTTTAATAAAATAAAGGGTAAACTACACTGGTAGTCACCGAACTTTTAAAACTTTCATTACAGTCATCCAACTTTTAATTCGCTTTCAATAAGGTCACTACCGTCAACCACCGTTAAAAAAGCTGACGTGGCATGTTAAATGTAAGGGTAAAATACTCTGTTAGTCACTGAACTTTTAAGAGGCTTTCAATATGGTCACCGAACTTTTAAAAATTCCATTACTATCATTCAACTTTTAATTCGCTTTCATTGTCGTTAAAAAAAGCTGATGTGACATGTTAAGTTTAAAAATAAACGTTTTCCCACCATATTTTCTCTCCCCTCTTATTTTCTTCCATCCAAACATGTCTCTTTCTTCCATATGAATCAAATTGTAATTTTTTTGTGAAGGTCGTTACTTCTCTAGTAACACATCAAGGAAAATATTCATGTATCTAGACATGCATGCGACATGTGTGAGAACAAGAAAAATATTGGGAGACATCCGATTATGGAATGATAAAGAAATAACTAAAATTTTGCTCATAAAAATCCTCTTTATGCTTCAGGCCCGACATTTACTGAGCCATGCACTGGATAATGAGGAGTTCAAAGGAAAATATTAATGTATCTAAAAGATAGACATGTTTGGATGGAAGAAAATAAGACAAGGAGATAAAATAGGGTGTGAAAAAGTTTATTTTTAAACTTAACGTGTCACATCAGTTTTTTTTACGGTAATGAAAGCGAATTAGAAGTTGAGTGATGGTAATGAAAGTTTTAAAAGTCCGGTGACCATATTGAAAGCCTCTTAAAATTTTAGTGACTTACAATGTATTTATCATTAAACCCCAAACCTCGACCCTTAAATCTTGCAATCACTAATAATTAAAGTGCAAACACAATCCCCTATTCCCATAACCTCAAACACTAATAATTTTAATTAAGCTCCAAATTTAATGATCAAATTTAACAAATTAAAATTTCACAAAAACAATTACTAAAAAAATCTTACATTAAGCATGGTTAAATTAAACTGTGTGTGAATTTTATGGGCTTATTAACTAACTAAGGACCTAACTAAAAGAGCCTAATCCTAAAGGCTAAATTAAAATGATCAACTATTTTGGGACCTAATTGTACAAAACTAAAATTTGAAAGTGGAAACATGAATTAAATGAAAAGTATCTAAACATGGAAGAGCATAATAGGTGATTTTCTCATAAATCTAAAAAAAAATTGTGGGAACTTTCCCCAATCCAATTCAAGCAAAAAAAAAAATACAAATTTAGTCAACTTTCCCTCCAATCCAAATTCCAATTCCCTCAAAAACATAACTTAAATTAATATAATTTATTTTTAAGTTTATTTTATTTTTACTTTTATCAGCCACGTAAATTTGTGTAAAATAATTAAAAATTAAGGTATTATAATTACAATTATGAATATAAAATATCAAAAACAATTGACCTTCTAACATTTAGTTTTTATCAAATCAACAATTAATACCGAATTTTAGTTGAACTGAAATAGACTCGAACCGAAAGCGATCTGAACCGAAGAGAACCTGAAATAAATAAAAGATATTAATAGAAATAAAGAAAGATGGGATATGAACAATCGCACAACTCACCAAAAAGTCAAATATATTGGCTTTGTAAAGTCATGTACATGGTGAAAAAAATTGACCGACGTAAAAATTTGATTAAAATCGGCTGATCTCCCGTAGACACGAACCGAAAATCAACCGAACCAAAATCACTCGAATCACAACCGAACCAAACCGAAACCGAATATGAACTGAATGACTAGACCCAAAATAACCGAAACCGAACCGAATGACCCGTTTGCCACCTCTAATTGTGAGGGACCAAATGATAATTTTACCATTTTCTTAATTTTATAACGTAAGATTAAAAAAAAAAAAACTAAAGTGCAATGTTTATCACCCTATTTTCATGTAATGCTATCTTCAACCTATAAAATAACTTGGTCGGTATCGAGTTCGAAAAGGTATATTAAAATGGAGGGTAGGACAATGCATATGCCAAATGTATTGTTTTTAAGTAATTCATGGCAAAGCTAACGTTGATTCAAGAAGGGGACCATGAAAATAACTCTGATTCATAACAATGATCCGAGTCCAATTCCATGAGCACCACTCAAATTTGCATTTTTCATATTAGATTTATTAACAATGGCCAAGTTCATTATTATTCAAGTGGTATGGCCTTAAATTAGAATCCAGACTCGTTTTGTTCGTGCATTACTATACAAAACGTGCTCGATTCTACTAGTAAAATTAATAATAATATATAATAAATAAGACAAGAATGTATATGTATTTTTTTGCTGAAGTTTATGTACGATTGGGGACCATAGAAATAACTTTCATTAGTATATGCATATATGTTAACATGATTCTAAGATAATATCAGCTTCATTTTAACATTTAATAAAAATGTGCATGTATTTTATTGATAGAATTGTAAAAATAAACTATAAAAAAATTGAACATCTTCACTAGGAAGGTTTTCAACTCTCTAGCTAACCTGAGTTTACTGTCACTCTTTGAACATCAAAATAATTTAAAAAAAAATAAAAGACTTAAAAGAATGTTTTTTTTCCTCATCAAAATATATTATTTATCGATACAATTAGGGGATAAAAGTCTTATGTTTTTTATATCTTGTTTGTGTCCGAACACTAAAATATCAAATTATAAACTCTAATTTTAAATTCTAAGTCCTACACTATAAACCATACACCTATTATTCTAAATCCTAATCTTAAACCCTAAATCTTAATCATCAACCCTAAATATAATTTTTTAAATAAATAAACATAAATAAAGTACCAAAAAGTAAGAGGCGATTTCTACTCTATATAAAGACCGCTGCACAGTGGCAAACAAAGGAACCGACGAAGAAAACTGAACAAAACGCCATATCCCCAAGGCCACACACAGCACACTAACCATACATGATATTATGATAAGAATGTATATGTATTTTTTAAAATACATATATCCTAAACAAAGGAATCAACGTGTTTGTCATTGTTTTATTATCAGCCAATTGTGGTGTCATTGGAGAACAAAAATTCGTTGTTTTTTTGTTTTAATTTTTATGCTCGGTATTAAAAAATTAAACTCTAAACTTTAATTTTTAAATTTTAAATTCTACCTTATATATCTCAAACAAACTCTATTTTTTTAATCTTAGCTGTCAATTCTTGCTTATCTGTCAAGAATTGCTGATAAAGCTTCATTAAGCTCAGTCTATATAAGTTGAGATGTAAATGCTGTAAAATCAGTTGTGTTCATCATTGAATAATATCAAATTCATTTCTCTTCTTGTTTCATTTTCATTCTCTATTCTTCTTCTTCTTCATCTACATTCAATCTATATTTCATCATGGTATCAGAGGTTGAAAGCTCTTCTTCTTCCAAGCCTTTCACCTACAAAATTGTTTCCATACGCCTTGATGATTCGAACTATCTACTTTGGAAGCCGCAAATTCTGTTTGCTGTAGAAAGTCTTGCTCTCATGGATTATATTGATGGCTCGTTGGTGGTTCCTCCGCAGACTATTTCCGGTGCAGGTGGTACGAGAGTTACCAATCCAGATTATGTTCGATATAGGCAAGAAGATAGCGCCCTCTGTTCTTGGCTTCTTTCTTCTATTGGGCCCTCGATTCTTCCCTCACTGGTGAATTGTCGGACTGCTCTTGATATCTGGAACAAGATAAAGCTCGATTTTTTTATTACTTCAACAACCCGTGTCATGCACCTTCACTATTCTCTCAAGAATATCCGTAAGAGAGATCAGTCCATGCGGGAGTATCTTTCACAGATTCAATCCGTATGTGATAGTCTTGCAGCCTGTGGTAATCCTCTTTCAGAAACCATGCACATTTCAACGATTCTTTCAGGGTTGCCGCCGGAATATGAGTCCGTTGTGGCAGTCATCACTTCCAGTCAGCAACCTTATAAGCTCGACGGTGTCTCTAGTGTGCTTCTTGACACAGAGGCTCGTCAGTTAGAATTTCTCAGTCATGGGTCGGTCAATCTGGCTTACGACCCGTCTAATGGGACTAATGTGGTTTATGCCCAACAAGGCCCATTTTTTAATTCCAATATGGGTCAGAATAATGGTCGGGTTAATACCAATCAGAGAGGAGGTCTAGGGTTTCGGCTGTTCTTTCGTGGTACGTCCGTTCCCAGAGGCAGAGGTGGTAGGTCTTTTCCAGGCCGTTCTCGACCTCAGTGCCAGATCTGCGACAAGATTGGGCATCTTGCCAATCGTTGCTATTACCGGTTCAATCAAGATTTCGAGGGTGGTTCTGCGAATATGTGTTCTTTCGAAGAATTTTCTGAAGATCAAGGAGGTTTCTCACAAGGGTTTTCTGGTTAAGGAACCTTTGCTAGACAAGGAGTGTTTCACGGCAGTCAAGCCAGCGGTCAAGGTGGATTCAACGCTGTTGGATCTGGGGATGGAAATTCTGAACTTCCTGTGGCCACCGTTGTAGCTGTTTCTGATGACTTCAGTGTTGGCTATGGCAATGCTGCTTGGTATCCCGATTCGGGTGCCACTTCACACTTAACTCCAGATGCAGGTAAATATTATTCGAACTTTTCCTTATTTTGGCAATGGTAGGGTTTCTGTGGCTAATGGTTTTTCTGTGCCAATTGTTAATGTTGGTGTATCTATGCTGCAATCTAGATCTAGGTATTTGCTGCTTAATGACTTGTTGCATGTTCCTTCGATAAAGAAAAAACTTTTATCAGTATCTAGGTTTACCAAAGATAGTGATGTTTCTGTTGAGTTTTTTTCCTGATTATTGCCTTGTGAAGGATTTGATAACTCGTCAACCAATATTGCGAGGGCTTCAAACTGATGGTCTTTACAAGTTTTCTGATGCTTCTGCTGCTAATAATGTCATTGCTTGTACTAAGCCTGATAATGTCAGCACTTGTTTTGTTTCTGAATCTTCTTCTCAGCTTTGGCGTAGGAGATTAGGCCATCCTTCTGTTGATTCTCTTGTAAAGCTGGCATCTGTTTGTAATTCCAATGCTAATAAAATGCCTTTTTGTGAAGCTTGTAAATTAGGCAAAAGTCACAAGTTACCCTTTTAGAAATATGTCTCTTTTTATTCTGAACCTTTGCAATTAATTCAAATGGATGTTTGGGGGCCTGGTCCTCTAATTTCTAATAACTGTTGTTATTATATCAGTTTCATTAATGCGTGCACTAGGTTTACATGGATTTACTTTCTGTCTAAGAAATCAGATGTTTACAAAGTGGTTGTTGAGTTTCACAAAATGGTTGAAAGACAATTTGATAGGAAATTAAAAGCTATTCAATCTGATTGTGGCACTGAATTTAAGACTCTTGAGGCTTATTTTTCTCAGTTAGATATTGTGTTTAGACATACTTGTCCTTACTCTTCTGAACAAAATGGAAAGATTGAAAGAAAACACAGACACATAGTTGAGTTAGTGCTTACTTTGCTTGCTCAGAGTAGTATGCCTCTTAAATTCTTGACTGATGCTTTCTATTCTGCTGTTTTTTTAATCAATAGATTACCTTCCAAAGTTTTAGAAGGGATAAGTCCTCATGAAAAATTGTTTAAACAAAAACCTGACTATTCTTTTCTAAAGGTTTTTGGCTCACAATGTTTTCCATTTACTAGGCCTTATAATAAGCATAAACTTGATTTTAGGTCTAAACCTTGTACTTTTATAAGGTATAGTTCTAAGCAACATGGTTATAAGTGTCTCATGGATGATGGGAGAGTTATTGTTTCTAGACATGTCTTGTTCAATGAATCTGTCTTTCCTTTTTCCTCCAAAACTAATTCTTGTACTCAGAATGAGGCAGTCGATTTCTTCTAAGTCAAGTATCGTGGTCATGTACCTTCTAATACAAGTCAGAGAGTTCTTTCTTCTTCATCGCAGTCTAATACTTCATCTCAGTCTAATTTCTCTTTTGACTCTAATAGTTCTGATAATGCTTCTTTGTTTCAACCTATGCAACAATCTGTTTCCTTGAGTCCTGCACCTGTGAGACCAGTTGATGTTGAATCTGTTGCTATGAGCCCTGTAGCTGTTACTCCTATTATTTCACAGTATGGTCAGACTCCTGGTCATACTGTCTCCTCTTCAGTTCCTGTTCATTTGAGTCCTGCTGGTTCTGGTCACATTTCTCCAGAATCTACTTGTTTAAGCTCTACTCAAGCTCCTTCTAATCCAAGTCAGAGAGTTTTTTCTCCTTCATCTCAGTCTAATTTCTCTTCTGACTCTAATAGTTCTGATAATGCTTCTTTGTTTCAACCTATGCAACAATCTGTTTCCTTGAGTCCTGCACCTGTGAGACCAGTTGATGTTGAATTTGTTGCTGTGAGCCCTGCAGCTGTTACTCCTATTATTTCACAGTCTGGTCAGACTCCTGGTCATACTGTCTCCTCTTCAGTTCCTGTTCATTTGAGTCCTGCTGGTTCTGGTCACATTTCTCCAGAATCTCCTTGTTTAAGCTCTACTCAAGCTCCTTCTAATCAAGAGCAAACTGCTGTATCTCAATCTGGTCAAACTAATGTACCTAAAAATACTGTTGTGCCTACTCATACTATGGTCACTAGGTCAAAAGCTGGGATTTTCAAGCCTAAGGCTTTTCATGTTTCTGAAGAAGTTGATCCTCAGTTGCCTAAAGATGTTTATCAGTCTATGGATGTTAGTGAATGGAGAGAAGTTGTTCTTAAAGAATTAGATGCCTTAATTCAAAAAGGAACTTGGGATTTAACTCATCTTCCTAAAGACAGAGTTCCTATAGGTTGTAAATGGTTGTTTAAGATAAAAAGGAATTCAGATGGTTCTATTGCTAGATACAAAGCAAGGCTTGTAGCCAAGGGATATTCTCAACAAGCTGGCTTTGATTACAAGGAAACCTTCAGTCCTGTTGTCAAACCAGTAACTGTTAGAGTGCTTCTTAGTGTTGCTTTAAGTAATGGTTGGTCCTTGAGACAAATAGATGTGGACAATGCTTTTCTCAATGGAGATTTAGCAGAGGAAGTGTATATGGTACAACCGCCTGGTTTTGAACAAGAAGATGGTTCAGGAAATCAGCTTGTTTGTCGTTTGAAAAGGTCTTTATACGGTCTTAAGCAAGCACCTCATGCTTGGTTTGATAAGTTTAAGGAGCTTTTAGTCAAATCTCTTGGGTTTACAGCTTCTCTTGCTGATGTTTCCTTATATTTCAGAGAACAAGAAGGCAACAAAGTTTATATTCTAGTCTATGTTGATGACATAGTTGTCATAGGGAACAATTCTGCTGAGGTTGATAAAGTAATCAAAGATATTAACTGTGTTTTCTCAGTTAAAGACTTAGGGTGTCTGATTTTCTTTTCTGGGCATGAGTGTTACTGCTGTGCATAATGGTCTCATTCTAAGTCAAAGGAAACACATTATGGAGTTGCTTGATAAAATTCAAATGTTGGAAGCTACACCTACACCCACACCTATAGTTACAACTCCTAAGTTGTCTCTTTCTGATGGAGTACCCTTCTCTGATGCTACACTTTACAGACAAGTAGTAGGATGTCTTCAACACATCTGCTCTACTAGGCCTGACATCCAGTTTTCAGTCAACAAGGTCAGCCAATTCCTTCAAGCACCTCTTGACACACATTGGAAGGCCGTAAAACGAATTGTTCGATATCTCAAAGGCACAGCTGATCATGGTCTGTTTTTTAGTACATTTGAGGCTCCTACATCTCTTATAGGATATACTGATTCTGACTGGGGAACTAGTGCTGATGATAAAAGGTCTACAGGTGGTTATTGTATATACCTTGGAGGCAATTTAGTTGCTTGGAGTTCAAAGAAACAAAGTGTGGTTTCTCGTTCGTCCACAGAAGCATAATTCAGAGGCATTGCTGATGCTATGTGTGAGGGGATATGGATTAAATCCTTTCTTCAAGAATTACAAATTCCTCTATCTTCTACCCCTGTTTTGTGGTGTGATAACACCGGTGCGATTGCTCATTCTGCAAACCCTGTTCACCATGCTAAACTCAAACATGTTGAGTTAGATCTTAGTTTTGTCAGGGAGAAAGTAATTGATGGTTCTTTTCATATTGACTATGTACCAACTGCAGAACAAGTTGTTGATGTCTTGACTAAACCTCTATCTGCTTTATCTTTCATTGATCTCAGACACAAGTTAAAAGTTTTCTCTGCTGAGGAAGTAAGGTTCAGATCTGCAGGCAAAGCTTACTAAATTGAGTGGTTGCTGGTCTTCAGAACAAAAGAAGAAAATAGGAAGAATGTTCAACATATGAGTGGTTGCTGGTCTCCCAAGGAAAGAAGAGAGAAAATAGGAAGCATGTTAGAGGTTATATAATCCAAGCTTAGTTGAGTCTGTTAAGGTTGTTATACAATCTGTTATACAACAGTTAAAGATCCTTAGCTGTCAATTCTTGCTTATCTGTCAAGAATTGCTGATAAAGCTTCATTAAGCTCAGTCTATATAAGCTGAGATGTAAATGCTGTAAAATCAGTTGTGTTCATCAATGAATAATATCAAATTCATTTCTCTTCTTGTTTCATTTTCATTCTCTGTTCTTCTTCTTCATCTACATTCAATCTATATTTCATTAGTGAGACATACATAGGGACACAAAGATTAGATAATATTTCTTTTAACTAGGCATGCAACTATTAGACTAATGACTAATTAGTTGTTAATTGGTTGTTAGTTTGTTATTAGAATTAGTTGGCTGTTGTAGAATTTGTTAGAGTTTGGGTTATAAATACCAAATCATTGTATTGGGCTTGAGTTATCTTTAGTCATTTGTTTAATAAAATAAAGGGTAAACTACACTGGTAGTCACCGAACTTTTAAAACTTTCATTACAGTCACCCAACTTTTAATTCGCTTTCAATAAGGTCACTGCCGTCAACCACCGTTAAAAAAGCTGACGTGGCATGTTAAATATAAGGGTAAAATACTCTGTTAGTCACTGAACTTTTAAGAGGCTTTCAATATGGTCACCGAACTTTTAAAAATTTCATTACTATCACTCAACTTTTAATTCGCTTTCATTGTCGTTAAAAAAGCTGATGTGACATGTTAAGTTTAAAAATAAACGTTTTCCCACCATATTTTCCCTCCCCTCTTATTTTCTTCCATCCAAACATGTCTCTTTCTTCCATATGAATCAAATTGTAATTTTTTGGTGAAGGTCGTTACTTCTCTACTAACACATCAAGGAAAATATTAATGTATCTAGACATGCATGTGACATGTGTGAGAACAAGAAAAATATTGGGAGACATCCGATTATGGAATGATAAAGAAATAACTAAAATTTTGCTCATAAAAATCCTCTTTATGCTTCAGGCCTGACATTTACTGAGCCATGCACTGGATAATGAGGAGTTCAAAGGAAAATATTAATGTATCTAAAAGATAGACATGTTTGGATGGAAGAAAATAAGACATGGAGATAAAATAGGGTGGGAAAAAGTTTATTTTTAAACTTAACGTGTCACATCAGCTTTTTTTTACGGTAATGAAAGCGAATTGAAAGTTGAGCGATGGTAATGAAAGTTTTAAAAGTCCGCTGACCATATTGAAAGCCTCTTAAAAGTTTAGTGACTAACAATGTATTTTACCCTTAAATTTAACATGTCATGTCAGGTTTTTTAACTG
This sequence comes from Hibiscus tridactylites, assembly GCA_958450335.1. Classification (NCBI taxonomy): domain Eukaryota; kingdom Viridiplantae; phylum Streptophyta; class Magnoliopsida; order Malvales; family Malvaceae; genus Hibiscus; species Hibiscus tridactylites. Next base: position 16,491,682 of record OY288283.1, read on the forward strand.
TGGTTGACGACAGTGACCTTATTGAAAGCGAATTAAATGTTGGGTGATTGTAATGAATGTTTTAAAATTTCGGTGACCTTATTGGAAGAGTCCTAAAAGTTCGGTGACCTTATTGAAAGAGTCCTAAAAGTTTAGTGACTACCAGTGTAGTTTACCCTAAAATAAACCATATTCCCTTTGCTATTATAGTTTTTCCAACACTAAACAAACACTTATCTCCTTTTATCACTGTTTACCGTTCACCGTCTCATTACCGTCCGGGCCACCATAGCTGATTTCTCACAAATCATAATTTAAACGTGTTGAAGCAGGAAAAAATGGTTATAAAAAGGGGTTGTGCTCCTCCCATTTGGAAAGCAAAACAGACTGTATTCCCAACAAAATGAAAGTTGAGCAAACAATGAAGGTGTTGGCAGTGGTAGCAGTGGTATTGGCCTGTTGGGCATCCACGGTGGAATCACAACGACCCTATAATGTGAGATTCACCGTTACGGATGCCACCCAACGTACGTATGGTGTGTTCATTAATAATATATTAAACGCACTGAAAGTCCATGGAAGTGCATCGCATGGGATACCAGTGTTGCCTTCCACCAGGGATTTGGCAGCTACTAATATCCGACGCTATGTTGTGGTGGAAGTCGCCGCTGGTGTCCAGCAGTACGTTTCGTTAGTTATTGATGCCACCGATGTGTACGTCTTGGGTTACCGACCAGGAGCCTTAACAGAGTCCTACTTCTTTTCGGATGTTCCCCTAGCCGTACGAAATCTTTTCTTCCAGGGCACCACAAGAAACGTTCTTCGATTCGATGGCAGTTATGGTGCCCTCCAAGGTCAAGCAGGAGCAAATAGAGATCGCATCCCTCTGGGATTTGGCGAACTACGCCAACGGGTTATCGACCTGAATCGTTACAAGCCTGACAAACAAAGTAGAGAAATCGCGAGAGCCCTTATAGTCTGTCTCCAGATGGTTTCGGAAGCCACGAGGTTTAAATACATCCAGCAACAAATAGCTGCACTGGCACCGGTTGTTCCGGGTCCATCTACTAGAACCTTATTACCGGATACTTTAATGCAGGGGTATCAAAACAACTGGGGTCAGCTCTCCACTGCCGTCCAAACTGCAAGACCCAATGGAGCCTTTCAAAGAAGTGTCACCGTTGCTCCTCGCCATACTTACAATAATGTGGCATCTGTGCGTCCCGTTATTGCAATTCTAAAAAGGCATCTGCCCAGGTTTTCTGCCACCGCCCCTCCTCATCAGATTGTCGATGAAGAACTTAACTAGTTCAAGCTCAACACATCTGCGGCCCTAGCATATACCTATCCTATCTATATGTACTGAATGGATAATTAAATAAATGCTGGACCTCCGTTCTCTAATTTTTAATAAACTCCACACACAAATGGATAACAAGATCACCTAAAAGGGAATATAAGATTATCCGTTAGCATGAAAGAACAACACCAAATGAAACAAATCCAAAAATCACCACCCAGCCATAATATTAAACCACAGCACAAGAAACGTCTAAAAAGACAGTAAAGAACACAGCGATTCAAAAAGGGGACCATGAAAATAATTCTGATAACAATGTACCAAGTCCACCATATTTATTAACGTGGTAGGGCCTTACTGAAGGCAGAGTTGAAACTTGTTTTGCTCGTACATTATTATGCAATTAGTACTCGATTCGACTAGTAAAATTAATAAACTTTTTTTTTTACGAATACAAATTTGTTTCCAGTTTCATACAACATAAATCGAAGCAAAACACCCTTAAATTTTAGGGACCACAAAATATTTGAATCCAGTTTCATACCATTATTTAATATTTATTGTGACAATAAAATTACTTGCCATTTAAAATTTTACTTTTTGTTTTGATAAATTTTGTCACCAATAAAAAATAACAATAAGGACAAATTAGATATTTTTACAATAATAAATTTGTTTTTATAATTGTAAATAATTAAAGTTATCATAAACTAATTTGTCAAAGGTAAAATATTTCTATTAGTCTCTATAATATGTGTAAATTTTTGTTTTAGTCAATCTATTTTGATCAACTTTAGTCCCTATATTTTTCAAATTTTAAAATTTCAATCCTAATCCTAATGAGACACCGACAATATGACTAAATCATAAGGACTAAAAATGATCAATTTAAAGAACAAAAATTAAAGACTACCACACATGTCAAGATCGAAATTTTAAATTTTAAAAAGTATAGAAACTTAAAGTGATCAAATTAAAGTACAAAGACTAATGTGCAATTTTAGCATAATATATTGTAGAAAATTTTTATTTTGTGAAAAATTTAAAAGAAATATTCCATTATAATTAGTTTTTCCTTCAAAAAAATCAAAATAATTTCTTCAACATACTTATAAAAACAACAAAAAATTACTTAACTTATTATAATTATAATTAGTGCTATAATTAATACATGTATTTAAATAAATAAAATTAATTATAATTACAATTTAACCTAAATACTATATTACTATTTTTCTTTCAAAATAATATTAAAGTTTTTACTTAGCCTAGTGGATAAGTATTGCACTCTCGCCTGAAAGGTTTCAAGTTCGATCCTCTTTAAAGTCATGCATTGCACTTATTTTTTAAAACTTAACATCTGAGTCTGCTACATCATCTATAATTAAATTTCATTGACCTAATGAAATGTTAAAAGTTTGTTGACTAAAATGCATAAGCCCCATTAAATTTTAGAGACAACTAGTGATTGATTTTTTATTATTGAATGTGACAACATATTTTAGACACTTGTGATAGAATGTTTGCCACTAATAAGAATAATATTAATGTCTAAATTTTAGCAACTATTAATAATCATTTGTGTCAAAAAATGTAGTCATAAAAATATAACTAATTGTGACGAAATACATGAAAGTTGTCACTAATATAATACTGACGGAGTTATTAGTGACGACTGGTGACGACTCAGAAAAATGGTCACTGTAAATTTTAGTCGTTAAATTTAACACCTTTTGTAACCATTTCCAATGTCACTAAAAATGCATTTTCTTGTAGTGATTTCAGCACACCTTAATGGTCGTTTGATTCTCATACCGAGATCTTCACGACGCTAGTTTATGATTTTGATTTTATCGGTGGTCATAGAAAGATAGATCCCAACTCGGTTGATGGTTGTTTGCCGATGTAATCAGAGCTGGGTAGCGGGGCAATCTGCTTGATAGTTTGGTTCGCTCACCACTCATTTTCACCCCGTAAAGCGTCTCGTTTAGATAGAGACAAGAAGATTCACTCCTTATCTAGCAATAAACCGTTTGTCAAAGCATCAACAAAAGTCCTGATATGAGCATTGAGTCCATTATAAAAGGACTCTATTTGGGTCCAAGTAGGGAATCCATGCATGGAGCATATTTTGAACAAGTCTTTGAAATGCTCTCAAGCATCATATAAAGTCTTGTCATCAGCCTGCCTAAAAGTAATGATTTCACTCCGCAATCTTACATTAAATTTAGGTGGAATCACAGAAAAAACTTTTGGCATAAATCTGCCCTTGTAGTGACTGAACCAGGTGACAATAAATTTAACCGCAATTTAATTCTATCTCGCAAGGAAAATGAAAAGAGCTTCAACTTTACTTTCTCTTCAGTCACACCAGGCTAGTGGAATAATTAGCAAACTTCTATGAATTGTTTTAAATGTTGCTTTGGGTTTCCAGTAGGTGATTCATCAAATTGACCTACATTCATTAACAATTGAATCATTACCGATTTAAGCTCAAAATTACCCATATTTACCTTTGGACTATTTAGTCATGGCATCAAATCATCTAAGGTGGGTGCTAGGTGTTCTTTGATGAGTCGGTTATCTCCTAACTCCACATTCTCATTCTACGTCATCTCTTGACGTTCTCTCTTTAACCTACGTAGGATTCTCTCAATTTCAGAATCGTGCTTAAGTTCTTCTCTTGCAATGTTGCTCATATTTCATAAGCTAAATAAAATTATAAAAATAACTAAAAGTCAAAACAAGTAAAAATCAAAACAATTAATCTCGTTGTAATCCTGGCAACGACACCAAAAACTTATCGACAAAATAGTGCTTGACAAAAGATTGATGATTCATTGTAATATGCAAGTAAAATAATGCCAAGAATACGCTTTTTTGCGTGCAAGTATAAACGATCATCAAGTAATACAATAGTGAGTTAAGTATCGTCTCTATAGGGATTGTCTAGAAATTAATTGCCACGATCAATACTTGTGAATTAAAAATTAAAGGTGATGGTAATTGATTGAGAGAACAAGTAAAATAAAAGAATTAAAAAAATAAAAATGATATAGAAATTTGAGTAAAGATCTAGGTAGATTAGAAAACAACGAATGTAATTATGATTGGAAGGTTTGGCAAGGGATGTTTAGATTTCACACTAACAAAGACAGCAACAAATAACGCTGAACTCTGGTTTTAATGCCGAACATAGTTTAAGTTAGTATTGTCTCTGTCGATGGCAATACCCTAAGTTAATTACTTTCAACACCTATATGTCTATAGCGAGTTTTCAAACAATTAACTTGGTGAAGATTCAGTCTATACTCCCAAGGGGTAGATTCACTTCAGGTGTAAGTTTCATCTACTTGAATATCTTCCGTCAAAATTTCTCCATGTTAGGATTTTTGTTTTGATATAATAATTGAAAAATAGTTTTGGACAAATTTGAAAATATTGCAAAAATAATTATAGTCCAAACAACTTGAAAATATGTTTGAAATAGTTTCATAAGTTTTGAACATGATTTAAAAAGCTTTTATGACCAAAATGTTGATTTTTTGTAAATGTATGCTTAAGTGTATTAGGTTTGTATAAGAGCTTTAGAGTGTAAACAAACACCTTTAGAGAGGGATTTCAATTTGCTATTAATTCTCTTGTTTAAGAGTGTTCCGAAATCTCAGTTTGTGAGCTTTGGATGCTAGGCTTGATGAGTGAGTCTATGTTGTAAAAGGTTTCCTCCTAATCCTTCAAAAGGGGAAGAATTCTCAGTGAATTGGTTGAAATCCTTAGTGAGGAAGTTAAGGTAGTGGATGTAGAGCTTGTTAGAATCTTGAACCACTCTAAATTCTTGTGTCATTTATTCTAACTTTTGCTTCCATCACCATCACCCAAAAATACATCTTCTCCATCACTTGGTAAACAATTCGGTTGTGTTTATCGAGCTCCTTAATTAGTATCAGAGAAAGGCTCAATTGAGAGGATTAACATCTTATTGAGGTGATCTTAGCAAGCTCGATCAATGTCAAACACTAAAATCTTACAAATAACTTTTCAAGATTACTTTTAAAATCACTTTCTTACAGCACTTTAAAAGTACTTTTCAAAAGTCGTGCTTAATCTGCAACTTTTGCCTTCAGGCCTGGGTGACAACGGTAAAATTCTATCATTGTGAGGGACCTAAAGATAATTTTACCATTATCTTAATTTTATAATGTAATTTTTCTTTTAAAAAAAGTAAAGTGCAATGTTTATCACCCTATTTTCATGTTATGCTGCTGTCTTCAACCTTTAAAATATCTTGGTCAGTTGTTGTACCGAGTCCGAAAAGGTATATTAAAATGGAGGGTACGTCAATGCATATGCCAAATGTATTGTTTTTAAGAAATTCATGGCAAAGCTAACGTTGATTCAAGAAGGGGACCATGAAAATAACTCTGATTCATAACAATGATCCGAGTCCAATTCCATGAGCACCACTCAAATTTGCATTTTTCATATCAGATTTATTAACAATGGCCAAGTTTATTATTATTAACGTGGTAGGGCCTTAAGTCAGAATCCAGACTCGTTTTGTTCGTGCATTACTATGCAAAACGTGCTCGATTCTACTAGTAAAATTAATACTAATATATAATAAACATGACAAGAATGTATATGTATTTTTCTGCTGAAGTTTATGTACGATTGGGGACCATAGAAATAACTTTCATTAATATATATATACACACATGATTCTAAGATAATATCGGCTTCATTTTAACATTTAATAAAATGTGCATATATTTCATTGATAAAATTGTAAAAATAAAAACTATAAAAAAAATTGAACATCTTCACTAGGAAGGTTTTCAACTCTCTAGCTAACCTGAGTTTACTGCCACTCTTGTTAAATTTCATTAAGATCACTCTCGTTAAATTTCGTTAGAAAATGTTGATGTGACAATTAAATTTTTTTCTTTTTTTCCCCTATTTTCTTCCATGGCTGGATTTTGTTCTATCTTTCAATTTCTCTTAATTAAATTGTTAACAAAAAAAAATTAATCAAAAAACTTCCATTTCTCTTTCATCTTAGAAATTCAAACCATTCATCGAAACACCTAAAACAAAAAAAAAATTAGAATTTTTTTTAAAAAAATGATGAAACAGAAATAGGAGAGACTGAATAAACCCTCACATTAATTTAAAAATTCTTCAATAATATGAATGATAACGTGACGGAAGACTAGGTTGATTTTTAGAAAAACAGATTAAGAGTTTATTAAATTATTAAAGAAAATATAAACAAATAATATATTAAAATTGAAAATTTTAAAAGGAATTAAAAATGTGAAAAATTCAAAGATAAAAATATTAAAAGTATTTAAATTTTAAAAATAAAAAAATATTCAAAATTCAAAAAATTATTGAAAGCAATAACAATTTAAAAAAAAAACTAAAAAGTCAAATAAAAACTAAACCTCAACGTTTATAACCCTATTTTCATGTCAAATGTATTTTTCTTTTGGAATGCATGGCAAAGCTAACGTTGATTCAAGAAGGGGACCATGAAAATAACTCCGATTCATAACAATATACCGAGTCCATGTTCACCACTCAAATTTGCATTTTCATTCACCCACCAAATTTATTAAACGTGGTAGGGCCTTAAGTCAGACTTCAGAATTGTCTTCATATTTACAATCTTTGTAATCCACTGTCATGTGGGTTTAATTTTATTAAACCAAAATACCAAATTTTATATTGATGAACAAAAAATTAAATATGGTATGAATATATATGTATTTTTCTGCTAAAGTTTATGTATGATTGAGGACCAGAAATAACTCTCATATCAATATTATATATTGAGTATTCTTAATGTAGTTTCAAAATAATATCAGTCTAGAACCCAACAAGTGGTTTCCGAGGAAAAGTGGATGATTTTCATCCTAGAAGATTCGGGTTCAATCACATTGTTTACAAGGTGTGTGCATTGTCAAATGTTTAAGAATACGTATAAACAGATACTACATTCTAATCAACTTTAGACTATTAAAAAAATAATATCAATTTATTTTAAATATTTAATGAAATAGATGTATATTTATAAACAAAATTTTAATATTTAAATTTCAATGCAAAATCATCTACAACGCTTTTAATATCAACTTCTTTCAAAATATGACCCTCGATTGCCATCAAATCAAGCAGAACTTCACAAACTCTAATTTTAAAAAGATTTGTTTTGCATAAGTAACAATAATACGAATAATCAATAAGACGTATCTATATGCAATTGCCTGAGTTGTTGGCATCCTGTTGAAGACATCAACCATATTCTTAGGTGATGTCCGGGAGCCATAGCTGTTTGGTCGACAGCTGCAAAGCAGGATAAGCTCCATGACATTCTCACAATGAACCGGAGAAATTGGTTTGTATTAATTTGTCCAAACAGTGTTATTGAGTGTTGAATACGGAAGATTGGGACCTTATTTTGGTGCGATCATATGAAATTTATGGCTTCGGCGTAATGAGATAGCTTTTCATACGGATTTGGATGACCATCGATCGGTTCTCGATCGTGGCATACATCTCAAGGACATTACGTGCACAGCTTTAGCTTTGTAGTCCAGAGACTGTTTGGGTTCTAGATCAGGGGTGTAACCCCTTGACCCGGCCTAGTCGCTAGACTCGAATCAAGCGGACCACATTAGGTTTACCGAAGCAAAGCTGAACGAACTAATTAAAATTAGGTTCATTTTTTTTTATCTTATCTAGATGCAACGTTAGGACCTAGTGTGTACATACTGACAGCGGACAAAATTTCATTTGAATCGGACATCGAATTGATATCCAATTGCGCTAATAAGCATTTTAGGGACCAATTTGTAAAACTATGATATTATAGAGATTTATCTGTATTTCAAGTTACCAAACCTTAATTAAGCAGGTTTCATGCATGCATGAAAAGTTTTAGCTCAAAACGGTCATCCATACACTTTCAATTGACGTTCGAACAAGTAAAGACCAAGAAGCAAAGAATCTGAAACATCTCATTAATCCAATTGAAATAACGAACTTGCGTACCAATACACAAGGTTCGTGTACCGATACGCAATGCGTATCGATACTCCTACCCGTGTACAGATCCCCATGCTTATTTTAGGTAAGGGTCGTAATGATACACTTGTTCGTGTACCGATACCAGTCTTAATTGGCTGAATTAGAAAATTCCAGTAAACAAAAGCCCTACCAATACAGCTCGAGCCGTATCGGTACCCAGGCCAAATTTCCATCTCTCAGGCCTGATTCAAGCATCATGTACCGATGCAGCTCGCACTATATCAGTACTGGCAGACCTGAAATGCCATCTTTCTCTAGTTTTACCACTTTAAATCATTCCAAACTTGCCTCAAACATGCTAACATACATCCTAAACATATATCACAAGTAAAGCATGGTTTTTAGGATTTAAATACCAAATCTCAAGTATTTTCATTTCAAAATGCATAATTTAGAGGCATGCTTCCTGGAAACTCGAAGCTAACATTCTTGCAAATCATTTAAGGATTTGAAATTATCAATACGATCCTACGTTCATACATGTCATTTAAACCTTGCTCAAACAACAAAAAACTAGAAATATGCATCAACCACGATATGCATACCAAGGCAATATAGTGCATAAAGCCGTCACAAGCAAATCAACCCAAAACACAACATTAACATGATAAGAGGACATCAAAACAACAACATGATTAATCAACAACAATTCAAATACGTCTTAAAAACCCCAATTGGTAATGGCGACATATTGCCTTATTTTTCAAAATTCAAAGTAACTATTCATAATCAAGTAAGTAGTGTCCCCAAGATTCCTTTTTGCCTCCAAATGCAGCCTCCACACTTTAATTCTATGCAAGGATGAGATGAGAGCATAAGCAATGCATGCTTAGTGAGGAATGCTCAACAATACAGTCATCAATGTAACATTAAATCTTTTGCAAACATGCTATCATTTCAATTACTCTTTTCAAATGGCATAATCAACACGTTGTTTAATACAATGCATCACACTTCACACATGCTTTCCATCACATAGTCTTGAATTGACATTTTTAGTGACCGAGTATAGAACATCATTTGCTCATAACACATAAGATAAACAGATCACGGCAGTGATAATCTTTCAATCACCTTTTCAACAGTGGAGTAGTATTTCAACCCCTTTTATTCTCAACGGTTCAAAATAGTGTCTTTAAACTACCCTCAAAGTCGAAGACCTCATCGACCCGAAATAGTGCCTTTAAACTATCCTCAAGGTCGGAATAAGTACCAGTAGGATTATGCCTTTTTTTTCTTTTCTCAAGCTGTGCTTTTAGCACCTCAACAATAATTGTGCATCTTGTGCACTCATTTAACTCAATCTCATGTCTCTTCAACATGGTAAAACTCAATCATAATGCAATATAACAGTAAGTTTCATCCTCATGCATTTATCAAATCTCAATCCAAAATGTTTATTTGCAAATCAATGCCAAAAGCAAGATATTCGTAGTGAAAATCAATTCAACTTACTCTTCGACTTAGGAAAGCTTTTCACACTTTCCTTAAGTCCCCAAAACAGAGCCATCAAGCTTTGATGCCCTCTTAAATCTGTTTTCACTCACCGTTACGCAAAAGTTGTACTTGTTGATGCGTCGCGAGCTTCCAAAAAGATCCAATATCGACTAGAAGACCCTTCCTTAGTCTTCCTTTATTTCCAAAACATACAACCAATGGATAATGCATTAAAATGCATTCTAATTCTAGCAAACAAAAAATCCCATTCATCTTTATCAAATCTCTATCAACAACGAACCGACCCAATTAAAATCTCCCGCAAACATCAACTTAACCAAGAATTCAAGCAAAATACCCAAAAACATCATTTAACAAGAATTTCTCGAATTCAATTGCAAAGCCATGTTATAACCAACAGCACCAAAGCTAAATACTAGGGAATATCAATAAAGAACCTTTGTTTTAAAGAAAGAAGAAGAATTACCTTCAAAAGGGATTTCCACCAAAACTGACGTAACTTTTACTTTGTGAAGAAAATAAGAGAATGAAGAAATCTTGTAAAAGTCTTTGTGAAGTTTTGTTAGAAATCAAATGAAAAATCAAATAATGCCATCTCCATGAAAAATCATTAAGAAATGAGTTGGAAAATGGCAAGAAAATGAGAGAAAATTTTGGAAGAAAATGGTAGGAAAATTGACGTAATGAGAAAATAGAGTTTAGAAACTAATTAACCGTCAAAAGTATTTTTCAATCAAGGTGGTAGTCCTAATTAAGATTTTTAGAAAATATAGCTATCTAAGGATTCTTAGTATTGAACCTTTTTAATTTAGTCACTTTAAAACAGTTTTGCAAATCTTACATTTTAGTCACTAACATCAAAATGCCGATCAATCCAATTGGATTAACCCCCGATTTCATTACTAAAATATTTAATAAAATAATCGAACATTGTAGAAACTGAAACCCAATTTTTATCTATCAAAATTCAAACTTTTAAATATTTATTTTTTCTGAAACTAGTTAATCGACCTATCCGGTTCGACCGATTCTAAATGAACCCAATCAAACTCGCAACTCATCTAACCCCATTTTTGGGATGTTACAAGGGGCTGGTCATGTAGCGTCTTGGTATCCGCCTCCGGAGGGATAGGTGAAGGTGAATACGGATGGATTGCGTCGCGGTGGTACCAGTCTCGCCTCCTGTGGGGGTGTGTTGTGCGATCACGATGGGTTGTGACTTTTGGGTTTTGCGAAGTTCATAAGTGCATACTCGATCCTAGAGTCAGAGCTATAGGGTGTTTTTTGGGGTTTACAAGCTGCATGGGACTTTGGTACTAGACGTGTGTTTGTCGAAGTGGATAGCTTGGAGGCTTTGGAAGTCTTGAACCAAGAAGTGCAGGTTATGACTTGGCTTACTATCCTGAATTATGTGGCGGAGTTCTGAAATTGGGATTGGGAGGTACGATTCTAACACATTCATCGTAGCTACAATAGGATAGTGAATGCCTTGGCTCAGGGGGCTTTGCGTGATAGCTTTGACTGCACTAATTATCCTCTCTCTCGTGTTATGGAATCTCAATTAGAAGAGTTTCTAGTTTCCCAAAACTAGCTAATCAAAGTGAACATACTAATTAGTTTGCTAACAGAAGCATGTTCACTTTAGAATCTCTGGCACTCTGATTAGCTGAAGTACTAACCATCCCTTTCTCATTTAACAAAGTTGACAAACTCTCATATTGCTCTTTGGCGAACTGAACAAAATGACTATCATATCGAGAAAGAGAATCAATATTTGAAGCAAGACCATCATTATTAATACCAACTTGATTAGATCTATTCTCTAAACCCCTATTCTTATATCCAGGGGAAACCATGCTTCATATAGCATTTATCAACACTATGACCATACAAACCACAATAAGTACAGAGAGGCTTCTTCATTCCATTATTGAATTTCTTAAAACTAGCAAGCCTATTTTCTTGTCTATTCACAGCGACCTGGTCAACACTCTTGCTAGTATATCTATCAGCAAGCAAGATATTTGATTCAATAGTAATAACAAAATTAAGAGTACTTTCATGTTGAATTATAATAGAGAAAACTTCATTGATCTTAGGTAAAGGCTTCATCATAAGTATTTGAGGCTTCTGAACCGAGAAGTTTTCAATTAGACCTCGTAGAAACCTAAGGAGAAAGTCTTGTTTCTATATTTAACAGCCGAACAATCACATGAAATCAAAGGACGCAGATTACAAAGCTCATCCCAGATGATCTTCAGTTGAGTATGAAAAGCAGTAACTGAAAGATTACCTTGATTTAAAGAATAAAAATCTTGAAGTAAATTGAAGATACGAATCAAGTCACCTTGATTGAAGCGGTCGAACAAATCAGTCCATAATTCGGAGGCGTTATTGATCCAAATAACACTCTATACGATCTCAGGATTTAGGGCTCGTTGAATCCAAGATAAAACCAAGTTCTTGCATTTGATCCAAGCATTAAATCCTGGAGAATCCTTTCTGCGTTGCGCAATCGATCGATCTACAAACCCTAATTTGTTCTTCGAAATAAAGGACATACGCATCGACCTTGCCCAGCTGTGATAATTGGTGTCGTTCAACAAAGAAGACGTTAACACCAGTGTCGGATTCTCACCGGGATGAATATAGAATGGATTAGTAGGATCATGATTCTTGAAAACTCGATCAGCCGCAATTGAATGGGAAGCGAAAGTGTTGTCTGATACCATATCGAATTCTTTAGAATGAAGAAAACGACGGTTGATGTTTAGAATCTTGGATATTAACTAGTAGAAAATTGAAGTAAAATAAAAGAGAAGCAAAGATGCTTTATTAAATGTAAAATTAGTTTACACACGTGTTTAGATAGTGATAAAGAATAAAGAAAACTAATTCTTATTTTGTAGGTTTACAGCTATATATTCTAATATTCTAATACAGGGTTGTTTTGGTAATAGGGCCATACTTTGTGTATTTATCAATTATCACCAAAACACAATTGTATTTCATCGAAGCGGGCAACCTTCTATGAAATCCATGGTTATTACCTCCCATGCTTGAGTAGGAATGTGAATGGGTTGCAGTAGTCCTGGTTTTGCAACATGCTTCTCTTTAGTCCTCTAGCAGACCTCACACTATTGAACATGTAGCTTGACCATTCCCTTTAAGCTTGGCCAGAAGAAGAAACCCTTAATCATTTGGTATGTGAGTCATGCATCTTCTGTAACAGTTGTTGCCTCAGGTTCCATGTCTTCCCTATATATACTCTACCTCCAAATCTCAATACTCCCTTCGAAAAGGACCAGCCTTCTTTAGACTCCCTGTTCACAGTCAGAGCAACAATGGCTTCTTGTGCCACATCATCATCTCTATAACTCTCTTCCACATCTTGGACCCATCCTGGAATTACAGAAGTAGCAGTGATGGCCATGAGCCCTGTATCTTCTTTATTCTGTCTAGATAAGGCATCTGCCACAACATTGGTTCTTCCCTTCCTGTACTAAATTGTGTAGTCTAATCCCAGCAGCTTGGTGAGCTCCTTCTTCTGTATAGTGGTAGTTAATTTCTGCTCCAATAGGTGCTCTAGAGACTCATGATCTGTCTTAATGGTAAATGAGTTCCCTTCTAGGTAGTGCCTCCACTTGGTCACTGCCATTAAGATAGCCATGTATTCTTTTTCATAAATAGACAGGTCAATATCTCTTGAGTTTAGAGCCTTACTCAAGTAAGAAATGGGTCTCCCTTCTTGTGATAGCACTACCCCTATACCTTTTCCACTGTCATATGTTTCTAAGCAAAATGTCTTGCTGAAATTTGGTAATGCTAGTATAGGAGCATTGCACATAGCTGCCTTCAACTTTTCAAAGGTCGTTTCTGATTCTTCAGACCACCTAAACCCATCCTTCTTCAACAAACTGGTCAGAGGCTTACTGATCTCTCCATACCCTTTCACAAATTTCCTATAGTACCATGTTAGCCCAAGGAACCCTCTCAAGGATTTGAGACTTTTAGGTACTGGATAATTCTTCATTTCTTCTATCTTTTGTGGACCAGTAGCCACTCCTTCCTCAGAGATAATGTGCCCCAGGTATTCAATGTGTCTCTCATCAAAGAAGCATTTCTTTTTCTTCGCATACAACTGGTTGTCCCTCAAAATCTGTAGGACCATTCTCAAATGCTCATTATGCTCACCTAGGTTCTTGTTGTAAATCAGTATGTCATCGAAAAATACCAATATAAATTTCCTCAGAAATGGACCAAACAACTCATTCATTAGGGCCTGGAAGGTGGCTGGGGCATTAGCTAGCCCAAAGGGCATTACCCTGAATTCATAGTGCCCTTGGTGTGTCCTGAATGATGTCTTGGGAATATCCTCTTTCTTAACCCTAATCTGCCAGTATTTTGACCTCAAATCAATTTTTGAAAAATACCTTGCTCCCTTCAGTTCATCAAGAAGATCATCAACAATGGGAATAGGGAATTTGTTCTTTTTAGTAGCTGCATTCAGCTGTCTGTAATCTACACAAAACCTACAACTTTCATCTTTCTTCTTAACCATTAGGCAAGGGGCAGCAAATGGGCTCTTGCTCGTTTGAATTAGTGAGTTAGTCAGCATCTCAGTGATATGTTTTTCAATTTTTTACTTCTGATGATAGGGGAACCTGTAGGGCCTCAAGTTGATGGGTTGTGTGTCTGGTTTAAGGACAATAACATGGTCATGTGACCTATCTGGAGGTAGACCTTTAAGTTTTTCAAAAACACCAGTAAACTCTACTAAGATGGACTTTAGAGTGCTTGGGGTCTGTAACACCCCAAATTTGGGCCTAGATGTTTTAGAGTCCGAATCGGACCGGTCAGAAAACAGTTTGAATCTTAAAGGGAGCTTTAGGGAACACCTAGTTCGGGATGCTTTGAAAATATAGAAAAATACCTAAAAATCCTCATTTAATATATGAAAGATTATGGTAAAATCAATTTTACAAAATAAGGTTTGGAAATACTACATTTCGGTGTAGTGACCAAATCGCAGTTTTTGCAAAAGTTAAATAGTGATTGTTTTGTAAAGGATTGAAACTTTCAATCTTTAAGGAGCTAATTTTACCAAAATGTTTTCATCAGATTTTTCCTTAATTTGGGTGATTTTATTAATGTTTTAATTAAATGAAATGAAGGCTAATTAATTTAGAAACTACCATTGACTATTCATAACTACTTTTCACAAATTTTCCCTCATTTCATTTTCTCTCAAATTCTTTTCAGCCAAACACATTCTCTCCAGCAATTATACTTTGATTTTCACTTCATTTGATGAGATTTCAATCTTCCTTTGGTTCTTAATCAATTCCTCATCAAATCCTCTTGATTTCTACATTGAATTTTCAAGAAAACTTGCCCAAATCAAGGAGAAATCATCCATTAGAGGTAAGCTTCGTCCTTCTCCTCTAATGATCAGTTCTTTACTGAAATTCCCAAGTTATCAATCCTTTGTTAATGATTTTTGAATGTTTTTAATGTTAGAAACAAGAAATTTTCTTAAAACTTAAGATTTTGGAAGAGATCTTAAAGATTTTCGTGGTGAATGACTGGGCTATGTTTTGAGGTGGTTTTCTAATGTATTTTGGATGTTAATTGATGTTACAAATGAGGTTTTATCAATCAAATCCCGAATAGGTTTGATTTCCTAAGTTTTGTATGCTAGAATGTATTCTGTCATGCTTAGCTAAATCTCTTGGGCCAAGAACTAGCCAAATCAATTCAAATCGTGAGAATTGAACATTGCCTAATTTCCTCCGGGAATACATTTTTATCTTTCGGTTTAGATAGTTTGGCAATCGGCCTTACTAAAGTTTTTAATCATTTTTCAAATCAAAAAGAGCTCGTTGGTCTGGAATCGTTTAAAAACATAGTTTGGAGGAAGGATCGGCCTGTGGCAATTTCGACTTCATGTGAACACTCTTAGTGGATGTCCGCTAAGGAAAGATAAAATCATAAGCGATTCTTTTTAAGACAATTTCAGAGTCAGCTTTTCCTGCTTTCAAAACTAAATAATTTAACGGCAATAGACGTAGTTAATTTGTTTAAGAATCAATCTTCGAAGATAGACTTGGGAGGATTGGTTACTCGAGGGAGAAGCAAGTTGCGACGGGTTGAGCCTCGCAGACTGTAACCGACATGATCCTCAGAGTAAAAATCCATTTCAATGATCGAAAGAATTGACAAGGCTAGCTCGAGGCTATTTTATATATCTGGACTTTCCTATTATTTTCTTTACTTTTGCATTTAAATTCTTCTATTTTATTTACACTCAATATCCAATCACCAACTTTTTTACTTTTCTTGTTTTTACATATATTCCTGGAAGCATTAATCAAAGCAACCTTCAGTCAAGATTTTCGACTAATCTCCCTGTGGATCGACCATCTTTCCCTATAACTACTTAATTTCTTATTTTATTATTTGTTGAAAGAGGTTAATTTATTTATTTATTTTGACAGGTAAAACGACGCTTGTCAAAATTGGCGCCGTTGCCAGGAAGATTTACTTTCGGCATTTTTGACTGATTTCGTTTTTTATGACCAGGAAAAACCCAGGTACTTTAGATCCATACAACCCAGAAATCGAAGCAAGCGCTCGTAGAACCCACGGCGAAACACTTCGGCGAAAAAAACAACAAAACACACAACAATTCGATCAGGAATCCACTTCTGAAACTACACCAGTCGAAGAACCTATACAAGAACTAGAACCGATGGCGGACCAAACGATTCGACAATTAAATGATGCCCCTACTCTGCAACAACCACTCTGCATCGCTTTTCCTCAAGGCGATACTCCCTTCCAGCTCAAAACGAGATTAATCCACCTACTCCCTACTTTTAATGGCCTCCCTACTAAAAGTCCACATAAGCACCTTGCCGAATTCCATATGGTGTGCAGCAGCATGAAACCACAAGGGGTCTCGGAGCACCAAATTAAACTAAGGGTTTTCATTTTTCCTTAGCCGGAATGCCTAAGGAGTGGTTATTCTATTGACCTCCAAATTCGATTAATACATGGTCTGACCTCTCTCGTGTTTTTCTTGACAGATATTTCCCTGCGGCGAAAGCAACAGAACTTAGGCGAAACATTATGGGAATCTAACAAATGCACGATGAATCCCTATACGAATATTGGGAAAGATTCAAAAAGTTGTGTGCAAGTTGTCCGCAACATGGCTTATTCGAGAAAACTCTCCTTCAATACTTATACGAAGGAATGTTACCAATGGACAAAAAATAGTAAACGCAGCAAGTGGTGGCGCGCTCGTTAACCTAACCCCAAGAAATGCTCGAACCTTGATATCTACGATGGCGGCTAATTCGCAGCAATTTGGTTCTGCGAGGGAACCCAGTCGACGAGTTTACACAGTAAGCATAATTTCATTAGAGAATAAAATAGACAACTTAACTAATATCGTTAATTCTCTTATTACAGGAAAATTAGGAGCTGCTAAGGTATGTGGAGTATGCACTATGCCAGATCACGCAACCGACTTATGTCCATTGTTGCAAGACGCATCAGGTGCCCAAGTTAACGTCGTACACAACTTTCCCGGACCTCCCCAAAGACCCTATAACCCACAGAGAAACACGTTCAATTATGGTTGGATAGATCACCCAAACTTAAGTTACGGTAATCAGAACCCGAATTACCAACCTAGGCAACAACCTCCCTACCAAAACTAAGCACCCCAAAAATCCTCTCTTGAGTCTATTGTTGAGAGGTTGACAGTTTCGCAGGAAAAATTCCAAACCCAAACACAATCCCATCTCCAGCAAATCGATAAACAAATAAGCCAACTAGCTCAAGTCGTTAGCCGTCTAGAATCCAAGGGAAAGTTACCATCCCAAACCGAAACCAACCCAAGGGAAAACGTTAGTGCGATAACTTTGCATAGTGGAATAGTGATAACGCCTAAACCGCCCAAGCAAGATGAGCAAAAATCCGACGAACCGGGAAAAACTTCGAAAGACCAGAACGATAAGTCTCCTCCCGCCGCAGGTAATGCCAAATCTAAAATTTCTGTTTCTACTTACGAACTTGTTCCTCCTTTTCTAGGTACATTGGCGAAACGAGACAAAAAGGAGGAAGAGAAGGAAATTTTGGATATATTCAAGAAGGTGGAGATTAATATTCCACTTCTTGATGTTATTTGGAAAGTTCCCAAATACGCAAGGTTTCTGAAGGACTTATGCACAAACCGAAGGCGACTATCCGGAAATGAAAAAGTTAACCTTGGTGAAATTATTTCGGCCATATTTCAAAAGCCGTTGCCGCCAAAGTACAAGGACCAAGGTATGTTTGCGATTCCCTGTAAAATTTGGAATGTTGGGATAAAAAGAGCGATGTGCAATTTAGGCGCATTTATCAACGTCATGCCATTAAGCGTCTACAACAAAATTTCGACTGAACCATTGAGTATTACCAGCCATTCTGGAGGAGCAGTTGATTCAGCAATTTCTAGTCTTCATCTATCTGGAAACGCGAGTGACGGTTGAATTAGCCGATCGATCAGTCATCTACCCCGATGGAGTACTAGAAAACGTGTTGGTACAGGTAAAAAAATCTTATTTTCCCTGTTGATTTTTATATTATTGACATGGAAAATGATCGCAACAATAACGTATCTGAAATCTTGCTTGGTCGACCTTTCCTATCAACCGCGCATACAAAGATTGATGTCCGCGATGACATCTTAACTATTGAATTTGATGGGGAAGTAGTTAAATTTGATATGTATAAAGCTATGAAGTATCCTGATTCGGTCGCAAGTTTAAATTTCGTTGATATTATAGATTCATTAGCTGATGATTTTATCGAAACTGATTTGTGTTATGACTTTTGTAGGGAATTCTCGGATCTCGACGATGAAAATATAGGCGAAATCATTTCAACTCTTTCTTCCCTTTCTGATTTTCGATTAATTCCAACTCGATCTAAATATTTTCCCTCAATTTTGCAAGAACCAAAGCCGAAGTTAGAGCACTTAAATTATATATTTTTAGGCGACAACCAAACTTTTCCAATCATCATCTTAAGTAAGTTGTCGCATCGAGAAGGAGGTAGAAGCTTAGTTGTTGTTTTGCGCACAAATAAAAAGATGAAGGAATGCGTTAAAACGACAAGGGATGGACATCACTGTTTATTTGAAGACCTTTCTTTTGAAGAACCAAAAATTTAGCAAAGGTCGTCGAGTTAAACGACGTTAAACAAAGCGCTAAATGGGAGGCAACCCATTCTTTTCATTTTCGTTAATTTTAATTTCCTTTCTTTTTATATTTTATTTATTTTCCTTTATTTTTTCTTTTTCTAATTACCTTAATGATTTATATGCAGGATTTTTCTTTTCACATAGCAAGCACAAATCAAGCCGAAGCTGAAGTGCACCGTTTCATTAATGCGGTGCATTAGCCCAAGCCCTTTCCCCTTAGCATACCGTCCAAATTTTTTCCCTTTTCCCCCTTTCCCTTCTTTCTTTCCCGCAAACCACCAAACCCTAACATCACACACCCAGTCGACTTACTCAGCCACCATGCCTCGTACGCGACAGAAAGCTCGCCGACTTCCCCAAGAACCGCCGTTGGTCATCGGCGGACGACGTCGTTTTACACCGCCTGGATTCATGGCGATTAGTAGTGATTCCGAACCAACCACCACACCCCCTCCTCCCCGTGGTGGTCGTCAACGGCAATCCACCAGCCCGCCGACCGAGAATCCCATCCCGTCGTTCGCGTCTCTCCAACAGCACCGTCGGACCAAGCACCAGCCGCCGTCCACCTCCCCCACGATCTCCATCACCGTCATTCCAATCAATGCCAATGGTGGACTCAATTTCATCACTCAGGGGGAGTATCTTTTACCCTTATTTGTTCCTCATTTTCTTTATTTTTATTTTGAATTGGGACAATTCATTTAAGTGAGGGGGAGGGTAGCAAAACCACTTGTCTTGCTATATGTTTGACTTTAAGATGAATTTTTCTTGCCAGTACTTGATGCCCAGCATGTTATAATTGTTATAGTGCATAGGAATACTTGAATGTTGACATTTTTTATAATCAAATGGCTTGAGTAAAATGATAGTTTGGCATCTCTTTTCAATTTTCCTTGATTGTGATAATTGGATTTCTCACCTAGCTTAATCAACTTAGCCTAATTTTGTGAGAATTTGAGCCTTGATCATGCATCTTATTCTTTATGCTCGTTTTTCCTTGCTTTAGAGTGTCATCTTGAATTTAGGAATCTAGAACTTGTGGCTTGTATACGATTTGAGACTACACTAGAATAAGGTGCTTTAAGATGATTTAGGCATTAGGATTTAACCATTTTCTCTCTTTCATTAAAACTTACCTTTTTCTCATCGCTTAGTGAACCATCTTGAAGCCTTATATCCCATTTTTTTGGCTTAACCTTCAAACCTTGTTCTTCCTTAACTAAACTTTTTTTATTGATCAAATGCTAGAAAATATATTGCTAGACAAATAAAGGGCTGCAATTCGAATAAGGGCAGAATTTTTCCATAAAAAAGAAAAAAAACAGAATTAAAGGAAGCAATTGCTTCGAAAGAAAACAAAAAGAGAAGAAAAAATACAGTTTCGAAAAACTGAAAAGAAAAAGGAAAAAATTGTTTGCTTGCCCACTTTTAAGCTTCTCTTTTGTCTTCACTATTTATTATATCTTGCATTGATCATCTTCTTTTGTTTATTTTCTTTCCATCTTTCTACCCTTTTCTAAACCCACATTACACCTTGAACAAAAGACCTAATGATTATTGTACCTCGATTCTAATAAGTAGTGGAGAATTGAACTTGTTACAAGCCTATGGAAACCTTTGTTCATGCATGACTTAGAGTGTTTTTGCTTCACATCTACCTTTAAACACTTTGAGTGCTCTTGAGTGTACCTTGGTGAGGATTAAGACTAGGTTAGGATTTGATTACTACTTGATAGGCAATTGAAGGAATGAAAGGTTGTTCTTTGCTTATAACCACTTGGTTTGATTTGTGTCTCTTTCATGATATTTCTTTTGCACTAGAACTCTTATAATTATGCTTGATACTTGTGATGGCTTGAGGAATGCATTCTTGGGTTAATATATTTTTTGGACATACTTGAGGACAAGTATGAGACAAGTGAGGGGGAATTTGATAAGCTCTCAAATGTGACACTTTTTAATTGCTATCTTTCAAGTTTTTAGGATTTCTTGCTACCTAATCCATTTCATTCTGCTATATTTTGTGCAAGGGGCCTAATTCTGGAAAACAGCAGCAAAAGAGGGCATTTTTGCAGTCTTTTTATTATTTTGGTCATGATTGGCATCGTGGGCACGATGCATCTAACGTGGCAGATGCGTGGCGACTTCTAGAAGCTTCTGGAACGTTCTGAGAGATCTTATCAGCTTATCCGTTTAGATTATCTGCATTTAAATTTCAAAACATTTGAATTGTTTTATCTTTACTTTATTATTTTAAATTTTCTCATCTTTTATCTTTGTAAATCCAAGCCTATAAATACCACTCCTTGGTAAAGGCTTAGGCATCAATCAATTAATCTCCATTGTTTAGTTTGAAACTCTTGTTATTTCTAGTCTTTAATCAAGTTCTCTTTTCTTTACTTTTTGTTCTTTAATGCTCTTCAATTATTTTTATGAAATCAGGTTAAGTATGATAACTAATATCATGCTTAGCTAAATCTCTTGAGCCAAGAACTAGCCAAATTAATTCAAATCGTGAGAATTGAACATTGCCTAATTTCCTTCAGGAATACATTTTTATCTTTCGGTTTAGATAGTTTGGCAATCGGCCTTACTAAAGTTTTTAATCATCTTTCAAATCAAAAAGAGCTCGTTGGTCTGGAATTGTTTAAAAACATAGCTGGGAGGAAGGATCGGCCTATGGCAATTTCGACTTCCTGTGAACACTCTTAGCCACGGTCCGCTAAGGAAAGATAAAATCAGAAGCGATTCTTTTTAAGACAATTTCTGAGTCAGGCTTTTCCTGCTTTCAAAACTAAATATTTTAACGGTGATAGACGTGGTTAATTTGTTTAAGAATCAACCTTCGAAGATAGACTTGGGAGGATTGGTTACTCGAGAAAGAAGCAAGTTGCGACGGGTTGGGCCTCGCAGACTGTAACCGACATGATCCCCGGAGTAAAAATCCATTTCAATGATCGAAAGAATTGACAAGGCTAGCTCGAGGCTATTTTATATATCTAGACTTTCCTATTATTTTCTTTACTTTTGCATTGAAATTCTTCTATTTTATTTACACTCAATACCCAATCACCCCTTTTTTTTACTTTTCTTGTTTTCACAGATATTCCTGGAAGCATTAATCAAAGCAACCTTCAGTCAAGAATTTCGACTAATTTCCATGTGGATCGACCCTCTTTCCCTATAACTACTTAATTTCTTATTTTATTATTTGTTGAAAGAGGTTAATTTATTTATTTATTTATTTTGACGGGTAAAACAACGCTTGTCAGCAGCAAGTTTAGGTGTGTGGCTGATGATTTCAATGCATGATGATGCATTAATCCTCTACTCTTATGTGTTTAAAACAGGGGAGACATCTTCGGACGCCCTTGGTGTTGATCTGGAAGCCTAGATAGTGTTTCGGCGAGCAAGCGTAACGTAATCGGTGAGTGTGTATGGTTTTAGAAGTCCTTCAGGGACAAAGAATCAAGGTTTGGGGATTTAGGAAAGGTTTGAAACACCTTCCTAAGTCCGGAAGTGAGTATTGGCTAGATTGCTCTCTTGAATGTGGTTATTACCCTAAAATGCTTTTACATGCTCATGGTTTGAGATAGATAAATTCCTACTATTTTTATGCATGTTTTTATAGCATGAGATGATGCTTGAAATGATTTCATGAAGTAACATGTTGCATGGTTAAGATTTGAGCTTTTGTTTAAAGCATGGTAAATGTTATGGTTTTGAAATGAGATGAGAATGTTTTGAGAATTGTTGCATGAAAAAAACAGTAGGTGAGATGGTGATTTGACATAATATATTGACATAGATGTTGAGATACTTACCGGATATAATTGATCGATCAATAGGATGAGAGTGCACTATAAACTAAAAATTCGTACGTGCTCTTTGGTTAATCCAAAGGGAGAGAACCGATGATGGGCATTCCATCGGGTAGGACTTGGTGAAATACCCAAGCTTTGTGGCGATGAGAGATTCTGCCATATGAGTACGGTGATGTGAGATTCCACCAGAAATTATGTTACTAGACGAGTGAGTACGGTGATGGTAGATGCCACCGAAAGTGTCTAGTGAGTTGTTCGCATATCTGAGTAATAATGAGATGTGAAATTCCAATATAAAACGTGAAATGATTTTTGATTCACATGTACTTTTGATGAAATGATTTATGCTATGAGAAACGCATATGAGATTTGTATATGAAATGCTTTGGTGTTACAATCATGAGTATGACTTTGCCATGAGCTTTGCATTGGTTTAAATGCATGAGATAGAATGAAGGTACATGTGTTTTCAATGAGAAGTTTCTTTGAATGGTTTTCAAGCATGAGATAGAATGAGAATGTTGTTAAAAAGCTTTTGAGAAAGTGTTTTCAAGATAAGCATTATTGTGTTGGTTTTCTTTAGAGCATGCCTCACTAAGCATTTGTGCTTACGCTCTCCTTTACCAATAATGTAGATAATTGAAGTGTTTCCGGGCATCAAGGAGGTTAAGAACATCCAAGGAAGTACAAGCTCATGTATGGTGATGTTTTCATACACTTTAGTTTTGATATAATGGCAATGGGAAACCAAGGTTGTATTTGGAAGATATGTTTGAACTCCCTAAGTTTATGGCATGTTTATGTTGGCATTTTTGGGTTGTAAGTGGCCTTAAATGTTTGGTTTGAGGTTGGATTGCTTATATTGGTTTTGATATTAGGGAGCATGCCTTTAGACTATGTGAATTTGTGTTTGATGTCATGCTTGTGCTAGAGAGTCCTAAATATGTTCCTTAATTGTAAAATGGTTTGCTGGTATGATTTGGGAATCTTTGAGGCATGTTTGAATGGGTTAAAGGGTGAAAAACCAGCTATATCTGTTGTTTCTGGGCAAGGTGTATTGAAACACCCTCAATTGTTTCGAAACGGGGGCCTATAATGGTCTTAGAGTTTCGAAACGGTTGAAGCTGTTTCGAAACAATTTGGCCACTAGAGTGCCCTGTTTCGGTACTGGTCTCGGAACATACCCTTGTACCGAAATAGGCAACGCCGTTTCGATACGTGCGTTTCGGTACGGAGGGTAGGCGTTCCGATACAGTTGACCGTTGGATGCTGATTTGAATTGCTTTGAGTTTCCATGCTTTACATTTTAGTCCTAAATGTTGTGGATGCAATTGCTTGATCTTGGAATGTCTATTTAAGCTGAAATTTGACTGAGAAAGCATGTAACATGATTAATTTCATATTGGTAATCCTAAAATCAGTGAAGTCCCTCTAAATTACAAAAATTACATTTTGGTCCCTAAATGCGTAATTTAAGCAGTTGAGTCCTTAGATGATATCTGATCGTTGTGCCTTTCTCTTACATGATACGTGAGTGCTCATTTCGGCTTAATATGTATCTAGATAAGATTAAAATAATAAAAAAAGGTCGTTAATCAAGGTTGACTTTCGGGTTGACTTTAGTTTTCCCCGTGTAATCTTCGTAGTTCGGGTCAAACGTCTAGGCCGGGCTAAGGGGGTTACAGGGTCTCACTTTCTTCCCCTTCCAAGCTCAGCAAATACACTTCCCCATAACAATCATGTTCCTTCTCAACCAACTTCAGCATCTTTTTTTCAGAGATCAACTTCACCTTGGTTGTTTTACTTTCCCCATGCAAGGTGTTGTTTCTCCCTTCCTTCTCGAAGCTGAGGGTCATCTTTTTGAAGTCTAAGAGTATAGGGTTGTATTTACTCATCCAATCTACCCCAAGAACCATGTCACTTCCTCCGATCCTTAGGACTCTAAAGTCATGCTCAAACTCTTCCCATTGCATCTTCTAGTGCAACTGATTACTCTTTGCATTGCTATACATTTTCTCCGCATTAGCTACAGTGATAGCTAGTGGTGGTGTTGAAACTAATTCCAACCCATCTTTGGCCCAAGTGGGGGTGACGAAACTGTGTGTACTCCCACTATCAACTAGGATGCTGAGGGCTCTCCCTCTGATGGATCCTGCTATTCTTAGGGTGTTGAAACCTACACTTTCAGTTAGAGCATTCAATGATATCTCTAACCCCACATCATGTTGTTTCTCCTCCCCAGTTACCCTTCCTTCCAAGTTATCCCCTTCTTCATGTTCCTCCACCTCTTCTATTTCTTCTTCTTCCATCACATTCAACTGTTTGAGTTTACATTGATGGCCAGGGCTATACTTCTCTCCACACCTAAAACATAGGTTATGAGATCTTCGATATTCCATAAAAGACTGTAGGATTCAGAGTTGGGGCTGCAGCTTTATTGTTCTGGTTTGAGCTAGCATTCCTCTAATTCCTTGGTGACCCTGTCGTGGAGAAGCTCTTAACAACATACTTTTGTCGCCTATGCTCAAAGTCCAGGGCTAGCTCGAACAACTTAGCCTGCCTGAAAACCTCTACTAAGTCTCTGGGAGGATGCACCTTAATTTTATGCCTCAATTCTTCCTTCAACCCGCTGATAAAGCTAGATACAAAATAATTTTCATCCAGGGTTGCATTCATTTGCAGCATGAATGGCTTTAACTCCTCAAACTTATCCTGATACTCCTCCACTGAAGTTTTCTGGGATAGTTTATTAAACTATTCGACAATATCACTAATAGTTCTGCTATAAAATCGGTGGCATAGGTCAGCTACAAGTTCCCGCCATTGTACTATGTGTTTTTGCATCATATAGCCATCAAACCATGTTTCAGCTCTCCTACTTAAATGCATAGTAGATATTTTCATTTTGTGGCTCTCTGGAATATTAAAGCTAGCAAAATATTTTTCGCACCTTCTTACCCAGCCCCTGGAATTTTCCCCATCGAACATGGATAGCTCAATCTTAGGTTTCAAGTTAAAAGAGTTCTACATGTTATCATGGCTACTCTTTTCTACCTTAGGGTTCTCTTAGAGGTTTGGAGTGTTCCCCTTTTTAGTCCATTGTCCCTCAAATTTCCCTTTTTCATCCTTTGGGGAAGTGAGTGGTGGTTTAGATGACAAGATTCCAGGTTCATCAAGGTTCATGGAATATCTTTCATTGTTATCAATATAAGTAACTAGCACAAGTTTCTTACCCTCTTGTTTCGACAGAATATTGGTTGTTGGTTGTTTGTTCTTTTCAGGTGTCACTGATTCAGGGCTTTCACTAGATCTGGTTACAGCCTCAATAATCTTCCTCAGATCCTCTTGGACTTCATCCATCCTGGTGTCAAATATGTCCATTCTGTCCTTCAATGTGTCCTTATCCTTCTTCATCTAATCCATTTGGCGTTGCAAGGCGGCCAAGTCTGCATCACCCATTTGTTGTGTTTTCTTAGATTTTCCTAGTGTGCTTGTTGGATCTTAAAATTCGCTCTGAATACCAATTGTAACGTTCAAGCTAGAATTTTTAAAGAAATGGGGATTTCAGAATAGAAGAGCTAAGTTTTAGGGGAGAAAATTTCATTTCATTCATCAAGCATAAAACCACACAGCTCAGTACAACCCTATATATATATAACTAACTCTAACAACCAGAGCAATGCATATCCCTTTAATTCCAACACCAACGGATATCAGCTATTGGGCTTGATAGTCAGCCGGCCCATTTCTCACGTCTCCGTCCAACTTTTTTTTCCGTCCCAGTTTGACCCAACCGCTCCTCACGAGACGGCGTCGTTCTGCTTGGTCGAGTTCAATTCCTCACGTGCGCCCGACATTTGCAAGTTCAGCTCTTTTGTTTCACTTACAAGGCTCTTCGAAGCTTCTGACTTTCCCCTTTCTTTCTGTCCCAAATCAAAAATCCCTAAATCCTTCGATTCTCCACCTGTGTCCATGACAAGCTGTTTCGAGTAGTTTTTGTCCTTGTAAACCCCTTTGATTATATGTACCCTTTTTCTCCATCCTAGGTTTGGGGAAGTTTTTAATGAGGCAAACAATCAAGGTTATCTTAATATAATAAAAAAACCTCTTTGCTTAGAAAAAAAAAACAATTATAATCAACAACATAAACTATTGGTTAAGTTTTTTTTTTTTTTTTGCTCGGCAAACTTAAGTTTTATTCAATATAACTTAAAAGCATTCGTCCATGTTGCGTGCCTCGTTAAAAACCTCTCTAAACCTATATAGAAGAAAAGAGTACACACAACGTAGAGCTTACACCGCAACAAAATCGAAAATCTCCTCCCACACCCTCCTAAGACAAGAACCGCAAAACTACTAACAACATCAAAACTTCCTACAGCACCTGCGTGAATACAAACCTTACTACCCCAACCTAATCTGCTAGGCCAAGAAACCTAAAGCAGTATGTAAAAACATGTCAAACAATACATTGAACAGTTTGCCCCGCCAACAACTACAATATTCATACCTCACCAAATATTCACACTAAAAAAGAAGCCATACAATTGACTACCTGCACTTTAAGCTGCTGCAAGAACCTCAAGCTCCTAATACGCAATTATGTCCAAGGGAGATCCCACTCCAAGCTATTAAAGGTTGCGCCTAAAACACAGAAACTCCAACCTTGTTCATCTGGTCCATCTTTACCCAGCTGCCCCGTTCTCGAATCCAAATCCTACCACCATGCTTTAAAAAGGTTTGTACGATGCATTTCGTCTTTCGCCAAGTGATCCGCCATAGTGTTACCACTCCTACGCACATGTTTAAACAACACCTTTCCAATTAAGCGCACCAAGTTGTCAATTTCCAGCAAGAGCGGCCACCATCGCCATGGACGTTTGGTTTTATCACTTAACCAGTTTAGGACCAGCAGCGAGTCAGATTCGATAACCAAGATCTCGTTTCCTTTCCAATTAATCTCTAGGAACACCTCCAGAGCCACTTTAATGGCTAAAATTTCTGCAGATTCCACTCCAATTCCCTCTACAGGCCCCGAAAAAATTGCTCTCATGATCCCTTCCTCTGTTCGCAACACACCCCCACACCCAGCCTCTTCTTCTTTGGCTGCACCATCGACGTTGAACTTCACGAAACCAGCCGATGGGGGCGTCCAAACTGTACCTTCTACCTCTACCTGTGTCTTTAGCTCAACTACGCCTCTAGGATTTTCCCACCACTCGTCCAAGTTTAACAAACTATCATCCTTGGTCGCTTTGAACCATAACAAACCTCGAAGCTTAGTGAAAAACAGCAAGTCCTTCGTGTTTTGAGCTTTATCTTGGAACACTTTTTCATTTCTTGCTAACCAAATGCTCCAAACTGCAGCCCCAATCGATATCAGCCAAACGGACTTCAAGATGCCTGCAAAGACCTCATTGAAGCAAAAACAAAAAAAGTTTTCCACATTATCAACACCTTGCCACTGACATTTCCACCATTCGCAGAATTTACACCAAAAAACATCCATAAAACTACATCGAAAAAACAGGTGATCCGCATCCTCTTGGCAAGCATTACACCAACAACATAGGCCTTGAGAGTCATTTAGCTTCACTCCTCTTTTACTAAGAAAATTTTTTGTAGGAATCCTGTCAATTTTCAGCATCCACAAGAAGAACTTAACCTTTGGAGGAACTTTCAAATTCCAAATCCTGTCAAAATTAAATTCAGGCTTCTCTAAATTTGATGTAACTAGGAGCTCAGTTAACTTCCTCACGGAAAAAGTCCCAACTTTGTCATGGATCCAAATTATGCGATCTGGTACTTCAGCATTTAATTTCACACCAACAACTAGCCTCTTGAGCTCAAAGACCATCTCAGCTTCCCTGTGCAGAAGCGCCCGCGAGAAAAGCATTGTCCAATCCAAATTTCTATACCCTGCAGCACTCAACATTTCCGAGACAACCGCACCTTTGTGTTTCACTAACCTGTACAACCTTGGAAAGCAACATCGAAATGGCCTATCACCCAACCACAAATCTTCCCAAAACAGTACAGACCTCCCATCTCCCACCAACCACCTAAAAGCCGCTTCATCAACCCATTTATTAACTTCAGCACTTGTCCAATTTTTCACTATTCCACGCCACACCACTGACATTTTTTTAGGCTTCGAGATGTCCATATTCCAACTTGGTGAAGAACCACCATACTTATTGCAGATTACCTTACGCCATAGAGCCTGACTTTCCGTTGCATATCTCCATCCCCATTATGCTAGGAGAGCCTTATTTTTCGCCTTTAAGTCAATCACCCCCGCGCCTCCATTACGTTTTGGCAAACATATCATATTCCAATTAACCTTCGCAATCTTCAACTTACCATTCGAATGACCCCATAGAAAACCTCTCCTCAGCTTCTCAATCTTCAATATGACAGAGCTTGGTATTTCAAATAAGGACATGTAGTACATTGGTAGAGAGAGATAAAACCGAATTGATAAGCACCACTCTCCCTGCGAAAGACAAATTAGTGCTTTTCCAGCCTGCCAGTTTCGATCGAAACCTATCTACCACCGGATCCCAGGACTTCACCCTTCTCGGGTCAGCTCCTAAAGGAATACCCAGATATTTGAATGGGAGTTTTCCAATTTGACAGCCACACACTCGAGCTAACGCCTCAACTTTAGACTGCCCCACTTCAATCCCAATCACACAAGATTTCTGAAAGTTTATACTTAATCCTGAGCAAACTTCGAAACACCGCAGTAAGTATTTCAAGTTAAGTAGCACCTCTACCTAAAGAAACTATTGGTTAAGTGAATTGCATAATACAATTTATCAATTCAAAGGTAAAATTAGATAAAAGAAAAGTATGTGTCTGGTTTTTAATTTGAATAAACTTACTAAAACCTAAATCTTTTAAGTGAAAACATCATCCTTTCCCATTAATATTCGAAGCATAGGGAACTGATTAATGATACAAAACTGCAATTTTTTATGAAAAATCTTAAATTTAATCCTAATTCTACCTAGAGGAGGGGGAAAGAGGATTCTAGGGGAAGGAACGAAGTGCTTCTAACAGGTCTAGAACTCGTAATATAAAAAATAAAAGAAAATAAAAATGAACAACTTGATCAACTGGCCAAATGTACTTGCTCACGAAAGTGTGCATTAATACATTATGCCTTTGCCGCTACAAGCAAGACAAATATTAGATAGAGATTTGTTTAAATCAGAGAAATCATCAATTATATATGACACGTGTCGGAGTAAAAAAATTGTTATAAAAAGACGTTTTCCTCCTCCCATGTGGAAAGCATAACAGTCTGTATTTCCATAAAAATGAAAGTTGAGCAAACAATGAAGGTGTTGGCAGTGGTAGCAGTGGTTTTGATCTGTTGGGCATCCAGGGTCGAACCACAAGTACCCCAAACTCCTACGGTGACATTCGACGTTAGGGGTGCCACCAAGGTTACGTATGATAAGTTCATGGAAGATCTGCGAAAAGCAATGACAGTTCGTGGAAGTGAACTGCAAGGGATACCGGTGTTGCCTTCCACCAGCGTTCTTGGACCTAAAGATCGCACTCGCTATGTTGTGGTGAAACTCATGGGTTATAAATATTACGTCGAGTTAGCTATTGATGTCACCGATGTGTACGTCTTGGGTTACCGACCAGGAGACGAAAAAACGTCCTACTTCTTTCAGAACGTTACCAAAGACGTACAAAATCTTTTGTTCCAGGGAACAACTACAAGAACCGGTCTTTCATTCACTGGCAGTTATATTTCCCTCCAGCGTAAAGCAAATACTAACAGAGATCAAATCCCTCTGGGATTTGAACAACTAAGACAAAAGGTTGAGGACCTGAAGATCACTCCTCCTGGAGGTAAAAACGATATTGAGATCGCGAAAGCCCTTCTAGTCTGTCTCCAGATGGTTTCGGAAGCCGCGAGGTTTAAAGTCATCCAGGAAAAGTTTGCTAAACTGAAGCCTTATGAATCATTACTGCCGAATATTGAAATGACGGGGTATCAAAACAACTGGAAGCAGCTCTCCTTCGCCGTCCAAACTGCAAAAAAAAAACGGAGACTTTGAAACCAGTGTCACGGTTTCCCCTGGCCTTACTTACAGGAACGTGGAATCTGTGCGTCCCGTTATTGCAGTCCTAAAAAAGCATATCCCCAAAGTTTCCGCCACCGCCCCTCTTGATCAGCTTAACGATGAAACACTTGACTAGCCAGGTTTAGTTCAAAGTGTTAGCAGGAAAGTGACGACTCATATATGCTCTACCATATGCACTGAATGGATAGATAGATAAATAAATAAATAAATAAATAAATGCTTGATCTTGTAATCCAGTATCATTAGCTATTTGAATAAAAAATTTATTGTCTTAGTTAATTCATCCTATTTATAGGAATCCATGACAAAGCTAACGTTGATTCAAGAAGGGGACCATGAAAATAACTCTGATTCATAACAATGAACCGAGTCCATGGTCACCACTCAAATTTGACCATTTCTACTCAAAATTAGGACCACTACGCAGCGGCAAACAAAGGAACCAACAAAGAACACTGAACGAAACAACATATCCCCAAGGCCACACACTAACCACACACGATAAGAATGTATATGTATTTTTTAAAGAGTAAACTACATAAATGACTACCATATTATTGGGAAAGTTACGATTTGACCACTTTACTTTTTTCGAAGCAATTAAACTATCATATTATTAAATTGAATGCAATGTGACCATCAGCTGTTAGAGGTTAATGGCAGGGTGACGTGACAGTTAAAAAAATAGGGGTATAATTACACATTTGGTCATCGTTATTTATACACTCTATCAATGTGGTCCTAATTTTAATTTAATAAAATAAATTAATTATTTAATTAGGTGGTAACACATGTCGTCATCTTATTGGAGGACTTTAATTATTTTTATTTAATTTAATTAATTAATTTTCCACCTCCAATCAAATGGTGACACGTGTCACCAGATTGGAGGAAGAAAATAAAAGCAAGGAGTATCTTGCTCTTGGTAATATTCAAACCAAGGTTGCCTTGGATGAAGGCTAAGTGGATCTTTGTGACATATGGTACAAAACCTAAACTTTAACAAATAAAAGACTCAAATAAATCAATCCGTAAAATTTAAGTAAAAAAAAAAAACCATGCTTCGAATGTGCAATTATATTTACAATCACTTGGCATGCTGGATATAAAAATTCATATCCCATATTCAACAAAAACAAAATTATTGATTCATTGCCTGTTAGGTTCACTGTATTTGTATCAGATAAAGCACAAGGTTCATTGCATTGTGATTGGGAAGTCACTATCAGCGTCAAAGCATCAGGGTTTTGCACTTCTCCACTCCTCAACACGGCAGATTAGATCTTTTAATTTGCTCTGTCAGTGCATCTAAAACAAACTTTGTTTTCATTTCATATCTGGGTTCAGCAAACCAGGGAATACAAACTGCATATGGTTTCAGTAAAAGAAAATGCAGCTCCAGGAGTCCCAAGTCATGCGTTCAAACCTGTGATTACCTAGAGTTGCACTTATGCAGATCATTTTAAGATGATATCTTGACTACTTGAATGAGCATACATGGATTTAGCATTTGGCCCCAGTAGTTGAAGTGCCAAGAATATCTCAATTTCACTTAAACAGCCTTTGGTTTCTAGCCAAAAATAGATTGTTAGAATATAAAACGTGCAATCAATTCTTAACATGACTGAAAAATAAGGAGAAGCATTTTATTAAGTATAAACGTACAAGGGAATTCAATGTGTTTTTGTTTAAAGCCAACCTATGGAATTATTATAACCCTTCAAATCAGTAAGCAAATATACATTCATTTGTAACCACAAACAGCTTCATCCAAATAAGGATATGCAATTTTCCCTCTCCCCAAACCCCAAGCGCAAAAACGTGGGAGAAAAAATGGTGTTTGGGGAGGGAGAAAATTGTATATCTCTTCCATTGGAGTCTTTTATCTGTTAAAGTTTAGGTTTTGTACCATACAACGCAAAAATCTACTTGGACTAGTGGTAAGCTTATATGCCTTTATCTAAGGCAACCCTAGTTTGAATCCTACCAAGAGCAAGATGCTCCTTGCTTTTATTTTCTTCCTCCAATCTAGTGACATGTGTCACCACCTGATTGGAGGTGGAAAACTAATTAATTAAATTAAATAAAAATAATTAAAGTCCTTTAATAAGATGGCGATACGTGTCAGCACCTAATTAAATAATTACTTTATTTTATTAAATTAAAATTATGACCAAATTGATAGAGTGTATAAGTAATGAGGACCAAATGTGTAATTATACCATATGTTTTCTAATTGCCACATCACCCTGCTGTTAACCTCTAACGGCTGGTGTCTGGTGGTCACATTGCATCCAATTTAATAGTATAGTGGTTTAATTACTTCAAAAAAAGTAAGATGATTAAATCGCAACTTTTCTAATAATATGGTGGTAATTTATGTAGTTTACCTTTTTAAAATACATATTTCCTAGACAAAGGAACCAACGTGTTTGTCATTGTTTTATTGTCGCTCAATTGTGGTGTCATTGGAGAACAAAAATTTGTTTGTTCATTTATTGTGCTCAATTCTATCTATGCTCTACACTAAAAAACTAAACTATAAACTCTAATTTTTAAATCTTAAATTTTAAACCTTAAACCTTAAAAATTAAATTCTAAATTGTATATTTCAAACTCTAAACCTTATTCTTTAATGTGATGCATAGATAGGGGCACCAAAAAGGGTAAACATTTCTATTCGCCACCTGTTCCACCAAGCGACACCCCCACACTCTGAGGGTCTGTTAAAGGTATCTGATTACTTATCATGAGTATTTCAGGAAGAAATATTACAACCTCCACGCTTCTGGAGTAATCGTCTTCCTCCAAAAATTACGACATCCTCCGGACAAGCATTCTCTCCATGCTCCCGGAGCATCTGCTCGCCTCCAAACATGCAATCATCCTCCGTAAGAGCACTACAATGGCACCACCCTCTGTAGACACTTCTAGCCGACAGGAGCATCGAAGCCTCTACTAGACGACGTCGAGTCATTCACTTCAACATTAAAGCTTCACAGAGGGACAATTATTCTACAAATGATTGCTCTCCAACATAAGTAAACCTTCATCCTCCGACATTGCCAAATAAGTAAACCTCTAGAATGAATGTGTGGACGAATGAATGCAAATGAGTAAACCTCCCTCCTCAGGCATTGCCACCGTGCGGGCATTCCGAGTCGTCTCTGCCCATTCGACACCTCTAGAATCACGATTGTCTCTACAAATCTCGAAGCGCCTCCACTCGATTATCGATTGTCTCTATAAATGCTATCGTCTTTTTCTACAAAAGTTATCAAATGTTTCTACAAAAATAACGAGATACCTTCGTCCAGCCAGTGTCGTTGGTACTGCGTTTCTACAAGGACGCTGAGATGCCTATGTCCATTCGATGCTTGAAGCATTGTGGTGCTACAAGGACTGAGAGGATACCTCCGCGCTTCTCTAGAGAAACCCTCCAAGAGCATAAAAGGAGATGCCTCCAGCCATAGCGCTCGATACTACAAGAGTGTTGAGAAGAGCTCCACTCCATAGCGTTCGATTCTACAAGCATATGAGATGTCTCAACCCCACACATGATAGACTCTCAAAGGGTATGAGATGTCCTTCGTGTTACGGGTTAAACTCCCAAGTTTACAGAGATGCCTTCGCTCATCTGACAAGGTTATTGATTGTTTCTCCAAGGGCATGGTTCTACAAGAGCGAAGAGATGCCTCAACCCAAAACATGCAACTGACTCTCTAAGGGTTTGAGATGCCTCCACATGGAGATGCCCCCGCCATATTTACAATTGATTCTACAAAGGGAAAGGATACGATTGACTCTACGACTTATTTCTCTAAGGGCGTCGAGATAAGCTCTGCTCATATTATGTTTGTTTCTCCAAGGGTGTCGAGCAAGGCTCCGCCCATATGATATTTGCTTCTCCAAGGGTGTCTAGAAACGCTCCGCCCATATGATATTTGTTCCTCCAAGGGCGTCGAGCAAGACTCCGCCCATATGATATTTGCTTCTCCAAGGCCGTCGAAAAAGGCTCCGCCCATATGATATTTGTTTCTCCGAGGGCGTCGAGCAAGACTCTGCCCGTATGATATTTGTTTCTCTGAGGGCGTCGAGATAAGCTCTATCCATATCATGTTTATTTCTCCTAGAGCGTCGAGTTACCTCCGCTCCAAAATCTGCAGATCAACAAAGTCTCAGCTCGTGCCACTTTATAACAATTCTTCGACTAAGATGGGACTAGTGTTATACCCACCACTAATTCACTAAGCTTTCCTAAGAAACTCCTTCTCAAGGAAGCTTTAGAGTTCCTTCTAAAGGAATCATTGTGCTCATATATAAACGGGGCATTCCCACCTGGAAAAACTCTCTCGGGCCACAATGGCGCCGTCTCTCTCTCTTAGAGGCTCTCAGCCTACATCGAAATGGGTGAACCACCATTGACCATCGTTGACCACCACCCTCTCCATATTGTTTACGGATCTCGACCCCAAGTTAACCAGGCCTGAACCACCTGATTTTACAATCCTTCAACCTCCGTCTCTACCTCCTTGTTTGGTGTCGCCCAAAATCGACATCAAAAGGACTGGATATTCAACTTGTTAAATGATGGGTTATAGTTGGGCTTCTAAATGACCCATATGGCTAACCGTCCACAATTGTAAGCAAGTTGGGCTTAACGAAATCAATTTAAATGGCCCATAACATTCTCACAGATATGCCCACCCTACTATAGAGAATATAAAATTTTCTTGAAATCTCCTTCAACGAACAAACACCCAATCGAGCATGCATAGAGGCAAAAAAGCTTGGAGGAATTGGTTTAGTTAAAATATTAACAACTTGTTTAGACGAGGGAATGTAGTTAACAATCAACTAACCACTTATTACTTTATCCCTAACAAAATGGAGATCAATCTCGACATGTTTTAGCCTAGCATGATGAGTAGGATTTGCAGTCATTGAAACAGTTGATGTTATCATACTAAACAATTGGTTTTCCATGAAGCTGAACATCGATCTCACCAAACAGATGAACAACCCATTGTAACTCAAAAACTGAATTAGCAACACTTATGTACTCAACTTCAGAGGATGAATGAGAGACAGCATGTTATTTCTTTGAGGACCATGTAGCAGTGTTGGAACCAAGGAAAATATAGAACCTCGTAGTATACCTTCAATCCTCTAAAGATGATGCCCAATCTGCATCTGCATAACAAACCAAATTAAATATTGAAGCAGGCTTGAACAATAAACCAAAATCAATAGTTCTAGTCAAATTTCTAAAAATACGTTTAAATGCTTTCCAATGTTTGACATGAGGGGCATTCATATGTCAGGTCTGGTAGACATGCATATTGTAGTACTTCTAATAGAGTTCGATAAAGATGACATTCAGAAAACAACTGATCATCCTCAGCCTTGGGTTTAGGAGTAACAACCATTGGAGCTGGAGTAGGCTTACAGCCAAGCATTTCAGCCTTGCATAGTAAGTCTAAGACATATTTCTTTTTGCCGAGACTCAGTCCTTCATCAAACTGAACAATGCCCATTCCCAAAAATAAGTCAGGTTCAACCAAATCCTTTAAAGAAAACACTTCATGAATTGTTTTCACTAAATTATCAACTTTAGATGACTAACTTTCTATGATGTAATATCATCAACATGCACCATAAGCATCAAAATTCGACTTGTCAGAATTTCTGATGTACAAGGAGTTTGACTTTGATGCGACAAATCCCAAAGTATTAATCAAGTATTGTTTCAACGTGTCAAACTAGGCTCGAAGAGCTTGATGAAGGCCATATAGGGCTTTCTTGAGTCTGCATACCAGCTTTTCACCAGTGGGACCATGCTGCTCAAAACCAAGAGGTTGTGCCATAAAAATTTCTCCTACAAATTGGGAACTGGCCATTGAGGAAATCATTGTTAATGTCAATCTGTCTAACTAACCACTAATTTATTACTGTTGTAGCTAGAACAATTTTGTAGTGGCAGCCTTAACTACAGGGCTGAATGCCAATCAATTGTGGACGTTGAGATCTTATGATAACACTATTGAATCCGACGAATGGGTACTCCTAAGTGATGAAGCATTCTTAGATTATTTCAACGTTATTTTTGAAAAATGTAGTGAGGGTCCATGAATTCTAATTTAAAATTGTTGACATCTTTGAATTTGGATCTGTTTTGGATCTGTTGCAGCCGGTATTATTGGTGGTTAGGATGTTGGACTTGTAGGGCCCAGTGGTTGTAACCGACTAGTCAATATGACAGTTGGGTTATACCGCAGTTGGGCTATATAAATGAGAGTCTGATGACTCTGGCCCATTATCTCAGATAGTGAGGCCTACATTCTTTTATTCTTTCCTTTCTATCTGATTTCCTTTCTTTTCTTTTCTCTGTAACCAAACACCAAATTTCCGATTGTAAACCTAGATTCATCATGGTATCATTCGCTAGGTTCCCGTGATTTTTTGCTTCTGTTCCTTGTTGCTCGTTTCTCTCGTCTCGAATTTGTTTCTCTTCCTTTCATCATGCCGGATTTTGCTGATTCCGCTCTGATTGGCGACGAGTCTGGTGGTTCCGTTGGAGGTCGATCGTTCACAAATAAAAGAGTAAATGTCTTGCTCGATGAGTCTAACTTTCTCATCTGGCAGCAGCAAGACTTACTTACGGTGCGCAGTCACCGTCTTGAGAAGTTCCTCACCGGCAAGGTTACTGCTCCGCTGGAGAAAGTTCGATCCACTAATGGATCTCTTGTTGACAACGAAGCATATGAAGACTTCATTGCTCAGGATAGCGCGTTAGCATCGTGGTTGCTATCGACGATGAGTCCACATTTGCTGTCTAATTTTTTTGGAGCTGAATCGGCGGCGCAAGTTTGGAAGATCGTGGTTGAGTTTTTCAGTAGCCGATCTACGACAACAGTTATGAGCTTGCACTTCAAGTTGCGTGCCATTCGAAAAGGGGATCTGAGTATGAGGACATACATTTCGAAGGTTAAGGAAATTTGCGATGCTTTGGCTTCTTGTGGGAGCCCGGTCTCTACCACTGAACAGGTTGCTTCTATTTTAAATGGTCTTCCTGTTGATTACAAACCGTTTATAGCTGTAATCACGGCAAGCCGAGAGTCTTATACTTTGGAAATTGTTACTAATGTTTTGGTTGATGCTGAAGCTCAACAGTTCTTGTTTGATCAGTCTGTTCCGATGGTTGCCAATAATGTTCAAGTTTCAGGTGGTCGTTCGTTTGAAAGTTCGGTTCAGAAGTCATCCTCGAATGCTGGTGTGCCTAATCGTGGGCGTGGGCGCAATCGATTCCAGTGTCAGTTGTGTGGTAAGATGGGGCACTTAGTGGATCGGTGCTACCGGCGGTTTGATAAGTCGTTCTCTGGTGTTTATGCTACTGGTTAGAAGCCTCGGAACAGTGATGGTTCAGCGTCTGCTCATGTGTGCTCCTCTGACTCTACTAGCACGGCTTCTGGAAGCACGGCTTCTGGAAGCACATCTTCTGGCTCGGGATCTGGTATGGCTAACTGTAATCTCTACACTCCATCCGGTGATTCGTTTGAAGGGTGGTATCTAGACACTGGTGCTACGCATCACGTGTCTCCTGATGCGTCTGGTACTCTCCAGTGCAGTGACTTCACGGGACCAGGTAAGTTACTTATTGGTGATGGTAAGGGTGTTCAAATTACTCAAATTGGTACTGATAATATTCCATCCAAATCACGTTTACTTGTGTTACGAGATTTGTTAATTGTTCCTCAAGTAACTAAGAATTTGTTGTCTGTGTTCAAGTTTGCTAAGGACAACCAAGTGTTTTTCCAGTTTCATGCCAATGGATGTCTTGTTCGTGATGAGGTAACTGGTGCTGAATTACTTCGTGGTATTGAGGACAATGGCCTTTATACTTTTTCTGGTATTGACTTTAATAATGTTGCTTCTGTTGATAGATGTGCTCAGTTGAATTTTGTGCAAATAAAATTTTCTGCTTATGAGCTGTGGCATCGTAGGGTAGGTCACCCTGCTCATCCTACGTTAGCCTCTGTTCTTAAGCATTGTAATGTTGTTTTGCCTGATAATGAACATACTTTTTCTGTTTGCACTGCATGTAAAGTTGGTAAAAGTCATAAACTTTTGTTACGTGTAAAAGAGTCTATCGCAATGGTAGTGCAAGTATACACGACGCAAGTAGTAAAGTGATACGAAGTATCGTATATCGTCTCCACATGGATTGGGCTAATAGCTTCACCTTAATTCACTGCATGAAAGTAAAGAAAATATTTTAGAAAGTTGTCACGAGAATAATAAAGTAAACGTAAATAAAAGAGTAGAGATATCAAGATAGAGAGAATGGGCTGGTATTGAATTTCTCAGTAGTGCAGGTATTGCAGAGTTTAGGAAATCCAGTTTTGTCGTCGCTCCCGTCGCGGCAGCACCTGTCGCGGCAGAAGTCCGTTGATTGTCGCGGCAGCAAACACTCAACTCAGTACTTCAAGCTTGGCAAGAATCCCAGATGTGCCTTGGCCTATCCCTAGGTCCAAGTCTGTCGATGATCACGTCTTTGATGATACCTCCCGGCGTGAATCGAAGGATGAACACCGATATGGATGAATTCTTCTTTAGCCACTTAACCTCGTCCTATCCCTAGGTCCGAGATAGTTCAACTATAAACTAGAGAACTTGCTCTTATTTCTTTCGTATACTTAACTCTCCCGATGCTAAGTAAATAGATAACCTCACAATGCTCTCCCGATGCTCTTGCAAGATATTAATAACCAAAATAAGAGAACTTGAAGTTTATTTTATTGAACTGAAAATTCCTAAAACAAAACAACCCTTGCAACTACTTTACAAATCAACCCGTGGCCCTAGGGGGAATTTAGAACATGTTGTGGGAAGGAAAACGACTAGAGTTTTGGGAAGGAAGCTAGGGTTATCGGTTGTATCTCCCTAGGTCAAAATATATGCCCTTATATAAGCTTTGGGCTCAAGTTATCTAAAGTGGCAAGAATACAACTTTAATTGAAAGTATGATTCTAATAAAGACTAAATCTTCAAGGAATCTACTTTCCAGCCGTCATCTTCCTTGCTTGGGATTTTCTCTCCTTGAACTTTGGGCTTGACATTCCTTTTGATCTGGGGCTTGGAAAAATATAGGGTTTTCACACGACAGATGGGCTGAATTTTCTCTATCTGTCGAGGTCCACTTTGCTTCTTCTCCTCAAAACTGCTGTCGTCCTCTGCTGTCACAGCGGCAACCATAGCAGCATTGTCCTCCTTGACTGCTTGTCCAATTCCAGCTCTTCTGCTTCACTGCCCAGCACTTGCCCTTTCCGTCTGCTACGGCAGCAA
Source organism: Hibiscus tridactylites (assembly GCA_958450335.1). Lineage (NCBI taxonomy): Eukaryota > Viridiplantae > Streptophyta > Magnoliopsida > Malvales > Malvaceae > Hibiscus > Hibiscus tridactylites. The sequence continues at coordinate 16,532,038 of OY288283.1, forward strand.
CCTGCAAAAACAGCCATTCTTAGTAGAATTTGTGCCTTTTAATATATTTGTGATGTTTTGCTGTAAACTAACCTAAATGCAATGAATAATGCTTGAATGCAGTAGAAATATGGGTTAAATAAGGTGTAAATAATAGAACTTTTACACACTCAACACACCCCCAAACTCAAGTTTTTGCTTGCCCTCAAGCAACTAAGACTTAAAAGGAAAATGAAATATTTTCGCTTTGGCTTTCAAACAGTGAATTTTCCCTTACCCGTCGTTCGTTCCCTATGACGGCAGCAACCTGTCGGATAATTTAGGATCTGTCCGGAATCTCACTATAGTCCTCGTGCAGTGTGTGCATGCTTGTGAACAGTTATATGCCAAGACTCTCTTAGTTTCACTAGAATATTTAACTCTTAACTCGAATTTTTATGTCAAAGTTTATCTTTTGAAAGCACTTTTTCATGCTCCTTTGATTTTTTGTATTGACTCGATTTCTCTTTTTTTAAGCTTAAGTTTTACTAGAGCCAGTTTTAGGCACCTCTAGTTAAATTCCTAGAGCTAGTTTCGGGCACCTCTAGGGATGTTGAGTCTCTTTTGCTAAACTTCTTTCCTAGAGCCAGTGTTGGGCACCTCTAGGGGCTATTCAAGTGCTAAGCTTCCTATTCTAGTTTGGCTAAAAGAAGTCTAAGCAGTATAACAGTCACAATGGTGTTTAAGTTTTCAGAACTATATAAAGGCTCTAAACTTCTCCTAAAAACTATCCTAAAGTCACTGCCACGACTGAGCTGTCACAGCAGGTAAGTTCAGTTCACGGTTTTTAGCCAAAATTTTCAATATTTTCATCTTTCTTTTTTTTTAGACAAAAATTAAACTAAGTAAAGACACAGATTTTAAACTAAGATGGACTCCATTACTAGAGGGATGTCACCCCCAAACTCGAGGGTTGCATTGCCCTCAATGCAAATGACAAAATAAAAATGAAAACAGATAAAGGCAGTACATCACAAAATATATAGCAGGCAGCAATAATAAGATAAGAAACTTAAATTTTAATCGATGTCTTCGCTGCTGCTACTGAGTCTGATCTGATGGCGGGCTCTGGCTCTCGAGGCGGGCTGGGGCACGGGGAGGCAGATGTGTTCTTGACCTCCCGTGGTGGCTGGATTCTGGTTGGGGAGATGTGGGGTGGTTGCTCCACAACCTGAACATCGGAGCTGCTGCTGCTGCTTTCACTGCTGCTGCTGTCACTACTATTGTTGGCCTTTGGCAATTTGTTCTTATCTGCAATCCGATTTTTCCTCTTTACCGGTGAGAACTCCTTAGACAGATTCCTCTTAATAGAGGGTTCATCATCACTAGCTGCCCAAACAGACGAGGAGGAGAACCCAGCAACAAAGGCAGCAAGGTCCTCCGATGCCATTGGACGTTTTGTTCCTCGGGCAGATGGTTCGACATGGGTGTTGCCTGCTGCTGTCGGGGCAGGCAATGGTGTAGAGGTGGCAGATGGTGTTCGTAGGGTAGCAGCAGGTCTAGGAGTGTGGACAGAGGTAGTGACAGTAAAGTAATGGGCAGGAAAAGTAGGGAAGGCAGCATCAGGGAAATTTAAAGTATTTTGAATAAAAGTTACCGTAGAGGTGGCAAAGTCCCTGATGAAGGTCATTAAGCCCAACTGTCTTTCCTCCAGCTTCTGAATGGCAGCTAGTATCTGGGTGGAGGAGTCTGTTGGAGCAGCTGCTGCGGCGGCAGGTTCAGTATTTTGCTGCTCTGTCGTTTCAGCTGTGGCGGCAGCGGGGTTGAATGACGACAGAGGGGTAGCCACGGTCAGCTCCATAAGGCTGAGGATATTCTTTTCCGTCCAACCTCGTCCTTTGACTACTAAATCAGTGTGTACTTCCGGCACGTTATGGCCGCGGCAGAGCGAAGTGATGAGGTATGGGAGGAAAAGTAGGCCCGTCGGTCTATGTGCACATTCCAAAATGCTCTCTCGAATATAACTGCCCACATTAATAGGTCGTTCATGTAAGATAGAGTGTATCAATGTTAACCTCTGTTGGTCGACGGTGGTATGATGGGATGATGGCATGATCCTCTTTTTTATGAAGGCATTCCATAACTTTGCCTCCGGCAGTAGCTGGGTCCGCTTCACCGTCCGTGGATTTTTCCGGCTGGTATTCCATTGGGTCCCCTCATCGGTCAGATCTGCCATGACAGCGTCATAGGCAGCAGCGTCTAATGTGTTGAGGAACTGCTGGTGTGCATCGTCATTGTGGTCGATGTAGAGGCCATATAAGAAGTTGATGTACTCTGCTTGAAACGACACTTCTTTTCCTCGAACACTCACTGTCGTCACGGTCCTGCTGCTGATGGCAACATAAAATTCTCTTACCAGCGTCACGTTCATTTCCTCCGGCTGCTCCGCAAATGTTTGCCACAATAAAGCTCTAATCTTCCGGGCTATGAATGGATTGAGGCCCAGATTCTTTGCCTTTGGTATATAGATAGAGCCTCGTTCTTCCCACATGTCTCTGGTAGCAAAGGATTGTGGGGGAGTTGCTGCTGGTGAGGAAGTAGAGGCAGCTTTGCGTCGGGTTTTCCTAGAAGACATATTAGTGCAAGGGTTGTGAAAAGTAAATGAAAGCAAATGAAAACTAAAAAGGGAGAGCAAGTAAGAAAGGCAGAAGTGAGTGAAAATGAAAATGAAACGGGGTTATATAGAAAATGATTTGCTGCCCGTTGAAACTGTAACGGCAGGCGCGAATAACGGGGCCGGTTGTTGAGCTTTAGCGTGTCTGACGCGTCTGACACACGTTTCTGCATCTGTTACGCGTCTGTGACGTGTTTCCGCGTCTGTCGTGACAGCGTGATGATAGCCTGTATTTTCCGCGTCTGTCGCGGCAGCTGTAACGACAGGCTTCAATATTTGGGCTTTGTTGGGCTGATGGATGGATGGTGGGCTGAGTTCACTTCTCTTGTTCTTCTTGACTCCTTTATTTCCTAAAAACAATAAACATAAAAACATTATTCAAAATAAAATAAACCTTATTTCCTAATAAATAATAATAAAAATAATAAAATAAATAATTAAAATTTAGGTTAACTTAGGAATGTCAGGTGGGGCATCTCCTAAGGTAACCACTTCCAGCATTCCTGGGGCTTCAGTCCCCTGATAATGCTTGAGGCGCTGTCCGTTGACTTTGAATTGGTGCCTGTCTTTTAATGATCGGATTGTGATGGCACCATGGGGAAAAACTTGTACGGCTTTGAATGGGCCAGACCATCTAGATTTCAGTTTCCCTGGGAAAAGTTTCAGTCTAGAATTGAATAACAATACAAGCTGCCCTGGGCAGAACTGTCGTGGCAGCAACTTTTTGTCATGCCACTTCTTCGTTTTATCCTTGTAGATTCTTGCATTGTCGTAGGCCATAATCAGGATTTCTTCAATTTCGTTCAGATCTAACAGCCTTTTCTGCCCTGCCCTATCCAAGTCCATATTCACTGCCTTGATTGCCCATTATGCTCTGTGCTCTATCTCGACAGGTAGATGACGTGTTTTCCCATAAATCAATCGGTACGGAGACATGCCCAATGGAGTCTTAAAAGCTGTCCTATATGCCCATAACGCATCATGAAGGAGTAAAGACCAGTCTTTCCTAGTTGGCTTAACCATCTTCTCAAGAATGTTCTTAACTTCTCTATTGGATATTTCAGCTTGTCCATTGGTCTGTGGGTGATATGATGTCGCGATCCGATGCTTGACACCATATTTCTTCAAGGCAGCAGCAATAACCCTGTTGTCGAAATGTCTCCCTTCATCACTGATAATCGCCTTAGGGATGTCAAACCTTGAAAAGATATTTTTGTGTAAAAACCTTTGGACTGTTTTGGCATCATTCTTTTGAGTTGCGATAGCTTCAACCCACTTAGAGACATAATCCACTGCTAGCAGGATGTATAGATTCCCACATGAAGATGGGAATGGTCATATAATATCAATCCCCTAAACGTCGAAGATTTCGACTTCTAGAATGTTCTGCAGTGGCATCTCGTTTCTCCTTGAGATATTTCCTGTCCTTTGGCACCTGTCACAACTCTTGTAGAAGATTTGTGCATCTTTGTACAGTGACGGCCAATAAAACCCTGAATGCAGCACCTTGGCAGCAGTTTTGTTACCTCCTAAGTGACCTCCATACTATGAAGCATGGCAGTGATGAAGTATGTCTTCTTGCTCTTCTTGTGGTACACACCTCCTTATAACCTGATATGCACAAATTTTGAAAAGAAGAGGTTCGTCCAAATAATAATGCTTAACATCATTTTGGAATCTCTTCCTGGCTTGATAATTAAGATCAGAAGGAATTATTTCGCTAACTAAGAAATTAACGAAATCAGCATACCAGGGGAGTTCAGAAGACTTACTTGCCGCCATGGCTGTCGCGGCAGTGATTGCGGAAGCAAAGAGCTGCTCGTCTGGGAAGGTCTCCAGTATGTTTGTCTCATCTGTTGGTAGACTCTGTCCCTTCTCCAACCTTGACAAGTGATCTGCCACCTGATTTTCTGTCCCTTTTTTGTCCTTGATTTCAAGGTCGAATACTTGCAATAGCAGGATCCACCATATCAATCGAGGCTTTGCATCCTTTTTCGCAAACAGATACTTCAGGGCATAATGGTCAGTGTGCACTATTACCTTCGTTCCAAGTATGTAAGAACGAAACTTGTCAATGAAGAACACCACAGCTAAAAACTCCTTTTCTGTGGTGGTATAATTCACTTGGGCGTCATTCAGTGTCTTGCTGGCATAATATATGACATGAAATAACTTGTCTCTCCGCTGCCCAAGTGCTGCCCCGACAGCATAGTCACTAGCATCATACATAATCTCAAATGGTTGTGTCCAGTCTGGTGGCTGTACTATTGGGGTTGTTATCAGTTTTTCCTTCAGAACCTTGAATGCTTCAGTACATTCATCATTAAAGTCAAAGGGTCGGTTCTGCTCCAGAAGATGGCATATGGGCTTGGTGATTTTTGAGAAATTTGCAATGAATCTTCGATAAAAACCAGCATGTCCCAAGAAACTTCTAATACCCTTGACTGTGGTCGGCGTCAGCAGCTTTTCGATCACTTCTATCTTGGCCCTGTCGACTTCTATCCCACGGCAGCTAATCTTATGGCCAAGGACTATCCCTTCATCCACCATAAAGTGTCATTTTTCCCAATTTAAGACCAGGTTTGCTTTTTCACATCTTTCAAGTACCTTTTGTAGATTGCCTAGGCAGCTCTCAAAATCGTCTCCAAAGACGGAAAAATCATCCATAAATATTTCGAGGAAGTCTTCCATCATATCGGAGAATATGGCCATCATGCACCTTTGGAAAGTGGCGGGTGCATTGCATAATCCAAACGGCATTCTCCTAAAAGCATACGTTCCGTAGGGGCATGTGAAAGTCGTCTTTTCTTGATCCTCCGGTGCGATAGCAATTTGATTATAACCTGAGTAACCATCAAGAAAACAATAGTAAGGTTTACCCGCTAATCTATCAAGCATTTGATCAATAAAGGGTAAAGGAAAGTGGTCTTTTCGGGTAGCTTTGTTAAGCTTCCGATAGTCCATACAAACCCTCCAACCGGTCACAGTCCTGGTTGGGATTAACTCATTGTTTTCGTTGGTCACCACGGTCATTCCTCCTTTCTTGGGAACGCATTGCACCGGGCTCACCCATTTGCTGTCGGAGATGGCGTAAATAATACTAGCATCTAACCACTTGATTATCTCTTTACGCACCACCTCTTTCATCGCATGGTTTAGCCGCCTTTGAGCATCTATAGTCGGCTTATGATCATCCTCTAAAAGGATTTTATGCATGCATAACGCCGGACTAATGCCTTGAATATCAGCTATCGTCCATTCAATTGCCTTTTTGTGCTGCCGCAACATCCCTATTAGCTGTTGTTCCTGTTCCTGCATCAACTTAGAGGAGATGATTACGGGCAACGTATCATTTGAACCAAGAAAAGCATATTTTAGCTGCCCCGTCAGGGGTTTCAGTTCTAAAACAGGGGGCTCAACAGTAGATGGCTTTTGGATTGCATGGTTATCCAAAGTATAATTTAAAGGTTCAAATAACTTACCTGGACGATCGCCTATCCAGTTTACCTCCTCATGATCTTCAGTACAGATGTATCGGATTCAGAGGAGTCGCTGTCGTTGGTGCTGTCGTGGCAGTCCTGTAGGTGGCTGCCAAGGCAGTGACCAATTCTGATGTCGTGACAGCCCGACCTGATGCAGGGTTGATCAAGGTAACTTCAGTGATAACCTTACATTCCTCGTCTGCATCAGCATGCTTCATAGCTTGGAGAACATTCAACTTAATCTCTTGGTCGTTCACTCTCATAGCGAGTTCTCCTTTTTCCACATTAATCAGTGATCTTCCCGTGGCTAAGAAGGGTCGCCCAAGGATGATTGGTGTGTTTTCATCTGCTTCACAATCTAAAACAAGAAAGTCAGCAGGAAAAATAAATTTATCAACTCTTACCAGAATATCTTCGATTTTTCCTTCCGGATGAACATAAGAGTGGTCTGCCAGCTGCAGAATTACTCTCGTGGGCCGCGCTTTTCCAATACCTAATTTCTGAAAAACAGATTTTGGCATTAAGTTAATGCTAGCACCAAGATCACAAAGTGCCTTACCCACATATTTATCTCCGATTACACAAGGTATGATGAAGCTCCCAGGATCCTTCTTTTTCTAGGTGGCTGCCGATGAAGAATACTCATGCATCCTTCTGTCATCTTTACCGTTTCAAATTCCCCAAGTTTGGATTTCTTTTTCATGACATCCTTGAGAAATTTGGCGTAACCGGGCATCTCCCTAACAGCATCCAACAACGGAATGTTAATATGAACCTGCTTAAAAATATCATATATCTTTTTTAGTTGAGATTCTTGCTTCGCTTGTTGTAACCGTTGAGGAAAAGGAGGTGGGGGACAATAATCAGCAATACGTCCTTCCTACTGCATACGAATCTGAGGAGGTTTGGGTTCATCATTTTTCTCCTCTGTCGCTTCTGATGTCGTGACAGGCTCATCGGCAGCAGTCTGTTTGTTACCTGTCGGGGCAGCTTTCTCGGCAGGTCTGTCCAAGGCTGGTTTTCTTACTGTTTCAGTTTCCTTTTCCGGCCCTGGTAATTTCTTCCCACTCCTAGTAGTAATGGCCTTACATTGCTCATGTGTGGGCTGCCCAGCATTTTCAGTATTACTAGGGAATCCTCCAGTCTGCCTTGGCTTAATATGCTGGGAAACCTGACCCATTTGTGTCTCCAAAGATTTCAGAGTAGCTTCATGATTCGTCATCCGCATCTCTGTTTTATCCATGAATGTATCTGTTTTCTTGACAAACCGATTCATATTCTCAATATAAGTACCTGTCTGAGACATAAAAGTGGCCTGAGTCTGTTCCAGTATACTGCTCGTGGCAGCTGGTGGCTGTTGTTGCTGCTGTTGCGGCGGCAGTTGCTGTCGAGTCAACAATCTGGGTCCTCCCTGATTTTGATTACTGGGTGCTTGAGGATTCAGGGCATTATTAGGATTACTCCAAGAAAACTTGGGATCCTTTCTCCAATTGGGATTATAGTTGTTGGAGTTGTAATTTGGCTTGTAGTTTCCAACATACTTTCCCTCTTCTAACTGTATAGGACACTCACCCGAACTATGATTTCCCTCACAGATTTCACATACCTCCTCAACAGCAAATCCATGTTGTGCATCATCATTCAAGAGCTTTTTCATTGCTTTAGTAAGGAATGCCACCTGTGATTTCATCGTGTTGTCGGCCTATTAATCCTTAACAGCTAGTACCCGTTTACCCCCTCTTCTTGCTGTCGAAAACTGCTCTTCATTCTTAGCCAGATTTTTCAATACTTGCATTGCCTCGTCTGGGTCTTTATCCAACAATAGTCCGTTTGATGCTGAATCAATTCGAATACGAGTTTGTAAGTTGGCAGCATTATAAAACTTAGTTACCTGATTCCAGACGGGGAATCCATGCATTGGGCAGTTCCGTAGAAGAGTAGTAAATCTGTCCCAGGCCTCGTGCATCGGCTCGTCATCTTCCTGTTGAAAAGTAGAAATTTCATTACATAATCGCTCAGATAAATACGAAGGATTAAAACGAGATAAAAATTCACGAGATAAATCTGCCCAAGTTCTAATTGAACCCGGCATAAGTTTATTCCACCAAGTTTTTGCTCTGTCCCTTAATGAATGGGGAAATAACTGAAGCCTCAGTATCTCCGGATTAACTCCTGGTAGTCTAAACGAACCACAGATCTCCTGGAACGTTTTTAGATGCTCCCTGGCATCCTCTGTAATAGCACCACTGAATTGACCGGCATTATTGATCATGCTAAACTGGACAGGTTTCAGCTCGAAGTTGTCAACATCTATGTCCGGCATCGTGGTTTCCAGTTCTACATGATCGTTCAACATGTAGTCACGACAGGACCGTCGTCCGGCAGTGGCAGCAAGGTTGCCGACAGGCGGTATAATATCTCCGACGGGCGGGTCGTTTCCATTGTGGGCCATCGTCTCTAACTGTTCCTCAAGGTACTCGTTCCTTGCTAGTAAGTGACGAAGTTATTTCTTGAGATTGAATGATCGTTCGATTTCTGGATCTAATGGATACTCAGGATCTTTACCTCGATTCGATCTGCGCATAAACAAGAAACCTTGTGAAAAGCAAGAGTTGAATGCACAAAAAAAACAGAAAAATAAAAATAAAAATAAAAACAAAAACAAAAAGTGCAGTAAAAGAAAAGGTAGAGTTATGTTGCCAATCCCTGGCAACGGCGCCAAAAACTTGTTACGTGTAAAAGAGTCTATCGCAATGGTAGTGCAAGTATACACGACGCAAGTAGTAAAGTGATACGAAGTATCAGATATCGTCTCCACAGGGATTGGGCTAATAGCTTCACCTTAATTCACTTCACGAAAGTAAATAAAATATTTGAGAAAGTTGTCACGAGAATAATAAAGTAAACGTAAATAAAAGAGTAGAGATATCAAGATAGAGAGAATGGGCTGGTATTGAATTGCTCAGTAGTGCAGGTATTGTAGAGTTTAGGAAATCCAGTTCTATCTTCGCTCCCGTCACGGTAGCCCCTATCGCGGCAGCAGTCCGTTGATTGTCGCGGCAGCAAACACTCAACTCAGTACTTCAAGCTTGGCAAGAATCCCAGATGTGCATTGGCCTATCCCTAGGTCCAAGTCTGTCGATGATCACGTCTTTGATGATACCTCCCGGCGTGAATCGAAGGGTGAACACCGATATGGATGAATTCTTCTTTAGCCACTTAACCTCGTCCTATCCCTAGGTCCGAGATAGTTCAACTATAAACTAGAGAACTTGCTCTTATTTCTTTCGTATACTTAACTCTCCCGATGCTAAGTAAATAGATAACCTCACAATGCTCTCCCGATGCTCTTGCAAGATATTAATAACCAAAATAAGAGAGCTTGAAGTTTATTTTATTGAACTGAAAATTCCTAAAACAAAACAACCCTTGCAACTACTTTACAAATCAACCCGTGGCCCTAGGGAGAATTTAGAACATGTTGTGGGAAGGAAAACGACTAGAGTTTTGGGAAGGAAGCTAGGGTTATCGGTTGTATCTCCCTAGGTCAAAATATATGCCCTTATATAAGCTTTGGGCTCAAGTTATCTAAAGTACCAAGAATACAACTTTAATTGAAAGTATGATTCTAATAAAGACTAAATCTTCAAGGAATCTACTTTCCAGCCGTCATCTTCCTTGCTTGGGATTTTCTCTCCTTGAACTTTGGGCTTGACATTCCTTTTGATCTGGGGCTTGGAAAAATATAGGGTTTTCACACGACAGACGGGCTGAATTTTCTCTATCTGTCGAGGTCCACTTTGCTTCTTCTCCTCAAAACTGCTGTCGTCCTCTGCTGTCATGGCGGCAACCATGGCAGCATCGTCCTCCTTGACTGCTTGTCCAGTTCCAGCTCTTCTGCTTCACTGCCCAGCACCTGCCCTTTCCGTCTGCTACGGCAGCAACCTGCAAAAACAGCCATTCTTAGTAGAAACTGTGCCTTTTAATATATTTGTGATGTTTTGCTGTAAACTAACCTAAATGCAATGAATAATGCTTGAATGCAGCAGAAATATGGGTTAAATAGGGTGTAAATAATAGAACTTTTACACACTCAACAACTTCCTTTTTCCTGAATCGACTATTGTATATGCACATCCATTTTTTTCTTGTATATATTGACTTGTGGGGTCCTGCTCATGTCTGTTCTAATGGTTACAAATATTATGTTACGTTTGTTGATGCTTGCACACGACATACTTGGCTTTTCTTGTTAAAAGAAAAATCTCAAGCTTTGGTTGCTTTTAATCAGTTCTCTACTATGGTCTCAGTTTAAGGTTAAGATTAAGGTTGTTCAGAGTGATTGGGGGGTGAGTTTCGAAGTCTCTCCTTTGTTCTTGCTACATTAGGGATCCAACATCGGGTTACGTGTCCACACACATCTAAGCAGAATGGTGTGGTCGAACGCAAGCATAGACATATTATAGAGCTTGCTTTGACTCTTCTTTCTCAAGCTTCTTTGCCTCTTCGTTTCTGGTCATATGCTGTTATAACTGTTGTTTTCTGAATTAATCGTCTACCTACTAGTGTCTTAGGAGGTGTGTCTCCTTTTGAAAAGCTCTTTCACAAACTTCCAGATTATCAACTTGTTAAAGTTTTTGGTTGTAGATGTTTTCCTCATTTGCATCCTTTTCATAAGCATAAGCTAGAATTTAGGTCTCAATCTTGTACCTTTTTAGGTGTCAGCCCTCAACACAAAGGTTACTATTGTTTGCTACCCTCTAGCAAGGTTGTTGTCTCGCGTCATATGGTCTTTGATGAGTCAATATTTCCCTTTGTTGTTTCCAGTGTCTCTCAATCTTGTTCTTCAAATTCTGGTGTTGTGCATCTGTCCTCATCTCTTCATATTCCTTCTAGACCTACTGTTTCAACATGTGCTTCTGGTCAGTCTTCTTCTCCTGCTCAGCCTTGTGTGTCATCTATTCCCGATGTTAGTGTTGCACCCTTGGATCATGTATCATCTAGTTCTTCAGCTAGTTCTTCTGCAGCTGGTTCTCAAGGTGTTGTTGCTAGGGATTCCTTAAGTGGAGGTACTGCAGTTCTTGGTGCTTCTGATCAAGCTGTTTTGAGTGGTGATACTAAAGTAATTGCAACTGATGATCAGTGTGTTCTGAGTGGCAATACTAAAGTTGTTGACACTGATGATCAGCATGTTTCCAGTGCTTCTAATGAAATGCTTGCAGCTGATGATCAGCCTGGTTTGAGTGGTGTTGTAGATGTGCTTGAAGTTCATGAGCAGCTTGCTTTGAATAGTGATGATGGGCAGCCAGTTTTGAGTGGTACTCTTGATGCTCGAGATCAACAAGCTTCCATGGGTGTCAGCAATACACATAGCATGCTTACTCGAAGTAAAAGAGGGATCTTCAAGCCTAAGTTGTACATGCATGTTGTTGACTCTAAAGAAGAAGTACCTGCTGATATTAATGAGGCTTTTAAATCTGAGTCTTGGAAGGAAGCTGCTATTTCTGAGTACACTGCTTTGGTTCAAAATGGAACATGGAAATTAGTTTCCAAACCTGATGGAAGGCGTATTGTGGGGTGTAAGTGGGTATTTCGTATTAAACGAAACCCTGATGGTTCTGTTGCAAGGTATAAAGCCTGTCTTGTGGCAAAAGGTTTTTCTCAAGTTCCTGGTCCTGATTTCTTGAATACTTTCAGTCTTGTTGTTCGTTTTTCTACAGTTTACATTGTGTTGTCTCTTGCGGTTACAAATGGCTGGAGATTAAGACAAGTTGATGTCAATAATGCATTCCTCCATGGTGAATTGGATGAGGAAGTGTTTATGCAACAGCCACCTGGTTTTGAACATGTTGATGATGGTGGAAATTTACTGGTTTGCAGGTTACAAAAAGCCTTGTATGGCCTTCGTCAAGCACCTCGCAACTGGTATACCAAGCTTCGTAATTTTTTGGTTGAACTTGGTTTTTGTGAATCGAAGGCCGATACTTCTCTGTTTGTTTGTGATCTTGATGGTATCGTTGCGTACGTGATAGTGTACGTAGACGATATAATAGTTACAGGTTCTTGAACTTGTTTTGTTGAGAAAGTTATTGCTAGCTTGAGCACTAAGTTTGCTCTGAAGGATCTAGGAGACCTTCATTTTTTTCTTGGTATTGAAGTTACAAGGGTTGATAGTGCTTTACACCTGAGTTAACAGAAGTATATACTTGATCTTTTGCAAAAAGCCAAGATGCAGCAGGCTAAATCTGCTCCCACTCCAATGTTGTCTTTAGTTAAATTGGTCCAGGATGATGGAAGTGCTCATGTTGATGCGCAGTAGTATAGAAGTTTAGTTGGTTCTCTTCTTTATGTTTGTCATACAAGGTCGGATGTAATGTTCAGTGTGCATAAAGTGGCACAGTTTATGCATAGGCCAAGTGAGACTCATTTAGCGGCAGTTAAGCATATTTTGCGCTATCTTGCTGGCACTATTGATTATGGATTGCTCTTTGCTAAGTCTGATGCAGGTGTAACAAATATTGTTGCATATGCTGATGCTGATTGGGGTAGTAGTCTGGATGATAGAAGGTCGACTACAGGTTATTGTGTGTACATTAATTATTGCCCGGTTGCTTGGAGTTCGAAGCGACAGAAGTCTATTTCTCGCTCCACGACTGAGGCCGAGTATCGAAGCATCGCTGACACAGTGGCTGAAATTATGTGGGTTAAAGCTTTGTTGTCTGACATGAAGGTTTTGCCTAATTTGGTTCCGGTTGTGTGGAATGATAATACAAGTGATGTTGCAATGTCAGCAAATCCAGTATTTCATTCTCGATCTAAACACGTTGAGTTGGATGTTCATTTTGTCCGCGAAAAGGTTGCTCAAGGGCAAGTTCAAGTTAATTTTGTGCCCCCTGATCATCAAGTAGTTGATGGCTTGACTAAGCCACTCTCCAAGGCCTGCTTTCAGTTGTTTCGTGAAAAGCTGAATGTTTGTGAACGTTGCGTCTTTGTGTAGTTTATCTGTCGGGCACAAAGACAAATGGGGGAAGAGAAAGTGGGGGAAATGTTGTGAGTGTGTGAAGAAAGGGTAATTGTTTTCTTTGAATTGTTTTCTTTGAAGGAGGAAGAGAGCAGGGAGGATGTTGACATCTTTGAATTTGGATCTGTTTTGGATATGTTGTAGCCGGTATTATTGGTGGTTAGGCTGTTGGACTTGTAGAGCCCAGTGGTTGTAACCGACTAGTCAATATGGCAGTTGGGTTATACCGCAGTTGGGCTATATAAATGAGAGTCTGATGACTCTGGCCCATTATCTCAGATAGTGAGGCCTACATTCTTTTATTCTTTCCTTTCTATCTGATTTCCTTTCTTTTCTCTGTAACCAAACACCAAATTTCCGATTGTAAAACCTAGATTCATCAAAAATCTAAAATTCAAATCAAAATATAATTTCATCGTTGTTCTATCTTATAATTATATAGATTTTAATAGAATTAAACTAAAATTCAGCCTTTGTGAGGGACCAAAAGATAATTTTGCCGTTATCTTAACTTTATAACGTAAGAGTTTTTTTTTAAACAAACTAAACTGCAATGTTTATCACCCTATTTTCATGTAATGCTATCTTCAACCTATAAAATATCTTGTTCTGTATCGAGTTCGAAAAGGTATATTAAAATGGAGGGTACGTCAATGCATATGCCAAATGTATTGTTTTTAAGGAATGCATGGCAAAAGCTAAAGTTGATTCAAAAAGGGGACTATGAACAATCAAGTGCCGGGTACATTTTTTTTCTCATCAAAGGAGATTTTATTAAAGCTATTGAAAAACATTACACGCCTTATCCTGAATGTGCGCCTCATTAAAAACCTCCCTAAACTTATATAGAAAAAAAGAGTACGACACAATTTAGGGATACAAAATTAACTCCCAATTAAAAGCATTAACAACCGCAGTCCCAGTTCAAAAAGAAAATATCATATAATAGCAAAGACCGCACTTTAAACATAAATTGTAAAACTGACATGTATATTACCAAAATAAAGGGGACCATGATAACTCTGATTCATAAGAATGAACCTAGTCCATCATCACCAGTCAAATTTGCATTTTCTTAACGCGGTAGGGCCTTAAGTCAGAATCGAGACTCGTCTTGTTCTGTATCGAGTTAATGTACGATTGGGGACCATAGAAATAAGTGTTATATATATATATATTAACTTGATTTTAAGATAATAACCCTAAGTTCGAAATCCATGGGTCGGGTTCACCTTATATATATATATATTAAGATAATAACCTTAAGTTCGAAATCCATAGGTCGGGTTCACCTGAGCCTCGAGTCTTGTTGTTAGGTCGTGTTGTTGGGCACGTAAGCGGCTCAAAAGGGCATCTTTTAGGCCCTCTTCTTGTTGTTGGGTTGAAGTTGAGTTTAAGTATGATATGGAGAAAAGGGAGAAGAAGAAAAAGGGTATTTTCCTCTTTTTGAAGAGGAAAGGTTGCTCCCTCTTAATTTTCTCTGCAGAAAATGGAAGGGATGAGATTACATTTGTTCCCCTTTTTTGTTTGCTCTTCACCTCCCCCTTTTCCCCATCTTTTCTCAAAGAAATCAAGTGAAAGATGTAAAATCTTTACAATTTCTTGTGAGAATCTCGGATTGGTGATTGAGAGAAAGTTGATCATTACTAAAAGATCTATTTATATAGGTAAAAATGAAAGGAAATGGTGGAAAATAGAAAAAATGGGTTCTTCGTTTACTGATCTATGATGTTCACCTAAGGTTAATGCATGGATGTATTACCGAGGCTTGCATAGTTATCAATTCTTCGTTTAGAGATAACTCGAAGGCATCGAAGACTACTATGTCGAACATAAAATAGTAATTAATTGTCACAATAATTCTGCTGACAATCATTACGCTCAATAACCCAACCTACTTTCTCAACTCGATTTCTTATTCCATTTATCATTTTCCTTATACGTAGTTATTTTAGTTTAATTTACTTGTTTACTATCACTCCTTATCACCATTACTTTCATTCATTTTCAGTGCGAGAAGCTAAAAATCAAGTTTTACCAATCTATGTGGATACGATCTTAATCTATACTATTACTTGCGACGTGTATACTTGCACCGTTTGCGTACCACTTAAATCACGCAACAAAAAACATCAAAAAATCAAAATATACTATCAATCAACTAAAATATAGGCAAGTTCTGAGGATAAACACAAAGACAAAATGTCAAAAAATGTCTATAACATTTGATTGAATAGTCATTTTTGCGGATGAAAATTGTTAATCAACTAATGGTATGGCAAACCTACATGGCAATGCACGCTGCGATAGCAGTGTCATATAGGCAAATGCGATGACTTTATAGAATGTCACACCAGTCAAAAAATAAACTTATTAAATTGTATAAAATATTTTTTTCTTCTAACGTTTCATTCTGTCAAGTCATTTCAAGTTGTTTATCGTCAGTTGACTAACAGTTTTCATTCAACGGGGGGTCATTTTGACCCAAAATAAAATGTTGATGGCTAAATTACTTCAAGAAAATGAATAGGGGCCAAAGTGACTATTTAATCAAATATTAAGGACATTTTTTCGGCATTATACCAAACACAAACTAGTACATATCTTTTATTATCCCACCTATGATACATAAAAATGTGCATGGTATTGATACTTGATAGGATGGTCGTATTTAGAAATCGATTATGCTGGTCTGCATATTATATCTCACGTGGAATGCATAGAGTTCCACTATAAATACTACACTTTGGTCATTTTGCACATTAGTTTATTTATTAATAACATGAACATGCATGGACCATGGTATTGATACGATGGTCGTACGTAAAATTCAATTTTTCTGGTCTGCATATGACATCTCACGTGGAATGCATAGAGTTCCTCTATAAATACAACACTTTGGTCATTTTGCACATTAATTCATTTATGCGTTATATGAGCACGTATGGTATTGATAGTAGCTTCGTACGTAAAAAACAATTATGATAGGCTCCATATAATATTTCCCGTGGAATGCATAGAGTTCCACTATAAAATATGTTAAAAATATCTTTGGGTTTATGAATCTCATTCTCATTAATGAAAGAGATCTGTTTACAATGTATATATACAAGTGAAACTACCCATTAACCAATCTAACAAACTCATAACTACTTTTAACAAAGCCTAACAATATCTAACAATATCTAGTAATATCTAGCAGCTTCTTAACACTCCCCCTCAAGTTGGAGGTTTAAATACATCTTTAATCCCCAACTTGTTCATCAGGTACTTGTGTTGTTGTACTCCCAAAGCCTTTGTCATGATGTCTACTAGTTGCTCTGCTGAAGGTATGTACTCTGTTCGTATTATTCCTTTTTGGATTTTCTCCCTCACAAAGTGACAGTCAATCTCTATGTGTTTTGTTCGTTCATGAAAAATAGGATTCGCTGCAATTTGTAATGCAGCCTTGCTGTCACAAAAAACTGTCACTGGTTCTTCACTTTCATTTCCCAGATCATTCAACAATCCCTTGAGCCAAACAATCTCCGAAGTTGTCATTGCCATGCTTCTGTATTCTGCTTCTGCAGAGGATCTGGCTATTGTTGTATGTTTCTTTGATTTCCACGATATCAAAGACTCCCCAATCTTGATGCAATATCCAGTAACTGATCTTCTTGATATTGGGCATGATGCCCAATCCGAATCACAATATGCAGTGATTTTTCCATCATTTTTTGCTTTCAGAAAAATCCCTTGCCCTGGACTATTTTTAACATATCGAACTATTCGCAGAGCTGCTTCGAAATGTGTCTTTTTTGGACTTTGCATGAACTGACTCAGATGATGAACATCAAAGGTGATGTCGGGTCTTGTGTGAGTTAAATATATTAACCTTCCTATCAATCTTTGAAATACAGTTTTGTCTTCAACTTCACTATCTTCAGTACAGTTCATATTATCATGCCTTACTCCTCTATCAAACTCAGTTGAAGTTAATTTAATATTCTGCTCCAAAGGTGATGCCACTGGTCTTGCACCACTCAATCCAGTGCTCTCTATAAGTTCAAGAGCATATTTCCTTTGGTTCACTAGAATCCCTTATTTAGATCTCAAAACTTCCAAACCTAGGAAATATTTCAATTCCCCTAAGTCCTTCATCTTAAAACTATGATTTAAGATGGATTTCAGCTCTTTAATCAAACCAGGATCATTTCCCGTTATCATCAAATCATCCACATATATAAGCATAATGACTAGCTTATCTTCTTGCCTTTTTGTGAACAGAGAATAATCATAATTTCTTTGCTTGTAACCAGCAGCTAACAGGGTCTCAGTCAATCTTAAGTTCCACTGCCGTGATGCTTGTTTAAGACCATAAAGGGATTTTTTCAGCCGACAAACCATGTTCTTCCCCTGTCTGAAAAAACCTTTAGGCAATGTCATATATACTTCTTCATCAAGATTGCCTTGAAGAAAAGCATTATGCACATCCATTTGATGAAGAGACCAATCAAGAGAAGCAACAAGAGAGAGGATGAGTCTGACAGTAACTAATTTGGCTACAGGAGAGAAGGTGTCACCATAGTCAATCCCTTCTCGTTGAGTGTAACCCTTAGCAACAAGACGGGCCTTATACAGTTCAATTTCACCAGAGGCCTTATAATTGATGCGAAACACCCATTTGCAGCCAATTGGAGTCTTGCTAGGAGGCAAAGGAACCACAGTCCAGGTAGCATTGGATTCCAAAGCTAAAAGCTCCTCTTTCATGGCTTGAACCCAGAGGGGATTTTGAATGGCCTCAGAATAAGAAGAAGGCTCAACAGAAGAAGAATGAGAAATGGAAGAAATAAAAACTTGAGTATGAAAAGGAAGATGATTATAGGAAATGTAGTTAGAAATAGGATACTCCCCTGATTGGAAGGACGAGGCAGATTGAGAAGGAGTAATGAAGTCATGTAACCATGCAGGAGGTCTAGACACTCTAGAGGTTCGTCTAACTAGAGTTTCAGATGTAGATGAGGGTGGTGGAGTAGAAGAGGAAGTAGTGGGAAGAGGTACAGGGAATGAAGCAGTGGAAGTATCATGAGGTAATGAAGAAGAATTAGGTGCAGTGGGTTCAGTAGTTTCAGTAGGTGCAGTAGGGTCAATAGGTTCAGTAGGTTCAGTTAGTTCAGTAGGTTCAGTAGGTAAGGAAGGAGAAGGATGAGGAGAAGTAGAATGACCAGAATTACGTGCAGAAACATCAATATCAAGAATTAAAAAATCAGAATCAGAATCAACAGATTGAGGTGGAAAAAAAAAAGAAGTAGGACTAGAAGGAAAAGAAAAAGGAAAGATGGATTCATGAAAAACTACATCACGGCTAATAAAAAAAGATTTAGAGGACAGATTAAAAAGAATGTAACCTTTTTGAGTTGAACTATAACCTAAAAAAACAGAAGGAATAGACCTAGGTGAGAATTTATCAGAATTCCTAAGTGATGTAGCATAAACAAGACAACCAAACACACGCAAATGAGAAAGATTAGGTGTTTTATGATAGAGACGTTCAAAAGGAGTTTGCCACTGAAGAACAGAAGAAGGAAGACGATTAATGAGATAGCAGGCAGTTAAGACACACTCGCCCCAAAATTTAAGTGGCAAACTTGATTGAAACCTAAGGGACCTAGCTACAGAAAGCAAATGCCTATGTTTACATTCAGCAACCCCATTTTGCTGAGGGGTGTGAACACAGCTACTCTGGTGAATAATGCCTAAGGAAGAAAATAAAGTACTACATTCAGAATTGAAAAATTCTGAACCATTATCACTTCGCAAAACTAAAACAGAAGCAGAAAATTGAGTAGAAACCATAGCAAAGAAATTTCGCAAAATCAACACAGAATCA
This sequence comes from Hibiscus tridactylites, assembly GCA_958450335.1. NCBI lineage: Eukaryota > Viridiplantae > Streptophyta > Magnoliopsida > Malvales > Malvaceae > Hibiscus > Hibiscus tridactylites. The sequence continues at coordinate 16,551,042 of OY288283.1, forward strand.
GATTTTAGTTTAAACAGGTAAACCCAAGTCATTCTACTGTAATCATCTACCAAGGTAAGAAAATAACGATGGCCAGAATGTGTGGAAACCTGGTAAGGGCCCCACAAATCAGTATGAACAATTTCAAAAGGTTTAGTGGTAATTGTGGTATGTAAAGGAAAAGAAGATCTAGTTTGCTTAGCAAGAGGGCAAACAAAACACTGATGAATCTTATCAGAATCAAAAGTACAATCAGATAGACAAGACAATTTTTTCATTTTATTAAGTGAAGCATGACCCAACCGAGCATGCCACAAAACAGAATCATTAACAGAGGAATGACATAAAATGGAATCATGAACAGGTGTATGACATGAAAAGGATGATACAGGATTAAGGTTTGGTTTAGAGGTAGTGGGAACCTGAAGCAGAGGATTACACAGATACAAGCCTCCATACTCCCTACCAATCCCCTTCGTCCTGCCAGTGGAGAGCTCCTGAAAAAAACAAAAATGAGGATAAAAAGAAACAAAACAATTGAGAGTAGAGGCAAGTTTTGAAATAGAGAGGAGATTAAGACGAAAATCAGGAACGAAAAGAACATTAGGAATAATGGTATTGAATAATGAAATAGAACCAATGTGTGTAATTGAAACTGTTTTACCATTGGGAAGACGGACAAATCTGGAATTCAAAGCACAGGGAACAGGATCAATTAAGCAAGTGAAATACGAAGCTACGTGATCAGTGGCACCAATGTCTAAAATCCAAGTGTTAGCAGACTTACCAGAAAGATCAATACCTGCAGTATTGACAACAGAATCAGAAGGTCCTTTGTTCAACAAGGCCAGAATCTGATCATATTGGGCCTGGGAGAACGAAGGAGCCAAATTCGATGACGGCGGCTCAAGCTCAGGATCACAGGATGCTGCCAAATTCGTGGGAGAATCCTTCCGTTTCGTGAAGCGAAAGTCAGGAGGGAAACCGATGAGACGATAACAGTTCTCCAACTTTGCAATGGTCACATACACCATTGAATTTACGTCTAGAGCTAGCACCAGAATTAGAATACATCACCGACGGATCCAGCAAAGGAGACGGAGCAGAGAGATGAAGCCGCTGGGATTCTTCCTGAATCAACATCGAGTAGGCTTGATTGACGGACGGCAAAGGTTTCATGAGAAGCATCTGACTTCGAATCGCAGAATAAGATTCGTTTAGGCCCATAAGAAACTGAAATAGTTTCTGTTGGACGAGATGCTTCTGATTCTCCTAAGACTCCTCGCATTCACAGGATGAAAACGGAACAAGAGAGTCGAACTCATTCCAAAGCAATTTGAGCTTAGTGAAATAGTCAGAGATAGAGGAAATACCTTGAACCAGAGTAACAATCTCGCGGTGGAGGAAGAAGGTGCGAGGGCCGTCCACCTTATCAAAACGTTCTTGAAGATCCGTCCAGACCAACGCAGCACTGGAAGAAAAGACGATGCCGGCGGAGATGTCCTTCGAAACCGTGTTAAGGAGCCATGAAAGAACGATCGCGTTGCAGCGATCCCATTGAGACTCCAACGAACCAGTAAACGTAGAACGGCGGCAGCTACCGTCGATAAGCCCCAATTTGTTTTTCGCAAGGAGAGCGATGCGCATGGACCGGCTCCAAACGTTGTAGTTCTCGACGTCGGTGAGCAAATGAGAAACGAGAACGGGCTAAAGAGAAAAAACGGGCTAGGCTGATACCATGTTAAAAATATCTTTGGGTTTATGAATCTCATTCTCATTAATGAAAGAGATCTGTTTACAATGTATATATACAAGTGAAACTACCCATTAACCAATCTAACAAACTCATAACTACTTTTAACAAAGCCTAACAATATCTAACAATATCTAGTAATATCTAGCAGCTTCTTAACAAAATATAAATACAACACTTTGGTCATTTTACACATTAATTTATTAAATGAACATGCATGGTATTGATTTTAACAAGCATTAAGTTACCAACGGGTTGGTCAAAGTGGTAAGCAGCTCGGTATCGCTTAAGCAGGTTTCGAGTTCGATGTCTTATTTATGTAGAAAATCCCTATTGAGAGACTCATCCACCAAAGTGAGGTGTACGACACAGGTCGGTCCGGATAAAGCCCTGAGAAACATTGGTGTCCGATTTATTGGTCGAATCGGGTTTTGCAGAGGCTCATTGTGAGACGACCCTCCTTACCCAGTTATCTTCGTTCATAACCTCAAAATTTGAACCGCTGAACTTGCTTAAATTACGTAGCAATGTAACCATTCACAAGACTAATCAACTCCAACATTATAACTGATATTTTGATTAAGCATGGAACCATTCGCCATTTGACACTTGTTTATGTTTGTGTGAGAAAGGAGAATTATTGGTAAGAATTTCCTATAAAATGAGTTGTCCACCCAGAAGCCTAGCATCACAAAAACTCTCCATTGTGTTCAATGAAAGCTTCGTTTCATCAGCACCAAACGATAAAGGTGTGGGTTGTGTTGACAGTGGCAGTGTTATGGGTTTGTTCAATGTCCATGGTCGAACCACGGTCCAGCATCCCTGCGGTGGAAGACATTAAAAAGCCCACAGTTGACAAAGTCATATTCGATACTTGGACTGCCACTAGGCTAAACTATATGTATTTCATGAGTGACCTGAGAACTGCATTGTTACGATATGGAAGCGCAGACAGAAGTATAGCGTTATTACCTGACCGATCAAGCCAACCTATGCAACTGACCGATCCCCGTCGATATCTTATGGTGGAACTCTCAAATGGGACCCAAGTCGTCACATTAGCCCTTGATGTCACCAATGTGTATGTCTTGGGTTATCGAGCAGGAACGGGACCAGTGTCCTACTTCTTTTCAAGTGTTTCCCAAGATGTTCCAAGTGTTCTGTTCCCAAACACTGAAACTCGGACTCTTCCGTTTGATGAAAATTATGATGCACTCGAGGCTGCAGCAAGAGTAGCAGACAGAAGAGATATCCTTCTGGGAATTGGCGAACTACGCCAACATATTCAGAACATGAATTATTACCAACCTACTGGTTCAGATGTCAGTCGCATCGCAAGAGCCCTTATAGTTTGTGTCCAGATGGTTTCAGAAGCTGCGCGATTTAGGAACATCGAGCAACGAATAGCTCAAGTGGCAGATCCTCGGTATGGAGTTTATAGTGGGATAAATCCAGATGGTTTAGTGATGGAGTTTCAAACCAATTGGAGGCGGATCGCCACCGCCATCCAGTCTGCAACAAATGGGATCTTTAGAACAGCAGTCCATTTAGTATACGATGATGGTCAAGAATTAGTTTTGGACACCGTGGCATCTGTGCGTTTCCTTGTTGCAATAATGCCGGTAGTATGCGAAAACAGAGGAGCTAATCTGCAGCTAATGCATATACCAGCAAAAGAATCATCCACCAGCCTCGACGATGACACTTGTGACATAGCGTTAGCTCCAACCTCGCTTATCATGGGACAGAATGGTCTGTGTGTTGATGTATTTCAGGGACTCTACCACAATGGAAACAAAATAATCTTATGGAAATGTGGACAGAACCAAGGCAATCAATTGTGGACATTGAGATCCGATGATAACACAATTCAATCCGGTGGAAAATGTTTAACCACTTATGGATACAGTTCCGGAAACTATGTGATGATCTATGATTGTGACACGGCTGTCTCTGATGCCACCAAAGCGATGGAACCATAAGAAACCCCCACTCCGGGCTAGTCTTGACGACGAGTAAAGATGATTCAGGGATGATTAATCTGGTTGTCGATTATCAAATGTTTGGTTCTAAGCAGACATTCTATGCCAGCAACAATACCAAGCCATCAGTCACTTCCATTGTCGGTTACAAAGGCTTATGCTTGCTAGCAAGTGGAAGTCGGGTGTGGCTGGAAAACTGTGTGAGTAACGATGCTGAACAACAATGGACAATATACCCCGACGGGACCATCAGACCTCAAAAAGATCAAAATTGGTGTCTAAAGTACGGAGATTCCGGTGGGATGGACTGAAGAATGATGGATAATTCGAAGTGATGGAACCATTTTGCATTTGCATTCTGAACGGATGATGGATGTGAAGATACCAGTGCTTCCCTTCTTGAGATCACGGCCAATGAACGCGCTGTGGAACGACTTAACCAGATTTGGTTTCTGGTTCGGCCATGAAAATGAAAGCATATGGTAGCGTCCTTTAATGTATTGAATAAATAAATGCTGGATCCTGTAATCCAAGACTGTTGGAATTTGGGGTCGGATCCGCCCATAATGGGAATCCTACCAAAACAACATACCGGTTAAGCGGTTTATATCATATCATATGCTTATATAGAAAACCAAGAACTTCCTTGCTTCTCTAAAATCCCTCTCCCAATATACTTTTCGGAAATGAAGAGGTGGGTTGCATTGTTGGCTATATCATCATCATTCCTGAGGTTACGGTCAAATTTGGTTCCACTAGACTTGACCATGAAACTGAGATCATATATATGTAATGTATAAATAAATGTTGGAGATTGTGGATGGTCACACGGTCCAGTCCACGACGGCCTCCATTGCCGGAATCCGATTGCTCCACCGTTTCATCGACATATTCGATTTCGAACCATATACCTCGGCATCCTCTTTTCGGATTAAAATCGGGTCGATATTTGGTTCAGCTTTCGGTTCGGGTAGCATTCGGTTCGAGTCAAATCGGTTCGGGTCTATTTTGGTTCAACAAAAAATTTTAGTTCGGTTTATTTCGAGTTTCGGGTCAACTTCGAATCATCGTGTTCGGGTCAAAATCGAGTCTCGATTCAGATTTCGAGTCTTGAGTCAAGTTTACCCGATCTACTCCTGCCTACCCTCAGGTCGGCGCTATGTTATTAGTCCTATTTTTCATTTTTTGTGGCTAGTGTTTGTTTGTATGGTTGTTTGTTGTTGTATATTTTCTTTGTTTAACGTCAATTTATCTTTGATATAAAAATAAAAATCGGATTTTAATCTTACATGATATTTAAAAATTGAAAACCAAAATAGAAAAGAATGAAAAAGATTAAAAAAACAATAAAAGAAGATGAGTAAAATAATTTAGCGGACACCAAAATCAACGATATCTAGCAAGTTTTATAGAATTTTTTTTAATAAATCTTATTTAGGAGAGAAGAAATAAAACTTACTCTGGTATTAAACACATAATTAAAAAGATAGGGAAAAATGTCAACAGAGAACTTTTAACCATTTATTTTAAAATTTATTAAAAACTCTATCGAATAATAGATATGAACCAATAACTCCTGTTATATGAAAGCAATACTATATCCGTTAAGTGGAGTCTTTTATTATCATGAGTCATAAAAAGAAATCAAATGTACATATAGCCACCATAAATTATAAATCCAATATTATTTCTAAGCATATCAATCAAACCGATCGATATTAGGTAGAACCTATTTCCATTCAATAGGCATTATCAATATTATGCTTTGAAGAGGACTCAAACCTCCACGACCTTTAGCACCAAATTTTGAGTCTTGCATATCTAGCATTTCATCACTGAAGCATCTTAAAAGTAAATCGTATTTTATAAATGTGACATCTAATTAGTGTGGTGTATGAAATATATGATAAAAATAGAACTCCAACACTATTGATATCAATCATATCATATGGGTTCGAATAAGACATTCAATTGTTTCAATTTTGTTTATCAAATAAATATTTTATATATTAAGATATTAAGATTATATTATATAAGTTGATTATATTAAAAAGATAAGACGAATCAAACTTATATATTTCTCTATTCAATCGAAGAAGATAAGAAAAGAGGTGAATAGAATCTTAAATAACGAGAGATGAATAAAAAATCGATTTTTTATTTTACCCGTCCACGTGTGAGAACTCACGTGGAACAAGAATAGAGTTCTTCTTTTACGAGATTCGTTCTCTTGGCATGATTAGACCCGAGAACCGAGATCTGAACCGAAATCGAAAATCAACTCGAAATTGACCTAAAATTTAATTCGAAATTTGATCCAAAATTCGAAATAAACCGAACCAAATTTAGTTAAATCGAATGGACCCAAATCGAATAGACCCGGACCGAATAGACCAGATTAATAGAAATAAAGAAAGATAAAATATGAACAGCCGCACAAGTCACTAAAACGTCAAATATATTGACTTTATAAAGTCATATATAGGGTGTAAAAATCTGACTAACCTAAAAATTTGATTAAAATCGACTGATCTCTCATTGAACCAAAAATAACCGAACCGAAATTAACTGAACCGAAAATAACTGAACCGAAAATCTACCGACCCAAAATGACCCGAAACACAATAGACCTGAACTAAAATCGAACTGAACTGAACCAAAACCGAATATGAACCGAAAATATCAGACCCGAAATAACCGAAACTGAAAGTCTGAAATGACCCGAACCGATTGACCCGTTTGCCACCTCTAGGCATGATATAGAAAGCTTAGACATTATTTTATATGTGAGATTCTTTCAAAGTGGTTGTCATTGTCTCATCAGGCATCACCTTCCTTTACTTAAAATAACATTACGATCCGATGATCCATTTTTTAATTATTTTTATTTAATTTATTGATTGATTATTTCAAATTAAATTTTATAAAAAAAAATTATTATACAACTCTCACTTTAATATCACATATAATAAACGGCTAGAATGTGAAGAATCTGTACACCATATTTAAAGTGGTCCCTATTTTATTCCTCTATCTTGAAATAGGAAATTGAGGCTGCCAATGAATGCCACGCAACCAATGTCATTTATTATGGAGCATTTAGTTTGTGAAATATAAGATTATTTTTGAGAATAAAATTATTGAAATGTACAATTACCTAATATGGGATGTTACATTACCTTATTTAGTTTATTTGGTAAGAATATAAAGTTGTAGTGTTTAATTGAAGGAATATAATGTTAATTGAAAGTAAATTTTACCAACATGTTCTTATGATATAATATTTTTTTAACAAATTAAACTTTCAATTATTAAATTAAAATTTTTGCATTAAAATTTATAGAATTATTTTCATTACACTATATCTAAAATTTGTAAAAATTTTAATTTTTTATTATTGTTAACAATTTGTTAAATAAGTTAAACTAAATAATAAAACAAATATGAAAGTAGTAAAACAATGATAAAAATAAAACAAATCTATTAAAATTTTAAGATGAAAAATATCTTATAAATCAAATAATAAAATGAATAAAATCAACCTTTAACTCATTCAGTCTCAAGCAACATGCAATCTCATCCTATAACCCTAAAAGTATTATAAATATAATATTAATAAAAATATATTTAATATTACAAAATTATTTAAATATATGCAACATCATTTATATATTAAAATAATATAAAATAAAAATATTTAATAAATTTACACCATAAATAAATAGTCACCTAATTAAAAATGCAATAAAGGATCAACATGAACATAATTCATTATTTTAAGGGTAACATTATCCAAAGGGGAGGAATTGTATAATAACTAAGAAAATGAGGAGAATAGCATTCTCACCATTTGGAGGGAAAAAGATCACTATTGGGAAAAGAATATTATCTCCTAATGAGAATCCTTCTAAACTAAACATGAGAATGTAAGTCTGAAAAAGATTATTACACCTGGTAATCATATTTTTCGTGAACCAGACACACCCTAAAGGTATACAGCTAAAAAATGCCCTTAATTTTTTTTGAATAGTCTAAAAGTGATTACAAGATAGCATCTGTTCATACATATTATTAACCCAACAAGCGGCCCGGTGAAAAAACAAATGATGTTTATTTTAAGAGATTTGAGTTAAAATCGTTTTGTTTATAAGGTGTGTGTATTGTCAGGTTAAAAATATGCATGAACAAATACTAGGTTTGAGTTCCAACACTAAAAAATCCTATACTATATATTATTGTGTTTTTTTATACCCAACACTAAAAAAATTAAATCTTAAGTCCTAACTAAATTTTAAA